>LR989927.1:58485146-59937419 GCA_905146935.1 Scaeva pyrastri
CCGTTGGAAAGAGGAGGTTTGCACGATCACATTAGTGAAATTTCAGCCTTCGAGGTGGTCGGGTCGCCGAGATATGCGTCGTCAAAAAACCAAAATTTTGACCCATCTAGGACGCGTATTTTAGGAGATATTCACATTTGAAGTTTGGAATCGATTTTCCTTGATAAATTTCTGTAAAATGGTAAAGGTGGGCATACCGTTGGAAAGAGGAGGTTTGCACGATCACATTAGTGAAATTTCAGCCTTCGAGGTGGTCGGGTCGCCGAGATATGCGTCGTCAAAAAAACCAAAAGTTTGACCCATCTAGGACGCGTATTTTAGGAGATATTCGCTTCAAATGCGATTATCAACTTCAAATGCGAATATCTCCTAAAATACGCGTCCTAGATGGGTCAAACTTTTGGTTTTTTGACGACGCATATCTCGGCGACCCGACCACCTCGAAGGCTGAAATTTCACTAATGTGATCGTGCAAACCTCCTCTTTCCAACGGTATGCCCACCTTTACCATTTTACAGAAATTTATCAAGGAAAATCGATTCCAAACTTCAAATGCGAATATCTCCTAAAATACGCGTCCTAGATGGGTCAAACTTTTGGTTTTTTGACGACGCATATCTCGGCGACCGACCAACTCGAAGTCTGAAATTTCACTAATGTGATCGTGGAAACCTCCTCTTTCCAACGGTATGCCCACCTTTACCATTTTACAAAAATTAATCAAGCAAAATCGATTCCAAACTTCAAATGCGAATATCTCCTAAATACGCGTCCTAGATGGGTCAAACTTTTGGTTTTTTGACGACGCATATCTCGGCGACCCGACCACCTCGAAGGCTGAAATTTCACTAATGTGATCGTGCAAACCTCCTCTTTCCAACGGTATGCCCACCTTTACCATTTTAAAAAATTAATCAAGCAAAATCGAACCCAAACTTCAAATGCGAATATCTCCTAAAATACGCGTCCTAGATGGGTCAAACTTTTGGTTTTTTGACGACGCATATCTCGGCGACCCGACCACCTCGAAGGCTGAAATTTCACTAATGTGATCGTGCAAACCTCCTCTTTCCAACGGTATGCCCACCTTTACCATTTTACAAAAATTAATCAAGCAAAATCGATTCCAAACTTCAAATGCGAATATCTCCTAAAATACGCGTCCTAGATGGGTCAAACTTTTGGTTTTTGACGACGCATATCTCGGCGACCCGACCACCTCGAAGGCTGAAATTTCACTAATGTGATCGTGCAAACCTCCTCTTTCCAACGGTATGCCCACCTTTACCATTTTACAAAAATTAATCAAGCAAAATCGAACCCAAACTTCAAATGCGAATATCTCCTAAAATACGCGTCTTAGATGGGTCAAACTTTTGGTTTTTTGACGACGCATATCTCGGCGACCCGACCACCTCGAAGGCTGAAATTTCACTAATGTGATCGTGCAAACCTCCTCTTTCCAACGGTATGCCCACCTTTACCATTTTACAGAAATTTATCAAGGAAAATCGAACCCAAACTTCAAATGCGAATATCTCCTAAAATACGCGTCCTAGATGGGTCAAACTTTTGGTTTTTTGACGACGCATATCTCGGCGACCCGACCACCTCGAAGGCTGAAATTTCACTAATGTGATCGTGCAAACCTCCTCTTTCCAACGGTATGCCCACCTTTACCATTTTACAGAAATTTATCAAGGAAAATCGATTCCAAACTTCAAATGCGAATATCTCCTAAAATACGCGTAGATGGGTCAAACTTTTGGTTTTTTGACGACGCATATCTCGGCGACCCGACCACCTCGAAGGCTGAAATTTCACTAATGTGATCGTGCAAACCTCCTCTTTCCAACGGTATGCCCACCTTTACCATTTTACAGAAATTTATCAAGGAAAATCGATTCCAAACTTCAAATGCGAATATCTCCTAAAATACGCGTCCTAGATGGGTCAAACTTTTGGTTTTTTGACGACGCATATCTCGGCGACCCGACCACCTCGAAGGCTGAAATTTCACTAATGTGATCGTGCAAACCTCCTCTTTCCAACGGTATGCCCACCTTTACCATTTTACAGAAATTTATCAAGGAAAATCGATTCCAAACTTCAAATGCGAATATCTCCTAAAATACGCGTCCTAGATGGGTCAAACTTTTGGTTTTTTGACAACGCATATCTCGGCGACCCGACCACCTCGAAGGCTGAAATTTCACTAATGTGATCGTGCAAACCTCCTCTTTCCAACGGTATGCCCACCTTTACCATTTTACAAAATTTAATCAAGCAAAATCGAACCCAAACTTCAAATGCGAATATCTCCTAAAATACGCGTCCTAGATGGGTCAAACTTTTGGTTTTTTGACGACGCATATTTCGGCGACCCGACCACCTCGAAGGCTGAAATTTCACTAATGTGATCGTGCAAACCTCCTCTTTCCAACGGTATGCCCACCTTTACCATTTTACAAAAATTAATCAAGCAAAATCGATTCCAAACTTCAAATGCGAATATCTCCTAAAATACGCGTCCTAGATGGGTCAAACTTTTGGTTTTTTGACGACGCATATCTCGGCGACCCGACCACCTCGAAGGCTGAAATTTCACTAATGTGATCGTGCAAACCTCCTCTTTCCAACGGTATGCCCACCTTTACCATTTTACAGAAATTTATCAAGGAAAATCGATTCCAAACTTCAAATGCGAATATCTCCTAAAATACGCGTCCTAGATGGGTCAAACTTTTGGTTTTTTGACGACGCATATCTCGGCGACCCGACCACCTCGAAGGCTGAAATTTCACTAATGTGATCGTGCAAACCTCCTCTTTCCAACGGTATGCCCACCTCTACCATTTTACAAAAATTTATCAAGGAAAATCGATTCCAAACTTCAAATGCGAATATCTCCTAAAATACGCGTCCTAGATGGGTCAAACTTTTGGTTTTTTGACAACGCATATCTCGGCGACCCGACCACCTCGAAGGCTGAAATTTCACTAATGTGATCGTGCAAACCTCCTCTTTCCAAAGGTATGCCCACCTTTACCATTTTACAAAATTTAATCAAGCAAAATCGAACCCAAACTTCAAATGCGAATATCTCCTAAAATACGCGTCCTAGATGGGTCAAACTTTTGGTTTTTTGACGACGCATATTTCGGCGACCCGACCACCTCGAAGGCTGAAATTTCACTAATGTGATCGTGCAAACCTCCTCTTTCCAACGGTATGCCCACCTTTACCATTTTACAGAAATTTATCAAGGAAAATCGATTCCAAACTTCAAATGCGAATATCTCCTAAAATACGCGTCCTAGATGGGTCAAACTTTTGGTTTTTGACGACGCATATCTCGGCGACCCGACCACCTCGAAGGCTGAAATTTCACTAATGTGATCGTGCAAACCTCCTCTTTCCAACGGTATGCCCACCTTTACCATTTTACAGAAATTTATCAAGGAAAATCGATTCCAAACTTCAAATGCGAATATCTCCTAAAATACGCGTCCTAGATGGGTCAAACTTTTGGTTTTTTGACGACGCATATCTCGGCGACCCGACCACCTCGAAGGCTGAAATTTCACTAATGTGATCGTGCAAACCTCCTCTTTCCAACGGTATGCCCACCTTTACCATTTTACAGAAATTTATCAAGGAAAATCGATTGCAAACTTCAAATGCGAATATCTCCTAAAATACGCGTCCTAGATGGGTCAAACTTTTGGTTTTTGAGGACGCATATCTCGGCGACCCGACCACCTCGAAGGCTGAAATTTCACTAATGTGATCGTGCAAACCTCCTCTTTCCAACGGTATGCCCACCTTTACCATTTTACAGAAATTTATCAAGGAAAATCTATTCCAAACTTCAAATGCGAATATCTCCTAAAATACGCGTCCTAGATGGGTCAAACTTTTGGTTTTTTGACGACGCATATCTCGGCGACCCGACCACCTCGAAGGCTGAAATTTCACTAATGTGATCGTGCAAACCTCCTCTTTCCAACGGTATGCCCACCTTTACGATTTTACAAAAATTAATCAAGCAAAATCGATTCCAAACTTCAAATGCGAATATCTCCTAAAATACGCGTCCTAGATGGGTCAAACTTTTGGTTTTTTGACGACGCATATCTCGGCGACCCGACCACCTCGAAGGCTGAAATTTCACTAATGTGATCGTGCAAACCTCCTCTTTCCAACGGTATGCCCACCTTTACCATTTTACAGAAATTTATCAAGGAAAATCGATTCCAAACTTCAAATGCGAATATCTCCTAAAATACGCGTCCTAGATGGGTCAAACTTTTGGTTTTTTGACGACGCATATCTCGGGGACCCGACCACCTCGAAGGCTGAAATTTCACTAATGTGATCGTGCAAACCTCCTCTTTCCAACGGTATGCCCACCTTTACCATTTTACAGAAATTTATCAAGGAAAATCGATTGCAAACTTCAAATGCGAATATCTCCTAAAATACGCGTCCTAGATGGGTCAAACTTTTGGTTTTTGACGACGCATATCTCGGCGACCCGACCACCTCGAAGGCTGAAATTTCACTAATGTGATCGTGCAAACCTCCTCTTTCCAACGGTATGCCCACCTTTACCATTTTACAGAAATTTATCAATTAAAATCGATTCCAAACTTCAAATGCGAATATCTCCTAAAATACGCGTCCTAGATGGGTCAAACTTTTGGTTTTTTGACGACGCATATCTCGGCGACCCGACCACCTCGAAGGCTGAAATTTCACTAATGTGATCGTGCAAACCTCCTCTTTCCAACGGTATGCCCACCTTTACCATTTTACAGAAATTTATCAAGGAAAATCGATTCCAAACTTCAAATGCGAATATCTCCTAAAATACGCGTCCTAGATGGGTCAAACTTTTGGTTTTTGACGACGCATATCTCGGCGACCCGACCACCTCGAAGGCTGAAATTTCACTAATGTGATCGTGCAAACCTCCTCTTTCCAACAGTATGCCCACCTTTACCATTTTACAGAAATTTATCAAGGAAAATCGATTCCAAACTTCAAATGCGAATATCTCCTAAAATACGCGTCCTAGATGGGTCAAACTTTTGGTTTTTTGACGACGCATATCTCGGCGACCCGACCACCTCGAAGGCTGAAATTTCACTAATGTGATCGTGCAAACCTCCTCTTTCCAACGGTATGCCCACCTTTACCATTTTACAGAAATTTATCAAGGAAAATCGATTCCAAACTTCAAATGCGAATATCTCCTAAAATACGCGTCCTAGATGGGTCAAACTTTTGGTTTTTTGACGACGCATATCTCGGCGACCCGACCACCTCGAAGGCTGAAATTTCACTAATGTGATCGTGCAAACCTCCTCTTTCCAACGGTATGCCCACCTTTACTATTTTACAGAAATTTATCAAGGAAAATCGATTCCAAACTTCAAATGCGAATATCTCCTAAAATACGCGTCCTAGATGGGTCAAACTTTTGGTTTTTTGACGACGCATATCTCGGCGACCCGACCACCTCGAAGGCTGAAATTTCACTAATGTGATCGTGCAAACCTCCTCTTTCCAACGGTATGCCCACCTTTACCATTTTACAGAAATTTATCAAGGAAAATCGATTCCAAACTTCAAATGCGAATATCTCCTAAAATACGCGTCCTAGATGGGTCAAACTTTTGGTTTTTTGACGACGCATATCTCGGCGACCCGACCACCTCGAAGGCTGAAATTTCACTAATGTGATCGTGCAAACCTTTCCAACGGTATGCCCACCTTTACCATTTTACAGAAATTTATCAAGGAAAATCGATTCCAAACTTCAAATGCGAATATCTCCTAAAATACGCGTCCTAGATGGGTCAAACTTTTGGTTTTTTGACGACGCATATCTCGGTGACCCGACCACCTCGAAGGCTGAAATTTCACTAATGTGATCGTGCAAACCTACTCTTTCCAACGGTATGCCCACCTTTACCATTTTACAGAAATTTATCAAGGAAAATCGATTCCAAACTTCAAATGCGAATATCTCCTAAAATACGCGTCCTAGATGGGTCAAACTTTTGGTTTTTTGACGACGCATATCTCGGCGACCCGACCACCTCGAAGGCTGAAATTTCACTAATGTGATCGTGCAAACCTCCTCTTTCCAACGGTATGCCCACCTTTACCATTTTACAGAAATTTATCAAGGAAAATCGATTCCAAACTTCAAATGCGAATATCTCCTAAAATACGCGTCCTAGATGGGTCAAACTTTTGGTTTTTTGACGACGCATATCTCGGCGACCCGACCACCTCGAAGGCTGAAATTTCACTAATGTGATCGTGCAAACCTCCTCTTTCCAACGGTATGCCCACCTTTACCATTTTACAAAAATTTATCAAGGAAAATCGATTCCAAACTTCAAATGCGAATATCTCCTAAAATACGCGTCCTAGATGGGTCAAACTTTTGGTTTTTTGACGACGCATATCTCGGCGACCCGACCACCTCGAAGGCTGAAATTTCACTAATGTGATCGTGCAAACCTCCTCTTTCCAACGGTATGCCCACCTTTACCATTTTACAGAAATTTATCAAGGAAAATCGATTCCAAACTTCAAATGCGAATATCTCCTAAAATACGCGTCCTAGATGGGTCAAACTTTTGGTTTTTTGACGACGCATATCTCGGCGACCCGACCACCTCGAAGGCTGAAATTTCACTAATGTGATCGTGCAAACCTCCTCTTTCCAACGGTATGCCCACCTTTACCATTTTACAGAAATTTATCAAGGAAAATCGATTCCAAACTTCAAATGCGAATATCTCCTAAAATACGCGTCCTAGATGGGTCAAACTTTTGGTTTTTTGACGACGCATATCTCGGCGACCCGACCACCTCGAAGGCTGAAATTTCACTAATGTGATCGTGCAAACCTCCTCTTTCCAACGGTATGCCCACCTTTACCATTTTACAGAAATTTATCAAGGAAAATCGATTCCAAACTTCAAATGCGAATATCTCCTAAAATTCGCGTCCTAGATGGGTCAAACTTTTGGTTTTTTGACGACGCATATCTCGGCGACCCGACCACCTCGAAGGCTGAAATTTCACTAATGTGATCGTGCAAACCTCCTCTTTCCAACGGTATGCCCACCTTTACCATTTTACAGAAATTTATCAAGGAAAATCGATTCCAAACTTCAAATGCGAATATCTCCTAAAATACGCGTCCTAGATGGGTCAAACTTTTGGTTTTTTGACGACGCATATCTCGGCGACCCGACCACCTCGAAGGCTGAAATTTCACTAATGTGATCGTGCAAACCTCCTCTTTCCAACGGTATGCCCACCTTTACCATTTTACAGAAATTTATCAAGGAAAATCGA
Source organism: Scaeva pyrastri (assembly GCA_905146935.1). Classification (NCBI taxonomy): domain Eukaryota; kingdom Metazoa; phylum Arthropoda; class Insecta; order Diptera; family Syrphidae; genus Scaeva; species Scaeva pyrastri. Next base: position 58,492,530 of record LR989927.1, read on the forward strand.
TTCCAAACTTCAAATGCGAATATCTCCTAAAATACGCGTCCTAGATGGGTCAAACTTTTGGTTTTTTGACGACGCATATCTCGGCGACCCGACCACCTTGAAGGCTGAAATTTCACTAATGTGATCGTGCAAACCTCCTCTTTCCAACGGTATGCCCACCTTTACCATTTTACAGAAATTTATCAAGGAAAATCGATTCCAAACTTCAAATGCGAATATCTCCTAAAATACGCGTCCTAGATGGGTCACACTTTTGGTTTTTTGACGACGCATATCTCGGCGACCCGACCACCTCGAAGGCTGAAATTTCACTAATGTGATCGTGCAAACCTCCTCTTTCCAACGGTATGCCCACCTTTACCATTTTACAAAAATTAATCAAGCAAAATCGAACCCAAACTTCAAATGCGAATAAAAATACGCGTCCTAGATGGGTCAAACTTTTGGTTTTTTGACGACGCATATCTCGGCGACTCGACCACCTCGAAGGCTGAAATTTCACTAATGTGATCGTGCAAACCTCCTCTTTCCAACGGTATGCCCACCTTTACCATTTTACAGAAATTTATCAAGGAAAATCGATTCCAAACTTCAAATGCGAATATCTCCTAAAATACGCGTCCTAGATGGGTCAAACTTTTGGTTTTTTGACGACGCATATCTCGGCGACCCGACCACCTCGAAGGCTGAAATTTCACTAATGTGATCGTGCAAACCTCCTCTTTCCAACGGTATGCCCCCCTTTACCATTTTACAGAAATTTATCAAGGAAAATCGATTCCAAACTTCAAATGCGAATATCTCCTAAAATACGCGTCCTAGATGGGTCAAACTTTTGGTTTTTTGACGACGCATATCTCGGCGACCCGACCACCTCGAAGGCTGAAATTTCACTAATGTGATCGTGCAAACCTCCTCTTTCCAACGGTATGCCCACCTTTACCATTTTACAGAAATTTATCAAGCAAAATCGATTCCAAACTTCAAATGCGAATATCTCCTAAAATACGCGTCCTAGATGGGTCAAACTTTTGGTTTTTTGACGACGCATATCTCGGCGACCCGACCACCTCGAAGGCTGAAATTTCACTAATGTGATCGTGCAAACCTCCTCTTTCCAACGGTATGCCCACCTTTACCATTTTACAGAAATTTATCAAGGAAAATCGATTCCAAACTTCAAATGCGAATATCTCCTAAAATACGCGTCCTAGATGGGTCAAACTTTTGGTTTTTTGACGACGCATATCTCGGCGACCCGACCACCTCGAAGGCTGAAATTTCACTAATGTGATCGTGCAAACCTCCTCTTTCCAACGGTATGCCCACCTTTACCATTTAACAGAAATTTATCAAGGAAAATCGATTCCAAACTTCAAATGCGAATATCTCCTAAAATACGCGTCCTAGATGGGTCAAACTTTTGGTTTTTTGACGACGCACATCTCGGCGACCCGACCACCTCGAAGGCTGAAATTTCACTAATGTGATCGTGCAAACCTCCTCTTTCCAACGGTATGCCCACCTTTACCATTTTACAGAAATTTATCAAGGAAAATCGATTCCAAACTTCAAATGCGAATATCTCTTAAAATACGCGTCCTAGATGGGTCAAACTTTTGGTTTTTTGACGACGCATATCTCGGCGACCCGACCACCTCGAAGGCTGAAATTTCACTAATGTGATCGTGCAAACCTCCTCTTTCCAACGGTATGCCCACCTTTACCATTTTACAGAAATTTATCAAGGAAAATCGATTCCAAACTTCAAATGCGAATATCTCCTAAAATACGCGTCCTAGATGGGTCAAACTTTTGGTTTTTTGACGACGCATATCTCGGCGACCCGACCACCTTGAAGGCTGAAATTTCACTAATGTGATCGTGCAAACCTCCTCTTTCCAACGGTATGCCCACCTTTACCATTTTACAAAAATTAATCAAGCAAAATCGAACCCAAACTTCAAATGCGAATAAAAATAAAAATTGAAAATTTTACAAAAATTTATCAAGGAAAATCGATTCCAAACTTCAAATGCGAATATCTCCTAAAATACGCGTCCTAGATGGGTCAAACTTTTGGTTTTTTGACGACGCATATCTCGGCGACCCGACCACCTCGAAGGCTGAAATTTCACTAATGTGATCGTGCAAACCTCCTCTTTCCAACGGTATGCCCACCTTTACCATTTTACAGAAATTTATCAAGGAAAATCGATTCCAAACTTCAAATGCGAATATCTCCTAAAATACGCGTCCTAGATGGGTCAAACTTTTGGTTTTTTGGCGACGCATATCTCGGCGACCCGACCACCTCGAAGGCTGAAATTTCACTAATGTGATCGTGCAAACCTCCTCTTTCCAACGGTATGCCCACCTTTACCATTTTACAGAAATTTATCAAGGAAAATCGATTCCAAACTTCAAATGCGAATATCTCCTAAAATACGCGTCCTAGATGGGTCAAACTTTTGGTTTTTTGACGACGCATATCTCGGCGACCCGACCACCTCGAAGGCTGAAATTTCACTAATGTGATCGTGCAAACCTCCTCTTTCCAACGGTATGCCCACCTTTACCATTTAACAGAAATTTATCAAGGAAAATCGATTCCAAACTTCAAATGCGAATATCTCCTAAAATACGCGTCCTAGATGGGTCAAACTTTTGGTTTTTTGACGACGCACATCTCGGCGACCCGACCACCTCGAAGGCTGAAATTTCACTAATGTGATCGTGCAAACCTCCTCTTTCCAACGGTATGCCCACCTTTACCATTTTACAGAAATTTATCAAGGAAAATCGATTCCAAACTTCAAATGCGAATATCTCTTAAAATACGCGTCCTAGATGGGTCAAACTTTTGGTTTTTTGACGACGCATATCTCGGCGACCCGACCACCTCGAAGGCTGAAATTTCACTAATGTGATCGTGCAAACCTCCTCTTTCCAACGGTATGCCCACCTTTACCATTTTACAGAAATTTATCAAGGAAAATCGATTCCAAACTTCAAATGCGAATATCTCCTAAAATACGCGTCCTAGATGGGTCAAACTTTTGGTTTTTTGACGACGCATATCTCGGCGACCCGACCACCTTGAAGGCTGAAATTTCACTAATGTGATCGTGCAAACCTCCTCTTTCCAACGGTATGCCCACCTTTACCATTTTACAGAAATTTATCAAGGAAAATCGATTCCAAACTTCAAATGCGAATATCTCCTAAAATACGCGTCCTAGATGGGTCAAACTTTTGGTTTTTTGACGACGCATATCTCGGCGACCCGACCACCTCGAAGGCTGAAATTTCACTAATGTGATCGTGCAAACCTCCTCTTTCCAACGGTATGCCCACCTTTACCATTTTACAGAAATTTATCAAGGAAAATCGATTCCAAACTTCAAATGCGAATATCTCTAAAATACGCGTCCTAGATGGGTCAAACTTTTGGTTTTTTGACGACGCATATCTCGGCGACCCGACCACCTCGAAGGCTGAAATTTCACTAATGTGATCGTGCAAACCTCCTCTTTCCAACGGTATGCCCACCTTTACCATTTAACAGAAATTTATCAAGGAAAATCGATTCCAAACTTCAAATGCGAATATCTCCTAAAATACGCGTCCTAGATGGGTCAAACTTTTGGTTTTTTGACGACGCACATCTCGGCGACCCGACCACCTCGAAGGCTGAAATTTCACTAATGTGATCGTGCAAACCTCCTCTTTCAACGGTATGCCCACCTTTACCATTTTACAGAAATTTATCAAGGAAAATCGATTCCAAACTTCAAATGCGAATATCTCTTAAAATACGCGTCCTAGATGGGTCAAACTTTTGGTTTTTTGACGACGCATATCTCGGCGACCCGACCACCTCGAAGGCTGAAATTTCACTAATGTGATCGTGCAAACCTCCTCTTTCCAACGGTATGCCCACCTTTACCATTTTACAGAAATTTATCAAGGAAAATCGATTCCAAACTTCAAATGCGAATATCTCCTAAAATACGCGTCCTAGATGGGTCAAACTTTTGGTTTTTTGACGACGCATATCTCGGCGACCCGACCACCTTGAAGGCTGAAATTTCACTAATGTGATCGTGCAAACCTCCTCTTTCCAACGGTATGCCCACCTTTACCATTTTACAGAAATTTATCAAGGAAAATCGATTCCAAACTTCAAATGCGAATATCTCCTAAAATACGCGTCCTAGATGGGTCAAACTTTTGGTTTTTTGACGACGCATATCTCGGCGACCCGACCACCTCGAAGGCTGAAATTTCACTAATGTGATCGTGCAAACCTCCTCTTTCCAACGGTATGCCCACCTTTACCATTTTACAAAAATTAATCAAGCAAAATCGAACCCAAACTTCAAATGCGAATAAAAATAAAAATTGACGACGCATATCTCGGCGACCGGACCACCTCGAAGGCTGAAATTTCACTAATGTGATCGTGCAAACCTCCTCTTTCCAACGGTATGCCCACCTTTACCATTTTACAGAAATTTATCAAGGAAAATCGATTCCAAACTTCAAATGCGAATATCTCTTAAAATACGCGTCCTAGATGGGTCAAACTTTTGGTTTTTTGACGACGCATATCTCGGCGACCCGACCACCTCGAAGGCTGAAATTTCACTAATGTGATCGTGCAAACCTCCTCTTTCCAACGGTATGCCCACCTTTACCATTTTACAGAAATTTATCAAGGAAAATCGATTCCAAACTTCAAATGCGAATATCTCCTAAAATACGCGTCCTAGATGGGTCAAACTTTTGGTTTTTTGACGACGCATATCTCGGCGACCCGACCACCTCGAATGCTGAAATTTCACTAATGTGATCGTGCAAACCTCCTCTTTCCAACGGTATGCCCCCCTTTACCATTTTACAGAAATTTATCAAGGAAAATCGATTCCAAACTTCAATGCGAATATCTCCTAAAATACGCGTCCTAGATGGGTCAAACTTTTGGTTTTTTGACGACGCATATCTCGGCGACCCGACCACCTCGAAGGCTGAAATTTCACTAATGTGATCGTGCAAACCTCCTCTTTCCAACGGTATGCCCACCTTTACCATTTTACAGAAATTTATCAAGGAAAATCGATTCCAAACTTCAAATGCGAATATCTCCTAAAATACGCGTCCTAGATGGGTCAAACTTTTGGTTTTTGACGACGCATATCTCGGCGACCCGACCACCTCGAAGGCTGAAATTTCACTAATGTGATCGTGCAAACCTCCTCTTTCCAACGGTATGCCCACCTTTACCATTTAACAGAAATTTATCAAGGAAAATCGATTCCAAACTTCAAATGCGAATATCTCCTAAAATACGCGTCCTAGATGGGTCAAACTTTTGGTTTTTTGACGACGCACATCTCGGCGACCCGACCACCTCGAAGGCTGAAATTTCACTAATGTGATCGTGCAAACCTTCTCTTTCCAACGGTATGCCCACCTTTACCATTTTACAGAAATTTATCAAGGAAAATCGATTCCAAACTTCAAATGCGAATATCTCTTAAAATACGCGTCCTAGATGGGTCAAACTTTTGGTTTTTTGACGACGCATATCTCGGCGACCCGACCACCTCGAAGGCTGAAATTTCACTAATGTGATCGTGCAAACCTCCTCTTTCCAACGGTATGCCCACCTTTACCATTTTACAGAAATTTATCAAGGAAAATCGATTCCAAACTTCAAATGCGAATATCTCCTAAAATACGCGTCCTAGATGGGTCAAACTTTTGGTTTTTTGACGACGCATATCTCGGCGACCCGACCACCTTGAAGGCTGAAATTTCACTAATGTGATCGTGCAAACCTCCTCTTTCCAACGGTATGCCCACCTTTACCATTTTACAGAAATTTATCAAGGAAAATCGATTCCAAACTTCAAATGCGAATATCTCCTAAAATACGCGTCCTAGATGGGTCAAACTTTTGGTTTTTTGACGACGCATATCTCGGCGACCCGACCACCTCGAAGGCTGAAATTTCACTAATGTGATCGTGCAAACCTCCTCTTTCCAACGGTATGCCCACCTTTACCATTTTACAGAAATTTATCAAGGAAAATCGATTCCAAACTTCAAATGCGAATATCTCCTAAAATACGCGTCCTAGATGGGTCAAACTTTTGGTTTTTTGACGACGCATATCTCGGCGACCCGACCACCTCGAAGGCTGAAATTTCACTAATGTGATCGTGCAAACCTCCTCTTTCCAACGGTATGCCCACCTTTACCATTTTACAAAAATTAATCAAGCAAAATCGAACCCAAACTTCAAATGCGAATAAAAATAAAAATTGACGACGCATATCTCGGCGACCGGACAACCTCGAAGGCTGAAATTTCACTAATGTGATCGTGCAAACCTCCTCTTTCCAACGGTATGCCCACCTTTACCATTTTACAGAAATTTATCAAGGAAAATCGATTCCAAACTTCAAATGCGAATATCTCCTAAAATACGCGTCCTAGATGGGTCAAACTTTTGGTTTTTTGACGACGCATATCTCGGCGACCCGACCACCTCGAAGGCTGAAATTTCACTAATGTGATCGTGCAAACCTCCTCTTTCCAACGGTATGCCCCTTTACCATTTTACAGAAATTTATCAAGGAAAATCGATTCCAAACTTCAAATGCGAATATCTCCTAAAATACGCGTCCTAGATGGGTCAAACTTTTGGTTTTTTGACGACGCATATCTCGGCGACCCGACCACCTCGAAGGCTGAAATTTCACTAATGTGATCGTGCAAACCTCCTCTTTCCAACGGTATGCCCACCTTTACCATTTTACAAAAATTAATCAAGCAAAATCGAACCCAAACTTCAAATGCGAATAAAAATAAAAATTGACGACGCATATCTCGGCGACCGGACCACCTCGAAGGCTGAAATTTCACTAATGTGATCGTGCAAACCTCCTCTTTCCAACGGTATGCCCACCTTTACCATTTTACAGGAATTTATCAAGGAAAATCGATTCCAAACTTCAAATGCGAATATCTCCTAAAATACGTGTCCTAGATGGGTCAAACTTTTGGTTTTTTGACGACGCATATCTCGGCGACCCGACCACCTCGAAGGCTGAAATTTCACTAATGTGATCGTGCAAACCTCCTCTTTCCAACGGTATGCCCACCTTTACCATTTTACAAAAATTAATCAAGCAAAATCGATTCCAAACTTCAAATGCGAATATCTCCTAAAATACGCGTCCTAGATGGGTCAAACTTTTGGTTTTTTGACGACGCATATCTCGGCGACCCGACCACCTCGAAGGCTGAAATTTCACTAATGTGATCGTGCAAACCTCCTTTTTCCAACGGTATGCCCACCTTTACCATTTTACAGAAATTTATCAAGGAAAATCGATTCCAAACTTCAAATGCGAATATCTCCTAAAATACGCGTCCTAGATGGGTCAAACTTTTGGTTTTTTGACGACGCATATCTCGGCGACCCGACCACCTTGAAGGCTGAAATTTCACTAATGTGATCGTGCAAACCTCCTCTTTCCAACGGTATGCCCACCTTTACCATTTTACAGAAATTTATCAAGGAAAATCGATTCCAAACTTCAAATGCGAATATCTCCTAAAATACGCGTCCTAGATGGGTCAAACTTTTGGTTTTTTGACGACGCATATCTCGGCGACCCGACCACCTCGAAGGCTGAAATTTCACTAATGTGATCGTGCAAACCTCCTCTTTCCAACGGTATGCCCACCTTTACCATTTTACAAAAATTAATCAAGCAAAATCGAACCCAAACTTCAAATGCGAATAAAAATAAAAATTGACGACGCATATCTCGGCGACCGGACCACCTCGAAGGCTGAAATTTCACTAATGTGATCGTGCAAACCTCCTCTTTCCAACGGTATGCCCACCTTTACCATTTTACAGAAATTTATCAAGGAAAATCGATTCCAAACTTCAAATGCGAATATCTCCTAAAATACGTGTCCTAGATGGGTCAAACTTTTGGTTTTTTGACGACGCATATCTCGGCGACCCGACCACCTCGAAGGCTGAAATTTCACTAATGTGATCGTGCAAACCTCCTCTTTCCAACGGTATGCCCACCTTTACCATTTTACAAAAATTAATCAAGCAAAATCGATTCCAAACTTCAAATGCGAATATCTCCTAAAATACGCGTCCTAGATGGGTCAAACTTTTGGTTTTTTGACGACGCATATCTCGGCGACCCGACCACCTCGAAGGCTGAAATTTCACTAATGTGATCGTGCAAACCTCCTCTTTCCAACGGTATGCCCACCTTTACCATTTTACAGAAATTTATCAAGGAAAATCGATTCCAAACTTCAAATGCGAATATCTCCTAAAATACGCGTCCTAGATGGGTCAAACTTTTGGTTTTTTGACGACGCATATCTCGGCGACCCGACCACCTCGAAGGCTGAAGTTTCACTAATGTGATCGTGCAAACCTCCTCTTTCCAACGGTATGCCCACCTTTACCATTTTACAGAAATTTATCAAGGAAAATCGATTCCAAACTTCAAATGCGAATATCTCCTAAAATACGCGTCCTAGATGGGTCAAACTTTTGGTTTTTTGACGACGCATATCTCGGCGACCCGACCACCTTGAAGGCTGAAATTTCACTAATGTGATCGTGCAAACCTCCTCTTTCCAACGGTATGCCCACCTTTACCATTTTACAGAAATTTATCAAGGAAAATCGATTCCAAACTTCAAATGCGAATATCTCCTAAAATACGCGTCCTAGATGGGTCAAACTTTTGGTTTTTTGACGACGCATATCTCGGCGACCCGACCACCTCGAAGGCTGAAATTTCACTAATGTGATCGTGCAAACCTCCTCTTTCCAACGGTATGCCCACCTTTACCATTTTACAAAAATTAATCAAGCAAAATCGAACCCAAACTTCAAATGCGAATAAAAATAAAAATTGACGACGCATATCTCGGCGACCCGACCACCTCGAAGGCTGAAATTTCACTAATGTGATCGTGCAAACCTCCTCTTTCCAACGGTATGCCCACCTTTACCATTTTACAGAAATTTATCAAGGAAAATCGATTCCAAACTTCAAATGCGAATATCTCCTAAAATACGTGTCCTAGATGGGTCAAACTTTTGGTTTTTTGACGACGCATATCTCGGCGACCCGACCACCTCGAAGGCTGAAATTTCACTAATGTGATCGTGCAAACCTCCTCTTTCCAACGGTATGCCCACCTTTACCATTTTACAAAAATTAATCAAGCAAAATCGATTCCAAACTTCAAATGCGAATATCTCCTAAAATACGCGTCCTAGATGGGTCAAACTTTTGGTTTTTTGACGACGCATATCTCGGCGACCCGACCACCTCGAAGGCTGAAATTTCACTAATGTGATCGTGCAAACCTCCTCTTTCCAACGGTATGCCCACCTTTACCATTTTACAGAAATTTATCAAGGAAAATCGATTCCAAACTTCAAATGCGAATATCTCCTAAAATACGCGTCCTAGATGGGTCAAACTTTTGGTTTTTTGACGGCGCATATCTCGGCGACCCGACCACCTCGAAGGCTGAAGTTTCACTAATGTGATCGTGCAAACCTCCTCTTTCCAACGGTATGCCCACCTTTACCATTTTACAGAAATTTATCAAGGAAAATCGATTCCAAACTTCAAATGCGAATATCTCCTAAAATACGCGTCCTAGATGGGTCAAACTTTTGGTTTTTTGACGACGCATATCTCGGCGACCCGACCACCTCGAAGGCTGAAATTTCACTAATGTGATCGTGCAAACCTCCTCTTTCCAACGGTATGCCCACCTTTACCATTTTACAGAAATTTATCAAGGAAAATCGATTCCAAACTTCAAATGCGAATATCTCCTAAAATACGCGTCCTAGATGGGTCAAACTTTTGGTTTTTTGACGACGCATATCTCGGCGACCCGACCACCTCGAACTTCAAATGCGAATATCTCCTAAAATACGCGTCCTAGATGGGTCAAACTTTTGGTTTTTTGACGACGCATATCTCGGCGACCCGACCACCTCGAAGGCTGAAATTTCACTAATGTGATCGTGCAAACCTCCTCTTTCCAACGGTATGCCCACCTTTACCATTTTACAGAAATTTATCAAGGAAAATCGATTCCAAACTTCAAATGCGAATATCTCCTAAAATACGCGTCCTAGATGGGTCAAACTTTTGGTTTCTTGACGACGCATATTTCGGCGACCCGACCACCTCGAAGGCTGAAATTTCACTAATGTGATCGTGCAAACCTCCTCTTTCCAACGGTATGCCCACCTTTACCATTTTACAGAAATTTATCAAGGAAAATCGATTCCAAACTTCAAATGCGAATATCTCCTAAAATACGCGTCCTAGATGGGTCAAACTTTTGGTTTTTTGACGACGCATATCTCGGCGACCCGACCACCTCGAAGGCTGAAATTTCACTAATGTGATCGTGCAAACCTCCTCTTTCCAACGGTATGCCCACCTTTACCTTTTTACAGAAATTTATCAAGGAAAATCGATTCCAAACTTCAAATGCGAATATCTCCTAAAATACGCGTCCTAGATGAGTCAAACTTTTGGTTTTTTGACGACGCATATCTCGGCGACCCGACCACCTCGAAGGCTGAAATTTCACTAATGTGATCGTGCAAACCTCCTCTTTCCAACGGTATGCCCACCTTTACCATTTTACAGAAATTTATCAAGGAAAATCGATTCCAAACTTCAAATGCGAATATCTCCTAAAATACGCGTCCTAGATGGGTCAAACTTTTGGTTTTTTGACGACGCATATCTCGGCGACCCGACCACCTCGAAGGCTGAAATTTCACTAATGTGATCGTGCAAACCTCCTCTTTCCAACGGTATGCCCACCTTTACCATTTTACAGAAATTTATCAAGGAAAATCGATTCCAAACTTCAAATGCGAATATCTCCTAAAATACGCGTCCTAGATGGGTCAAACTTTTGGTTTTTTGACGACGCATATCTCGGCGACCCGACCACCTCGAAGGCTGAAATTTCACTAATGTGATCGTGCAAACCTCCTCTTTCCAACGGTATGCCCACCTTTACCATTTTACAGAAATTTATCAAAGAAAATCGATTCCAAACTTCAAATGCGAATATCTCCTAAAATACGCGTCCTAGATGGGTCAAACTTTTGGTTTTTTGACGACGCATATCTCGGCGACCCGACCACCTCGAAGGCTGAAATTTCACTAATGTGATCGTGCAAACCTCCTCTTTCCAACGGTATGCCCACCTTTACCATTTTACAGAAATTTATCAAGGAAAATCGATTCCAAACTTCAAATGCGAATATCTCCTAAAATACGCGTCCTAGATGGGTCAAACTTTTGGTTTTTTGACGACGCATATCTCGGCGACCCGACCATCTCGAAGGCTGAAATTTCACTAATGTGATCGTGCAAACCTTCTCTTTCGAACGGTATGCCCACCTTTACCATTTTACAGAAATTTATCAAGGAAAATCGATTCCAAACTTCAAATGCGAATATCTCCTAAAATACGCGTCCTAGATGGGTCAAACTTTTGGTTTTTTGACGACGCATATCTCGGCGACCCGACCACCTCGAAGGCTGAAATTTCACTAATGTGATCGTGCAAACCTCCTCTTTCCAACGGTATGCCCACCTTAACCATTTTACAGAAATTTATCAAGGAAAATCGATTCCAAACTTCAAATGCGAATATCTCCTAAAATACGCGTCCTAGATGGGTCAAACTTTTGGTTTTTTGACGACGCATATCTCGGCGACCCGACCACCTCGAAGGCTGAAATTTCACTAATGTGATCGTGCAAACCTCCTCTTTCCAACGGTATGCCCACCTTTACCATTTTACAGAAATTTATCAAGGAAAATCGATTCCAAACTTCAAATGCGAATATCTCCTAAAATACGCGTCCTAGATGGGTCAAACTTTTGGTTTTTTGACGACGCATATCTCGGCGACCCGACCACCTCGAAGGCTGAAATTTCACTAATGTGATCGTGCAAACCTCCTCTTTCCAACGGTATGCCCACCTTAACCATTTTACAGAAATTTATCAAGGAAAATCGATTCCAAACTTCAAATGCGAATATCTCCTAAAATACGCGTCCTAGATGGGTCAAACTTTTGGTTTTTTGACGACGCATATCTCGGCGACCCGACCACCTCGAAGGCTGAAATTTCACTAATGTGATCGTGCAAACCTCCTCTTTCCAACGGTATGCCCACCTTTACCATTTTACAGAAATTTATCAAGGAAAATCGATTCCAAACTTCAAATGCGAATATCTCCTAAAATACGCGTCCTAGATGGGTCAAACTTTTGGTTTTTTGACGACGCATATCTCGGCGACCCGACCACCTCGAAGGCTGAAATTTCACTAATGTGATCGTGCAAACCTCCTCTTTCCAACGGTATGCCCACCTTTACCATTTTACAGAAATTTATCAAGGAAAATCGATTCCAAACTTCAAATGCGAATATCTCCTAAAATACGCGTCCTAGATGGGTCAAACTTTTGGTTTTTTGACGACGCATATCTCGGCGACCCGACCACCTCGAAGGCTGAAATTTCACTAATGTGATCGTGCAAACCTCCTCTTTCCAACGGTATGCCCACCTTTACCATTTTACAGAAATTTATCAAGGAAAATCGATTCCAAACTTCAAATGCGAATATCTCCTAAAATACGCGTCCTAGATGGGTCAAACTTTTGGTTTTTTGACGACGCATATCTCGGCGACCCGACCACCTCGAGGGCTGAAATTTCACTAATGTGATCGTGCAAACCTCCTCTTTCCAACGGTATGCCCACCTTTACCATTTTACAAAAATTAATCAAGCAAAATCGAACCCAAACTTCAAATGCGAATATCTCCTAAAATACGCGTCCTAGATGGGTCAAACTTTTGGTTTTTTGACGACGCATATCTCGGCGACCCGACCACCTCGAAGGCTCAAATTTCACTAATGTGATCGTGCAAACCTCCTCTTTCCAACGGTATGCCCACCTTTACCATTTTACAGAAATTTATCAAGGAAAATCGATTCCAAACTTCAAATGCGAATATCTCCTAAAATACGCGTCCTAGATGGGTCAAACTTTTGGTTTTTTGACGACGCATATCTCGGCGACCCGACCACCTCGAAGGCTGAAATTTCACTAATGTGATCGTGCAAACCTCCTCTTTCCAACGGTATGCCCACCTTTACCATTTTACAGAAATTTATCAAGGAAAATCGATTCCAAACTTCAAATGCGAATATCTCCTAAAATACGCGTCCTAGATGGGTCAAACTTTTGGTTTTTTGACGACGCATATCTCGGCGACCCGACCACCTCGAAGGCTGAAATTTCACTAATGTGATCGTGCAAACCTCCTCTTTCCAACGGTATGCCCACCTTTACCATTTTACAGAAATTTATCAAGGAAAATCGATTCCAAACTTCAAATGCGAATATCTCCTAAAATACGCGTCCTAGATGGGTCAAACTTTTGGTTTTTTGACGACGCATATCTCCATTTTACAGAAATTTATCAAGGAAAATCGATTCCAAACTTCAAATGCGAATATCTCCTAAAATACGCGTCCTAGATGGGTCAAACTTTTGGTTTTTTGACGACGCATATCTCGGCGACCCGACCACCTCGAAGGCTGAAATTTCACTAATGTGATCGTGCAAACCTCCTCTTTCCAACGGTATGCCCACCTTTACCATTTTACAGAAATTTATCAAGGAAAATCGAACCCAAACTTCAAATGCGAATAAAAATACGCGTCCTAGATGGGTCAAACTTTTGGTTTTTTGACGACGCATATCTCGGCGACCCGACCACCTCGAAGGCTGAAATTTCACTAATGTGATCGTGCAAACCTCCTCTTTCCAACGGTATGCCCACCTTTACCATTTTACAGAAATTTATCAAGGAAAATCGATTCCAAACTTCAAATGCGAATATCTCCTAAAATACGCGTCCTAGATGGGTCAAACTTTTGGTTTTTTGACGACGCATATCTCGGCGACCCGACCACCTCGAAGGCTGAAATTTCACTAATGTGATCGTGCAAACCTCCTCTTTCCAACGGTATGCCCACCTTTACCATTTTACAAAAATTTATCAAGGAAAATCGATTCCAAACTTCAAATGCGAGTATCTCCTAAAATACGCGTCCTAGATGGGTCAAACTTTTGGTTTTTTGACGACGCATATCTCGGCGACCCGACCACCTCGAAGGCTGAAATTTCACTAATGTGATCGTGCAAACCTCCTCTTTCCAACGGTATGCCCACCTTTACCATTTTACAGAAATTTATCAAGGAAAATCGATTCCAAACTTCAAATGCGAATATCTCCTAAAATACGCGTCCTAGATGGGTCAAACTTTTGGTTTTTTGACGACGCATATCTCGGCGACCCGACCACCTCGAAGGCTGAAATTTCACTAATGTGATCGTGCAAACCTCCTCTTTCCAACGGTATGCACACCTTTACCATTTTACAGAAATTTATCAAGGAAAATCGATTCCAAACTTCAAATGCGAATATCTCCTAAAATACGCGTCCTAGATGGGTCAAACTTTTGGTTTTTTGACGACGCATATCTCGGCGACCCGACCACCTCGAAGGCTGAAATTTCACTAATGTGATCGTGCAAACCTTCCAAACTTCAAATGCGAATATCTCCTAAAATACGCGTCCTAGATGGGTCAAACTTTTGGTTTTTTGACGACGCATATCTCGGCGACCCGACCACCTCGAAGGCTGAAATTTCACTAATGTGATCGTGCAAACCTCCTCTTTCCAACGGTATGCCCACCTTTACCATTTTACAGAAATTTATCAAGGAAAATCGATTCCAAACTTCAAATGCGAATATCTCCTAAAATACGCGTCCTAGATGGGTCAAACTTTTGGTTTTTTGACAACGCATATCTCGGCGACCCGACCACCTCGAAGGCTGAAATTTCACTAATGTGATCGTGCAAACCTCCTCTTTCCAACGGTATGCCCACCTTTACCATTTTACAGAAATTTATCAAGGAAAATCGATTCCAAACTTCAAATGCGAATATCTCCTAAAATACGCGTCCTAGATGGGTCAAACTTTTGGTTTTTTGACGACGCATATCTCGGCGACCCGACCACCTCGAAGGCTGAAATTTCACTAATGTGATCGTGCAAACCTCCTCTTTCCAACGGTATGCCCACCTTTACCATTTTACAAAAATTAATCAAGCAAAATCGAACCCAAACTTCAAATGCGAATATCTCCTAAAATACGCGTCCTAGATGGGTCAAACTTTTGGTTTTTTGACGACGCATATCTCGGCGACCCGACCACCTCGAAGGCTGAAATTTCACTAATGTGATCGTGCAAACCTCCTCTTTCCAACGGTATGCCCACCTTTACCATTTTACAGAAATTTATCAAGGAAAATCGATTCCAAACTTCAAATGCGAATATCTCCTAAAATACGCGTCCTAGATGGGTCAAACTTTTGGTTTTTTGACGACGCATATCTCGGCGACCCGACCACCTCGAAGGCTGAAATTTCACTAATGTGATCGTGCAAACCTCCTCTTTCCAACGGTATGCCCACCTTTACCATTTTACAGAAATTTATCAAGGAAAATCGATTCCAAACTTCAAATGCGAATATCTCCTAAAATACGCGTCCTAGATGGGTCAAACTTTTGGTTTTTTGACGACGCATATCTCGGCGACCCGACCACCTCGAAGGCTGAAATTTCACTAATGTGATCGTGCAAACCTCCTCTTTCCAACGGTATGCCCACCTTTACCATTTTACAGAAATTTATCAAGGAAAATCGATTACAAACTTCAAATGCGAATATCTCCTAAAATACGCGTCCTAGATGGGTCAAACTTTTGGTTTTTTGACGACGCATATCTCGGCGACCCGACCACCTCGAAGGCTGAAATTTCACTAATGTGATCGTGCAAACCTCCTCTTTCCAACGGTATGCCCACCTTTACCATTTTACAAAAATTAATCAAGCAAAATCGAACCCAAACTTCAAATGCGAATATCTCCTAAAATACGCGTCCTAGATGGGTCAAACTTTTGGTTTTTTGACGACGCATATCTCGGCGACCCGACCACCTCGAAGGCTGAAATTTCACTAATGTGATCGTGCAAACCTCATCTTTCCAACGGTATGCCCACCTTTACCATTTTACAGAAATTTATCAAGGAAAATCGATTCCAAACTTCAAATGCGAATATCTCCTAAAATACGCGTCCTAGATGGGTCAAACTTTTGGTTTTTTGACGACGCATATCTCGGCGACCCGACCACCTCGAAGGCTGAAATTTCACTAATGTGATCGTGCAAACCTCCTCTTTCCAACGGTATGCCCACCTTTACCATTTTACAGAAATTTATCAAGGAAAATCGAACCCAAACTTCAAATGCGAATATCTCCTAAAATACGCGTCCTAGATGGGTCAAACTTTTGGTTTTTTGACGACGCATATCTCGGCGACCCGACCACCTCGAAGGCTGAAATGTCACTAATGTGATCGTGCAAACCTCCTCTTTCCAACGGTATGCCCACCTTTACCATTTTACAGAAATTTATCAAGGAAAATCGATTACAAACTTCAAATGCGAATATCTCCTAAAATACGCGTCCTAGATGGGTCAAACTTTTGGTTTTTTGACGACGCATATCTCGGCGACCCGACCACCTCGAAGGCTGAAATTTCACTAATGTGATCGTGCAAACCTCCTCTTTCCAACGGTATGCCCACCTTTACCATTTTACAAAAATTAATCAAGCAAAATCGAACCCAAACTTCAAATGCGAATATCTCCTAAAATACGCGTCCTAGATGGGTCAAACTTTTGGTTTTTTGACGACGCATATCTCGGCGACCCGACCACCTCGAAGGCTGAAATTTCACTAATGTGATCGTGCAAACCTCATCTTTCCAACGGTATGCCCACCTTTACCATTTTACAGAAATTTATCAAGGAAAATCGATTCCAAACTTCAAATGCGAATATCTCCTAAAATACGCGTCCTAGATGGGTCAAACTTTTGGTTTTTTGACGACGCATATCTCGGCGACCCGACCACCTCGAAGGCTGAAATTTCACTAATGTGATCGTGCAAACCTCCTCTTTCCAACGGTATGCCCACCTTTACCATTTTACAAAAATTAATCAAGCAAAATCGAACCCAAACTTCAAATGCGAATATCTCCTAAAATACGCGTCCTAGATGGGTCAAACTTTTGGTTTTTTGACGACGCATATCTCGGCGACCCGACCACCTCGAAGGCTGAAATGTCACTAATGTGATCGTGCAAACCTCCTCTTTCCAACGGTATGCCCACCTTTACCATTTTACAGAAATTTATCAAGGAAAATCGATTCCAAACTTCAAATGCGAATATCTCCTAAAATACGCGTCCTAGATGGGTCAAACTTTTGGTTTTTTGACGACGCATATCTCGGCGACCCGACCACCTCGAAGGCTGAAATTTCACTAATGTGATCGTGCAAACCTCCTCTTTCCAACGGTATGCCCACCTTTACCATTTTACAGAAATTTATCAAGGAAAATCGATTCCAAACTTCAAATGCGAATATCTCCTAAAATACGCGTCCTAGATGGGTCAAACTTTTGGTTTTTTGACGACGCATATCTCGGCGACCCGACCACCTCGAAGGCTGAAATTTCACTGATGTGATCGTGCAAACCTCCTCTTTCCAACGGTATGCCCACCTTTACCATTTTACAGAAATTTATCAAGGAAAATCGATTCCAAACTTCAAATGCGAATATCTCCTAAAATACGCGTCCTAGATGGGTCAAACTTTTGGTTTTTTGACGACGCATATCTCGGCGAC
This sequence comes from Scaeva pyrastri, assembly GCA_905146935.1. Classification (NCBI taxonomy): domain Eukaryota; kingdom Metazoa; phylum Arthropoda; class Insecta; order Diptera; family Syrphidae; genus Scaeva; species Scaeva pyrastri. Next base: position 58,510,486 of record LR989927.1, read on the forward strand.
CCGACCACCTCGAAGGCTGAAATTTCACTAATGTGATCGTGCAAACCTCCTCTTTCCAACGGTATGCCCACCTTTACCATTTTACAGAAATTTATCAAGGAAAATCGATTCCAAACTTCAAATGCGAATATCTCCTAAAATACGCGTCCTAGATGGGTCAAACTTTTGGTTTTTTGACGACGCATATCTCGGCGACCCGACCACCTCGAAGGCTGAAATTTCACTAATGTGATCGTGCAAACCTCCTCTTTCCAACGGTATGCCCACCTTTACCATTTTACAGAAATTTATCAAGGAAAATCGATTCCAAACTTCAAATGCGAATATCTCCTAAAATACGCGTCCTAGATGGGTCAAACTTTTGGTTTTTTGACGACGCATATCTCGGCGACCCGACCACCTCGAAGGCTGAAATTTCACTAATGTGATCGTGCAAACCTCCTCTTTCCAACGGTATGCCCACCTTTACCATTTTACAGAAATTTATCAAGGAAAATCGATTCCAAACTTCAAATGCGAATATCTCCTAAAATACGCGTCCTAGATGGGTCAAACTTTTGGTTTTTTGACGACGCATATCTCGGCGACTCGACCACCTCGAAGGCTGAAATTTCACTAATGTGATCGTGCAAACCTCCTCTTTCCAACAGTATGCCCACCTTTACCATTTTACAGAAATTTATCAAGGAAAATCGATTCCAAACTTCAAATGCGAATATCTCCTAAAATACGCGACCTAGATGGGTCAAACTTTTGGTTTTTTGACGACGCATATCTCGGCGACCCGACCACCTCGAAGGCTGAAATTTCACTAATGTGATCGTGCAAACCTCCTCTTTCCAACGGTATGCCCACCTTTACCATTTTACAGAAATTTATCAAGGAAAATCGATTCCAAACTTCAAATGCGAATATCTCCTAAAATACGCGTCCTAGATGGGTCAAACTTTTGGTTTTTTGACGACGCATATCTCGGCGACCCGACCACCTCGAAGGCTGAAATTTCACTAATGTGATCGTGCAAACCTCCTCTTTCCAACGGTATGCCCACCTTTACCATTTTACAGAAATTTATCAAGGAAAATCGATTCCAAACTTCAAATGCGAATATCTCCTAAAATACGCGTCCTAGATGGGTCAAACTTTTGGTTTTTTGACGACGCATATCTCGGCGACCCGACCACCTCGAAGGCTGAAATTTCACTAATGTGATCGTGCAAACCTCCTCTTTCCAACGGTATGCCCACCTTTACCATTTTACAGAAATTTATCAAGGAAAATCGATTCCAAACTTCAAATGCGAATATCTCCTAAAATACGCGTCCTAGATGGGTCAAACTTTTGGTTTTTTGACGACGCATATCTCGGCGACCCGACCAACGGTATGCCCACCTTTACCATTTTACAGAAATTTATCAAGGAAAATCGATTCCAAACTTCAAATGCGAATATCTCCTAAAATACGCGTCCTAGATGGGTCAAACTTTTGGTTTTTTGACGACGCATATCTCGGCGACCCGACCACCTCGAAGGCTGAAATTTCACTGATGTGATCGTGCAAACCTCCTCTTTCCAACGGTATGCCCACCTTTACCATTTTACAGAAATTTATCAAGGAAAATCGATTCCAAACTTCAAATGCGAATATCTCCTAAAATACGCGTCCTAGATGGGTCAAACTTTTGGTTTTTTGACGACGCATATCTCGGCGACCCGACCACCTCGAAGGCTGAAATTTCACTAATGTGATCGTGCAAACCTCCTCTTTCCAACGGTATGCCCACCTTTACCATTTTACAGAAATTTATCAAGGAAAATCGATTCCAAACTTCAAATGTGAATATCTCCTAAAATACGCGTCCTAGATGGGTCAAACTTTTGGTTTTTTGACGACGCATATCTCGGCGACCCGACCACCTCGAAGGCTGAAATTTCACTAATGTGATCGTGCAAACCTCCTCTTTCCAACGGTATGCCCACCTTTACCATTTTACAGAAATTTATCAAGGAAAATCGATTCCAAACTTCAAATGCGAATATCTCCTAAAATACGCGTCCTAGATGGGTCAAACTTTTGGTTTTTTGACGACGCATATCTCGGCGACCCGACCACCTCGAAGGCTGAAATTTCACTAATGTGATCGTGCAAACCTCCTCTTTCCAACGGTATGCCCACCTTTACCATTTTACAGAAATTTATCAAGGAAAATCGATTCCAAACTTCAAATGCGAATATCTCCTAAAATACGCGTCCTAGATGGGTCAAACTTTTGGTTTTTTGACGACGCATATCTCGGCGACCCGACCACCTCGAAGGCTGAAATTTCACTAATGTGATCGTGCAAACCTCCTCTTTCCAACGGTATGCCCACCTTTACCATTTTACAGAAATTTATCAAGGAAAATCGATTCCAAACTTCAAATGCGAATATCTCCTAAAATACGCGTCCTAGATGGGTCAAACTTTTGGTTTTTTGACGACGCATATCTCGGCGACCCGACCACCTCGAAGGCTGAAATTTCACTAATGTGATCGTGCAAACCTCCTCTTTCCAACGGTATGCCCACCTTTACCATTTTACAGAAATTTATCAAGGAAAATCGATTCCAAACTTCAAATGCGAATATCTCCTAAAATACGCGTCCTAGATGGGTCAAACTTTTGGTTTTTTGACGACGCATATCTCGGCGACTCGACCACCTCGAAGGCTGAAATTTCACTAATGTGATCGTGCAAACCTCCTCTTTCGAACAGTATGCCCACCTTTACCATTTTACAGAAATTTATCAAGGAAAATCGATTCCAAACTTCAAATGCGAATATCTCCTAAAATACGCGACCTAGATGGGTCAAACTTTTGGTTTTTTGACGACGCATATCTCGGCGACCCGACCACCTCGAAGGCTGAAATTTCACTAATGTGATCGTGCAAACCTCCTCTTTCCAACGGTATGCCCACCTTTACCATTTTACAGAAATTTATCAAGGAAAATCGATTCCAAACTTCAAATGCGAATATCTCCTAAAATACGCGTCCTAGATGGGTCAAACTTTTGGTTTTTTGACGACGCATATCTCGGCGACCCGACCACCTCGAAGGCTGAAATTTCACTAATGTGATCGTGCAAACCTCCTCTTTCCAACGGTATGCCCACCTTTACCATTTTACAGAAATTTATCAAGGAAAATCGATTCCAAACTTCAAATGCGAATATCTCCTAAAATACGCGTCCTAGATGGGTCAAACTTTTGGTTTTTTGACGATGCATATCTCGGCGACCCGACCACCTCGAAGGCTGAAATTTCACTAATGTGATCGTGCAAACCTCCTCTTTCCAACGGTATGCCCACCTTTACCATTTTACAGAAATTTATCAAGGAAAATCGATTCCAAACTTCAAATGCGAATATCTCCTAAAATACGCGTCCTAGATGGGTCAAACTTTTGGTTTTTTGACGACGCATATCTCGGCGACCCGACCACCTCGAAGAATGAAATTTCACTAATGTGATCGTGCAAGCCTCCTCTTTCCAACGGTATGCCCACCTTTACCATTTTACAGAAATTTATCAAGGAAAATCGATTCCAAACTTCAAATGCGAATATCTCCTAAAATACGCGTCCTAGATGGGTCAAACTTTTGGTTTTTTGACGACGCATATCTCGGCGACCCGACCACCTCGAAGGCTGAAATTTCACTAATGTGATCGTGCAAACCTCCTCTTTCCAACGGTATGCCCACCTTTACCATTTTACAGAAATTTATCAAGGAAAATCGATTCCAAACTTCAAATGCGAATATCTCCTAAAATACGCGTCCTAGATGGGTCAAACTTTTGGTTTTTTGACGACGCATATCTCGGCGACCCGACCACCTCGAAGGCTGAAATTTCACTAATGTGATCGTGCAAACCTCCTCTTTCCAACGGTATGCCCACCTTTACCATTTTACAGAAATTTATCAAGGAAAATCGATTCCAAACTTCAAATGCGAATATCTCCTAAAATACGCGTCCTAGATGGGTCAAACTTTTGGTTTTTTGACGACGCATATCTCGGCGACCCGACCACCTCGAAGGCTGAAATTTCACTAATGTGATCGTGCAAACCTCCTCTTTCCAACGGTATGCCCACCTTTACCATTTTACAGAAATTTATCAAGGAAAATCGATTCCAAACTTCAAATGCGAATATCTCCTAAAATACGCGTCCTAGATGGGTCAAACTTTTGGTTTTTTGACGACGCATATCTCGGCGACCCGACCACCTCGAAGGCTGAAATTTCACTAATGTGATCGTGCAAACCTCCTCTTTCCAACGGTATGCCCACCTTTACCATTTTACAGAAATTTATCAAGGAAAATCGATTCCAAACTTCAAATGCGAATATCTCCTAAAATACGCGTCCTAGATGGGTCAAACTTTTGGTTTTTTGACGACGCATATCTCGGCGACCCGACCACCTCGAAGGCTGAAATTTCACTAATGTGATCGTGCAAACCTCTTCTTTCCAACGGTATGCCCACCTTTACCATTTTACAAAAATTTATCAAGGAAAATCGATTCCAAACTTCAAATGCGAATATCTCCTAAAATACGCGTCCTAGATGGGTCAAACTTTTGGTTTTTTGACGACGCATATCTCGGCGACCCGACCACCTCGAAGGCTGAAATTTCACTAATGTGATCGTGCAAACCTCCTCTTTCCAACGGTATGCCCACCTTTACCATTTTACAGAAATTTATCAAGGAAAATCGATTCCAAACTTCAAATGCGAATATCTCCTAAAATACGCGTCCTAGATGGGTCAAACTTTTGGTTTTTTGACGACGCATATCTCGGCGACCCGACCACCTCGAAGGCTGAAATTTCACTAATGTGATCGTGAAAACCTCCTCTTTCCAACAGTATGCCCACCTTTACCATTTTACAGAAATTTATCAAGGAAAATCGATTCCAAACTTCAAATGCGAATATCTCCTAAAATACGCATCCTAGATGGGTCAAACTTTTGGTTTTTTGACGACGCATATCTCGGCGACCCGACCACCTCGAAGGCTGAAATTTCACTAATGTGATCGTGCAAACCTCCTCTTTCCAACGGTATGCCCACCTTTACCATTTTACAGAAATTTATCAAGGAAAATCGATTCCAAACTTCAAATGCGAATATCTCCTAAAATACGCGTCCTAGATGGGTCAAACTTTTGGTTTTTTGACGACGCATATCTCGGCGACCCGACCACCTCGAAGGCTGAAATTTCACTAATGTGATCGTGCAAACCTCCTCTTTCCAACAGTATGCCCACCTTTAACATTTTACAGAAATTTATCAAGGAAAATCGATTCCAAACTTCAAATGCGAATATCTCCTAAAATACGCGTCCTAGATGGGTCAAACTTTTGGTTTTTTGACGACGCATATCTCGGCGACCCGACCACCTCGAAGGCTGAAATTTCACTAATGTGATCGTGCAAACCTCCTCTTTCCAACGGTATGCCCACCTTTACCATTTTACAGAAATTTATCAAGGAAAATCGATTCCAAACTTCAAATGCGAATATCTCCTAAAATACGCGTCCTAGATGGGTCAAACTTTTGGTTTTTTGACGACGCATATCTCGGCGACCCGACCACCTCGAAGGCTGAAATTTCACTAATGTGATCGTGCAAACCTCCTCTTTCCAACGGTATGCCCACCTTTACCATTTTACAGAAATTTATCAAGGAAAATCGATTCCAAACTTCAAATGCGAATATCTCCTAAAATACGCGTCCTAGATGGGTCAAACTTTTGGTTTTTTGACGACGCATATCTCGGCGACCCGACCACCTCGAAGGCTGAAATTTCACTAATGTGATCGTGCAAACCTCCTCTTTCCAACGGTATGCCCACCTTTACCATTTTACAGAAATTTATCAAGGAAAATCGATTCCAAACTTCAAATGCGAATATCTCCTAAAATACGCGTCCTAGATGGGTCAAACTTTTGGTTTTTTGACGACGCATATCTCGGCGACCCGACCACCTCGAAGGCTGAAATTTCACTAATGTGATCGTGCAAACCTCCTCTTTCCAACGGTATGCCCACCTTTACCATTTTACAGAAATTTATCAAGGAAAATCGATTCCAAACTTCAAATGCGAATATCTCCTAAAATACGCGTCCTAGATGGGTCAAACTTTTGGTTTTTTGACGACGCATATCTCGGCGACCCGACCACCTCGAAGGCTGAAATTTCACTAATGTGATCGTGCAAACCTCCTCTTTCCAACGGTATGCCCACCTTTACCATTTTACAGAAATTTATCAAGGAAAATCGATTCCAAACTTCAAATGCGAATATCTCCTAAAATACGCGTCCTAGATGGGTCAAACTTTTGGTTTTTTGACGACGCATATCTCGGCGACCCGACCACCTCGAAGGCTGAAATTTCACTAATGTGATCGTGCAAACCTCCTCTTTCCAACGGTATGCCCACCTTTACCATTTTACAGAAATTTATCAAGGAAAATCGATTCCAAACTTCAAATGCGAATATCTCCTAAAATACGCGTCCTAGATGGGTCAAACTTTTGGTTTTTTGACGACGCATATCTCGGCGACCCGACCACCTCGAAGGCTGAAATTTCACTAATGTGATCGCGCAAACCTCCTCTTTCCAACGGTATGCCCACCTCTACCATTTTACAAAAATTTATCAAGGAACATCGATTCCAAACTTCAAATGCGAATATCTCCTAAAATACACGTCCTAGATGGGTCAAACTTTTGGTTTTTTGACGACGCATATCTCGGCGACCCGACCACCTCGAAGGCTGAAATTTCACTAATGTGATCGTGCAAACCTCCTCTTTCCAACGGTATGCCCACCTTTACCATTTTACAGAAATTTATCAAGGAAAATCGATTCCAAACTTCAAATGCGAATATCTCCTAAAATACGCGTCCTAGATGGGTCAAACTTTTGGTTTTTTGACGACGCATATCTCGGCGACCCGACCACCTCGAAGGCTGAAATTTCACTAATGTGATCGCGCAAACCTCCTCTTTCCAACGGTATGCCCACCTCTACCATTTTACAAAAATTTATCAAGGAACATCGATTCCAAACTTCAAATGCGAATATCTCCTAAAATACGCGTCCTAGATGGGTCAAACTTTTGGTTTTTTGACGACGCATATCTCGGCGACCCGACCACCTCGAAGGCTGAAATTTCACTAATGTGATCGTGCAAACCTCCTCTTTCCAACGGTATGCCCACCTTTACCATTTTACAGAAATTTATCAAGGAAAATCGATTCCAAACTTCAAATGCGAATATCTCCTAAAATACGCGTCCTAGATGGGTCAAACTTTTGGTTTTTTGACGACGCATATCTCGGCGACCCGACCACCTCGAAGGCTGAAATTTCACTAATGTGATCGTGCAAACCTCCTCTTTCCAACGGTATGCCCACCTTTACCATTTTACAGAAATTTATCAAGGAAAATCGATTCCAAACTTCAAATGCGAATATCTCCTAAAATACGCGTCCTAGATGGGTCAAACTTTTGGTTTTTTGACGACGCATATCTCGGCGACCCGACCACCTCGAAGGCTGAAATTTCACTAATGTGATCGTGCAAACCTCCTCTTTCCAACGTATGCCCACCTTTACCATTTTACAGAAATTTATCAAGGAAAATCGATTCCAAACTTCAAATGCGAATATCTCCTAAAATACGCGTCCTAGATGGGTCAAACTTTTGGTTTTTTGACGACGCATATCTCGGCGACCCGACCACCCCGAAGGCTGAAATTTCACTAATGTGATCGTGCAAACCTCCTCTTTCCAACGGTATGCCCACCTTTACCATTTTACAGAAATTTATCAAGGAAAATCGATTCCAAACTTCAAATGCGAATATCTCCTAAAATACGCGTCCTAGATGGGTCAAACTTTTGGTTTTTTGACGACGCATATCTCGGCGACCCGACCACCTCGAAGGCTGAAATTTCACTAATGTGATCGTGCAAACCTCCTCTTTCAACGGTATGCCCACCTTTACCATTTTACAGAAATTTATCAAGGAAAATCGATTCCAAACTTCAAATGCGAATATCTCCTAAAATACGCGTCCTAGATGGGTCAAACTTTTGGTTTTTTGACGACGCATATCTCGGCGACCCGACCACCTCGAAGGCTGAAATTTCACTAATGTGATCGTGCAAACCTCCTCTTTCCAACCGTATGCCCACCTTTACCATTTTACAGAAATTTATCAAGGAAAATCGATTCCAAACTTCAAATGCGAATATCTCCTAAAATACGCGTCCTAGATGGGTCAAACTTTTGGTTTTTTGACGACGCATATCTCGGCGACCCGACCACCTCGAAGGCTGAAATTTCACTAATGTGATCGTGCAAACCTCCTCTTTCCAACGGTATGCCCACCTCTACCATTTTACAAAAATTTATCTCAAGGAAAATCGATTCCAAACTTCAAATGCGAATATCTCCTAAAATACGCGTCCTAGATGGGTCAAACTTTTGGTTTTTTGACGACGCATATCTCGGCGACCCGACCACCTCGAAGGCTGAAATTTCACTAATGTGATCGTGCAAACCTCCTCTTTCCAACGGTATGCCCACCTTTACCATTTTACAGAAATTTATCAAGGAAAATCGATTCCAAACTTCAAATGCGAATATCTCCTAAAATACGCGTCCTAGATGGGTCAAACTTTTGGTTTTTTGACGACGCATATCTCGGCGACCCGACCACCTCGAAGGCTGAAATTTCACTAATGTGATCGTGCAAACCTCCTCTTTCCAACGGTATGCCCACCTTTACCATTTTACAGAAATTTATCAAGGAAAATCGATTCCAAACTTCAAATGCGAATATCTCCTAAAATACGCGTCCTAGATGGGTCAAACTTTTGGTTTTTTGACGACGCATATCTCGGCGACCCGACCACCTCGAAGGCTGAAATTTCACTGATGTGATCGTGCAAACCTCCTCTTTCCAACGGTATGCCCACCTTTACCATTTTACAGAAATTTATCAAGGAAAATCGATTCCAAACTTCAAATGCGAATATCTCCTAAAATACGCGTCCTAGATGGGTCAAACTTTTGGTTTTTGACGACGCATATCTCGGCGACCCGACCACCTCGAAGGCTGAAATTTCACTAATGTGATCGTGCAAACCTCCTCTTTCCAACGGTATGCCCACCTCTACCATTTTACAAAAATTTATCAAGGAAAATCGATTCCAAACTTCAAATGCGAATATCTCCTAAAATACGCGTCCTAGATGGGTCAAACTTTTGGTTTTTTGACGACGCATATCTCGGCGACCCGACCACCTCGAAGGCTGAAATTTCACTAATGTGATCGTGCAAACCTCCTCTTTCCAACGGTATGCCCACCTTTACCATTTTACAGAAATTTATCAAGCAAAATCGATTCCAAACTTCAAATGCGAATATCTCCTAAAATACGCGTCCTAGATGGGTCAAACTTTTGGTTTTTTGACGACGCATATCTCGGCGACCCGACCACCTCGAAGGCTGAAATTTCACTAATGTGATCGTGCAACCTCCTCTTTCCAACGGTATGCCCACCTTTACCATTTTACAGAAATTTATCAAGGAAAATCGATTCCAAACTTCAAATGCGAATATCTCCTAAAATACGCGTCCTAGATGGGTCAAACTTTTGGTTTTTTGACGACGCATATCTCGGCGACCCGACCACCTCGAAGGCTGAAATTTCACTAATGTGATCGTGCAAACCTCCTCTTTCCAACGGTATGCCCACCTTTACCATTTTACAGAAATTTATCAAGGAAAATCGATTCCAAACTTCAAATGCGAATATCTCCTAAAATACGCGTCCTAGATGGGTCAAACTTTTGGTTTTTTGACGACGCATATCTCGGCGACCCGACCACCTCGAAGGCTGAAATTTCACTAATGTGATCGTGCAAACCTCCTCTTTCCAACGGTATGCCCACCTTTACCATTTTACAGAAATTTATCAAGGAAAATCGATTCCAAACTTCAAATGCGAATATCTCCTAAAATACGCGTCCTAGATGGGTCAAACTTTTGGTTTTTGACGACGCATATCTCGGCGACCCGACCACCTCGAAGGCTGAAATTTCACTAATGTGATCGTGCAAACCTCCTCTTTCCAACGGTATGCCCACCTTTACCATTTTACAGAAATTTATCAAGGAAAATCGATTCCAAACTTCAAATGCGAATATCTCCTAAAATACGCGTCCTAGATGGGTCAAACTTTTGGTTTTTTGACGACGCATATCTCGGCGACCCGACCACCTCGAAGGCTGAAATTTCACTAATGTGATCGTGCAAACCTTCTTTTTCCAACGGTATGCCCACCTCTACCATTTTACAAAAATTTATCAAGGAAAATCGATTCCAAACTTCAAATGCGAATATCTCCTAAAATACGCGTCCTAGATGGGTCAAACTTTTGGTTTTTGACGACGCATATCTCGGCGACCCGACCACCTCGAAGGCTGAAATTTCACTAATGTGATCGTGCAAACCTCCTCTTTCCAACGGTATGCCCACCTTTACCATTTTACAGAAATTTACCAAGAAAATCGATTCCAAACTTCAAATGCGAATATCTCCTAAAATACGCGTCCTAGATGGGTCAAACTTTTGGTTTTTTGACGACGCATATCTCGGCGACCCGACCACCTCGAAGGCTGAAATTTCACTAATGTGATCGTGCAAACCTCCTCTTTCCAACGGTATGCCCACCTTTACCATTTTACAGAAATTTATCAAGGAAATCGATTTCAAACTTCAAATGCGAATATCTCCTAAAATACGCGTCCTAGATGGGTCAAACTTTGGTTTTTTGACGACGCATATCTCGGCGACCCGACCACCTCGAAGGCTGAAATTTCACTAATGTGATCGTGCAAACCTCCTCTTTCCAACAGTATGCCCACCTTTACCATTTTACAGAAATTTATCAAGGAAAATCGATTCCAAACTTCAAATGCGAATATCTCCTAAAATACGCGTCCTAGATGGGTCAAACTTTTGGTTTTTTGACGACGCATATCTCGGCGACCCGACCACCTCGAAGGCTGAAATTTCACTAATGTGATCGTGCAAACCTCCTCTTTCAACGGTATGCCCACCTTTACCATTTTACAGAAATTTATCAAGGAAAATAGATTCCAAACTTCAAATGCGAATATCTCCTAAAATACGCGTCCTAGATGGGTCAAACTTTTGGTTTTTTGACGACGCATATCTCGGCGACCCGACCACCTCGAAGGCTGAAATTTCACTAATGTGATCGTGCAAACCTCCTCTTTCCAACGGTATGCCCACCTTTACCATTTTACAGAAATTTATCAAGGAAAATCGATTCCAAACTTCAAATGCGAATATCTCCTAAAATACGCGTCCTAGATGGGTCAAACTTTTGGTTTTTTGACGACGCATATCTCGGCGACCCGACCACCTCGAAGGCTGAAATTTCACTAATGTGATCGTGCAAACCTCCTTTTTCCAACGGTATGCCCACCTCTACCATTTTACAAAAATTTATCAAGGAAAATCGATTCCAAACTTCAAATGCGAATATCTCCTAAAATACGCGTCCTAGATGGGTCAAACTTTTGGTTTTTTGACGACGCATATCTCGGCGACCCGACCACCTCGAAGGCTGAAATTTCACTAATGTGATCGTGCAAACCTCCTCTTTCCAACGGTATGCCCACCTTTACCATTTTACAGAAATTTATCAAGGAAAATCGATTCCAAACTTCAAATGCGAATATCTCCTAAAATACGCGTCCTAGATGGGTCAAACTTTTGGTTTTTTGACGACGCATATCTCGGCGTTCCGACCACCTCGAAGGCTGAAATTTCACTAATGTGATCGTGCAAACCTCCTCTTTCCAACGGTATGCCCACCTTTACCATTTTACAGAAATTTATCAAGGAAAATCGATTCCAAACTTCAAATGCGAATATCTCCTAAAATACGCGTCCTAGATGGGTCAAACTTTTGGTTTTTTGACGACGCATATCTCGGCGACCCGACCACCTCGAAGGCTGAAATTTCACTAATGTGATCGTGCAAACCTCCTCTTTCCAACGGTATGCCCACCTTTACCATTTTACAGAAATTTATCAAGGAAAATCGATTCCAAACTTCAAATGTGAATATCTCCTAAAATACGCGTCCTAGATGGGTCAAACTTTTGGTTTTTTGACGACGCATATCTCGGCGACCCGACCACCTCGAAGGCTGAAATTTCACTAATGTGATCGTGCAAACCTCCTCTTTCCAACGGTATGCCCACCTTTACCATTTTACAGAAATTTATCAAGGAAAATAGATTCCAAACTTCAAATGCGAATATCTCCTAAAATACGCGTCCTAGATGGGTCAAACTTTTGGTTTTTTGACGACGCATATCTCGGCGACCCGACCACCTCGAAGGTTGAAATTTCACTAATGTGATCGTGCAAACCTCCTCTTTCCAACGGTATGCCCACCTTTACCATTTTACAGAAATTTATCAAGGAAAATCGATTCCAAACTTCAAATGCGAATATCTCCTAAAATACGCGTCCTAGATGGGTCAAACTTTTGGTTTTTTGACGACGCATATCTCGGCGACCCGACCACCTCGAAGGCTGAAATTTCACTAATGTGATCGTGCAAACCTCCTCTTTCCAACGGTATGCCCACCTCTACCATTTTACAAAAATGTATCAAGGAAAATCGATTCCAAACTTCAAATGCGAATATCTCCTAAAATACGCGTCCTAGATGGGTCAAACTTTTGGTTTTTTGACGACGCATATCTCGGCGACCCGACCACCTCGAAGGCTGAAATTTCACTAATGTGATCGTGCAAACCTCCTCTTTCCAACGGTATGCCCACCTCTACCATTTTACAAAAATTTATCAAGGAAAATCGATTCCAAACTTCAAATGCGAATATCTCCTAAAATACGCGTCCTAGATGGGTCAAACTTTTGGTTTTTTGACGACGCATATCTCGGCGACCCGACCACCTCGAAGGCTGAAATTTTACTAATGTGATCGTGCAAACCTCCTCTTTCCAACGGTATGCCCACCTTTACCATTTTACAGAAATTTATCAAGCAAAATCGATTCCAAACTTCAAATGCGAATATCTCCTAAAATACGCGTCCTAGATGGGTCAAACTTTTGGTTTTTTGACGACGCATATCTCGGCGACCCGACCACCTCGAAGGCTGAAATTTCACTAATGTGATCGTGCAAACCTCCTCTTTCCAACGGTATGCCCACCTTTACCATTTTACAGAAATTTATCAAGGAAAATCGATTCCAAACTTCAAATGCGAATATCTCCTAAAATACGCGTCCTAGATGGGTCAAACTTTTGGTTTTTTGACGACGCATATCTCGGCGACCCGACCACCTCGAAGGCTGAAATTTCACTAATGTGATCGTGCAAACCTCCTCTTTCCAACGGTATGCCCACCTTTACCATTTTACAGAAATGTATCAATTAAAATCGATTCCAAACTTCAAATGCGAATATCTCCTAAAATACGCGTCCTAGATGGGTCAAACTTTTGGTTTTTTGACGACGCATATCTCGGCGACCCGACCACCTCGAAGGCTGAAATTTCACTAATGTGATCGTGCAAACCTCCTCTTTCCAACGGTATGCCCATCTTTACCATTTTACAGAAATTTATCAAGGAAAATCGATTCCAAACTTCAAATCCGAATATCTCCTAAAATATGCGTCCTAGATGGGTCAAACTTTTGGTTTTTTGACGACGCATATCTCGGCGACCCGACCACCTCGAAGGCTGAAATTTCACTAATGTGATCGTGCAAACCTCCTCTTTCCAACGGTATGCCCACCTTTACCATTTTACAGAAATTTATCAAGGAAAATCGATTCCAAACTTCAAATGCGAATATCTCCTAAAATACGCGTCCTAGATGGGTCAAACTTTTGGTTTTTTGACGACGCATATCTCGGCGACCCGACCACCTCGAAGGCTGAAATTTCACTAATGTGATCGTGCAAACCTCCTCTTTCCAACGGTATGCCCACCTTTACCATTTTACAGAAATTTATCAAGGAAAATCGATTCCAAACTTCAAATGCGAATATCTCCTAAAATACGCGTCCTAGATGGGTCAAACTTTTGGTTTTTTGACGACGCATATCTCGGCGACCCGACCACCTCGAAGGCTGAAATTTCACTAATGTGATCGTGCAAACCTCCTCTTTCCAACGGTATGCCCACCTTTACCATTTTACAGAAATTTATCAAGGAAAATCGATTCCAAACTTCAAATGCGAATATCTCCTAAAATACGCGTCCTAGATGGGTCAAACTTTTGGTTTTTTGACGACGCATATCTCGGCGACCCGACCACCTCGAAGGCTGAAATTTCACTAATGTGATCGTGCAAACCTCCTCTTTCCAACGGTATGCCCACCTTTACCATTTTACAGAAATTTATCAAGGAAAATCGATTCCAAACTTCAAATGCGAATATCTCCTAAAATACGCGTCCTAGATGGGTCAAACTTTTGGTTTTTTGACGACGCATATCTCGGCGACCCGACCACCTCGAAGGCTGAAATTTCACTAATGTGATCGTGCAAACCTCCTCTTTCCAACGGTATGCCCACCTTTACCATTTTACAGAAATTTATCAAGGAAAATCGATTCCAAACTTCAAATGCGAATATCTCCTAAAATACGCGTCCTAGATGGGTCAAACTTTTGGTTTTTTGACGACGCATATCTCGGCGACCCGACCACCTCGAAGGCTGAAATTTCACTAATGTGATCGTGCAAACCTCCTCTTTCCAACGGTATGCCCATCTTTAACATTTTACAGAAATTTATCAAGGAAAATCGATTCCAAACTTCAAATCCGAATATCTCCTAAAATACGCGTCCTAGATGGGTCAAACTTTTGGTTTTTTGACGACGCATATCTCGGCGACCCGACCACCTCGAAGGCTGAAATTTCACTAATGTGATCGTGCAAACCTCCTCTTTCCAACAGTATGCCCACCTTTACCATTTTACAGAAATGTATCAATTAAAATCGATTCCAAACTTCAAATGCGAATATCTCCTAAAATACGCGTCCTAGATGGGTCAAACTTTTGGTTTTTTGACGACGCATATCTCGGCGACCCGACCACCTCGAAGGCTGAAATTTCACTAATGTGATCGTGCAAACCTCCTCTTTCCAATGGTATGCCCATCTTTACCATTTTACAGAAATTTATCAATTAAAATCGATTCCAAACTTCAAATCCGAATATCTCCTAAAATATGCGTCCTAGATGGGTCAAACTTTTGGTTTTTTGACGACGCATATCTCGGCGACCCGACCACCTCGAAGGCTGAAATTTCACTAATATGATCGTGCAAACCTCCTCTTTCCAACGGTATGCCCACCTTTACCATTTTACAGAAATTTATCAAGGAAAATCGATTCCAAACTTCAAATGCGAATATCTCCTAAAATACGCGTCCTAGATGGGTCAAACTTTTGGTTTTTGACGACGCATATCTCGGCGACCCGACCACCTCGAAGGCTGAAATTTCACTAATGTGATCGTGCAAACCTCCTCTTTCCAACGGTATGCCCACCTTTACCATTTTACAGACATTTATCAAGGAAAATCGATTCCAAACTTCAAATGCGAATATCTCCTAAAATACGCGTCCTAGATGGGTCAAACTTTTGGTTTTTTGACGACGCATATCTCGGCGACCCGACCACCTCGAAGGCTGAAATTTCACTAATGTGATCGTGCAAACCTCCTCTTTCCAACGGTATGCCCACCTTTACCATTTTACAGAAATTTATCAAGGAAAATCGATTCCAAACTTCAAATGCGAATATCTCCTAAAATACGCGTCCTAGATGGGTCAAACTTTTGGTTTTTTGACGACGCATATCTCGGCGACCCGACCACCTCGAATGCTGAAATTTCACTAATGTGATCGTGCAAACCTCCTCTTTCCAACGGTATGCCCACCTTTACCATTTTACAGAAATATATCAATTAAAATCGATTCCAAACTTCAAATGCGAATATCTCCTAAAATACGCGTCCTAGATGGGTCAAACTTTTGGTTTTTTGACGACGCATATCTCGGCGACCCGACCACCTCGAAGGCTGAAATTTCACTAATGTGATCGTGCAAACCTCCTCTTTCCAACGGTATGCCCATCTTTACCATTTTACAGAAATTTATCAAGGAAAATCGATTCCAAACTTCAAATCCGAATATCTCCTAAAATACGCGTCCTAGATGGGTCAAACTTTTGGTTTTTTGACGACGCATATCTCGGCGACCCGACCACCTCGAAGGCTGAAATTTCACTAATGTGATCGTGCAAACCTCCTCTTTCCAACAGTATGCCCACCTTTACTATTTTACAGAAATTTATCAAGGAAAATCGATTCCAAACTTCAAATGCGAATATCTCCTAAAATACGCGTCCTAGATGGGTCAAACTTTTGGTTTTTTGACGACGCATATCTCGGCGACCCGACCACCTCGAAGGCTGAAATTTCACTAATGTGATCGTGCAAACCTCCTCTTTCCAACGGTATGCCCATCTTTACCATTTTACAGAAATTTATCAAGGAAAATCGATTCCAAACTTCAAATCCGAATATCTCCTAAAATACGCGTCCTAGATGGGTCAAACTTTTGGTTTTTTGACGACGCATATCTCGGCGACCCGACCACCTCGAAGGCTGAAATTTCACTAATGTGATCGTGCAAACCTCCTCTTTCCAACAGTATGCCCACCTTTACTATTTTACAGAAATTTATCAAGGAAAATCGATTCCAAACTTCAAATGCGAATATCTCCTAAAATACGCGTCCTAGATGGGTCAAACTTTTGGTTTTTTGACGACGCATATCTCGGCGACCCGACCACCTCGAAGGCTGAAATTTCACTAATGTGATCGTGCAAACCTCCTCTTTCCAACGGTATGCCCACCTTTACCATTTTACAGAAATTTATCAAGGAAAATCGATTCCAAACTTCAAATGCGAATATCTCCTAAAATACGCGTCCTAGATGGGTCAAACTTTTGGTTTTTTGACGACGCATATCTCGGCGACCCGACACCTCGAAGGCTGAAATTTCACTAATGTGATCGTGCAAACCTCCTCTTTCCAACGGTATGCCCACCTTTACCATTTTACAGAAATTTATCAAGGAAAATCGATTCCAAACTTCAAATGCGAATATCTCCTAAAATACGCGTCCTAGATGGGTCAAACTTTTGGTTTTTTGACGACGCATATCTCGGCGACCCGACCACCTCGAAGGCTGAAATTTCACTAATGTGATCGTGCAAACCTCCTCTTTCCAACGGTATGCCCACCTTTACCATTTTACAGAAATTTATCAAGGAAAATCGATTCCAAACTTCAAATGCGAATATCTCCTAAAATACGCGTCCTAGATGGGTCAAACTTTTGGTTTTTTGACGACGCATATCTCGGCGACCCGACCACCTCGAAGGCTGAAATTTCACTAATGTGATCGTGCAAACCTCCTCTTTCCAACGGTATGCCCATCTTTACCATTTTACAGAAATTTATCAAGGAAAATCGATTCCAAACTTCAAATCCGAATATCTCCTAAAATACGCGTCCTAGATGGGTCAAACTTTTGGTTTTTTGACGACGCATATCTCGGCGACCCGACCACCTCGAAGGCTGAAATTTCACTAATGTGATCGTGCAAACCTCCTCTTTCCAACAGTATGCCCACCTTTACCATTTTACAGAAATTTATCAAGGAAAATCGATTCCAAACTTCAAATACGAATATCTCCTAAAATACGCGTCCTAGATGGGTCAAACTTTTGGTTTTTTGACGACGCATATCTCGGCGACCCGACCACCTCGAAGGCTGAAATTTCACTAATGTGATCGTGCAAACCTCCTCTTTCCAACGGTATGCCCACCTCTACCATTTTACAAAAATTTATCAAGGAAAATCGAACCCAAACTCCAAATGCGAATATCTCCTAAAATACGCGTCCTAGATGGGTCAAACTTTTGGTTTTTTGACGACGCATATCTCGGCGACCCGACCACCTCGAAGGCTGAAATTTCACTAATGTCATCGTGCAAACCTCCTCTTTCCAACGGTATGCCCACCTTTACCATTTTACAGAAATTTATCAAGGAAAATCGATTCCAAACTTCAAATGCGAATATCTCCTAAAATACGCGTCCTAGATGGGTCAAACTTTTGGTTTTTTGACGACGCATATCTCGGCGACCCGACCACCTCGAAGGCTGAAATTTCACTAATGTGATCGTGCAAACCTCCTCTTTCCAACAGTATGCCCACCTTTATCATTTTACAGAAATTTATCAAGGAAAATCGATTCCAAACTTCAAATGCGAATATCTCCTAAAATACGCGTCCTAGATGGGTCAAACTTTTGGTTTTTTGACGACGCATATCTCGGCGGCCCGACCACCTCGAAGGCTGAAATTTCACTAATGTGATCGTGCAAACCTCCTCTTTCCAACGGTATGCCCACCTTTACCATTTTACAGAAATTTATCAAGGAAAATCGATTCCAAACTTCAAATGCGAATATCTCCTAAAATACGCGTCCTAGATGGGTCAAACTTTTGGTTTTTTTGACGACGCATATCTCGGAGACCCGACCACCTCGAAGGCTGAAATTTCACTAATGTGATCGTGCAAACCTCCTCTTTCCAACGTATGCCCACCTTTACCATTTTACAGAAATTTATCAAGGAAAATCGATTCCAAACTTCAAATGCGAATATCTCCTAAAATACGTGTCCTAGATGGGTCAAACTTTTGGTTTTTTGACGACGCATATCTCGGCGACCCGACCACCTCGAAGGCTGAAATTTCACTAATGTGATCGTGCAAACCTCCTCTTTCCAACGGTATGCCCACCTTTACCATTTTACAGAAATTTATCAAGGAAAATCGATTCCAAACTTCAAATGCGAATATCTCCTAAAATACGCGTCCTAGATGGGTCAAACTTTTGTTTTTTGACGACGCATATCTCGGCGACCCGACCACCTCGAAGGCTGAAATTTCACTAATGTGATCGTGCAAACCTCCTCTTTCCAACGGTATGCCCAAATCTACCATTTTACAAAAATTTATCAAGGAAAATCGATTCCAAACTTCAAATGCGAATATCTCCTAAAATACGCGTCCTAGATGGGTCAAACTTTTGGTTTTTTGACGACGCATATCTCGGCGACCCGACCACCTCGAAGGCTGAAATTTTACTAATGTGATCGTGCAAACCTCCTCTTTCCAACGGTATGCCCACCTTTACCATTTTACAGAAATTTATCAAGCAAAATCGATTCCAAACTTCAAATGCGAATATCTCCTAAAATACGCGTCCTAGATGGGTCAAACTTTTGGTTTTTTGACGACGCATATCTCGGCGACCCGACCACCTCGAAGGCTGAAATTTCACTAATGTGATCGTGCAAACCTCCTCTTTCCAACGGTATGCCCACCTTTACCATTTTACAGAAATGTGTCAATTAAAATCGATTCCAAACTTCAAATGCGAATATCTCCTAAAATACGCGTCCTAGATGGGTCAAACTTTTGGTTTTTTGACGACGCATATCTCGGCGACCCGACCACCTCGAAGGCTGAAATTTCACTAATGTGATCGTGCAAACCTCCTCTTTCCAACGGTATGCCCATCTTTACCATTTTACAGAAATTTATCAAGGAAAATCGATTCCAAACTTCAAATCCGAATATCTCCTAAAATACGCGTCCTAGATGGGTCAAACTTTTGGTTTTTTGACGACGCATATCTCGGCGACCCGACCACCTCGAAGGCTGAAATTTCACTAATGTGATCGTGCAAACCTCCTCTTTCCAACAGTATGCCCACCTTTACCATTTTACAGAAATTTATCAAGGAAAATCGATTCCAAACTTCAAATGCGAATATTTCCTAAAATACGCGTCCTAGATGGGTCAAACTTTTGGTTTTTTGACGACGCATATCTCGGCGACCCGACCACCTCGAAGGCTGAAATTTCACTAATGTGATCGTGCAAACCTCCTCTTTCCAACGGTATGCCCACCTTTACCATTTTACAGAAATTTATCAAGGAAAATCGATTCCAAACTTCAAATGCGAATATCTCCCTAAAATACGCGTCCTAGATGGGTCAAACTTTTGGTTTTTTGACGACGCATATCTCGGCGACCCGACCACCTCGAAGGCTGAAATTTCACTAATGTGATCGTGCAAACCTCCTCTTTCCAACGGTATGCCCACCTTTACCATTTTACAGAAATTTATCAAGGAAAATCGATTCCAAACTTCAAATGCGAATATCTCCTAAAATACGCGTCCTAGATGGGTCAAACTTTTGGTTTTTTGACGACGCATATCTCGGCGACCCGACCACCTCGAAGGCTGAAATTTCACTAATGTGATCGTGCAAACCTCCTCTTTCCAACGGTATGCCCACCTTTACCATTTTACAGAAATTTATCAAGGAAAATCGATTCCAAACTTCAAATACGAATATCTCCTAAAATACGCGTCCTAGATGGGTCAAACTTTTGGTTTTTTGACGACGCATATCTCGGCGACCCGACCACCTCGAAGGCTGAAATTTCACTAATGTGATCGTGCAAACCTCCTCTTTCCAACGGTATGCCCACCTTTACCATTTTACAGAAATTTATCAAGCAAAATCGATTCCAAACTTCAAATGCGAATATCTCCTAAAATACGCGTCCTAGATGGGTCAAACTTTTGGTTTTTTGACGACGCATATCTCGGCGACCCGACCACCTCGAAGGCTGAAATTTCACTAATGTGATCGTGCAAACCTCCTCTTTCCAACGGTATGCCCATCTTTACCATTTTACAGAAATTTATCAAGGAAAATCGATTCCAAACTTCAAATGCGAATATCTCCTAAAATACGCGTCCTAGATGGGTCAAACTTTTGGTTTTTTGACGACGCATATCTCGGCGACCCGACCACCTCGAAGGCTGAAATTTCACTAATGTGATCGTGCAAACCTCCTCTTTCCAACGGTATGCCCACCTTTACCATTTTACAGAAATTTATCAAGCAAAATCGATTCCAAACTTCAAATGCGAATATCTCCTAAAATACGCGTCCTAGATGGGTCAAACTTTTGGTTTTTTGACGACGCATATCTCGGCGACCCGACCACCTCGAAGGCTGAAATTTCACTAATGTGATCGTGCAAACCTCCTCTTTCCAACGGTATGCCCACCTTTACCATTTTACAGAAATTTATCAAGGAAAATCGATTCCAAACTTCAAATGCGAATATCTCCTAAAATACGCGTCCTAGATGGGTCAAACTTTTGGTTTTTGACGACGCATATCTCGGCGACCCGACCACCTCGAAGGCTGAAATTTCACTAATGTGATCGTGCAAACCTCCTCTTTCCAACAGTATGCCCACCTTTACCATTTTACAGAAATTTATCAAGGAAAATCGATTCCAAACTTCAAATGCGAATATCTCCTAAAATACGCGTCCTAGATGGGTCAAACTTTTGGTTTTTTGACGACGCATATCTCGGCGACCCGACCACCTCGAAGGCTGAAATTTCACTAATGTGATCGTGCAAACCTCCTCTTTCCAACGGTATGCCCACCTTTACCATTTTACAGAAATTTATCAAGGAAAATCGATTCCAAACTTCAAATGCGAATATCTCCTAAAATACGCGTCCTAGATGGGTCAAACTTTTGGTTTTTTGACGACGCATATCTCGGCGACCCGACCACCTCGAAGGCTGAAATTTCACTAATGTGATCGTGCAAACCTCCTCTTTCCAACGGTATGCCCACCTTTACCATTTTACAGAAATTTATCAAGGAAAATCGATTCCAAACTTCAAATGCGAATATCTCCTAAAATACGCGTCCTAGATGGGTCAAACTTTTGGTTTTTTGACGACACATATCTCGGCGACCCGACCACCTCGAAGGCTGAAATTTCACTAATGTGATCGTGCAAACCTCCTCTTTCCAACGGTATGCCCACCTTTACCATTTTACAGAAATTTATCAAGGAAAATCGATTCCAAACTTCAAATGCGAATATCTCCTAAAATACGCGTCCTAGATGGGTCAAACTTTTGGTTTTTTGACGACGCATATCTCGGCGACCCGACCACCTCGAAGGCTGAAATTTCACTAATGTGATCGTGCAAACCTCCTCTTTCCAACAGTATGCCCACCTTTACCATTTTACAGAAATTTATCAAGGAAAATCGATTCCAAACTTCAAATGCGAATATCTCCTAAAATACGCGTCCTAGATGGGTCAAACTTTTGGTTTTTTGACGACGCATATCTCGGCGACCCGACCACCTCGAAGGCTGAAATTTCACTAATGTGATCGTGCAAACCTCCTCTTTCCAACGGTATGCCCACCTTTACCATTTTACAGAAATTTATCAAGGAAAATCGATTCCAAACTTCAAATGCGAATATCTCCTAAAATACGCGTCCTAGATGGGTCAAACTTTTGGTTTTTTGACGACGCATATCTCGGCGACCCGACCACCTCGAAGGCTGAAATTTCACTAATGTGATCGTGCAAACCTCCTCTTTCCAACGGTATGCCCACCTTTACCATTTTACAGAAATTTATCAAGCAAAATCGATTCCAAACTTCAAATGCGAATATCTCCTAAAATACGCGTCCTAGATGGGTCAAACTTTTGGTTTTTTGACGACGCATATCTCGGCGACCCGACCACCTCGAAGGCTGAAATTTCACTAATGTGATCGTGCAAACCTCCTCTTTCCAACGGTATGCCCACCTTTACCATTTTACAGAAATTTATCAAGGAAAATCGATTCCAAACTTCAAATGCGAATATCTCCTAAAATACGCGTCCTAGATGGGTCAAACTTTTGGTTTTTTGACGACGCATATCTCGGCGACCCGACCACCTCGAAGGCTGAAATTTCACTAATGTGATCGTGCAAACCTCCTCTTTCCAACGGTATGCCCACCTTTACCATTTTACAGAAATTTATCAAGCAAAATCGATTCCAAACTTCAAATGCGAATATCTCCTAAAATACGCGTCCTAGATGGGTCAAACTTTTGGTTTTTTGACGACGCATATCTCGGCGACCCGACCACCTCGAAGGCTGAAATTTCACTAATGTGATCGTGCAAACCTCCTCTTTCCAACGGTATGCCCACCTTTACCATTTTACAGAAATTTATCAAAGAAAATCGATTCCAAACTTCAAATGCGAATATCTCCTAAAATACGCGTCCTAGATGGGTCAAAATTTTGGTTTTTTGACGACGCATATCTCGGCGACCCGACCACCTCGAAGGCTGAAATTTCACTAATGTGATCGTGCAAACCTCCTCTTTCCAACGGTATGCCCACCTTTACCATTTTACAGAAATTTATCAAGGAAAATCGATTCCAAACTTCAAATGCGAATATCTCCTAAAATACGCGTCCTAGATGAGTCAAACTTTTGGTTTTTTGACGACGCATATCTCGGCGACCCGACCACCTCGAAGGCTGAAATTTCACTAATGTGATCGTGCAAACCTCCTCTTTCCAACGGTATGCCCACCTTTACCATTTTACAGAAATTTATCAAGGAAAATCGATTCCAAACTTCAAATGCGAATATCTCCTAAAATACGCGTCCTAGATGGGTCAAACTTTTGGTTTTTTGACGACGCATATCTCGGCGACCCGACCACCTCGAAGGCTGAAATTTCACTAATGTGATCGTGCAAACCTCCTCTTTCCAACGGTATGCCCACCTTTACCATTTTACAGAAATTTATCAAGGAAAATCGATTCCAAACTTCAAATGCGAATATCTCCTAAAATACGCGTCCTAGATGGGTCAAACTTTTGGTTTTTTGACGACGCATATCTCGGCGACCCGACCACCTCGAAGGCTGAAATTTCACTAATGTGATCGTGCAAACCTCCTCTTTCCAACGGTATGCCCACCTTTACCATTTTACAGAAATTTATCAAGCAAAATCGATTCCAAACTTCAAATGCGAATATCTCCTAAAATACGCGTCCTAGATGGGTCAAACTTTTGGTTTTTTGACGACGCATATCTCGGCGACCCGACCACCTCGAAGGCTGAAATTTCACTAATGTGATCGTGCAAACCTCCTCTTTCCAACGGTATGCCCACCTTTACCATTTTACAGAAATTTATCAAGGAAAATCGATTCCAAACTTCAAATGCGAATATCTCCTAAAATACGCGTCCTAGATGGGCCAAACTTTTGGTTTTTTGACGACGCATATCTCGGCGACCCGACCACCTCGAAGGCTGAAATTTCACTAATGTGATCGTGCAAACCTCCTCTTTCCAACGGTATGCCCACCTTTACCATTTTACAGAAATTTATCAAGGAAAATCGATTCCAAACTTCAAATGCGAATATCTCCTAAAATACGCGTCCTAGATGGGTCAAACTTTTGGTTTTTTGACGACGCATATCTCGGCGACCCGACCACCTCGAAGGCTGAAATTTCACTAATGTGATCGTGCAAACCTCCTCTTTCCAACGGTATGCCCACCTTTACCATTTTACAGAAATTTATCAAGGAAAATCGATTCCAAACTTCAAATGCGAATATCTCCTAAAATACGCGTCCTAGATGGGTCAAACTTTTGGTTTTTTGACGACGCATATCTCGGCGACCCGACCACCTCGAAGGCTGAAATTTGATCGTGCAAACCTCCTCTTTCCAACGGTATGCCCACCTTTACCATTTTACAGAAATTTATCAAGGAAAATCGATTCCAAACTTCAAATGCGAATATCTCCTAAAATACGCGTCCTAGATGGGTCAAACTTTTGGTTTTTTGACGACGCATATCTCGGCGACCCGACCACCTCGAAGGCTGAAATTTCACTAATGTGATAGTGCAAACCTCCTCTTTCCAACAGTATGCCCACCTTTACCATTTTACAGAAATTTATCAAGGAAAATCGATTCCAAACTTTAAATGCGAATATCTCCTAAAATACGCGTCCTAGATGGGTCAAACTTTTGGTATTTTGACGACGCATATCTCGGCGACCCGACCACCTCGAAGGCTGAAATTTCACTAATGTGATCGTGCAAACCTCCTCTTTCCAACGGTATGCCCACCTTTACCATTTTACAGAAATTTATCAAGGAAAATCGATTCCAAACTTCAAATGCGAATATCTCCTAAAATACGCGTCCTAGATGGGTCAAACTTTTGGTATTTTGACGACGCATATCTCGGCGACCCGACCACCTCGAAGGCTGAAATTTCACTAATGTGATCGTGCAAACCTCCTCTTTCCAACGGTATGCCCACCTTTACCATTTTACAGAAATTTATCAAGGAAAATCGATTCCAAACTTCAAATGCGAATATCTCCTAAAATACGCGTCCTAGATGGGTCAAACTTTTGGTTTTTTGACGACGCATATCTCGGCGACCCGACCACCTCGAAGGCTGAAATTTCACTAATGTGATCGTGCAAACCTCCTCTTTCCAACGGTATGCCCACCTTTACCATTTTACAGAAATTTATCAAGGAAAATCGATTCCAAACTTCAAATGCGAATATCTCCTAAAATACGCGTCCTAGATGGGTCAAACTTTTGGTTTTTTGACGACGCATATCTCGGCGACCCGACCACCTCGAAGGCTGAAATTTCACTAATGTGATCGTGCAAACCTCCTCTTTCCAACGGTATGCCCACCTTTACCATTTTACAGAAATTTATCAAGGAAAATCGATTCCAAACTTCAAATGCGAATATCTCCTAAAATACGCGTCCTAGATGGGTCAAACTTTCGGTTTTTTGACGACGCATATCTCGGCGACCCGACCACCTCGAAGGCTGAAATTTCACTAATGTGATCGTGCAAACCTCCTCTTTCCAACGGTATGCCCACCTTTACCATTTTACAGAAAATTATCAAGGAAAATCGATTCCAAACTTCAAATGCGAATATCTCCTAAAATACGCGTCCTAGATGGGTCAAACTTTTGGTTTTTTGACGACGCATATCTCGGCGACCCGACCACCTCGAAGGCTGAAATTTCACTAATGTGATCGTGCAAACCTCCTCTTTCCAACGGTATGCCCACCTTTACCATTTTACAGAAATTTATCAAGGAAAATCGATTCCAAACTTCAAATGCGAATATCTCCTAAAATACGCGTCCTAGATGGGTCAAACTTTTGGTTTTTTGACCACGCATATCTCGGCGACCCGACCACCTCGAAGGCTGAAATTTCACTAATGTGATCGTGCAAACCTCCTCTTTCCAACGGTATGCCCACCTTTACCATTTTACAGAAATTTATCAAGGAAAATCGATTCCAAACTTCAAATGCGAATATCTCCTAAAATACGCGTCCTAGATGGGTCAAACTTTTGGTTTTTTGACGACGCATATCTCGGCGACCCGACCACCTCGAAGGCTGAAATTTCACTAATGTGATCGTGCAAACCTCCTCTTTCCAACGGTATGCCCACCTTTACCATTTTACAGAAATTTATCAAGGAAAATCGATTCCAAACTTCAAATGCGAATATCTCCTAAAATACGCGTCCTAGATGGGTCAAACTTTTGGTTTTTTGACGACGCATATCTCGGCGACCCGACCACCTCGAAGGCTGAAATTTCACTAATGTGATCGTGCAAACCTCCTTTTTCCAACGGTATGCCCACCTTTACCATTTTACAGAAATTTATCAAGGAAAATCGATTCCAAACTTCAAATGCGAATATCTCCTAAAATACGCGTCCTAGATGGGTCAAACTTTTGGTTTTTTGACGACGCATATCTCGGCGACCCGACCACCTCGAAGGCTGAAATTTCACTAATGTGATCGTGCAAACCTCCTCTTTCCAACGGTATGCCCACCTTTACCATTTTACAGAAATTTATCAAGGAAAATCGATTCCAAACTTCAAATGCGAATATCTCCTAAAATACGCGTCCTAGATGGGTCAAACTTTTGGTTTTTTGACGACGCATATCTCGGCGACCCGACCACCTCGAAGGCTGAAATTTCACTAATGTGATAGTGCAAACCTCCTCTTTCCAACAGTATGCCCACCTTTACCATTTTACAGAAATTTATCAAGGAAAATCGATTCCAAACTTCAAATGCGAATATCTCCTAAAATACGCGTCCTAGATGGGTCAAACTTTTGGTATTTTGACGACGCATATCTCGGCGACCCGACCACCTCGAAGGCTGAAATTTCACTAATGTGATCGTGCAAACCTCCTCTTTCCAACGGTATGCCCACCTTTACCATTTTACAGAAATTTATCAAGGAAAATCGATTCCAAACTTCAAATGCGAATATCTCCTAAAATACGCGTCCTAGATGGGTCAAACTTTTGGTTTTTTGACGACGCATATCTCGGCGACCCGACCACCTCGAAGGCTGAAATTTCACTAATGTGATCGTGCAAACCTCCTCTTTCCAACGGTATGCCCACCTTTACCATTTTACAGAAATTTATCAAGGAAAATCGATTCCAAACTTCAAATGCGAATATCTCCTAAAATACGCGTCCTAGATGGGTCAAACTTTTGGTTTTTTGACGACGCATATCTCGGCGACCCGACCACCTCGAAGGCTGAAATTTCACTAATGTGATAGTGCAAACCTCCTCTTTCCAACAGTATGCCCACCTTTACCATTTTACAGAAATTTATCAAGGAAAATCGATTCCAAACTTCAAATGCGAATATCTCCTAAAATACGCGTCCTAGATGGGTCAAACTTTTGGTATTTTGACGACGCATATCTCGGCGACCCGACCACCTCGAAGGCTGAAATTTCACTAATGTGATCGTGCAAACCTCCTCTTTCCAACGGTATGCCCACCTTTACCATTTTACAGAAATTTATCAAGGAAAATCGATTCCAAACTTCAAATGCGAATATCTCCTAAAATACGCGTCCTAGATGGGTCAAACTTTTGGTTTTTTGACGACGCATATCTCGGCGACCCGACCACCTCGAAGGCTGAAATTTCACTAATGTGATCGTGCAAACCTCCTCTTTCCAACGGTATGCCCACCTTTACCATTTTACAGAAATTTATCAAGGAAAATCGATTCCAAACTTCAAATGCGAATATCTCCTAAAATACGCGTCCTAGATGGGTCAAACTTTCGGTTTTTTGACGACGCATATCTCGGCGACCCGACCACCTCGAAGGCTGAAATTTCACTAATGTGATCGTGCAAACCTCCTCTTTCCAACGGTATGCCCACCTTTACCATTTTACAGAAAATTATCAAGGAAAATCGATTCCAAACTTCAAATGCGAATATCTCCTAAAATACGCGTCCTAGATGGGTCAAACTTTTGGTTTTTTGACGACGCATATCTCGGCGACCCGACCACCTCGAAGGCTGAAATTTCACTAATGTGATCGTGCAAACCTCCTCTTTCCAACGGTATGCCCACCTTTACCATTTTACAGAAATTTATCAAGGAAAATCGATTCCAAACTTCAAATGCGAATATCTCCTAAAATACGCGTCCTAGATGGGTCAAACTTTTGGTTTTTTGACGACGCATATCTCGGCGACCCGACCACCTCGAAGGCTGAAATTTCACTAATGTGATCGTGCAAACCTCCTCTTTCCAACGGTATGCCCACCTTTACCATTTTACAGAAATTTATCAAGGAAAATCGATTCCAAACTTCAAATGCGAATATCTCCTAAAATACGCGTCCTAGATGGGTCAAACTTTTGGTTTTTTGACGACGCATATCTCGGCGACCCGACCACCTCGAAGGCTGAAATTTCACTAATGTGATCGTGCAAACCTCCTCTTTCCAACGGTATGCCCACCTTTACCATTTTACAGAAATTTATCAAGGAAAATCGATTCCAAACTTCAAATGCGAATATCTCCTAAAATACGCGTCCTAGATGGGTCAAACTTTTGGTTTTTTGACGACGCATATCTCGGCGACCCGACCACCTCGAAGGCTGAAATTTCACTAATGTGATCGTGCAAACCTCCTCTTTCCAACGGTATGCCCAAACTTCAAATGCGAATATCTCCTAAAATACGCGTCCTAGATGGGTCAAACTTTTGGTTTTTTGACCACGCATATCTCGGCGACCCGACCACCTCGAAGGCTGAAATTTCACTAATGTGATCGTGCAAACCTCCTCTTTCCAACGGTATGCCCACCTTTACCATTTTACAGAAATTTATCAAGGAAAATCGATTCCGAACTTCAAATGCGAATATCTCCTTAAATACGCGTCCTAGATGGGTCAAACTTTTGGTTTTTTGACGATGCATATCTCGGCGACCCGACCACCTCGAAGGCTGAAATTTCACTAATGTGATCGTGCAAACCTCCTCTTTCCAACGGTATGCCCACCTTTACCATTTTACAGAAATTTATCAAGGAAAATCGATTCCAAACTTCAAATGCGAATATCTCCTAAAATACGCGTCCTAGATGGGTCAAACTTTTGGTTTTTTGACGACGCATATCTCGGCGACCCGACCACCTCGAAGGCTGAAATTTCACTAATGTGATCGTGCAAACCTCCTCTTTCCAACGGTATGCCCACCTTTACCATTTTACAGAAATTTATCAAGGAAAATCGATTCCAAACTTCAAATGCGAATATCTCCTAAAATACGCGTCCTAGATGGGTCAAACTTTTGGTTTTTTGACCACGCATATCTCGGCGACCCGACCACCTCGAAGGCTGAAATTTCACTAATGTGATCGTGCAAACCTCCTCTTTCCAACGGTATGCCCACCTTTACCATTTTACAGAAATTTATCAAGCAAAATCGATTCCAAACTTCAAATGCGAATATCTCCTAAAATACGCGTCCTAGATGGGTCAAACTTTTGGTTTTTTGACGACGCATATCTCGGCGACCCGACCACCTCGAAGGCTGAAATTTCACTAATGTGATCGTGCAAACCTCCTCTTTCCAACGGTATGCCCACCTTTACCATTTTACAAAAATTTATCAAGGAAAATCGATTCCAAACTTCAAATGCGAATATCTCCTAAAATACGCGTCCTAGATGGGTCAAACTTTTGGTTTTTTGACGACGCATATCTCGGCGACCCGACCACCTCGAAGGCTGAAATTTCACTAATGTGATCGTGCAAACCTCCTCTTTCCAACGGTATGCCCACCTTTACCATTTTACAGAAATTTATCAAGGAACATCGATTCCAAACTTCAAATGCGAATATCTCCTAAAATACGCGTCCTAGATGGGTCAAACTTTTGGTTTTTTGACGACGCATATCTCGGCGACCCGACCACCTCGAAGGCTGAAATTTCACTAATGTGATCGTGCAAACCTCCTCTTTCCAACGGTATGCCCACCTTTACCATTTTACAGAAATTTATCAAGGAAAATCGATTCCAAACTTCAAATGCGAATATCTCCTAAAATACGCGTCCTAGATGGGTCAAACTTTTGGTTTTTTGACGACGCATATCTCGGCTACCCGACCACCTCGAAGGCTGAAATTTCACTAATGTGATCGTGCAAACCTCCTCTTTCCAACGGTATGCCCACCTTTACCATTTTACAAAAATTTATCAAGAAAAATCGATTCCAAACTTCAAATGCTAATATCTCCTAAAATACGCGTCCTAGATGGGTCAAACTTTTGGTTTTTTGACGACGCATATCTCGGCGACCCGACCACCTCGAAGGCTGAAATTTCACTAATGTGATCGTGCAAACCTCCTCTTTCCAACGGTATGCCCACCTTTACCATTTTACAGAAATTTATCAAGGAAAATCGATTCCAAACTTCAAATGCGAATATCTCCTAAAATACGCGTCCTAGATGGGTCAAACTTTTGGTTTTTTGACGACGCATATCTCGGCGACCCGACCACCTCGAAGGCTGAAATTTCACTAATGTGATCGTGCAAACCTCCTCTTTCCAACGGTATGCCCACCTTTACCATTTTACAGAAATTTATCAAGGAAAATCGATTCCAAACTTCAAATGCGAATATCTCCTAAAATACGCGTCCTAGATGGGTCAAACTTTTGGTTTTTTGACGACGCATATCTCGGCGACCCGACCACCTCGAAGGCTGAAATTTCACTAATGTGATCGTGCAAACCTCCTCTTTCCAACGGTATGCCCACCTTTACCATTTTACAGAAATTTATCAAGGAAAATCGATTCCAAACTTCAAATGCGAATATCTCCTAAAATACGCGTCCTAGATGGGTCAAACTTTTGGTTTTTTGACGACGCATATCTCGGCGACCCGACCACCTCGAAGGCTGAAATTTCACTAATGTGATCGTGCAAACCTCCTCTTTCCAACGGTATGCCCACCTTTACCATTTTACAGAAATTTATCAAGCAAAATCGATTCCAAACTTCAAATGCGAATATCTCCTAAAATACGCGTCCTAGATGTGTCAAACTTTTGGTTTTTTGACGGCGCATATCTCGGCGACCCGACCACCTCGAAGGCTGAAATTTCACTAATGTGATCGTGCAAACCTCCTCTTTCCAACGGTATGCCCACCTTTACCATTTTACAAAAATTTATCAAGGAAAATCGATTCCAAACTTCAAATGCGAATATCTCCTAAAATACGCGTCCTAGATGGGTCAAACTTTTGGTTTTTTGACGACGCATATCTCGGCGACCCGACCACCTCGAAGGCTGAAATTTCACTAATGTGATCGTGCAAACCTCCTCTTTCCAACGGTTTGCCCACCTTTACCATTTTACAGAAATTTATCAAGGAAAATCGATTTTAAACTTCAAATGCGAATATCTCCTAAAATACGCGTCCTAGATGGGTCAAACTTTTGGTTTTTTGACGACGCATATCTCGGCGACCCGACCACCTCGAAGGCTGAAATTTCACTAATGTGATCGTGCAAACCTCCTCTTTCCAACGGTATGCCCACCTTTACCATTTTACAGAAATTTATCAAGGAAAATCGATTCCAAACTTCAAATGCGAATATCTCCTAAAATACGCGTCCTAGATGGGTCAAACTTTTGGTTTTTTGACGACGCATATCTCGGCGACCCGACCACCTCGAAGGCTGAAATTTCATTAATGTGATCGTGCAAACCTCCTCTTTCCAACGGTATGCCCACCTTTACCATTTTACAGAAATTTATCAAGGAAAATCGATTCCAAACTTCAAATGCGAATATCTCCTAAAATACGCGTCCTAGATGGGTCAAACTTTTGGTTTTTTGACGACGCATATCTCGGCGACCCGACCACCTCGAAGGCTGAAATTTCACTAATGTGATCGTGCAAACCTCCTCTTTCCAACGGTATGCCCACCTTTACCATTTTACAGAAATTTATCAAGGAAAATCGATTCCAAACTTCAAATGCCAATATCTCCTAAAATACGCGTCCTAGATGGGTCAAACTTTTGGTTTTTTGACGACGCATATCTCGGCGACCCAACCACCTCGAAGGCTGAAATTTCACTAATGTGATCGTGCAAACCTCCTCTTTCCAACGGTATGCCCACCTTTACCATTTTACAGAAATTTATCAAGGAAAATCGATTCCAAACTTCAAATGCGAATATCTCCTAAAATACGCGTCCTAGATGGGTCAAACTTTTGGTTTTTTGACGACGCATATCTCGGCGACCCGACCACCTCGAAGGCTGAAATTTCACTAATGTGATCGTGCAAACCTCCTCTTTCCAACGGTATGCCCACCTTTACCATTTTACAGAAATTTATCAAGAAAAATCGATTCCAAACTTCAAATGCCAATATCTCCTAAAATACGCGTCCTAGATGGGTCAAACTTTTGGTTTTTTGACGACGCATATCTCGGCGACCCGACCACCTCGAAGGCTGAAATTTCACTAATGTGATCGTGCAAACCTCCTCTTTCCAACGGTATGCCCACCTTTACCATTTTACAGAAATTTATCAAGGAAAATCGATTCCAAACTTCAAATGCGAATATCTCCTAAAATACGCGTCCTAGATGGGTCAAACTTTTGGTTTTTTGACGACGCATATCTCGGCGACCCGACCACCTCGAAGGCTGAAATTTCACTAATGTGATCGTGCAAACCTCCTCTTTCCAACGGTATGCCCACCTTTACCATTTTACAAAAATTTATCAAGGAAAATCGATTCCAAACTTCAAATGCGAATATCTCCTAAAATACGCGTCCTAGATGGGTCAAACTTTTGGTTTTTTGACGACGCATATCTCGGCGACCCGACCACCTCGAAGGCTGAAATTTCACTAATGTGATCGTGCAAACCTCCTCTTTCCAACGGTATGCCCACCTTTACCATTTTACAGAAATTTATCAAGGAAAATCGATTCCAAACTTCAAATGCGAATATCTCCTAAAATACGCGTCCTAGATGGGTCAAACTTTTGGTTTTTTGACGATGCATATCTCGGCGACCCGACCACCTCGAAGGCTGAAATTTCACTAATGTGATCGTGCAAACCTCCTCTTTCCAACGGTATGCCCACCTTTACCATTTTACAGAAATTTATCAAGGAAAATCGATTCCAAACTTCAAATGCGAATATCTCCTAAAATACGCGTCCTAGATGGGTCAAACTTTTGGTTTTTTGACGACGCATATCTCGGCGACCCGACCACCTCGAAGGCTGAAATTTCACTAATGTGATCGTGCAAACCTCCTCTTTCCAACGGTATGCCCACCTTTACCATTTTACAGAAATTTATCAAGGAAAATCGATTCCAAACTTCAAATGCGAATATCTCCTAAAATACGCGTCCTAGATGGGTCAAACTTTTGGTTTTTTGACGACGCATATCTCGGCGACCCGACCACCTCGAAGGCTGAAATTTCACTAATGTGATCGTGCAAACCTCCTCTTTCCAACGGTATGCCCACCTTTACCATTTTACAGAAATTTATCAAGGAAAATCGATTCCAAACTTCAAATGCGAATATCTCCTAAAATACGCGTCCTAGATGGGTCAAACTTTTGGTTTTTTGACGACGCATATCTCGGCGACCCGACCACCTCGAAGGCTGAAATTTCACTAATGTGATCGTGCAAACCTCCTCTTTCCAACGGTATGCCCACCTTTACCATTTTACAAAAATTTATCAAGGAAAATCGATTCCAAACTTCAAATGCGAATATCTCCTAAAATACGCGTCCTAGATGGGTCAAACTTTTGGTTTTTTGACGACGCATATCTCGGCGACCCGACCACCTCGAAGGCTGAAATTTCACTAATGTGATCGTGCAAACCTCCTCTTTCCAACGGTATGCCCACCTTTACCATTTTACAGAAATTTATCAAGGAAAATCGATTCCAAACTTCAAATGCGAATATCTCCTAAAATACGCGTCCTAGATGGGTCAAACTTTTGGTTTTTTGACGACGCATATCTCGGCGACCCGACCACCTCGAAGGCTGAAATTTCATTAATGTGATCGTGCAAACCTCCTCTTTCCAACGGTATGCCCACCTTTACCATTTTACAGAAATTTATCAAGGAAAATCGATTCCAAACTTCAAATGCGAATATCTCCTAAAATACGCGTCCTAGATGGGTCAAACTTTTGGTTTTTTGACGACGCATATCTCGGCCACCCGATCACCTCGAAGGCTGAAATTTCACTAATGTGATCGTGCAAACCTCCTCTTTCCAACGGTATGCCCACCTTTACCATTTTACAGAAATTTATCAAGCAAAATCGATTCCAAACTTCAAATGCGAATATCTCCTAAAATACGCGTCCTAGATGGGTCAAACTTTTGGTTTTTTGACGACGCATATCTCGGCGACCCGACCACCTCGAAGGCTGAAATTTCACTAATGTGATCGTGCAAACCTCCTCTTTCCAACGGTATGCCCACCTTTACCATTTTACAGAAATTTATCAAGGAAAATCGATTCCAAACTTCAAATGCGAATATCTCCTAAAATACGCGTCCTAGATGGGTCAAACTTTTGGTTTTTTGACGACGCATATCTCGGCGACCCGACCACCTCGAAGGCTGAAATTTCACTAATGTGATCGTGCAAACCTCCTCTTTCCAACGGTATGCCCACCTTAACCATTTTACAGAAATTTATCAAGGAAAATCGATTTTAAACTTCAAATGCGAATATCTCCTAAAATACGCGTCCTAGATGGGTCAAACTTTTGGTTTTTTGACGACGCATATCTCGGCGACCCGACCACCTCGAAGGCTGAAATTTCACTAATGTGATCGTGCAAACCTCCTCTTTCCAACGGTATGCTTACCTTTACCATTTTACAGAAATTTATCAAGGAAAATCGATTCCAAACTTCAAATGCGAATATCTCCTAAAATACGCGTCCTAGATGGGTCAAACTTTTGGTTTTTTGACGACGCATATCTCGGCGACCCGACCACCTCGAAGGCTGAAATTTCACTAATGTGATCGTGCAAACCTCCTCTTTCCAACGGTATGCCCACCTTTACCATTTTACAGAAATTTATCAAGGAAAATCGATTCCAAACTTCAAATGCGAATATCTCCTAAAATACGCGTCCTAGATGGGTCAAACTTTTGGTTTTTTGACGA
This sequence comes from Scaeva pyrastri, assembly GCA_905146935.1. NCBI lineage: Eukaryota > Metazoa > Arthropoda > Insecta > Diptera > Syrphidae > Scaeva > Scaeva pyrastri. The sequence goes on from LR989927.1 coordinate 58,546,224, forward strand.
CGCATATCTCGGCGACCCGACCACCTCGAAGGCTGAAATTTCATTAATGTGATCGTGCAAACCTCCTCTTTCCAACGGTATGCCCACCTTTACCATTTTACAGAAATTTATCAAGGAAAATCGATTCCAAACTTCAAATGCGAATATCTCCTAAAATACGCGTCCTAGATGGGTCAAACTTTTGGTTTTTTGACGACGCATATCTCGGCGACCCGACCACCTCAAAGGCTGAAATTTCACTAATGTGATCGTGCAAACCTCCTCTTTCCAACGGTATGCCCACCTTTACCATTTTACAGAAATTTATCAAGGAAAATCGATTCCAAACTTCAAATGCCAATATCTCCTAAAATACGCGTCCTAGATGGGTCAAACTTTTGGTTTTTTGACGACGCATATCTCGGCGACCCGACCACCTCGAAGGCTGAAATTTCACTAATGTGATCGTGCAAACCTCCTCTTTCCAACGGTATGCCCACCTTTACCATTTTACAGAAATTTATCAAGGAAAATCGATTCCAAACTTCAAATGCGAATATCTCCTAAAATACGCGTCCTAGATGGGTCAAACTTTTGGTTTTTTGACGACGCATATCTCGGCGACCCGACCACCTCGAAGGCTGAAATTTCACTAATGTGATCGTGCAAACCTCCTCTTTCCAACGGTATGCCCACCTTTACCATTTTACAGAAATTTATCAAGGAAAATCGATTCCAAACTTCAAATGCGAATATCTCCTAAAATACGCGTCCTAGATGGGTCAAACTTTTGGTTTTTTGACGACGCATATCTCGGCGACCCGACCACCTCGAAGGCTGAAATTTCACTAATGTGATCGTGCAAACCTCCTCTTTCCAACGGTTTGCCCACCTTTACCATTTTACAGAAATTTATCAAGGAAAATCGATTCTAAACTTCAAATGCGAATATCTCCTAAAATACGCGTCCTAGATGGGTCAAACTTTTGGTTTTTTGACGACGCATATCTCGGCGACCCGACCACCTCGAAGGCTGAAATTTCACTAATGTGATCGTGCAAACCTCCTCTTTCCAACGGTATGCCCACCTTTACCATTTTACAGAAATTTATCAAGGAAAATCGATTCCAAACTTCAAATGCGAATATCTCCTAAAATACGCGTCCTAGATGGGTCAAACTTTTGGTTTTTTGACGACGCATATCTCGGCGACCCGACCACCTCGAAGGCTGAAATTTCACTAATGTGATCGTGCAAACCTCCTCTTTCCAACGGTATGCCCACCTTTACCATTTTACAGAAATTTATCAAGGAAAATCGATTCCAAACTTCAAATGCGAATATCTCCTAAAATACGCGTCCTAGATGGGTCAAACTTTTGGTTTTTTGACGACGCATATCTCGGCGACCCGACCACCTCGAAGGCTGAAATTTCATTAATGTGATCGTGCAAACCTCCTCTTTCCAACGGTATGCCCACCTTTACCATTTTACAGAAATTTATCAAGGAAAATCGATTCCAAACTTCAAATGCGAATATCTCCTAAAATACGCGTCCTAGATGGGTCAAACTTTTGGTTTTTTGACGACGCATATCTCGGCGACCCGACCACCTCGAAGGCTGAAATTTCACTAATGTGATCGTGCAAACCTCCTCTTTCCAACGGTATGCCCACCTTTACCATTTTACAGAAATTTATCAAGGAAAATCGATTCCAAACTTCAAATGCCAATATCTCCTAAAATACGCGTCCTAGATGGGTCAAACTTTTGGTTTTTTGACGACGCATATCTCGGCGACCCGACCACCTCGAAGGCTGAAATTTCACTAATGTGATCGTGCAAACCTCCTCTTTCCAACGGTATGCCCACCTTTACCATTTTACAGAAATTTATCAAGGAAAATCGATTCCAAACTTCAAATGCGAATATCTCCTAAAATACGCGTCCTAGATGGGTCAAACTTTTGGTTTTTTGACGACGCATATCTCGGCGACCCGACCACCTCGAAGGCTGAAATTTCACTAATGTGATCGTGCAAACCTCCTCTTTCCAACGGTATGCCCACCTTTACCATTTTACAAAAATTTATCAAGGAAAATCGATTCCAAACTTCAAATGCGAATATCTCCTAAAATACGCGTCCTAGATGGGTCAAACTTTTGGTTTTTTGACGACGCATATCTCGGCGACCCGACCACCTCGAAGGCTGAAATTTCACTAATGTGATCGTGCAAACCTCCTCTTTCCAACGGTATGCCCACCTTTACCATTTTACAGAAATTTATCAAGGAAAATCGATTCCAAACTTCAAATGCGAATATCTCCTAAAATACGCGTCCTAGATGGGTCAAACTTTTGGTTTTTTGACGACGCATATCTCGGCGACCCGACCACCTCGAAGGCCGAAATTTCACTAATGTGATCGTGCAAACCTCCTCTTTCCAACGGTATGCCCACCTTTACCATTTTACAAAAATTTATCAAGGAAAATCGATTCCAAACTTCAAATGCGAATATCTCCTAAAATACGCGTCCTAGATGGGTCAAAATTTTGGTTTTTTGACGACGCATATCTCGGCGACCCGACCACCTCGAAGGCTGAAATTTCACTAATGTGATCGTGCAAACCTCCTCTTTCCAACGGTATGCCCACCTTTACCATTTTACAGAAATTTATCAAGGAAAATCGATTCCAAACTTCAAATGCGAATATCTCCTAAAATACGCGTCCTAGATGGGTCAAACTTTTGGTTTTTTGACGACGCATATCTCGGCGACCCGACCACCTCGAAGGCTGAAATTTCACTAATGTGATCGTGCAAACCTCCTCTTTCCAACGGTATGCCCACCTTTACCATTTTACAGAAATTTATCAAGGAAAATCGATTCCAAACTTCAAATGCGAATATCTCCTAAAATACGCGTCCTAGATGGGTCAAACTTTTGGTTTTTTGACGACGCATATCTCGGCGACCCGACCACCTCGAAGGCTGAAATTTCACTAATGTGATCGTGCAAACCTCCTCTTTCCAACGGTATGCCCACCTTTACCATTTTACAGAAATTTATCAAGGAAAATCGATTCCAAACTTCAAATGCGAATATCTCCTAAAATACGCGTCCTAGATGGGTCAAACTTTTGGTTTTTTGACGACGCATATCTCGGCGACCCGACCACCTCGAAGGCTGAAATTTCACTAATGTGATCGTGCAAACCTTCTCTTTCCAACGGTATGCCCACCTTTACCATTTTACAGAAATTTATCAAGGAAAATCGATTCCAAACTTCAAATGCGAATATCTCCTAAAATACGCGTCCTAGATGGGTCAAACTTTTGGTTTTTTGACGACGCATATCTCGGCGACCCGACCACCTCGAAGGCTGAAATTTCACTAATGTGATCGTGCAAACCTCCTCTTTCCAACGGTATGCCACCTTTACCATTTTACAGAAATTTATCAAGGAAAATCGATTCCAAACTTCAAATGCGAATATCTCCTAAAATACGCGTCCTAGATGGGTCAAACTTTTGGTTTTTTGACGACGCATATCTCGGCGACCCGACCACCTCGAAGGCTGAAATTTCACTAATGTGATCGTGCAAACCTCCTCTTTCCAACGGTATGCCCACCTTTACCATTTTACAGAAATTTATCAAGGAAAATCGATTCCAAACTTCAAATGCGAATATCTCCTAAAATACGCGTCCTAGATGGGTCAAACTTTTGGTTTTTTGACGACGCATATCTCGGCCACCCGACCACCTCGAAGGCTGAAATTTCACTAATGTGATCGTGCAAACCTCCTCTTTCCAACGGTATGCCCACCTTTACCATTTTACAGAAATTTATCAAGCAAAATCGATTCCAAACTTCAAATGCGAATATCTCCTAAAATACGCGTCCTAGATGGGTCAAACTTTTGGTTTTTTGACGACGCATATCTCGGCGACCCGACCACCTCAAAGGCTGAAATTTCACTAATGTGATCGTGCAAACCTCCTCTTTCCAACGGTATGCCCACCTTTACCATTTTACAGAAATTTATCAAGGAAAATCGATTCCAAACTTCAAATGCGAATATCTCCTAAAATACGCGTCCTAGATGGGTCAAACTTTTGGTTTTTTGACGACGCATATCTCGGCGACCCGACCACCTCGAAGGCTGAAATTTCACTAATGTGATCGTGCAAACCTCCTCTTTCCAACGGTTTGCCCACCTTTACCATTTTACAGAAATTTATCAAGGAAAATCGATTCCAAACTTCAAATGCGAATGTCTCCTAAAATACGCGTCCTAGATGGGTCAAACTTTTGGTTTTTTGACGACGCATATCTCGGCGACCCGACCACCTCGAAGGCTGAAATTTCACTAATGTGATCGTGCAAACCTCCTCTTTCCAACGGTATGCCCACCTTTACCATTTTACAGAAATTTATCAAGGAAAATCGATTCCAAACTTCAAATGCGAATATCTCCTAAAATACGCGTCCTAGATGGGTCAAACTTTTGGTTTTTTGACGACGCATATCTCGGCGACCCGACCACCTCGAAGGCTGAAATTTCACTAATGTGATCGTGCAAACCTCCTCTTTCCAACGGTATGCCCACCTTTACCATTTTACAGAAATTTATCAAGGAAAATCGATTCCAAACTTCAAATGCGAATATCTCCTAAAATACGCGTCCTAGATGGGTCAAACTTTTGGTTTTTTGACGACGCATATCTCGGCGACCCGACCACCTCGAAGGCTGAAATTTCACTAATGTGATCGTGCAAACCTCCTGTTTCCAACGGTATGCCCACCTTTACCATTTTACAGAAATTTATCAAGGAAAATCGATTCCAAACTTCAAATGCGAATATCTCCTAAAATACGCGTCCTAGATGGGTCAAACTTTTGGTTTTTTGACGACGCATATCTCGGCGACCCGACCACCTCGAAGGCTGAAATTTCACTAATGTGATCGTGCAAACATCCTCTTTCCAACGGTATGCCCACCTTTACCATTTTACAGAAATTTATCAAGGAAAATCGATTCCAAACTTCAAATGCGAATATCTCCTAAAATACGCGTCCTAGATGGGTCAAACTTTTGGTTTTTTGACGACGCATATCTCGGCGACCCGACCACCTCGAAGGCTGAAATTTCACTAATGTGATCGTGCAAACCTCCTCTTTCCAACGGTATGCCCACCTTTACCATTTTACAGAAATTTATCAAGGAAAATCGATTCCAAACTTCAAATGCGAATATCTCCTAAAATACGCGTCCTAGATGGGTCAAACTTTTGGTTTTTTGACGACGCATATCTCGGCGACCCGACCACCTCGAAGGCTGAAATTTCACTAATGTGATCGTGCAAACCTCCTCTTTCCAACGGTATGCCCACCTTTACCATTTTACAAAAATTTATCAAGGAAAATCGATTCCAAACTTCAAATGCGAATATCTCCTAAAATACGCGTCCTAGATGGGTCAAACTTTTGGTTTTTTGACGACGCATATCTCGGCGACCCGACCACCTCGAAGGCTGAAATTTCACTAATGTGATCGTGCAAACCTCCTCTTTCCAACGGTTTGCCCACCTTTACCATTTTACAGAAATTTATCAAGGAAAATCGATTCCAAACTTCAAATGCGAATATCTCCTAAAATACGCGTCCTAGATGGGTCAAACTTTTGGTTTTTTGACGACGCATATCTCGGCGACCCGACCACCTCGAAGGCTGAAATTTCACTAATGTGATAGTGCAAACCTCCTCTTTCCAACGGTATGCCCACCTTTACCATTTTACAGAAATTTATCAAGGAAAATCGATTCCAAACCTCAAATGCGAATATCTCCTAAAATACGCGTCCTAGATGGGTCAAACTTTTGGTTTTTTGACGACGCATATCTCGGCGACCCGACCACCTCGAAGGCTGAAATTTCACTAATGTGATCGTGCAAACCTCCTCTTTCCAACGGTATGCCCACCTTTACCATTTTACAGAAATTTATCAAGGAAAATCGATTCCAAACTTCAAATGCGAATATCTCCTAAAATACGCGTCCTAGATGGGTCAAACTTTTGGTTTTTTGACGACGCATATCTCGGCGACCCGACCACCTCGAAGGCTGAAATTTCACTAATGTGATCGTGCAAACCTCCTCTTTCCAACGGTATGCCCACCTTTACCATTTTACAGAAATTTATCAAGGAAAATCGATTCCAAACTTCAAATGCGAATATCTCCTAAAATACGCGTCCTAGATGGGTCAAACTTTTGGTTTTTTGACGACGCATATCTCGGCGACCCGACCACCTCGAAGGCTGAAATTTCACTAATGTGATCGTGCAAACCTCCTCTTTCCAACGGTTTGCCCACCTTTACCATTTTACAGAAATTTATCAAGGAAAATCGATTTTAAACTTCAAATGCGAATGTCTCCTAAAATACGCGTCCTAGATGGGTCAAACTTTTGGTTTTTTGACGACGCATATCTCGGCGACCCGACCACCTCGAAGGCTGAAATTTCACTAATGTGATCGTGCAAACCTCCTCTTTCCAACGGTATGCCCACCTTTACCATTTTACAGAAATTTATCAAGGAAAATCGATTCCAAACTTCAAATGCGAATATCTCCTAAAATACGCGTCCTAGATGGGTCAAACTTTTGGTTTTTTGACGACGCATATCTCGGCGACCCGACCACCTCGAAGGCTGAAATTTCACTAATGTGATCGTGCAAACCTCCTCTTTCCAACGGTATGCCCACCTTTACCATTTTACAGAAATTTATCAAGGAAAATCGATTCCAAACTTCAAATGCGAATATCTCCTAAAATACGCGTCCTAGATGGGTCAAACTTTTGGTTTTTTGACGACGCATATCTCGGCGACCCGACCACCTCGAAGGCTGAAATTTCACTAATGTGATCGTGCAAACCTCCTCTTTCCAACGGTATGCCCACCTTTACCATTTTACAGAAATTTATCAAGGAAAATCGATTCCAAACTTCAAATGCGAATATCTCCTAAAATACGCGTCCTAGATGGGTCAAACTTTTGGTTTTTTTGACGACGCATATCTCGGCGACCCGACCACCTCGAAGGCTGAAATTTCACTAATGTGATCGTGCAAACCTCCTCTTTCCAACGGTATGCCCACCTTTACCATTTTACAAAAATTTATCAAGGAAAATCGATTCCAAACTTCAAATGCGAATATCTCCTAAAATACGCGTCCTAGATGGGTCAAACTTTTGGTTTTTTGACGACGCATATCTCGGCGACCCGACCACCTCGAAGGCTGAAATTTCACTAATGTGATCGTGCAAACCTCCTCTTTCCAACGGTTTGCCCACCTTTACCATTTTACAGAAATTTATCAAGGAAAATCGATTTTAAACTTCAAATGCGAATATCTCCTAAAATACGCGTCCTAGATGGGTCAAACTTTTGGTTTTTTGACGACGCATATCTCGGCGACCCGACCACCTCGAAGGCTGAAATTTCACTAATGTGATCGTGCAAACCTCCTCTTTCCAACGGTATGCCCACCTTTACCATTTTACAGAAATTTATCAAGGAAAATCGATTCCAAACTTCAAATGCGAATATCTCCTAAAATACGCGTCCTAGATGGGTCAAACTTTTGGTTTTTTGACGACGCATATCTCGGCGACCCGACCACCTCGAAGGCTAAAATTTCACTAATGTGATCGTGCAAACCTCCTCTTTCCAACGGTATGCCCACCTTTACCATTTTACAGAAATTTATCAAGGAAAATCGATTCCAAACTTCAAATGCGAATATCTCCTAAAATACGCGTCCTAGATGGGTCAAACTTTTGGTTTTTTGACGACGCATATCTCGGCGACCCGACCACCTCGAAGGCTGAAATTTCACTAATGTGATCGTGCAAACCTCCTCTTTCCAACGGTATGCCCACCTTTACCATTTTACAGAAATTTATCAAGGAAAATCGATTCCAAACTTCAAATGCGAATATCTCCTAAAATACGCATCCTAGATGGGTCAAACTTTTGGTTTTTTGACGACGCATATCTCGGCGACCCGACCACCTCGAAGGCTGAAATTTCACTAATGTGATCGTGCAAACCTCCTCTTTCCAACGGTATGCCCACCTTTACCATTTTACAGAAATTTATCAAGGAAAATCGATTCCAAACTTCAAATGCGAATATCTCCTAAAATACGCGTCCTAGATGGGTCAAACTTTTGGTTTTTGACGACGCATATCTCGGCGACCCGACCACCTCGAAGGCTGAAATTTCACTAATGTGATCGTGCAAACCTCCTCTTTCCAACGGTATGCCCACCTTTACCATTTTACAGAAATTTATCAAGGAAAATCGATTCCAAACTTCAAATGCGAATATCTCCTAAAATACGCGTCCTAGATGGGTCAAACTTTTGGTTTTTTTGACGACGCATATCTCGGCGACCCGACCACCTCGAAGGCTGAAATTTCACTAATGTGATCGTGCAAACCTCCTCTTTCCAACGGTATGCCCACCTTTACCATTTTACAGAAATTTATCAAGGAAAATCGATTCCAAACTTCAAATGCGAATATCTCCTAAAATACGCGTCCTAGATGGGTCAAACTTTTGGTTTTTTGACGACGCATATCTCGGCGACCCGACCACCTCGAAGGCTGAAATTTCACTAATGTGATCGTGCAAACCTCCTCTTTCCAACGGTATGCCCACCTTTACCATTTTACAGAAATTTATCAAGGAAAATCGATTCCAAACATCAAATGCGAATATCTCCTAAAATACGCGTCCTAGATGGGTCAAACTTTTGGTTTTTTGACGACGCATATCTCGGCGACCCGACCACCTCGAAGGCTGAAATTTCACTAATGTGATCGTGCAAACCTCCTCTTTCCAACGGTATGCCCACCTTTACCATTTTACAGAAATTTATCAAGGAAAATCGATTCCAAACTTCAAATGCGAATATCTCCTAAAATACGCGTCCTAGATGGGTCAAACTTTTGGTTTTTTGACGACGCATATCTCGGCGACCCGACCACCTCGAAGGCTGAAATTTCACTAATGTGATCGTGCAAACCTCCTCTTTCCAACGGTATGCCCACCTTTACCATTTTACAGAAATTTATCAAGGAAAATCGATTCCAAACTTCAAATGCGAATATCTCCTAAAATACGCGTCCTAGATGGGTCAAACTTTTGGTTTTTTGACGACGCATATCTCGGCGACCCGACCACCTCGAAGGCTGAAATTTCACTAATGTGATCGTGCAAACCTCCTCTTTCCAACGGTATGCCCACCTTTACCATTTTACAGAAATTTATCAAGGAAAATCGATTCCAAACTTCAAATGCGAATATCTCCTAAAATATGCGTCCTAGATGGGTCAAACTTTTGGTTTTTTGACGACGCATATCTCGGCGACCCGACCACCTCGAAGGCTGAAATTTCACTAATGTGATCGTGCAAACCTCCTCTTTCCAACGGTATGCCCACCTTTACCATTTTACAGAAATGTATCAAGGAAAATCGATTCCAAACTTCAAATGCGAATATCTCCTAAAATACGCGTCCTAGATGGGTCAAACTTTTGGTTTTTTGACGACGCATATCTCGGCGACCCGACCACCTCGAAGGCTGAAATTTCACTAATGTGATCGTGCAAACCTCCTCTTTCCAACGGTATGCCCACCTTTACCATTTTACAGAAATTTATCAAGGAAAATCGATTCCAAACTTCAAATGCGAATATCTCCTAAAATACGCGTCCTAGATGGGTCAAACTTTTGGTTTTTTGACGACGCATATCTCGGCGACCCGACCACCTCGAAGGCTGAAATTTCACTAATGTGATCGTGCAAACCTCCTCTTTCCAACGGTATGCCCACCTTTACCATTTTACAGAAATTTATCAAGGAAAATCGATTCCAAACTTCAAATGCGAATATCTCCTAAAATACGCGTCCTAGATGGGTCAAACTTTTGGTTTTTGACGACGCATATCTCGGCGACCCGACCACCTCAAAGGCTGAAATTTCACTAATGTGATCGTGCAAACCTCCTTTTTCCAACGGTATGCCCACCTTTACCATTTTACAGAAATTTATCAAGGAAAATCGATTCCAAACTTCAAATGCGAATATCTCCTAAAATACGCGTCCTAGATGGGTCAAACTTTTGGTTTTTTGACGACGCATATCTCGGCGACCCGACCACCTCGAAGGCTGAAATTTCACTAATGTGATCGTGCAAACCTCCTCTTTCCAACGGTATGCCCACCTTTACCATTTTACAGAAATTTATCAAGGAAAATCGATTCCAAACTTCAAATGCGAATATCTCCTAAAATACGCGTCCTAGATGGGTCAAACTTTTGGTTTTTTGACGACGCATATCTCGGCGACCCGACCACCTCGAAGGCTGAAATTTCACTAATGTGATCGTGCAAACCTCCTCTTTCCAACGGTATGCCCACCTTTACCATTTTACAGAATTTATCAAGGAAAATCGATTCCAAACTTCAAATGCGAATATCTCCTAAAATACGCGTCCTAGATGGGTCAAACTTTTGGTTTTTTGACGACGCATATCTCGGCGACCCGACCACCTCGAAGGCTGAAATTTCACTAATGTGATCGTGCAAACCTCCTTTTTCCAACGGTATGCCCACCTTTACCATTTTACAGAAATTTATCAAGGAAAATCGATTCCAAACTTCAAATGCGAATATCTCCTAAAATACGCGTCCTAGATGGGTCAAACTTTTGGTTTTTTGACGACGCATATCTCGGCGACCCGACCACCTCGAAGGCTGAAATTTCACTAATGTGATCGTGCAAACCTCCTCTTTCCAACGGTATGCCCACCTTTACCATTTTACAGAAATTTATCAAGGAAAATCGATTCCAAACTTCAAATGCGAATATCTCCTAAAATACGCGTCCTAGATGGGTCAAACTTTTGGTTTTTTGACGACGCATATCTCGGCGACCCGACCACCTCGAAGGCTGAAATTTCACTAATGTGATCGTGCAAACCTCCTCTTTCCAACGGTATGCCCACCTTTACCATTTTACAGAAATTTATCAAGGAAAATCGATTCCAAACTTCAAATGCGAATATCTCCTAAAATACGCGTCCTAGATGGGTCAAACTTTTGGTTTTTTGACGACGCATATCTCGGCGACCCGACCACCTCGAAGGCTGAAATTTCACTAATGTGATCGTGCAAACCTCCTCTTTCCAACGGTATGCCCACCTTTACCATTTTACAGAAATTTATCAAGGAAAATCGATTCCAAACTTCAAATGCGAATATCTCCTAAAATACGCGTCCTAGAATGGTCAAACTTTTGGTTTTTTGACGACGCATATCTCGGCGACCCGACCACCTCGAAGGCTGAAATTTCACTAATGTGATCGTGCCAACCTCCTTTTTCCAACGGTATGCCCACCTTTACCATTTTACAGAAATTTATCAAGGAAAATCGATTCCAAACTTCAAATGCGAATATCTCCTAAAATAAGCGTCCTAGATGGGTCAAACTTTTGGTTTTTTGACGACGCATATCTCGGCGACCCGACCACCTCGAAGGCTGAAATTTCACTAATGTGATCGTGCAAACCTCCTCTTTCCAACGGTATGCCCACCTTTACCATTTTACAGAAATTTATCAAGGAAAATCGATTCCAAACTTCAAATGCGAATATCTCCTAAATACGAGTCCTAGATGGGTCAAACTTTTGGTTTTTTGACGACGCATATCTCGGCGACCCGACCACCTCGAAGGCTGAAATTTCACTAATGTGATCGTGCAAACCTCCTCTTTCCAACGGTATGCCCACCTTTACCATTTTACAGAAATTTATCAAGGAAAATCGATTCCAAACTTCAAATGCGAATATCTCCTAAAATACGCGTCCTAGATGGGTCAAACTTTTGGGTTTTTTGACGACACATATCTCGGCGACCCGACCACCTCGAAGGCTGAAATTTCACTAATGTGATCGTGCAAACCTCCTCTTTCCAACGGTATGCCCACCTTTACCATTTTACAGAAATTTATCAAGGAAAATCGATTCCAAACTTCAAATGCGAATATCTCCTAAAATACGCGTCCTAGATGGGTCAAACTTTTGGTTTTTTGACGACGCATATCTCGGCGACCCGACCACCTCGAAGGCTGAAATTTCACTAATGTGATCGTGCAAACCTCCTCTTTCCAACGGTATGCCCACCTTTACCATTTTACAGAAATTTATCAAGGAAAATCGATTCCAAACTTCAAATGCGAATATCTCCTAAAATACGCGTCCTAGATGGGTCAAACTTTTGGTTTTTTGACGACGCATATCTCGGCGACCCGACCACCTCGAGAAGGCTGAAATTTCACTAATGTGATCGTGCAAACCTCCTCTTTCCAACGGTATGCCCACCTTTACCATTTTACAGAAAATTATCAAGGAAAATCGATTCCAAACTTCAAATGCGAATATCTCCTAAAATACGCGTCCTAGATGGTTCAAACTTTTGGTTTTTTGACGACGCATATCTCGGCGACCCGACCACCTTGAAGGCTGAAATTTCACTAATGTGATCGTGCCAACCTCCTCTTTCCAACGGTATGCCCACCTTTACCATTTTACAGAAATTTATCAAGGAAAATCGATTCCAAACTTCAAATGCGAATATCTCCTAAAATACGTGTCCTAGATGGGTCAAACTTTTGGTTTTTTGACGACGCATATCTCTGCGACCCGACCACCTCGAAGGCTGAAATTTCACTAATGTGATCGTGCAAACCTCCTCTTTCCAACGGTATGCCCACCTTTACCATTTTACAGAAATTTATCAAGGAAAATCGATTCCAAACTTCAAATGCGAATATCTCCTAAAATACGCGTCCTAGATGGGTCAAACTTTTGGTTTTTTGACGACGCATATCTCGGCGACCCGACCACCTCGAAGGCTGAAATTTCACTAATGTGATCGTGCAAACCTCCTCTTTCCAACGGTATGCCCACCTTTACCATTTTACAAAAATTTATCAAGGAAAATCGATTCCAAACTTCAAATGCGAATATCTCCTAATATACGCGTCCTAGATGGGTCAAACTTTTGGTTTTTTGACGACACATATCTCGGCGACCCGACCACCTCGAAGGCTGAAATTTCACTAATGTGATCGTGCAAACCTCCTCTTTCCAACGGTATGCCCACCTTTACCATTTTACAGAAATTTATCAAGGAAAATCGATTCCAAACTTCAAATGCGAATATCTCCTAAAATACGCGTCCTAGATGGGTCAAACTTTTGGTTTTTTGACGACGCATATCTCGGCGACCCGACCACCTCGAAGGCTGAAATTTCACTAATGTGATCGTGCAAACCTCCTCTTTCCAACGGTATGCCCACCTTTACCATTTTACAGAAATTTATCAAGGAAAATCGATTCCAAACTTCAAATGCGAATATCTCCTAAAATACGCGTCCTAGATGGGTCAAACTTTTGGTTTTTTGACGACGCATATCTCGGCGACCCGACCACCTCGAAGGCTGAAATTTCACTAATGTGATCGTGCAAACCTCCTCTTTCCAACGGTATGCCCACCTTTACCATTTTACAGAAAATTATCAAGGAAAATCGATTCCAAACTTCAAATGCGAATATCTCCTAAAATACGCGTCCTAGATGGGTCAAACTTTTGGTTTTTTGACGACGCATATCTCGGCGACCCGACCACCTGAAGGCTGAAATTTCACTAATGTGATCGTGCCAACCTCCTCTTTCCAACGGTATGCCCACCTTTACCATTTTACAGAAATTTATCAAGGAAAATCGATTCCAAACTTCAAATGCGAATATCTCCTAAAATACGTGTCCTAGATGGGGTCAAACTTTTGGTTTTTTGACGACGCATATCTCTGCGACCCGACCACCTCGAAGGCTGAAATTTCACTAATGTGATCGTGCAAACCTCCTCTTTCCAACGGTATGCCCACCTTTACCATTTTACAGAAATTTATCAAGGAAAATCGATTCCAAACTTCAAATGCGAATATCTCCTAAAATACGCGTCCTAGATGGGTCAAACTTTTGGTTTTTTGACGACGCATATCTCGGCGACCCGACCACCTCGAAGGCTGAAATTTCACTAATGTGATCGTGCAAACCTCCTCTTTCCAACGGTATGCCCACCTTTACCATTTTACAAAAATTTATCAAGGAAAATCGATTCCAAACTTCAAATGCGAATATCTCCTAAAATACGCGTCCTAGATGGGTCAAACTTTTGGTTTTTTGACGACGCATATCTCGGCGACCCGACCACCTCGAAGGCTGAAATTTCACTAATGTGATCGTGCAAACCTCCTCTTTCCAACGGTATGCCCACCTTTACCATTTTACAAAAATTTATCAAGGAAAATCGATTCCAAACTTCAAATGCGAATATCTCCTAAAATACGCGTCCTAGATGGGTCAAACTTTTGGTTTTTTGACGACGCATATCTCGGCGACCCGACCACCTCGAAGGCTGAAATTTCACTAATGTGATCGTGCAAACCTCCTCTTTCCAACGGTATGCCCACCTTTACCATTTTACAGAAATTTATCAAGGAAAATCGATTCCAAACTTCAAATGCGAATATCTCCTAAAATACGAGTCCTAGATGGGTCAAACTTTTGGTTTTTTGACGACGCATATCTCTGCGACCCGACCACCTCGAAGGCTGAAATTTCACTAATGTGATCGTGCAAACCTCCTCTTTCCAACGGTATGCCCACCTTTACCATTTTACAGAAATTTATCAAGGAAAATCGATTCCAAACTTCAAATGCGAATATCTCCTAAAATACGCGTCCTAGATGGGTCAAACTTTTGGTTTTTTGACGACGCATATCTCGGCGACCCGACCACCTCGAAGGCTGAAATTTCACTAATGTGATCGTGCAAACCTCCTCTTTCCAACGGTATGCCCACCTTTACCATTTTACAAAAATTTATCAAGGAAAATCGATTCCAAACTTCAAATGCGAATATCTCCTAAAATACGCGTCCTAGATGGGTCAAACTTTTGGTTTTTTGACGACGCATATCTCGGCGACCCGACCACCTCGAAGGCTGAAATTTCACTAATGTGATCGTGCAAACCTCCTCTTTCCAACGGTATGCCCACCTTTACCATTTTACAGAAATTTATCAAGGAAAGTCGATTCCAAACTTCAAATGCGAATATCTCCTAAAATACGCGTCCTAGATGGTTCAAACTTTTGGTTTTTTGACGACGCATATCTCGGCGACCCGACCACCTTGAAGGCTGAAATTTCACTAATGTGATCGTGCCAACCTCCTCTTTCCAACGGTATGCCCACCTTTACTATTTTACAGAAATTTATCAAGGAAAATCGATTCCAAACTTCAAATGCGAATATCTCCTAAAATACGCGTCCTAGATGGGTCAAACTTTTGGTTTTTTGACGACGCATATCTCGGCGACCCGACCACCTCGAAGGCTGAAATTTCACTAATGTGATCGTGCAAACCTCCTCTTTCCAACGGTATGCCCACCTTTACCATTTTACAGAAATTTATCAAGGAAAATCGATTCCAAACTTCAAATGCGAATATCTCCTAAAATACGCGTCCTAGATGGGTCAAACTTTTGGTTTTTTGACGACGCATATCTCGGCGACCCGACCACCTCGAAGGCTGAAATTTCACTAATGTGATCGTGCAAACCTCCTCTTTCCAACGGTATGCCCACCTTTACCATTTTACAAAAATTTATCAAGGAAAATCGATTCCAAACTTCAAATGCGAATATCTCCTAAAATACGCGTCCTAGATGGGTCAAACTTTTGGTTTTTTGACGACGCATATCTCGGCGACCCGACCACCTCGAAGGCTGAAATTTCACTAATGTGATCGTGCAAACCTCCTCTTTCCAACGGTATGCCCACCTTTACCATTTTACAGAAATTTATCAAGGAAAATCGATTCCAAACTTCAAATGCGAATATCTCCTAAAATACGCGTCCTAGATGGTTCAAACTTTTGGTTTTTTGACGACGCATATCTCGGCGACCCGACCACCTTGAAGGCTGAAATTTCACTAATGTGATCGTGCCAACCTCCTCTTTCCAACGGTATGCCCACCTTTACCATTTTACAGAAATTTATCAAGGAAAATCGATTCCAAACTTCAAATGCGAATATCTCCTAAAATACGTGTCCTAGATGGGTCAAACTTTTGGTTTTTTGACGACGCATATCTCGGCGACCCGACCACCTCGAAGGCTGAAATTTCACTAATGTGATCGTGCAAACCTCCTCTTTCCAACGGTATGCCCACCTTTACCATTTTACAGAAATTTATCAAGGAAAATCGATTCCAAACTTCAAATGCGAATATCTCCTAAAATACGCGTCCTAGATGGGTCAAACTTTTGGTTTTTTGACGACGCATATCTCGGCGACCCGACCACCTCGAAGGCTGAAATTTCACTAATGTGATCGTGCAAACCTCCTCTTTCCAACGGTATGCCCACCTTTACCATTTTACAAAAATTTATCAAGGAAAATCGATTCCAAACTTCAAATGCGAATATCTCCTAAAATACGCGTCCTAGATGGGTCAAACTTTTGGTTTTTTGACGACGCATATCTCGGCGACCCGACCACCTCGAAGGCTGAAATTTCACTAATGTGATCGTGCAAACCTCCTCTTTCCAACGGTATGCCCACCTTTACCATTTTACAGAAATTTATCAAGGAAAATCGATTCCAAACTTCAAATGCGAATATCTCCTAAAATACGCGTCCTAGATGGGTCAAACTTTTGGTTTTTTGACGACGCATATCTCGGCGACCCGACCACCTCGAAGGCTGAAATTTCACTAATGTGATCGTGCAAACCTCCTCTTTCCAACGGTATGCCCACCTTTACCATTTTACAGAAATTTATCAAGGAAAATCGATTCCAAACTTCAAATGCGAATATCTCCTAAAATACGCGTCCTAGATGGGTCAAACTTTTGGTTTTTTGACGACGCATATCTCGGCGACCCGACCACCTCGAAGGCTGAAATTTCACTAATGTGATCGTGCAAACCTCCTCTTTCCAACGGTATGCCCACCTTTACCATTTTACAAAAATTTATCAAGGAAAATCGATTCCAAACTTCAAATGCGAATATCTCCTAAAATACGCGTCCTAGATGGGTCAAACTTTTGGTTTTTTGACGACGCATATCTCGGCGACCCGACCACCTCGAAGGCTGAAATTTCACTAATGTGATCGTGCCAACCTCCTCTTTCCAACGGTATGCCCACCTTTACCATTTTACAGAAATTTATCAAGGAAAATCGATTCCAAACTTCAAATGCGAATATCTCCTAAAATACGCGTCCTAGATGGGTCAAACTTTTGGTTTTTTGACGACGCATATCTCGGCGACCCGACCACCTCGAAGGCTGAAATTTCACTAATGTGATCGTGCAAACCTCCTCTTTCCAACGGTATGCCCACCTTTACCATTTTACAGAAATTTATCAAGGAAAATCGATTCCAAACTTCAAATGCGAATATCTCCTAAAATACGCGTCCTAGATGGGTCAAACTTTTGGTTTTTTGACAACGCATATCTCGGCACCCCGACCACCTCGAAGGCTGAAATCTCACTAATGTGTCGTGGAATCCTCCTCTTTCCAAAGATAAGCCCAACTTTACCTTTTTAAAAAAAGGGGTAGTTGGGGCAAACTGCGTTTTTTGACAACGCATATCTCGGCACCCCAACCACCTAAAAGTTTTAAATTTCAGTATTGTGATCCTGGAAACCTCTGCTTTCCAACGGTGTGCCCACCCTTACCATTTTGCAAAAAATTATCAAAGACAATCGAACCCAAACTTCAAATGCGAATATCTCCTAAAATACGCGTCCTAGATGGGTCAAACTTTGCGTTTTTTGACGACGCATATCTCGGCGACCCGACCACCTCGAAGGCTGAAATCTCACTAATGTGTCGTGGAATCCTCCTCTTTCCAAAGATGTGCCCAACTTTACCTTTTTAAAAAAATTGGTAGTTGGGGCAAACTTTGCGTTTTTTGACAACGCATATCTCGGCACCCCGACCACCTAAAAGGTTTAAATTTCAGTATTGTGATCCTGAAAACCTCCTCTTTCCAACGGTTCTCCCATGAAGGGATGGAGAGTGACATAGGCTATTTTTGTCTCTTTCTGAACCCACGCTTTCCTTAAATTGGGGGTGGAAGTTTGTATGGAGCACTCCGCAATTTTCAAGGTAGAAAGCTAAATATTGGTATAGAATGTATAATTTTGAATCTTCTATGGTTTTTTGACGACACATATCTCGGCGACTCGACCACCTCGAAGGCTGAAATTTCACTAATGTGATCGTGCAAACCTCCTCTTTCCAACGGTATGCCCACCTTTACCATTTTACAAAAATTAATCAAGCAAAATCGAACCCAAACTTCAAATGCGAATATCTCCTAAAATACGCTTCCTAGATGGGTCAAACTTTTGGTTTTTTGACAACGCATATCTCGGCACCCCAACCACCTAAAAGTTTTAAATTTCAGTATTGTGATCCTGGAAACCTCTGCTTTCCAACGGTGTGCCCACCCTTACCATTTTGCAAAAAATTATCAAAGACAATCGAACCCAAACTTCAAATGCGAATATCTCCTAAAATACGCGTCCTAGATGGGTCAAACTTTGCGTTTTTTGACGACGCATATCTCGGCGACCCGACCACCTCGAAGGCTGAAATCTCACTAATGTGTCGTGGAATCCTCCTCTTTCCAAAGATGTGCCCAACTTTACCTTTTTAAAAAAAGGGGTAGTTGGGGCAAACTTTGCGTTTTTTGACAACGCATATCTCGGCACCCCGACCACCTAAAAGTTTTAAATTTCAGTATTGTGATCCTGGAAACCTCTGCTTTGCAACGGTGTGCCCACCCTTACCATCTTACAAAAATTTATCAAGGAAATTCGATCCCAAACTTCAAATGCGAATATCCCCTAAAATACGCGTCCTAGTTGGGGCAATATTGCGTTTTTTGACAACGCATATCTCGGTACCCCGACCACATAGAAGGCTGAAATTTCAGTATTGTGATCCTGAAAACCTCCTCTTTCCAACGGTTCTCCCATGAAGGGATGGAGAGTGACATAGGCTATTTTTGTCTCTTTCTAAACCCACGCTTTCCTTAAATTGGGGGTGGAAGTTTGTATGGAGCACTCCGCAATTTTCAAGGTAGAAAGCTAAATATTGGTATAGAATGTATAATTTTGAATCTTCTATGGTTTTGAATTAACATTATTTTACTGCAAATCAATCTTTTTTACCTACGGACGTACAGATGTGTTTCAAAACAAACAAACAAAACTACTTTTTAATGAATTCGTTGCTTACAATTAGGTGTCGTTGCATACAAATAGGTGTTTTAGTTCACTGAAAGCATGGTTTCCAACTAGTTTTCGAGGAGATTTATTCTAAATCTTCATTTGAGGAGATTTATATTTGTATAGTTAATCTTCAAGATTTAGAGGAAATTTGATAAACCTACCTAAATCTGGGTTTAGTGTCCGGTGAAAACGTAGTATAAAAAAAGTTGATTCAAACTCCATGTAAAAAATAAGAACGAATTCCAAAAATGTAGCTACTTCATTTGACGGATGTTGCGAAAGCGTAATGTGAATTTTCCGAGAAACTAATAGGTTTTTCAAATTTTTATCTTCAGATTTCCTCTAATTAGACCAAAAATAGGTAGTGTGTGAAATTTCATGTTCCTATATAGACATTTTTCTATATATAACTGCTGAAAATTTCGTTAAGTTATATTCAATAGGTTTTTAACAATTATTTTTTAGTTAAAAGTACGGACAATTTTTATTTAAAAAAAAATATTATTAAATTCTAAATTTTCAAAATTTGTTTTGGGGGAATATAATTACATATATTTTAATAATTTTTTCCATAACCAAGTGGTAAAGGGGTATCCAATTGACGTGTTTTGACTCACTTGTGATCCTAAAATAAAAAACGGAGTTAAATAAATCAATTTCTGTTACCTTGGTAATGTCGGACACATTACAGTTTTTATAACTGCGATCGTATCCATATTCGAGTAACTATGTTTCCTATATTCATTTTTTAACTTTTTTGTTATAAAAGAAAACTAAACAAATTTGAAAATAATCACGTTAGAAATTGTATATTTATTTCATTTATGTACATACAAAATGTAGGTATATTTTTGTGTCATTAAAGTGAACATTTCTTCTTAACAACATTTTACATTTTTTTGTTTCACTTTACATAACTACACAATAAAATAGTTTCCTTGTACTCACTATTGTATAACATTTATTTAGGTACTCACTTACATATTAAAACAATCATTTGTATTTTATGTATTTTTTCTTAAAAATTAAATCAATATAATCAGTAAGTTCTATCTTTCTTTTTTTATTTTACCCGTATTCGTATTAGGCATTTGTTATGCATGCATACATTTATAAGAACCTAATTCATATAAAAAATAACAATTAACATTGTAAAAAAGGTATAGAAATAAATTAATTAAATGAATTGAATAAACAACAAAACAAATTTGAAGAATTAAAATAAAGAGACAAATTAAACATAACGGTAGATATAAAATTCTAGGATACAATGCTTAGTTTATTCCTGTTTAAGTACACCCATTTCTTCGAGAAGTCCTTGAAATCCGTCAGGGAATCGTCCTTCATTCAATTCTGCGCTCCATAATTTGTACTAGAAAATAATTGAAAATAAAAAGCCGAATATAAACAAGGAACACACATACACACATATGTACATAATCCATAATTTCTACTGAAAAATAATTGAAAATAAGAAGCCGAATATAAAAAAGGAACACACATACATTAGATGCATCGATGCATCATAAAAAAAGTAACCATACTTTACTTTAAAACCTTCCATTTTTACCAGCAAAAATA
This sequence comes from Scaeva pyrastri, assembly GCA_905146935.1. NCBI lineage: Eukaryota > Metazoa > Arthropoda > Insecta > Diptera > Syrphidae > Scaeva > Scaeva pyrastri. Next base: position 58,567,239 of record LR989927.1, read on the forward strand.
ATAATTTCTCATAAGGATTCTAAAGCAATTAGTAAGCGGAATACCCAAGCAACTGTGATACAAGAAAACGGAGTGAATAGAGGACCTTTAAACTTCTGGAAATCTTGAGCCAAAATAATGACACGAATTGCTTTAAAATGAAAAGTATACGGCTTGTGTCGAGCATTCCCATAAATTTAACATTGTGGCAGTTATCCCTCCATATTTACCGGTTGAAATTAAGCTTGCAGCCTTATAAGATTGTAGAGATGCTTGACCAAATTGTGATATCTTAAAAACTCAATTTGACTGCCTAAGTTATTTTAACTGAAGCTCTGAGCTTTCGCTGTCCTAATTTGAATTCCTTTTTTATCAATTTCCCTGTTTTTATACCCTCATGTTCTGTTTTGATTTATTATTATTATTATTTTATTATTCTTACATAAATGAACAGAATAATACTTAAGATTACAGCTTGAGCATCTTAGGCTTTCAGCTGAACATGTTTTGATTTAAATAGCAACATCAACTTACTCTGTCAAGTTCAGCGCGTAATGCCAAAACTGCCTTCTCACGATCAGCTACCAATTCTTCAAGGTATTGATAGCGTAACTTTTTTCGGGCACGACATTCTCTAGCACTTTGTCTACTACGTTCTGGAAGAGGAATAAAATTATGCAAATAAATATGACAAAATGTTTTTTGTGAATTTTCAGAGATGTCTTACCAAGTTTAGCTCGGATGTCGATTTTTTCAGTTGAAGCTTTACGACCAGGTTTACGTCCTCGCTTCCCGCCCTCTTTGCGCTCCTCAAACGGGAAAATTTTAAACTGAATAAGTTTTTTTTTGTTGACTTTGTTAAATAATTTGTTGTTTATTTTTTTTTTTTAATAATGTAATAAATGACTGATGGAATGATGTTTTAGGGTTTACAGCACTGGATTATAATACATTGTACAAACTTAATACTTCGCGTTGGTTTATAAAAGAAAAGAAAACGTGAGCTCAAATACGTCAAAAATGGATGTTTTAGCGCATAAACTAGGTAACTGTGGAAGGTTTGTTAGTCTCCTTTTTTTTAGAATCTTTGCACCTTTTACAACCGGGAGGATACTGTTAAAAATTCTATAATCTGTTGGAGTTCCAGAGACATTTTACCTGTGTACCCTTTCCATCTTAAAACTAGTTAATGGAAACTCAATTCCTTCTAAACAAAATAAACATAAAATTGAATTTACTAGAGACTTTTTTTTAAACATAAAAAATGTAAAAAAAAAATAAATGGTTTGTCTGTGCAGATCTTAAGCCGTCCTGAACTAATTTGGCAAGCAAATTCTATTTAGAATTGGGGTCGCCTTTATATCACCAACATAAATTGTTTTAATGTTTTTTCTACCTACCCTACCCTAAAAATAAAAAATTACCACAAACAAGAATAACAGGCACAGCACAAGCTTCAAACTATGAAAGGTGAGGGAATCCAACCACCACTCCACCAATTCTACCCCTGCAGCATGAACATGAATGAATGAGAAACCCCATGTCCCTTCTCTTCATCTGTTTTATTTACAATCAAATTCTAACTACGCAGTTGGAAAACCAAACAAAGAAAATCCATTTCAAAACAAGAATTTTTCAAGAGAAATATTCAATATTGGGAATGGTTGTGATACTCTAATAATTTCTAACAGAAAATCAAATTTATGAGTTTATTCATTATTAATCAATAGTAAAAGATATCGAGAATTAACAAACATTCCATCACAAATAAATAGATTATTTTGTTAACTAAAACCAATTACATGTAAAATGAGTCGGTGCGAATATAAAATTGAACTCTACTTACAGACAAATTAGGTTCCTCGGACATAATCATATCATCACAATCCATTTTGAATATTCACTTTTTTTTATCAATTAATTTGGTAATTTTTTATTACAATTTAAAAGAATTAAATCAAATTTATTTACAACTTACGACCTCAATGTTTACGAAATACGAATCACTAGGAGAAAAACGTTTGATTGACGATGACGACGTTGACGAAATGATGACGACGACGAGACGAAGCAAATGCAAAATGATGCTTTTCTTGTTTTCTATTGAAAGAAAGAGTGAGGGTTATTAAATGACAGCAGATTGAGTTAGTGTGAGGGAGAAAGATGTAGATGCTTTGTAAAATGGCTTCGCAAAGTGAAGTTCGCAGGTAATACAGGGCACATAATTCTCCTTCGAATTGAGATGGTAAGGTAACTCGACTTTTAGAAACAGTAGAAAAGGGCTGTGGAAAAAATGGCCGAAAACGATTTTTTAAATGAAAATTATAAAATTTCATGCAAATGACAAATATTGTGGTCTTGTGGATAGTAAATTACATATATTTAATTAATAATAATTTCTAAAGCTTCGTAAAACCTCGAATATGCGGTTCAACGATTAAGCGGTTCAAATATTAATTGTTTACTTCTGCACGGAACTAAGTCAGAAAAAGGTAATTTGAAGAAATTAAAATATTTTTCTTGTGAAGTGCCATTAAATACTAAAATTAATATTTTAGATGTACAACAAATAATTCTGGGCTGAATCCTGAATCCTGAATTCGAGTCTTGTCTTATTTTTTACTCTATCACATCGGTTTTTTAAGTTCATACATACCTATTTAGTTTTAAAAATTTACAAAAAAAACATGATACGTTGTTTTTTCAAGCTTAGGTTCTTAAAAGAATAATTTTGTAAAGACTTCTAAAAGTAAGAATCTATGTAGGTATGTCTTTTTAGATACTTGTGAATTTTCATTTGAATCTAGCTGTTTCGAAAAAGAAAATTGAATGTAATGCTTTCATGGTTATGAAAAATACGGTAAACAGTAGATGTCATCGGCTACCGGTCTGGACAGATGGAGAAGATTTAGAATTTAGAAGATCATTTCAAAACTAAAAATATGTCAGACTGTCAGTACCTGAGTTTTGTTTTGCAATTAAGATGGCTTAAAGGATATACACTATACAGATGCATTTTGTCTCTAAATGTTTAAAATTGAATATCACAACAAAAGGGCCAAATGGAGGTGGTTAGTCTACATTATATTTGGCAACTAAATAAAGAATATATTGAAGAGATAAATGTACAACTTACATTTTTATATAAATAATCTTTAAATTAATTTATAGTGGAACCTTGTTTCCAACACATTCCCTTCGCCTTTTTATATAAAATAAATAGGAATGTAGTTTTGTTGGTTCCAAATCTATGTATTAGACTTAATTTCAATTTAATGATATACATACACAAAAGCCATACACCTATGTACATCCCATGTCAGACATTTAAACAAGTAATGCAATTCGAAGATGAGAACCCAAAAAATGGAGTTCCACTTGTTTTTTTTTCAACAAGATTTGTTGACAACAAACTCAGTCATAAAATATTAACCATCTATTCCTTTTGGCTATACATCTGAAATCCAAAAGACAACTTTTTAACCCAATTAAAAACCAATTAGATTTGTATTAAATTAATTAATTTTTATTTCGTCTTCTCCGCAGAAGAAATATATAATGTATTTTTTTATATTTAAAACTATTTCCTTTCGATTTGTTTTTTTTTTTTCAAAAATGAAAATATACAAAAAAAATTAATATAAAAAAGTCCCACTCGAACCGCACACCTCAGTTGGTGTATGTTTGAGTGCTGGTGGAGAACAGAGCTAGTGCTCCACTAGCAAGACCCACGGAAAAGATGTAATTCACAGCTGGCGACGAATTCTTCAGAATGAAGAAACTAATGAAGATGATGATGGTCAAGTAGAGAGCATTGTTATAGAAGATGGCATAGGTGGTGGCCTCGTAGTCGGCCACTTCGTTCTTCTTCCACAAAATGCGCTCATCCTTCTCCTTCTTGGTGATTTTCTTGTCGTCGGCCAATTGACGGTTAACCTCACGGGTGACGGCATCTTCACGCTTCACAGAAATCTTGTGCTTCAAACTGAATTTGATGTTTTTATATGCCAAGGCCATGAGATATGTGCTAGCACCGGTCATCAGGAGAAAGAAGATTGCACTCGACAAGAGATCCATGTTGTGGATGCGCCAGAAGAGCCCTTAAAAACCAAGCAAAACATTTCTAAGTCTTGACGTGTCACCCACTAACACAATACACACATTACACATTGGGAAGTTCAACTTACAAATTGGAATGGCAGAGACGATGAAGGCATTGCCATAGAATAAGGCTGATGATTTGGTTGAGACGTTGCGGCTGAAATCGTTGAGCAGGAGTTCCTCTTCTTTAGTGAATCCAGATGATCCGACTTTTTGCGTTTTAGCTTGAACCATTTTTTCTTTTATTTATATTTTTTAATTAATTAATTTTATCAAAGTGAAAGTCTACGGAGGAGACAGTAGTTGCCTTTGGCAGTGGTTTTTGTGAGGAGAAGAGTGATTGCCGACGACGACACGACTTCAAAATTTCTGATAGAATTTGAATAGGAGGAATGGAAAATGAAATGTGTATATTTTTCGTGACGTGTAAGCTTGTCAGCGAGAAAAAGTGACAGTTGATACGAGGGACATCTAGGAGAGAAACTTGGTACACTATTAGGGTGGCAACAGAATAATGGTCTTGAAATGATTTGTTTGTATAATCAATAACTATTCCGTAGTGATTTTAGCATAGATCAGAAATAAATCTCAACCTTTTGAAGTCTTTTAAAATATTCCTCAATAACTGTTATTTTTGTCATTTTACTTAAAAATCTCTCAATAACTTATATTTTGAATTCGAAAAGATTTCGGTCAAAGTGTGAAAGAAACCTTAATTTTGTTATTCTTTTATGTTACGGTTAACCAGTGAAAATAGCCTGTTAATATGACAGGTAAAATTTTGATAGCCGTTAAATACCAACATGCTTTCGTTTTACGAACAAAACGAATTTAGATTTCCCAACATTTTTGAGATTGCGTTGGTTTTGTTATGGTCCCAGCACCTCAAGTTACAGTCGAAAGGGTATTTTCATCTGAATTTTATTTTAGGCGAATAAAGTAACGAGTCTTATAGCAAACAACATTGAAAGCTTGTTAGTAGTATTAGTAACATTTAATATCTAAAATAAAAAGAATAAAACATAGTCTCGATAAATCCTAATTTTTTTTTTTTGGATTAACCATTTTTGATTTATTTTCAGCGAAAAGGGTTCAAGGTTTTTTGATTTATTTTCAGCGAAAAGGGTTCAAGGTGGGCCTTTTCCATTTATTATTTCAGCTGTGCAAAGTTTTAGTTAAATTATTAGGAAAAATTAAGTCAACATAAATAAATCAGACAAACTACCAACCAAATTGAATAAAAATTAACTGAAGCTGAATGGGTTCATCTTCAACTTGTTGCCCAATGAGTGAAAATCCAAAATACTCATCCCGTAATCGGAATTTAATTTTGAGTTATTGAATATTGACAATCAAAATATCCAAAAGTCGACGAGCCGAGCCGAGCCGAGCCGAAACAAAAAGTAAAAACTTCTCAAAAATAATTTAAATTAACCCTTATTTTTTATTCCATTAACTATTTAGTAATTATCTAATAAATATTAGTCTATTCGCTATCTTTCTAAACTATGAAATTCCATTCTCTGATTTCATTAACTTATCTCTTTCTGCCACTGATCAAAGTTCAACTTGTTGATAGCCTGTAAATCGAAAACTGTTGTCATTTGTAGAGAAATCACAATGAGAAGCATCGCATGGAACTATGCCAGGACTCTGAAGTGCACCTTGCCTGGAGTCAGGCAGATGTCTTCCTCGGGAGCCTTAACAACAGTTGAAGTCAATGATAAGACAGGCATAGCTACGTTGACTCTAAACAGACCTCCAGTCAATGGTCTGAATCTGGATCTACTCACGTCCCTTAAGAATTCCATTGAGGAAATCGAAAACAACAGAAGCAAAGGTTTGATTCTAACTTCGGTGAGTTGGGAAACAATTTAAATCGAATGAGGAGTAATTTTATTTCTTTATTTTATCACCAGTCCTCGAAGACAATCTTTTCAGCTGGATTGGACATAATGGAAATGTACAAACCAGACCCAGAGAGACTGAAAGCCTTCTGGACAGCTCTGCAAGATGCTTGGATATCTCTTTATGGTTGCAATGTTCCCAGTGTCGCATTAGTCAATGTTGGTTAAGTCCCCATGCCTGTTCATATTCCATATAAATTTTCTCTCTTTTTTTATGAAGGGCCACTCTCCAGCTGGTGGTTGTCTTCTAGCAACAAGCTGTGAATATCGAGTCATGCTTCCCAACTACACAATCGGTCTAAATGAAACCAAATTGGGAATTGTTGCCCCCGAATGGTTTATGTCGGCATTTTTGAATGTTCTTCCTCGCAGAACTGCTGAGTTGGCCCTTACCCAAGGTAAACTTTTTACCACTGAAGAAGCCCTCAAAGTAGGCTTAATCGATGAAATAGCTGCTACAAAAGAAGAGGCTATGGTCAAGTGTGAGCAGTTTATTGCTTCATATGCTAAATGCAATCCAGTGGCCAGAGGGATGACAAAACAGAAATTCCGTCAGAATGATTTGGATGGATTAGTTAAATCAAAGGAACAAGATTTGCAACAATTTTTGTTCATTATCACTCAGCCCATTGTGCAGAAGGGATTAGGAATTTATTTGGAAGGATTAAAGAAGAAAAAGGCTTAGATTAAGATGAAACTGGAAAAAAGAAGAGATTGTATAATAAGCTTAAAGGATTTGCATTTTTTTTTAAATAAATTACATACATTGAATTCAATGAGTGTTCCTGGCTTTAACATACGATTTTCAAATTGTAGTGCAAAACAATCAAATTTTAAGTCATAACCCAAATAAATTCAGAATTTCCACTGGAAAGGGATAATATTGTTGAACTATTTATGGCATATTATATTTATAAACGAATGCTGCCAGGAGAGAAAATAAGGCTATATCAGTTGGTTTTATCACTTCTAGCGAGTTTTTGAAGCTCCAAATCTTATACTGTCTTTGTTCTTGTGTCGAGATGCGTAGGATAACAAATATATCACATTCCTTAACTAAAAATCACAAAGTTTGCATCGACAAGGATAAAAAGTAAATTTCACAATAAAACTAATTTCTTTGTGAAAGTTGATCGTAAAATTGGAGTTCACAAAATCATAGAATTCTATTCTTTAGTTAAAGCCTTGTCAAACCAATCTCGAGCAAGTATAAACGTTGTCATCTCTTTGTGCAATAATTTTCAAACCAAACGGGTTAATTCAAGTAGACTAGGCGAGAAACTGAATGGCATTTAATTTGTACATTTTCAAAGATAAAAGTGGTAAGTTTTAGAGTTTTTTTTTTCATTTTTAGGATGGCAATGAGTTTTAAGGAAAGTTGTTTCTAAATAAACAAAGTAATTTGAATGTATATCACATTCCTTCGTTTATGAAATCGGAACCGGAAATCAAGCGTTTTGTTGTACAGCAAACCAAAAGTAAGAAGTAAACACTTGAAATCAATTTTTTATCGTGTTCAAATATTTTGATTTAAAGGTGATTACTTTAATGTTTGTTTGGGTCTCCTTTAGACGTCTGAAAATGGCTCAAAACATGTAAAAGTGTTTGCACTTCATATAGTCAATTGACTAAATTAATCATAGGTACCAATTTTGTTTTTATTTCTTTTTGAAAGTCAATTTTTAGAAAGGAGATTTCAAGCATTATTTTGGATGAATACATTTTTTAAATTATATTTTTATAAAATCAAACCATTAATTTTTTTTTTCTAAAAGATGTCCTTTAGGGAAAAAATTAAACAGTAACTAATTAATAAATAAAATTGATTTTCTGAGAAGTTGTGTAAGCATTTTGTTTGGTTTGCTTGTCTCGGTAGATCTCAGGGGCTACAAGTCCAATTTAGAAACTCGTTTTTGTGTTTTAGAGGTGGTTATTGGAGAAAGCTTTAAGATTTGTTATTTGTTATTTTTTGGAGTTCAAATGGGGTCAAACTGATAGCAAGTAGATTTAGGTATAGATTTTACAGGGACAAACAAAATTAACGAGTTTGTTTTGAGTTTTTCCTTTTATATTGTAAAATTGGGTAAGTACTGAAATGTATACATGTATTTTAAAATTATGTTTGTGTTAAGAGGAGTGATAGAGTTTAGATTACAGACTTCGATGAGGCATTTTATATACATACATAAATATGTATGTAATAATATTGTATATTGTATATGCATATGTATTTCCTAGAATTTGGCTCTTTATAACTTAAAACTAATGGCCGTAGAAAACTTTTGTTTATTAAAACAAAAAGATCTGAGGTAACAACTTTTTCGAGCTGAAGGAAAGGAAATACGTAAGAGAAAAGGAATCAAAGCGATAAAATAGAAACATTGTAATTTCGAATCACAGTAGCGCTTTTCTTCAGGAAGCAAATAAAACAAAATTTAGTAAAATTATATTTATACAATGAAAATATCACATTTTAGGTTCAAAAATAGGAACATACTTTTTGGACACATGAGATAATGTTTCGCTTTTAAAAATCAGTTACTTCTTTGTTTATTAAAATATATTCTTTATGATTCGGTATTCGAGGTCTTTTTTCATGTGTTCCTATTCTGAAGAGCTTTTAAAAGGTTGTTGGATGATATACATATAGTCTTAAATTAAAGGTTTCTTTCTAGTTCAATTTAATTCCAGTAAACGCTTCATTAAGTTAGGGATATTTACTTATTCACTAACTTACTTACTTACCGATGGGATGAAGCAATAACAAAAAAGCTGAGATTAGATTTTAGGACATTACCTGAAAATAAAGAAGAAAAAAATGTGTAAACCAAGACCGTCATTTCATTTGTGTAAGGTTTTTTTTATTATGTAATTTTTTGTTCAAAAATATCTTAATAACAACTAGCCTTCGTAAATAACATAAAATTGAATTTTCTGGTTTGTTTTCTCAAAGGAGACTTGCTTTGTGATGTTTTATGTTTTAGAAAGTTGTACTTAGATTTCCGGATTTAAAAATCGTCAATAGACATTTTTTACCAATAGATGACAAAACATAGATGTTGAGATAACTCATAAGAAAGCCAAGAGAACTGATGGGAAATTTAAAAACTACAAATAAAATCTAGAATTTTAATTTTAAGAAATACATATTAAATTATGATAGAACTGGTATACATTAATATTGACTCTTCAACATGAGTCTTTAGGGAAAAACTTGTCAATTTTGGACTTGGAAGAAGATGAATTTTGGGTAAATTCCTAATGTTAAAATCACCCCTATCGAGTTATCCGTTCCGTTAAGCATTTCGGAAAAATCTTCCGACAAAATACATCGCATTCCTTCGCTCAGCGGTGCAATGCGATTAGGCAATAATTTTTGAAAGCTGTGCTTTGAATTTCTTCAGAAGTTGTCCAATGAAAAATCATTGCGGAAACTGTTCGGAAATTTAAACTACAAAATTTTAAGTAAAATATCAAAACGAACGCGATTGTTTGCTTCATTTTATTTAGTTCCGCAACGTAGCTATACCTCGAAAGTAATCTGAGTTCCGATCGAAACTCACTTTCGTTTTTTAAATTCTCCGAACGAATACCTTGATAGGACTGAATATCATTTTTAAACGTTTACATACTGTAATTCTGACTTTTTAATAACTCTCACCTATATCAGAAATTTATTTTACCAAGTAAATAAATAATCAATAAAACACAAATGTTTATGCAAATTAAGTATTTTTATTCAATAACTCTTCACGAATTTCACTCTGAAGAGAATGCAAATTATTGGTCATTTGTTCGATATAAGAATTAATTTCTAGAATTTTGGCACGATTTCTTTCCAGTTCGTTTCTGAAAAAAAATCCAAATTGGAACACTTAAACATTGTCTCCAAGCGACTTTAGATTAAACTCACTTTTGTAATTGTTCAATCAAATCCGTCACAAATTGTTTACTCCTTAAAACCAAACGATCTTCACGTTCATCGATCTTCTGTACATGATGATCCTTCATACCAACAATCAAATTATTCAAAGCATCTTTATCCTCCAAACAGATCTTCAATCCTTCAGGAACATCGTCAAACATTCCAGTTGCTAATTTTACACCAATATACTGCTGAACCAATTCGGTGAGATTCTCAGCGAAATGAACAGCAACATCACGAATTTGGGCAAAATAAATTTGACTTTGTTCCACAAATTTAGCCATCATCTCTTGGATATTCCGTTCGAAAAGAGATGTTGATTCCTACAAAAAGAAAATTATTATTTGGTAAATTCAATGAAAAGGAGAAATTTACTATGATACTCTCATACAAATGTAACTCATCGCCCATCAAAACCTGCCAAATGTCGTTGGTTTTCTCATGAAAATTCAACGAAATTTTCTCGAATTGCTCTATTAGCTCAACACTCTCCGGCGAATTATCATCTTCACCCTGCAGCGACCTTGTTTCCAACTGCCTGATACAATGTGTGGCCTCTTTGAAGATTCCATCTTTAACCAGAACATATTGATCGATGGTTTCATGGCCAGTTTTCTGAATTCCCAACTGTCCCTCTTCGACACTCTGCATGTAGAGATCGATCTCCTTTTTTCGTTCTTCGAATTTTTTAAGACCTAGCTTGAAGATTTCCTGTGTTATGTCAAAGAAATCACTCCGATACTCAGCGATTAGATCATCGATGCTATCGCCACCGATTTGAATCAAAGTTCGACCATCATCGTCGTTCAGCCACAGGGATTCGAAGAGCTGATGTTCGTTAAGATATTCAACGAAACTGCTAGAAAATCGAAGTTCACCTTCTAGTTCCTTGGCTTTGTGATTTCGAATCTCGATTTCTTCTTCTTCCGTCGCTTCGATTTCACGAAGTTCACGACTGAAATTTTGATAGTTTTAGATGGAATTTTGTGATTTTGATTTCTTTCGTTAAATTCTTACATAAACTTCTGTTTTCCATCTTCTCTGGCAGAATCTTCAATGTAAACATATTCATAATATTTGACATTTGGCAAAAGAGCTGCAATATAAGTTACCAACGGATAACCCAAGCTTCGACACACTGGGTTGCCTTCCATATTGAAAACCCTAAGTTTTTTTAAGAATCTCATTCGTTCTAACTAAAAGAAGTTAGAATTTCTAAAAGTTTCTTTAAGAAGAAGCTATGACAAAACAAAACTTACACCTTTCAATGATTCAATTCTGTTATTTCCCAAACTAAAAATTACCAAATTTTCCAAAGCATCAAAACCTTCAATAGAAGTAATTAAATTATTGTACAAACTCAAGACTTCGAGATTCTTAAGAGTTTCTAAATTCTGAATTTTTTCAATGTAATTGAAGGAAAGATTTAGTTCCTTCAAGGAGGTTAGCATTCCGATATTTTCGATAACTTCGATTTTGTTGCAGTTGAGGCCGAGTTTGGTGAGATTTGGCATCATCCAGAGGTGATCAATACGTAAAATATCTGAAATATTTATTGTGATTTTCAAAAGTTTCTTTTCGAAAGATGATGTAAGGATATATGAATGTATGTCCTGGATGTTCATCTGTCACACTAGAAAGAGTTTGAGATTAACAATACCTACAAAGATACCAAGAACCGAAAAAGATAGTGTAACAATTCGAAAAGCTTTTCTCAAACCGACATGGCTTTGAAATTTCTCGGCCAAATTGTTCTTAAAATAAGACAAAATGTGTATTTCAAAACTAAAATTTGACAACTACTTTAGGGGTAAAATGACAGAACCTTATTTCTTTCGAAATGAGAAAGGTCTTAGGCTAGACTTCAACGAAACTAAAATCTACATGTTATACTCGTCCCTACTAAAAAAAAAAAATGAATAATTAATAATCCCATAAGTAGAAATATAAGGCATAAATCATATAGAACCAGCAAATATACTTATATAATATATATTTAAAGATTTAAAAACGGAGGCATTGCAACACACGAAATTGTGAAGGATAAAATTGAAAAATGTCAGTGCCATTAGTTCAGAGTTCACCAAATGTCAGCTGCAATCATCATGTGACCTGACACTCAGACACTATTCGATATTTTCCCTAGGGCTGCCTCATTTCAAAACCTTTAAGTCTTTACCAACAAAGCAACCACATCGGACAAGCTGGAGGTCGAATTTTATGATCCTATTGATATTCTGAATTGACGACTTCGACTTCTTGAAGAAGATACTTTTAGGATATGGTGTTCTCTCCATTCAAAAACATCCAAAATGATCCATATCGTTAGTGTTTAATTTAATCGTTTTTTCTCAACTTTCTGAACTTCTCAACCTCTTGTCTCGTTGTGAATATGAACTTGGATTTCACAGAAACTTCTCGAATTTACAAAATACATACTCACTTAAAAACTCCAACCTCAAGACTGTAATCTTCTCATAACGAATCGGTTCCAATTGATGCAGCCTCAGAGCTTCACCTTTATATCCATCTTCCAAATAAGACTTCTCTATCATCTCTTTGCTTATAACTCCCGGTTCAATTTCCGGATAGATGATTTCTTTCAAGTTGTCCATTTTGTCCTGGATCTCTTCTTTTGAATTCTGCACAACAAACTAATCAATCTCTAAAACCTTGAATTAATAAAAAGCAAAACAGCTGAATTAAAATTACAATTACGCAGCAGCAGTAGCTGCGTCCTCCCTCTCTGAAATCGCAATCAGTTGTTGTTTTGTTTGGGTCACCATCGCACCTTGAGTCTTGGCCAAGTAACCAAGGCTACGGTCGTTAAAGAAAAACTTTAGTGCGTAAGCGCCGAAACAACTTTAACCACCACCAATGAAAAACCATATAGCCATCCCCATACGGCACTCACCCTCACTCACCTGCTGGATTTTCAGTTGCCCTCGTCTGTCAGTGTTTAATGGAAAAGAAGTTCTGACCAGGTGTAGCGAGTATTACAAACGTTACGAACGTCCAAATCGGATCGCGGGCTGTCTTCATTAAAAAGTGCTCCCCGTTTTGATTTTTTTCCGATTATTTAAAAAGTAAAAACAAAAATAAAATAAAACAACAAAAAAAATCTCAAAAAAATGACTTAAACTTGAAGTTCAAATCAGTTTTTCGCAGCCATCAGAATATTGGAAACTGCGAGTATCTCAAAGTGAATCAATCGAAACTAATTTAAATTTTGCATCCAATCGATACAAAAAACATGAGTAAGCTAGTAAGGGAGAAAATTCAAGTCGAAAAGTGGTATATGGCTATGGCCGACGACGACGGGTGGCAGGTGGCACGGTGTGGTGTTTGGTGTTGACGGTCGCGGGGGCCAAATGAAAGAAGCGATTGCATGACTTTTGCAGCTTGTGTTTATTTTTATTTAATTTTGAATCTTTTTTTTCTGTTTTTTTTTTTAATTTTCATTTTCCATTGGCATTTGATTAAAGATTGATTTTTTTAATATACTCGTATCGAAGTGTGGCGTAAACCTGTCTTTTCGGTAATCGGTGATACTGATACGGAGCCGTCAAAAGTAGAGTGGAGTGCGTAGTGCAATCAAGACTTAATCTGGGTCAAATTAACCAACGCCAACGATACGCACGCGGATTCTTGAGAGAATGGGGTTAACTATTGACCAGCTAACTGTCATACACATATGTACACCACACTGTTCCTTTAATGCCAAAGATATTAACTTTAAGGATACATGTGTGGAAATTGTGGAAGAGATAATAATTGGTTTTAAATAAATCAAAGGCTGTCTGAGGAGAGAGAAAAATACCTTATATGTAGTTTCTCGCCACTTCTTATAACCAACCGGGCGCCACTTTTTTTTGGTTCGTGTAAACTTAAAGGAAGATCGAAGGAGAAATTCCTTGAATGGGTGGAATTTTAAATTCGTTCGCCGTGTGCCTCATTTTGTTTTATTCAAATGGTGGTATTTTGTGTTGGAAATGGTTTAAGTACACTTTAACTAGGACATTCGTTCTGAAGTATTGTGTGCCAAATAAAAGAATTTATACAAATAATTTAACTAAGGGAAATCTAAATCCATTTTCTGGATTATCTTCAAGGACATCTTATTTACCGCATAATGCTGACACGTTTTTGGGTTAGACCCGGTTACAGAAGGAGAGGTGATATGAGTGTGGAATAGATTAAGTCTAAGCTATATCGACTTAAGAATTACCGACTTACAAATGTCAATAGCGTGTTGTTTAAACATCATTTTTTGTAAACTTTTCGCATTCTGACATTCAAACACTGTCAAATTTTATGTTAATTCGAATTCTGACATTCTGTCAATTTTTATGTTATGATAAACGATCAAACTCTAAGAAATTTTTTCTTAAACGTTTAAGAACAACTTTAAGGAATCTATTAAAGGGAAAATGTTTTAAAGGAATTTTTAGAATAAATGACAATTTGAGCTTAAACTTGAAAATATACTTTAAAAATCGCAAAAAGTACCAAAACGTTAAGTTATAAAACTTTTTTCGACTTTTTATTAGAAGCTTCTTAAGGCTAAAGGCAAAAAAAAAAGTTTAGTTTGAAATTGAGTAAAAATGTATTCAGGTGACAAAATTTGACTCTTGACTTGACGGATAGCAGACAGTGTGTATAAAATTACTTTTTAGATAACGTGAACTGGTAAGCTTATATTCCTTAATTTGTATTCTATTAGCCGTGTTTTATTGGTAATCTATCCCTAAAATAGTATTCGAGTACCAATAAAACGCTGTATTCACTTTCATATTCACTTTTAATTTGTCTTCTTAAAGTTAGTGTCCCTGAATTATTTGTCAAATTATTGATTTCAAAATTTTTAAATCTTCTGTCACGGACAAAATATAAAAGGCAAATAATGTGCATTTGAAAATAGAAAAAACTAAATGTATATTTCGAACAAAAGTTGTAAATATACAATCTCACTTGTTAATGAAATTTCTGGCTAACTTCTTTACATTTTAGTTAATTATAATTCAAAAACAAAAAAACATGGGGTGTTTTTGAAGGATATGTAATTAAATTATGTAAATTGTTGGGTCAAGTTGGAAAAAGCATGAAAATGCTAGTTGAAGTTTGGATGGAAATCCACACCGAGTTGGTTTAGAATTTTTCTTATTTATATTTGCAGTAAAACTTTGAAAATATATTGACATTGCTTAAAGTTCAACACCTTAGTAACTCCCTGTTCAATTTCATTGGCTTATATGGAAGACCGGAAACTATGGAACTATGTTTTGATAATTTCAACACAAAAAATGTTTGGTTTGAAATTTCCGGAACGCTTGCATTTTGCAATGCGAGCGAAGTGTAAAAAAAGTGTATTTATTACCAAACACACCCTCATGTTTGCCAACATTCGTATAAGTCTTGCACTTCTTGACTGCCTCCTACATTCAACTAGATGCAACTCTCAGCCTTATTACGGTTGTCAAAGATCAATTAATTGACAATTGAAATATTTTTTCAATCAATTGATACATCGGTATTATGAACCCGAGTTGATCAATTTTTGATCCATTGTGAACAAAGATCAAAAATCTATTGTGAATAGTGCCTATTTACTTAAGACAGCTCCAAATTTTAGTATGTTTGGGATGGATTGTTGACTTTTCGTTGGCCTTAACTTGTCGTTGATATCTAAAAATACATTAAGGGAGGCTTTTTTCGAAAGTCTTAAGTTTTGAATGAATCTAGAAGCGAGCCAAATTAGTTTTTGTAATGTAATTAAAAAAGATCTTTTATCTACATACATATGTTCAGCCAAATCCATCGGATTTGAAGCATCGCGTAATTTTCTTCGAATCTTTGCTTGCTCCAAAGTATTTTCGTCTTCAATTTCATTTTCACCGAAAAATAGTTCTATAGTAGACATGCTTTTGGCTTTCACGATCCGTAAAATATTTTATCAGCAAGGAATTTGTGATTGACTGAAAATTTGATAATCAACAAACATTTTGACAACCATAATACCAAGACTGTCAATTTAAATCATTCACAATAGATCTAATTTCTGAAGAGCGTTCACAGTTTATCAAAAATTTTGATTCAATAATTTTATTGATAAATATCAAATATCGTATTGATCTTTGACAACCGTAATTAGGGCGTCTATCTTCACTAAAATACTTTCGATGAGTACTACCTTATTTTTGTTCACTAATGAGGTGTTGTTGATTTCCATAAAACACGGCTATCGATATACATATTTATCACAAATTGGTAATAAATTTTTAAAATAAGTGAACCAAAGGAATACAATTTAGTCCGAATGTTAGAGATATTCAACAGTTCTATGTTCTCTGACGTTTTTTTGATCTTATGCTTCCAGATACTAATTTAAAGACACTTTTTCGACATATTTGCTTAGGTTCATTCACTGTCAATTCAAAAACTGATGTGGGGTACTAATTAAGTTACCTTAGTATGTAATATCACTACTACTATGTAGACAATGTATGTAACTTCACTACTATGTAGACAATGTTTTTTCAATAAAAAAAATAGTTTTAAAATTACAGTCAGACTATATTTCATTCCATATTCATTTACTCCTAAAAATCTGCAATACATCATACGATAGTTGAAATTTGTTATATGTATGTACATACATATACATATAATACACTTTAAGGCGGTACAATAATCTGTTTGTTTGTCTCGCTTAAATTCGAGAACGGATTGGCCGTTTTGGCTGATTTTGGTTTTGAAATGTTTTTCGTATTCCGGGTAAGGTTTAAAAAGTGATAAAATATGGAAAAATTGCGTTGGTTGTCAAAATTTTATATTTCAGTTGTCTGTCTGTTATAAAGTTTCCAGTCATTCTGTCACAATTATACAGTAATAAAAATCATCAGTTGTCAGTGCCTGAAATTTACTGCCCTTAATATTCAAAGTAAAGGACGAACTTCAACTCAATACAATTAAAATAATTTTATTAGGAATAGATAAACTTTTTTTGGAAGTTCGGAGAGTAATGAAAATTTTGATACAATTTAACAGCCAAGAGTGCTGTTAGAACTTAATTGGGGCCGGACAAAGTTCACCGGGTCCTCTAATTAAATAATAACTCAAAAAAGCATGCAGGAAAGGAATTGAAAAAATGTACAAGATTATTAACTTAAAAAATATAAAAAAATGTTGATATCGCACATATTAAAAGACGGATTCAATGTAAGGTCAATTTAAAGTAAATAAATAATAATAATAATCTATCTGTCTTAAATTAGATATTTTGCTTTTTTTAATTTTTCATTACACTTGGATTTAAAACGATATTTTCAATTGGAAGGCGAAAATTACTTACGTGGTTTTATAAAAATGTTTCGTATTTGAAACAAATTATTTTTTAATAAATTCAAATGCGTTATTCAAAAATTATTCTGCAGAAAGGACTTTCATAAAAATTGGTCAAGCGGTTTTTTTCACTATAGCAGTTTTAAAAAAAAGTGAAAATTTTGGATGGAAGCAAATATCTCAGGAATAGATAGTTCCATCAACTTCAAATAAATTTTATTGTATACATTGTAATGTGATACAGATTTTATATAAATTTTCAACCGTTATTTTTTAAAAATTGAAAAACTAAAATAAAAATTTTTGGCGTGAAAATATACAATGAAGGAAAAATGATATTGTCTTCAAAACTATTTTCTATTATGTGAAACGATGTTTTTTACATTGACCGTTAAAAAAAAAATAAAAAAGTACAAAAAATTCTATCAAAAGTTGGTAAAAAGTGTTTTTTGACTTGAATATCTCGAGAATGAGCACCTATATTGACTTCAAACTTATTTATGTTTATACAATATACAATTATTAATATATGCTACAATTTTGGCAAATATCGAATGGACAGACTTTTTACAAAAAATAAAAAACGTAATCAAAAATTTCCCAAAAAATGTCAAAAGTATTTTCTAGACTTGAATATGTAGACAGTGGTCAATCATTTTAACTTCGAATCTATTTTATTTTTTGCATATTAGAATTTTAAATATATGGTACTTTTTTGACAAATATCGAATTGGCAGTTTTTTTACGAAAAATAAAAGACCAAAACTGAAATTTACCAAAAAGTGTCAAAAATTGTTTTTCGACTTAAATATCATCAC
This sequence comes from Scaeva pyrastri, assembly GCA_905146935.1. Lineage (NCBI taxonomy): Eukaryota > Metazoa > Arthropoda > Insecta > Diptera > Syrphidae > Scaeva > Scaeva pyrastri. The sequence goes on from LR989927.1 coordinate 58,585,310, forward strand.
AACAAGCAATGCTATCGACTTCAAATGTATTTTATTTTTAACATAATGCATTTGTCAAAACCTAAAAAATAATAAAATATTGACGAATATTAAATTGACATTCTTACAACAAATACAAAACTACAAAAAAGTTAAGAAAAATTTGTAAATATTATTCTTCCGCTTCAACATTTCTGACAATTTTTTTGATAGTAATATTGTTATCAATGAGCATCAAAAGTAAATCGATTAATATCAGCAACGCCAAGTTTTCAAATTATGCATAATGGGAAGTTATCAGTGTGGGTAGCACCCAGCCTCTTTTTTAGAAGTTTAAATTAAATATCATACTAGTTTTTTTTGGAGATAATATAGTCCGCGGTAATTTCGTTGTTTCTGAAGTCGGCTTACTTCTTCTGAGTAGTTCTTGTCTCCTTCGGTCTCATCCATACTAATATTATAAATGCGAAAGTAACTCTGTCTGTCTGTCTGTCTGTCTGTTACTCTTTCACGCCTAAACGGCTGAACGGATTTTGTTGAAATTTGGTATGATGATAGATGATAACCTAGAAATGGTCATAGGCTATAAATTATCACGCCATCGTTCTTAGGGGGTAGGCAGTGGGCAGATAACTAAATTGAGTTAGTGATTTTTAGTCGTTTTTGTTGGGGCTTTTGCTCTTCCACGTCTAAACGGCTGAACGGATTTTGATGAAATTTAGTAAGGTAATAGATTGTTACCTAAAAACGGATATAAGATCAAAATGATCACGTCATCGTACCTACTTAGGGGGTAGAAAGTATGCAGAAAACTAATTAAGTTACTGATTTTTAATCGTTTGTTTTAAAAGTTTACCTCATTCACGCCTTGACGCCTGAACGGATTTTTATAAGACTTGGTTAATTTAAAGATAGGATCCTAGACACGGACACAGGCTACTTTTTACGGCGGGAAAATACCTCATTCCCGCGGAAATCTAGCGTGATCGTGTCAGGTTGATTAGGTTGCTTTTGAACAAATTTTGATGTGAAGTTGAGGACCGGAACACGATAGTGCGACATTGTTGCAGGGGGACTTGCAGCCGGGAGAAAACAAAAAATCTTATGCGGACGAAGTCGCGGGTAAAAGCTAGTTTGCTTATAAATGTCAAAATCCAAATCATTTTATCATTCTCCTATACTAATTTAAAAATAAAAATTAAAACCTCTATCTTATTTCTGAAACTCTTCTTAAACCTCAGGTGTAAACGAGATGAAATAATACAACGTCAAAATGATAGTCGCCTTAAAAAAAAGTTCGATGTGAATACTGCGAAAGGTTTCGAAACTTTAAGTTCTTATTTTCAATTTGACATTGACAGATTCTAGATTTCTTAATGATGAATTATTTTACAGTTGCGATACAACAAAAGTTAATTTTAAAACTGTTGCAAGGGATAAAGGTGTAATAATTTTTTTGGATCAACTTTATCAGATACTTTAGTTTTGTAATAACTAATAACATTTTAGAAGTATTCCCCATTGACATTAATAGATACAAATCTAAAAGGGTCAAACCATTTGAGCAAACTAATGCATTTTGTTGTTGTAAAAATGTTTGTGCAAGCTGTGTGAATAGTGTTTAGCTATGTTATGTGTTTGCGCAAACGGTTGGAAGAAATAATGAATAAACAAGACGAACAAATTTTTTGGACGGAATTTATGGAATTCAAACACACGTTTGAACAAACGTGTTTGCGTAGTGTATGGGCCCTATAAGATTTTCGTTTTAAGTCTTTTATATGTCAGATTTAAGGTTATGAAGTTTAAAGCACTATAAATATAAAAATACACAAACAATATACTTATGTATAGGGCCCATAGACTACGCAAACACGTTTGCTCAAAAGTGTGTTTGAGTAAAAATGCTGTTTGAGCAAAAATTCAACCTACACCATTCAAACATGTTTGTACAAACACGTAAAATTTCTTCAAACCGTTTGCGCAATCACTCAACATCGCTACACACTACTCAAACAGCTTGCACAAACATTTTTACAACAACAAAATACCAAATAATAAGTTAAAAAAAAGGGTAACATATGTCAAATTTGAAATAAAAGAAAGTTAATAATCCATTTTATACACATCACTGCGTATTTTTTATGAGAGGAACTCAACAAGACATGACCATAGGTGCGATCATTTTACACAGGGGAAAGATAAGTTGATAATCAAAATTGACTATCAAAACAGTGACAATCAATTATCGCCTTACGCGATTCCACCCCTGAATTGACAAGTGTATTATGTATTTAAAAGAAATTAAGACAACTTTCACTAGACTGGACATACTCGTATGTACATAGATTTATAAAAGAGGCACTCTTCTTCAAAATAAACTCCGACATCATTTTTCTTTTAATCGGGTTACTATTACAGGTCATTTTGTAGTGCAGTAATTGTTTCCTTAGTAGGTACTTCCGGTTCAAAACGACTTACATATTTCAATCCCAATTTGAAAATGTCAACTTTTCTATCCATCACATTGTCCAACAAAATCCCTAAAGCATTGCCCGTACTCACTTCCTTTTTCCAAAGTCATAATATAAGTAAATCACTTACTATTTTATTTATAATTTTTATTTAAGTCAAGAAAGGGTCGTCAAAATCAATACGAAATAATTACAAGACTATTAACAAGTCACAAATAGCCAAAAAATGCTGTCATTCTATTTGTCATTTTGATATAGAAAGGCTACGCTATGTGAACTGACAATGATAAACCTATTTTTTTCTGATGTGTGTGTGTTTCTGCCTATAATTGTTAAACAAACAAATGACATCCTTATTTCAATGGAGCTGTAATTACATGGTTCAGTTGGTATGAGAATCAGAGTCGTAGATTTTAGATAGACTGATTAAAGGAACGTGAACGTAGCGCATCAAAGGAGAAACAATTAGAGACAATTTGTTTTTAAATAATTGGTACAAAATTGTCTACGTAACATGTCATCAATATGTGGTGGTAAGAAAAATGAATGACAGGAGATTATATGAAATGTATGAGGGACAATAATTGTCATAATTATTATGAGTGCACTTCACTTAAGAGAATATGATTTTTGACAAAATTTACCAATTGATTTGCTTACTTGAGTAAATAAAGTTCTCAATAATTAACTTAACGAACTGTCAAAAGCGAATTAAAGTTGTCAAAAATTATTTCTAAACAAAAGGCTTCATTAAGTTAAAAGTGTAGTAAACTTAGTCTTTTTATTTGCCCATTGCTGAATTCTTATAAAAAGTTAACGAAACCAAGCAGAAGTTTATTCTGTCGAATAGAAATATGACAAAGTTAAAGATTTTATCGAACATTAATAACAATATCCTGAAGCTGATTGCACGCACTCTGCTTACGTAAAGCCCCGTACTTAAATGAAAGGGTTCAGGGCCACGAGGGTGAATATAAACAAAACAATTTATTCGAAACACCTGCTCATTGAAACATTAATTTATTTATTAATCAAATGTTGTGGAAGGCCAAGTTCGTGTTAATTGGCTTTTGGTTAAGTTACATTTGGCCTGAAGCATAAAAGTGACCAAAAACCATGATTATTCCTTAAAATATACAAAAACGTGTACTCGTACAGTACATGTCCCATTTTTATCTTTACTTAGGCTCAAGGCTCGTAATATAATTTCCTAAACCAAAAAAATATAATTAAAACAACAACAAAATTATAATGAATCGATATATTACTCTGAGCCAATTGGGCGATGGAACATATGGAACAGTTGTCCTTGGACAACGAAAGGATACCGGTGAGAAAGTAGCAATTAAACGTATGAAACGAAAATACTACTCATGGGAAGAGGCTATGAACCTACGTGAGGTCAAGGTAGGTTTAAATAGTAAATTCATTCCATAGAAATGTTAGTTGTATATTATTTTATATGCATAAATTATCGTGAGAAATTTATCATATGTTCGTCTGGTCGTCGGATTTTTGTAATTTAGAAAATGAAAAATTGTATTTCGTTTCAAATTGCAGTCATTAAAGAAACTATCACACCCGAATATTGTTAAATTAAAAGAAGTGATTCGTGAGAATGACACATTGTATTTTGTATTTGAATACATGAAGGAGAATTTATACCAAATGATTAAGGACAGGGATACGCATTTGCCGGAAAACACCATTAAAAGTATACTATTTCAGGTGAGTTATTTTATTTTAGTTGTTTTTGATAAAACAGTACTTAAATTTTTTGTTTAAATATGAAAACTATTGTTTTAAGGAATTTGTTTCCGGAATCATGAGAATTTTGTGTGTAAGAATAAAAATTCGTGGACTTATTTAAGATTTCGCAAAAGTGAGACGGACTTTTTATAGACGGACTTCATATTTGAAAGAATATATTTTTAAATGCTCCTCATTAATTCTCTGACATACCTGGAATTTTTCAGATCTTATTAATAATTTTTTACGGATTTATACATTAAACGTGCCCGCATTGCATTGGGTTTTGACATTAATTTTAAATTGAATTTTTCCATTTGACATCATGTGTGGATATTTTTGACGATTTTTTAGACAAAATTTAAAACCAACAGAAAGAAAAAGTAACTAAAAATTGGTTTGAGCCATCGGAAAATACATTGTTTGTGAGAAATAAAAGAGAACTTAAGGATGCCAACGCCCCAGGAACATTGAATCTATTGAAGACCTCGGATTCACAAGTTCTTTGACAGATGAGACAAATAAAAGTGTCACCAATAATTTTTGCACAGATTAACCGATAGGCATCTCAGTTTACAAAATCATAAGGGCGGTACATTACAAAGTGAATCGTCTAAAAATTCGTAAAGGGTGTTCACATGTCATTCATTTGACTCTACTGATTTTTGAAATCATTTTATCTCGTTCAATTTTTTAGTAGACACATAAAATTTCTCAGTAGGTTATTATCCTAAAAAAAAAAACAAATAGCTGCCAGCCGGCTCCTCGGAAGGTTTGATCAGTGTCAATTTAACCCAGAATAGTTCATGACACATCGTTTAAATCTGTTTTAGCTGTGCCCAAATTATTTTTCAAGTTCCAAAAACTTACAATATCTACCGCGCTAAACCTCAACGATTTTAATAATTAATAAATCAAATCAAATATTAATTTCGTCAGTTTCCTGCCCATAGTTTGTTTTTGTCATCTAAATGAATTGTAGACGCATTTTCTGCCACTCTTGGTCGCTACTTTGAATGTGAAAACGTCATTCTGCTTTTCAGAATTATACCGCATCGTTTTATTGTCGAATCCTGGACTTCTCAACAACAAAGAAGGACCTATTCATATGACTTAATTGCAAATTAAAATTCCAGGTTCTAACAGGATTAGCTTTTATGCATCGCCACGGATTCTTTCATCGTGATCTGAAGCCCGAAAACCTCCTCTGTTCTGGACCGGATCTTATAAAAATAGCAGATTTTGGATTAGCAAGAGAAATCCGATCACGACCTCCATTTACGGACTATGTTTCAACACGATGGTATGTTATAAGTCTTCTTCCGTCATATGAATTTTTTGTAAATCTCTTTTCCTGGTTTTAGGTATCGAGCTCCTGAAGTACTCCTCCATTCAACCCATTACGGAAGTTCTATAGATTTATGGGCAATGGGTTGTATTATGTCTGAACTTTATACATTTCGACCTTTATTTCCTGGAAGTAGTGAAGTTGATCAACTTTTCAAAATTTGTTCCGTTTTAGGAACTCCAAGTAAGGTGAGGCAGGCTTAAAATATCAATATTCAGGTTTCAAACTAATTTAAGATATTTTTTTGTTTTCAGAATGATTGGCCCGACGGACATCGTCTTGCAGCGACAATACATTTCCGGTTCCCTGACTGCGTTAAAGTGCCGCTCAACAACATAATCACTCGAGCAAGTACATCAGGACTTCAACTACTCGAAGACTTTCTATTCTATGATCCCGAAAGACGACCCACAGCCCAGCAAAGCATCAAATACCCCTACTTCCATGCGGTCAAACGTGTATCTCCAGGCAACTTGAATAGCATGAAAAACTTTAAATATGTTACCGCATCTAATGCTCTTCCAATAATGACCGAAAAAATCCACCTGTCAACGGAACATTTGAACAACAACAAAAATATCACTGTGGCCAATAGTAATGCCAACCTAAGGAATATTGTCGAAAATGGCCAAGCGGTACTAGTGCCGAAAATAAGTTATCTTGTCAATTCGGAGTCAATCAAGGGCGGAGACAGTGACTCGATCAAAAGTGGATCAATTCGATACAGTGCGATTATCGCTCCATCGAGCGATATTTTCCAGGGAGGTCTATCGAAACGTGAGGAAAGCATAGGCCCTACTGAGTCAATAAATGACATCTATCTGAATCGCAATATATCACAGTTATTCGGTTTGACAAATCATCATCCGAATGTGTCATTCCATGCAGCAAAACCAATTGTCACAAATGGCAATGCCAATTCAGCCAAAAGTTTCACCATCTATGACACTGTCAGTATGAATGCGAGAAATGCCAATATGCAGAAGTTGAATGGGTTCTTTGTTCAACGACAGGCGCCCGAAGAGAGTAAAGTGTATAATCTATTTTCGAAAGTATCTGCCAAGCCACAAATACCATCCCTGCTCATTCGAAACGCTTATGACAGGGATGACTTTCTACAGAATTCAGACAATCTTTCAGCAAAAAGCAGGGTTAGCATGGCCAATGGGAGGATTATTGAGCCTGTGAGTAATCGGAGTGTGATTAGTGGCTGGGAGAGTACTACAGCTGGTGACGATTTGGATACTATTTTGGGGTAAGTTCTTATACATAAATGTCATCTTTGAAAGTGTCAAAATGTTATCATTTCTGTAGTTCAAAGATCAAATCCTCAACGAAAAAGCGAAAAAATTCAAATGCAAAAGCCAGCCAACTATTAGAAGACCTCTTCGGTCATCTGTCAATGGATTCTGACATAAGTGACAGCAAGTACACAAACAACCAACCATACAAAAGTAATAACTCACTTCATCAACTGTCAACGGGTCGCAATTCAAGCCTTCAAAATGGTCGTTCCAATGATCGTTCACTTTCGACAGGCATAAAAGATAGTTTAGAAGCCAATAATGGCAGTCGAACTGATTCTCTGTCAACAAATGGGTAAGAAATTTGAATGTTATTGTCAGAATTTTGCACTCACAAAATTAAATAATTCATATTATCATCTCATTTTGATTTACTATATATGTTGTGACGTCAAATTAAAATTTGTATGTGTCAGTGATATGTCAAAATGCCCAAATAATCAAGAAGAAGATTTTCAATTTTGGCCAATCAGGTATTGTTGTTGCCGTGGATTTGAAAGTAAATTCATAAAATTGAGTCCAATAATTTAAATTAATAGTTTGTGTTTTTTAAGTATTTTGTATCGAATTTTGTACAACTGCACAAGTAGATAGAAACCAAAGACCTTTTATTTTTATTGTGTTTGTCCTCACAAATTTTTGAAATGACATCCCAGATATGGTGTCAGAAATATTTTACGATAAAAAGAAAACGAGGAATTTGTTCCAGAAAAAAGGGGAAAACATTAAGTACTAGCTTTATGTCACACAAGAACTTGATGGAACTAGAAAGTCTGATCAAATTAAGCATTTTTTGACTGAAATTTTAAACAAAAAATTGTTCTGCTTTGACTCACGTTTTATGAAAATTTATTACCAATTTGTGATAATGATAAAGAAATCAATTATTTAGTTTCCGATATAAAAATCAATTAAAACTGTTGCATAATACATATATGTAGATAATATTTTATTTACTTTATTCTCACACAAAAGAAATATAAAGCGCAAAATACGAAATGAAAGCCAATCACAAATGATGACAGATGATTCTGACACTTTTTACAATTCTGTTCTACCCAAAAAGCATGTGTAGAAAATGCTGTTCTAAACTGTTCGGAACAGCTTCAGTAAACAGATTAAAAGTTCAGTATCAATGTGGTGGCTGGAGTCAAGAAGATTGAGCTTGTCAAATGTGATCAGGATTTTCAATAACACAAACCTAAGAACGACTTTCTGCTTCAACGAACTTCAGGCAGGGAGAGCGAAATTCAAATTAGTCGTTGTCCAACTGTTTAAAAGCTAAAACTAGAACCATTTTAACATCAGTTGACACTTCTTTGAGTGGGGCACTAGTTCTGTTCATTTACTTGATTCTAATTTTATTCCAATGCTCTCTTTAAAGTATCAAAGAGCATCTGTCGATTATAATATGGTCAATCTGTCGGTTTTATTTTCGGAAAATGTACCTTTAGAGTAGTATATGTAGTTTAAAAGAATTTCATAATCTTCCCATAACATACATCACCATCAAAAACCACTTAGTAAAACTTGATTTTTGTAGCTGAAGAATGTGCACTTGTACCGTATTTGTTTTATATCAAAAAATACTTATACCTATATACACAGGTTCAAACTCAACGCCTTTCGTATTCATTAAAACAAAACAAAAAAAAAAATCAATCTAAAACCAACATATTCCAGAGTACCAACAAATTCCGATTTTAAAGAATCATCAGGTGCAGGAGCAGCCACTAAAACAACAGGAACAGGAACAGCATTTCCCTGGGATGAAACGAATAAGACCGAAGATGAAAAACTGACAGCATGGATGGTATCGGAAAATGGTAATCACCTGTAATAGAATCCATTTTCATTTAAAGTTAAAATAATTTTAGGATCATTTTTGGAGAAACAAAATAATGCCAAAGGATACAACTTTATGAACAACAACAACAGCAATGTTAATTATCATCATCAACACCAACAACAACGATCAACAACAACAACAAGCTGGACTTCAAAGTACCTGAATAAATAAATTAATCTTAAAAACAAGGAAATGCAAATTTCAGATCTCAAGAAATAGCCAAGTCAAATGAGGCGTTAACTTTGCAATTCGATTTCGATACGAGAAAAATATATGAGGGTTCGTTCAGAAAGTGAGATTTATTCTTTACTTTGACAATTTCATCACTGTTTTTCATTTCCACTTCATGGTTAAAAGGAGAAAGTGTAGTGTGGCCAGATACAATTATGAATCGTCAATATGAATTGCAATGAAAGAGTTTGATTTGAATACATTCATAAAACCTAAAACCTTGTCACTTGTTAAGAAATATTAATCACTTGTCAACTAGTTGTCAGTTTATGTGTATTTCAAACCTCTGAAAATGATGAATTGATGAAGAAACTTTGAAGAAAATCAACAAACGTACGGAACAAGTTTTCAGTTAAAATACCTAATTATGGTCTGCAGGAAAACTGAAAATAGAACTTCAAACTATTGAACTTGACAGTTCTCTTGTAAACGATTTGACAGGTGTCAATACATGCAAATTTAAAATGCATTCTTATGATGTTTTAAAATTTGAATCAATTTTTTGTTAGAGGAAAGTGTGGGAGTTTAATGAAATTCATTCACATTTTTAATGGAACAAAGTCTCAAATGGATTAAAATTGACACTGAAGCTTTTTGCTGAGCAAAATTTAAATAAACAACTTTTATTAAATTAAGTTTTTGGTCTTTACAACGTTCCTGAATGATTTTGGGAACGTTAAATTTATCAGTTCCGAATTTGGACTTAATAGGTTCTTGATTATTTGTCTCTATAGTTGTTCAATTCAAGTTGGTTAAAAATTGGATTAGAAGACAAAATTTGGAACAATTATGGACATTTGTTTTACAACCTACATACTTAAGTCATCAGAGCGGAAGATTTTGTAACATTGTAACAACTGACAATACTTTCTTTAATAGGTCGTAAGTTTCTTCTACAATCCAAAAACTATTTTGTCTTTAATCACGTCACTGATTTCAGTACCTATGCTGTTATCAGATAAAATATTGGAATTAGAAGACTGTTTTTAAATCAAAGCTGTTCTGAGTTGCACTTTTGCAGATTTGTCAAAATTGGAAAATGGTTCCCTTCAATAAAAATTGAATTAGACTTTTTTTTCATTCTGGGTATCAAAAATACAATTCGACTGTTTAAGGTTAGTAAAAAGTTGATAGTTAGTAAATAGATGAGTATATGAATTCTGGCAATGATGTCAATGTTGCCAAAATATGGCAGAAATTGGAAGGATTTCTGGAAGAAAAAGCCGATGTTTGTTGGTTTGAAACATACATACATACATTCTGGAATTACATACATACATATAGAGCTTCAATAGAAATTTGAAGACATTTTTCAAGTGTTTGTAAAACAGGTCCATAAGTTTTTCAAACCCAACACAATATTTGCCACTATTATAGCTGACTAGCTAACAAAGAAGTGGTTGCGTTGTTCAGCCCTTTCCCTTAAAAAAATTAAAGTTTTATTTTTGACAAATGACAGTGGACTCAATCAAATGACGAATCGATATAGTACATACATGTATCTATGTATTTCCTTGTATTATTCATCAGCTTTGTTTGACTGGCTATAGTGATGTTTATTGTATTGTGCGAAAGTATGTTAATATTTTTGGCTAATTCATTAACTATTCAATGTGAACTTTTTTTAAACATTTTGTTTATAATTGAAATGTGCGGCTACACTCATTTAAAAAAAAGTATATTATTAAACTATTTAAATAAAACAACAACAAAAACATTAACAGACTTTCCCGCAAAAAGAAGTTTGCAAGCAAATCGTTATTCTGTGATAAATCCCGAAAAAATTGAACTTAAATTGTTAAAATTGTATAAAAAAAAGTGTCCCTTAATGTTTGTAAAAATGTAAATTCTCGTAAAATAAGCCAATATGTCTAAATGTTGTACATAAATAAAATATTTTAATTTTTAAATCGAAGACGATTTCTTTTTTTTTCTGAATGAAAAATTCGCTCTCCAATTTAGGTTTATACTTTCACCATTGAAGCCATCATCGGCACGGCGGCGGCGGCGGCGGGTATCATTGGCGCCGAAGCTGAAGAACTATAAGGCATAAGGGTGTAACTATGAGCGATATTTCTTGGGATTGTGTCACTTTATAAAAATTGCGCACACAAATGTAAAAATAGACGTTACTCCAACAACAATCAAGCGCAACACAAGAAGACGTCGAAGACGACGAAGAAAAAAAGAAGAAAAAGGGCATAAACCTTAAAGGGTATCACCTTACATTTCCTACTTTGCCAAAGACATTGCCCAAGATCTCTCTCCGTCTATTCGAAGTTATGCGGTGACAATTGGAATGGTATAAAAGCAAATGTCACAGTTCCAAGAAGTATCATTCAGTCAGTCATCAGCTTTTAGTTAACATCCTCAACCAGAACCGAGATCCATAACTTAGCAACCATGGTCTTTAAGGTAAACACCAACCAACCATCGAAGGATAACTCTTCTCCAGTGTCGAATTTCATTTAATTCATTATTATTTCCAGTGTGTAGTCATCCTTGCCACCGTTGTAGCCTGTGCCAATGCCGGAATATTGCAACAGCAACTCCAACTGCAGCAACAGCAACTAATCCAAGAGCAACCCCAATCGGTGATCCTTCAAGCCGGACCACACCCCGACGAATTACGCTCCAGTCCAGCCCAATATGAGTTCCGTTATTCCGTGCATGACGTTGGCACCGGTGACATCAAGGACCAACAGGAGATCCGCGAAGGTGATCAAGTTCGAGGCCGCTACTCTCTCATCGAACCCGATGGCAACCGTCGCGTCGTCGAATACTCCTCGGACCCCCTTCTCGGATTCAACGCCAATGTCCGACATGAGCCATCCCCATACCAAGCACCCATCACTCTCGCCCTCAATCGTCAATCCTTGGCCATTACACCGGGATCTGCACAGATCGACCAGCTGGGTTCACAGTTGATCTCACAGCAGCAACAACAACAGCAGGCTGGTTTGCACTAAAAAGCTGACTACACTGTTGCATCACACCTAATTTTACTCTAGCCAACTACTTCTTTCTACTTCTTAGATCCATTTTCTAGTTTCTTTTCATTTTTACATTCGTGTACTGCGACCAAGACCAACAACAACAACAATAACTGTCATAATGCATTTTGTTAATATTCTGTAATCATTTTCTCTTATACTCGTATTCTATGTTTTTTGTACTATCTATAGTACTTACTACTTTTACTACTTTATAATAACATGTGAATGTATTATATTTTTGTACTTTTTTTATATAAAATGTTTTTTATCTATGTAATTATTATTTTATTATTTAATTTTTTTTTTTTGTGTAAGTGTAGTAGAACTGATATAGACTGGATGTTGGGAAGAACGAGAACAAGAACAAGAACAATTAATAGCAAAATATATAAACGAAAGTAGAAAACTGGACATGTTTATTTTATTCGATTAATTTTGACAGCTGTCAATGGAATTTTCAAATAATCCTAATAAGCACTCCTTTAATTTAGTACAGAATAGAAGAAAAAATGCTTTTGGGTTTGAATTTACAAATACACTTCAAATTCAAACAATTTAAATGCCAACACTGGTAACTGGCGGATTTTGATGTACCTACTACTTACAAAAAATGTCAATAAAATTTTACAGATACGAAGAAAAAGAAACTTCAATATCAATTAATTCTTCATTTAAGGCAATTGAAACTGAATTGTCAAATACCAGTTTTTTGAAAATATAAAATCAAATTTTACTGTGGCACTTTTAACATAATTTTGTGGAATAATTTTACGGCTTCGAGAAATTTTAACTGAAGTTTTTTTTTGACACTTTTAAACATGCCTATGGGCTTGAAGCAGTAAGTTTTTCGATAAGTTAGATTCTTTTCAAACTTTGTGGAAATCATCATTAGGGTGTCGAAAAATTAAATCCAGCGGGATTTAAATTTGACATGTATATTGTATATCATTCGCCAGCTACACCCCCTTGAAATTGAAATTGAAAAACGTCATTTTAATGGTCTTTTTTTAGGTAAATGGTAGTTTTTGCAAAAAATATTAAAATAATAAAAATCATAATCAAACAGTATCAAACATGGTGGTGAAAGTAAAATTATTATACTTCTTTTCCCTGATATTGAACTGACTCTAATTCTATGGCCGTTGGATGTATCCTCAAAAATAAAACTAGATTTTTCGAATTAAAAAAAAAAAATTAGTATACACACCAAATTTATTTTTGACATTTTTTTTATTTTTCTTCTTAGTCAAATTCTAAACAAAATTCATTTTTTAAGGTATTTCATTAATTAATTTGGTGCAAGAGAGAAATTTTCGGACATTGATAAGAACATTTATAATTATAAAATATTATCAATGGTACACTCGGCGTACACTTGTTTTTTTTTTTTGTCTATCTCTTACAAAGTACATATACATAAAAACATCGTTTAAAATCAATTGGTAATCGGTCAAATTTGTCGAATTGAAATATATTTCCACGTTTAACGGTTTCAAGAATTTGAAAGACTCTAAGCGTGTATGTTCGTAATGTCGGTAAGAACTAGAAGAAATTTCGATTTCCAATCAATTTTATTTTTTTTAAATATCAAAATCATCAAATGACTATCTATACGACTTTTAATAAATTTCAATGTAATTTTTAGAAATAAAAGATGTCGTAATTATAATAAACTGAATATTTTTAGCATTAACGCGCGATAATTACATTTTTGTATAAAATTCAATAAAACTGTTTTTTTAACATGAAAATAAAATTTAAAATAAATTAAGAAAATTTTCTTTTTTTTTTGATTTATTTTATTTTCATGTCATTAAAATCTCATTTTTCACCAACCCAATACTTCCACTTAAGTCAAATTAAATTTAAAATAATTCGTGGAATTTTCCATGAAAATACTATTCCCACGTCGAAAAAATGTTTTAACAACTAAATTAAAAAAAAAAGAAGAAAATTATCAACATCTTATGTAAGTATGTGCCTTTTTCGTTAATTCTAATAATAAAAACCATTTATTGTTTGATTGTTTAATAAATCAACTACAAAGCACAATGATTCACATTTATAAAATGTATCTTTAATTGCACATTTGATTAAATAGAATTTCATTTCGTATGCATATAAAAACAACTTAAGTTTTTAGAATTCTTTTATTATTCTATTTGGCTCAAGTGTAGAACAGCTACCGTGACTTTCAAGGTAAAATTTACTAACATACATATTCCATTTTAAGACAAAAACAATAAATTTCTTCATATCGTTTATACTCGTAGATGCGATTTATTTTGCTGTTAATAGTTTTAATTCAATTAAAAGGACATAATCTGCAGCAGGTTTCATCACATGGAAATTATGATCGAAACTATGACCACAATCGAGATCATCACCATCACCAACCAAATAATGATGGTTACAATAGTGGAAACTCCGTACCTCAGAATTCGTATGAATCATCAGTTGCTCCTTTGAATGGAGGATATGAAGACCAGGGACACAATTTAAGAACACCATCAGGGCCATCGTATGACAGTGGAACACCACAATCAGCCTACACGAGACCCAGTAATGGATTTCACCTGCCAGCATCACAACCAAATGAAATAAAACTTCCTCAAAACATAGAAGGATATCAGTTGGTGCACACTGGAGAGATTTCGCAATCGGATAGTCAAAATTTACAGCAAAATAGACAACAGATTCCACAGAGCATTCAACAACAACTTCCACAGTTGATAAACAATGTGCCAGTTCAACCACAGACTAACTATCCAGCTCCACAAAGTTATCATGGAAATTCCCAGCCATTTTTGAATGAAGGACAACCTCCACAGACTCATTATCCACAGAACTACGGTATCGGACAAAATCAACACCATCAAGTTCCACAGAGTTCCTATGGAAATGTTCCAGCAGATTTGTATTCCCAGCCAGCTCCAATTTATAATCAAGGACAACAATCACCGATTCAATATCCACAGAACTTTGGCAATGGACCAAACCACTACCATACTGGTCCACAGAGTTCCTATGGAAATGTTCCAGCAGATTTGTATTCCCAGCCAGCTCCAATTTACAATCAAGGACAACAATCACCGATTCAATATCCACAGAACTTTGGAAAGGGACAAAATCAGCACCAAGTTCCACAGAGCTCGTATACAAATGTGCTTCCAGAACAATTATACCCCCAATCTCCTTTGATTTCCAATGAAGCACAAATTCAGTTTCCACAGAACTTAGGAGGTGCACACCAACACCACCATCCAGTTCCACAGAGTTCTTATGGCAATAGCCCAGCAGACTTATATTCCCAACCTGCTCCAAGCTACAATCAAGGACAACAATCACCGATTCAATACCCACAGAACTACGGAAACGGAAAAAACTACAACCATCAAGTTTCACAGAGTTCCTATGGAAATATCCCATCCCAGTTGTATTCCCAATTTCCTTTTGATAATCTGTATCAATCACCACAGCAGAGAAATTACCATCCCGAACCTGTGATTATACCAACAGCAAATATTTACCAATATGATGGAAACTACTCAACCTCCCATCTGTCAAATGTTCAAAAAGTTTTACATCAGAATATCCCACTTAACTTTCCACAAAATTCCTACCAAAATATTCCACTGCAACACGATGATCCACTTCTACAATATTCCCAACAGCATGTTCCATTATATCAACCATCACAAAGTCCTTCTTATCATGGCCATCAGCAGAACGTTCCCAACTTTAACTCACAGGTCAATCCATCTTACGCTTCGCAGTCTTATGGTTCCCAAAACTATCAGTATCCTACTAACTATGCTCAGCAAAATGGCCAAACTTACAATAGGGATGGTTATCAGTTGGTCAATGAGCTGGATCAAAATCAACAAGGTGTCTATCGACCACGACAACAAAATGGCCAGGTTGACAACCAGGGCTATCAAATTATCAACGAAGGACCAGTGGATCATTTTGTATCGGTTGGAAATCCCCAAACCGAAGTCATTACTCCACGAGATACTTCACGAGATACTCCCCAGGATACAACAAGGTCTAGCAACTCTATAAGAACTTACAGAGATTCCAGAAGGCAAATCTTCACAAACTATGTGTACAATAATCAGGAAGACAGAGAAGGTAACATTCAGTTAGGTAGCAAGCAAAACCTTCAGAATGAACCAGTGCCAATAAGTGCCAAGAAAATTGTCGAAGAACCACAAGACGAAACACAAAGTTTGCCAAAAACAGAAATTTTAGAAACTCAAAAACCAATGACAGACGAGGCCGACAGCAAAGTTGTCGATCATTAAGCCATAAAGACATGACTTTATGTCAATTTTTATTCTTTCGATTCATTGATTATAAATGACAGCGTTCAGACTGCTACTCATTTCATCATACGTACTTCCATTAATATTCTTTAAAAAAAATTAAAATGTTTTTGACACATTTTGCTGTCTCTTTCTTACTAAAGATAGAGATTAATGAGACGTCAAAAATGAAATCCTATAAACTGTCAATAGTTTTATATATACAGTTGTATTGATTGGATTGGATTTTTTGTTTTTAAATGAAGTTGGTTTGAAGAAGAATAAGTTGGCAATGATTAAATAAAAAAATCAATTTTATTAAGCTGCACAGCTCCTCCTACCTGTGATAAGATATCTTTAAGTGACAAATAGTTAATAATAAAAGTAAACAATTTTCTAATCATAAATGTTTTTATTTTGCAATTTTTTTGCGTTGAAAATAATATCAGTTTGTGACTCAACCTGATTCAAAGAACTAAGAGTACGAAAGTTGACAGGTAAAGTATAGTATGAACTGTTTGTGAATCAAATGCACAAATTATTTTTCGTTCAGACAAGTAAATAGAACATTGTGGTAAACTGTCATCAGAGAACTTTTACTTTTTTTTTTCTTTTTTTCTCTAAGGGTCATCATCATCAGTTGAACCTCAGTTAAACCAACAGTGTTGTCAGATGTTTCTCATATCTCTTTGTCATTTGGTTTTCCAAACGTTTTTAAGACACCAGAAAGAGAAAAAGAAAAAAAGAAACAGGTAATAAAGACAACTTTTAAGTTCTGGAAGTTCTTAAGTTTTCTCAAAGCCAGTTGTTCAATGGTGGTTAAATATTTAAACCTCGGTTTAAAAATAACAATGACCAATTCGGATGATTCAACAGATATTGAACCAGGGTTGAAGTATGCACATTGACTTTTACCACATACACGAACTTTGAATCATGGTTGAACCTTACTTTAATTCACTGAAATAGGTAAGTTTAAACTGCTGAACCCTGGTTTAAAATATTGCACCAGGATTACATAACTTTAAAGTTCTACACAAACTGTTCATTAATGAGGAATTGAAGGCTTGAGCTTCTTTTTCAAGTTTTTGGTGGATCATTTAAAATGGTAAAAATAGAAGTCAAGATTTCAATTACACTTAGCATTTTATGAGTATGTTCATGCGATTCATATGGGAGTATTTTATTAGCATAGGCGCATTTCAACCTTTGGAAAACAAAAGTTGTACATCGTTTTCAAATCAAATTGTTTAAGTTTTTTTTTTTAATTCAAAACGTGCAGAAACCATGTTTTATACCAAAAGATTAGAAATTTACATTGTTAATAAAACAAGTATAAAAAATTACGTCATCAATTGATATTTTTGAACTTGAACTCGTTGAACTTGTAAGCACACTCAAATCGAAAAATTTTAATTGTTTTTTTTTTTTTAACTTTTCTCGCAAACGTAATTCTGGAATTTGTTTTCTAAATGCTTTTTTGAATTTAACACACCCAATTTATTCGAGATTGCAAAGTCTTGAAATATGACAATTATTGAAACATTCAACTATCCAATAAGGGGGGGGGGGGTCCTAGCCTGTTAATGAAACGTCAAACCACAAGAAGTGACATATTTTTTAACAAGTGAGTGGTCTTATTACGTAAGTACATGCACTGGGCAACTTTTGGTTCTAGATATGAAATATTTCTTGGAGCTTTAAAATTCCAAAGAAAACAAGTCATGATCCCCGAGTTAACAAATAATTCTTACCTGTCAAACTTAAGTACGTCAAAAGTATTTGTGAGAGCATTTTTGTTAAATTCGTAAACTCACTGCGCCAAGTTAGTCCTTTTTTACCCTTTTTACCCTTTTTACCTTATCCTATAAATATTTTTAAGAAATACATAAGTCGCTTACAAAGTGAAATGGAATGAAAACCAAAGAATATTATCTGAATTTGGTGATTAGGGAATTACAATTAATCATCTTGAGATGGCATATTGTCAAAAATTTAAATAGGGTGAAATGGGGTAAGTACAATAAAATGTTGATTTTTTTTTTAAATTAGTATTTTATTTAAAAAGTGCACTGCATCTCCTCAGAAATTTTAAAACTTATCTATTCATATAGAATAGAGTGTAATGAAGTAAAAGATGTTAAATATTCCTTTTTTTCAAGGGTTTTTAATAGAATATTAAAATTAAGATGCTCGGAATGTGTTTCAAATATTTGCAAGACTTCTTTAAATTAAAAGTTTGTTTAAAGCTCTGCAAAGAATAGACTTTTTCGAAAATAGGGTAATAAGTGATAAATGTGCAGAAAAGTCAATTTTCTGTTAATTTTTATTTAATTTTAAAGACAAAACGTGAGCAGATCATTTCTGATATTAATTAAGTTAGTTTCAAAACAAAATATAATAGGATTTGATGTTCTTAATAAATTAAATTGTATACTTTTTTATCGAGTCGAGTGTGATATTTAATTTTTTTTTATATTTGGATTTTTATTTTAGGATTATTTTAAAAAGTAGTGTTTTTAAAGGCGATAAAACGCCATATCATAAATTAAAAATATTTCTAATTTGTTCAACTTTTTTTACGAATTCAAAATGGTAAACTTGTTTTTATTTTTTATTTATAGAATCTGGCAACACTGTAATTTCTATTTTCATTAGTAAACTTCAAATTAAATTTAATTAATTTTTAAATAAAAAATAATTGAATCTAATATCTAGACCCATACATTTAAGACTTTAGTACTTCAGTATTTCCAAGTATAAGTATTTACTAGTTTTCAAGTATTTCACTAAAATTACTAAATATCAGATTCTTAATATTGAATAAGTTAAGATAAGCAGCGTTTCAAGTCCTTGGCCAGAACATTTAGTACTTAGACACATAAAAGTACTTGAAATACCTAATTTCTTGACAAGTAGGTACTCACTCAAGTGCTTACGAACCTGATACTGTACTCTGGATCTCAAAGACTAGTATTAGAGTACTGAAGTACAAGTCAAGGTTCTTGGTTTTTTTTTGCTCGAAAATTTTGCAGCTCTGAATTAAGAAAACATTCAAAGAACAAAACACCTCGTCTTTTAATTTAGGTATGGTAACTCTAATTTTAAAATAACACCTAACCACTATGGCTAGACATTTTATTTTCAAATACTAAGCAACTCACATTCTTTTTTAAATATCATCTATTTTGAGAGACCAACATTTGTATATATGTATGTAGGTGTTTCTTATGGCCTACAAATAATATCGAAACAAATTACGTGACATAGATTAAACTTGTGGTATCAAAATAATCCATCACCACCGAAGAAAACACGTATAATTATGATAAAAAAAAATCATATCAATTCAAAATAATCTCTCATTGTCTTTAGAAGTCTTTTGTATCATTTATCATTATCAACCCATCAAATCTCATTTGGACTCAGACTCATATACCTCCTCATCTAGATCTTTATATAAGTTAACAGAATTTGAATCTCTCAGTTTTAATATAAGATTGCAGCGTTTGTAGGCTGAGTGAAAGTTTAGAAACGCACAATATCAAGCAATATGTTTTCTCTACAAGTGAGTTGGTTTTACTTTGACTTTTGCAAGGTCGACGAATTTAAACTTTTATTATTTTTTTTTGTTTTCAATTTATTTTTAGGTTGCTTTTATACTTGCATTGTCAATTCAATTGGACAACTTTGCAGTTTCTGGTTATGCCATTGACATACCATTCACCGTGACTTCAATTGAAGACTCATCATCGGACGAATCGAACAATTCATATGAAACCACAACACCATGCCCGGGTGAGACCTTGTTGAACACCCCAGTGATAGAGACCACGACTGCTCCGACATATGATGAATTTGATGTACTGCCGGATGCACGACAATTCGCAGTTGTCCAGCAGAACTTCAACATCACTGGGCCCTCGACGCGTAATCGGAAGAGAACTTCGTGCCTCTGTAAGGAATGCAACCCTGAAAATGGCTTTTACATCAAGCATTTCCGCCAGTACAACTACTATTATCCACATGGTCGGGGTATGGGACTGGGACTGGGACATCACATGCCCCATCATGTGGGTCTTTTTAGTTCTGAGGATTTCCTACCCCATGATAGCCTGCCCTTCGCTTCGAGCGTTGTTTCGGCGAATAATGTCAATGTCGTGAGTAGCAGTAACAAGAAGAGTTCAAGGCCAACGGTGAGGTTTAGTCCTCCTGGTGTAGCTTCTTATGTGCCCAATAATGGCTTCAATTCGATCTACCACAACCATCAGTCAAGTTCGGGAGTTCGTCATCATAGTGAATTGGCCAGAAGTTCATCAGCGTCTGAAGATGAAGAGAACTTGAGCCAAAACGGTGAGCAAACTTCATCGGACGAAACATCAGAGCAGACATCTTCGCAGTCTACATCGCATGTCGAGTCCGCCACGACGATTCCGTTAGACGACAATGTTAGCGAGGACATAATCAGCTACCTGTCAGAACCCAATGTTTACGGTCATGCTCGGATGACAACACACACAAATGGCAACGGGCATAATTTCCATTCGCAGCGAGTAAGTTTATCATCCAGGTTGCAGTCGCAATCCCAATCACCACCGCCACCTTTCGGAGAGGAGAACTCTGAAGCTCAGGAACAAGCTGGTGTATCGTCAAGCTCGAGCGTTCAACATTCACAAAGTATTGAACGTCAACAACAAGTTGGACCATCATCCATCACGCATCAATCAAGCTCTGAGGCTCATCAACAGGAAAGCGTTTCATCAAGCCTTCACCATCACTCACAACCGGAATCAAATTCTGAAACTGAACAACAAGTTAGCGTATCATCAAAAACGCAGTCGCCACCTGTTTCCAGTTCTGAGTCTCAACAACAACAACAAAATAAAGTTTCATCGAGCACGTATCAATCTCAAAACTGGCCAAGTTATGCAACTTCATCAATTGGAGATGTCAACTTTGGTGGATCGAATAGTATGACAATTGGCTATAATCCCCACTTTCAATCACCGCCATTTGGTGTGTTTTCAGTAGTGCAGCCAACATTACCTCCAGTTCCTGTTTCGGGATTGAAAAGTCCCATCAAATGGCAGGGACCTTTTTCAAAATCACCATCAATGGCAAAACCTCATCCGCAACATAAGTCAAACACATGTCAATACTGTAACAATAGAATTAGAAATTGGCCAAATTTTTCCCTGTCACCACCACCACCTCCAGCTGCAGCAGCAGCAGCTCTACCCCTACCACAACTAACACAGTTGCCACTTTTTGATTTTACAAATATGTCACCATCTTATTCGGTTATTCTTTAAAGAAGAAAATATTTTATTCAGAAGACGGACGGATCAGGTTAAAATTTAAACTTAAAAATTAACTAAATTATATTGTATTTATATTGGGAATATTTATCACATATTTATTAAAAAATAAAGCAGTTTTGAGAAAATGATCAGGTTTTTTTTTGAAAATGATTTTATGGGGCATCACTGATGTCGGGGTTAGAAAATTTGTCTGCGCGCCATCTATTACAAAATTTCCAAAAATATAATTTCATAAGCAAAAGGGCTTTATTTCCAACCGTAGATATTAGACTACGATCAAACTTAAGTGGGGTTTTCCAAAGATACAAAAAATGTTACAGATGTATGGTAACGATAACTACTAAAATCTAAGATCTAAGATTTGGAGACACAAAATTTCAAAGAATTAAACTACGAATAGGGTGAAACAGGGTATAGAAAAAAAATTAATTGCAATCAACTCTGAAACAGCTTTACTTTTCATTGGGGTAAATATTTTTGTTTTGTCAGTTTTTAAAGAGAAAAATACAAAAAATAAAATATTCATTTTATGTACTTCAAAAGTAAGAAAATATATTTTTTTTGATACTAATTTATTCCTGACTTTACTTTAATGTTGTCTAATTTTTTTTCTTACTCTGTAAAACTCTAAAAATGGATCCACGAAATTTGTACTTTATATCAAAAAGATTGAGAAAAAGATTCACATCCAAGGGAAGCACATAATTCATATGAGATCAATCAATCAAAAAGGTCAACGGAACGGCTATCAGCTAAATGCAAATGAAACACAAAACTTGTTTGATATACATATGTACATAAATGTGGATTTTAAAGCCTTCATTTCACTTAAGGTTCAGAGGATTTTACTCTAGGTCAATGGCAAACTTTGCTGACTCCTTTGACAGCTACATAAATGCCATTGAAATTTTCCAGCTAAAACCTTAAAAGCAATAATTGTTAACTACTGATGGACATTAACTTATGTTTTTGTTGATTATGATAATAAAAATAATAGGACATACAAGTTCGTTTTTTTCAGACCCTCTTTTTACAGAAACAAATTCAATCGATTCTCAACTTCAAACCCAACCCTTCAAATATTTTTAACAATATTTGTGAAGCTGATAGGGGACTAAACAAAATTTTGTTTCAATAGAACAAGTGATTTCTGAGATAGAACATGAAGTACCCCCAATATCGAAGCACTTTGAAATTTTGTTTTGTGGTCATTGATTTTAGTGACGTTGGAAGTTGTCATGAGTTAGGCAAAACGTTTAACATTGGAGGTTCCAACTCCCAGTCTTACTATCGAAACTTATTGACACAGAAATTATACAATCGATTCGATTATGCAAAGATTCGATTGATGCACTAACCAATACCATAATTCTTGCTCCAATTTTGTATAACTCGATGACATATGTACATAGTACATCACTTTTGAAATTATTCTAAAAAATAGATGTTGGGATATTCACAAAGTTGTGATAGGTATAGATATACAAATGTCAAGTCAAGTTGAGTGAAAAGTATCAAACTTCATATTTTTGACGATTTTTCCTAAAAGTAAATTTATTCATTCAAAAATGGTACACTTGAGCGTATACGCACTTAAAAAAAATATTTTTACAATTTTCTTAATGGACTCTATTTTCCTATCAAGCTAAAATCTTGGATGTAAAACGAAAATTTCTAATTTCTTGAGGTCATCTGAAAAGTAGATAAAGTATTTGTGAACCAATGCAATAAAAGGAAAGTCTTAGAAAAATCGTGTGTGTTTATAATTTAGACTTAAGTTATTTTCACTTATTGTACTTAAAACGAAAATGCTTATATCTTTCAATAAAAATTAATTTAAGAGATTTAAAACTCTTAAGCCTTAAATTAACACTTTTAAGCAAAAAACAACACAAAATTCTTATCTAACCATCAAAATATTGAAATGGTAAGATCCTTTTTACAAACCTATTAAATTCATTTTGATACCTAAAATAGTAAACCTTTGAATGTTGAAGCATTTTCACTAATATGCAATTTAATATTGACAAAAGCATGTATACAAATGTCAAAAACCTTCAATTGGAAATACTCAGGTTCTACTGTATTTTGGTGTTATTTTGCTTAAAAGCAAATAATACACCACCTAACAAAAAAAGCAGTCTCATTCCATTAAGTTTATGAAATCTGATCTAATTTCTGGAATATGACGATGAATTTCCGTTTAGAGCATAGTAAGCACTTTTAGCACTTAAATTCCTCCTCAACTGCATCTCAACCACATCCCACTACGTACATATTTATGTATGTATATCTTCTATACCCGTACCTTATACAGTTTTACCGCCACTGATAATAATTATTACCAAAAAATAAGCAATATTTCCAGCTTGTCTCCAATTTTTATTTTTGTATCTATTCTAAATGTAAACAAAATTGACCCACTTTTCATGCAAAAGTCATCCAAAATCCCACCACACCACCCAAAAAAAAAAACAGCCCAACCAATTAATAATTATTTTTTTTAAATATCTGTATTTGTGTCTATATCTATGTATAAGTGTGTGCGATTAACTTAGGTTTCTTGTTTTAGATATAAAATTTGCTAAAATCGTCCAATATCAATTATGTTTTCTCGATGTCACTAAATTTAATTCCTCGTACTGCTACAAAACTTACATACATGTATGTATGTAGGTATGTATATGACGGCTGTTTGTTTGCGGTTTTCAATTTTAGTTGGAAAAATATATTAATCAGCTAAAATTTCTGGTTACTATTGCATCGATTAAAAGTTACTTACACAAAATTTCTTGTGAAAAGTGAAAAACACTACGGGTCACTTGATTAGGATTTGTTTTGTTTTTAAAACTATACTAAGTTAAATGGATATTTATAAATGTTTAGTTTGTGTTGGTTTTTTTTTTTGTAGACTTTAACTTTGACACTATTATTTTTTTTTTATTTATCAAAAAACATTTCAGGATAGAGTTCATATAGGACTCTTTTTGCTGTCCTAAAAATTTGATTTGATTTAATTATACCTTTATTTCAAAAAGCTCATTGTGATTTTGAATATTTGTCAAATAAATGTTAAGTAAATTTAACTTCATATTTTTAAATCTATGTACATATGTATGTTTTTCGAGCAAATGACCTATTCAACTCTTGTCTGTCACAATTTTAACTTTTGGAATTCTCTACTTCTTTCCACCACTTCATTCGCAAGCAATACATATATTGCTTGTCATAGACGATGGTCGATGTCAATTTTTATCAACAAATGAGATCGAAAACAAAATAACGAGATGTCAAAATTAAGAACAAAATAGTATACTAGTACTTTGACATTTGTCTGGACTGATAAAAAAGCACATGCCGTCTTCAAAATGCTCTATGATACCTTTGCAATTGTGATGTTTAAAACAATCAGCCCTATCATGACAAAAGGAATTGACATTTATGAAAAATGTCAAGGATCAAACCATTGACATTTTGACGTTACCGAATACCTGGGATTAATATTTGTGTATACAATTGACAGTCACATTGCTTTAGCACATGTCCAAACAGAAAGTGTGTTACGTCAATTACAACAAAAACAAAATCAACCATTTAAGACATTTAAAATCGCTCGAAATATCAAATTAAAATACATGTGTAATAGTTTCTTTTAAATGGCATCCGAACCTATATTGGTTAAACTCAATTTAATTTACTCAGAAAGAAAGGATTTAAATTGACAGATGTCAAGTAAGAACTATGAACTCGATTATCATTGAAATATCGTTTAGCTGTCAAAAATTTTAAAAATATTTTGTCGAAGAGTAAAAGACAATTGATATGATGATGGATTGCATCATCTATCAGTCGCCCTTAGTATTGTCTGTCAAAGTGTTTATCTGTCAGTTTACAGCTTTTTCGTGGGGCTGTTGAGGGTGCTTATATTAACCACTTTAAGAATGACCGATTGAATAATAAAATTCTTGTCTAGTTTCCTTTAATTTGATAAGAAACATCGACATCAATAATATATAAAGTTTATAAAGCAAAAGTAAAAACTAGTATCAAATCGAGTGACTTTGAGTGTAACATATGCATAACCCGTATAATGTGCCACTATGCCATACTCCAGATACTCTGTACACGCCTCGGAGTTCGACTTCAAAATTGCGTGCGATCAAATAAAAATAAAATTGTTATGTTGGATTTTATGAAGAAATTTTTTAAACTTTTTTTTTTCAAAAATAAATTTTACAGGTCTTTAAGTGGAGTGGAGTGGAGGTTAGTAATGCAAATGGAATTTCCTTTTTTTTCAGTTTTTCCTTTAAAACAACAAGACCGACGCGACGCGACAACTGTTGCGTAACAAACAGGGACAGAAATTCGGTCCACCTAAAGTGGATCGTTGTTGGGTGGTGATTATGACAAAATTAACCGATAGATATTGTATCTAGAGGTAGAGGAGCATATGCATACCTGGTGTAATAAATTAGCCATAGATCTGATATTGTTGTGATGCTGATGATGATGGCGATGGCGATGATGATGGTGGGAATGCGTTACTTGGACACTTGGTGGTAGGTACTTTGGAATATTTTTGAGCCTAAAAACTGGTAGTTATGATGGATCTACGAGTTTCTCTGATTTCCTTAGTTTTAATAAATTTCTGTATAAAAACTCTTAGCATGATCAAAACATTAATTAGTTCATTCTCGAATTTTGTATCGTGTGTTAATTTGATCTTCTCAAGTGAATTAAAATCAAATTGTGTGGAAAAATGTCCCTTAAGGTATTGTACCTTCTCGGTCTCGGAGAACTTAGTTAACAATTCTATCTGTTTCCAGTTTGTTCTATTGATCTCGGTTGTTGCTTTTGCTGCCGCCATTGAAATCCAACAGCCCTACTATTTGAAGTCCCATGAAATCGAGGAGGGCCCAGCGGAATATGAATTTGCCTATTCGGTCAGTGACAAGCATACCGGGGACATCAAGGCCCAAAAGGAAGTTCGCAAGGGCGACAGGGTTGAAGGAGTCTACGAACTGATCGAACCCGATGGTCATCGTCGTATTGTCCAATACCGATCTGACAAACATACCGGATTTGAGGCTGTTGTCCATCGGGAGCCTACTGGCATTAAGATTCCCATTCCAGAACAGCGACACAAATTGATTGCCACTAAGATCTATTCACCAATTGTTCACCATCAATCGATTGCTCCACTGCACAGTTTGAATTTGATTCGTTCGGATGAGCGCAGGTCAATTGAGTTGGGCAGGTCAGAGGGTATAGAGGGCAACCATGTCTCGTACTCTGGTCCAGGAATATCTTATAGTTATTAGGATATGCAAAACCATCGACTACGACCGATTTGTAATATTTTTTTAATCATCATTTTAGCTTTAAGTTCGTGCCAGAAAGTGCCAATGTAACTATTCCAGTCAATAAATACTCATACAATCACCCAAACATTAAAAGTTGTGGAGTTTCTATTTATCGGGATTGAAGATCATATAATTTTTCCTACAAAATGGATAATCATCTATTATCCACATACTATTTCCGGTATATTACTTGCCTTGTGTCACTTTCCTTATGTTACTTAGGAATTCTAAAGGTGTTCTTCATTTGATTCTCAAATAAAATCGTGATGGACTCATTCAGTGAAATTCCTCTTTTCTTTAAATTCTGTGTTCAATCTCAATGTCAAAAATGACAAAGAAAATATTGTTGTTTTAATTTTGAAATATTGTGACAGGATTTTTAGAGAATGCCATCATTTGTGAATGCCAATCATTATAAATTATTAATTGAATTCATTTTAAAGATTGCAATGATTAATTTAAATTCATTTGATTCAAACATTTGACTGCAATTAATTGAATACAATTTGTTAAGAATTTATTAATTCATTTGAAATTAAAAGTATCTCTCTAACTGTCATTTCTCTTTTAAAACTTCAAATGGAAGCAAAATAATTGTACGAGAAATGGATTTTTTGAAGCTTACTTATTTTGACATTCTGTCATATCATCTAGCTTGTTCTTTCAATAAAAAAAATTAAATGAAAAAAAGTTGCCTCACTTCACAAAGCTCTGTTTTATTTCAATATTATTGTGAGAAAGGTAAAATAATAAGATGTCAAAATGACAGTTTACATTAGATGTTGACTTATGTTTAACTTAAAAAGCTTCTTTTCAACTTTACATTAATTTTATAAATTCAAAATTTGTATTAGAAGGTATTTTATTAAGCTTATTGGTTTAATTTTAAAAAATAAGAGTTTAAAATTAATATTTTAATTTTGACAGTTTAGGCCTTTTTGTTTTTAAGATTTGTAATTTTTGACCCAAAAAAGTCGAGTGTTAATTTAAACACAATATTGGCAATACGTCACTCTTTGGTGTTAGTTATTGTTTGGAAAATTTGTAAAAAAAATGCTGTCTTTCGTAATTTTAATCATTTAAATTCACTTAATGAATTTAACTTTAATATTACATTCATTGAATTCACCTAGAGACTGATATATCAAATGTTACAATCATCAACCAATTGACCTTAAAAAGATTGCAATCATTTTTATGACTTTATGAATTTTTTTGGCATTCATTTGAATTTTTTTCAATCAATTGTTTTGAGTCAAATGGTTGCAAATCATTTTAATTATAAAAGATTGCATTTGCAACTGATTGCATTCTTTTACAAACCTATAGTTTGGGGGCATCATAAGCCTGTAATTTTCTATGGTAGTATATATTCTGGATCCTTATACCAAAATGACAAAATAATTTTTGAGAACTTTCAAGACCACAATTCAGAACACGAACTAAAACCTAACCAAGTCACGAAATTACGAACCAACAACTGACCTACTCCGGGCATTATGTGGAAACAAACTGCTTATATTCTTATAGCCAGAACCTAGCCTTGACCATAAACCTACCGACCCTGCCCCCAGTTGGCCCAGTTCTTTATCGTTTTGCATGCAACAATTAAAAATGACATTTCGAGTTTGATTTTATGTATCTTGCTTTTTTTATTGTATCTACGGTAAGTTGTATATGTATTGGTGTTTTATTGAGTATTTGATGAGTTGTTCTTAGTTTATTTAAAGAAAGAAAGATCACTTAGCAGCTCTTAGGAGCACGGGGGCCCCCATCTTAAGGTACGTATGCGTATAAAAATGTGTGAATGAGATGAAACGTTTCATTATTTTGGCGGCGGCGGCAGCGGCGCGGCGGCGGATAATGCGAATGAATGAGATAGAAAGAGATATAGTGAGAATCCATTTGCAGGTCTTTTGTGTGATGTGTCAATGTCGGTGACGTTTAATGAGAGTAAGCGTAGCCAGGGGAATGCACAGACACATGGGCCAAAGCGGGTGCGGCATGGATGGGGCCAGCCAGTAATCTGGGTGCACCTAAATGAGCAATAGGTGCGATGGGGGCGATTGGGGCTAAGATCTTAGCCACTGGGGCAACAGCTTTGATGACTTTGTGTCCCAATGGGTCACGACGGACGACGGCGTTGAAGCCGTTGTGTGCATCCGAGGTGTAGTCGACTGTCCTCAGATAGCCATCGGCATCGACGAGGCTATATTGGCCGTGGACGACGTCTCCCTTGCGGGACTCAGTCTGGCTCTTGATGTCTCCGGTATGGTCATCACGCACCGAGTACGAGAAGTCGTAATGCGCTGGAGCCTCAACTTCGACGGTCTTAATGATAGGTTTTGCAATGAGAGCGGGGGCGGCATGGATAAGTGGGCCATGCGAGAGCAGTGGTCCATGAGACAGCAGTGGTCCATGCGATAGCAAAGGTCCATGCGATAGCAGAGGTCCTGGTCCATGTGGAAGAAGTGGCAGCTCAATGGCACTGGCAGCACCAAAAATCACAAGCAATGCTAAAAACTAAGAAAAATAAAACACAATATGATCATCAAGGATCGGAACTCAAGACTGCGAGGATCTTACGTTAAACATTTTTAATGTGCGTAATTTTTGTTGGATATTAAAATTCTATATGTTTCTTTGGATTAATCAAAGAGCTTGGGCTTTGGCAAACTTAAGTCACTTGGCTCTAGAGGTGGACTACGATTTTTGTCAGCTTGCCGATAGACTTTTATATGTTATTAATTCCAAATGACCTTGTCGCTATATGGAGTGGCCGGCTAGACAGCCTACACCTTTAAGTGTTGATTTTTAAAAGTTCCAATTTGGCCGGTAATGCGTGAAAATATTATGTGTATGTATGTATGTGTTTTTTTTTCTTCTTATATGAATTTTATTAATTGTAAATTGCAAGAGAAAGGCATATAAACTCGTTCAAATGAAAGGTTATTTAGGATTATGAGTTCTGACTAAGTGGATATGAATGATTGTAACTGGTTTAAGAAGAAGTTCTATAGAAATTTGACTTATTAGGATGCTATATCTAGACCAGAGGAAATGGTTATCTTAACTTGACTGAATGCGACCAAAAATGGAGGCCGCACTTTTTGAAGAAATATGTTGTTTTTTTCAAAAGACTGATAAGTCAAATAAAAAAGTAACAACATGAACTCCTTAAGCTAACCACTTTGAGCTCCGAACCGGTCTTATTTTGGATATACATATGTAGATATCTTCTCATGTATAAAGTCTGGTCTACAAGACTTGATTGATATCCAATCTCACATACTCGTTTCTTGTACCTTGGCGTTCCACAAGGAAGCTACTAAGGTACTCTCTTATTAATTTTAAGGCAAACAATATTCAACTGTCGAAAGATCTTCTCAGAATTAAATAAGTCAAGTATTTTTTTCCCGTTCATATAATGAAACTCTGCAGCTATCACTTTTGAAGCTGTTGAAGTTTGAAATTTGACAAGTAAAAACTTACGGCATTACTGAAATGATACAGGCTTCAAAAAACACACTTAACTTGTCAAAACTCACTGAAAAAGTGGTAAAAAATTTGCAGTTAATGTCGTGAAACTTTCAAACATTCTACAATTGACTTAACACAGTATTTGACATAAATACTTAGGTCTGAAGGCTTTTAGTGTTCAGTTAAAACAAGAACTCAATGCCTTCGATCCCCACAAACTAATCTGTTTAATATTTGCTGTAGGGGTCCTTGAAATCCATCAAAAATTATCCTGATTATCATTGAAATATCATCTTCAGTGATGAGGCTTATATTCGCGTCGAAGACTGCAGAATTTTCTAATTTGGGGATAATGTAGATTGTACACACAAGCATGAATTTAGGAAAAATCATTTCTCTCTCCATTGGGACTGATTGGTCAATGGAAGTTTTTGACAGAAATTGGTCGATATTGATGTGTACTACGTTAATTTTGAACAAGAAGGGGTAATACGCATCACAAAAGAAACAAACAATATCTATTTTCCAAGGAAGTTTTACTGACAATGTTATTTCCCAAAAAGGTACCTATTTGTTGTGATTTAATACCCTTAGACCTCTAAGGTCTATGACAATGTTTCTCAATCGAACTAAGGCATTAATGATGGAAGTCGTGAATATATCGGGAACATGCAGGCCCAAATGTGCAAAAATACTAACCTCAAATTAACAATTTTCAAAAATACCATCACAAGCCAACCTGTTAGAGCTCAAAAGTGCTAATTTTGGTCTTTTCATAATAATTCTACAATTTTTGGAAAAAATTTTCTTCGACATCTTTTAAGTCTCTCATGTGAAAATAAATAATATTAATTGCTTAAATAAAAGCAATGAAAACTTCACCAAAAAAACTTCAGAACTAATCCATAAAACTTTTAAACAAAACCGAATTAATGAAAATAGGGCGTATACGCCCAAGGATACTTTTCTTTTAAATGGCTTATTCAGGGCATATTTTTTATAGAAACATATTTTTTTATCCAAAATTAAACTACATACTTCGAAATTTTAACATAAGTGACTATGTCTCAAAATCGTTAAAATGTGATTTAAAATTCATAAATATGTAGTATGTATGTATGTAATTACTTTAATTTGTTTTTGTAAAAAAAAAAAATTCTTGATTTCGAAATGCTTAAGTTTGCTTTTTGACAAAGTTATATGTCAAAAATTTAGTCTTCCTGGACATAGATGAATGCAATATTTACCTAGCCCAGCCCAAAAAGTATCACCATTTGCTTTAATCCGGTCTTCAAAAGTTATGGCCATTGACATTTAGTGACATGTCCTCTTTCTATTTGTTTCATTTTCTTTTTTTTTTGATACTGTTTTGGTTGATTTTTGCTAAAGTAAAGTTTCGCATTCTAGGCTTAAAATTCGAACTTTGGCCAATCATCTGCTTTTATAAAACCTTCGATATTGGTAGTTAGACACTTTTGTGTTGCTTTAGGCAAAGTCCTGATAAACCTTGGCATATAACATACTGGTATATTTTTGGCACAATTCATGGTTGGGAATCCTTAGTTTGGAACCATGGAATGGTGGCCAGCGTAGACTTTTGGAAACACCAGTTTTGTTTTACTTGTGATGATGTCGAATAATCACTATTAAATTATGTCTCTCTGACAATTGTCGGCATCTTCTAAAATGTCAATTAAAAAAGAGACAATTTTTAAATATTTTAAATCCAACAAATCACTGACAGATTTGTATCGATTTTTGTTTGTTGTTGATATTTTTGATAGTTAATATTTGACAAAAGTGCTTTAAGTCAACATTTGATTGAAAAGACATGTGATGTATTATTTTTTTCGTTTTCTTGCATTTTTAATAAAATTATTCTTATTATTTTTTTTTTAATATTTACAAAATATAATGAATATTATAATGAATATAAAGGTCTCTCTCTACATGGTGTGACATAGATAACATGGGACCTTTATTTAAGCCCCATTTTTTTAACTACTTCCCTACATGATGCATGCGTGTGTGTGTGATGGCGTTTTGACAAAATGCGTAAATGGATGTGAATATGATGAGAAGAAGAGTTGATTAAAAATTATAATATTTTCTCTTTAACTGTTCTGACAAGCGTATCATGATGAAAGTCGACTTTTTTTACACTTAATGCGAATAAGCATATGATGGAGCATGCACTGACACATGAGCCAAAGCTGGAGCGGCATGAATTGGAGCAGCCAGTAACTTGGGAGCGGCGTAGTGTGCAATCGGGGCAGGATAGTGGGCAATTGGCGCTGGGTAGTGCGCAATGGGGGCAATAACCTTGGCGATTGGGGCAATAGCCTTGACGACTTTGTGTCCCAATGGGTCACGACGGACGACGGCGTTGAAACCATTGTGTGCATCCGAGGTGTAGTCGACTGTCCTCAGATAGCCATCGGCATCGACGAGGCTATATTGGCCATGAACTACGTCTCCCTTGCGGGACTCGGTCTGACTCTTGATGTCTCCAGTGTGGTCATCACGCACCGAGTACGAGAAGTCGTAATGGGCTGGAGCCTCAACTTCGACGGTCTTGATGATGGGCTTGGCGATCAAAGCTGGGGCAGCATGAATCAGAGGGCCATGTGAGAGCAGTGGTCCATGCGATAGCAGAGGTCCTGGTCCGTGGGAGAGAAGTGGCAATTCAATGGCACTGGCAACTCCAAGAATCACAGTTAATGCAAAGAACTGTAAACAGAATAATAATTTGAGACACACTCGTCATCTCTCGAACTCAGAACATGACTGTCAAATCAGCTGTCACTTACGTTAAACATTTTATGAAGTTAAGATAAAGTTTCTTATTGCGGTTTTGTGGCTGCGTACGGCTTAAGGCTCTGAGCGGTTGGTGTTGATGTTGTTAATTCACAAAACTCCTGCGGTGGACTACGATTCTGGTCAATTAACCGATCGACTTTTATACGATTATCAAATGGAGAATGGACCAGGTCGATGTATTGCTGGCTGCAATATTGCTCCAGTTGGCCATATGAGAAAAAAATGTACATTCACGTGGGGGTAAAAAGACACAGAATTAACTCGCTCTCCGTATAGGCTCACAAGCTCTGTTTTGCCTTTTGAATGGCTATCATGGAGCTGGCGGCAATAAGGTGGGCAAGCCAGGCTATATGAATGTGTTGCTTCTTGTCTAGCGTCACAATCGATTGACGGCGACGACGACGACGCACGTTGACGGTGGCTGTGACGACGAGGACGCACGCAGCAGACACACAGGTCGTCTAAAGGAGTCGAGTTCAGAGATTATTCTGCTCACATTATACTCCAAAATGGCACCGTATACTCTCCGCATCCCTGTTCGTAGTGTAAATATCATG
The DNA here is from genome assembly GCA_905146935.1 of Scaeva pyrastri. Classification (NCBI taxonomy): domain Eukaryota; kingdom Metazoa; phylum Arthropoda; class Insecta; order Diptera; family Syrphidae; genus Scaeva; species Scaeva pyrastri. The sequence continues at coordinate 58,619,088 of LR989927.1, forward strand.
CTTGCACTTTTTTGTCCCCCTCGCCCTACCAATTTTGTGTACCTTCCTACATTGTTGTTTGCAGCTCTTGAGTCTTTGATGGTCGTTAGCATTAAACATAAGTGCGTTGTAGACACTCCTTTTAGCCTGAAGCTGGACTGCGCTGAGTAGTTCTTCCTGAGGCACTTCGAGGGTAGATTTATTTTTGTTTTTTTTAGGAAAAACCAGTATGGACGTTCGATTGTGTCTCCTGGTGTACTGTCTTCGGGATAGAGATTTCCATGAACCAATTATTGCAAACTTCAACTTGATACTTTTTTCAAACGGTCTCAGGAGACAGCGGACTAAGAAAGAGGGAGAGGAACCATCTTGTAAGGTATGAGGAGGCAGTCAAATTGATGAGTTTGGTTACGGGTAAGGGAAACGTAAATGTGCGTCTATTTTGGATTTGAATGGAGATTAAAATGCGGAAAATGGATTAAGTGTACGGAGGTACTTAAGTTATGTGATCATTTATTACTTTGAATAGAATTTGTTCTTTTGGGTTCAAAAAAGTTATTTGAAAAGAATTTATTACATTTTGTGCATATGATGGGAGGGTCACACAGCCTTGCCTTTTGTCTCTAGATCAAAAGATGTGCCACATTTAGAGGTTAACATACTCTTTTTCAATTCTTTGACGTCAATTCAATTTTTAAACTATCATTACTCTAGGTTTAACAATTACAATAAATATAAGGAGGTAAAGCGGACATTGAAATTACAAAATGAGTGGAATCAAGTTAAAATAACAAGACGTCAAGATGAGTCAAAACAAAGAGGTCTGAAAAGGAAAAAAGTTAATTTTGTATACATTTTTGACGTTTAGAAAGACTTCGTCAAACATGTTCCCACTTTCCACGATGAAAATTATGAAATATAAAAGCATCAGAGTTTTGTAGTAAATCATCTGTAATCTGACAGGTGAAAAAGGAAACGTTATTAAAATATGACATGTTAAGAAAAAAACTGTATTTGATAAACTTAAAAATATTTAAAATTTTAATAACACTGTCAAAATAAGTAGTATATACATAGTCTTTGGCTACGACAGAATTTGATTGAAAAAATCGTTAAGTTTTATTTCGTTCAGTCAATCTCTAAACGTCAAAGTGGTTACTTTGGATAGTTTCATTTATTATGATTTTTGATATAATTTGTTTGGTTTTGCTAATTTGAAATTAATTATTGACATTCAGGTAAGTTCAGATCTTGTTTAATTTAGGAAATGTCAATGAAACTGAACCAAACTATGCAGAACAAATACAATGCTCAACAACGTATAAGTAATGTTCTGGCTGTGTTCATACTTGGCCGCTTAAATTGACTGGACAATAAGTGAATTCTAAATCTAAATTATTTTGAAGGTTTCTTCAGTTTGGACAATATTTGACAGATTATTGCTGTTTTTGATCTAAGCAATCAAATAGGATATTTTCTACGAGTAATTAAAAAGGGCCTAAGTTGTTACTCAAGAGAATTTCATTGATATGATTTTTAATAATCTGTTGGATTTTGCTTAGTTGAAATGATATAGCGTTTTAAAATGACTTTTCGACTTTAGGTAAGTTCAAAATAATTTTTAATCTTGTTTAATTTAGCAAACTTCAATGAAACTCAACGAAACTGGGCAGAATTAAAAAAGTGCTCAATAACATACAAAAAATGTACTTAAGACTGTGTTTATACTCTGCTACTTAAGTTCCATCATTTAAAAGGAATGTAATAAAATACAGATGATTTAAAAAAGATTATGGTATGTAGAAAATCCGTTTTAACCGTATTTCAGTATTTACAAATTTCACTTTGGGTTGATTCCAGTAGCTTTAAGTTTGTGAAATTGGTAAAATATACCGCACCTAGCTCTCGAGCAACAGCGAGTCTCATAACAGTATAGTTTGACGTTTCTTTAACTTCTGTCACAGGAATTTTAATTTATTTTTCACAGCTAAAACTTGCCTTTTACATTCACTTGTTTTACACGCAAAAATTTCTAATCTTTGTCATTAAAATCTAAATCTGCCACACCCACAAAAGTGAGCTAGCCTATTTTTAAAAATTTTGTGATAAGATTTTAATTTAGTATTTCTGCCTTTTTAAAAACAATCTTAAGCTAAGTTCACACTTGCTTAATACTTAAATCCAGACTTAAAGTTACATTTGACCCTGGATTAAATTTTGCCATACACATTCGCTTTGAATTTATGACTTTCCATAGCTACTAAATTAAGTACATATACATATTTGCTGCATCAAGACCTGTCTGACGGTTTTTATGTGACTCCACCCTTTCTATGACTTATGATTTTTATTTTTTCGTACAAAAATCGGCTTAATTTAAAAAAATTTTAAAAGTTGTTTTCTTATTTATCAAAATTCACCACGGAACGAAAAGCCTACTCCAAATCGTCAAGTTATAATAAATAATTCTGCTCTCGTGCCTCACTGGCTTAATTAGAAGCAGCACACTTTACCAGATACTTAGACTCGCCACAAGTACCTACTAATGTTTAATTCAAAGAAACATTAAACAAAAACAAAACAAAATAAATAAATAAAAGAACATAAATCAAAATCCAGCATGAAACTAGTTTAATCAGAGTTCGAGTACGCGATTGCATTTGATTGCACTTAGGATCGGAAAATTGTGATAAATGCTGAGGCTGACTTAGTGCCACAGCCACGCCAAAATATTCCAGTCCGCTAATAATGTGGGTTGTGCTGGGCCTGGGACTGAAGCTGGAGCTGGATTACGCACAATTTCGTTGTCTCGGGAAATTATTGACTCAGAAAGTGACACAACGGACACAACTTGGAAACTTGGAACTAAACTCATGTCGCTGCCTAGGAGGCGATTGTTATCGAGTAGGTATATCCAGCAGCGATTTATAGGTGTCAAAGCTGGACAAATTGCCAATACAAAACAAACGAGAGAGAGATAGATAGATAAAGAGAATGAGTGACACTTCGATTGTCGAATGACAACTTCTATTGTGAAACATGCTTATCATTGAATTTATATGATTATTGTTATCGGCTTCTGACAGCCATGATTCATGTGTCAAAGTTTGACATTTCAAATGTCAAATTAAAATAATTATGAATCCTTTTTGAGCTTGTTGATATTATTCCCTCAATAATGCGAAAGCATGAGTAGTAGGAACGTTTAGATATTTTAAGCTGCAATCAAACTAGAAAGGTATGTCATGCCTCAGGGCATTTGACAGTTCCCTTCACCCCCCACCCCTACCAATGACATTTGTGAATGGTTACTGGTGATTGAGGTAAAGGACCATGGTAAGTGGTCCGTCGTCACTCGTTGACTTCGCGTCGTGCGTATAGTGTATGTTGTGCCATGCTGTATCTAAGCATGCGTGTGGACTTGAAATAGGTGGAGTGTTTGTGAACTAACAATGATCGCCATTTGGACATTTATTTGTTTAACTGTCAGGTATTTTGTTTAACGTTGTTTTGTGTGTGTCTTAGACATTCTGTTGGCATAACCATTCTTTCATGCAGACATGTACTATATTCAAGGCTTAACGAGGTGCATTTTTTTAAAGAAAAAAAAAAAAAAAAAAAAAAAAAAACAGTTGACATGACAGTTTTGTCAATGAAGCATACTGCAACAGTCACTTATATACGCGCAGCGAAATTAGTCTTTAACGTGAGTTTTGATGACCTAATTTTGTAGACCTAATGGTGGTATGTATATGTATGTATTTTTTGCGAATGTATATGGAATAATCGAATTATTGAAAGTTAATTGTAAACGGATAAATATGGTGTTACAGTTATTTTTATGCCTCGTGCGATTTTGTATTCTTTTTTTGTCCGCTTTTGTTTTATTGAATTCTTAATGATTGTAAAATAATTGGGTGACAAAAGAAAAAAAATAATTATTATTTAAACAGTAAATTGCATTTGACAAAGTACCAAGCAACCTTAAATGAAAACTTTTTGCAATTTTTTGTTTGACATTTATAAGAAAAGGTGAACTATTTTTCTAATAACGAGTGAAGTTATTGACAACGAAATTTTTTCACAGAAATATCAGACTTGAATTTCTTAATGAATTATGCATACCATACATACATACATATGTATTTCCCATTGTAAGCGGACTTAACTTTTTTATTGTATTATTAAGAGTAGAGTAGAGTATTGCCTTAAAGTTTAATAGTTTGACGTTTCAAATTTCTAGACATTTTTGACAGGCAGTATTAACCAAAATTTCTTATACACTTAAATTTGTATTTAAATTGAATGACAAATAATAAAGTGTCACCTTAAATACTGCACTCTTTGTAAATAATAGTGAACATATCTTAAAGATTCCAAAATGGATGTGTTCATTGATTGCACTAAATCGTCACACGGTTGATTTGCAATCATTAAAAAAAAAAAATGTCAAAAAAATATTTTCTTCAAAATCATCAATAAATCATTAACCTGACAGGTGTCACTCCAAGTAAAGAAAAAGAAAAAACCGGAGCCATTTCTGTGTGTGAGAGGAGCCTAAAGTTGATTGTGAAGAATTTTTGAGTGACAAGTGTTGCTCTTAAAAGAATGGTCTATTTTGCCAAAGAGAAATGACAATTAATAACAGATGTCAGTTTAAGTTTTATTGAAAATTGATTTGCTAACCTCATCAAACTATCAGCTGTAAAATCATGGATATGCTTGAGTAGGAAAACCTGCTAACAATTATACCACTCATCCTGTAAAGGAAACTCACATTTCCGACAGTGAACACACTGGCATTTGTCATCCTCCAACCAACATTTGCCTCGATTTGTAAATAGATTGTAAAAAAAATTATTGTAACGATTGTAAAATTCTAGTCTTGTTAAACATTTCCGCTTTCAATTGCAAAAGTCACAACAGAAATAAAATTTGCAACCTACGCATCTGAGAGTTGCAGTGTCGTCGTACTTTGTATAGACAGTGGTATAAATTTACTCTCATATTTGGATTAATGTTGAAGACATTTTAAAATACAAATGTCAAGATGCTGGATTTAAGGTCTTCAGGAGGTACAAATACATAAATTATCATGGTATTAACTAACCTTTCATTATTTTTGAATGAAAATACTTTTTATCTTAACTGACAGCTGTCAAATTGTTTTTGATTTCGGGTACTAAACAATTTTATTACATAAATATCAGTGATTTTATGTCTTAAATTAATTTTGGGATACTTTGGGACGCTTTTAGAGCCTAAGGAGCCCAATTAAGTCTCACTTGGTTCACTCTTCTTCCTCATTCAGTTTGAGTATCTTCAAAGCATACCCCACTGTACTTCTCGTTCTCTAGTTGACAGAATCAGTTTCAGCATTGGTTGGCTGTTTGGCTGACATCAAAACATACAACAAACGTCTAAGGTTACCTTCTATTCAAGTATAAGGGATACGTGAACCAAACCGATTAGAATCTTAATCCAAATCTCAAAGTGAAAGACCTCTCTTTAAACGTGAAACCCGCAAAGCTCTGCATAATATCATCGTCAACGATCAAATCATGGCACGCGCTGTTGTATCGCTCAAAGATTTGGTTTTTTTTTTTTTTTTTTTTTTTCGCCTCCATTAATTTATGCCATTTCACGAAGTGTATGTCTCCCTCCATCGAACTCGGACTCTGACTTGGAGCTCAGCTAACCAAATGCTCGTAGACAGTTTTTTTTTCATATACAAATGAATTAAAATAGTTTCTCGATATGAAAAAGCGCTTTTACTGGTTAGTCTCAGCCGACAAGACTACGACGGACGGAGGAACGTAAATAAATATCTACGACTTGGATTCACGTAAGCAAAAGAACACACCGCAACCCCTGGGGACCTCTTTTTGACGTCCGCAGCCGACTATCATCGACGTCGTCGTCGCTCGTCGTCCGTCCAGTCCATCCGTACGCTTGCTCCTACAGAGTCAGCAAATTCGTAAAGTACCTACATTTTTTATAACGTTCAATGTGGAGCACTTTGCTTATGGCCCATTAAAAAATGATAGAAGCAAAAAAAAAAAAAAAAACCAACAACCCAATGACTCCAAATGATCGACCCAATCAACAAAAAGTACAAAAAAAGAATTAATTCGTGTTACCGATCAAGTCCAGTCAATATTTTTTGAACTAGTTTTTGGCATTTTTTTTTTTTTTTTTTATCCGTCTGCAGATTTCTTCGGACTTCTGTTTACACTTTACACTTTGCATATTCCTTGCTCTAAAGGGGTTTTATGGTTTCGTAAAAATAATAGGTGAGCCAAATGAAAGGGGAGTGAATAAGACTACTCGTATAAATTTTTAATTTAATAAAAGAAAACAGGAATCTTGAAATTATGTTCTTCTACTGAAACTTAAGGAAAGATCCCACAAAGTTACAAGCAACTTAAAAGTTTCTTTGTGTGAAAGGGATCTTAAATTTGTGGACAAAAAAATTACCTCTCTTGTATATCCTAAAGGAATTTCGATTTCCTACTACAAACAGACTCGAGTCTAAAAACATGACAGATCTTACAGGAACCTTACAAGTGCTACAGACTTTTAAAGCGATTTCATTGGGAATAAAAAGAAGCATGCAATTGCAATTGTTAGATGGGTGCAACAACTCCCACTGATACTGTTTGGCCTTCGTGCAACTGTGAAGGAAAATCTAAAATCCATGCCAAGGAATCTATTCTAAGGTACAAATGTCATTAAGCTGATTCACTTGTTAAAACACTTGAAAATCGACCACCAATGCGAATTTTATGAAGATTTCTGTCATATGATATTTACGTCAAAAGCCTGGACCGTCCCTCCTTACGAATTGTGGTTCACTTGGGGGTATAAGTATTTTTTATTTTGCTGAATTTTTGCAATTGATTTAAAATTATATAAAATAAGTTGAGCATCTTTGAGATTGAAGAAAAATAATACATTTTGATTTGAAGCGAACCTTAGAACTTTTTCACTGAAAAAATGACGTTTTGAATAAATTTTCTTTTTATCCATCATAAAACATATTCCACACGATCGACCCACCAGTCCACTTTATTTTCCACAAACCGAGATATCATTACCCATACATTCATCTTGTGTTTCAATATTTTAAGCCACAAACAGTGGGTGACCGACATTTATGATCGATTTTTTGGACAAAATTTAGTATTCCTGTTTTATCGAACTCTACTTTTATTTGACCAGTACGTATCCTTTTTTAGCTTAGCCTAGAAAATCGATGAAGTCGTCTAAGTTTATAACAGGCAGTCGACTTGGCAGTGGCGGTAGCGGCACTTTTGGCATTTTTTTATATCGAAAAAAGTCTATTATTCCAATCCGAATTGAAAATGAAACATTTTACATTTTATTTCTAATTTATTACATCAAATGAAAATCAAAACTTGTCCCAGTTAAAGAAACAAATAGAAATAAAAAAAAGAAACTAACGACACGACAGTAGCACCAACAAGACAAGCTTACATTACATAACCTCAAAAAGTTGTTAAAGAGTGGCAGACCTAGTTCTGCTAGGTACGCGTTTAGAGGCGTAGTGGTCGATGTATGGGTATGGGTTGCTGCATTATTTACTCACTCCACCGAAGAGTTCACCTCCTTTATTGGTGTCTCCGATTCTGCTGCTGGCTGAAGTTGAAGCCCTGAGGCACGATGTTGTGGTGGCCTGGAATTCTGCAAGCGAGACCGCAGCAGTTCCCTTCGAAGCAAATGGCTCTCGGCTTGCACAGTTTCGGTTAACTGCAAAAACCGCCAGCGCAAAAAAAAAGAAAGTCGATATGAGGATCAGATTATGTTCAGAGGATGATTTGGTGAGATCCTCGTTCGAAGAGAAATAAGATACGCATACTCACACTTGGGGTTAGGACTGACCGTTCAATGGTTTCAAGATCAGGCAGACCGTCTAAACCGCACTCTTTGCGCTCCATCGAACAGGTTGATGATCTGTCATCCTGATGCCCAAGTCGATAATCTTCATTTCTCTGAGTGTTGTTGTCGTTGTCTGCGTCTGCGTCATAGTTGGCCGCATTTGGCATCGTCGTCATCGTCGTCATGATGTTATTGGCATCCTTCTTCTTGAGCTTGTTCAGCTCGTTTTTCAGCCTCTCGTTTTCCATTTCAAGAAAGTCGACCTAGAAGACACACGCACGATTCAAAATATGTTTTTTTTTTCTTCAAAGAGCTGCCAGCAACCACCCGGAAGGACTGAACACGATCCCCGATCCAACGATCAGTGATCTTTTTTCGAGCACTTACACTTTCCAATTCAAAGTCAAGTTCATCGATTATGTCAAAAGCTTCGTCGAGGGACCGTTGCAGAGCTGCGATCTTGGTGGAGTTAATGATGTTTTCGTCTTGGAGCTGCTGTTGTCTGGTGGAATTATCAATGACAGAATCTGAGGATGATGATGAAGCAAAAGGAGCAGACAAATTATTATGATTGATCGTGTAGGCGCAAAAGTGGGGGTGATGGTTTGAAGAAATAAATATAAACTTGGATAATGGATGAGTGTAAATAAAGTTGGTTGATAATAATGTTTGAACAACACCATGACGTCGAATGCGAATGGAGGCATTACACTAGTGTAGAATGTTTTCATCTTTTTGGAAATTATAAATCTGTATTTTGACAGCTGTCAAAAATTAAAAACAACAAAAACCCACCTTTTTCTGTTATTACTTAAGTGATTGCACAATGAAAAAGATTTTGCTTTTAACGAGTTCTTTTTATTTGAATCTTTGATAATTTATTTTATTTTGACACTTATAGTTGTAAAATTATATTTTGATGGTTCATAATATTGTTATCAAAGACAGGAAAGTACGTCTCTGAACTTTGCTGGCAATTGTCATATACAACTTTGGAACTTTTCAAGAGTTAGATTAAGGAAAATAGAACGTCAATTGATTTTAAATGACGAAATCTTATGACAATATTTCTATTTGCATATGTCAAATATTTTACAAAACAGAGGTTTGAAAGTTATGTATTTCATAATTTTATTGCCATCCACCTTCAAGAAGATGGCTCTAATTTTTAGTACTGATGATTGAAGAAATCTTACAGTTTGCAGAATAGTCTAACAAAACATCGAACTCTTGTAGAACAAAAAAATGAGAACTGCAAAGCTTAAGGAAAATCAATAAAAGTTACAAATTCAGAATGGAATCAAGAAGTTCGAACTATAAACATGTGGTTTAAAAATGTACTGAAAACATAATAAAATAACCACGCTCAAGTGTAAAAAACTCACGTGCATTTGCACATTTCTATCAAAATATACGAAATATTTGACTGAAACAATTAACTTATAATTATAATACACATTTGAGTTATTTATTTTACAATATGTACAATTTACATTGATTTATGTATATACAATTTTGAAAAAAAAAAAATGTTCCACATACGCCATGGTGTACCATCAAAAATCGTAATTAAAACAACAAAAACAATATTTTCGAATCATACTTATTTCAAATTAAATTGACGTAGCATTTTTCTTTAAACTTCGATAAAATTGTATTTATTTTAAAAGAAATGTTCACTCAGAAAAGAAAAAAATACACTGTAAAATCGGTTTAGACAATCAATTTCAGTTTGCTCAGTTACAAACTTAAACTTCGATAAAATTGTATTTATTTTAAAAGAAATTTTCACTCAGAAAACAAAAAAACGCGCCTTTCCTTTGATAAAATAAATACACTGTAAAATCGGTTTAGACAATCAATTTCAGTTTGCTCAATTACAAACTTAAGAGTTGACCACCACCATCTAATCAACACATAAACAAATCTAGGATAGACGATTAACCATTCATAAATTAAACAATTGTGTTTAAAATAAAAACATGAGTAATATTTGATTTCCTTTGATAAACAAAATATAAAAAAATTTAATAGAAAATGCCAAAACAAATCAAAACCATTTTCATACCATTTCTAGTCTGTTCGACTGTGGATTTCTTCACCAACCCCGGTAGAACTTTCTGCCTATTGAAGACCTCTTCCAGTGCCTTACAACGTTTGACCTTTTCCAAATAAGCCGTATGCAATTTATTATATTTAGCCTTTAATTTTTCCAAATTCTCATACATTTTATCGCGTTCCTCTTCGATGGCAAATAATTTCATTTGACTTTCCACATTGATATTTGATGTTGTGTATTGTTCATTTGTTTGACGAATTAATTTATAACGTAGAAGAGCATTTTCTTCAGCTAAATGGACATTCTTTGCATTTGCTTTTGAAAAATAAAGGTTCAAAAGTTAAAGACAAAATAAAGAGGCAGTCAAAACAAACCAATTTCCAATTCAACTTTCAATGATTTAACAGCTTCACTTTCGTCACGATAAATAAATGTATTTTTATTGTGACCAGACATATTTTTTTTTTTTGTGCTGGACAAGGGTGAGTTAAGAGAATTCGATATTGACTGATTGAATTAACTATCAATAGGCGAGCAAATAATGAATTTTTGTTATCGAAATAAATTATTACATATTGGTTTCGATAAGATAAAGAACAAATTTCATACATAAATTAGATAAAGAAAATTTTGACTCCATCTATTGGAATAAAGGCAGAACTATCTATTAGTGCATGCACAAACCTTAAACACAAAATGGTGTGTATATTTACTGAAAGCATGTTGTTGAAATTATTATTGTAGAACAATTTAAGAAGCTGTGGAATTAAACAAAGCAACACAATAGCATCATCACTACATAGTATAAAAAAAAGTCTCTGTCCCTATATCCCTACGTATGCTTTCTTAAATCTTTAAAACTACGAAACGGATTTTGATGCGTTTTTTTTTAAATAGATAGAGTGATTGAAGAGAAACATTTATATGAACAGCCAGTGTTAGAACACAGTTGGGGCGAAACAAAGTTAGCCGGGTCCTCTAGTTGTATATAAAATGAATTTTATACAAAATTACAATAGTTTTCTTCTTGAGGAATGAGGACAGCTACAGCTCATTATAATCATCAAGACTCTAAAATTCGTAGTTTGGTTTTATAATTCGATAATGAAATAGTTAAAATACTCCTGTTAAAATGATGTGTTTCGGTTATCAATTATTTTATACAATTGATGATATTAAATTTGTGCCTTAATTTCTGGCTTCATATTACAAGAGTAGTGTCAGAGAATGCAAGAAAACTAGGATCGAACTCCTGATTCTAGATATGAGCACCAGACCCTTTGTACTAACCATTGATTGCTTTAAGAAGCTGGATAGCGCCAGGATGAAAAAGAATACCAAACAAAGATGAACTTTATTGAAAACAAAGAACAATAAACGGATAAACTTAAGTCAAATGAAAAGAATGCATGACAAATACAACTGTAATGAGAAACCGTGGAAATCGATGGAAAACTAATTGAAGAAGAAATTAATTAATACATTTTGATAGTACCAAATTGACCTAGAACTTCGACATGGCAGCTCTATCATGGGCCAAGTTACCATAACTTCATAAATTATTTCCTGATAGTAAACAACAGAACACAACCGGAAAGACACCGTATGTCAGAGCCCTATCAATGCCATTATTATGTGTGAAATATCACATCGTTCAAATGGCATCAGCCGTGGTGCGCATTGGAAAGGTCCAGTTTCCTGTCTTTCATGACTTTGGCGAAAAAATCAGGCTGAATTTGACCGATGGCATTAATTATATGTTGTCTTTGAGATCTCGGTTGCTAGTTAACGTAGCCTCGACGCGAGATAACCATGCCATGAAATCGCCCCTGCAAAATATCGATTTTGCCTTGAGCTGTGTGGCACGCCATCCTGTTGAAACCATACGTCTTCGATGATCATATCATCCAATTTAGACCACAAGAAGTTGGTGATCATCGACTTATAGTGATGGCCGTTGACGGTGATGGTTTCGCAAGCATAGAATTTTCAAAGAAGTACAGACCGATGACTACTCCAGGCTAAAATCCATTCCAAACAGTAACTTTATTTGGATGCATTGGCACCTCGTGAATTTCACGTGGATTGGTGTTGTCCCACGTCCGACAACGCTAAAGATGATTTCTCGACCAAAATTGGGATCAATTGGAACACCCATTTTGAGAATAAAGTTTTATTAGTTGCACTTGTTGCTCGATTTTGTAACTTGCCATGACGATGTGTCTTCAGTGACTTATTAAAAAACGAATTTTTAACAGCAAGTAAATGAAAAAATATGGCCACCACGAGCTGTCAAAATCAACCCTTCCCTATTTTTCAAACCCTTTATTAAGAAGTTAGTATTTTTTTTTATTATTACGGAGGAACAAATACTCATGTCATTGCCTGTGAGATTAAAATTCCTCTCCTCCTCCCTACACAAAGGACACACACAAAATACCCAAAGGAAATCTTCCTCATTTCGATGTACTGTTTTCTTTAATTAAAATCAAAAAAAAAAAGAAAAAAACAACATCCTAAATTAATAACCCTTTACCTGGAAGCACATATTTTTTCTTTATTTCCCACACTCAAACACTATCTCTTTTGACCAAGCACGTATAACTCCCGAATGCCTCAAGCGAGCTTATAATGCGGACAGGATAACCCTTATCCGAATCCCAACCCCTAAAACACCACCACCAAGACCATATTTACTCTCTGGTTTAACTCTCATCCCTTGGGCATCCTACATAATGCGAAGGATACGCGCTATCCTAAAAATCCTGGTGTGAAATACTCGTACTACCTCCCCCCTCCCTATTCCTTACAACTATCAGGATGCTGCATATGAGTGTTGAGTAAAGAACTTTCAGACATACATCCACCACCACCAGATGGCGGCGCGGCGGCGTCGGGTCCAAAGTAACTATAATTCTCTAGAAAAGGTGAGAGAGCGGGTGAGCGATATGAAACACGTGCACAAAAACTTAAAAAGTCAGGATGTATGGGGGCACCGTGAAGGAGGTTGGGGGTATAGAAAAATGACACGAAATAAATAAGGACGACACACATGTTTATTGCCAAATACGCCCAACCGGCAACAGTTTTTTTTTCTGTTTTTCTTTTGTCATCCTTGCATCGCCAAGGAATAGAAAAGCCACCACCACCGCCCACACCGCGTCGAGGATATAAGAAAAGTGAAAAACATTAAAACAACAACAAACAGAAAAAAAAACAGGATATATTTTTTCATCCCTGGATATGTAATTACTTAAAAAATTAACTCACTTCGTCCGGAGCGTCGTCGTTGTCGTCGTCCAGGGACTTCTTCTTTTTCATATATCCCCAGCGCAGTAGTAAGTAGTTACTGGGATAGAATGAGCCAGGATAGAATGGGATATACCGCAGCGGAAGGATACTTGTATGTTTGCGGGCAAAAAGAACCCAAATGGGGGCATAGGTAGGACTAGGAAGGTATCGTTAGGTACATTTTGCGGTTGACAGGAGTTTATCCCTTTTGATAGAATCCACCGAACAGCACATTAGCTAGTTTGTTCCTTCTATATATATTATACAGTGCCACATTTCTAGCCGACTGGGTCCTTTTTCGTGTTAATCTGGAATCCTCTTCCTTGATTTTTTTTGTTCTTCCTTGAAAATGTCCCCGTTGTGTCGTCGGTCTTCACTTGGTGGTGGTGTCGTTGTTGGTGGTTCTATATAGAGGAGCAACGAGGACTTGTGGAAATGTGGCATGGTTGAGGGGGTGGCGTATCCTGTTTTTCTTAACTTTCCCACATGATTTGAATCGTGGCAAAAATTACATCCCTCTCCACATTTTCACGAATAAAGAAGAAGACGACCAGGAGTTATGCAGCAAAAGAGGATATTCGTATACCTTTACCTGCCCTCTCGCCCCTCCATCATACAGGTGAAACATCCAGCGCAGTGCTAGGAAAGGATATGGCGATATAATTTGTGTTGCATGCTTTTTTAGGATCTGGTTTTGTTGTTTTTCCATCAAACCATCCCATTCCAGGACTAGCACTTGTTCCTGTACTTGTACTCATTCCATTTCTCGTACACGTTCCTCCGCTCGTGTATCTGAGTGTAAAGTTTTCAAAACAAACAAATTTCAAACTCTAAATTGAAGAAAGGCGGTTGAATTCTCCTATAAATGCACGGATAGTTGAACAAATTCATTGAAATTGTTTCCTCACTTTTTGCCGATATGGAAATGGTGCACCTTCGATCCCCAATTCAATTGATATTGAATCTATAGCTTGAAGGGGTGGAGGGGGGTCAAAGGGGACGACAAATCAAAACAATCCAAATGAAAAAACTCGGAAAAATGTTTTAAAAAGAGGAAAAAGTTTATTCTGTGTTTTGTTTTTTATTGAAAAGAGATGATTTTTTTTTTTTTTTTTTTTTGAATAATAACAAAATTGAAAAACAGAGAAACAATCTTCGAGGAGTAGGTATATGATCTGCCCCCCCAGGAAATGCACACAAATGTACGTGGAACTATTGGAACACTATTCCCTGTAAACCTAAGTATAACACTTTGTATGTAATGAGGGGTAAGGTATTCAATTTCAATTCTTTATATAAGAATGCAAGGAACTCTGGGAAAGTTTTCTATTTCCTGTTTTTTATTGTTTTGCTGAAAGTTTTTTCTAAAATAGGTTTATTCGTTGTTTAATTTAAAGTTAAATTGATATGTTTGTGTTGTATAATGAGAGATTATAAGGTGTTGTTGTTGTTGTTCACTGAAAGGAATTAATTATCAAATGGCAAGGTAGAGCCAAGCGAGGTTCTTTGGCACTACGCACTTTTTACATACACAAACTTCGACGAATTTGGCTCCATTCTAACTACAGTATCCATAATGCAATAAAATTTATTGCATAGTCCTTTACAATATTTGCAAAGCTATATAAAGCTTTGTTTCCGTATTTTCGAATTGGTGCACTTGGGCGTATACCTAATTTTTTCCTCAGTCTTTTGTGTAAGTCTTATGCGTTGTGTTGTCTTATTTGCAGTGTAAATTCGAATTCACTTAGAAATATTGATGTCAAAACAACAGTCTTATTATTTTATTCTAATTTCAAGACTGATTTCTCCCACTGTATTCGATGACGAGACATTAGACACTTTTATTCATCTTTTCCTATACAAAACTAAAAATTGACAACAAACAAAAAAATAAGTCATAAGAGTATGTATGTTCGACATTAACACTGTGGTTCTCTTTGCAAAGAAACATCATGTTGTCGTCCTGACAGCCAGAACCCCACTATTTGGCCCGTTATATCGTCTGCCTCCTCCAGAAGTTTTGTGTTTCCTATATGTATTAGATAACTTTTCAAGCAAGTACAGAGTTGGCCCAAAGCAAATAATTGTAAAATATATCGACAAGGAATAATATTGACTAATCAAAGCCTCCTTTCACACCCTACTTTTAGAGGACGAGTCGAGTCGAGTACGAGTATCTTACCGTGATTATAATATTTCACTACATTTCTGTTTGTGTGAATGAGTCCTTTTTAAATGCGTTTACAAGACCAGAAAGGACACAAAAAGTTGGTTTTGTCTGAATTACAAAGAAGACCTCTATTTGTCTGAAGAGCGGTGGCATCCACATGAATCGAAATGTGCACCAGGCACGAGAACGATGGCGAGGACGAGAACGAGGATGAGAGTACAAAAGTTTAAACCATAAAATGAATCTTTAGTGCTGCAATTTATTCCCATGCAATTCATTCAATCGGGCTCCGGTTTGGCTCGGTTTGAGACCCCATTCATGAGAGGATGGACTTAAAGACTTTTCCACATACTCCTCTTCTCGTAACGACGACAAGGAGGAAACGAAAACAAATATAGAATCCTCTTTTCATTGCGAAAAGTCAAGAGATTCGTTTGTTTGGCTTTTGTGTGGAAAATGAGCGAGTGTCCTGTCCGGCTGCGTGTGTGTGTTTGTTTGTGTATGTGAATGGGATAAAACTTTGTTTTAAACTTTCACCATGATCTAATAGCCTTAATTTTTCAATTGATTTCAAAATAGTTGCAATTTGTGGGCTCTTGAGGAAAAGAGGACATGGTAGCGCAAGGCAAACTTGTACTCGTACAAGTAAATGAAAAGTACTATTGACAGCAAGCGCCCTCTATCTTCTGTATTTCTCTCGACGCGTGTGAATAGCAGCCTTGCCCTCTCTCTGCTTGCATAAAGATAGAAATTTATGACCATAACCTCCTATTATTTGTCTCGAGTGTGAATGTGTAACATGAGAGGAGGAATCAGGGATACTCATGGTCCTTACCCATACCCTCTCGAAGTCGAATCATAAATTTAATTTTTTTTTTTTTTTTTTTTTTTTTTTTTTTTTTTTTTGTAGCAAAATTTACATTTTTTTTTTTAAACAATAGGGCTGAATTGCACAATTTACATAGATTTGGTTAAAGACTACCTTACTAATGACAATTTACATTTTGTTTTCTCAAATAAGCTTAAATTGAAATTTGTTCGAAGGAAAAACTACAACTAAACCTTCATTCAAAATAATAATAATATATAAATATTTAACAATAAACAAAAAAAAAAAGAAAACTAATCGTCTTGGAAGAGATGAGAGAAGGGATGAAGTGAAATTCCTAAATCAATTAATCTCAATGTAGATATATGTACCAATAGATATCTTTAACAATAATTATAAAGTTACTTAATAATATTTAAGTCAGTCTTAATGTCATCTAAAAAATAATATCACAGTTAAAGTCACTTAAAACTAAATAAAGAAGTTGAATAAATAAATAAATAAATAAACAAATAAATAAGTAAATAAATAAGTAAATAAATAAATAAATAAATAAATAAATAAATAAATAAATAAATAAATAAATAAATAAGTAAATAAATAAATAAATAAATAAATAAATAAATAAATAAATAAATAAATAAATAAATAAATAAATAAATAAGCAAATAAATAAGTTAATAAATAAATAATAAACAGTAAATTAATAAATTAATAAATGTATAATAAATAAATAAATACTAATTAAATAAATAATGAAATAAACAAATAAACAGATAAGGTAATAAATAAGTACACAAATGAGCGAATATATAAATAAATAAATACATATGTATATACAAATCAAAAATTAACAATCAATTTATTAATAACAGATAGTGGATTTGTAATCAATACTAGTACATACATATACACCGGCTATGAAATCAAATTTGAAATAAGTAAATTATCTGAAGATTCACAAGACCATTTATAATTTTCAAATAATCTATTAATTCTTGAGTCTACATATTCAATGTTTGTTATGGCGTGCAAATCATCAGTAGAATAATACCACGGCAGATTTAACATCATCTTTAATATTTTGTTTTGGCTTATTTGAAGCCTTTTTATGTGTGTTTTTGCACATTTTCCCCATGCTGGTGACCCATAAAACATAATAGCTTGAAATATCGATTTGAAAATAATGAGTTTATTTTTGGTGCTTAGTTTTGACCGTCGATTAATGAATGGGTAAAGAATCTGTATAGTTACATTAACTTTTTTAATTACTTGTTGAATATGTAACCCAAAAGTAAGTTTTTCATCAAGAACTACCCCAAGATATTTAGCACTTTTTTCCCAATTTACCATAGAACCACCAATTTGTAAATTGTTGCTTGGTAAGAGGCATGCTTTCCTTTTTCGTGTAAAAAAAATTGCTTGCGTCTTAGAAGCATTTAATTTTATCTTCCAATCATTGAAGTATTCTTGTATTGTATTTAAATCAAATTGAAGGTTGGTTTCTATTACGGAACCAACTGAATCTGATGCATAAATACAGGTGTCATCTGCAAAAATTCCCTTTTCACAGTATCTTAAACTGGGAAAATCGGCTGTGAATATTATATATAAGATCGGTCCAAGAACCGATCCTTGAGGTACACCAGCTTCAATATTAAACATTTCAGATATACTATTGTTAACAACAACTTTAAATTTCCTTGAACAGAGAAATGACTTTATCATCTTAATAAGATAAATGGGAAAGTTTAATATTAAGAGTTTGTGTATAAGGCCATTATGCCACACAGTATCAAACGCCTTTTCTATGTCTAATAGGACCATACCAGTACTTCGTCCCATGGCTAAGTTACTTTTTACATCTTTAGTTATTCTGTGAACTTGATGTGTAGTACTGTGAAAAGCTCTGAATCCAAATTGTTCCGAAGGCAACAAGCTATTTTGGTTGATATGAGATAATAATTTAATTTTAACAATTTTTTCAAAACATTTGCTAAGTGAACTAAGGAGACTGATTGGCCTATAATTAGTTGAATCACTTGCACGTTTACCCGGTTTTAAGATAGGTATTATTTTTGCTGTTTTCCATTGTGATGGAAAATATCCTTTTTGGAAGCAACAATCAAACAATCTTGCTAAAAATACTATACCCGATTTTGGAAGGTGTTTAAGGTAAATATTTCTCAAATTGTCAAATCCTATTGCCTTTCGAGTATTAAGAGTTGACAACAACGCTTGAATATCATTTGGACAAACAACTCTATTGTCGATATCGATTGAACTTATATCTACATAATTAACTGATGTATTGACTGCAGATTCAACTATAGCATTGCCATTTATGTTTCTAGTCAGTAAATGGTTTGTATGAAAAGTTTCCGCTAATGCGTTTGCCTTTTCAGCACTGGTAACCATTAGTGAGTTTCCAACTTTTAAAGCAGGAATAAACGATTTCTTTTTCTTAATTACTTTTACAATATTCCAAAAAGGTTTGCTAGATTGTTTTAAGTCTTGTAACTTACGATTCCAGGAGTTATTTTTAAAAGTATTAATGGAGTATTTAATCAAAGCATTAAGAATTTTCACTTCTGAGAGGAGGTTGAGATCTCTAGTTCTCATCCATCTAGTCCTTAAACTATTCCTAACTTTAATCATTTCAATTATATTGGAAGGCAGTTGATTTGCATTGTTAAGACTTATAATTTTCTTTGGCACCGATTCATTAACGCAGTCAATTACTGAAGTAGTAAAGTATGATATACTTTCGTCAATATCGTTTTCAGTGACTTCTCCTGTTAGAAAAGTAGGCATATGTCGAAGTTTATTGCTTACTTTTTTCTTGAAACTACGCCAATTTGCCTTTTTGAAGTAGAAGACTTCATTAACTTGAGGTACAGGGGATTCGAAAACCCCTGTAATGACAGGCAAATGATCCGAACTTAATTCATTAATAACCATTGGTTGACTGAAAAGTCCTGGCATATTGGTAAGATATATGTCTAAAGTTGATGGATTTGACCGATTATTTGAAGGATAATATGTTGGGTGAGGTGGATACAAAATATCAAACGGGTGTCTCTGATTCAAGTTAGCAAGAATATTTCCCCAAGTGTTAGCCCTTAGACACCCCCAGTTTCTGTTTCTACTATTAAAATCACCACCTACTAAAAACAAGCCATTTATGTTTACTAATTTTCTCAGGTCATTGTTATAATCAAAACGTTTTTGCGGTGTAGCAGTTCTGCCTGGAAAATAGGCAGAATAAATTTTTATTGATGAACCGTTTGCAAAAGGAATCTCAATACCAACATTTTGTATAACTTTTGTATCAACAATTGGCAAGACTTGATGTTGTATTGTTTTTTTAACTACGATGGCAACACCGCCACCCCTTCTCTCATCTCTGTCTAGACGATAACAATAATAATCCTTATTTGATAACTTATCATTAAAGCTTAACCAAGTTTCAGAAACTAAACCTACGTCTACGTTATATTTGCTTAGAAAAGCAAAAAACTCAATTGATTTGCATCGAACGCTTCTAGCGTTCCAACATATTATTTTTAAAGATAAACTACTCATTTTGAGTTATATAAATATTTTATAGCTAATTGTGCAATTACATTGAACTGATCTGCCTTACAATTACATTTACCTAAAAGAGTTATCATTTCTGCTGTCAACTGGTTGACTTCTTCCAGAGAGAAAAGATCGTTGCCTTTGTTGTTGTTGTTGTTTGTCGATGCCGTTGTCCAAGCATTGCATTCAATTGGAGTGATCACTGGAGGCGATACAACAGAATCGGCAATGACAACTTTATGCCGATGATTGAGTGGGGGAAATTCTGATGTATTCAGGGAGTATGTTTGTGGTTGATGAGTTCGTTGGGCAACAGGTGGAAGCTGCCGTTTGTTTTTAAATGAGTGTCTCTCTTTCATTTCAAAGAATTTTTTTCGGCCAATACAAATGGGGTCATTGGCCTTATGCGTTTCATTGCAGTTTGCACATTTAATGTTATTTGAATTGCATTTAAAAGTTTCATGATTTTCAGAGCAGATAGCACAATGAGTCTTTATATGGCAATTTTTTTCGCCATGCCCGAACATTTGGCAATTGAAACACTGAGTGACTTTTTGTTTTTGTTTTTTGGCAAAGTCCCACTTGACTTGAGTTTTAAATATGAACTTGAAGTTTTTTTTGAGGTCAACAAGTCTAATTGAACCACTTTCAAGAAAAATAATGTAGAACACATCTAAATATTGTTCGTATTGTTTTTTAATAATTTTAATGTTAATGCATTTCAAACCTAGGGTGATCAATTCATTTTTAAGTGAGTCAATCGGAACTTCGTCCAAACCAAAGAGAATCACTTTAAATAATTTTGCAGATGGAAGATCGTGTGTAAAAAATTGCCAGTTTTTTGCTTTTAACAAATCACAAACACATTTATGAACTTCATCTGTCCCGCAATTAATTTTTATACCAATAGAAATTTTTTTAATTGAATAATTTTCAACTTTAGCTTCACGAAATAATGAATGTACATTTTCAGAGCTTTGTTGCAGAACACAAATGGCAGGGACTTTAACTTTTTTAATTGGAGTTGATATAATTTCATCTTCACAATCAATATCCGTATCTGGATGACATTGCAAGGGTGTATAGTAACCACACCTATTCATATCATTAGAGTTCATTTTGCGACTTTTATTGCTTAAAGACTTAAAGTCTTCAGCATGAGATGGAGATCGATTTCGTTTTTGAATTTTGATTGTTTTGATCGTACCGCACAGAGAGAACGTCTTATCAGTTCAGAGAGCCGATTAGTACTCGAATCATAAATTTAATGGAATTCAAAGAAGAAGAGGCCTTTAAAAGTCCCGTTTTGTCGTTGTACGAGGCATGGAAAAGTTCATTGTTAAAATGATATATCATCATTTATCATCGCGTCACCGTCTCTAGCCGTCGCCGCCGCACCGCCATTTTTGGGACTTTAGGACTTATAACATACCACACAGCAGTAGAGCAAAGGGACAGAAACATGGGCGGGAGGAGGTTGGGTGTTATTTTTGTTTGTAAAACTTTTTCCTATTGTATTATTGTCGTTGTGATGACTTTAGGTAGTAATGGCACAAGGGGATTCGTGTTTTTTTGGTTTATGATGGTGTGTCTACATTTCATTCAGAAGTGGTATTGTATGTTTTTTTTTTTTTTTTTTGAATTTGTTTCACGCAATTTGCATGCAGAGAATCATTAGAATTTGAAAATGGTAATGTGAATCAATTAGAATTCCTAACGAGGTTGACAGTAATATATAAAAGAGATATGAGGGACCTGCCTGAAGTACGAGCTCGTACATACTCGTAATTTTGAAGCTCGAAAAGGACAAAGATTGAGAGGTAAATTGATTGTGTTTTGTTTTCTTCTTTCTTTTGAATGCGAGACGAGGCGATATGTGACAAGTCTATTATGGACATTAAATGGGAGCTTTTTGTTGCTGTATTTTTGTTATTGTTGGATGTAATTGCATGATTTGGGGAATTTATTTTGAAAATAAAAAGTTTTTTCTTTGTTCAAAATTGTATACGCCTGAACTCGTACATACTTCTTTTAAATTATGTAGATTTGGAAGTGAAAGTTATGACTTTTTGATAGCTTCTTTATGAGAAAACAGAAAACAGAAAACGAAAGTGAAATTGAAAATTATTTTAAATTTTATTATACTCTCGAGAAATTTTTAAAGGTATGAACTTTATAATTTTGTATTAATAATTATGCGGGTTGTTTTTTTTTTAAAGGTTTTGTTCTTTGGCTCGGATATGTTTACTTTTCAGGACAAAGAGCTAATGGATTTGTCTACAATGCGTTTTTATTTATATTTATATTTAGAATGTCAAAGAATAGAAATCTGAATAAAGTTAAAATCAATATTGTGCCAGTTTCTTGTCTTTTATTTGGAGACAGACAAAAAAATAAGCACGCAAATTTTAATGCGTTTTTATGGCTTTGGCGTTGTACATGATTTTATGTCTTGAGAGTAATGTGACTTTACACAGTGTTAGTCACGAATATAATGTTAATATGTCAATATTGATCAGAACACGTGACTATATTTATGAATAAATAGACGTCAACCTATCTTCAAATTTAATAAATTGTTGACGACAAACAAAATTTGTAAAATAAATGTAAACAAGTGTCAAGAAAAAACCTTAAAGAGCAATTAGACACTACTTAATTTTTAATGAATTTTGATATTGCAGAGAAGTTCTAACTTATCTATCACCATAATAGAGTCTTCACACTTCAATTGCCACTTTCTCCTGCGGATGACGGTGTCAATAGAAATTTCACCAGTTCTTAGATTTAGTCCTTAATTGGAGATATTATTCGACCAGAACCTACAAAGAATTTTTCGACAGAGGTAGGTGTGACAGAGGTAGAACAGAACAGTCGCAGTTTGGTCTTCTTTGCTATTTCACACTTTTAATTTATTATTAGTTCAAGTGTACCTCAGGGAAGCCATTTAGGGTTTTGTTGTGTTTTTATTTTTTTACATAAGTGATATACATAGATTCAATTGACCAAACTATTCATAATCTTATAAAATACTAAATTGTGAAAGACTTCTTTTTTTCTTAATTTTATTAATTTAGGGATTGGTGTAATGTCATGAGCTTTACACTTATGAGTAATTTTCAATTTTTAGATTTATAAATCATTTAAGAATGAATATTAGTTAATTTTATGACAGCGAAATATTAGACTTAATTGAACATTTCTTGTGCCTGTGCACCCTGCTGCTCTATTCAAAAGTCGAAGGTTAGAGCAATGAAAGGATTATGTCTCCATATTCTTACACAAGAAACTAGTTTCCTAAATTTTTAAAGCTTCGGAAATTGAATGATCCAACATATTGATAGCCAGTCTTCAAAAACTACAGCTTATGGACGTAACCATAAATTATATGTCGCTTTGGGAAAATATCTCTTAGTTTGAATTTTTGCTTTAACTTCCAACCATTTCAGCTTTTTTTCAACACTATGAATTTTAATTTCTTTGAAACACTCAATTATGTATATTAATCGAATTTAGTATTCTTTCCTTTAAAAAAATGATATGTACACCAGGGCGTCTACGTTATATGTTTTCTATGTATGTCATTGCAAGACCTGATTGACTCAAAACAAGTTTCAAACAGACTATTTCGCTGAAATTATATACTTAAATTAAATTCACATAGCCAGATCCAAAACTTAAGTTGAATGAACCAATATTTCATTCCAACAAAAAAATTCCTTTCTTAAATCAAAGACCATCGAAAACACCTTTTAGAATAATTTTACTGCAGATCTACTTTGAAATGCAAAAAATTACCATATTCACACATATTGCATACAAATATCAAGTACGAGTCCAGAGTAAAATCCTTCAACACCATTCATATTTTTAAACTTAAAAAAAATAAAGGATTTTAAAAAAGAAAGAAAATCAATCAAAACCATAAATCCTCACACACATTCGAGTAAACGCTGTCCTTTTTTTTCCACTGAAACTGAAAGAGAAAAAACCTCATAGAAATATTACTATCTAATATAAATGTACCGCAATATAGCCCAGGAGACCTCAAATAATGTATCGTGACTCAAATACATCGATTTAAGCTATTCCAGACTTTGGTTGTGCAAAAAAAAAAAATGAACGATAAAAGGCCAAAAGATACAAAATTACAACAACTTTAGGTACATTTAAACCGACATCAGTATGGTTCCCCCAGAATATGGAATACACTCGAACCGTCCTCTATCGCCAGAGTCCAGTGTCCGGAGGGAAGACCAAAAGTGCATTTCGCGCGACACCGACACGACAAGACTCACAGGACTCACGACCAACAACGACGATGAGGAAAAGGAAAAGGACGATTTAACTCGTACAAAACACACACATCGACACAAATAGTACTCTCTCCTTTTTTGACTGAGCACAAATTTATTACACTGTAAATTAAGGACACCCGTCACACTGCACTGCTGCACACATTTTTGGCCTGCCTTGCATTATTCCTATCCTATCCTCTGGTCAATGTGCGATGCAGTATGGTAGAGGAGGAGGAGGTCTGCACTATGCTCGTAGTCTATAGACGGAACTCCCTATTTGCCACTAGGACTGCAACCTCTGGTCCTTCGGGTAGTTGTAGGTAGTCCGTTCAACAGCAAAGAGCCATAGTCAGAATCCATGGAGAGTTGGGAGAGTCCATTATGGAGTTCAATAAGCTTTGTCCGCGCGCTATGCACAGGGTTAAAAACGAAAACAACACAAAACGGCATCAGAACACCCACTCCCCCCAAAAAAGGATGACTGCAGGTGGTGGAAAAAAAACACCTCCTTTCCAAAGAATTTCCATTGCCAATTTTTAAGGTTAGAGGTGCGACATTAGGAGGAGTGGAGTTGTAAGTGGGGACAGAGATATGTATGTATGCACCTTCATCTTCATCGGGTATTATGAAATGACGGGCTTTAAAAGAGGATGTGTGTAGGTGGTTAATAACCTTGCTGATTGTGAGGGTAGAGAGAGAGAGAAGGAGAGAGAGTGAGCAGAGATTGGGAAAAAAATTAATGACATCAAAGCTGCTAATTGAGGTTTATTGTCTCGGGGCTCATAAATTCCTAAGAATAGCCTTTAGCACATCATGATAAAATTTTCTACAAATCTTCCAGTCATCCTGGATGATTTTACCTTTACCCAAGGTCTCTGGTCTGGCTCTAAACACCACCTGGCTTTTAGTGTACAACGTCTTGTACTCGTATGTTTATCTTCCATTTGCGAGAAGCACTAAGACATCCTTTGGTTGGTCCGGACAGGACACATTCTCGTATATCGCATGACCTATGGCCCTATGATAGTCCGTATCCACTTAAGGACTACCTACATACATATATAGTACCTAGAGTCTGTCTGTCCTGTTTCTGTTCCTGTTTCTGGACATTTTGGCATACAAACAGATGTTTTTATAATATTTATATCGTTCTCACAAGTTTCTGGAATTTGTCCAAAAATATTTTGTCGAGATTTTCATGCAGAAAAGGATCAAATTTGGTAATTATTATTATTACAGCGCCTCACCGTCCGTCCCTCTCTGTCTACGATGAGATATATTAACTTTATGTGTGTTGTGTTTGGGGATGTGAATGTGGAGTTATGTCTCATAGTTATGAGTAGCGCGGTGGCGGGTTTTTGCTAAAATGTTAATGTAATGGATCCTGTCCAGACTTCAGAACCCAGAGTCAAGAGGTTATATACGAGGAAAGAGGTGATGAGAGTGTTTTTCTTATAGTAAAAGAAAAACTAGAAAAATTTATTTCTAACGAGCCAATTTTATGTTACTCAAATTCAAGTTGAGTGAAGTCAAGAGTGGAAGAAGCGCAAACTCACCACGGGCTGGTTCCCAGACTTTAAGCATTTAAGAGAAATTCTGGGAGATGCCGGTGATTAGGAAGCTTTTGCAGAAAAGGTTTTGAGTTGATTTAGAGATGAGAGTTGGAGTCCACGTGGTTTTTGAGTCTTTTGCAGAGAATGGAGTGAGTTTGTGGGTTCTCTGTTGCTTTTCGATAGAGTTTTTGGTGTTGGCGAAGAATTCATGGAGAATTCTTGTGTTTTGCTTGAACCGTTTTTAGCAGTTTTTAACTGAAACTAATTAAGAAGCTAATTGTCAAATTGCCCTACATGCCTCAAAATTAATAGAAAAAAGCAAGGAATCACTTGGAAGATTGTTTAAAAAATTAGAAAATTTTCAAACTTTTTGTTGACAAATTTTCCGTCTTGTTAAAATTGGAACCAAGAGGTTCACATTTTTTTTTTTCAAGTGACATTTGAACGTCGAAAAATTGCAATTTTAAGGAAGGCAATTAATTCATTGTCTTTCCCAATTCAGAAAATGCATGAATGTCATCTAAACGGCATCTAAGACAAACTCTGACATAATAGATGTCACTAATAAAGTCCGTAGGCGGTGTTCACACTATAATCATTGGATAACACGTATAGAGCTTAAATTGTGTACCTCTCTGACAATTGTAATTTTCAATATACATACATATGTATATGTACTTTTAATTGTATTGTCACATTTTCCAGACTCTTTTCAAACAATAATAAGTCACATCAAAAGAGTTCAATGTACAAAACGACTTATGTTAGAGATTTTCACTTAATGACACTTAATTATTTCGAGAAATTAAAACTGATGTCACTTAATAATAGTTTAAGACATCAGACGTCACTGAAAAGCAGAAAAATTTCTTAAATCAAAGCTTGTGTCTTGTGATCATAATTTAATACAACAAATGTCACTTAAAAGCATTTTGACGTTTAGCCACTAATATTTTGGCTGCCACTAGTATTTTCAATAAATTGTCAATCCATGTCAATGAGAATGAGATGTCAAAATGAGTGCCATGTGAACACCGACCTCACTAAATGACACTTTGAGACGTCAGATGTCACTTAATCATAATCTCAATAAGCAGAAATTCTATACAGCTAAGATGTGATTAAAATAAAACCCATTATAAAAAAAAGCCAAATATCAGGTGGCTGCATAACAAAAGTGTAATAAAATAAATACCTTAAAAAAAATTCTTTTAAGTCAACTCCTTCATGAAATTCTTGAAAACCACCGAATCGATTTAAGGAGTAAAAAGTCCAAATAAAACACCCTTAATTTATTATTTATAATAACAACCTTCCACGCAAACACTGAACCCTTTACACCCTCATGTACACGGTTACGGTCGGTCGGTTGACAATGTAAATATTGTCAAAAACTTACACCAACCATATACAGATATGTACCTACACCAAATTGACTTAAGCCCATAATGAAGACTAATAAAGACATTAAAAATTGTCAAATCGCAGACCTTAATTATTGCCCAAACCTTGCTTTATTCATGATGATGCCATCAGGCACAAGTAGATATAGTGGTATCTAACAAAATTGAGTTCTAACCACTGTCATATCACAAAGTGTCACTTTACCTTCACAAACACGTACCCTTTGGTTTCTTCCTTCCAAAATAAAAGTTTAGACACTTCCCCAGATTTGAAATTAACCTAAAAATTTGTCCTTTTGACTTATTATACCTTTGACCCGTTTTTCCACATCAGTAACAAGATTTTATAAAAACCTCGGATATCCATTAAAAATATCCCGAACCACTTTAATTTGAATGCACATTGTCGTCGTCTATATACATTATACATACATACATATACATATAAAGATACTTGTATACCCTTTGTAGCCTTATATAAAATAGATAGGCAGGCAATTTTGTAAACAAATGCCCTACAGGTACACGTTTCATCACAATCCCCCTTCTTCACCCCACTTTGGCTTCGTATCATTGTATAAAGCGATGCTTTTAACTTTATTAAGTAACCAACCAAACAATACCTCCAACTTACCAACCGACCGACAGTTGGAGCAGTAGCAGCAGCAGTCGAGCCGGTGAAACATTTATCTTTATCCACCGCACTTGAAGTCCGAGATCGATGGGGCGGGGATGGATTGAGGGAGGGTCTGTTATCCGTGTTAACTTTAGGCAGAGAATATGTATAAGTATGTACACTTTGGGCACAGGAGTATTTCTATAAATGTTTGTTTGGTTACTGTTTGGCTGTGTTACTATTATACCCACCCACCGCACCGACCGACGGCGGCGGCGGCCGGACGGTCTTCATCTGAATCCCCTGAAATTCAGTTCCGCAAGTTGGGAAAGTCAAAAGTGTAAACAAGGCATATTATATGGTATTATAAGAGGACTTGTACGTATGTACATATATACTCGACTCCTTGTTTCTTCGGGTTTTGGGTTAGTTAGGCTTGGTTTAGTCCTTTACCGGGCGCCATTTTCTCCCTTCTCAGTCTGTTCGGTTGTGTTTGCCAAGAGCTCAAAACATCTTTGCTTTGTGCATATTGTTGTTTCGTGTTGTTATTTTATAGATATACAAAGGTAAAGGTGCATCGGCTTCTGCTTCGTCAGGACCATCAGTACCTACCTACCATTTCGACCTGGTATACTACTCGTACCTCTGATGCTACAGTTACCTTATAACATAGGCTAAAGTGATTCCCTGAGATTACAAAACACACAACAGAGTTGTGTTGTCCTTCATATCATCTTGGGTTTTTGCTGCTTTTGTTGCTGATATTGTTGTTGTTGTTGTTGTTTTTGTGGTTGTTATCCAAAAAGGATAAAGGTACTCCTTTATACTTTATGTACAAGAGGAACCAGCAGCGTCAAACAAAGTGAATTAGAAGGTTTATTGTTGTTTCTTTCCTTGCTTATTGTTGTTGTTTTTGTTGTTATACTTGTTAGTTTATCAATCATCGAAGAAGGATATAGCGTGCATAAGTAAATAGAATTTAATGTAATTCCAGAATTGTCTTTCTATCCCAATGTTTTTTGATAGAGTTTTTGGGGAGTTCGGTGAGGAAAGTTAGAGGCTTCTGATGAGAGAAAGTAGTTAGTGGGTGGGTGGTGTATGGGGTGTGGTTTAAACGAAAGCAAATGTTATCCTAGAAAATATACCCATCTACTAACAACCTTTGAATTATAAACATTATACTCGTAGAGGTTTTGTTGAAAATGAAAATTAATTAATTTGTGACTGATTTATTTAACAATTTAATATTTTTTTTGTATTGTCTTTAAACTATGTATGTCAGTGAATTCAGAGTGTGTGTCCCTCAATAAGCAATTGTTACTATTCGAGATAATTAAGAATCATAATTCGAGAGAGAAAATGTCTTTTATAGAATTTGTCCCTAGTTCAGAATATACAATTTATTTACATATGTAGATATAAAGTAAATATAAAAAATTTTATTAAGTGACACAAAACGTCACTAGAAATTAAAACTTTGAAAAGATCTGACAATGCAAAATGCCATAAAATCACAATTCTGAATAGAAGAAATATTTAAATAGAAAGGC
The DNA here is from genome assembly GCA_905146935.1 of Scaeva pyrastri. NCBI lineage: Eukaryota > Metazoa > Arthropoda > Insecta > Diptera > Syrphidae > Scaeva > Scaeva pyrastri. The sequence goes on from LR989927.1 coordinate 58,648,320, forward strand.
ATCACTTAATCATCTATACTAATATATAAAGCTGAAGAGTTTGTTTGTTTGAACTCGCTAATCTCAGGAACTTCTGGTTCCAATTGAAAAATTCTTTTTGTGTTGGAAAGTCCATTTGTCAAGGAAGGCTATAGGCTATATAACATCTCGCTGCGACCAATAATAGCGAAAAACCAGTTGAAAATGTTGCAAAAACAGGGAAAATTATTCATATTTGAGGACTTCCGTTGCGAGCGATGCTTAAACGGTTCAAGTTACCAAAAAAATATGTACGAAAGAATTAATTTCTCTTTAAATTGTCTAAAAAATGTCTGCCATACTATATATGTCTATCTTTTAAAATTGCCCACTTTTACCTTTGTTAAGGTAATGAAAAGTCTTTTTTCAACATAAAATAATAATAATCCATCCAATTTCCAAATTTCACAATTCGTTGAGTCATTCTGGCGGGATTGGGAAATTAAAAAAAAAAATCTATCCAACGGGAACTATACATTTTACGGGATGAAAAGTAAAGTTTTAAGTTACTTTTAATAAGAGACGGGAAAGTACTCACGTTGAAAATAAAATCGAAATTGATCGCGATTTAGGAGAAAGAGTTACTAGCACTTAGGATTTAATATCGAAAGTGTAGATATCGTTAAAATAGGGCAATATTGGCGTGAAAAAAACAAATTTTATTGTGCACAATGTTATGTGGTACATATTTCCAAAATGTTTCTTGACTTAAATATGTCAAGTGTGATTAATCATTAACTTAAAATGTATTTGGTTCATTTTCGACAAATATCGAAGGGACTTTTTCACGAAAAATAAAAATCTAAAACTAAAATTTACCGAAAACAAGCAATGTTCTTGACTTCAAATGTATTTTGTTTTCATTATAATGCATTTGTCAATACCTAAATAATAAAATGTTGACGAATGAAAATTGACATTTTTTTTTACCATAAATAAAAACTCATTTATTTATTTATTTATTTATTTATTTATTTATTTATTTATTTATTTATTTATTTATTTATTTATTTATTTATTTATATATTTATTTATTTATTTATTTATTTATTTATTTATTTATTTATTTATTAATATATTTCATTTATTTATTTATTCATTTATTTATTATTTATTTTTTTATATATTTTCCATTTATTTAATAACTTATCGTTTAATAATTTGTTTGTAATTATTTATTTAATTATTATTATTGAATTAAAAATGAAAATCTGTGATAATTCATTGTTGGTTGTCTTTCACAAGCCACCCCACTCTCTTTCTCAAAATATTCTAGTATTCATAAACGTATTATTGTTATTTTTTGTCTATTTAATGAAGGTTTTAAATGTAGCTTTCCTTCACGTCAACAATTAGAAGAACACATATTATTAAAAAACTTAATTTATACTTGGCAGTAGTAAGGTAGCTTATATACCAATCTCTGTAAATTGTGCAATATAGATTTAAGATAAAAAGAAAAAATTTCGCTACAATAAAAAATACAAAAAAAATAAAAACTACAAAAAGCTCTAACAAAAATGTTGTTGTTAATAAAATTGTTTTCAATCAACATCACAAGTAAATCGACAGAAACGCCAAGTTTTCAAATTATGAACAGTGGGTCAATGTCAGTGTGGGTCGCACCAAGCCTCTTTTTAAAAACATAATCTTAATTGAGATTATAATAACTGAAATTAAAGCGGACAAAGTCGCGGGCAACAGCTAGTATTACATAGAAGCAGACGTCACTTAATGACATAAGGACATAATAAAAATATGATTTGGTATCATAGTATTAGATAGAAATGAAACGACACTTTGAGCTAACAAGATTAACTAAATTAAGTCAAATATTTGAGGTACTTCCAGAAAACTTTCGTCACTTAATCACATTTTAAAGACGTCGATGTCACATTTTTAAAAAGCTAGTAACATAAAATCATTATTTTAAATGTAGACAACACAAAACTAAATAATAATACAACTTCCAGTCGAAATCGAATTATCTGAGTACGGAAATATAATGAAATGACATTTTGAAACTGTTAGAGACGTGTCACGAAATCACAGTTTAAAATTTAAGAGCACAACACAAAATGACAGAACATGAGACATAAAACACCAAATGATGCAAAATTTAGAAATGGACAGTGTTGTACTTAGACTCTTTAGAGGTAACTCATTTTGAGGTTAATTTTTTTGAGTTTGAGATGTCAACATGAGCCCAATGCGAACACTATCTTATGTGGGAGATATGTACAAGTACATGTGTATATAAGTTATGTATGTCACTTAATGACGCTTTAAAGCATCGAATATCACTAAAATAAAATTTAAAACCTTGGTTATCCTTCTTTATTTGAAATTAATTTTATTGATTTGGCTCAATTTAAAATTAACTTTTTAATGACAAAGAATCTATCAATTTTTGCGGTAAACAATGAAATTTGGGAAGAATTTCATCGCTTGAAGCTGATTCCCTATTTTTTTTTATCCTTCCCCAAGTCCTTGATATTAATTATATTTTTATTTACATTATGATGTCTTATTTCCCAAATTAAAACAAAAGTTAACGTTGAAGAATTTCACCCTTCAAGCCTTCTCAAAATCAAAATCTTAAGATACTTTCACTCTCACTCTCTCTCTCACTCTTCCTGTTCCAAATCCTTATGGTCGTGTGTAGTGTCTTGTCCTTAGTCTAATTTATCTCAACTTTAAAGGACTCCCAAAATGGAGAATGGTATTCCCGGGATGCCATTTAATTATTACGACATTGGAATGGAATTTCATTCTAAAGTTAAGTCAACCTTGTTTTTTTTTTTTTTTTTTGGAGCTCAGGTTGAGTTTTAGTGCTTGATAAGGTCGACTCGACTTACAAACAATGTAACTCAAGGATCTATGGTTGGTTGGTTAGTATGTCTTCGTCATGGTTTCGTCCTTTTTTTTTTTGTTGAGTTGAACAATTTAGTAAACGTGTCATGAATTAGACAATGTAAAAAACGTCAAGACCTCTTTTTCTGTACCTTGCTATGTCCTTGCGGAAAAGAGTAAACTGACAGTCACGGGCGGAAGGACGGACAGACAGGGAAAAGGGAAGAAGACTTAAATGCGGGTTGAGTAAAATGCGACAACGATGATGTTCTCAAGTGTTGTAATGATGATCGTAAATCTGTTTTATGGACATAAGAGAGGACATAAAAAGGATAGGCGAGTGCGATGAGAAAAGGAATCAAAGGTGATATACACATTGAGCCATGTATTTTCACATAATATTAAGTATGTGTAATGTGAGCCACCATCACACACACATTCTCGGATACCTATCCAAAGTATCTAGATACTTTTTTTTATAAAAAGTTGAAAAAAGCCCCGGTAAAACCATCAGATACGAGTATGATGGGATGCGAATAAGGAATGGAAATCGGATACATTATATAAAGGTACTTTCCCGCATACACACACATATTATGTATATACCTACTTATAGATGTACCTATGGACGATGATGGAGATATATGAGGAAGCATTAATAAATCGATGAAACGTCTTATAAGGATGTGCTAGATTTTATGAATGAGTTCTGGCCTCCTTCATATATACATACAAACTTACCCAAGTTCGGTCAAAAGAATTGGAGTCTGGAGCGATGGATTCTGATGGTAGGCGGGTCAGTGCACTGTGGAACTGATAGATGGACAAATTTGGCCAAAAAGTAACTTTATATTTCTTTTGAATTTCGATATTAGAAGTCAATCTTAGAATTGGAACCATTGCCCGATGAGTATCTGAGCCATATTCAATAAGGCAACTTGGAGTTACCCAGCATCAAGTCATTCCCAAGCGATTGCATTTTTTGGGAATGATTCTAAGGCAGGGAACTTGGGTTCCTTATAAATTGAAGGAACATTGATGGTATTTTCACGTGGGAAAACTTTCTTCAGCAAATTCGGAAGAGTTTTCTTCATCACATCGTGATTTTAGATGAAAAACTTCTTCGCTGTCAGCACCGTCGCGTCGAATTCTCAACCCGAGAAGGTTTTGCTGGTATTTGGTGGAACTATGACTTTGAAAATGCTCGGTTTCACGTTGATAATCATGTTAGAATCTAATTGAAAACACTCAAATAGAAATTCCTATTCCACTCGCCGTATTGTACAGATGTTCGGAAATTAATGTTTTTTTCTGGAAACGTCCTTATGGGAAGAATGAAAGCATCCCAAAGTCAAAATTTCAACATATTCGATTTAAAAAACATCAAATAAGTTTTTCAAAAAGAAACCTTCCTTTCCACTGTACCCCCCTGTGATAGGAGTTGGGGCAGGCCTTATTAAATGATTTATTAGCCGTTTGGTAAGGAAAAACGGGAGGAAATTCTAAATATATACGAGTATGTTTGTAAGGAGCCAGTCCAGTGACCTGTTTACGATGGGAATAAGAAGAATACATATGTCTGGGGAAGATGGCGCTATACTTAGGTACGACATATAAACGTTCCTAAAATTGCGTGTTCAGAATTGAGATGAGGTCATTGGTCAGATGGAACTAATTGATGGATTTTTATGTTGTTTTTTTTTTCCAGAAAGCCAGGTCTTCTACTAAATATCATTGCTGTGGTATTATTTATCTTCTTTTATAAGTTATGTGCCGGTTTCTGTTAAGATTTATATGTTAAACAAAAAAAATATATATATAACAAATTTAAGAAACGAAATGGGAGTTTTTATTATTTAATAACATTTTTGTGTTGGGTTTCAAAATGCTGGAGGTCTTAAATTCTGCATAAGTTGTTCTTAAAACGCAAAAAACACTACTAGAATGTATGTTTAAAACTTACACAGTGGGTAAGTTATTGATTTAATTGAAATTAAACGAAGTAACCCTTAATGACTGCCTTGAGTGACCCCTTAATTTGAAAATAAAAGCTGTTGTAAAAGAGCTTCTGAAAGAAATTTATTATGAAGACATTATGCTTAAAAGCGATGCTTCAGTTCTTGTCCATAGTTCTAGGACTGTTGAATCCACATTCAAGGTTCAAAAAATAATCGAATGTCCTCCCATCATTCTAGTACTATACGAGACTTTGACATTTATTAAAGTTAATAGTCATTCAAGGCTAATTTTTGGACAGCATTTATACTTAAAGTTTATTGTAAAATCTTTTTTTTTCAAATCATCTATTTTCAGAACAAAACTTATAATTCGATTTACTTTTCGACTCAAAGAACCATTTACTCAGAAGACATCAAAATATTATACAGTCACTGCCTAAAAGCTTCGGATTCATAAAGCTCTTCATCCGAGTTTAAAGAGCTTAAATTTTGAACAATTTTTGCTAGGAAATTATGTTTTGCTCCCTGGATTGCAAAACCTTGGCGAACTATAGAAATTTTGTTTGGTTTTGATCAGGTTCCAAAGTAGTTATTGGCTTCCGGCTTAAACCAAAGCTTTTGGAAAGAAGATGGTCAATGTTGTCCTATAGCAGTCGACTCAACGCTACCAAGATGATATTGTGTCAATTTTAAGCCGTTTTTATTGAAAAAAGCCTTTGTTTTTGAGTTACAGTTTGAGGACAGTTCAGTTATACAGTTTCGCTATTTATATAAAAATTACTAGCAGACCCGCCCGTTGCTGTGGCTAAGATTTTTGTTAAATTTTATTGTAGTAAACTATTTAGGGGGAACAGTAGCCTGTTTAAAAATATTTATTGAACAAAATTGACAGACGTGCGTCGCTCAATGCAAATTGTGTACCAGCAACAAAAATTGAAAAAGTACGAACAATTGAATTTCACTGTATTTACTTAGATAAGCTTTATTTAGGTCCTCAGACCTACGAAGTCCGTTGGTGTTCCCTAGCGGGACAAAGGGCCTCAACTACTCATACTCTCCATCGTGTGCGGTTTCCAGCGATGTATTTCAGCTACCTCTAGCTCTTTCCCAATCTCGCAGATTCCTCCTCCACTGTTCTCCTCCATGTGCTTCTTGGTCTACCATCAACTCTTCTTCCTTCTTGTGTGAGTAGGTATTTAGCTTACTTCAAAATAAATTTAACTTGTACTTCAGCTGTGCTATTATATAGTAGCTTACATCAATGAAACGTACCATAGCGCCATCTATTGAATACTTACTCAATCCATTACATATCTCCATCTTTTAAAATCATTTGGAGCTAACAGATAACTGTGACTGTCAAATAATAAATTGAGATGTAAGCTACTCTGTAAAGAAATTCGCTTAAGGCGCCATCTGTTCTAGACTTATGGAAACTACGATCAATAACAACAATCAACGTTGTTGATCAGTTTATTATTAATTATTAATTATTGGGACCGTTAATTTAAATAATAACTATCCTATCATCTAAGTTGGACCAAATTACATATATATGCCAACTTTCGTGAATATCAGTTGAGTTGTTTTTGAGTTAATTCAAGACATACACACGGACATTGAATTTTTATATATTAAGATGTATAGTACAGCCAACTTTGGCTTCTTTAGGCAGTAAACCAATGATTCCAAGTGATTTTCTGTTCTGTTGGGCGCCAATTAACTTGAACATGCTTTGATTGAGTTTTCGTAAGAATCAATACTTCTATAATAAATAAATCATATTGAAAACAAATATAAATGTTATTTTTTTTCCGCTCCAAGAACATTTCAATGAATCAATATCCTTTTTCATTTAATAAATTTCCCTAATAGTTCAAAATCAATCTTCAACACTTTGAAATTATTCAAGCTCAACAAATTCAAACTCATTCTCTAAGATGTCGACTATTATAAATTCGTTTCACTCAATCACACTTGAAACAAAAAAAAAAAAAAAAAAAAAAAACACCAACAGAAACCCTTTGAACTTCAAATTGAAAATACAGTTTAGGGTTATCGAGAGTATTTGTAATCAAAATTATATTCAACGATGCAACGCCATCGTTTAACTTCAACTCCTCAAACTCATACATGGAATCGACAAGTAGTTTTTATGTTCAAGTCTGGTGAGGGTATAAGAGAAATGGAGTCCGAAAGACTGTGTTTTATGAAATTTTTAAATCGATCGGCTATTATTTCTCAAACTCTATTGCCCTGCATTTTGTTGGTCTGTTTTTAGTTTCTGGCCAAAAACCAAGTATTCTATGTATGTACTCGTACTCAACATCCAGTACATGCTTTTTAAAGAAAGTAAAAATCCTTCAGAACATGCAGAAGCGATACTCGTAGATAGCTGTGATGTAAGTACGAGTACGTGTGAATACTTGAAGTGAGCTAAATTTAGATTGCTTTAAAAGGGTCTGATAGTGGATTTGGAAAAAGTTTAAACAGAGGGTTTCATTTGTTCTAACAAGTTTCTTGAACGAATACTGCTTCCAGCTAGTTTGGGACTTTATTGTTTTTAGCAGAACTGTAAAGGCAATTAAAGAACAACTTTGAGGGACATTGTATCGTTCAAACTATTACGCTAGAAGGCTTCTACGGGTTCCTAATTCCATCAGCATAGAAATAGATTGGAGCGGAGCGTAGGGAACAAATCAAAATGTACAAAGAATTTGGATATGTCAAAATTTCGTTAATTAAAAAGTTAAATCTCTGATTCTATATATTCTCGATGATATTTAAGGTATAACTTCAACCAAAAAAACATGTTTAACTAGAAATAGTTTGCTGGGAATTGAATTATAGAGAAGACGCTGGTGTTGATGGGAAGTCAGAATGTTACCTATTGAACCATTATTATCAATTATATGATATTAAATAAAGAATAATAGGTGCTTCTTTATAGTCTTTTAAGAATATTGAATGGAAAATCCCCTCTCTAAAAACTTCAGTGTTTTGTGGACTTTGCCAAACATGACAAACCTTTGGCTTTAGAAGAATTCTCTTACCCTGGATCTTCTATAGTTAATTGAGGACACTTTAGGTTGCTTAGGCAAGTATTGAACCTAAAAACATGCTTTCCATTGTTATTTTGGCAATAGGTCTGTGTAATTTATAGACACTTTTCTGATGTTAAGCAAAAGAAGAATCACTACTTGATGCATTTAGAATTTAATTGTCAAATTAATTCCTTTTGCAAGAAATCAGTTTAATTTATGTCAATCAATTTTCTTTTGACGTTTACGCATTTGTTATCAATTTCGTTTTTTACTATAGAATTGAACATCAAATAAATTTGTGTTAAATATGGAAAACCTCCATATTTAGATTTTCTACTACAGTTAGTCTAATTTAATTAATCTACAACCGACCTTAGATGATTGTCATAGACGTTTTCGTGTCCTTTGTTCTTCCTTCTTTGTTCCATTATCTGTATTAAGCTCTGTGATGTATCAACTGATAGTATATTTCTCGCTAATTTGAAGTGTCCCTACCAATAAATATTTAGCATTTTGGGTTTATGAACCGGATTAAAAACGGTCATCTTTATTTTTTTTTTGGAATGAGTCTTTTACCGACAAAAAAATTCCCATGCGACCATTGCCTTTCCCTTTAAACAAAAGACTAAGACGTGAAATCCATTTATATAGCCCCACTTATGGAGCTATCTGAGATCTGATGCAACTGCTTGTAAGGCGAATTTCTAAGAGAAAAATTCTCACGTTGCATCAATTTAAAAGTTAGAAAACCTCCTTCGTCTTGTCTCTTATCTTTCTCTTTTTCACTAACTATACAGGTATGTCTTTTCCCTTTTGTTACATATTCTTATGGGTTTTTCAAATTTACACACCACAAAAATAAATGTTTTGTGTATCACTACCACCCCCCTCCCCTTGGTATCCACGACATAAAACGCATCATCCCGTCGCCGTCGTCCTGTAAAAACGTGTGTGAATAACGCCACGGGTAATGCTTTCTACGCCAACAACAATATCAACTGTGATATCATATTTTCAATTTACCAATACAAAAAAAGAAAATCAACAACATGAGGACGAATGGTTGGGCTGTGGCAGTGGGGAGGGAGTTGGCAATGGGTGATGGCACTGGCACTGGCGATGGAGGTTAGTGTCAGTGATGATAGGTTTTTCGAGAGGCAAAACTATTAACGGTTTGCGAACAAACCCACCTCCTACTCCTACAAAAGGAAGAGAAGTGGGATTTTGTGTTTACTAATTTTGCGATTGTTGTTGACTTTGATAGTTATTATGTTTATCATCATCAACATCGGCAACGCAGTGCACTCGTGGTATAAAATGAAATAAAATGCTCGCTGTTGCTGCTTCTGCTGCTCTTGGATGCTGCTCCTGCTGGATACCGAATCAGTGGGAAATAAAGCGAATAAGCGTGTGCAAGCGAGCGCGAGTGTAACCATTCAAATAATGAAACCGCGATTTGAGTTGCATTTGAATAAGGGAGGATATGATGTTGGCGTGTGATGGCAGGAATAGTGGCAGCTTCACCATCAGGAGCGCTGCAGCAGCACCACTGGCACTACAGAAACTTGGTATACTATATCTATGTACTTGAATATAGCGCAGGAAAATCAGCACCAGCTGCAATCGAGATGGCTTTTATAAACGATATTATGAAGCTATGGTTGGTGGTGCATCATCATCAGCGTCATCAGTAAAGTGGTTTTCCGGGGAGGGGGAGTCATTGGTGAAGCAGGCTGTTAAGAGTTTTACACTACAAAAGGGGTGTCATGCTCAATCCCCCAAACAATCCCTCCCACAGCTACAAGAACGAGAGTATAATGTAGTTTTTTGGGTTTGTATAGATATTTTACAAAACTTTCACCGACTAGATACGAGTTAAGCGCGACCAAACGTCCCATCCCCCTATCCCACCATCTGCCCGCATAGCACACGAATTGAGGAGCAATTTTTGGCAGCATCATTGTTTTATTTGCACGCGTGGAGAAATTAAATTAATTAAAAAGCTGGGAGTATAATTTGTATATACAAATACATAATGTATGTATACACACTAGGTTAGCCTATTCTATCCCAGCCTATTCCCATTTTCTATGCTCGTATGTCAGGTTTTAATTTGTGTTATTATTTGGGGATTTGAAAAACAAATAATAAACGGACGTATGTATATATGTACCTCACCTTTTGCATCTCTCTTTGGGTTTTGGACTTTAAATGGATTAGATCATTATTTTTGGTTCGCTTGCAAAATGACACGATTAAATTAGTTTTTGTGAGTTTTTTTTTTTGTGAATTTTGTTTAAATTTGTATTTGGCCGAGAGAATTTCGGTTTAATCCAAAACTAATATTGGCGGAAAACATGAGAGTTATGGTGAGCTTTTGTTTAAATACTCTGGGTGTTTGTTTGTAACTCTTGAATACTTATTTTGGGGGTATAATGTACATTGTAAAGATATTAGAAAATTATGGGAACAAGTTGAAAAATATGGCCAAAAAAACGTTAAACACGCAAAAGTGCTATTGGCTTGAATTGAAAACGATTTTCATCTAGAAGTCATAAGGATTCTTAGTAGATTGTATAGCTGTTGGAAGGAACTTGTAGCTTTTTGTCTGCGACTTTGGAAAACTAATTGAGATATTAAAGATCAATCCACATCACATTTATGTGATAAGAATTATATTTCCTCGAATCGTGCAGCAAATACAACTAAGTGTGAGCTGTGTTGCACTTCGTTCCGGACTTCCGTACCTGTTGAAACTATGTGTCGTTGTTGTGAAATTCGGGTCAAAAGAAGCTAGAAAAATCTAGATGATAGATGATTGAACAGTCTTGGATCTCATGTGGATATGTGTTCGACGAAAATTGCTGCAACACCACGTTGTCTTCAACATTTGGTAGATGATTACTTTTAATCATTTCCACTATCCCTTTCACAAATGCTGGATTAATAATATCACCTGTCAAACTTCGAAAGTCAATACTTAAAGACCCTTAAGCAGGCATTTTAATAACACAAAAGTAAGTAAGTAAATATTGAGGAAACAACACTGGAGGTGTCAATAGTGTAGATGTTGCACAATAAAGGTATTAAAATTTATCCTATTGGCACCACTTGGTTGTAATTATGACATCGGCTGATAGTCAAACACGCAACCGAATTTCATCATTCCAAAAGAGTCAGGAATGTTCCATATAAACTGAAACAATTGCTATAAAATTAAGTAGATACCACGCCCCCTCTCAAGTCTTATGTATACAAACTCAAACTTCTTTGTTCAATTCTTCATTTTAGGAACCAATTATGCCATTCAAATTAAATTCAATGAGATTGATGTCCCTGATTTCCCAGTAGTTCTGCTGTCTCTGGTTCTGAACTTAGAAGAAGATCGAAACTTGGTTGAGTTTGCTTTGTTCATGTAAAGCTTAGAATTTTATCTTTCAAAAATAACTCACTACACCAAGTTGTTGTTGGTTACTTACGTTGCCAACACTGGCATGTTGATACATTCTTCATCAGTCATTCGAGAAGTATGTAGAAGTCTTATATGCAGCTTTTCAGTTTAACCTTTTATTGATTCATTATAAGTTCTTCAAAAAAAAGTGAAAAGTCCAAATTTGATAAGTTAATTTCGGTGAGTATGAAAATCTTATTTTTCTGCGTTTCCTTTTTTTATTGTTGTTGCCAAAAATAAATGGAAGAATACAAAAATGAGCATAATAAGTATTTTCCCCAATAAAACGAGATCCTTTAAGTTATTTTCTATGAAATTTGTTGAAGCAAAAATTACAAACTATTTTGTCATGCTTTTATTTTTAAAGGCCAAGAAAAAATGTCATTCAAATGAAAATTTCAACAAAATAAATTGTTGAAAGAGAAATTTCTCATCCGAATAATAATATCTTCGCAAGAATCATTCTTGTTTTAAAAGGTGTAATTCCTTGGCGTGTCCATAATATCCGAAAACTTCCATAAACCCTTCCGACAGGTTATCTATAATGTAATCATTCCAAGAGAGTGTCGTGTTGAAATATATACCCAGGTTATTCACAGATTTAACAAACTCAATCGGTGAGTTGTCCAAGGAAAATTGAGAAAAATACTAGGTATCAATATTTGTTCTTGAGTTTAAAAACAAGTCATTAGGACATGACCAGTTCATGATTCTCTAAAGGTCTGCGTTAACCTCATGTACTGCATTTTCCATAAGACCTAATGGAAAGCTTTTCCAAATGTTTATATTGACAGCATAAATATCTATACCTAGCAGTTTAAAATACTTAAGGGGAGATCATTTGTATACATGATGGTAAAGAATACTGGTCCCAGTATTGAGCCTTGCGGAACGCCTATGGAAAGAGGAATAAACTGTGATACACAATTGTTTGCCATGACAGCTTGATTTCTTTGGCTTAAGTACGATGAAACAAGTTTAATGGATGACATTGAAAAATTACATTGACCATAGAGACAAAAAGAAGTGACCCTAAATGACAGTCACTGTATAAGCAAGCAAATTCATTGGTAAAGACTATAAAGTCCTTGTTTTCATCCAATTTGTTATCTTATTTTTCTTTTTATTTGAATCACCCTATATACATAGTGTACCTATTAATGTTCACCTAAAATACCTGATAATCATACAAACTCACTTTTTTATAGGGGATTAAGAAGCTACACATCTCTTAATTCGCTTTAATGACTGATTTCCATAATCCATTTATTAAGAAAGTTTAATGTTTTTTTCGTTTAAAAATAAAAATGTAACCCCTCGAACCTGGCAACATTTTGATTATCCTTCAACATCCACTCAATGCGACATACTGCGCATGTCCATTCCAAATGCCACCAATAATATATCTATGTACATATGTACATATAAAAATCCATCCTTCATTTCTGTCTTATATTTTTATTTACTCTGCCAAAAAAACTCTAACAAACACAGAGTTCCGTCGCTGCTGGTTGCAAAATTTTCTCCGTCAAAAGAAATTCCATAAAAACCAACAAAAAAGTATACAAATTTGACATTTCATGTGAATAAAGACAAAAGATGACTACGAGTCACAATTTGAAAAACAATTTCTTGTGGTTCTAAGGAAAAATAAGGATTAAGAAAAAAAAAATCGTCCTAAAGTGAAAGTGTATAAGTGTTTGAAAATTCAAAACTAAAAAAGAAACCCCCCTGAAAGAAACAACAACAACAACCTTAAAGGACGACGACGAAAAAAATGTAAAATTTACCCAAAAAATCGTATCCTTGTGTGTTTTTTAAAACAAGAGTGTACTCGAGGGAGAAAGTGCATGCCACCCACCCACCCTATACCATCACCCGTCCCCCAAATATATCCCAATACAACAACCCATCATTGACTCCACCATATCGTACCAATACAAAAGTATCAGGAGTCTAGTTGCTCCTTGCTCGTTCCACGTTGGTTGCTCTCGTTCGTCGTCGCCACTCATACAAAATTGTGTTATTGATTTTTCCTGATTCAACGGTGCGTTTTTGTTTTCCGTTTGCATTTCCGTCATCATCGAATAAACGTGAGCGTTTTCGTTCTTCGTGCTTTATCCCCGTTATCCCGCCACCGTCGCACTGAATGGCTAATAGTTCGAGAGCTGAAGCCGAAACCGAAGCAGTAGCAGAGCTGCAGTAACGACGACAGTAGCAGCTGTATAAGTAGTCGTAACCCCACATGAGTGGAAATTGTCAAGCAATTATTATTCAAGAGTGCATTCAGCGATAAAATACAAAAACAAAGAATACAAAAAAAAACAACAACAACAACAACAGAAACAGAAACAAAAGTTCAAGGATTCTCGTGTGTAATAACAACGTATCCTGTCAGATTGACACCGCTTCATCGCTATCGCCAGCGCCATCGCGGCAGCCTTCTCTGTATCCTCGGTGTCCTCCGTGGCGCCCGCATCGGAATCGGCTCTAGCATCGATACAAAATCTCTCTCACAATTCGGCTCGGTTCGATTCGCCTCGCCTCGTTTTCGCTTCACTTCGATGGGATTCGGTTCGGTTTGGGTTTGGGTTTGATTTTCCGGCCCGTAGGCAATTTTCAAGTGTTTGACTCTTCTACTTGTCGTCGTCGTCGGTGGTCCTTTATAGATCCTTGTTTTTATATTCAAGTGGGTTAAGGGGGTAATAAGTTGCTTATACTCGTGCTCGTAGAAATGCGTTGTCATCGTCGTTGGCGCGGATGCTGCATTGTTTAAGGAAATGTCATCATCATGATATTATTGACATTTGCCTAGAGAACCACACAAATACCCAACCAAATAACCCCTTACACTCCCTCCATTAACTGCCACGCTATCAAATCGGAGGTGTCATGTGTGTGTGACTTGTGTTTGTGTGCGGGTTTTATAATAAATTATTATTAATTCCTCCTTAAGGGCGGGCGGGCGTGCTTACGGCGAATTTGTCTTTCGTTGTGTGAAGCGAATACATCTCAATTCAGTTATATGCATCGTTGTCTCCTTTTGGAAGGAGTGAGTGTCCTTGGAATTAGCCAAGATTATGTACTTAAATCGGAGCCCCCCAAGTCATAAGAAACCCTTGTTGGGGGGCTCCACAGAAAGCTTGGCCAAGTTCAACAAATCATCAGGCGGAATTTCCGGGAAATACCATCACAATCACCACCACCACCAACACCAACACCACCACCACCACCACCATCAGCAGAAGCATCAACACCATAGTCAAATATCCGGTTCGCTGTCGTTAGGAACGACTTCAGGATCTGGAACTGCATCTAAAGCTGGAGCAGGAGGAGCATCTTCAATGATGTATTCAAGTTCATCAACAACAAACCTAATGATGGCTGGGTCCTCGTCCGGAAGTGGATCGCATTTGGGTGGCAATGTGCATCCACATTCACATTCACGTGTCAAACGTAACAAAAAAAATTCATGGGGCGCCCGGGAACGGGCCGGAATGAGTTTTTTAATTGTTATTGCATTTTTTGCCGTTTTTGGGTTAATTATTCTAACCGAGGTGAGTTTTACCATTTTTCTTTTTGATTTTTGTTTGTTTTGTATCCTTTATCCTTTTAGATCTTTGTTTGACTCCTGTTTTTTTTGTTTAGTTTTAGACACAAAAATAAGCTCAACAGATTCCAATGTCATTCAACTTGTTCGTGTTGTTTTTTGTGCAATTTATATGCAGACATCTTTCAAGGACTAACCTTTTGTATTTTGTTGGTAGGGAAGGTCCTTTTGAGGAGAATTTGTATGTATGGAGTGCGTTTGATGTTGTGTACAAGTGTCTGTGTGTACTGAGATTTTATTTATATTTATGTATGTGACATCGTTTTGCTTGTGTAATTGGTGTGAATTGCAGTGCATTTTCTGAACGATGAAAGATGAACGATGGTATGAAGAAGATGATTACGATGTTGATAATGATGATGATGACAACGTATAGTGCCGTTATGTCTGATGAATGCACACGTTTTCGTTTTATCTTTTTTTTTTTTGACTTTTTGTTTTATGTTGTTTCAAGGATCCTCTTCTATACTGATGCATGCTGCCTGGGTGTAAAGTTGGAGAGTTTGCTTTTGGTGTGAAGAGTGCGTTCGAAATGATGAACCTACCTATGTAGATGGCTTTTGTATAATGAAGACAGAGTGTGTATTGGCCAACGTTAAGGGCATCAGTACAATTGTGAAGATTGTTGTTTCTTTTAACACCTTTAGTCACAGGTCCTTAAGAAATTTGTTGAAAAGACTGTAATTTTGTATGTCATTATAAAAATGCATGTACACATTTACGAACGGAATTATTAAAATCGGTCTAGTCTGAAATGAAATTTCGAAAACCTCGAGATCCTTGAATTTTTACCATCCTGATTGCGGGGAAGTCATATATTTATGAGTAGGAGCAATGACATTTGAAAAATAACCCAAGGCTTAGTGGAAGATTAACCTTCCAGGACGAAGTTCGGGGTTTTGAATTTGAGCAAAGTAGTTAGAAATTTGTAATCTTTGAACCATAGTAATCGTCATAGCCCGGCCAACGTAATTTTCTAAGAAATTTTGACCGATTACGGCGACGCCAGATTTTGGATCATAAGTAGGCCGATAACGTCGTCACTTTTATTGGTACACGAATGCAAATTTATTTCTCCCTGCGACGATTATAGCGAGAGTTAAATAGACAAAATACATGGAAAGTTGTCTTAGCAGACACTTTTGACACTGAATAAATGACAGCCAATTTGAGCGATTAAGCTTCAACAATATGGCCGCTATCAACTGTCAAAGTTTAGTACGTCCCATAGTCTACCGTTTTTATGCATTTTTTGGCGTTAAAAAAAGTTTGTAGAAGTCTACGTAACCATCATGGAACAAGTTTAATTGAAACCTCTTTTCTTCATCTGATAAGCCGGTGTTCCCTAAAGTTATCGGCTTTTCTATAAGCTGCTAGGTGTCTCTATGGGCCAACTCTGTCCTAAGCTAGGTGTTTTCAGTTTCACATGCCAAATTGGTTAAAGTCATCTCTCACCTGCGTGGACCACCTGACTCTTCAGAGCGTTGCCTCTGGTAAACTGTCCATTCATTTTCTTTGTTGAAACTTGCATTTACTATTATATTTTTTAAAATAGCCTAGCTTTTCTTATCATATGTCAAAAGACGACAACTTCTCTTTTTGGAAAACCCTTTACTATTCAACGAATCTTCCCTATTTCTTTCTTCTACAAGCTGAATATACATAAAGACACACATTTTCTGCTCATTATTTTATAAAAAATATCCATTTGAAAATAAACACATCCAACAATATAGATACTCATCCATAAAAGTTATTCATTTAATTCTTATTCATTCATAACATCTATGCATTTACTATGAATAGTCCCTAATACATAGACTCCTTTCAGTTTAAAACAGCCAATTAAACTTATATTATTTACAAATTAGAACAAACTCATAGATAGCCTTTAGATTCACTCTTATTCTCTTAAATGGCGCCCAAATGAAGTAGAAGAATGGCGCTCTTTCTTAGAAGAATCATCAAAATATAAGTTGTTTGGTGTGTGTTCAACTTACACAAAAATTAGAAAAGAAAATAACAAAAAAGTAAAATTGAAATCTACAAAATAACGCTAATTGAATTCTTCTTTTCTTTATTTTCCTTGATTTTTCGAAAAGCTCTCTGTAAGTATAAAAATATATCAACAAAGACTCAATTCGACATCAGCGCCACCACAATCTAATTTTAATGAAAAGTAACATTGTTTTTGTTATCTAGAATATTTTTAATTTGTTATCCTCTTTTAATGACATAATTAAATTTTGTTTTAAATTTAAATTTTTAAAAATACGTGTGTATAAAAAAGATTAACTAATTTCCTTTTTTTCTTTCCGTGTGTCTTTTGTGTTGTTGTGTTTATTGTCCTTTTGCAAACCACAATTAAACTACCTTACCTACCCTCTGCTTTTACTCTTCTACTCCATTTAGCTCTTCATGATCGACGAAAAGAGCCATGGCGGAATGGTAGTACTGAGGCATGGAAATCTTGGCAGTCGCTTGGGCGATTCACTGCCAGATTATGATAATGTAAAGGTAAGAAGAATTGAATTAAATTATTTTTCAAAAAAATCGTAAAATGGTATAAAATAGCACAAGAAAAAAAAACACCTCCTCAACGACAACGAAGAGTCCTCGTCCTTATTTTTTTTGGTTTGTTTTCGTATCGCGGAATTATTTCCTCCACCATCCATGGACGGTGTCCTTGTTGTTAGTCCTTGTTTCATATCCTCTTTTTTTTGCAAATGGCAAGACTGAGGATATTTTTTTTTACTGTACTTTCCTCTCCTTCTGTCCCTTCCTCTCTAGCTCTCTCGATTTTGATTCCAGGGCATAAATTGGTTTCGTTTTTCTTTTTTCATTTTTTCGTCTTCTTGTTTTGCGAATGAATTTTTATTGAAAATTAAGCTCAACGACGAACGAAGAAGGAGGGAATGGGAAAAAGTGTATTTATCGACTTTAAATATAAGAAACTAAATTTAAGTTGACTTTTGTAAGGAAAACACGAAGCACATAGCACATAGGAAATGAAAGGCTTCGTTTTGTTTTGACTTTGTTCGTAAGAAGAGAGAAAGAGAGGAGGATATAATTTTGGAAAGAAACCAAAGAAGCTTATAAATAGTTTTTGGGAAAAGCCTTTTAGGGAAATTTAAAGTAAATATTATTCATTGCGGAGGGATATTTTGTTTTTTTTTTTTTTATTTTTTTCTCTGAGACAAGTGGATTGGAATTTATATTAGCAACGACGACGACGATGACGGTAAATTATTAAGGAAATCTTTCTTCCTCAAAGACCAACATTTTGAGAAGGGAGGGGGCTTAAATTGGTACTTTTCTTAGCTCATTAAGCTGTAACCATTGTTTGGGTGATTTCCATTATCCTTTAAGTTAACCATTTATTTTACCCAATTTATGTTTCTCAGGGACGAAAGTGTACTGATAATAAATTACCCCAACAATGTGATTTGATAATTGTATATTATTATTGAAAGGGTTGTAAATTTATCTTCCCAAGAGTAAAGGACTTTTGTGTATTGAACCTTTATAATGTCCAGTTCATATAACAAAATAAAGGTTAGAAGATAATTCATGGAATGTGATTGAATTCAATTAACTTGATTTTGAAACAAAAAGGACTTTTCCCAGAAGACATTGCAAAATAGGTTCGAAGGTAGGTACAATCAGGATAATGACAATATTAACAAGGAAAAACACAAGTTAGATTAAGATTAGATGAAAATGTACCTATATACTCGTTTACCTATCCTTCGTGTCTTTTATATGAAATAATGATAAGGTCATTTTGTAGAAAGTAACTACTAGGTACAAGGCTTCAGTGATATCTACACTAAACTTTCCAGTTGTATAAAAGATTTTAAATGAAACTAATTTTTCACTAAGGATATAACAATTAGGAAAATGGATGAGGTGTAATTTTCAGGACCTCCCTTAATGAAAGCTAATTTGCATAGTTTCCTATTGAAATTTGTTCAGTTTAGGAAACACTTTTGAAATTAACCTCAAAGGAAATATTTGTGGGAGGTATAAATGGCAGTGCAGTGATTTGGTATTGAGAGATTTTGTATTTTGATTTAAGAAGGACTTTTGAAATCCAAAAATAAAATGGTGTCCTCGTTTAGCCACAATTCGGGTTAGAAGATTTCACGTTTGCAAAAACAAATGGCTTTTTTTACGACCGAAAATCGGAGTCAATTGTAAATTGAGTTCAGTTAGGCTGAAATCACGTTTTTCAAGTACATATGTCTAACTGTCTTATTGGCGAATTTATGGAATTTTAGACAGGCTGCAATTTGGGAAGCGATGGAATTAAGGAAAAAACTTAAAATTTTTGTCGTATTTAAAAAAAAAAACCTCATGATTAATTTTACAAATGTCACTAGAATTTGGTAAGAGTATAAAAAGTAATATTTCTTCCTTTAACTAAACAATTTAAGTTGAAAAAGTTATGTATGTATGTATGTATATGAATATTTTAGACGATTAGACGATTAATTAAGTATTTTTGAAAAATAATTTGTTTCTCTGTTAAATTTAACATTTGGTATGTTTATTTTAGGAGGATTACGATCTCCTGGATGGCAGCTTACTAATGAGTGATAATAAATTAGGAGTATTTCAATTTCACAGTGACAATAAGTTAAAAATTCAAGGTAAGTAATATGTATTTTTGTTTAAAAAATTCATTTGTCAGCTTAATAAAACATTTTGTCAAATATATTTTTTTAATTAACATTGACAAACTATCGGCCCAATGTAATACTGATGAATATCTTTGTTAATTTCATTTTATTTCAATCTGGGACTCTGTGGCGTATGAGCAATATTTTTTTCTTATTTTTGTTTAACTTTAATTTAGTTACTTAAAATACTTTGGCAAATCGAAACCATATCAAATGAATTTTACAATAATTGGTTGTATGTTGAATAAAATAAAGAAAATGCTTAGGAAGGAAATAAAACAAAAATCTCAAAATCAAAGAAAGATACATGCAGTCTCTAGCATTTGATTTTTATTTATTTTATTTTATAATTTTATCATTATCAAATCTTTCCAACACATTATTTGACGTTGATTGATAACTTTTCCTCAAAATTATATTTTTTGTTTTTCATTGACTAGAAGCAACTTGTCACTCAAAATCACACCCGAATCACCTTCATCAATCATAATTTGACGTTGGTACCTACCTGTATTCCTGGAATGAACTTGTTTCAAAATATGTTCAAATTTGAGATACACAATGTGGATATATTCAGAGGATCTCACAATATTCAGTTAGTGGCATATCAATTTCCTATTTGTCATTTACATTTCTTCGAAACTCTAATCTCTTCAAGTTTTCAAACAATTTAAATCCTCCTTTTTGAAAGGAAACACATTCCTACACCTTCCTTGAGTATGACATCATGAGACTCGAATGAGTTGACTTAGCCAAAAAGGTTTCGTTCCATTAGAATGCCTTATTCCTATCTGTGCTCAAAATAAAAAAAAATCTCAAAATATTCTCTGACGTGTGAAAGTATTTAATTGCAGATCGTCTATCAATGGGCATTTCGAATGCATTAAACGACGACGACACAAACAGCAACGAAGGTGCCAACGCAGCGGCTGCTCGACAGGCAGCGGGTGGTGCTGCCGCCGGCAATAGTGCCCTAGGAGGAGGAGGACCAGGAGTTGCTGGTGTCGGCGTCGGTGCTGGCACTGGTGGTGGTGTCGGTACAGGTACCGGAATCAACAACATCCCGTGGGGCAAAATGCTGCCGGAGAAAATCGAACACACCTTGCCCCATTATCCAACTGGAATGCGGCCAACAGATGGCTCCTGGCAGGTTGTCAACGGCACCCGTTTCAAATTCTTTGTCTTTTCGGCCTACTACGACCGGCGGGACGGAGCCAAGCTGGTGCGAGTTGTTGGGGCAACGAAAACCCGCGGCCCCGAGCGAGTGTGGTGTCGCTTCTGGTACACTTACCGTGATGCAAACAATCACACGAGGTACAACTCAGCCACGGTGATGGCTCGGGTAAAGGTAAGTACTCGTTCTCGTTCTCCCTCTTCCTTACTCACTCACTCAGTGACACTTCTATGTGGCTCTGTGTGGCAGTGAAAATTAAATCCACTAGTGTGGAAATTGCTATCTCATCATCTCATGTCCTTTATTCTTTTGTCATCTACGTCGTCATTGTCGTTGCCGTGCTGGAAAACAGGTAATTCGGGAAAACTGGAATCTCAAGTACAGTGCATGCTTTGTTCTGTGTCCTCTGCGAACGGCTGAGCTGCATGTGCCCCAATCTGTGAGTATTGTTAGCCGACTGCGTGCTCCTCCGGGAAATATATTACGCGTCCGGAATACCGATCAGGATCCAGATTTTGTGAATCGGACCATGACGTCATCGCCGGCATCCTCGTCATCGTCATCATCATCATCATCATCCTCGTCATCGTCCTCACCTGTCGACCATATTGCCGATAAGATAGCCATTTGTGTCAAGCCGTTCCATTTCAACTACGACCAAGCTTTGTATCTCATGGAGTATCTGGAATTTAACTCCCTCCTGGGTGTGTCACACTTTACCTTCTACAATCACACCCTTGGCAATCGAGCAACATGTGTCCTCAATCACTATATCGACGGAACCATACCCGCGAATCTAACTGCTGCAGATGCAGATAAACCTGAATTTCTTGTCAAAGAAAGCTCAACGTCAGATGGTGAGTATTTTTATTTACACAACACATACATATTTAACACACATAAAATCTCATGTGTATGAACTCACATGTGTGTATGTGTGTGTATTTGGAATGTTTAATGTGCATTCGTGAGATGTCATGTCATAATTAAAACCTTATTATGAATGAGCAACATGATAAGGAATTTCTCCAGGCTGAGTAAAGTTTGTTGTTCTTTTCTGGATAAAATAAAAAGCTTTCTAATTACTAGATTTGTATAAATTTTATGATTTAATCAACATGTTTAAAAATAGTTAAATATTCTTAATCAATATCAAAATTCAAGTCAAAACGATAAATGGAATTTTTTGATGCAAGTCTTCAAACAACGAAAACTGAAGGTGACTTCCATTAAAGTTAAATTTTTTGTGCATCCCTTGGAATGTCTATAAGATCCAAAACAGAAGATTTTGGAATGCGGAGTCGTGCTCTTTGACTTATGCATTCTCCTGGTCCAATTCCTTCTTTTGCGAATCTCATAATTGTTCCCTTTGCAGCACTATCAATGACCTCGTGTAGAGGGGATACGGATAGTTGAAGAATAACTTCTATTGCTGCGGTGGGGCAAGTTCTCATTGCTCCTGTAATACATAAAGATGCGAGCCTTTGTTCTTTCTCTAGTGATTTCCTAGTAGTTTAAAGTTCGGTTCTAGTATGCCATGCAACCGCACCATCGGTAAAGATTGGTCTTACCACCATGGTGTACATCCATCTCAGGACAAGATTTTCCTGCAAGTCTCTTGCAAATCTGTAGGGTCTTTGTGGCTTTCTCAACCGTTGTATCAGTGTGTTTCTTCCATAGGAGTTTACTATCCAGTGTTATACCTGGATATTTTACCTCCTTTTCTGGAAAGATAATTGTACCCGCTAACCGTATAGGCTTCATGTCAGGCAACAATCTTCTGTTGGCAAATGGTATAATTGACACCATTTATACGTAATTGTTAGGCCTCTCTGGATTATATCGCAGATTGTGCCTTCAAACATCCCTAGAGCCGTGATTGCAATGCCATCAGCAAAGTCGATGAATCTTATACCCTAGGAAGTCATTTTTTTTATTGTTACCCCTGATTAGTGGACAGAGTTCGCTGGTATACATAAAAAACTATCAACGGATAACTCCTTGAACTTCTCCTATAGCCCCGGCGAAATTCCTATTTTTTTACTCAAATAAAAAAAAAATCATTATATCAACAAAACTATGTCAACTAATTCTAGATGCAAAATCACCTTCTGGCGCAAATAATAATACACGAAAATACGAAAGCACCTACATTAAGCCAACCGTAACTATCCTACCATGGGATTTAAGGATGCGTTCCCAGAAGGAAATACGCACAGAGGGTTTATTTGCGGCCCTTAATGATTGTTTGTATAGAAACATGTACAGATACAGATATCTAGCCCTTGTGGATTTGGATGAATTTATAATTCCACGGCATGGGGATACATTAAATGAATTAATTAAGTAAGTTTTTGTGCTCTGTTTGTGTTTAATTTAGAGTTCTATATATGTATGTACATAGTTTATATATCTTATCTACATACTGAAACCATATGGTTTAGGGGGAATATATTTAAAGTTCGTTCTTATATATTTGTATCTTAACATTACAGCTGGTTAGATAAGAGATATAAGAATCGTAATGCGGGAGCATATTCGTTCCAGAATGCATTCTTCTATTTGCAATTCCAAGACGATCCATGGTTGTATGACACGAAGAGTGCAAATCAGAGATTACGAGCAGCACTGGTGACACAGAGGAAAACAAGGAGGTAAGATTAAACATGGATCTAGTTGGATTTTAAGTTTGTTGAATTGGTTGTTATAACTATGTAGGGTAGGGAGTGTTGAATGTTAAATAATTAAATTTAAAAGTGACACTCAAAATCTCATGTGTTTGAAGAGTTTAATAAAGGTGGAGGCAATTTTATGAGACTTGTTCAAATTGGTGGGGGCAATTAATGCCTCACAGAGACTTCAACACTTTCATCTACTCGTACTTATCTTTAAGGTTGAATAATCTTTGAAGTTTTGACGAGAATTATTTAACTATGTAGTTTAACAGCTAAGCAAAAGGATGAAATTATTATTTTGATTTCGCATAGACCCGCGATATTAGAAAACTGCATCCCTTTTTCTAAGATGTTTTAATTTAATTCATAATTTACCCAAAAGAATAATTATTTTTCAATGCTTTGGACGCTCTAAAATGTTCTTAAGGAAATCAAGACTATTAACAATATTAGTTCAGCTAAGCACGTCGTCGGTTATTTGTAGTCCTTTTTTTCAGCTCCTGGGTCAGTTCGAATGGTCGAAGCTAATGGAACATTTCCCAAAAAGGATATCTATTTTGATAAGATAATTTCATTATTTGCAATTGTATAAACGCTAAACTACTAAATCGTCACGCTCAAGTCATTTATAGAAAAGTCATATTTAAATTTGAATGTCAATAAATGATAAATGAAATGTTTAAAGGGAAGTGTTCTAAGTCGATCGGAAGCAATATTGAAAAAATAATATTAGTTTTTAAATAAATAGGGAGATGAAGTGTATTTTGCCGGTCTCGTCTGGGTGCTGTCAAAAACGAAAAATGTCAGTGTCTTTTCGCTCACATCTCGGTGTTTTGCTATTTTTCTTTATTATTCCAGCAGTCTCGTCTCACTTGATCTTACAGATCAAAAAATTCTGATTTTTCAGAGGATTTTGTATCCATCATAGTTAAAACTTCTATATAAGATGTTATGCTTGATTCGTCTCGGATTCACGAGGACCAAAGGCGACTAAATCTTTTTCGGTCTGGTGTCTATCTCTACTGAAGCAAATATTATTAAACTCACATTTTAGATGGAACTGCACCAATATATAACACTGACATGTCTGACCAACCACCTTGTTGAAATAAAGTTTATAAATAAGCAAAATGTCTATAAAATAAAAACATCCTTGATGATCAAAAAATTGGTTTAAAACCTTCAATACAATTAGTATTGATTCTGGACTTTTCTTGACTCTAGAATTTTTCAGTGATCAAAACTTTATTCGGTTTAGAACAGATTCAATATTTTTACTTTTTTATATTGAATAAGGACCTAATTGGCGTCACCAGAGTGTAGAACTTAAATTTTATAAATATTCAGCAAATTAATTTACATTGCATAACTATTATATACTTGCAGAAATTAACTCCTACTATTTTTCTAATTTTCTTATTTACTTCCCTTCCTCACACCTTTCTACAAATAGACGTTCAAAACTCCATCCCCAAAAACAACGCTCAAAATATATATGCCGACCTGAAACAGTTGTTGAAGCTGGCAATCATTTTGTTTGGGAATTTTCACCTGGAAAGGGTTCATTAAATGTACCCCCTGATGCGGGAATATTGCATCATTATAGGGTAAGTTCTGTTACAAGTGTAAAAATTTCATCTTTATCATTTTTTAAATATTATTTGAATAAATTAACTTAAATACTAATTAACATAACTAAGTCGAATATAAAAACAAATATACAAATTTGCTTATGTTAATCCAAAGGGATAATGATGGGATAAGATTACAATTGTAGAGAAGGGGTATTTATGTAAATAGATACAAAACAAGTTATTTGATAAGATGGGGTTTCAGTTGTAGGTTAGGGGTGCTTAATTTGTTAAGCTTTTTATATTACACAATGCCTGGAATGAGAATTTTTTAGCATTTAATGTTTTTTTTTTTTTTTTTTGAAGTCCTAAAATTAACAAACAGATATTTTCTTTCAATTCAAAAATAACTTCAATATTTAAAAATTAGAGGTAGGAATTTAAGTGAAATAAAAATGACAAAAAACAAATATTTTTTTTAAACAAAAAAATATAAACAAATTAATTTCCAATTCACTGAAATAATCGTTTACTTTTCATTCAATATTATTTTATCGACCTGAATTATTACAGAGGTGGGTTAACACTATTTTCCTATCTTGTCCTTGAAACATAATTTCCCACACGCAAGCGGGTATTTAAATAGAATAAAATATTTATAAATAAAATAGAACCGGATAACAACAAGTTGTTACATTTGTATTTCTTGTATCTATTTTGTTAGATCAAAGTTGATTATTTTTTTGTTATTTTATCTGAATTAGAGTTCAATTAAATGCACGCTATAAAAAGTATCAATGTCGTAGGTATACAGGTGCCCAACTAGACCTAGACATAAATATACTAGTTTTATCGATTTTATTGTTGTGAAATAAAATATAGAGTGTCCTTAAAAGTTCTTAGTTCAGTATTGCATGACGGAGAATCTAGGAAGTCGATATATTGACCATAAATGTGTAACTACATACTTTATTGGTTCTTATAAGGACAAAAAGTTAAGATATTGAAGACCGAAATCCAAAAGCTGAAGATGAAGCTGAAGTTTATTCAATAAAAATTTTTTAAAATCACAATTATAATTCTTTAAGATTTAAAGTTTATTAAAGTAAAGTTTTATAAAAGTTGTATTTTACTTTTAATTCCAAAAACTTTTTATTCACATAATAACTCGCTCTTAATTTTACTGCCAAAATTGGTATTCCTATTCCTCGTGTGTTTGAAAAAAAAAATTGAAATCCATTCCTCAAGTCGAGTTCAAAAAAAAAAAACTCAAACTATGGAACCACAAATAAGTTGGTGGCAACTCTAAGCGCCAGTTGCATAATCGTGGTTGTATATTTTTTTCTCAATTATTATACAATTATAAAGGTCATTTAAATTGATAGTTGAAAATTCTTATTAGTAAATAAAAACGATATTTGTAGAAAAAATAGATACCTTTAAATTCCGGGAAGTTACTCTAAGTTGCCTTATGGGCCATAATTAGCAACTTACTTTCCTTTTCATTAAAAAACTTACTTAAAGTTTACAATATAATAATGCAATATAAAATGTCGGAGATTTAAAAATTGAAAAACAATACAAAGTTTTCTGCAACTTAAAAATTGAAATTGAAAAACAATACACAGTTTTCTGCAACTTAAAATATGTTAACCTTAAAAACGATATATTTCTGTACTCATTTTAAAAGTCGTTAGTTTAAAAACTTTGCTTGAATAAATAAATTTTGAAAATATGAATTCTTAAAAATATGGAAATAAATTTAAGAAATCTTATATTTCAAACTTCAGAGCCTTATAATTGCAAATAAAGAAAAGAAGAGAAATAAGTCGCTTGTTAAATTCACAAATTTGAAAAGTCACTCATCAATAATTTTATTTACTAGTTTCATAATTTTTTTTTTTTAAATTAGTCAAGTTACTTTGGTCATTTTAATACTTCTAATTGATTTGTTATTTTTTCTCTTAAAGGTTTGCGAATTCGGTGGCAACGATTGCATAAAATCGCCCTCGATTGTTGACAGAACAGCTACCCGCTATGTTAACCGTTTAGTGGAACGTGTCGAATCAGTTTACAACTATCTCAAAAAACCATGTGATCTCCCCGATTTACCTTTGATCCCCGAAAAGCCACCACCTCCCGAGCCTGTGAATGAGCCCAAATATAAGCCAATAATTCGTAAAGATGACAAACAAACCAATGTTCGAGTTCATCCGAAACTTTACAACATTAAGCAACCGAAAAATGATGAAAACAACGAGATAAATAATAAAAATGGTGATGTAATTGAACCCGCCACATCAGCCCCCTCACAACCTGAGAATGATGCTGCACCGCCCTCACCAACTGAGGTCAAACGAAAAGTTATTGTCTTCGAACAGGATTCGAATGGTCAGACAAAAGTTAGAGTTAAATATGTTACTTAATTTATTAATAGTAAATGATTCTTTTTTTTATAAATAGTACTTGTATACAATGATATAATTTTCTGCTAATTGCTGTTTTAATGTTTGTGTTTTTTTGTTTCTTTAATAAATCTTACAATTTCTATTTTGTAATACTCTCATAAGAATATTAAATATATAAAAAGAAAATTGATTGGCATGATGTGAGATTCATAAATTTATCATTAAACATATCATGCGTCTAATTCATGCCGGAGTTAGAAAACTTAAGATAATAAAAATCGATATTTAGAGCCGCTAAATAGAAGAAATAGACAAATAAACTATACAACAAAATGCATACACACACACTTACCCCTCACAGATCACAAAAATTAATAAAAATAAATAATTGCTGCAATAACAAATAGAAAGACCATAGAAGTAGATTTAAACAGAAAAACAAAGCTCCTCCCCATTTTAGTTAATTTCTTATTCTCTCCAATCTAAATTATATAAAATGCTTGTACAAAAATATGAATTAAATAAAACAAATCTATTTAAACATGAATTAAAAAAAAAATAATTTTGTTTTATTTTAAAAAGTTTTTTAAAATTTCACTCCATAAGTAAGTAAATATACTCCTATGTATATAGTAATGCAGGAGTCAAAGTTTATGTCAAAATGACAGACAACGCAGACATTATTTGTCTGAGAAATTTTTAAATTTTGGCTCTCCAAATCGGGCACTCCTATTTCCCATCTAGTGGTTTCTTTTTAAATTATAAGTTATTTTGACATTGACAGCTGTTTCAAACTCGAAATCTTAATGACAGAAAGTCAATATTAAATGAGTCAATGCACTCAGAGGTTAGGTTAAGGTGGCAGCTGCCCAGAAAAATCCAACACACTGGATTCATGGCGACTACGTTAACAAACAAAATTATCTTATCTGCAGCTAGGAAAACCCGCACGTTATTGTCGAGAAGCCAATGCATCCGCAAAGAGTGACATTTGGTTATGAATTGTAAAATGGTGTCATAATTGGACCATAGTTCTTTTTTTTAAATAAGGGTAGGACAAAATTTTTTGGTAAACAGTGAGTCTTACAGAGCCAAGTTAACTCACTCATTTTACTAAAATTAAAAACATGGATTTTTTTCCCTTAGCCAATGGATCTTTTGCGCTCTAAACTTAAGAAAGAAGCAGTTCCGTTCAGAAGTTTCTATTCGCCCAGAAATAGCTCGAGAAAGATAAGCTTGGAACATACTTAACAGGAAAAATGTTGATCCAGCGATTAACATACTGACATATCTAGAAGTTAGAGTCAATTCCAATGTTTGGACAATTTTACATCCATACATATGTAATGTATGTATATATTTCAAATAATATAAACATGAATTGAATATGATGGAGAACCGCAATTCGTTCTTCATATTTTTGTGTCTAATTTTATGCATTAAAGCTTTGGCACTCGAAAACTGGATCGAATTAATTGACTTGAAACTATGTAAACCAAAAATCCGAATACTAACATCCTCTAAAGACGAACATCAAGCTAAGATGATGCTACTAGTATATTAAATCCATATGACTTTAAACTAGACCTAACCTTTAAAAGACTCGTGTATAAATTTGACAGCTGCCATAGGACAAGGCTTGGCTTGATGAACATTATTCGCTTGGCAGTTTGCATCAAGCTTAGGCCAAGGCCGAATCGAACTGTAACAATGGTATCGAATAATTGTATGCCCGTTATAATCGTTGTATTGGCTTCGAAGGCAACTATATTGAATATAATAACATCAAATCCTATCAAAAACCGATTTTTTCTATATCTACTTTTCAGCTCAAAGTTATTTTTTTTTCCTTTTCCGATTAAGATTTAAATTTTTTGATAAGGCTATTAAATTAAACTAAAAAAACTACATATTTATAAATCAAGATAAAATAAATAAAAGTAGTACAAACTAAAGTCTATGGAAAATGATTAAAAGTTCAACAAAATAAAGTAAAACAAATTAATAAAAAAGTGCGTATACGCCCAAGTGTAACATTCTGTTTATTCGCTGATGTTTTGAAAAAAAAAACTAAACATTCATGCACCTGCATCGGTCTGGTTAGGAGCCAAGACTTTATACACGTGTCTCCAGGTATCGCTTCTGTCATTGCTTCAGTGGCTAACCAATTTATTTTCAAAGGGCAAGAAGAAGCGTTAATTTGAACTAAATTCTACAAATTGTTTCTATCTGCTTTCATATTTGGTAACTGTAGCTTGCAATCAGCCCTTCAAATATTTTAGAATAGAATTGTGTTAAAAAAAGTGGTTGTCCTTATTTACTATATTATTTCAACTTATTACAAAAGCAAAGTCATGATTTTGAGTATTTTTAGAGAACACAGAAAATGGTCACTTTATTCTCTTTCTTGTAACTTTTTCTATTTATCCTAACTTGTGAAATGTTTCTTGAGATTATTCTTTCAAAATAACGTAACCTGCCATTTGGCCAGTTTGTTTTAAATGTTCAAAAATTGTTATTATTTAAGTTCAAGGTATATTTGCCATAGAACTGTCAAGAAGACAGAATAAAAAAAAAAAACAAGTTTTCTATCAACACTTGCTCAAGAATATGAAAATTAAATTATTTTGTGGACTTTTCAATTTTTTTCTGCACAAAAACTGAACATTTTAAAACAAAACTGCAAAAAGCCAAACCCATGTGCCAGTACCAATTTCCACATAATTGCACCACAACAATTTTCTACACATCTTCATGTGATCAAAAATGTTCCTACTTTAGTCCTCTCTTAGGTATTACAAGAATATAAAAAACAATCCCTATTCGACTATTAAAGGGTTAAAAACTCATTTCCGTACTTTCCAGAGAATATAACCACATTCAGACTCAAAAAGGGCCAAAATCTTATTATACTCGTACTAAACAACTAAATTTGATCGTTGCAAGAATAAAATTTTCCTTTACCATAACATGGATAAGGATTCATTCTGATGATGGAGGGAAAATATTTTAATTTTCATTTAAAAACAAGGAAAGAAGGGAGGAAAAAATCCAGGATACGAGTACGAGCATGCGAAAAACCATAGAAATCTTTTTTATAGAGACAAACAGAATTTAACAAGCACGTAATGACATCTTTTTCTTCTTCCCTAAAGTGTTGCACCGGTATTATAAGTTTAGATTGTCTTTACCCCCTCTTTAACCCCCCCTCGGTCGACCATCTTTCTCTTTAAGGCAAGATTGTAATTAAATTCCTTTTCGCTTGCAAACGGAGTTTATTTTAAATTTAATATCCCTCTTCCTATTCCCTAGTCCCTATACATAAGAACTAAACTAACAAACACTCGCTCTTGTTCACCTCAAAGGACGACAACGCAACGACACGACACGACACGATGAGGGATGGGATGGAATGGGGTAGGAATTATTTGCCAGATTCATATTAAGGACTTTATAAAAAAAAAGTTCCTTCAATAGGGATAAAGGGCTGCGAGTACTCATATACGATGATGTTGGTGATGATGTGATGTTAAGGCACTCGTACAAGGACGAAATTATCGTTTGCCAGAAAAATGAGTGAAAAGTTTTTCAGTTTTTCCTTATTCCCAAACCAAACCATACTCATATTCATCATCAGGATCCTAGCAGGATGCACGAACACGCCCGCCGCCACCGCCGCCGGCGGCGGTCGCGTCACGCCACCGATGCTGCTACTATTAAAAGTAAAGGTGCCGTATGCGAGTACACTCCTTATTTGGAGTATCCTCGGGGTAACATTAAAACACACACAATAAAAAAAAGGACGTTAAAAAAAACGCATTTCATCCTCATCGTCTCCCTGTCTATCCCTCAAAGAAATAATGAAATAATAAGGACTCAAGATGAAATATTTTTAATGGCTCTCTCTTTTTGAGCTTCTGTGTTTTTTTACTTAATTCAAAAGGGAACAAGGATGTGGGTTTCCTGTTAATGAGTGATTTATTTCTAGTTTTCAAAGAATGACTTACTAAAACATCTCCCTTTCACCTGGCACACATTAAAAAAAAAAACTCTTTTTCTATGTCAACCAGAATAAGTATAGAAAGGAGAAGTAAGGTATCCTTCATCCTTCCATTTTTTTCTGTTTAAAGTGTGTCCAGTTTAAAATTCTTTGTGCACAAAAAGCAACTCAAATGACTTCTTTTTCTATTTTGCTGAAAAGAACACACAACAAAAAAAGGAAATATAAAAAAAAAATTTATTAGAAAATACAACATTTCCTCGAACATTGGAAGGTAGGAGTGCAGGGGGGAAAGGAAAAATAGCAGTTTTGGTATTATGTTTTGAATGACTGCTCAGGAGAATAATATCCTTTCGATTTGTCTTCTAAGAATTAGCATAATGGCCAAGTTATAGAGACAAAATAAAATAACTGGAAAATTTTCATATTTCAGCAAAGAGGTAGGCGGGAGAAAGGTATCTGTTTAGGAGAAGTCGAGAATAAAGGTTATTTCATAGAAAAATTGTTGGCAGGAAAAAATATTTTAACTGGAAATATTGTAATAGGTAAAGAAGAGACAAAGGCAGTAGCAGAAATATGAGATTCAGAATGATGCACATTTTACTTAAAAGGGTGAAAGATATTGGGGCCTCATTGACATATAGGAGGGAGCACAGGCAAAACCACCTTCAACTAATAACGTTTGGGAATTTTTTCGGAAAGACTGTCGTAATAAAATCGGTTTGGTAATTCAATTTTTATGCTTAAATTATAAAATCTGTAAAGAATGACGAGGCCAACGCGACTGGCGAGAATTTTGGCAAATATCAATGTAAAATATTCAAATGATATTTTGAATATGATCAATGACGTTATTCGAACAAAAAAGTGGCACAAAAAAACAAACAAAACATATTTCAGATTTATAAAATATTCATTGTTTAAAAGCGTTATAATTGATATCTTAATCAATTCCCCTCACAATCTTAAAATATAACTTTTATGAAAATCGGTTAAGTGGTTAGGGCAGACATTCAGAGTTGGGTTCGTTTTTTTTTTAAATAAAAAGGTATTTAACCCTTTGTTGACCAAGCTATTAAAAATGGTACACAAAATATTTTTTTGTCGATATGTTTTTAAATTTAGGGTTTCTTAAAAAGTATAGCTCATTTTTTTTTCTTCCAAGGCCCTCAAAGGACCATAGATGATAGTGGTACTCAAAAGTACCGTTGGGCTGTAGGGTACAGAAAAAAAAGTATTTAGAAATTAAAATTTATTTTCGTTTCTATTTCAATATAAAATGGAATGTATGCACACACATTATTTTCCGAAATTAATTCCAAGGTATTTAAATACATACGTATATCTATCGCACAAAAAATGGTTTGAAAATATATAGCATCACAGTTATAAAGTGTAGAGATAGCTTTTTCTCATTTGGCTACCTGAAAAACTTTGGAATTTTGAAAGTTGTTGAATCACTGAACCACTGAACCTGAAACAAAATTTTGAAATATTTTTGTAAAATTTTAGTGAATGATCCAATGAAAAGTGCTTAATTAGTTTCTCGAAATAAAGTTCCCTTTTAAAACCTTACATCGGAGTTGAAGTAGAATCAGCAAAATGTACGTTTATTTAAAAGATTACAAAAAATTTGCTTACCGCTCAAAGTAAGATACATACTATTTGATTTGAATTTGCTAATTTAAAAGAAAAAATGGAATGTCAAAAGTTTTGAAAAACCAAATTTTTTTATCAAATTATAAACATACAAATTTTAACATCTTACTAAGATTGGTATTTCTCCATAATAAAGAAAAAATTGAGACTTCTTGTTGGAAATTAAATATTTTGATTGTTTAGAAAAGCAGAAAAATATAAATTATAGAAAATGTTAGTAAAACCAAATTAAATAAATAAAAAAAAATTGCAACAAAACACCTTGGAACTTTCAAATCTACTTATGAAATTCGTAAATGATTTTTATGCGCTTATTCAGTGTTCCCGTTACGATCGACGAATCACTTAAGTCCCCCTCCTCCAAAGGCCAAACCTTAAAATGCTCGACAAAATAAAAATGATGGAACCAAAAACTTGGAGACTTTCTGACTCCGACAAAAATCAAAAAAAGAAAAAAACAAATGTGTTGTGTTCTGATGGCGAAAGCATACTTAATATTTATGCAGAAAATGACATTGCTTTGAGATTTTATATACCTACATTACAGTTCTACAATAATTGACTTTTGATGTACCGCCCTACAAGTATCCTCTCATGCACCATGTTAAAATATTGGGATTTTTTTTGTAAGCATTTAGATTTAAAATATAACAGTTAAGTTTTAATATTTCACTTATTCTCTACAAAATTAAACTTGAAAAGCTTTAGACCATATTTTTAACTTACTTCGAATTCGAATTTCTAAGATCGAAAATAGTAGGCATTATTGTTATTTTGAACCATGAACCATTGTATATCCAAACCATAGTAGTCTCATGGGCATGAATTATTTTTGTGCAAATGTGCCGACTTTGCGCTAGTGTTTCCGAGTGGAGATTTACATTCCTCTTAAATTATTTGAGTGAGAGGAGAATATTTTTACTATTCCATAAGAAACTAGTGGAGTAAAGGAGATAAATAGTTTCCCTGTAAAAATAACAAAAAACAAAAACTCTCCAATCGTCTTTGGTGCCACACGAAATTCAAGCCAAGGACGTTTTTTGTGATGTTTATATGAAATTTTTGTATGCGAACAAAAAAGAAATCCGAAAGGGATGCTTGCGTTGTCGCCGCGCGCCGTCGTCGTCGTCAGCGGCTTAGCTTCTTCGATCGATTTTTTCGTATTTTACGAAGGAATTTTTTTCTTGATAGGTAGTTTGTGCGAGGCGAGGAAGAAAAATGTGTGTATTATGAAGAGTAGGTAAGTATGTATATACATTTAACTTGAAGTTTTGTTATAAGATTCGGGTAGGTTTTCTTTTAACTTTGGAATTGAATTTTTTGAAGGTATGAATTTGTGAATAGAATTTTAAAGATTTTGGAAACTTTTATTTTACTTAATATTTATAGCTTATTGAAGGTACGTTGCTAGGTACATATCTAGGTAAGGATTAAATTATTAACGTAGGTAATAAAATTTCGGTTTGTAGGGAAATTGGAAGGTTCAATATTTGTTAGTTTTTTTTAAAGGATTTGGTTATTTATTGTCCTGAATTCAAATAATTTTTGTTTTGACTATGAAATCTCGAAATACTTGAATGTATGTATACATATCTATGCATTATTAAAAAAAAAAAACAAGTTTTAGAGTCAAGTTCTTGATTTTTCATCCGAATAATAAATTGAACCATTTTTGGTTTATACATTCATATACCTAGGTATCTTTTTTAGACAACGTTTGGACGGCTTTTTTGGTTTCTCAAATACCTATCTCAGGAACATTATATGTTTTATTGACTTCAAATAAATAAATAAAATAAATACTGTTATTTTTTTAAGTAGAAAAACTAAAAAAAAATGTTTCGGGCTCAAATATACCTACAATGAATGGAAAATTGTATACCTAATACCTACCTATTCAAAACTATTTTCTACTACATGAAATGATGTTTTTGTCATATGGTGAAAGTTTGAAAAAAAATTCAATTGGCAGTTCTTTTTACGAAAAATAAAAAAAGTACAAAAAAATCTAGGTACCAAGAATTGGTA
Organism: Scaeva pyrastri; assembly: GCA_905146935.1. NCBI lineage: Eukaryota > Metazoa > Arthropoda > Insecta > Diptera > Syrphidae > Scaeva > Scaeva pyrastri. The sequence goes on from LR989927.1 coordinate 58,683,451, forward strand.
AAAAATGTTTTTTGGCTCGAATATCTCAAGACCGGATAACGATATTGACTTCAAATTGATTTTTATTATACAAATACAACTGTTAAAATATGGAATAATTGTGACAAATATCGATTTCAAAGTTCTTTTACAAAAAATAGAAACCTAAAACCAAAATTAAGTTAAAAAAAATACTAAAGTGTTTCTTGACTTGAATATGTCGAGAGTTTATTGTTTGCATAATGTACATGTTAGAATATGGTACATTTTTTACATTAATTGTATTGACAGTTTTTTTTACAAAAAATAAGAAACTAAAACCAAAATTTACCAAAAAGTAGGTACATATTAAAAATTGTTTTAGACTCAAATATCTTCACAACAAGCAATAATATTGACTTCAAATGACTTTTCTTTTAATCATAAATTATACAATTTTTAATAAATTATAAAATATTGAGAAAAATCAAATTAACAAAATAAAAACTACAAAAAGTTACATACATATGTATATGAAAAATTGGTATAAATGTCTCGAGAAATTTCTTAAGTCTGATTATAATTTTGTATTATTAAAATTTGTATCAATCAACATCAAAAGTAAATCGATTAATACCTATCTCTCTTTTTTATTTTTAAAAAGATGACAATATACATAAAGTGATGTTGAAGTTTTATTCATGCTAGAGTTATCAAAAATCTTATAACTTATTTGCTGTTTAAAAACCTTGTTTGCAATATGTACCTATGTATACCTAAAGAGAAAATGGGAATTAATTCTATTTCCATTTTTTACTAGGTATGTATGTAGGTATCTAAGGTTTAGATCTTTTTAAAAATAGCTTGATAACCCAATTCAAAAACTTTTACTATAATTTCTTTATTCTTATCAATAAGGAAATGGGAAAAAAATGTTTTATAACTGACTGTTAGGAAAAAAAATCCCTCAAATGAAATAAATTTATGAGTTTTGCAGAATATGTAAAATGAAAACTAAATGTTCCCTATAACAATCCAAATTTTGGAATGACTTGGAATACATAGTAGCTACATTTTTGACTTCAAGTCGATTGAAATGCAAACTTGTAAAAATCGAAATTAGTAAAATACTTTTATAAAAATTACTGGATGCATAATCTAGCTACAATTAATGTCATAAAGACTACCTACATACATGCCATGAAACGTAGGTACCTACAACCTACCTAGGTACATACATATGTATCTATTTGAAAAAAGAATTGAAACGATTAAACTGATTTAACTAAATTAATGAAAAATGATCTTAAGACTTTTTTAATTGGCAAACTTATCTACCTACCTAGGTAAGTCACCGTGTCTGGCTTTTTTTGCTTAGCATTTTTTAGGACATAAAAGTTTTGATCAAGGTATTTAACTAGTTAAATAAAAGACACTAACACACCTACACGTACACACATAAGTAGGTATGTAAATTTAAAAAAAATAAATGCTTTACTTACCTACCTACCAAGTTTCTTTTCGAAGCTTCAAAAGAATTAAAAATGCTAAATAAGATGATAAGTAAGAAAAACTAGTCTAAAAAGGAACATTTAAAGTTCTAATTTAAAAAAAAAATATATAGGTACATACATGGTACCTACCGACCTATGCAGATACATTTAAAACAACATTTTTTCATGGCAAGTACCTATTAAAAAGAGAACACATACTATTTAAACCATTTCTATTTCTTAATATGAACATAATTTCCTTATACCTATTTATTTACCTATAGTTCATGATTTTCAATTAGATTATTTTTTAAAGATGAATAAGAATCTGCATTGTTTTGCCTAGCCATGATAACCATTCACATACCTATTTAGCTTTATTTTGGATTTTCACGAAAATTTAAAACTCTTGCAAACCTATTTCATATTCCTTAACGCTCGGACTTAAAACATTAAATTAATTATATTTCCATACCTACCTATCTAAATTACATCCATCTGATCATCAACAACACAAAATTCATCAAAGATCAAACCATACAGGAATAAGAATACCTACCCAAAATTGTTTCTTTCACCTGCTTTTGTGTGTCGTCTGGTAAAGACGACTACCGTAAAGCATACTCGACTAAAAAAATGTAAACAAACCAAAGTCTCCCAATACTGCAAAATGTCCGTTTTTTTAGTCTTTCTAACTCTTACACAAATTGTATAGTCTTTCCTTGTCTCACTTCGATTTAAATTCTCGTCAGTTGCATGTCTCCCATCTGAAAAAAATGTCTCCCATCTAAAAAAAATGTCTCCCGGAGACGTTCGACCAAAAATAACAAGATGCCGCACCATTCGACCTCAGCCATGAGAGTACTATAGTTTTTATATACAAAGCCATGAACCATTCCAACCTCTCTGTGTCCCAAAAAGCTACTCAAAAAAAAGATAGAAATCTCACTATAAATTATATTTCTTATAAAAGGACGCAATCTGTAAGCTTTTTCGGAATACAACTTTTAAAACCATTTTATATCTTAAGCTTCATATTTCTATAGATACACCAGGGACGAAGCGTCCATATATTGAGTGGAATGAGTGCTTCCGTAAAGCAATTCAAAAAATTATATGATTTAAGCAAAGAAATTTTAATTCAAAACTGACCTAATCGAATTTTATTTAATCTCTTCTGTAAATTAATAAAATCTCATTATTATAAGTCATTCGAGAAAAACAATTCAAAACTATTATAGCTACAAGAACTCAAACTTCAATTCCACGGGGAATGCACAATATCACTCCATTATACACTCACGCTTGCAAACAAATATTTGGAATGCATACCAGCTAGGCATTCTGATATATCGCCTACTCTCAACTCTCACTCAATCTCGTTCAAAGCATTTTTTTTTTATTTGTTGGCGTTCACATAAGAAGTGAAGATTGAATTGAGTGAACTCATTATGAAAATTTGTGAAAACAAAAGTAGAGCAGGAAAGGAGAGATATGAGTTATTTGCTTCTTCTCAAATTTTTTAAATAGGGGTTGAAAAGTTCATTTAACACTTGTGTGTTACTTTTTCTTGTTATGTTTTTTATCTGTGTGTGTGCAAATCGCATTGTCAACAATGCTAATGCTAATGTTTTGTGATCAATGATATTATTTCTTAAAAAATGAAAATAACATTTAATTTTACATTAGTTTTAACTTATTACTCAGTTTAATATTTTAATAAATGAATTTTATAAAATTTTCTTTTACATTTGTGTAATAACAGAAATATGATCTTGATAAAAACTTTGTATTTAAGTTCAATCATAAGTGCTTCCGCTTCCAAAAAAGTCACGCCTCGTCCCTGAGATACACTAATAGCTTTTGGTGATAAGGATATACACATATAAGACATATACATAGGTTAAAGTTAAAGGAATTCAAACTCGTAGATTCTTATTTGATTTAAGTTAATTTATTTCAAATCACTTTTCTGTTTCTTTTAAACTAAAACGTAGTAGAAGCCTAGTTGATTGAGCTGAATAAAGAATAAGTAATTATATGTAGTTTACCTATCTCCATGTTGACGAAGATTCAATGTGAAATGTGTTAAATTAATGAGTATTTACAACATATAATAATGTCAAAATCAAGCCCCAATCATAAAAGCTAAAACGGAACTTCCTACCACAAATTTTTACGAGTTGAATTGCCATAAAAAATTGATTTAAAAAAAAAAAACAGCCAGTTTCTAAGGATTTCTATTTTTTATTTTATAAAAAACCAGAGTTTTTCAAGGTTGTGACTTAGAACAGCTTCTCTCTGACTTGCCTTTATAGTGAATTTTTCTGCATAGTTGGAATAGAAGACTCAATTATTAAGTTTGTAAGGATCATTTGACCGAAATTAATTAGGATGTCATTTATTTTAAAATTTTTGAATTCATTTGAAGCATTCTTTGTAAAGTAATAAAAGAATGGATTTGAATTTTCAAATGATTGCCATCAATTGATTACAGTGAAGAGATTGAAAAGAATTAATGCAATTTTTCTTATGTCAAATAATATTGTTGATTTGTACACTTTAAGAAAACATTTCCAAACAGTCAATTTAATAAATGCAATCTTTGAACTGAATTTATTTAATGATTTTTTTTTTACTGTGCAAAAGATTGTATTCTTTTAGAATTCTTTACCTTTGTTCGATAATATTCACTTGTTGCGATGAAATCTGTCAGCAATTTGCACAGAAATTTGACAGAAGGAATAATTATACTATAGGTATTCACATTGTAAATCGCTCAACCATTCACTCCAAAACCTGAACCCATGAACACAATTTCACTACACTAATCCAGCCCTGATCTAAGCACAATCTTCTGAGAAATAAATACGAATAGAAAAGAAAAACATAATGCCAATGCAAAACACAAGAAAAAGATTCGTCAGTCTGATTTGAAAAATAAATTGACGAAAGAATCAAAAAAAAAAAAGAGGTATGACATGTAAGGGTTGGGTGAGGGGATAATAGAGTGCGAAGATGGTGAAAAGTGCGAGGAAGGGGGGATACAGATCTCATATCTCTATAAAGGTCCCACAATATGGAAAAAAAAGTTGAAAAAACGATAAAATGAAATTGTATATTGATAGAATTTCATGTTATTTCATGGGGATAAAATGCGGATAAAAATTTTTGAATTGTGTGTTCGGAGGCTTTATTGTGTCGTCTTCATCGTCATCTCCTTCATCATCGTCATCGTTGTCGTTGCTTTAAAAAAGGATAATGCCTCACAATCTGTCTCTTCATCTCATTCAGCTTGTTATGTTTTCTTTTTCTCTTTGATTTTTATTTTTTATATTATTTGTTATTATTTCCCACCCACCAACAACTCCATCATCTTTCTTATTTAACATCCCTGAGCTTTGTCATTTTTATAAACATCCTAGTGTTGCATATCTCTCCACGAAAGAGAGCGAGAGAGAGAACAAGCGAGTGAGGAAGAAACAGAAGAGGGACATTATAACGCCTTTGTTTTGCACTTTGTGGCATAAACAATGTTAGTTCAAGTGAAAAGAAAAGAACAGATGAATCCTTGGGCTGCCACTGACACTGCCGCTGCTGTCACTGTTGCTGTTGCTGCTTCTGCCGCTTGGTGGAGCCCTGAGATGAAATAGGATCTCCTCTCCTTGCCGATTCACCTAGAACTCGTAGTAACATCAAGTTATAGTCTTCATCTTAATATGTTTGTACCGTTCCTCTTTCTCTCCGGTCCACCATTCTATCTGGTTTGACTTTTTTAAGGATATTCATATCCTTTCAATCGGCTGATGGGACGACATGATGGGAGATAAAGAAGGAGCCGCCACACCACGCAGCACAGCGCCGTCTTGCACCGCGCCGCCGGAGGAATTAGATTGAAATAAGAAGAAGTTCAATTGATAATGGTGTCAGAGTATAAAAGTGTCATTTTCCATCAGTGATGACATTCTGGTCCTGTTTATTCCGCATCCGCACCGCAACCATCCCTCGGGTATACCGCTACAAGGATACACATTTTTGAGCGTATAAAAGTGATTTTGTGGGCTGGGTGTTTGGGGGATGTAGGTTGTAGGGGGTTTGGCGGTTTTGGATTTAAGGACTTGTACGCTGACTTCTCGATGTCATATTATCGTTGCACGTGATTTTCGTAACGAAACCAAACGGAATAAGGGAGGTACATAGAAAAAAGAAACCGTTAAATCTCCTTTGTTAAGGATTATCCTGGAGATGGGTAAACCAAAAAAAGCAAAAGAAAAAACCTCAGAAAAAATGTGGAGGAAGAAAATCAGGTCAACATGTTTGATCCTCTCAGAAGCAGAGTGTGGATTTGGAGCACCACTCACATGATGCGGATTTGTACGAGTGTGCGTGTAGTATTTGTTTGTTTGTGGTGTATTTGCAGGCGCGGCATGGTGCGGCTCAGGCAGCACTTGAAGTTGCTGCCACCGCAGCTTGCTTGTGATGCTGGATACTGCTGCTGCTGCTGCCCTTTGAGGTTTTCAGCACTCTTCTGATGATGTGCATCAAGAAGAGTATAGTAAAGGAGAGGCGAGGCGAGAAGGAATGGTGTGGTGTGGAAGTGTTGTCTGTTTTTGCGTGAAGCGCAGCATGTATGCTGATGACATCATTTGACAAAAGGAGGCAGGTTTGTAGTTGGCGATGGTTGTGGCGGTGGTGGTCGTTGGCAGTGGACGCGATAGTGTAATGAGGGTTTTGATGGTGTCTTTGTGTGTTGGTGTGTGTAAGAGTCCTTCGAAGGACACGATTCGGATTCGGAAATGTGTTTTCGGGTAATGTTGACATAGCTGGATGTTGATGATAGGGCGGTGGTTATGGTTATGGGGTGTGTGTGCGGCAGAGGGCGCTGAAGGTGGTTTTACATTTTGGTTTTGTGCGACGACGACGGTTACACGTTTCATACATAATATTTTTGACACACAACGTACAGCACCATAGATAGCTTACCTATAATAAATGTCGGTCTTTCTTCCTTCATATCTCAGGTTGGTACCTTCATGTGGACAGATATTTCGTGCTTTTGGAGGAAGATGTTGATGCAGATGAGAGTGATATCTCCGAACGCAGCACAGGTAGGACCGGAGTAATGTAACAACTTTTTTGTTTCTAGGTCAACAAGTTTTTGATTTAAGATAAAATAAGATAGATATTTAAATGATGGTGTGTGTGTGGGGATGTGTTGGAAAGGAACATAATTCTCCTAACCTTGACTCTGAGTAAATGTGAATGAATGGGAAGTTTTTTTGTATTTATGTATGTATGTACATGTTTTGACACAGTTATGATGGTGGGAGGTGTGGCATAATCTATATTGTAAAATGGACGTGGAAACCGAAAGAATTAAGTTTTAAATTTGAGAAATCGCTGTGCTTACAAAATTTGACGAAAGTTTCTGCTTTTCAGCAAGTTTTCAGTTTGGTTCTAATTTTACACGCATTAGATCTTTGTAAATTCTAACCTGCTTACAAATTTTATCAAGTTATTTATCAATTCGGCTGGTTATGTAACATATTCAACTTATTTTACTTTAAAAAGATTTTGACTGAGGATAAATATGAGTCCTGAGATGTTTAAGGAGAAATTATTGTTTGAATGTACAAAACTAGTGTTCTTTCAGATTTCTTTGATGTTTTTAGTTTTATTAATTCAACTGCGTTTTGCATCTATTCAGTGAATATTATTCATAAAAAAAGAGGGTGAGTTCGACCCACACTGATAACTTCCCATCATACATTGAAAAGTTGACATTCTTGATATTAATCGATTTACTTTTGATGTTGATTAAATTATTTTTCGAGATTTATTAGTGTAAAAATCATATTTACCAATTTTTTGGTGGAACTTTTTGTAGTTCTTATAATTTTTTTGAAAAAAAAATGTCAATTTGATATTCGTCAACATTTCATCATTTAGGTATTATTGGCATATACAGTGATGGCCAAAGCTCAGAGGATTGATCACAAAAAATGTGACAGTTTGACTTCACTGCTCCAACAAGTTTAAACTACCTGGGAAAACATCCCCATGTACATATTTGACAATCTAATTACCTCAATGACTTTTTAAAATGATGCAGTCATCAAAAATAATAGTTACGCCATTAAATATTAACATTACCACTTTTTTTTTACTTACTTTGTACATAAAAGCAAAAATGTGCTTTACTTTTGTCCAGCTGCTTTTTGAAGAGTTTTTAACTTTTTTAATTTTTTCTTAAATATGTTAAGATTTAAAATCAAATTTAAAGTTGTAAAATATAGAACAATATTTTTCAAATAAGAAAAAATTAAAGTTATAAAAATATCATTTGTGTTTTCACATTTTATTAGGATGTTTATTAAGTGATAATTTTTCGTGCTTTAGTTTTGGCCATCATTGTATGCATTATATTGAAAATAGAAAGCATTTGAAGTCGACGTCATTGCGTTTTGTGAAGATATTTGAGTAGAGAAACAATTTTTGACACTTTTTGGTAACTTTTCTTGTCTGTTTTTTGTAAGAAAACTTCCAAAAAAAAAAAAACTTATTTTTTTTTTTTCAAAATTTTACCAGATGTCAAAGATGACATTTCAAATTGTAGAATATATGTATTATTTTTCCATCTATATTTTAGCGCCAAGAAATTTTTTTTTAGTTTGAAAAAAAAAGTTTTTCCAAATTTATACCAAATCTGTATTAATCTAGATATACATTGTGCACAGTAAATTTTTTAAGTTAAGTTCCTGAGAAATATGCGACCAACCAAAATTTTCACTTTTTTTAAACTGCTATAGTCAAAAAACCACTTGATAAATTTTTATAAAAAGTCCTTTCTGCATTTTTCGAAGTTATAACCTGTCGAACAAAATTTAATTGGTTCTTGAGATACTATGGACGAAAAAGGGTATCTCGAACGTACGTATACACACACACACAGATATCTCTCTAGAAATAACGGATCTTTATTTGAAAGTGATGTTTAGTAGGTACATAAAATATTTCTAAGTTTTTGAGTATTTGTAGGTATTTGGTATCACTCAATCGTGTTGATCATTTAAGGATTTTCAATTGGGGAATGTACTCTGAAGCATAAATCAAGCTGATTTTGTACAATGACCAAGGGTTATGTTGGCTTTAAAGATCTATCGTATTCTTGATTTAACGGAATTTTACTTAAACTGAACCAGTTTAAAATTGTAACCATAACAACTGGTCAATGTTAAAAGGAACAATTGTGGTGTATTAGGGAAGAATTTATTTAATTTTGTGATACAAAAATGAGGTTTTAAATGCCTATAAGACAAAACCTATTCCCAAAAAGTACTTGAGTCCATATATTGTAAGACATAAGACAAATAAAAAAGAATTCTTTTGCTAATTGATAAGGATATTCTTTTAAAATTACAATTGTTTAATAACAATACAAATTAATCTTAAAATGAGTCTATGTATATGCAAACCGTTGATTATCTTTGTTCACCATTCTTTAAAACGTTTAACATTTCTTAAATCTAAAAAGTAATTCAATATTTTTAAATTTATACAATTTTAAACCTTTAAATATGTAATGGTTAGTCCATTCACTTATAAAAATAACAAAAAAATGATAACATTTGAGATCTTAACTTAGTTTGAAATTATTAACAAAAAAACCGCTTACCATTAATACAATAAGGTTCTTAAAATTCCAAGGAAAAAGAAATTACCTAAAAAGAAATCAGAAACACAAATTTTACTCTAGTTTTCAATTATTTGTTACTTATAAAACGTACCTGTATTTTAATAAAGATGCCTCAGTTTCCAAGTTTTTGAAAAAATTCGCATAGGTACTCGTACAACTAAGAAACACACTTTTTAGAGAAAAAAACTAAAATACTAAATACTAAGCACCACAAAACACAGCACCCCGAAACCGAAAGCGACGATATTAAATTTACTCTGATTTCTTTTTTTTCAAATACAAATTTCAAATTTAACCGACGAAGAACCGCAACATGAATATAAAGCACGCATACAAAAAAAATTGCACTCACCAACATGCAGAGCCTCGTAATTTAGCGACAAAAAAATAAACACTAAAAAACACCGGAAAACTATAAAATTCCATTGAATTATTGAAATTTAATATTTATTTAAATTAATTTACACTTTTTTAAGACAGAAATCGAGGATTTACTTTAAGAATTTAAATTTTTTCTGCGGAGCGATCACGCACACATACTAAGAACACCGCACTTGTAAGTGACCGACACCATATTATTTAATCATAAAAAAAACACTCAAAAACACCGAAAAACCTTTAAATTTAATTAAATTATTGAAATATAATATTTATTTTACATAATTAACCACTTTTTAAACATTAAATTGTAGATTTAGTCAAAGAATTTAATTTTTTTACCGAGCACTCACTGAGACGAACCGAACACGAACAGCAACAGGTTGAAACTTGAAAATCAGAACAGTGATGACAACCGACTTCTATCGATAATAGTGGCGATGGGGAAATAGTACTAAAACAGACAAAATAGTACATTAATAATTTAAATGGTGAAATATGCCAAATTATTGTAAGTAAATATTTATTTTTAAGGAAAGTATATTAAAAATGCATTTTATAGGCATACTTTTGAATATAATGTTTTATGAGCCGAGTGAGAACTTTGTCACAAGAACATTATATTATTATAAAGGCCCTTTATTAAAGGGTTTCGGTTTGATATTAGCAAATGAATAAAAAAAAATCAATAAATGGTTAATTTGTTCTAGAGAGGAAGAAATTTAATTAAAAATGGTAAACAATACCGTCCAAATGGACCCTGCAGCTATGGTTGTAGCCTTTTCTTTGAATTTTCCATGATCAATTGACACTTTTGCATGTCCTCGATAATTTTACGAATCCTTTCTATTATTATTTATTCTTTCTATGATAGAGCATTCGTATAGCCCTTGTTTATTTATTGGTTCCAATGAAAAAAGTTTAAAGGTGTTAAATTACAAGATCTACAAGGCCAATTGTATTTTGTATGATCTCAGGACGACTTTCATTCATAATTGCTAATATTTTCGTTGTATAACAAAAAATGACATGTTGACGATGGAGAAGATTTTTTTTAACCCAAAATTTGACAGCCTCCGATGCCCAATGACACTGAAAACATATATTTCATTACAAAACTGGGTTATTTTGATGTATGTATTTCAAGGAAAGGCTAGAGTTTTTGTTTTGTTTTTTTTTTTTTTTGGGCATTATTTAGGCTTCGGATCACGAAAAAAGCACCAACCTTTTGTTAAATTTCTACAAATATATATAAATGAACAAATACATAAAAATAATCTTTTTTAAAAAAAGTTAAAATCACACAAATAGTCCTGCAACTTGAAATGTAGTACGTGCGTACTAAATTCAGTACTATAGTAAACTTTTTATCAACTGTGGATTAGAACCGAATATTACAACAAAGAGTAACTAGTTCATGAAGAGATGCGGTATATACATCTACATTATGTACATACATGCAATGGTTATAAGGCAACTCGTTACTCTTCGTTTAACGAAATTCGGTTATATTTTTGAATTTGAATTTTTGAATTAAAATTCGTAAATTTAAAGTTTTAAATAGAAAACTAGAATTAAAAAGTTAAAAGTGAATTACATACTAATAATGTATGACTAATTTATCTATAGAGACAGTCTATAATTTAGAATGCGCTAAAACATCTCTCAACGGCCCAAGCCTATCTCTTCGACGCATGTTGATTTAAATGCCTTTTAACGCTACACAACTTTATAAATGTGTAACTTTCTTGATATAAAAGACATTCAAGCCTAGCCTAGTGTTTAGATATCATTTATAAATTCGTAAAAAAAAAAGAAAAGAGGCTGGGTGCGACCCACACTGATAACTTCCCTTTATGCATAGTTCGAAAACTTGGCGTTCCTGATAATAATTGATTTACTTTTGATGCTGATTTATTAGAATTTTATTAACAAAAAAAATTATCAGAGATATTGAAGCGGAAAAACAATATATACCAATTTTTCTTAGAATTTTTTGTAGATTTGTATTTATTGTAAGAAAATGTCATGATATATATTATCATTTTTTAGGTATTGACAAATGCATTAGGTTAAAAATAAAATACATTTGAAGTCAATAGCATTGCTTGTTGTGATGATATTAAAGCCGAAAAACAATTTTTTGACACTTTTCGTTAAATTTCAGTTTTGGTTTTTTACTTTGTCAAAAAAGTACCATATGTTGAAATTCTATTATGCAAAAAATAAAATAAATTCCAAGTTTAAATTATTGACCACTCTCGACATATTCAAGTAAAAGAAACTACTTTTGACATTTTTTGGTACATTTTTGATTAAGTTTCTTATTTTTGTAAAACAACTGTCAATTCGATAATAATTGTATAATAATTGTATTTTGTATAAACATAAATAAACTTTAAGTCAATATCGGTGTTCATGTTCGAGATATTCAAGTCAAGAAACACAACAACTTTTGGTAGAATTTTTTTATACTTTTTTTATTTTTTGTACGAAAACTGTTAATTGATTTTTTTTCAAAAATTCACCAGATGTTAAAAACATCGTTTCACATAATAGAAAATAGTTTTGAAGATAATATCATATTTCCTTCATTGTATATAGTTGAGCACCAAACATTTTTTTTTTAGTTTTTTTTATTAAAAAAAATAATGGTAAGTTGAACATTTTCAAAATTTATACCAAATCTGTAACACATTAGAATTTATATAATAAAATTTATTTGAAGTAAATGGCACTATCCTTATCTGAGATATTTGCTACCAACCAACATTTTCACTTTTTTTTTAAACTGCTATAGTGAAAAAACCGCTCATTAAATTTTTATGAAAGTCCTTTCTGCATCTTTCGTTATAACCTGTCGAACAAAATTTAATTGGAGTCGATATCTTTACTCGTTCTTGAGATACCGTGGACGAAAAAGGGTATCTCGAACGTACAAACGTACAAAAAGGTACCTACATACGCACGCACAGACATCTCTCTAGAAATTACGGATCTAGATTTTAGGGACCTTGAAACGTCCAGAATTGTCAAAAATTTCAATTTGACTAATCGGACCGATTACAATAACTCCCTATGGGAAGTAAACAAGACATTTTCTTTTAGAACGAAGACGACAAAAACAAATAAGAAATTGAACAAAGAATTTACATGGTAAATACTGCGATCAAAGTGCAAATTATCTTGAATACCTACATTTTGCGAACTTTTTCAACTTTAGTTAAGAATTAAACTCAAGGTATTTTTCAAATGATAAAGATAAATAAAGTATACAAAAGAAAGTAAAAAAAAGGTAAATTAATTAATCAACTACACACAACAAAGTCCAGAGATTAAGCGAACGCAGTGAAGACATCTACTCCTATTTTACTACAACTTTACTCCCCTGGTTAATGCATTATAATTCACATTCGTTGACTTTTGGTGAATGACATCCAGTGGGCGCCAAAACAATGGAGGCATTCAGTCACCCTACTTTCCACTTTTTATTTCGAAAAGAAAGTTTCACAAAACCAATAAAAACTAAGATTTTAGTTTTACTTTCGGAAAATAAAATAAGTTATGATGTCATTTTCTAAATTAAAATTTCAAGTTCTGAATTTTTAAATAATTCGCTTGAACTAAATACTGTTTTAAAATATTCTTTTTTTACTAAAATTATAAAAACAGTTAAAATGTCTGAAAAAAAAACAAATATCGAAATATCATTTCTAGGAACTCTAAATTGAGTCTTCTTTTCAAATACCTTAAAACTATTTATAAAACACAGATTTTTTCAAATACATACATATGTATGTATGTATTGTATATCTAAGGTTTCAAGATTTTTCTATAACCTTCCCCATTCAATTTCAAAATATTACAAAAAACACATCAAAAAATCATTAAAATCCGCGATCAGCTAATATAATTTGAATAAACAAACTTGCTTGTTATACTCGTATATTTTGAATTTTCCTGGTCAAGTTTTCCTGTTCAAGTTTTTCAAATAAAAAAAAATAAAAATTCTCAATTAAAAGCTTTGAATTGAACCGAATTTCATTCAACAGAATAACGAGCGATATAATAACCATTGCATACCTTGCTGCTGACCACTTAAACGAGTAATGCACTAGCTATTCGTTAATTCGTTATTTCTATCGCTGTTCGTGTTTTGTTTGGTTTGTCTCCGATCGCTGCGCTGAAAAAGAAAAAATGTTCATAGTAAATCGTCGATTAAGTGCTTAAAAAGTGGTTAATTATATTAATTAAATGTTAAATTTCAATTATTAAGTCAAATTTCATGGATTGTATGTGTTTTTTGTTCCATAATTCCGTCGGTCTCAATGTTGGCGGTTGCAATTTCCTTTGTATGGAGATATGTATGTATGTATTTAGTATATGTACATATGTTTTGTTCAGAAGTCGTCGGTCGTCGTTCTCGGTTCCGTTTACGGTTGTGCTCTGGAAATTAGGCGATAAAAAAGTGTCCATTAAATTAGAAATGTCGGTTTCGGTTAAAAAAAAATGAAAGCACATTTTTCATCGGCGCGTCCGGTTCCTGTGTTCAGTATTAATGGAAAATAAGTGTTTTGTGCGCGTGTGTTTTAGTGTTAAACAAGTAATCAAGATCTGTCTCGAAAAAGTGTATTTGTTGGGAGTATGAGTACCTACATATATTTACATTGTTTAAATAATTTTGGAAAATGAGGCATCTTTATTCAAATACAGGTACGCACATGAGTAATAAAATTTGAAAAAGATTAAAATTTGTGTTCTCTGTTTCTTCTTTCAGGTAATTTTTAAAGAAATTCCCATTATATTGAGAAAAAATCGTAAAATGGTAAGCGGTTTTTGATTAAAAATATATTTTCTTACACGGTTTGTTTATTGCCAGATAGTTTACTGAATTTAGGAATTGTTTTAGGATAATAGCGATACTTTCTAAAAGCAGGGCTTTCTGCAGATGAAGTCAATGCTGGTGAGCTTTAAATTATAACACTTTCTTTTTAGACATAAATATTTTTTAGTATTTCATCTGTTATTGCAAATTTACTTGAATAGCGTCACCGCTCCGCCGTCGTGCGTATAGTGTACGTGACGGTTCAGTAAAGAAAATCCAAATTTAATAACATTCCCAATGCTCTGTTCCTTATCTTTGTTAGAAACAGTGTATAAGGGACCATAATGACTAGACTTTTTAGCAACTCCACCATGGATTAGGTTTTGATGCATTGTTTACATCAAGACTTGCCCTCCGGATTTGTCATTTTTATTCGGAATTTTTTTTTTGGTACCTATGTACTTTATTTTTAGTTAAAAAAACAGGTACTTTGATCTATTTTATCTTCAACATAAACTGCCAACTCCAGAATACGTTCTTTCTAAAGTCGGCCTCTTTGCTTTCTTAAATAGAGGTCGATATTAAAGTTTAGGAAAAAAGATACCAACATTTTGTAAAAATTAAAAGAAAAAATGAAGTAATGCGTTGAATTTGTTTAGGATAATAATATAATATCCGGCCAATGGGAACAATTATAAAGTAAAATGTTTCCGACTACTATCTCTTTATGTTAACTTCTTTGCAAGCATGATTGAAATTCATCTAGAAATTCTCGATAGATATCTTTAAAAGACTTGTAATTTAATACTTACACAATTTAGCAATTCAAACACACCCAAAGGAACTTCTCTAAAAAGTGCCATGTGTTTCAATCATTGATAAACACCTGCTACTTGTAGATCAAATTTATAACAATTATGAAACTGACAACGGTCCTTAGGAAAGTGAGAACTTAAAGTACCTGCAAGGAAGGTCAAAGTTGGAGTTGGAACTTGTACAGATTTAATCAGTGCTGTTGCTGTCTTAACTGGTTTTCCATTAACTTCAAATTATTATGTAAATCCGTGTTGGAAGCTTTCCCAACTCCAGTAATGTCGATGCGATTAAAGCAGGAAAATTTAAATCGAGAGTAGGGTTCAGTATGAAGCTAGTTCTAACGAAATTTGCTTTGATAGGAATTGAAGTCAATGAGCACGTGTCGAATATTTTGTAGGTTTCTATTCTACGACTGACTTCGTATTTTACTAAAATTGGCACTGCTTTTTTTTAATAATTTCAAAAGCAAGCAAACAGTTAATATGCGGTTTTAACCCCACTTTCCTTATTTATCTACCAGACCAGATTCAACTAACATCTGTTTTAGCCTGAGTATAAGTTAGAAAAAAAAAGCAGCAGGTATTTCATCATCAATCAACGATGTGGCATCGAAACAGACCGGAAATGAATCTACAAACAGTTTTTGAGTCCTAAAATCCCATTTGGTTAAATATCTTCACATCAGCCACAGTCAGAGCAGAGCCAGTGCCATAGCCAGGGCCACGTAGTGTAGTACCCATCACTTTTTGATAGATACGAATGTATCTGATAACAGACTCCACACACATACGAGTACACAGTCAATATTAGAACATAACTCAATCATAAATATTCAAACATGCCTCAGATATTTTTGTATCTTTCAAAAAGCCAACCACACACATCAACTTCAAGGATATACATATGTATGTATCTCCCAGTAGTCTATAGATGTATACATTAGTATATATGTTTGCTTGTATATGTGTATATATTTAAGATAAAAACACACACGTACCTACCGTCTATATGCCAAAAACCCCTTAGGCCACTCAGAGAGCGGCTAAATCCAATAGACTCTGGGGTTTATCGATTCATCATCCTCGTCGTTGTGGGTCGTTGGGAAATCTAATCCTGTCTCGATGAAACCAATTGGTTATTTTTTTTCCCCATTCCTCTACAAACATACAATACATACATATACTTTATTATCGTAGATAGATGTGTGGATGGAATGGCTTTCATTTGGGAAATAAAAATAACATGAAACTTTTCCAGCGAAAATTAGACACAGAACTGTTATTTCAGATTTGGTGTTATTTTTTTTGTTAACTTTTTTCTGCTATGTCGACTTTGAGCTTAGATAAAGGTTTCTTTTTTTTTGTATTTTAACTTTTTGATGTCAGACGAAAAAAAAAAATTAAGAGAGAGGAAGAGGATCTAAAAAGGCTCTGTTGGAGGATTAGGTACTTTTCGAATTTAATTGAGGCTACATAGCGTTCGAGGGTAATTTCCATGTGTGGCATCACAACTGAGGAGAGGCTGCTAATTCGTCAATCTTTTGCAAGTTGGTACTTTAAAGCTGTAAAAGGATGCTTGATGGATTGAAACTTTGAGCCTTTAAGTTGTTTTTTGAGTGCTGCAAATTAATTTAATCATTTTTTTATATTTAAAAGTTTAGAACCTTATATAGAATATTATAAAACAGACTAATTTAAATTTCACTTTCGGAAAGAGATTTGTGACAGTATACTGTCTGCTGATAGCAAAATTATTTAATTTAAAACTGAACAACTTCATTTCGAAAAAAACTACTGTTAGTAGAGAGGTATGCTGCAAGGCAGTGTTCTTTGACCTTTACTCTTCGCATTTAAAGAACTCTAATAAAATGCTTTCAACAAGTTCACCAATTGGAAAAATCTACGTGTCCTATTCACCAAAAAAATATACGAAATCCTGATTCTTCCTTTCTCTATCCAAATGAAAATGTACCTTCTTGATTTTTAACAATTCACTAACATCAGCCCAAAACTGAAGATCATTTCTCGCGGAGATGAATAAACTGATCAAAATTTCCATTTTTAAATGTAAAAACTTGGGAGGCATTCCAGGAAATTTAGAAGCTAACGAACTTTATCATGTAGCGGGACAGGATAAAGGAGTGATCTTATTCGGCAGACATTATTTTACTCTTTCTCTCTAGGCAATGAGGCCTTATGGTTTCCGCGGATATTATTGTTTCCCAACAATGATATAGGAGTTTCAAAGAAGCTCGATATTAAAACGATAAATCATCGAGGGCCATTTATGTATATTATTATTATATTTCTTAGCGCCTAGAGGTGCGTGGCTGTCACTTCTCCATCACCTCTTGGACAAACGTCTTCCATCAATCAAACCAAAAAATCTATTGGTGGTGATTGATGTTGACCCTCTGCGAATGTGCATCCAATTGCAAACGCAGTCTGCTTGGATTGGTGTGACGTTATACAACAATAACGGAAAGTCAAATAATAATAAATGAATATTGTGTCGAGTTGTCAAAATAGCTTGTCATTTGAAAATTGAAATGACATAACAAAATAAAAGAGTAAACCTATTCATGTGTGGACAATGTTTAAAATGGTCAGGACATATTGACACCCAAGTTTAAAGCTGGATTAGTCAATCAAAATGTTCAGTGGTTTTGTTTCATTTCCCCACAAATATTATTTTGTACTGTTAAGCAAATCTCTTAAACTATAAAGTCAAAAAAAAGAAATGTAGCAAACAGCATCAAAATCCTTTCGTTTATATTTAGTTGCATTTATTCGAAATTTTATTGTTTTTAATTGGGTCACTCTGTCAATAATCTGTAATGAAACACGCACTTTATTTTATTTTATTTTTTATATATTTTCCAATTAAATTCAATTTAAAAATTCCCCTCGATTGAGTGTGTTTTTTTTTTTTAATTTTTGTCTCTGTATCTCACGCCAGGAAGATTGGATTAAAAAAAATATATAAAAACGTTAACTTCTAGATAGGGACTCTGCGATGATAAATCAATTTCACTCCGCGATGTACCACCACCGCCGCCGCCGTTCACCACCTACATCCAAACCAATCTCAACCAACCTGCTGCGTGTATTTTATAAATAATGACAAAGGGATTTTAAAATCATTGCAACAACAAATTAAAAAAAAGACAAAATATTTATTCTGTAGTTGCAACAATGCAAATGACAACTCGCGCTGCGCTATCAAAAACCCTGAACTTTCATTCCCACGTTTTTTTTTTAAATTTTTTTTTAATTTATTTTATTTTTGATTTTAACCAAAACTGTCAATACTGTGACAGTTTGCACGCGAAGAGTCACTATATCGAGTGCATACAATCTGCAGTTTACAGTTTAATAATCCGATTACGGCCACGTTCTATTTGCCACCGATTTTTGTCTTTCAGTCTTCAGATTATGTGATTCTGTTTTTTTTACTTTTTTACTTTTTTATTGAAACATCAACAACCACATAACTGAAAGGAAAATCATTTAAATCGGAAAAAAACGCATAAAGGTCATGTGACGTCGCAGAAGTTCACTGATGTTAATTGATAGAAAAACTAGGCCCATAAAAACACCATTCATTATAAGCCAAATGTGCCATTTTTAACCCTGTAGGTTGCTATGTTTTCGAGATATTCGGCTTTTAAGTGTGATACACAATTGGAAAGGTGCATTTCCCAAGATGCCAAGTGTGCTATTTTAGCCCCTAAGACGCTTAGTTCCCGAGATAATTGACATTAATGTTGGTAAAAGGTGTATTTCTCTAAATGCCAATTCTAGGACTCTTATTTCCCGAAATAATCGACACATGCCAAACTTGGCGAAAGTGCATTTCCCTAGATACCAACTGTGTTATTTTTCACCCCCTAGGACGCTTATTTCTGCTGAATTTCCCTAAATGCCAAGTGTGCTATTTTTAACCCCTGGGACGCTTATTTCTTGAGATAATCGACACATGCCAAACATGGCGAAAGGTTAATTTCCCAAAATACCAAGTGTGCTATTTTTCACCCCCTTAGGGCCAGTTTTTCAGTACGAGATCATCCTGGAGTAAGGTTTAACTCTATAGTTTAACTCTTCATTTCAGTTTTTCCGTTCAATTTAGCCCCGAAGTTAACTCAGAGTTAAACCTGGATATTATGTGAGTTAACTCTGGGACTAAAAAAAATACACATTTAAAATTTTTAGCATATTTCTTTTTCACACAAACACAAAATCGCAACAAGTAACTATAGAAATAACAAATACAGAGCAAGATCCAGTATATGCATATGACAACTGACAAAAGACACATACATTTTGATGAGAGAGTTAACTCTTCACTGAAAAACTGAGTAAAGAGTTACATAACTCTAGGATCAGGGTTAACTAACCCCAGAGTTAACTCACCAGTCAAAAACTAGCCCTTACACGCTTAGTCTCCGAGATAATCTACAGTAGAGTTGGAGAAAGGTGCATTTCCCTAGATGCCAATTCTAGGACTCTTATTTCCCGAGAAAATAGACTTTAACATGTCAAACACCGTTTTTTAAAGGTACATTTCTCTAGATACCAAGCTTAAAATCCTCTAGGACAGTTGACTTAAAATGTGTGTACGATTTTATCTGCTGCTTATAGATTTTTAAAATAATTCTTCACTCTAAAAACTTATCCTCGGAGGTGAAATTGACAAAAATATGATCAAACAGTCTACAATAAAAAAAATTTTAAGAATTCATTTCGACTTCCATCCAGCACAAAACCCCATCAAGTTGATTTGGACAATAACTATATGAGGACCACTCGCCTTGATAATACCCAATTTTGGCTTTATTCGTTATTCCCACTTATTATCCCTTTTTTGAATCGATTTTAATACACTTTGGATGTCTCTGGATCTGGATCTCTGATGGCATTTGGAATGTATTGGCTTCGTTGCTGAGAAAAGATACGAATACGGCAAGAACATAAAGCCATCATCAGAGACTATAAAAGAGGATCTAAAAAACCTTGGGTGCTCCGGCAGAATTTGCATGTATAGAAATTCCAAAGGGTGAGAATGATGTAGGAAATTAAGTTCGACACATTCTAAAATGCATAAATATGAGTACGAGTATCAGTATGTATGTATGTGTATGGATTGTGCAGCATCTAAAGAAGAAAATCATCAGAATTATAGGGGACCACAGGAAGACGAGGACTAGGACGAGGACGAGTGTGAATGCTAGACCACCGTAAGTGTGGCCGCTTCGGGGATATTTGCATATAAATCAAAAGTCATTGCTATCGATGGTAGTCTATGGTGCATATGCATCACAATCCTTTTGATGTTCTTGCATTCCCGTTCGGCTCGGGTATGCCCTGAGATTCAAAACAGCGATATACTGCATTCGTTCGTTTGTCCTAGTCATCGTCATCCTCGTTGTCCTCGTCCTCATCCTCGTCGTCAGAGTCATTCCTGTTGTCGTTGCAGTCATCTCAAATGCCGTTAGAGAAAATATTTTCGGGCATGATATGGGTTAAGAACTACAGGACCTACAAGCTCCTAGGTTCGAGCTACGATTTGAGCTGGCTTCATACATCATAGGCAGGAAATGAATGTTGAAAATCGACAACACACACTCAAACACTCATAGCATATACACAAACTTATGCACACGAGTGTCGAGTATGTGAGAAACGAGGAATGAGGAACCAGTCAACCAGTGACTTATTCAATGGCACAGCCTCTTAGCCTTCTCTTCTTCATACGTCATACCTATGTACATATGTAGTATGTATATATTGTATATCCTTTTTAGCATTTCTAGAGTTGAGTTTTTTTCTTTCATTTAGAAAAAGTCCTTCACCAAGTGAATTTGTGTGCATGAGACGGGATAACACGATAGGAATAGGATACGAACGTACAGCACATTCGAAAACTAGGTTAACAGAGAAGCAATTATCAGGCACAACATACATTATACTATACATATGTATGTATGTATGTATGCACGTGGTGGAGTGTTGGGAGAGGGGGTGAGATGCAGGAGAGGAGCTTCTGGTTATTGTGTGAAGGAATTTGATGAAAGGTGAGTTTTTGGCCTGAATGCGGAACGGACAGGTGTTTTATACGGAGTAAGGAACTTCAAAATGCATACACGAGATTTCTGAAAGAGGTTTGTTTTTGTTTTTGCTTTTTTTTTTGATAGAAGGGGTTGTGTGGTGTTAGGGACATAAAAAGTGATCAAAGTTATGATAAGTGATGGTTTTAAAAAGGCTCTAATTGCTCAACGAAAGGTGTTCTTTGTGTGTTTTATGTAAATATATGTACACATGTAGTACATAGGACTGTTCTCTATGGTACACCTTTTCATAATTGAACCAATTTTACAGAATTTGAATATATTACATATATGTATGTATTTATGTAGTATAAAGAAAAAGAAGAAGAGATGGTGATTTTTCGCTTTAAGATTTGAATGATAAGCAATTACGGCCTTTTTTCAAAGAGGCTTTGATTTTCTAAATGGGAAAGCTTCAGTTTTAAGTTTTTTTTTTTTTTGAAAAAGAATGGAAAACATTACTTAGGAATATAGGAATTCAAATTTATTTTAAAAGAGCTTATTGTCAGTTCAAATTTAGTTCAAAAGGTCGGAATGAAAAAATTCTTTAAAAAATTGTTTTAGAAAAAATTGTTTTTTTCTACGATTTTCCTAATCCTGTTCCAAATTATATCATTAAATGTCTCAGTTAAGTATACAAAATATCTTACATAATCAAATCACATGTCAAATGTCAGTTTCATATTAAATCTGCCTTATCATGAAAAAAAAAAGTTCCCCGGAGTTTGGGCTGAATATCGCAGTGAAGAAAATCTGTAGGTGATTACTGGAATAATTTTAAAATCACTGATATTAGAAATAAAAATTTTAACTTCAAAAATGACGTAACTCGTTGAACTGTATGACTTAAAGAAAATCTAGTTCATCGAAAATGTTGTTATTGAGTCGACAAAATGTTTGAAAATAAAAACTTTTTAACAGTGAAATTTAAAATGACAAATGAGAGATTGACATGTTTTGTTATTGTCTACACTATCCGACACAAATGTCTAGTCAGGAATTCAGACAGTCAATGTGCTCTTTAGAATTCTTGACTAAATTACCCCACAGATGATGTCAAAATTAGGACAGACAGTCCTTGTTAAGGTTCCGATTGATTTTGATCAATTAACATATTATATGTATACCTATACATATATGATGAAATTTTTGATTTTTTTGGCTTATAGTCCAGGCAGACAATACCTGACACATGACAGAATTCAAACTGAGATAGTACAGTAAATAATTTGTATTGTTTTGTCAATGAGTTTAACTTGTTACCTGCAAGGATCTATAAGCCCCCTATCCAACGCAACTTAATTGATAGTGTGATGTTTACCTTCTGACAAGAACTTACAAAACAAGCATACAAAATTATGATTTTGTCGCACCTTGAAGGATCAGTATAAGCCTCTACACTAATGTAATGAATGACGTAACTTAATACATTTTTCCTCCTTTGGTGTTTTGTTTTTTTTTTTGTGACACCCACCTGACCACTGGGAGGCTCGGGTCATGTTCATGTCATCCCAAACCATCAAAATTGCAGTTTGAATTAACAAACACCTGTCTGTCTTCAATATTAATGGTCTTTTTTTTTAAGTCATAACAACCAAAACATCAATGATTAAATTCAATCGAAAACCTACTTACTCGCATGTATGCATTTTCGACATAATTTTGTGTTGATGACCTTATGAATTATGAAAATCTTAATCTCTGCTGAAATTCAGGACAATATAGCTTCATTTGAACATAAATTTTCTTTTGAATATTTTATAACTCGACATCAGGGTCCTGTCCCTGTTTAGTTTAGTTCATTGCCTCCCACAATATAATTTGACAGTTTTTGTTTTTATTTTTGGGCGTTAAACATTTCCCATTTGACTTGGTTTTGATTTAGGGGCAAGCGGAAAAACCCACTCAACTTGGCAAGCCAAAAAAAAAAAAAGATTCTTACCACTCATTGATTCAAAGTAAAAATATATTAATAGGTCAAAGATGGATATTTTGAGTATAGAAAAAGTGCTGTCAAGTTGACCACGCCCATAACTCATAAATTAGGGAGAAATAGCTTCAAAAATATCCAAAGGAAGTTACGGAAGTTTCTTTTTTCGGCACTAGATCTGATTGATATTTTATCTCTAGGGAAACTTTTAAATTTGTTGTGTAAAGTTATTTAGATTTAAGCTTGAAAAATAACTTCCACCATTCAATATTAATCAGCTTTTTTAGATAAATTGTGTAACTTTTTCAGACTTTGTCCAATATCAACATTTGGTTTTATAGAACTTGTAATGATACCCATAATAACTCTTCTTAAAATAAACTTGTTCTTATTGCTCCGTGATTTGTATAGACTTTTTTATGAAATACTAAATTCACTGTTATTTGTTTCGACCATGATTCCACTTATTTATTCGTGATTCCACAGATTTATCTGTAATTTACCAAACTTTTCTGCGATTTTCCTGATTCCTTGAATCTCCAAATTTATCAGTGATTTTCTTGTATGTGTTGGTGATTTCCCAGATTTTGCTTATTGTTTTTTTTGATTTCCGGATACTTTTATTATTTGTCGGATTTGTTTGTGGCCTACCAAACTATTTTGTAGCTTCGTCTGTGGTTTCCCATAAGTTTTTCTGAGATTTGTCCTTATGTTTTTTTCAAATCAGTATTTTTTTTTTTTTTGATTTTTCAGTGATTCATTAAATTCATAAATGATTTTCCGGATTCGACAGTGATTTTCCTGATTCGTATGTAATTTCCCATATTAAGCTATGATTGACCAGATTTGTTGGTGATTCGCTAAGATCAGCTGCGACTTGTCGAGTTTATTCACGATTCCTCAAGTTCATCACTGAATTACCAGAATTCTTAAATTTTTCCTTGATCTTCAGGCTTTCTCAGTGTTCTGTAAGTTTTTTCGGATCCTTAGAGAAGTGCTACTTTAGATTCTTATGTGTGATTTGAAAAATTTGACTGTGACTTGTCTACAATTTTCGGAATCTGACTGTTATTTTCCAAAGTTCTTCTATGATTTTCCAGATTTGCATGCAGTTTATCTTTAATTAAGATGATTTGTTTGTGATTTGTCAGATTTGTCAGATTTATCTGTACTTTGCTGAATTTTGTCCGTGATTAACCAAATTCGTCACTGATTTTTCGGCTATAAATTATTTCCCAGATTCAATCTTCATTTGCCGTATTTCTAAGATCTACCCCTGATTGGTTACATTCGTCTGAATATTTTCCTATTCTATTGAAATTTCTATGATTCTTTTGTGATTTTGAGGATTCTTCGATTCGCAATTGATTAATACTGATGTTTAAGTACTCAACAATCACCTTAAAATGTGAATTAGTTTCCCACAAATATTAGGTACTTCAATTATTTTAAAGTCAGAAAGAACGCAACACATCTGAGGTGGAACTATTTCCCCCTTTAATTAATTATAAGTGGAATCATTTGACCCAATTGATGTCAAGAATTTCCCATCTGAAGTTATTTCCCTGCTCCAAAGTTATTCATAACGAGTATAAAGAGTTAAGACAATTGAAGTGAACATCGATTTCAATATTTGTAAACTGTTATTAAACATCCACTATTCCTGAGATCCTACCTTTTCACAAGAAAAGAAAAAGTATACGATTTGATTTTCTTTACAGATTATAAGCTCTTTATACAAAATTTTATTCGTTTTTTGTACGTCTCAAAGGCATCAAGCCTTTTGTGTCAATTTCCTAAAGCTTATACAGACAAGGCAAGGCATGTACATAGTACCTACATCAATCTGAAGATTATGAATTTTTCAGAATTTCCCATAACAAATCTCTTTACGGTCGGTCTTCAAAAGACAACAAAAAAATAGCCACCCACTCAGTTTTTAGTCAACTCCCAAAATGATTTATATCCTTGAATGCGAAAGGATAAAACCATATACAATAAAAGATTTTTGGTATTTTCTCAGAATAAACGAGTACAAACATAATATGAAGAAGTGAAGAAATGAAGAAAACACATTATGAAATTTTCGACAGGAGAGTGGGCCGACCGGTCGGCCGTCTTATACGAGTTTTCTTCCTTGACTATACGAGTACTAGTACGAATCCTTCCAAATGAATGCAAGTTTCTAACAAAGAAAATAACATCGCCATATCGTAAGGATATGCAATTTCAACCCTCATTACTTTAATGGATATTCATTCCTTTTCTTTTATTCTTTTTTTTTTGTTTGTTTGGTTTTTTTTTTTTGCAAAAAAGAAAACAAAAAGAAGAAAAACAAACACAAGAACTGGGTTAAAGCAAATAATAAGGAAGCCGGGCCAAGGCATCCTTCTTCATTCATTACTTTGCTTTATTTTTTTTTTTTCAGCTTTTTTGTGTGATTTTGTTTCGTGCCAAAAGCACGCATCTTTCGTAGCCTATATTTTGTATTTTTTTTTAATCATTCGGAAAGAAATAATAAATAGGACTCTTCATATAAATATTTGAAATAAATAAAACTTAAACGAAGAACAACAACTTTTTCCAATATTCGAGTTCTAAGGACTGTTTCCAGGATAAACTAAAATTATTATTTGTGCCTTCTTTTGTAATATTCATTAAGTTAAAAGGTCAAATTAGATTGATTTTTTCCTTGAGAAAGAAAATAAAAGGAAATATTGTGTCAAAGTAGTCGCTGAACTTAAACAGGGTGGCTCAAAATTGGTTATCTTAATGTGATGGAAGTATTCATTTGGATGTTTACTATTTTTTCTCTCAAATGACAAGGATGACATCCGTAAGCGGCTGATGCCATGTTGATAAAATTTCTGTACTTTTACTCACATTTCAAGATTGCCGGTGCCCGGTAGCAACTGTTGATTTTCCTGTCAAATATTCTCCTTAAAGGCTGAGATTGTCTGCAGTTTGTTGGCAAATGCTGAAACCAAAGGGACAGAAATTTGGAATGGTTTCATAGGTGACCAGGAAACGCTTCCTTTACAAAATCTACAGTGAACGTATTGCAGATGGAATACTCAAAGAATATGGTCCAATCAGTCTCCCTTGGTGGCTTTAAGTGGGTTTTCTTTGTACAAAAAAAGAATACACTCATAATGAAATTTGTCACTAAATCGTCCTTTTCGTTGTTGACATTCAGAATGGCTTGGCAGTAATTCATAGATTGACATATGTTTACATACTACGCTATTTGCAAGAACTTATAACGCCTTCCCATAGGGTGATTCATTCTGCGCCACCTTTTACTACTAATAAAAGAAAATCGCAATAAAAAAGAAGATGAAAAAAAAAAATAAAATCACCTCAACTAAAAGGACGAGGATTAAATAAATATCCTCTACATTTTGTTGAATTCAATTCTTTCTTTCGTTTTCGTTTTTGTTCTTCTTTTGGTTTTTCTTTTCTTATTCTTATTCCAAGTATTTTACTTCTTCTTCTTCTTTTTTTTATCTTGTTCTAACTTTGAAGTATATTTTCCTAATATTCTCTGCCATGATTTTACCCCAGGAATTCATGTCCTGGGGCGGCGCGGCTCGGCGCGGCGTCGATGGTGACCGACGATGATGGCCGGTGGTGGATGGTGGATGGCGGATGACGGCGGCGACAGGACAAACCGAAACCGGTGTGTTTGAATTTGAATTTAGCATTTCGTTTTCTGTTTTCTGTTTCTTTACTTTTTTTTAAATTTTATTTTGCTCTTTGCCATTGTGATTCATTTTCATTTATTTAAGGACAACTCAAATGGTTTGGAATTTAGTGGGTGCCAAAATGGGAGGGTGGGTGATGTGAGTGATGGTGATGATGAACATGGACATCACATCATTTTCTGTGTGGAAAGTTGAAGGACTTAGAGCAGTGCTGTCGAAGGTACTATTAACTTTTTTGTAAGTAGGACATTGATACTTCTTTGCACATTAAGGTACAGTTTAAACCATTTAACTTTTAAGATCTTTTTTATTTAAAGCAACATAAGATGAACGTACATTCCTTCATTTTTTTTACTACTTGAAGCTATAAAACCTATTGTAAAATTGAAGTCAAGGTACTGTTAAGAACCATTGCTATGTGATTAATCTCAGGACAATGCCATGTCACCAACATTTTAAGCACCGCTCTGGCTTTACAAAACTCTATCAATTCACAAGGTACTAGTTTGAAATCTAAGCACAAGTCTAAGAGTGCTTAGACTCTAAGACCACTTCATGCGTCTCGTCAAAATCTCTTCTGAATTTCCACTGACATCCGTCTTTTAATGGATTTGTGTCATTTAATGTCTTGATAATATTTTATCTTGGTAAAGTATTTCGTTTTAAATGTCATCTAGAAGACTGCTTGCTGAAACTATAGACTCTTACAGAAAAATTTCCCATAGGAATTAAATAAATAGGTGAAAAGACAGATTTGAACTTTTGAATATAAGCCATTTTTTAAACCTCGACTTATGGCGGACTAACAATTTCCTGTCTAGTACGTATAAGGCGATAAACGACCACAAACAAGTCTCCAAAAATCTCTTTCATGTTCTATTGCATGTACTTTTGGTGTCCCACAGGGTAGTCATTTGATAACTTTTCTTTTTTCAATACTTAAATCAAAGACATCACGTCACTTCAAGTTCCTTTTTTATGCTGAAAAACCAAAATTAAAACGGTTGCTGCCTCGTATTGATTACAATGTAGGTTGAAATAATTTTTATGACATAATCTAGACTGAAATTTTTGACGCGATTTGTCAAAACTTAATTTACATGGTGATTCTCTTATAGGTACTTTTTTAGGGATCGCACATAAACTTCACTGAAAAACTTCTATTTGTCTATGCATTTTTCAAGAACGACAACACTGGATTAGTAGCAGCTGTGGTTACATTGTGATAAGGAATAAAGTTTTTCATTCTTAAAAATTACAACATTGAGGTTTATTTAATTTTTTTTTTTTTTTTTGGTATTTTCCAGTTACCTACATTTATTTCTTGTTGGGATTTTAAGATTCTTTTCTTTCATTTTTTTTTTAAATAAATTTGAGAAATAGATCATTGAAATGCGAATTTTGTTATGTCATGCAGAAAAAAAAGTTAAGGTAATTTTATTTTATTATTATTTTTTTATATTTTTTTATGGAAAAAGATACAAAAAAAAATTGGATATTTGTTCAAATTTTTGCTTTGTAACTGTCGGTAAAAAAGAAGTGGACGACGATGATGATGATGAAGTACTTAGAAAGAAGGACTTTTTTGGAAAGTATTTAGGTGTGTGAATTTACTTTTTAAAATGCAATTCATTGAGATATTTATTTGAAACATGGTAGGAATTTTCATTTTTTTTTTCTATTTACTTGAGGAAAATAAAGTGGAGTGAAGTTAATGTAATGATGTTTAAGTACATGGTAAAACTTTTATTCGTATAAATGTATGGTCTGTTTTTTTTTTTAATCAAAATTACAAGTCACAACTCGTAGCTAAATGACATTACTATTTACATTTTTATATGAATTATTGTTGATCTGTGGTTTTAAATGGAAATTCTAATTAGTGGAAAGGAAAGCGGAGTGAATTGACAATTGAACGAAAGAAAATGAATTACTAGAGGTTTATTTGTTTATTTAATTCGCTATGACAAAATAACGCTTTATAAATGACTTTTGCATATTTGAACATCAGATCACTAGAAAATATTTCTTTTTGAATCGTTCTGAGTATTTCCATACTTTCTTGCAGAAACCATAAAAGTAGTTGTTAGTTTACCGTCTTCTACAGGAATACGATTCAAAAAGGACTTTGCCAAAGAAGTGAGCTTTGTAAAAACTATGTGTGTAAATCCACCAAAAATACTCATAGCTTACCAATATAAAATATTCCATCAATTATGTCAATATTGACAATCGTATCCGAGAAAAACTGACTTACAATATATGAATTCAATTTTTATATAACCTTGTTTAATATTATACACCTTAATGTTATTTTACAGCTCCCAGTGAGTTCTCAGAACTCATTTTAATGAAATGAGTTAAATCGGATCTCGTGTTTAAGAGAAAACTTTACAGAAAGACGATTATCAATAGTCACTAAAATTAATAAATATAAGCCCTGTTTTATTGCCAATTATGTTTCTTCTTCTTTTCTTTTAATTTAATTCCAAAATTTGGTATCCTTCCTGGTGAAATGATGAACGACAATAAAACATGGAAGGTGCTCCGAAATTCTATCTTCAGTAAAATATTTTGACTGACTACTGAACTGACTTATTTTTTTCACTAATCCTTTTCAGCGTATTCACTTACCAAATAAACCTATAGTCATTTGTGTATGACAGCTGGCGAATTAGAGTCCAGTAAAATAAACTCATTATCACTCTATGAAGGAGTGTAATTTCCAATCTTTGCTAAAATAAGTTGCCGGTTAATGGTTCCTTTTTGGACATTGACATTACAAATACCAAATGACTCTAAGATTACAAATGACATACCTTACCTATGTAGTTATTGTTAAAATTTACATTAACTTCTAAAAGGTTATACAAAATATGCCCAAGCTTAATCTTTTGTGTTTTCTTCAAGACTTGTATCTTTTTTATCCCTGAAAAAATGTAAGCATATAATTTTTAATAACGAAACCACACAGAAAATACCTACTTTCATAACAATTCACAAGGAAAACAAATTCAGGAGTATGCAATGCAATGCACCTTTATATACTTTCCTTCCTCAAGAAAGAAAATAAAGAAGAAATATTTATCTTATAAAAGAAAAAGGTACAACTCAAGACACAAGGATAACTCCTATAAGTAGATACACCACCATTAGAAAGGAAGTAGAAAAAAAGAAAGAATTAAAAAATAATGCATTCTAGGTACGAGTACGAGTACGAGTACGAGTAGATTGCAAAATACCTACCACAAAATGGAAATTTTCTTGGTTTCCATTTCCTTCACTTTTTCTCTAGAAGTGCAATGTGAAAAAAAAACTCATCTCATCTGTGGATGCTCATTATTTACCACTTATTGCATCTCTCATTCTTTGCTCCTCTGCCAGGATACTTCAGACATTATTATTATTGTTATCCTTTCTTTCAGTTTTTTGTTTTTTTTTTGTACATACCTCTGTTTTTTTTTTATATTCTTTCGTCTTGTTTTAAATTGTTTTTCGTCTTCATAACATTTCATATCCTTTCAACATCCCCATCCACGTCAGCATCATTCTCATCCTCATCCTAGTCCTCATCAGTTTCAGGATCGTTCTTCTTCCTCTTTGATTGAATGCCACATAAAATTTCCTTATTTCAGTTCCTTTTTTTTGTTTTGTTTTGTTTTCTGTTTTTATTTTTCTCATTTTCATTTTTTTCGGGCTTAATTGCAAACGATGCTTATGTGTCAGTACAATCTGCAGCCATCTAAGGTACTCTGTCAAACACACATCAAAACAACACCTCAGGGCAGAATATCAAATAAGGATTGCTTTGACACAAAGCAAGCTACAAAAACAACTTAAAACGATGATAAGCATGAGATGAGTTGATGATTATAAGTCGTAGGAAGTCGTTCGTGGAAGCATTGAATTCGAAATTAGACGAACAAAATACTCGTAACTTTTTGTCAAGGACTTGAGTTTTTTTTTTAAGGATGAAACTTAGTGTTCTATGAGTCTTCATGTCACCTGGCCACCCCGGCTCAAATACTCGCCCCTAATAGCAATCAAAATGGAACCATCTACAAAAAAAAGATAAACAACAAAGATTAAATTCAGACACACAGACATGAGACAACACAGAGCTACACAGACAGACACGCATCAAATATTGGAAATTACTTTCACTTCATTTCAGTTCTGTTCTGTCCTGTCCTGTCCTGAGCTCGAACAGGCCAAATCTGTGATGAAAAAAGTTAAACAAAAAAAATACCGAACAAGGATATGGTAATGGTTGCGGGCGGTCGTGGTTGCTAAAGGATTCAACGCTATATCCGGTGCGGTGTAGGGGGTTGGTTTTGGTTTATTGTTGAAAAGGTAGAAAGGGTTTTTTTTGTTTTTGGTTTTCCCTTTATCATCCACCTGTTGGAGTTTAAATTCCATAGAATTACATCAACATCCAACATCATCGTCAAACAAAAACGACACAAATAAAAAAATACGTAAGGGATGTCTACCCTAAATCTCAGCAAATTTACAAACAAATACTCGTCGGTATATGGGAGAAGGATATATAAGTTGATGGCACACCTACAGACCCACAAGAGCGAAAAACAAATCAGCATCAGAATGAGACAAACGCAATGCAAATTCCTATGCAAGGTTGACTTTTCCCACTTTCCTACCTGATGGCATATCATAGAACAACAACAACCAGCGACAAAAAAATTATATCAGTAAAAGCTTTCCGTCAGCGATTGATTGGAAAATTTGATGGGATGCAGTGGTGACACTTAAAAGGTCTTCAGGAAAAGTATGAATATTTATTTTTCCTATTTTCACTTTGTATACTTTTTTTAAGAAGAGTCAACTTTTTCGACGTTTCGTTCAATCGTCCACGAAACACAAAGTGTCGGTCTAACTTCAAAGCACTTGATTCCATGTCATCCTCAGTTTCGTTAGTTTTGACAGTCTCGTCTGTCTCACCTGACTAGTTGCACATGTGACTCATTTGCCGCGTTGTTTTTATTTTGTAGGCTTGCCTCGTTTCTGCAATTTGTCTCGTTTGTTTTATTGATCTTTCGTTTGTCTTGTTTGTCTAGTTTAACTCCTTTGCCTTGTTGATCTTCTTTGCTTTATTTCTCTCGTTAGTTTCGATGGCCTCTTTAGTCTTGCCTGTTTTACCAGACTCGTTTCTCATGTTCGTCTCGTTTCTTTCATTAATCTCGTTTGTTTCTTTTATCTCATTCATCTTTTTTGTCTCGTTTGTTTTCTTTGTCTCGTTTGTCTTATTTCTCTCGTTTGTTTTGTTTGTCTCGTTAGTCTCACTATGAGCGTTTGTTATATTCGTCAATTATTTATTGTTTGTTTTTCTCCTATGTATCGGTTGGTTTTTTTTTTTTCTCGTTTGCCTAGCTAACTTCGTTTGTCACATTTGTGTTGGACTTGTTTGTCTCGCTACCATGTCTTACTCATTTATTTCGTCCTTCTCGTTGATATCAAATTCACCCCAAATAATTCATGTATTTTTTCCTTTTTACGAAATGTCATATATGTATGTTGTCATTCTATATATCTCACTATAACTTGAGGTTTTTAATTTAGGAAATCCTGAAAACCGGTTTTGGACATCAGAAAAACTTTAACACTTTGCTCTTAAATTTTTATCAGCTTTTGCAGCTCATAGGGGGGTAAGGGTAAGAAGCACAATATTATTTTATGATCTTTTTCTTTTTGGTCTGTCAAAAATCAGAGTAGTTTTGAAATTGACTGGAAATAATTGATGGAGTTTTCACCAAATCTTATGAAATTTTGAAATCAATGCAGTTGATGAAATAATATAGACTTTGAACTTAAACTAAGTGTATTATCAGTGGAAAGTTAATTCTTTTAAGTTGCAAAAGCTGAAATAGAAGATTCTAGATTTTGAGTTAAAAGTTCATAGAAGAATTATGGCCTTAATACCCATCGTAGTGTATCAATAAAGATCCAATTTTCAATAAATGGCATCACTCTTCAAAACTTTCACAACTCACTTTACTCCCCAAACAAACAAAAACTATCCCCTCTTTTCCATTTTCAAAATAAAAAAGCTCTCTCTCTCTCTTCTCTGCTTCTCTCTAATTCATCCTTTCTCTCTCAAGAATGAAAATCATTAGGGAAATTTAAATTCCCTCGTAGCCATTATCCTTATTCCAATAAAATACCTACACAAACAAAACATACCTATACTCGTGCTATCCTTTCCAGGATATGAAAAATCCGTCAATTTTTCACATGCCATTGTCAGTCCTTTGGAAAACCTTCTCTCTCTCGCAAGCAAACGTCCGTTCGTAGTTGTCGAGAAGATAATAAAATACCGTTTGTTTTTCCTCATCATTGGTATAAACGGTTTTTTTTGGTGTTTTATTTCATAAAATAATAATAATATATAATCGTGGCAGGATAAAAATTAATAATAATTTATTCCTTTTGAAAAGGACTTCAAAACCAGATTTCACCTACTGCATCACCATCACCATCAGCATACCGCACCGGTGTGTTCGGTTCGTGAATTCACTTACTAAAGAACTTAAATCCGTGAAAAAAAATTAATTCACAAACACATTCAACAAACGAAATTAATAAAACCAATACAAGCACAGAAATATTTCGAAAAAAAAAATTTATTCTACCCCAATTTTTGTGTTCGTTTTTTTTTTTTTTTTTTCTGTTACTATTGTTGGTTGTTGTTGGTGTTTTATTGTGTGTGTGTGAGTTCTTCAAAGAGCCCAGCAGTGTGAAGTAAAGTGTTCACTTGTGAATTCTTTCCGCAGCAGTGAATAAAAAAAGTGTCTGAAAAGAAAATTACATAAAAAAATACCAATTTTTACGTGAGTCGTCTCTCGAAATTGTACATGTGAGTCCTCTTTATTTTCACCTACCTACCCCCTAATCGCCCTCTTTCACTCAGCAGTTAAACGACCAACTACGAGGTAGATTGAGTGACATTGTCACTGAAAAGCTTATAAAATAAAAATAAATAAACAAAGGTGCGACACATATAGTAAAAAAAAGTCAAAACAAAACCAAAAAAAAAAAAAAAAATACACAAAAAAGTCCTTAAAAATCCTTTAAATAATAAATTTTGATAAAGTGTATTTTGTAATTCCATTGCTACTTCGACGCCACATCCTTGGTTTGGTTTGGTGTCTTGTCCCGTGAGCATAATTTATTAAGAAATCATCAGTCCATTTGTCAGTCAAAAGAATTTACCCCCCGCGTGTTAAAATCAAACATCAAGCAGCGGTTTACTCACTCTAACCAAAGGTTAAAAAAAATTATACACCCCCTTCTCCACCCTTTTCAAAAAAAAAAAAAAGTTTAAAAAAAAGTGAGGTTAAGTGAATTAAAAGTGAGGTTTTGTGCGGTTTTTTAACCAAAAAGGTAGAAAGAGAAAAAGTTCTTAAATAAAATTAAAATTAAGCTTGTAGTTTGTACCTACACATTACTTGCTGCCTTTTACCCTATACGATACGTACAGAGATATATCTACCGTTATACCGAGTACGTTCATCCACTTAAAAGTTTAATGGAGTTTATACAACTTTGTTGTCTTTGTCACAAAGTTGGGCTTTAACGTATATTTCTTCCTATTTTTTTTTTTCGTTCTATCATTATTTTTTTCGTACATGTTCTGATGACTACCGGTACTGCTGCTGCTGCTTCGTCTGTTACTACTTAATACACAGTGCAAGCCGGGTGTAATTGACGTAAATAAAATTTAATTATATAAAACCCTTAAAACAAAATACGTCCTTATACTCAAAGGATCTACCATCATATAGAGAGAGAAGGGCTGGCTACTACAAGCATACACAAGAAAAAGACGAATAAAGATAAGACAGCACGTTTTCGTCAAGATTTTTACCGTTAGGAAAGTCTTCAACGCAAAACAACCAGCGCCAGCGCCACCAAGCGCCCATCCATTGTCATTGATCCCTCACTCGTCTTGGAATCCTACGCTCGCTGAAAATTGTGTCCTACAACCGTCTTTTAATATCTTCAAAAAGGACGATACATATATGTATGCGGGGAAAAGGTTATCCCGAATAAGCGATAAAAACTAAAACTTAAGGTAAGCATGATTCCCACACAAGTATAGAAGTGAGTACTTACTCGTGTGTACCCACGTTTTTCTATCAAAACAAACCGAAGAAAAGACACAAAATTTACGACTATGTTGTAAAAAAGTTTGGCGTGTGAGTGTGATTGTGAGTAGTTTATTGGGGTTCAAAAGGTGTTTTTATTTTGTTGGTATTTCTTTTTTTTTAGAGGGGTTTTGGTTATGAGATACCCTTTTATTAGGATTTCTATTTTTATTAACAGAGGGTTAGGGTATGTGTGGCTGCCCAAAGGTTGCGGTTGGCGGAGTTTGATGACTTTGTTTAGGATTTCAACCCCACAAACCCAATACCCAACCCAATCCACCACCTGCTTTAGACAGAGTTTTAATAACCACTGCAAGATGCGGAAGTTTTCTGTATAATTTATGATTTTTTTTTTATATATATACCCACATATCCACATTTTTCCCAGTAAAAACCTTTCGTTCCGTTTCAGTCACTCTTACTCTCACTCTCTGATCAATATCATGTGCCCCCTCGTCGTATCTATCAATAACTAATCTCTATTCAATGAGAATATTGAAACAGGTGTATAAGTTTGTGTTGTTGTATAGTACGAGTACTGTATCGAATATTTATATTTTGAAATGTGTTACACCAAGCTACTCTTGGTAACCTACTCAACTATAGACCTGTGTAGTGTGTTCCTCCACTCACCTCCACGCCCCCACCTGTCTACCTAAGGTTGATGCAGGAACCTATACTATATACATATCATATACGTAATATAGAAAGCATCATCATAAATTCTAAAGGATTACACAACGTTATCCTTCTCGACTTTTATACGACTATGAGTATGATGCGAAACTGAAACTTGAACCATGAAACATTTCCGATTTGTTATTTTCTATCTAGATACATGTAAAGGTAACGTTAAATAACATAAATGTTAATTTGACCATCCATACATATACGAGTATAAGTGTGTGTACTTAGATAGGTGGGTGTGTGTATTGTATCGTGTTTTTGTTTTTCTATAAAAGGTCCTACAACATTTATTGGTATTGTATAGGATTTCAATCAGTTATAACAGAGGTTTTAACTTTTGCAACAAAGGATTTTCGATTTAAGCGAATGGATTTTGGATTGTTTGAAAATTTGAGGCCAAAAATGAGGTTTTTTGGTATTTGTTGATGATTGGTGTTTTGTTCAATACTATATATCTATGGTTTAGTTTAATATTTTTAAGCTTATGATATTTTTGATCTCTTTGAAAATTTAGAGATTAGGTTTTAGTTGAAAGTTATTTTTGATATTTTAAAATCTAAAGATTTTTGAATAATAATTAGTATGAGTTTACTAATGGAAGTGAGGTGGTTTTATCACGGAACTATCTGCATAAAAGTCTATGGATTATGGATGGAATAAAGTCCTGGTGACGACCTTTGCCATTATTGATTTGTTTCGGTATTTTAAAGCTAAGCAAACATGAACTTAGGTATATTTTTAACCACCACATGACATGTAATTTAGAAGAGTAGAATATTGATGGATAAACTGATTGATATAATATTTAAGGTTGTCATTAAAGCTCAACGCACATTTTGCGTGTCCTGTGGAGTTAGGTAGGTAAGTGTCACAGGTGATATTAAACTGTGTCAGATTTTTTGATAATAATTCCTCGTATACAAATCTACAGGAGTTTTTCATTTTTAGCGCTGGGCAAAGCACTGAACATAATATGAACACGTCGAGTAAGATCTGAGTAGAGTTTGAGTACAGCCCTCAGACTTTTTTACGAAAAAAAACTAGCACAGATCTTTTTTCGATAGATTTGAGTTTTTAGAAGTCTTAAAATTGATATAACATAATGATCAAGCAAATTTCAAAATTGGAACCTATTTAATTTAGGTACGTCCGAAACTTTGACAGTTTATAGCAATCATATTTCTTCTTCTGAGACTACTTTCACAAAATGTCATACTCAGGGACTATTATAAAAGTCTTATTGGAATATTTTCGTTAACATATGGATTTAGTTAAAGTTGTGAAAGACTCGTCAAACGGACTTGGTTCGTGTAGATCGCTCATATGAAGTGGAGACAAGTGAAACCCTATTTTGAAGGATTGGCTTTCAGGGTCGTTCAAATTCGTCTTATGAAAAAAAAAATATATAAATTATTATTGGTCTAAAAACAAAACCCAAAATGTAGGTATGTATATTTTGTAGAACAGCAGAATTAAACTGGATAAAACTATGTTGACCGCTAAGAGATCGGGTCTTTTACAAAACATTAAAGCAATAGACCGTTCAGAGCGTTCAAAAGGACGTTCTCTTCATTTTGGGCTGGGAAGTTATTACAATTTCCCCATCGCTATATCATTCAAATGTATTTGGAAGTATTGGACTGAGGTTCTGCTGAAGTGTTTACATAAGAACTTGATTGACCAATGACTGACTTTATCGACTGAATTTTGCAATTTTTGTGTAATCTTTCTAAAGGATCCATCTATACCTCTTGTATATAACAGATACAGACTTGGTCCTAGAACATTTCCTTGCGATGCACTAGTTTCAATTTTCTTAAGTTCCGAGTTCTTTTGGTTATATTTTACTCTAAAGATTAGATTTTTAAAAGAGATTTAGATTTTTAATATCGTCTACAGTAGCGTATTAAAATAATATTCTGTTCCGAGTTCTCTTCTGTGTTCTAAATCAGGAAAGGGGAACCGTGTTACCACAAATTTAACGCGAGCGAAGCCGCTGGCAAAGACTAGTATATAATAATGACCCTTTGAATGTGTACTTAACGAAATTTAAAATCTCAAAGAAACGTTTGTTTCATATTAAACACCTCGTTTTGAAATTTAAAAGCCTGTTAAATGTTTTTGAAAACGACGAACAAAAGTTTGTGAAAACATGACTTCACACATACATCATTCTCTTTTATTCTTGAGTACTTAAAACACTAGACCATTTTTTCTAAACGGTCGACTGCGACTCAAAGCAATAAATTAAAAATAAAATTTTGCCAAGAACCCACTTTCTTCAAAAGAAAGTCGTCTTCACCATATTTTCAAATACAAAAAAAAAAAACATCTGGAACCACCAAAAACCACTTAAAAGATAACACACTCTATAAAACAGAAAAAAATCGAGAACAACGCCATTATTCAACCTGGCGGCAGACCTTTCCGGTTTTCCGTTTAAAACAAAAAACCAAAAAGAAAAAAACTGGTAAACATATAAATTATTTAAATTATCTTTTCCTTATCACTTTATACAAAAAAAAAGAAACACTTCTCAAAAAGTATTTTATTATAAACTCTCTCTCTCTCGCTTTCACATACATAAATGTATTTAAAGGATACAAGGATACAATCATAATAAAATACAACGATATACATCGCGAAAGACATTCTCCTTATGTCCTTAATATTTATTTGGTTCCTTGCTCTTTGCAACGCTCAAGATGTTACTAAATTAAATAATTAATTAACAATCTCATAAATTATTGTGTTTTGTTTCATATACATACAACCTTTAGTGTTGAATTTATATGAGAAGTTCGAGTATCTAGGATAGATATCCTTACTCGTTTATGTATATAAAACCCCATCAATCTTTTCATAAAATACCTCCTGGAAAATCTCATTTTCCAACCCCCTTCCCACTTACTCTATATTTCTCCCTTTGGCTCTTTATTGTCTGTGTTCTATTTAAAACAAAACCAAAGGAAGGGGCGAAAAAAAAGAAAGAAATCAAGTCCCTCGGAGACATGTTCATTATCAATTTGGAAATAATGACCCCACGCTGAATTCTTATAATGTGCGACAATCGGGGCAGCACTAGAGGGGCCGGAGTAGGAGCCAGAGCAGTGCCCTTTTAATTTCATATTATTAACAAAAAAAAAATCAAAAAAAGGAAAAATAATAACGCCGACGACGATGCGACCGACGACGTCAAAAAGCACTCGTACAATGACACAAAAGGCACCAACCATCATCAAACACCTTTCACGAACTCGTTCATTCATTATGGGGCTATTAAAAAATTCGAGCAAACTTATTATGTATTAAATATCTAATTAGACGAGAATAATATTAAAATCATTATAAAAGGAGCAAAGCTTTTCATGTTCCCCCTTCATCACTGATACATATAGATACAAGTACAAAATACAAAACGAACCTAAAGGACAGTGGTTAGAAAAAAATGACAGCAGGTAGAGGGCGTATATTTCTACTCAATTTTGAATGATTTTTCAAAACTGTTATAGTTTACGATCTGTCACTTAGTAGGTCAGCCACATTATAATTATTATAGATTTAATTTTTTTTGCTTGGATTTTGAATGAACGAAAACTTCTGCATAAGGTTTACTTCACAAACTAAGTCATGTTTTTCAAAGTTGCAAGAAACTTGTATACGAATATAGTCAAAATATGTACCGTGATTAATAGTAAAATATTGTTATTCAATTATGAAAAGATTTCAGCTTACCAGTGTTTATTACAGTGAACTATTATTATATATTGAAACACAAAAAAAAATCAGAATGATTAATTTATGTCTTTTGAAACCCATTAATAAGTTTCTTAAATTTAGATAACTGCTTAACTAAAAAATTATATTGATAATAATCATCTTACAAAAGCACTGAAATGTGTTATTCAACCCTATTTTAAATTTTAAATTTACAACGTGGTTTAAAGTTCTTCATTCATAATTCAAAGTTGCATTAAACTTACCCAGTAGTCTTCTTAACTGAAATATCTGAGGAATGTTATAAAATGGTTGTGACATATTTATGAGCTACTATTGGAATGTTCTTATAACCAAAAACATTGGCTACTTTCAACTTTCCCAAGTGGGTTTAAAAATTTAAATAAATATTTATAAATATAATATACTCCACGCAATTTTGTTAAAAAAAGTTCTTGTTACTTGTGATTAAATTTAAAATTCCAATAAATAAATTAAGCATCTTTCTACACGTGATATTTACAGTTATTGATGGATTCATTAAGTTTCGTTAACTACCTCATTTAGTTTCCTCATGTGAATATGTCTGAATGACGTTTAATGACAGCAAGTAACAACTTAATCTTCAAAAACGATGGAGAATTAAAATTGAATAGTTTTCTTTAATATTCTAATTAAAACAAAAATATTTTGCTTTTATTATACTTATATGAGATAGCATCCATAAATCTATAACTTGAAGCAACTTTTAGTTACTTAATCCCGTCGATAGAACAAATTTTAATCTACGAAACCTTTAATGTCAAAACTAGAATGCAAAATGTTGTGTTTATTTTTTTAGAATACTTTACTTTTCTTCCTCTTTTCTATCTCTTTTTAACTATTGTAAATGATAAGAAATGATTATACTTCAAAATAACTCGTTTGAACACCTTCACACCTTATTGTGAGTATGCTTGATTTAATTGAATTTGAATTATGTAATAAAATGTATTCCTTTTAGATACATATATATCAAAAAAATTCTTTTTCGATATTAACACAAAAAAAATCCCTATTGCAAAATGTTGCACATACGCCAGAGTGGATATTTTTTTTTTTTGCTTAGAAGAATTCTTAAACACTTTATTAAAAACCCGGTCTGAAAAAGTCAAATAACAGAATGTGTCTTTATCTACCTCACCATGTTCATCACATCTAATTGATTCCAACCAACTTTTAAATAAAGTGTTTTGCTTCCAAACCCAAAAAATTCAGTCAAAAAAAAATACCTTTACATACTTAAATAAACTTTTTAACAAACTTGATCATACAATTAGAATATAACTAAACTTTCTTCAGACTTTTTTTTCTTTTCAACCTCGAACCACAATATAATTAGGTAAATACCTAACTTAACCTACCTTTCATATAAGTTGCCTCTGTTTTTTACTATTTGCAAGCTCGTTGCTGCTAACTTTTTCGCAAAACTTTGCTTATTCTTTTGACTTTTTGGTTGTGGCTTTTAATGCTCCACATT
The DNA here is from genome assembly GCA_905146935.1 of Scaeva pyrastri. NCBI lineage: Eukaryota > Metazoa > Arthropoda > Insecta > Diptera > Syrphidae > Scaeva > Scaeva pyrastri. The sequence goes on from LR989927.1 coordinate 58,724,445, forward strand.
CAAAAAACACATTCAAAAATTAACTCGTTTAACTACAACTGTTTTATGTACCTTAGACCTACTACTACTGTCTGCCATTTTACAGTCGAAACTCTGTTTTCTTAAAAGACCTGCGACGAGATGATGGTGCACCTTGCAGAAGCAGCCAAAAGGCGACAACCAACGGTGTAGTCGTCGTCGTCATCCTCCGCGTCCTCGTAGCGAAAAGATGGAAAAAGAAAACCAATTTCCACGTGAAGAAAATTACCCAAAACACACATCCTTGTTAAAGTTTTTTTTCCTTTTTTGTTATTATTCTTTAATTTATTTTTCGTTGCACAAAAATGAGAAAACTTTAAACTTGGTTGTCTCAACATATCCTTCCTTCCGTTTTATATATACAAAGCTACTTTCTTTTCGTTCTTTTGTTCTTATGATGCGAGTGATGATGACGAGCGACGCGATGGTAACGCACGGTGTGGTAGAAGTGGGAAACTATTTGTTCTCAGTGAGACAAAAAAATGTATGAATTTAAATATGGAAATAAATTTGATGAAAAGGAAAAGTTTCTTTCTGTTATTTTTCTTGTAAAAGAATTTCGAAAAAATGAAAAAAAAGGACGAATTCAATGATAATTTATGTATAGATATGGCAAAAAAGTCAACTCTCGTAAAAGTCAATTTGTAGCGCCCTTTTGAAATTGAAACGCTCAAAAGGATACCCATTCATATTGTACCTACCGATGATGCCAGGCGGAGAATGACGACAAGGAGCAACGACGACGATGACGCTTTCAACCTCTCGAAATATTTTTGAACTTTTTGAACATTCTTTTACACTTTGCCATCATCATACCTACCCTTCCCCATCCCATATACTAGTATATCGAATCAGGAGTCACATATACGCACGTCAATCGCATCACATCACACATTTATATAAAAAAAAATAAAGTCCTTATGAATGGAAAGGGTATACGGAGTTTTCAATAAGTATAGTATACAAAGCCAAAGATCAACAATAGCAGAGGGCCCTGTCAGCCATTCAGAAAGGGGTGACGATGAAGACCCACTCAGCCTTAACCTCAGCCTCGGCTACAGCTTCACCCTCAGTTTCAGCCCCAGCTTCAACTGCAGAGCCTTAGCCAGCCCAGTTGAGTGGTTTTGCATTCAGCAAAATATCATTTTCTGTTTTTCTTGTTGTTGTTTTTGTTATTTCCATTATATTCGTATATCCTTTCACCTCGCTCTCCAGTCCGTCATCATACTAGTATTAATAATTCTCCATACATATCCTTGTTCATAGTTATTGTACAATATTTTGTATTGTATTTTCCTTGTGGGCGAATAAGTGGTGTGTGTTGAATAGGTAGCCTACCCCTCCCACACGGGCCAGCCTCTCCCCATTGAGACATCCACACATTCCACAGGACAATGACTTCTAGTTTGTGTAGTTCTCTTTTCTTCTTCCTCTTTTTTTACTGCTTTCTGCTATTATCCTTTTTATCACAGTGTAATATCCCGACGATTCAGCATTTCAAAAAAAAAAAATAAATAAGTTAAAAGAGGAAGGAATGAGAATGAGGATGAAAATAACAGTTAAACCATTTTTATTGATCTTTTCGTCCTGATAGGGGTTAATGAGGGTTTATATCATCGCGCGCTCACAGGAAATGTGGGAGTTAGCCTAAAGTTGTCCTACTTTTTTATGTCAATTTTTTGTAAAGTTTTACTTTTTTTTCTTCTTTTTTTTTGGTTTGAAAATTCCAAAAAAGGGGGGGTTGGGGTTCAGTTTACTCACTGTGCCATTTTTGCAAAAAAAGAAAATAAAATCGGTACCGATTCCGACCAACCTTCCTATACGCAACCAATTTATAATCGTAGTCTTAATTTAAGGACCCCCAGTTAATTATTATTTTACTCTGTCTGTCTTAATTTTTGCTCTATGTTCACGGTAGTGCGGTGGTGGCTATTGTGGTATCTTAGTGTGGTTGAATGAAAATCCTCGAGGTTGTATTCGGTTTTGGTTTTCAAAAAAAAACCGATGGTAACGTATAAAATAATCAGGGGAATAAAAAAATAACATACACACACAAACACAAATGGGAAATGGACACTAATTAATGAAAAAGCAATGTGGGGGAATATCACTTTCCAGGTCTGTTTTTCCTTCGTTTTTCATTTTTTGTAACCCAATTTCCGCTTCACTCTTCCTACTCTAGACCCTCTTTGTGATGATAATGATGAAATTTTCCTTACCAAAGAAGAAATTTTCACAGGATATTCTCGTACTCGTTGGTTTTTAAGTCCACAAAGGTGCCTGCCTCAACCTCGTCTACCTATAAAATTGGTATGTAAGTTTTTGCCGACAAAAACCAAAAAAAGGCCAAATTAACTGGGATTTGGTTTCTTTTGTGATGATGATTTGTTTATTTTTATTTTTTTAATACATACTTACAACTTTTTTTGGATTCTCATAGTTTTTGTGTTTTTGCGAATTTCGCACCGACAAGGAAGCGGAGTTATTGTCGTTGTTTTTGGGGCTTTAATGTGTTTTTTTTTTTTTTTGTGGGCGAAGATGGGTTTTTTAGCAGAATGTTTTAAACAAAATCGTATTTGATTAACATTTTAATTGAGTAATTTGTTTGTATTTGTTTTCTTTATAATCTAGTAGTTTAAGTTGTAATCTAATGGAAGCACAGAATTTCCATAAATTGTTGTATTTAAAAAAGTTCTTTTTTTTTGCTTTATTTGGAATTTTTTTTTCTATAAGTCAAGATTCTATTAACTGAAAAAAAAATCTGCATTTATAATTCTGTTTTCCAAAATTCTACTTCCTAATATAGTCAATACGATCTTTTTAATTTTTAAAAAAGTTTTCTTATTTACTGGATTTCTCTAGTTTTCAATTTTTTTATTTTGATATTTTAAAAATAAATTAGGTGATAAGCCAAGCCGTAGTGACTTACAACTCTCAATAATTCAAGGGATGGAGGGGACCTACAATTTTTATGACGAATCCGAATGACTAAATACATTTTATGATATTTTAGTATTTTTAAAAGTTTATTGCAAACTTTTTATTATCCGACAGAATTTTAAAAAATTGAATTTTGCTGACAAGGAGTATTTTCAAAAGTAAGCAATTTTAAAAACAGAATTTCCAATAATTCAAAAAAAAAAATAATTTTATGTCAAACATTTTGAGTTTGATTTGAAATCTATAATTCCCAGTGAGTCTACTTTTACATTTCGAAAATAGTTTTTTACTTAACTTAGGGCAAGAAGTAAAATCTAAAACCAAACTCTGAATTTAACCGAAACTTTTCAAATGAATATTTCAAATTGCAAGCCAAAAAAAATTGTGAAATATTATTGCATACTTATAGATCGTTTGGGCATACATGAAAATGATAGTTGATCATTTCCGTTTCCAGAGACAACAACCACATGTGGATAGTAAGAAGAATGGTAAATAAATAAATCTCACCACAGTGGTAGAATAAGACACCTTAGCAAACAGTAACTGACATTTTTATTTGAACCTGTCAGAATAGCAAAGTGACAACAATGTCATTACATTTCATAAGCCAAGTTTAGTTTAAAAATTGGCTGTTGTGTTGAAATTTGTTGCCCTAAAAATTTTGCCGAAGTTTTTATATCTTCTCAAAGAAATTTATTGGATTGAAAATCATAGAAAGGGGAAAGTTTTTCCCCTTCTTGAACACTTTAATTCCTTACAATCACCAGTATTTGAAAAAAGTTTTGAAAATTGTTACATGCACTTAGAGTACTTCAACACTGACGACAAACCGTTTATAAATAAAATAAAAAGAATAGGACCTAAATGACTAACTTGTGGAACTCCAGAAATATCTTGTAACTTGTTTGATTCACAACTATTGAAAAGTACAGAGTATGATCTATGAAATAAATAATATTATAGCTATTTAAGGAAACACTCTTTAAGTTTCAACTTTCTTAAATTGAAAAGTAAAACTTGATTTAAACGCCTTACTGAAGTCAGTAAAAATACACCTCCATCAGTTTTTGATTTTAAATAGGTCAATACAGTTTATTAGAAGTTCCTCCTGATTTGGAACGATAAATTGATTGATGGACTCAGGGCCTTAAATCCGTTTTATCTTGTTCATTTAGAAAAAAAAAAAACAATATATATTTTTTATTAATTCTCTTTATAAATAAACGTCATATTAATTTAACGAAAGAGAATGAACCTGAGTTAAGAAATCAAAACCTAACGAAAGTAAGTGTCAAATGACTGTGAGATATGTTAATAAGAATAAGCTAACTTTTCGTTAGGTTTTTAAAAGTTTTCTTGTATTCTTTTTTTTTTTGCTTGAAGTGATTATTACAGCAATTTGTATAATCAATTACAAACACTTAAAAAAAAAGAATGAAAGTAAATGCTGAATTATTTCACAAGCTATTTGCCAAAAAATAACATTCTTTCGTTAAGTTGAAATGTCATAAATTTTCTTCTGTGTGTCCTTTTCTTAGATACGATATAGGCACATTCCTATGTTACTCACGAATTATATTAAAATTTATGACATTTGATGTAGAAAATTCAATGATATCACATTCAACAAATCGATCAGTCATCCACGCGTTTACCCTTAATCCTCATGTGTCATGAACAACAAACATTTCATTTCGAAAGAGGTATTTTGTGAGTACGAGTATGTATGTATATTGCCATATTTTACTAAGAAAATTTATATGAGTATGTAGGAAAAAAAACAATGTCTAGACCATTACCATTTTCAGTACATTTTATTCTATTCACTTGAAAAACATAAACTTACATATATACTCGTACGTAAGCATGTTCGACGTCAGAGATGACAGCATTAATTTAATGTTTTGTGTGTCAAAAATTGTTTTTCTTTTCTCCTTTTTGTTTGTTGTTTTCTTTTTCTACGAATAAAGTATTTAGTAATATAATAATATATGGGGTTAAGCAGAAGTATGTATGTATGTATTTTATTGTTTCGTGAAAGAACATTGTTTTTTTTTGAAATTTGTTAGCACGCAAAGCAGGATAGTGCTATCCCTTTGAGCTGTTGTAATAATTGTTTGTCGTAACTCTTGTGTTTTGTTTAAGTGCGCAATAATTGCTTGTGACATGTCATACATTTATTCTGACATTACGACAAAAAAATTATTTAACCATAACCACAAAAAAGTAGTTGATACGTGATACGTCATCGTAAACTAAACGGATACAAGAAGGAGATTATGTCAAAATTGAAATTGCTTTAAGGTGCAGGTTGCAGTATTTCGTAAAATGTTCGTTAAATTTTTACATAATTTTTATCAAAACACTTTAGTGCAACTGAGCATAAATTTTAACTTAGTCTCTTCTAATTTCCATAAGAATCTCTTTTAACTTTCACACGAGAAAACAACAAGATCCAACTTAGTATTTCACTCTTCTGAAGTTTGTGTCGATTTGGCAGTCATAATGACGTTTTTTAGCCATATTGCAATGTTGAAAATAAATGAAAAAGTCAAGCACAATGTAATAGGTAATAGGAAACGTCAAAAAAAAAGATACTTCAAAACTTTTACCAGTAAAATTTTGTTCCCCTGTTTTCTGTTGTTTAAAGTTAGCTAGCAACTTAGTTTTCAAGTGTGAAAGTGAACTAAGATAAGTAAATGTCATAAGCTAGTTGATTAATCAGAAGGATGTCCTAGCACTTTTTCCTGTTTCCTTAAATGTCATTTAAACTCAAGTGAGACAGAACTTACCAAAACCATAATAATCCGCAATAGTATCGCACCGTATGATCGGCACCTAAAATGTGTTCCCTTTCCTTCATTTTGACATTAACTTTCCGTCAAATTGGTGAGAAAATACAAAACTTTTTACTTGCTGACCTCACTCATTAAACATAAAATATTCATCAAGCCATAAAGTCCCAACCTAAACAGGGACTTTGGCAATAAATCCCAAGCCATATGCCAGAAATAATAGCCATCGTTTAAATTTTTAGATCGTTTTTACCTCCTTTCCCCTGTCCAAAATTCACAAACTTGTATATTTCCACTTAATAGTTATAAATTACTTAATCAACATGAAAATAACACAAATAAATCTCGTTCATGTTCAATTGTTTGTCCATTGAACGATGTCATTTATGAGAAAAGCCAATCTTTCAATCATAAAAGAATTACTGTCTCCTCATAAAAATCCTATAAAAAATATTATTCCTCTTTCGCCCGAAAAATTCTCATTCTTTGAATTGTGACTAGAATGTCAAATAATTTTAACAGATGTTCGCTATTGGCTATTTCGCTCCCTTGTCATAATACAAAAGTGCTAAATGAATTAAGGCCATTACCGATACCACCTTTTGCAGCTTCCTCCTACTAAAATATTAAATCTAAGAACGAAGCGAATATCCCTTATGTATGTACAACGTATACTGGAAGGTACCCCAGCCGACCATACCTATTGTTATAGATCCCTATTTTGCCATAAATTTATCCTCGTCCCCCAATATGTGTGTAAATGTGGGTCATACTGAATAATTTACAACCCGGTTCGTATAAGTCCCGGTAAAGCCCTCCTAAATACACCACGTACATAAAGTCTTCAAAGAAAAATCTTCGAAGAGCCATTAACCTCTCAAATACTCTTGTTTCCTCTGTCCATAAATAAAATGGTTTCCTCTCTTTCCAGGACTGGCTCTTTAATCTACGATATGGCAAAACAGCACTCCTATTCTGTATATTAAAACCACTTACTGGCACCTATTTCATCACTTCTTACCCCACCACCCCACCCCACAATATTAAATGGTGCGCATCGCACACACGTCATTCGTTATTCCCGTGTGTCTAACCGAGCACAAAGCAACCCAAATCGTCTCAAATTAACCAATTGGCCAATTAAATAATGGTTCATGCTTTACGTTTCCTAAACTGACCTGACCCCTAAATGAACCTTCTGACTCTAGCCCCTACGCCTACAATTATCCACTAACGTTTTCCATAAATAAAACAAGGCGAATATGTAGAAAGAGCTTTGGCTGGATATTTGACCGGATTAGGATTGAAGTTCGGAGACTAATAAAATCACGTTTATGGCCTGTCATAAAAAAGAGCAAAAAGAAACAGACGCCATTTTTGTTTTAACAATGTTGTAAAATGTATTTTTTGAAATATCTCGTATCTCGTATCTAAAGCCTTTTAAAATTATATCTAACACATAAAAATATATATTTGTACATATATTTGAACTAAATGCATAAAAAGAAGAAAAATCTACAAAACGTCAACGTCATGTGTGCGAAATCGGTTTTATCTCAACACGATGTCACTTTAGTGGTCCACAATGACGTATAGATGGCAAAGGTAAAGGGGGTTCTGAAATAAAATGTTTTTTATTTTATTTTCTCAAAATGCTCGTAGCTATCCAATCCAGCCAGATCCACCGAGTGTGTTCATAAAACATAACGAAAATACTTAAACTTTAGTGTAATAAACCATTCATAAATCTTGGCTGTCATGCAATTTATTTAGGGCACCATTATAAGGTGCGGGGAGACACAAAAAGGGTTTTTTTTTTTTGTACACCACTTCCTGTATTTTTTTGTATTTCAGTTCAGTTCAAAAAACGAACGGGTCTAATAAATTCTCTTCTGGTGCAAAATCTAAATGACACTTAATTTATTCCCCTAAAATGTTTTTTTTTTCTCTTTTTTTTATTCTTTTGTTCTTGTTCATCCAATCAAAGGCAATGCGAAAAAGAGAGAGATGGTGACAGTTCGGTGATATGGGTGAATACTCTGACATGTGTGTCAAACAAAACTCGAACTTGTTACCTTTTCGATCAGCTTCGTGAATGACAACGAGATTACGTTAACTCTTTTATGCTGTCATTTGAGATTTTCGTCAATTAATTAGTTTCGTTGAAAATGCAAATACATCGTATGCACATACATATATTGGGCATTGATTTGTATTGGCCAACCAAATAAAGTGGTGTCAAAGTCATTGATACGAATTAATGTAGGGTTATAGGGCACTATAAATTATACATGTACAAAAGTAGACAGTGTTAACGGTCTGGTGTAAGTAAATGCGTAAATGTCATGCAAAACAATTAAATATCATATGTATAGTGGTATATTTTAGTTAGGGTCATTTAAGTCCGCAGTTGTGTGGCCTAACTCAATTAAGCATCAAATTGTGTGTGTAAGGTGATTTAACCTATGAAACCTATTATTTTGTGTTATATTCAAACACAAGGACTAAGGACATTGAATGAATTCTTTGTTTTGTCTATGAAGAAAACAAATTTTGAAGTGACAAAGTGTTTTTGTTTTTGAATCAATAAATCATTTAAGTCATCATATTATAAAATTCTATTCTAACCACGTTTTTGAGGGTACTATTTTATATTTTAAAAAGTGTTCGCACTTAATGATTAACTGCTCAAAAGTTTTAGAAAAACAAAAACAAAATAAAAAAAAAAACAAACTGTCATTGATTTGATTCAATGATGTGAACTTTTATGATTGATGGAGAACTCTTGAAAAGATTAATGACATTGTTCTCATATATTGAAGGAAGAAAATCTTAACATCAATCGTTTAGTTTAATTTAAATACTTTTGAATCATATTGAAAAAAAGTATATTCAATATTTAATCTATTTCTGACTGACGTAGGGTAAGAAAGTTTAAATTGGATTAGAATGTTAATGTTAATTCTGATTCAATATTTTATCCAGTTTCAGCAACTTAAATCCATTTCGGTTGACAAGTTTAACAGTGGTTCAAGGTTTGTTTATGAGATAAATATTTTTATACTCATAATTATTTAGTAAACCTTGGTTAAACCTCAGTTCAACCTCCGACTTCAACCTTTCGACTCTCAAAATGTGACAAGACTAACAAAACCAACTTCAACTCGAAATAGGTCTAAAAATATTTGTAACGAGGGTTTAAGGAAATTATTTGGTAGATAAGTTAACTTTTTGGTGCGCTCAGAAAAAATTGCAATTATTACTAAAATAATAGAGTAGCAGACTTTCACTTACTGAACAAAAGCATTTGACAGATGAAAATGTTGACAGCTCTTTTGAAAATAATAAACTACTTGTCAAATTACTCACTGCTGAATTGGCTGAGAAAAAATGTTCATATAGATGCATCATATAGAACTCAGCTGAAGCCGAATAGACTAAAAATCAATCCCCAAACCTGACTTTTCACAAACCAAGAGAAGAAGTCGGAAACTCAATTCAACCAACAAATTCCAGAATAACATCCATTATCCAACCAAATTTAAAAAAAAAAATCCCTCTCACTAATCAAAATCAAAACTTTATTCACTAACACCCTGATGGAGAATCTAATAGCTTGGAAAACACTACCCACACTTGTTTATATGTATTCACAAAGTTATTACCCTGTCAACTTCTTATTATAGAGCCTTATCGCTTTTCCGTGTCATTTACTACCATTTACTTTTTCTCAACTATCAGAAACCCCCAAATGTCAAATCATCATTGACAGCATAAGAAGAGATACACGACATGAACCCCACAGAACATAAATAGCTCATCAAGATTCTTCTTCCTCTCTCTCGCTTATTATTATCATTTTTTTCTTATAAATCGATAACGACAATATTTATCATAAAACTTGAAACCCCAAAGTTCAATCATAAAAAAAAAAATACAGAAAATAAGTAGAAATTCCCCTCAATATAATTTCACTTATTATATTTTTAAGTTGTTCGTCGTCGTCGTCATTATATAGCGTCTTAAAACTTCATCATCTTTTCGATATTTAAAGTGATGCTTCTGGTCTTCTAAACGATTGTGGTGGGGGGAATGGCAGGTTAGTTAAGGCTTCCTTTCTTTGTTACATACCTTAGTACAAATTTTCATTAAATATAAATTTGAATCTGACAATATTATATCAAATGAAAATGAGAGTCAGTTTCACAAGTTTAATTCTTACAGTACAACCATCAAAAAATATATTAGTTCATTATCCTCAATTTGACCACAATATATACACTACTTTGGCTTAGAATTTTAGTGTAAGCATCGTATCGTTGGAAAATGAAAAGTTCATAATATTAAAACCTTCAATATACAAATATGAAGAAAAACAAAACAGAAGAAATAGGAAAGGGGCATCCTTTTCTATTTTTTCTTTAATCCACTTAAAGTCACCTCCTCTTAAATAACAGTTGCCATTCTCGTTTGACAGTTTTGCGCACTAAAACTTTCAATTTCCCATCTCTCGCACTAACCACATTGTACCTAATTGTAAAGTTCCGTTCCAGAGAAACACCAACCACCAGTACCACTGCTGGAGAAGAGATGTCCTTTAATTTTGCCACAAGGAGAGAAGAAAAACCTCAACACTGAAAGGACTGAGGGTAGTTTGTTGGGGATGTGGGGTGGGGTAAAGGAAATTGTCAGGAGAAGGGTATTGGAAGGTTATGCAACGTTTGTTTCACTAGGATGAGAGTTAGTGCTGGCACTACCCGACCTGATGTAGAAGTCTTTTTCTCACGCGAGACGACATCTTCTTCTAAAACACAATATTAAAGCATGACAAACAATGGGTAAGGCTCCAGTACAGTATGCCCCATCTATGTTCCAGCATACCTACCTACTCTTCTGTCATGGTTGTCATCTTTCTATACAAAACCCAACCTAGGCTATTCAGTGTCAGGGAAAATAACTTCCCCTGTCATTTCAATAGACTTTTGCAACAACGACAACGACGACACGGCACCACTGACACACACTTACACACGTCCTCCGCTATACTCGTACTCATACTAGACGGAGGACTCTTCGAAAACAAACAAACCTTAAAAAAGGGGGGAAATGCCAAGGGAAATGAGCAAAAAATCACCACCAAAGGCAAAGGGTCCTCTATGACCCAACAGGCGAATAAAGAGTGCCTAGTTTTTGTACAGTTTGTTTTGTCATTTTGTGTTCACCACGAGCACGAACTTGGTATGGTGGGGTTGTGAATAAGATTGGATATCAGAGACTCTGCTCTGCAAATTGTGAACATTTCCACAAAGAAGATATCCTTTTTGGGTGTCCAGCCCGTTAGAGACACCGACAATGAATTCAACAACACTTTTTCAAACTCTCCTCACACCCAAGTCCAAGTATGAATCGGGTTCGGGTGACAGCTAGAAATGTGGTGAATAGATAGTGTGAGGGAAATTCACCACCATCACCTCCCAGCTGCCGTCCGGCCCTCCCAACATTGCATCTCTAAATTGTGAGGTTCATTATTATTATTTTCCCTCTTTTTTCCATTGTTATTAGCCGCTTGTCTCAAAAACACACATGAGCTCATGTGGTTGGGGCTTTAGCTAGTGTATGCGGAGATTTAATGTTGTAAAAAGGAATCATATAATAGTTAGTAACTGAAATGTAACCGCAATCACGTATTCTAGTTTGTTTTCCGGTTCCTTTATCGCACACACTGATATATGCATGCAAGCAAGCAACTTTGTGTGGGCGATTGAGTTGGGTTTGAGTTCGGGTTTGAGTTTGAGTTTAGGTTGAGTTTTGGGGCTTCTTTTTTTTTCCTGTGTAGGTTGGTAAGTGTCCCTTTTTGAGTTATTTTTCGGGGGGTGACAGTTCTTTAGGATTATTCTTTTTCTTTTCCTCTCTTTCTATAAACATAGATATAAATTTCAGCTTGAAACTACCACGTTCTACGACACTATTTTTACCCCGTCGAAAATTTATCGTTAATTTCTCACAGTTGAGGGTAAATTGGAATGGAATTTATTTATAGTTAGCGCGTGAGTAGGATTCCAATATCATCATGGACGAGGACAAGAAGAGTATCGAGGAGTGGTGTAGTCTGTGTGTAGATATAGAGCACAATGACAATGAAAACGAGGACGACATTTTGGGCGCCATTTAACATAGTAGAGAATTCGAGGGAGAAAGAGGAGGCATTTTATTAAAATAATGTTTGGAGCTACAAAAGTGCTGGTTTACCGCATATTTTAAAAGATAAACGACAATTTACGTGGATATTAATTTTTGTTTTTTTTTGCTCTTCTGATGAGGATGATACTAATCGCAGTCACAGTGATAATTTAGTAAGATATTTGGTTGGAAAATGTGACTTAGTACAGAAAAAAAAAAATAAAGACATACGACGTAGTTTTTGGATTCTTCTTTTATGACGAAAATCAATTCAAATGGTCTGTTAACAAATAATAGGTAGGTACAATTATATGTTGGTTGAAGATTAGTTGGTTTTTGTTCTGGTTGGGGTACAAAGCAAGGATTATAAAAGAGGCACTTAGTGGATATAAAGGTGGGAGAGGCCCTAATTGCGGCAAGCTGTTGGAAAAATGGGCGTAATAACTATATTCGTTTGTTTTTTAGTTTTTGTTGTAAGTTGTCAAGGTTGTCAAGCAGTTAAAGGTTAACTATACGTTAAGGTCACATTTTTGTTGGAAAATCTTAATGATTCACGTGTGTGTATAAAAACTAGGCATATTATTATACCTTAAGCTCCTTTTTACAAAAAGAAACAGTTTTTACTTTAAGTGCGCAGTTGGAGAATTTAAGTGTGTTGTGACATTGGAAGTATTAAGTGGCTAACCTTAACCTTGATGCTAATATCCCCTTAACGAGTAGTTGAGATAATTTGACAGCAGTTAGTTAATCAAATCAGTATCGAAAACTCTCTGGTTATATGAAAATTAAGGACTTAATTTTATCTTTTATTAAATAATAAGACTTATTATCTACATACATACTTCCAGATCCTTACAGTGTCAAAAATGTGATAAAATGTGATTCCAGATAAAATGCAATCGTTATTTGAATCAAATTTTTCATCTGTATTTAGATTGATATAAACGAGTAATCAGTAACGAGGTTATTATATTCACTGCTTGTCAAATTACTCGTTGTTTCGTTTATATCCAACCTACAGATTCAAAAAACGAGTAATTAACAGCAACACTTACAATATTTTCAACTAGTTGTCTCACTCCTAAGGCCTTGGCAGACAGTAGGAAAATAGATAATAAATGTAAATAAATGAAGTTTAAAATCACTGTCAGCCACAGAAATGAAGTTTCTGCTAATCTGAGGATGAATTGAAGACTAGCGATTAAAATTTACTAGTAAACCGGTCTATTTCAGCGAATAATACGATCTACTTTGATCTTCTCCTGACTAGGAGAAGAAGTAGTGTATAGAACAGCTATAGTTGATAAATTAGTAATCCAAATTGAATTTAATTCAACTCAATTATGGTTTATCTTCTCGTTTGTTTATAAACGTCAAAACTATATTTCAGATTTGACAAACTTTTTACAAAATATTTCATAAATTTTAATAGAACTTTTCCGTGGTAAAAATATTCCATTGAATGTTTAACTAAACGACACTCAATATTTAAACTGCCCCCAAGGATAAAAACATACTTTACCCTAAGTTGATACTAAGATGAGGAACTTTAACGAGTTCATTGACTTTTCATCGATGTCAAAACGATTTAATGATAGTTATAAGATTTTTTTTTCATTTTAAAAGAATTCGAAAGAGAAACAACGAGGAAAGTCATGTTCCAGATCTAAAAAGAGGGAAAAACCAAGACAAAAAAAATTAGATATAATTTTCCTCCAGGCGGAATGTCCCAGTTAATCCAACTATAATGTACACCCTCGTATAACCTCGCATCTGACTCCACCACTACCGCCGCCAGTGCCACCAATCTCCAATGACTCCTTATATAACAAGTTTATCACAAGTTCTATGACACTCAACTGAGTGGAAAATCACAAGCAAGAAAAAGTGCAAACAAAAAATAACAACAACAACGTCAGCCAAAACTAAAATAAAATAAACTCTGAAACATAAAAATAAAGAAACGAGAAAACGGATTTCTTTTTGTGCTGCTCCCAGGACATAACTTAACTCGTGTGTGTTTGGCGAGCCCACCGCCACCATCATATCGCCCTCCATTGCCATGCCCAATCCCCACTGACATCGACATTGTAGTTCGAGTTCTTCTCTAGCCAAAACAATCTGCTAACACTTAATCCATTTATTTGCACGCGTCTGAGAGCCACACATCACACACAACCCAGTCAAACATCCTGGAGGACAAATGAATCCTTTTTTTTCCTACTAGTATGCTCAAATGTGTAGTGTATATGTCGACTCCTTGTTTTTACCCATCCGAATTGAAACCTCCAGAGTAGAAACAACCAATTGGGAGTACATTTCACAAAACAACGACAGCCAAAACCGAGAGGATAAAAAAGAACCAACCAGAGAGGAAACATCGGAGTAAAAAAGCCATTCGTGGTCGGTTGATGATTCCATGACCAAACAAAAATAAAATTTAATAAACTGACTCTCTCTGGCGCAGCGGCGGAGGCAGCGGTGGAGGCAAAGGCGAACAAGCAAACACAGCAACACTGCCTGCAACAACAACGGTAATTTTTTGAAAGTGGAATTGTAGGTGGAGGTGGAGGTGGAGAGATGGTGTCGAGAAGTAAAAATTAAAGTGAACAAATTGAATCTCTGCGAACGCGAACAAAACGACCCCACCGAATGACCTGACCGTTGCCACACTGCACGGTACGCCAATGCCAAAGCCAAATCCAAAACCCACGCCAGCTGCCGCAATAACCATTTGCTGTCTGCCGCAAGCCGCCAGTGCTGCCAGAGTGTGTTGAATGTTGATGATTCGTTGTTGTTCGGTCTTCGGTTCGTATGGTAAAATGTCAGATTTCTGTTTTTCCAGCACAGAAGCGGAAAATGATGGATCCTGGCTGACTAGCACACAAGCAGAGATGGGTCGGTTCGAGGTAGATACCGTATACATATATTAATATCCTTTACGTTCATTTTCTATTTTACCCGATGGTGAGTGCTCCGGGTGCACTCTTTTCATAGGACATCCTGTCCGTGCCTTAGTGCATCGTGACATATTATTAGTGTACACCCACGAAACAAACAAGTCTGGAACTAACGTCAGATATGTCAACGTGTCAGCGCCGGATATGCACGATGCTTTTTTTCTATAAATATTTAGATGCCTGTTTTTTATCTTTGAAAAATTAAATATTTTTAGCCTTATTTAAAGAATGTGAAAGTTATAAAAAAAAACCTAATTCTAGGAGGAGAGTACCTATTTTCTGTTCAGGATCCGGAGTATGGCATTACCTACAGTTCGCAGGCAAGTTGGGAATGTGCTTTAAATACCTTCGTGTAAAAAGCTCAAACGAGCGGAATAATAGCAGCGTTTTTTCGTTGTTATAACCTTTCCTTTTGTGTTGTGTGTTGAATTAAAAACGGAATTTATTAAAGCATTATTTCAACGGAAACTATATAAGCAAGCGGGGGGTTCTTGTGTACCTTCCCAACCAACCTATTTTTCCTAACTAAGTAGGTATATAAGTAGGTCTGTAGGTAGGTAGGTATATGTATAATTTGATTATCTGTTGTTTGTGTTCCATATATCCTATATAGGTACGTGAATATATCTACAAAGTTTATATATAAATACATATATAACTGCTTGTGAAATTCTTGGCCTGTGACATAATGTGTCACCAAAGGAATTCTCTCCTCTGTAACGAATGAAATTCCATGGTTCAAACTTTTTGAAGAGAGAAAATGCTATTTTCTGTGCATCCAATAAAACAAGACATTATCAAAGTCAAGTTAAGAGTATGTGGATATACCTATAGTTGACTTAAAATAAGGGATATATTGTATGTATCTATACTATAGAATCATTCCAGATATAGGATGTATTATATCCTTGCTATATCCAAGGAAGATAGACTGAGTTGACAAGGCATAGAAATGTTGTTTGATGTGGTTAACTGGAGTATATCTACAAAATACAACAACAATAAAAAAAAACAAAAAAATTGTTGAGTAAGGGCAATATCCCAATCCCAATCTCAATCCCAAATTGTGTGACGTTTAAGTATACATATGTACATACATACTAGTGTATATCAACCGAAGAATTAGTTTACACTTGAGTTGTTCTTTTGTATTGATTTATTAAGTTATAAAGAATCCTAAACCCTTTATTATTGTTATATGATATCTATAGAATGGCATTTAAGTGATGTTTATCTCTATTATTTTCTGTAAATTGCTTAGAAACTATAAATTAGAAATGAATTTCATGGATGTAATTTTTGGTTTTTGTATTGGCTATAATAGGACATTATCGGTGACCTTCAGTCAAATTCTCATCTATGACGTACAGTTGACATTTGTAAAATACTTAGTGAAAAGTCACAAACAGAGCTAAACATTTGTTGAACATCGACGCAGGATCGAGTTTTAATCCACTTTACACTTGTGAAAAAAAAATATCACATCATTTGAACGCACTCATTAAGCTCATATCACATCTCAAACGAAAAAGCATATGACTTTTGACATTAGGACTATAAATAATTCCATTTGAGAAGTCAAAATCGATTTGTTGTTTGCGTGGGAAACATTAGAGTGTTTTTATGTTTTTTCCAAATATGACCTTGTTCATCCTTCTGTAGTTCTGGAAGGAATCAATGTACTCGGACTGCCGTTCTTTGATGAGCTTTTTTTTTCATTTGAATCAATAAAATTACCAAAGTTTATATAGAAAATAAGATGACAGGTCATATGACTTCTGTTATCGTGTAAAGTAATTAAGAAATAAATTTCAACTGGACTCGATTTTATACGGATAGATCGAGTCAAACCAACCCAAATTCTTCTTAATTTGTCTGCTATTACACGATGAATCTAGATGCACGCGACACTTCGAACAACATAAGTGCAAAAGAGAGACAAAATTCGAAAACATGAGACGCAAGAAAATCGACCTGTGTCGCACGGGTAAAATTTTCCGTGAGACAATTTGACGTTAGTCTTTGCTCTTGTTCGCTTTTGTACTGTTCTCTTTCATATGGTTTCGTTCTTCGAGAAGGAAACTTCGATTCATCTTAACATTTTAAATGTTTTTTATACTAATTTGTATTCCAAAATTCATATTCTTCATGAATAAATAATAAATATAAGCAAACCTACAAGTCAAACAACGAAATATAAATAAAAGAGAACTGTCAAAATAGATTCATGAATCTGGTTTCATCGTGTAATAGCACTTGAGAAACAGGATAGGATAACAAAGAAGAATTCGAAGATGTCGCATGCATCTAGATTCATCGTGTAATAGCAGACTTTGTAAAGGCGAAAGTTCGAGTTGAAGTGGAATCGGTTTTAAAAGTAAAAGTCAATTTGTTGAATTTTAGTGTTTCGCATGAAAAATGAATAAAATGAACTTAAACAAAACATGTAATTGGTACTTACATACCTAAATCTTTTAAATAAGTTATTTTAACGAAAAAGTAAAAGTCGATGTCGACTCCTCAACTCACCGAAAAGGAAATCGAGTTGATCAATTCTCATAATAACACAATACAGATTGAAAAAACTCGAGATCAAATCAAACTAAGTCAGTTTTGTTTGATGTTAGGTTGACAGAAGAGCCATTCTCTAATGCCAGTGCATTTCTTATCAGCTGTGACTTTCGAAAAGTTTGAATTTTCCTATCAAAAATGTATGCAATCTTCGAATAGAAAATTATTCCTTAAATAAGTCAGAAAACTCCATTTAATGACTTCTGCAAACTGTCATTTTCGATCCATAATCCGCCTTCAGCGAACATGGTTATGCTCACAGCTTTCTGTTACTCTCGAAGATGTACCTACATACTTTAAATTCAAAAAGCTACCTTCACATGTTATAGATATTACGGAAGCCTGTTTAACTAGTAGTTTCATAGTTTTTGCTGAAAATACCTGAATCAAAAATTTTTGTAGGGCATTAGAATGTGACACTTAGTTGAACAACTATTGTAAAACTCTAAGTGACAGACGTGTCACCACTGGAGCGAAGAATTCAATAAAATATAGTAAAAATGGCAGAAGAGAATTAAACTGCGTCATTCAATAACAAGTTTAAATCTAACCTTACTTTCGAAAAACGTCAAAGTAAGAAAATACCAAATTCCTTATGAATATGTTTCTCGTGAAAACGGTATATGGCACGTATTTACCATTTTGATGCTCATTATGACCCTAAGCAATAGACATTTTCGACAACAACTACCTCCGACGATGAAGGCAAAACCTTAATTCAAGCTTAACTTGATTGTCACCTGGATTCCCGTCAAAAAGTCATTTCACAGTATCAAATGAGTCCCTTTAGGTGTTTCTCAAGCACACACGTAATAAACACTTTTTATCATTGCGAAATTTCCTCACAAAATATCGATCGATATCTATGTACCTTATTCAAATTCCACCAACTACCCATTCCCGAAAAAATTAGACTTCGAAATTATTTTCTCCATATTATCGTTGTAGCGTTTTATCCTTGTTATTTTTTCACCGGCCTTTTATCGTATCTCTCTATATTCATTGCAACCTTTTTCTCCCATAATTCCTTCTTTCATTCGCTAAAAAACCTCAAAGTCTCTCCATGTCTCCATATACCTTGGGTATCTTTTTTTTAACCAAAAAATATCTCTTGAAAAGTGTATGTTGGTTAGGAAGGTTTAGGAAAAATCCCTGCTAACAATGTTAGGCACGTAGGAAACCCTTATTGTCATCACCTTTATCACCCATTATCACGTCCATTTTTGAACCTTCTGGCATCAGATGAGGCTGAAGTCATTTAGAATAAATCATACCTTCTCATTTTTATGTCATATTGCGTCGTACACTCACACCACATCTGCATTTCACTGAATTTTTGACATTCTCATTAACCGACGAAAGAAGAGGAAAGAGAAAATAAAAAAAAAAATAAAGAAAGACCAAATTAATACTTTGATGAAAAATAGAATAACTTTTGTTTGAAGTTTAGCGCCGATGGCGCCTGAGAACCCATTTATCCTCATTTAAGTATGAAAATTTCAATACTTAAATGACTTAAGAGCGTTCATCTGTCAGAACGCATTAAGGACGACGGTCAGAGGTATTTTCAAATAATGAATCCATTGTTTTTTGACCTCTGTCAAAACTTATTTTGGTGTTCTTACCTCCCGCCACCGACACGACGACTGTCAAAACATTGGAATGTCAATGTTTGTAAATCTATTTTAATTATTTTCTCTTGGGCTGCGTTCTTTAAGGTTAAGTTTGTCTTTGTTTTTCATGTGAAGCTGTCAAACATTTCCAAATAAAGAAGCAATGTAATGACTATTGATTCACCGTAAAGTAAATGAGAATGGGTTCCGTTCTGTTGCCGTGAACAAGTCGAAACCGTAGAGTAGACACTGCCAGCCAAAGCAGAAACACTCGTATCCTTTTGCGAAAAGGAAATTGAATTCTAACCTCTATTACAACAGTCATTTGCTCAGAACGTGAATTGTTGTTTTTGTGATGTGGTAAAGAAATGTCGAATTCGTTTCGTACGTGTGTTTGGAGGAAAATTTAGTATATATTGATTTTTTCCCTTATAAAATCCTTTTGTAAAATATAGATGTATGTATGTGTGCGTGCATGTGCTGTGTGTATAAATGTGTGAAGAAATTCCAACTCTAAACTTATCCCCATTTTGTCGTTTTTTGATTTTGATTTTTTAGTTTTGTTTGAAGAAGACCATTGGTGAAGATTTTCCACATTGGAAGAATTTACAAACCTTCAACCGCCTCATCAAACCAAATAAGGGGCGATCGCCCTTAAGCGACGCCATCTCATAAAATATTTCCATACATACCCGCACCCGCACTGATGCTTCCTAAAATAAATCCATATAGAGATACATACGTGTGTATGCGTTCAATAAAATACCAATACCAATACTTCTGACATTTGGAAAGAGCATAGAGAGCGGAGTGAAGTGAACCTAGGTATGCACGTGGTTAGATGAAAATTTCCCTTTTAGTTTGAGGGAAAAACTTCTGGAATGCTAGCATTGACAGGACATGCGTAGTAATGTCAGTTCTTTTTTTGTTAATCAAATTTTCCACTGAAAATATGTGTTTCTGTCTAATCGTAATTTAATAGGATTCAATTTTGACAGCAAATGCCAAACTAACAAATAAAAGAGAAAAAAAATGTAATAATTGGATTTTTTTGATAGCATTTTTCTGATTCAAAAAATAAAATTTACATAAATAAATTCAATTTAGGGAGTAATTTTGACACTTTTTTTTATTTGAAACAAAGTAATTGAAAGTGTTCCTGTAAATACATAAGACGAATTATTGGTTTCTGCAATGAACCGTATCAGCTGTAGTGGTCAACTGATAAAACAAATCTATCATAGGTTGTCAAAAATAAAGTTAAGATCCCGAGCTGAGAGCTTAACAACATACATAAAGATAATATTTGACCACTACGAGTTTATGAGTATTTTATCTGTGGACTAATTTTAATTCACCGATTTCGGTGGATGAAATGATGTTTGACTGTCGGTAAAATCTTAGTTAATTCACCGAAATCATTGTCAAACTGCTAAAAAAACAATAATTTGATTAAATATTCAACTGCAATTTACACAACTAATGGCCATAAAATTGACATTCAGTGTTATACATAAAAAATGTCGAACATCAAATTGTTTTTTTTAACTGTGAAATAATTAAATCTAAGTTTAAAGTTTCTTAAAAATTTTGTTGAACATATTATTCGTGTTTGCAAATAACGTCAAAATTACATTTAGATTTTTAAAAATAAAATAAAATAATTTCTTTAGTTAAAATAAATTTTTCTACAACCGAAAAACTTGATTCGCTGAACGCAATCTTTTTCTCATTTCATCTTTATCGATTGTCGGCAATACAGTCTCGCTCTACACCACCAATCCAATCCCAACCAACTGTCAACTTCTCTACTAAAATCCAAAATGGCTATTTCGTATTTGTCTCTTTACTCTTCGTTGTAGGGCAATCGTGTTGTTTTTTCAATTTAATTCAATATTTATTGTGCAAATTTTATCTAATATATTCAATTATAATAATTTAAGTATTGTGCTTCATGTGTGAGTGAAATTTTCCAAAAAAATCCACAATTTTATGTAAAATAAACACAAGACAACCCCGGTGGTCGTTGGTTCATATTTCCCAACATTAAGCTGCTGCTGTCAAAAAAAGTTTCGATTTTGTGACACTTGCTTCTCCTCCACAGCATTTTGGTTGTTGTCGGTACTGTTCACTCACCGTCGTCGTCTTCGTTGTTGTCGTCGGTTAAGTTGTGTTCATCGATTGTTTACAAAAACTCAATCTTTTTGCGAAAATTTTGTTTTCGTCTTTTCTTCACCGTATTTATTCTGTCTCGTGTCTTTGCGGTGCGTTATAAAGTTCTATTAATAAATAATTTATTTGGAAATGTAAAATAAATAGGAAAATAGTCTCGTATTGGGTCTAGTTGTCTAGCAGAGTTCTGTGTTTACCAACAAATGATTTTTCTCTGGGCATCAGATTCGCCTCCGTCTTCGTTTTCATCCTCGTTGTTGTTGCAATCGTCATCATCTCCATCGTCCATCGTCGCCGTCGCTCGTCTGGTGGTGGTGGCTAATTCTGGTGCAATGAACTTCTCATAGAGCGTCGCCGTTCTGGTCTCGTTGTCGTTCTCGTTTTCGGCTTACAATTGTGTTTCTTTGTCGATTTTTCCCATTTTCATCCGAATTTTCCAATTGTATCCGAAAAATAAGAAAAAACCTAATAGAAATCTGCATCTGAATTGTTTTGTTGCGATTCCTTGATTCCTTCGCATCTGGTTGCCGTGTCGCGTCGTCGTCGTTCGCCTTCGTCGTCGTGTTGGTGAGTTCTCATTCGTTTTGTAGTGAAATTCTTGTGTCTTGTCGAGTGCGTAGGCGGGCTGTGTGCATTTGCATTTTGCATCCAGATCGAAGCTCTTCGGGGCATCATTCACCAAAAAACAACAAAAAAACAAACCCAACAAGTCATGGAGTCAGATTCCATCGTGGTCGGTTTGGATCAGTTTTAGTGGTTTTCTCGAGAAGAAAATTGACCAATATCAGCATCTCTCTCTCAGGTGGGTAACATTTTTTCTGTTAAATTGTGTTGTATTTATTTCGTCTTCCTTTATTCCTCCCCCTGTCCTTGAGTGTGTCCCAATGGACGGACGGACACATAGACTGGTTTCTGCTGTGCGGTTCTGCCTGCGGTTAACTTTTGCTACAAATTAAAAAAAGAAAAAAAAAACGAATTCCTTTATCGCCCACTTCTTCTTCTCGGCTTCAGCTATAGTCTTGTTTTTAGAATTCAGAGTTGGAAAGTATCGTACATATTCGTCAGACATATTGAAGCAGTCCACGACGACTGCGACGACCACGACGGTCATATCTTGATGGTATCTAACTAATTGATGTTCCACGGTAATAATTGTGGAATAGTTGATGACCTTGTGGCGATATTCATATAAACATTATAAATTGCGCTTTGAGTATTTAATTAAACATGCGATTGAGTAATATTCTTCTTGAAAAATTGCCATTTAGCAAAGTAAATGATAGATTTTGCTGTCAATTTCAAGTGGAAATTTATCATTATTTATGATTATTTGTTTTTCTATGTGCACAAGCAGATTCTTATTGGGAAGATAGGAAAAATTGGGTTTTATGTTTTAAATGTTTTGATAGTCTGTTGGTGTATTTTGTCAGCTCTAGACTTATAACTTCTATCATTGCCAAAGTTGCAAGGTTTTAATGAGAATTCCAAAATTTAAGGGGAATCTAATGGCGCTGCGGAAGTTCAGCACATTTTAAAATAATGTTACTGATTGAAAGTGACTAGTTTATGTCTTAATGCTTGAGTTACTGAATCTCAATGCTGCAGATGAAAAAGAATTTTATTACGAAGGAGAGAAAAAATTCGGGTGAGACTCAGACTTTCATACTTTACGGTCGACACTAACTAGCCTAATATCGTTGGATTCGTTTGTTAGTTGAGTTTTTGGGTCCAAAAAGAACTGTGTTATGCGCTTTGATAGTTCATTCTGGCAATGTCAAAATCAAATTAGAAAACAAATCTACCTATTCTAATTTGAATTCCAATTAACATACCTTGACATTAAAAGGTACCATTTGCGTTAAAATGGTTTTAAAGACAATAACGAGGATGTTTTGTACGAAAATAGAAAGCCGAATAAGGTACACTGGCGATTGAAAGATCTATTGGGGAAACTTCAGGGAGGCTTTTTTAACAATGGAAATCATTGCAAATTTCTGATTGGAATCAGTTTCAAAATGGAATGGACTCCTTGACATATAAAACCTTTAAACCTGCTCGAAAATTTTAAAACAGGCTCCAATGCTATAAGAACGAAACAAATAATGAAGGATATATATGTATATTTTCTTTGAAGAGAGGCAAAAGTCTTTTTTATTACTTAACCTGTCCAGTAATGGCCTCCTGCAAAAATAAGTCTCTCCACCTATCCCTATCGTCAGGCAATTTCATCAATTTCGTACCTTCGTAACCCAAATAAATAAATAAATTTCTAGAATGTGCTAAAAAATGTTCCGATTTAACTCCTCTTGGTTCATGCGAGCACACCGCAAGCTACCGAGCTTACTTTTTGTCACAATATCTTCTTTGGGATAGATTGTGTACATTTGGTGATTGTAGAGTCTCCCATATTCAGGGTTAATAATATTCCGTAAGATAAGAGTGACATTTAATTAGTACATAAGACTCGGGTTGATACTTGCATGTATGTTAGCACCATTGTCATACATATCATAGCACTTATAGTTATGGCTTTGTTGATAGATTTGAAAGACTGTAACAGACTCTGTTATATTTAAGCTGCATGATGTATAGGTTGCAATTCAATTTTCTAGCTCGTTTTTTCTTCACAAAAATGCTGCTATAGGTTTTGTGTCGCCTTTCTGATCTAAATGTCGGAACAAAAAAGTGGCCCATATACTGAAAACGTAGCATTTGTTTCTAGTAATCGAACTTTAGGTTTAGAGAGAAATTAAGCCTTAAAAGGTAATTCATCGTGAGGTTTAATTTGAAAGTGAAGCTCAGTTTTTATTATCAGTCTAAAGCACATTTCATGGTATTTATTTTTGAAATTGATATCATGTTGGCCAAAACTTAAGTACATTTTTTCTTTATGAAAATATCAAAATTTAATACTGAATTTCTCAATTTGGCGTTTGATAAAATGTTATACTCCTAAAGATTTCGTGAAAACGGTTTCATAGAGGTGGTAGGCCAAGGGCTACAACATTGCGAGAGAATTAAAGCTTCATTAAAACAATTAAAAAAATCCTTTAATATCCTTCAGGCAATTAAAGAATAAACTAAAGCTAGAAATAAGTGAAAGAACAATACGTTAGAGAGCCGTCGATGGCGGATTATCACCTTTTGGGGTTTAAAAAAAAGTCTTTGTTTTTTTAAGAACGGAAGGGTACGTTTAAAATTTTCTAGTGACCATATCTATTTTACTGTGTCAAAATGGAAGACGGTATTATTTTCCGATGAATCTAAATTTAATTTAACGGTATTGGATAGACACCAACGTAACTATTGGATAACAATCAAACAATAGCCGTGGATTTAAGGCTTATAAGAATCACTTTTAAACATGGATTAGGAAACATAATAGTCTGGGAATGTTTATACCATACCAGGGAAACTTGTCCATATCAAAGAGTCTTAGAACAGTGTTCCAAGTCCAATTATTTCAAATTTAATAGAGAGTTAGCAAAGGAGATACAAAGATGTTTTAACAACAACAATTTTTTGACACAAAATTTTGATAGATTCTATGTTAATTATTTAATTAAAAAAAAAAGTTCCTTTCGTTTTATTAATTTTTGTAGCTATTTAATTCTGTTTTTGTTTTTATTTTAATTATTTATTATAAAAAAATTTGTGCAATTTAATCATTTGCACACAAGATGGGCGTGCAAATGATTAAATTGCACAATTTTTTTTTATAATAAATAATTAAAATAAAAACAAATAAATAAATAAGTTGCTTAAGTTTTGACCAACACTGTACCTACATTAATGTTGGCTACGACTATGTCTGAGGTGTTTCTTTTGGAAGGTCCAATTTTATTACTGAAGGTAAGATATAGGAATTCCCATATTTTGAGAGAAAATAGTTAAATTAAATTTAAATTTCAGAAAGTACATAGTCTCTTAACATGGCAGGAAAACAGTTACCATTTACGGTTTTGATTTGCCTCATGATAGCTTTGGTATTCTTCGGGTTAGTCATCCATCACCCCAAATTTCATTTATCAACGTATTCATTGAGCTAGAAAAAAACCGGACTCAAATTTAAGTCGCCTAGCTGCAAATCTTTCACAAGTTAAATTTTGTTCGCTTCTAGGCTGATATCCTCAAGTTGTCGAATACTAATTGCCAATAGTAGTTTCATTGGGTCGACTATGATTAGCTCCAATTTCTCAAATCGCACGAAAAACATTTCTCACATCAGAACGCTGATTTTCGTAATACAACTAAATAATTTGGAGACTTTGTTGTGGTGTAAGAAGGTTTGATACTGGAATGGGTCTAAACAGCTTATCTCACTTAATCAGAAATTGTTAAGACCAAGAATCGAAAGAATATCCAAGAATTCACTAAGAGCTCGGAACGGTTTAAGAAAGCAACTCATTCCACTGACTCCTCTCCTGAAACACTTTTTACGCAAGATCTAAAATGAGTACGCATTCCATAAAATCTTATAACAACTTCATGAGCTTTGTGGTTTAATTAAATTATTCTTAATGTTCTTCTTCAACTATCAAGAATAATGATAAAGCTTGCATTCGAAACAAAGGAATTTCTGGCATCCTTTATAAGACCTTAATTGAAATAATTCATTGTTTTACAAAGCCTTAACTATGATTGATTTCCTTTGTTTCCAAAAGAGAGTACTTGTGATCTTAAATGCATATAAACTAGAAAACCAAATCGAGCGGCAAAAGGACGTCTGTCTTAATGTCGCACGAGCACGATTGGACAAGCAGCAATGCAATGATACGTATTAAATTATTCAAATAAAATTCTCTATACAACAAATTTACACTAAGGACTGGAGGGTGAGTTCTTCAATTTCAGTCATCTCATCAGTATCCTGAGTACGTCCTTGTCTAGACTATAAAACACAAAAAAAAAAAATGAAAAAGGTCAAACAGCCGTATTAAAGCTTTCCTGAAAAATAAAATAAAAAGAATACAAACTCATCAAAAAAAGCAAAACTCAACAAATAATGAGATACATCTATGTAGGTATACCTTTTTATAAATATAAAAAAAAATCCCTAGAGAAATTTCAATCCAAAAAGATCACAAGGCAAAAATAAAAGATTGTAACACTCATTCTATTGTCATTATGCTTAGGAAAAAGCAGCCATCGTCGTCGTTGCTTCCGTCGAGCGCCGCCCGCCGCCGTTGTCGTCGGCTTCGTCGAAGTCGCCGACCGTGCCTATCAAAGAAAAATAAAATTAAAAAAAAAAAACACATAAAAAAAACCTTAAAAGCAAGACACTTTATCCATCCGACGAGCGTTCTCACATGGGACAGATTTATATGTTAATATGATTCGTCACACGGCTCAGCTCCAACATGTCTATGTCTACTCCAAAAAAGAGGAAGTACCTATATTCGCTTTAAATGACAACACGGAACACTAGGAGAAAAAAATGAGAAGAAATACATGTCACTTATGATGTTCATTGAGGTACGTAAACATTGAATCACAAGTGTAACAACACTCACCCCCCCCAAAAAAAAAAAAACTCCATCAGGAAAAAAAAGGACAAAAAAAAAACGAAATAACAACAAACGAATCTATAAGCAAAACAAAATTCAAATAAAAAGCAATTCTGCATAAGCATAAAAGCTAAAGCATATTAGGAAGGATGACGACGACAACTACGACGACCGACGATGTGGAGCAGGACGAGGACGAGGACGAGATGGAGGATTCTTTTGTTTATTGAATGGATAAACAATTTGGGAAATGACTTGATTCGATTTTCCTTATGAAACACACACAAAAATGGCTTCGTTTGCTTCACTTCCCTTCTTGGCTTATTGGTTGGATGGCTGGATGGTTGGGGATCGCTTGCTGCTGGTTTAAGCTACCTTATACCTCTACCCACCTATCCACATCAAACATTCCATTCCCAATCCACTCATAAATGTCAATCCAATCAATGATGTGTTGTATTCGATGGATGGATGGATGAATCGATGAATTCGATATGGTGTATGGTACTCGTACATGTGTATGAGATATTTTTGTACTCGTATGTGAAAAGAAATTTTTGCTCAGCTCAGCTTCAAGCTTCAAGCTTCAACCACCACAACAAACTGACCCAATTTTATTTGTTTCTCTCTTCCTCGCTGTCCCTCGACATGGAACGAAAATATTTGTATCATTTGTCCCATGTGAATGTGTTAGAGGAAGAAATTAATATAATGAAATGGAATTCTCGTATACAGGGTTGAAAATGCTACGAGCATTTATCGTCGACATAGATCTTCGTCAAAGAACACAGGTTGTATGGTTGAAATTGTAATTAAAGAAGTTAAGCTTTGGTATTCGTTGTTTTTCGGTCAATTTTTTGGGTCAAAATATGAAAGAGGAGGAGATCTAGTGGTCCTAGAATAGAAAGTTCAGGATTATATTCCAGTTTGGAAGAATCAGAACATCATGGTAAATGGTGAAACAATTCGTCTCTTGACTATCAAATGTCAGTAGTATCCGTAAATCCACTCTTAATGAAAGTGTTTCTTTGGAATTAGTCTTTGCTTGCAAAGTCCATTGGTTTAAAACCTAAGCCATGAGAGCTTTATCAGTTTTATAGTCTTACAATTTCTCCTGAATTCTTCCAATCACTTTGTGTTATCGACTTTTTGATGACAAGCATCAGTAATAGGAAATTTTGGTGATGTTTACATTCTTTGACAGTTCAGTTTCTAAGAGAAAGCCGACCTCATGCTTTGCAATCAACGCGTGAAGACACGCGTTTTGACTCCGTTCGAATTGTGAGTTGGCCAGAAAATGTCTTTAATTGACATTTGGCTTTATAATTTGAGGGCTGTCGGTACTTCAATAGCCTCTCCTAATTTTAAATTTAAAATTTAAATGATTTTACATTAAAAAGAAGCTTTAAATGCAGACCTTGAAACTACAGGAAGATAATCACAATCCGTTTGATGAATGAAAGTGAGGATAGCTAGAATATAGAAGTTTAGTTTAAAAGAAGCTAGGATCCATATTGCCCCTGAAACTAACTCAAGGCAGTACCAAGGAACTATATTTATGATCTGGGTAATGCACCGAGAAAAAAACAATACAATATCAAATACCCAGACCACTGGCATGACAGTCTTATGCGCTAACCACCAAGCCAAGCTTATTACAAATATAAGTCAATACTTTTCGAACTTTTTTGAGTTTACATATCTATTGCGATTCGTATTTGAATTGAATACGAACGCATTAAAATCTAGGTCGCAGTTTTTCTCTGGGCGTGACAATATAAATAACAACAAACAAAAGTTCTGCTTCGAATTTCAAAGTTGGACCTCAGAGCTATCAGCATAGTTTTAAGTAAAGAACTTTCAATACCGAACCAAGATTCTCGAAAAGAATTCGAGGAGTGCGAAATAAGGAAACCATATTATTGATTGCTTCCATTTCTCTCCTTCCACTTCATGTCATTCCTTTGAATAGAACACACTAATGACCATCTATCAACTCCAGTGTATAGTGCAAGACTTATTTGGGGTCATAAAATCTGAATTTCCCAGAACTAAAATAAACTACTCCCAATTCGAAATCCAAATACTCTCTTCATCACTGGCTGTGGCTAAAGTGGGTTCTCCTCTTGATTGGATCTGGGACCAAATCGACAAACAAGAGGGATATTATTTGTTGATGCACAACACATCACTTTCATACATCAAAACAGATGTCGGCAGCAACGACGACGACGTTGATGACAGCACGACGCCCGACGACGACGATGTGGCGCGACACAGATTGAATTGGTGTGGAGGAATTAATTGCATTGTATTGCTTGTTAATGAGCGCAAATTAAAGAATCCACAGCAGTTGATGTGGTAGTTGTTGGAGTCTTGAAAGGAGGAGTGCTGTTGCTGTCCCACACTGATGGATGCTATTGTGCGTCACAAATATCGCTCTTGAATTCACAAACTATGCACTCCACATTCATCTCTCTGTGTGACTGGTGCATATAAGTACAAAAGAATGAGGCTAACATGAAGAATATTCCCTGCTGTCTGCTACCCCTGTTTAAGTTTAGGTGAGGGAAGGCACGAGCCAACATTTGTTTGTCCCTTGTTTTATTCATATTTTCTAAGGCAACACCATAAAAACAACAACAACACAAAGGCTTCGTCACATGTTTTCGAGTATTATTATTATTGTTGATCCTTGTAGGTTACCGAGGGGGGTAGTATGTATGTATATTGGAGACCTACCTATGTATATATTGTGCCTATAATACCTAAACCTACTTATGTATTCACGGTCCAGCCATTAGGCTGTGTAGTAATTGGCTATTCACGCCATCTATGGAATAATAAAATAAGCTTTGAATTATTTAATTTTCGTTCACAAGCGTTGTATAGCTGTCATTAGCTTTTGGCACCATATGTTTTGTTGGGAAGGCAGCTTCCTTAAGCTACCTATGTACATACTCGTACATCCCGAGCTACCTACCTACATACATAATGGTGTTTCATTTTGTATGTGGCCTAAAGATGAGTTGTGTAGATGTACATTGATCGTGCACAGGCACACACATTTTTGGGAGGGCAAAAGGTAAAGCAATTGAATATAACCTTGAGATTTGTATTTTGTTGTTGTTTGTTTGTTCCAGCTTTTGATCCGAATCAATGATAATCGGGATTGTTTTTCATGTTTGGAGAAGGAATACCCCTTGTGTAATCTTCGAGGTGGTGAAGGCACATATTTGTTGGAAGGATTTTGATGAAAATTTTGTTTGTTTTTCGTTGCTGTTGTTGTTGTTATGGTTGTTATTGGTTTTATGACTTTTATGATGGCATTGGTATTGATGTCTGGCACGTGAGAAATAAACATAACATTTTATCTCTTATGACAGTAAGATACCAGGTATACAAAATGAGGTAAGAACTTAATTATTTAATTAAACAAAAACAAAATCACGAAGAAGCTAAGAAGAAGAGGTTGTAAGAACGTGTTTTTTTTTAGGGCGTAGCAGGAGGTACACCTTGCCTCTTGACTCGTGAGTACCTAATGACTTTTGAACTTTTGATATTTTTGGTGTTTTTTTGGGATTATGGAATTTTTGAAATGGATTTTGATTTTTCTGAAAGAATTTCTGATTCCTTTGGTATAGGTATTCAGCTTTGATTTTATGTTAATGTAATTTGGTTCGATTAATATCACAATATATAGATCTCTGAAGCTTTTTATTTATATAAATTATAACTACATATTTTCAACCTTTTGGGTGTTAGTTTAATTATGTAAAACTTAGTATTATGAATCAGTTTGTTTGGGGTCAGTGGGGCAGTTTCATGAAAAGACTCAATTTTCACAACATTTCCAAATAAAGGAAGAAAATATGTCCTACGACGGAACTTTGTGGGACCAATGATTATAGATTTCAACTAGACCATTATTATTCGGGCATAATTCTAACTTTAAAATCAAGCAACTGATAGATAAAGCTAAATTTGGCTGAAGATGAAGTTTTAAGCAGGAAGTTCTAAAGTTAAAGCCCAAAAAATTTTCGTTAAATAAACAATCGAAACGCTTCTCATGAGTTTATTTGAGCCATATAAGGTCCCCCTTCCCCTTTTTAAACTTTTCTACATTCTAAATCCCTTCATGAAGGATTTAAAAGGAATATAAAATAATGTTTATCTATTTTTTAAATGTGCTTCAAATAATCCCTCGTAACGAAAACTCTGCATATTATCTTTTTGGTTTTAAGATCTTTTTCCTCTTCACCCTTCCCCCGTCATTCATGGAGTTGAAAAGTGTGTCCCCAGTTTTATATACAGATGTTACAATTTTAACCAGGCTATCAGAATTAAAAAAATGAATAAACTATTTTGGTTTTATCTGAATTTACATTCTCTCTGTTGATTTTCATCTTTAATGATCAAAACTTAGACGCCCTCTACTGCATAAATAAAATTTGTAGAAAATGAAAAAACTAATTTGCGTCTAGTGATGCAAAATGCATTTTATTTATTGTTTTGAGTCAAAAATCTTGAATGTTTAACAATTTTGAAATAAAGAAATATGAGAAAAAGCAAAAACATTTTAACAAAAATATATATCAAGCTGAAATGTGCTCCAAATTGTCCCCTAACTTCTTACATCTTTATCACAATTGTTTACATCTTTCATGTTTTGGTGTTAGTATTGACCAAAAATTCGATTCTTTAAGTGTGTCAGAATTCAGTGCAATGACGGAATTTTTTTTTAAGTTTAAAGTTTCTTAAAATTCGCCAAAATGAAAACAAAAGGACTTGAGTGACGGCCTTGGGGAATGCCAGATGTAGCTGCAAAAAAGAAGTGAGAGCAGATTTATAGCATACGTTATCAATGCTGGTTTCCATATCAAAGAGTTTCTGATACTTTGTAAAGCTTATTTTATAGAAAAAGTTAATCCACGCAGATGAATCAATACATAACGATCGGTCACTCTTTGGATGCATGCCGTATGGAAATAGTTAATAAAGTATAAGACTAAAGTATTAGTATCTTAGTTTAGATTTACTTAAGTGATTATAGAGTTAAGCACTGCTCATAATATGAAACGTGTCACTGTGAAACGATTATGAAACCTTTCTTAAATGAAAACAATGCATTTTTAACCAATTATGTTAAAATCTTATTGCAATCCTTGTAAAGTAGGTACCTATGTTATTTTGTCTTGCATACACCCACACTCGTATACACATACTAGTATAGAGATAAAAATTACATATTAAACCTTTTTAAACAATCTTCTATGAGTTAATTAAAATAAAATCCATAGAAATGAAGAAATTTCACATAACTCAAACAATTTTTTTTCTTCTATACTATAAAAAGCGGATTAAATTAATAAGGAAATAAACACACAACAACACACATACATATATAAAGAGACACATATTCACACACAAAAAAGGAAGTCTTAAACCAAAATGAAGACTTAAGTCGTCCTCTAACATTGATTAGTTTTAACTCTGTGTATGTCAGTCAGTCTCAATGTTTCCACATCATGATATAAGTGGTGTTATATAGAGCATAAGAAAAATAAAGTAGAAAACTTTCAACGCTTTTCTGTTATGGTTCTAACGTTTGGTAGTTCTAGCTCTGGGTCTAACTTTGCTTACTATAAGACCAAGCTACGTAAACGACGAGGAGAACTATGAAGACGAAGACGAAGACGACGACGACTACGACGACTACGACCGACGACGAAAAGGACGAGGACGACGAAGAGTTATTCGAATTACCCAATCTACACTTGTTTTTGCTTCTTTTCAGAGAAAAGATTATGTTTTTCTAAGAAAATCCATAAAATCCGAGATAAAAATTGTTTTTAATAAATTTCTCATGAAATATTTTCGTTGGTTAGTCGTATATACATAACTATGTATATAAACTTCATAGCTACCTTTCTATATGTATGGTGTGTATAGTGTGTGTGTGGGTGTGTGTGTGTGCATAGAAGAAATATGTTGTTTGTGTTTAAGTTCGAAGGAACTTATGCGGTTGCATGCTAACATGGTTTTCTCTCTTTTTGGCAGGTGGGTGGTAATTTTGCTATCCATGAAGCAATTGCAAGAGCACTTTTGTTCCGCTTCCGGTATATAGTATATATGTACCTACATACATACGTAGTACGTACTCATACCATATACATAAAAGCAGGACGAAGGAGTCCAAAACGACTATGACGACGACGACCAACGACCGACGAACGACACGTAAAGAATTTCTTGAGAAACAATGAAGTTTGTTTTTTTTTTTTTTGTTTCTTTTTCTATATTTTTTGTTTGCACTGCTGTTATGCTTCTACCTTGTTGCGAAATTCTACGAATAACGGTATCTATAGAACATCAGCTTAAAGTGAAATAAGCAGGATCATGCTGACTGGTGAAGTGGTGTTGGCGATGGCGATATGACGATGTGGTTGCAGTTCTGTTGGTGGTGCAAGGTTGAAAGGAATTTTCCAGGATTTATATTGCAACAGTAACAAAAATTCCGGTGGTGGTGTTGAGTGCAACACATTTCTTCTTTTTCTTTTTCTTTTCTTTATTCTTGTTTTTGTTTAAAAATTTAGTTCTGATTGCGACATATGGTTTAAAAACACGAAGGATGGAATTATTATATTTTTGAAATCGTTTGAAGATGGTTTAAGTTTTTTGTTTTTGTTTGTTTTATTTGTTAGCTACCTATATTAGGTTTGGTAAATACTACTCGTTGTGCGTTGGTGTTGGTGTTTAAGTTGTGAATTCAATGGGAGATAATTGGGAGCAGATTGGATTAAAAGTGTTTGGAGTTGGGTGGAAGTACTCTTAGGTACATAAATATATTTATATTTTGCAAGGCATCTGCACAGGAAAATTTCGTGGTATTTGCTTTTAAACCATACGAAATTAATTCTGTCAAAAAGATCAACCAGTACAAAAAGTACACAAATTATGTATGTTCCTAAGCATAATTTTACAAGAAATACTCAGTTTCAAGACTAAAATAAGTAACAAATTTAAAATAGGAAAGTTGAAAACAAGAGAAAGATTAAACAAGAAGAAAGTAATAAATGTTCCAAAATTAATGAGTATAAAAATGCAAAAAAAAACAACAAAGCACAATTACATATGTATGTAGAACTGAAAAATTAAAAAAATACATAATTGCTAAAAACCACAGCTCGAAATACTGATAATTAAGCAAAAAATAAAAATAAAATTAACAATGTATTTCAACCGGAAATTTGTTTTTCAATTGGGGCAACACCAAAAGAACGTAATAGCTTTGACATTTATGTAGCTTTTGACTGTATTCGTAGTAGGCGCTTTTGCAATTGTTACAATGAATTCAATTTTTCTCGAAAATCGACCACTCAAATCGCTCAGTTCATTTAGGAACAACCTGCTGGTTTTTCCGAAAAAAATAATTTTTTCAAACGAAGCCCATTTTCATTTGTCAGGGTACGTTAACAAACAAAATTGCCGCATTTGGGCTTCTGAAAATCTTAAAGCAATATTATTGAGAAGCCGTTTTTTTCGAAGTTGAATTTGGAAATGCGGTTGCAGTCAATGGATCACGACCATTTTAATTGTGAATTTGAATTATTTGAATGCGATTTTCAAGCGAAATTGAATTCATGCTAACAATTAATTACCAAACCACATATACTACGAATACCGCTAAAAACTAAATGTCAAAACTATACCTTTACGTTCTTAGTGTTGAAAAACCAAGTTTTTTTTTAATACCCTTCACTAAGAAAATAACAAAAGTGTATCAACAATTTCATTTTTTTTTTATGTATAATCTTCGATTAACACACGTCTTTTCTGTTCTAAGGTCTTTTTATCATTGAAAATTATCTTATATGGTTCTACATTTATACTTATGAACTAGCGGCATAGTTTCCCACGAGGGGTTTTCAATGACGAGCAAATAAGCTGCTCGTGGACTGAATCAGCAGAATCGCCTGCATGTGTCCAATAACAGCTTAATTGCTCGTGATGTGAATGGAATGAATTACAATACAAAAAATAATCTGTAAAAATTCAAAAAAATATGTGTGGGTTTTTTTTATTTTAATAAGTAAATTTATTTTGTTAATTGTATAATTTATCTGATAATTTGGAAACTAATAATAATAATAAATTAATAATCAAGGAGTTTAATAAAATTAGAAAATGATTTTCTAGCAAACAAAATACGAATATGCCTAAGTCTAAAAATTAAGTTAAATTAAAAATTAATCAACTAAAAAATTTCAAATGATTTTTATAAAAAAAAAATAAAAGCTAAGAGTGACTTTTAAAAATCAATCTTAAGCGGTTGACGTTATAGCATCATCAATACATAGTATAAGAGAAATGACAAAGTCTTCTGCTGTCTGCCTGTCGCTATGTATACTTAGATCTTTAAAACTACGCAACGGATTTTGATGCTGTTTTTTTTTTTTTTTTGAGTGTTTCAAGAGGATAAACCTTCCATTGTATAACAAGATAATGTTTTTTCAATTAAAAAAATAGTTTTTAAAATTTCATTCTTAACTTCATTTCATTCCAGACTTATAAAAATAAAAATTATAGAGAGTAAGTTAGGACACTTAATGTGGTAGTATCTGCAAGCCCAAAAGATTTTGCCTGGCTATAGAGTTTTTACAGAAACCCAATGCATTTTATGAAAAACGAACCTTGTAAAGCAATTCTGGCCCAACATGGGTGTATGGATCAGAAACGTCTATAGAATTTCTTTTTATGAATCCTAACATTGAATTAGCTTTAGCAACTAATCTTTCACTTTTGCAGTTCTTTGAAGAAGATTGAAATGAAGAGAATATGGAGATCGAAATAACGAAACATTTTTTAATGTTGAGACTCGAGTAGTTTAGTTTACACCAGCAGGATAAGTTATCCAAGTCCATATGAAGTTTAAGGCTATTGCTTGTTACTTTCAATGTCATCAATAAATATGATAAACAGCAATGGACTGAGATGGCTGCCCTGTGAAACACCTGAGAAACAACTAATAGGTCGTGAAGTATGCTTATTAATTTTTACTTTTTGGATTCAACTCATTAAAAATGAACCGATCCATTGAAGTAGATAGGATTGAGTGTATACTGTAAATTACAATTTTACGAAGCAATATTGTGTGACAATCTGAATCGAAAGCCTTACTGAAGTCCAAATAGATAGTATCAACTTGGTTTTGTTTCTCGATAGATTCAATCACAAAAGAAGAAAAGCATGCTAAATTTGTAACAGTTGACCTACCTGAAATAAATCCATATTGGTGAATACTAACGTGTTCCTTAACCAGAAAATCAAGCTTATTTTTAATTAAGCTTTCAAAAAGTTTAGAAATCGCAGATAGTTTGCAAATTCCCCTGTAGACAAGGAAATATTGAAAATAATGAACGAAGGGAAGTTGAATATCTTTTTAGTATAAATTGCAGGAATTACATCAGCGCTAGGTTTTGAATTCTGGAATCCCAAGTGATTTCCGTTTTAAATTAATAAAGGTCCCGAATTGCTATGGATCATTTTTTAAGTTTAATTCGACATATGTATGTATATGATATAGGCTTTACGGAGCTTACAAAATTGTATGTTTTCATTCAAATGATTAGATATTTTGAATTTGGTAAAAGACTTGTTTTAGAAATTTTTCAGGTGACTCAAACTTTTATTATAAGTATCATTTGGGCTTAGTGACAAGTATGCATGCACTTATCTGTATAATATATACTTCATAACAGTATAATGCTTTTTTTTTCTATAAAACAATCAATTACTGTTTGTTTGTTTTGCTAAAACTCGAGAACGGCTTGGCCGATTTGGCTGATTTTGGTTTTGAAATATTTGTCGTAGTCGTAGGGAAGGTTTATAAAGTGAGAAAATATGGAAAACTTGAGCGGAAGAAAAAGAAGAAAAGAAACTCTTAATTTTCTATCCGCAACCAAAAATATTTTTGAATGCCAGTTGGCTGTCAGAACCTCAAAGCTTGATAGAAAGAAAAAAGTTTCCCCACAAATACTCAAGTCAAAAAGTAAATACAAAACACAAAGATTCGAGCTTCAAATGTAATTTTGTACTTTTTTGTCTGTCTTAACTTTTAGTTATTTTGTTGTACTTTTATGTTCTACATTTGTATTTTCTGACGTTTTTACTTTTGGGAAATTGAACAGCTTTTTAAGATTAACTTGGTTTGTAGTAGTAATTTTTTTTAAATTTTACCGGTATAACCAACTGTTGCTATAAAACGTGCTACATCGTCATGTCGTTGTTTCAAGACCAAACTGCAAAACTTTCTCTGTTTTATGTTTATTGTCCATAAGAAGATTTGAGATGCGATATGTCCCTCACCTCAAACGATTCCGTATCAATTAAATTGTATTTTTCACACTTGCAATCTTTGTTAACTTTCTTTAAATTTAAAAATTTACAATTCATCATCATTATATAATTTTATTTGATTTTAATCATTAAAAAGACTTCAATCATTTTGTCCAATATTATTTAATCTTACAATTATGTAATTGATTGAAATCATTGAGTGTATTCAGTTTAATTCCATTTGTTAAGAGTCTTTATTCATTTAGGGTCATTATGTTTGTATGCCTTTACAATTACAATGGCACTTCAGCTGAAATTTTAGTAAGTTCATGATGAAAACACAAGTTTTACTCCCCAATTAATTATTGATTAAAGTATTTGTTAGCCTGTAAGTGTATAGCATTTTTTTTTTGTTTATTAATTGTTATTTCAAAAAAAAATAAAAATATGGAAAAAAAATATCTATAATGTCCTGGAGCTATCTAAAACCACTCAGCTATTCAGGAATCCACATAAAAGAAACTGTTTGCGTTTTATGAAGAATAAAAAACAAATAAATTGCCCTAAATCAATTAATATACATTCGTACTCACCACCAGCAGTTAGATATTTACAATCAATTCTGAAATTGAATTGAATATCTACTATAGCCGTTCTATTATAAAGGAGGGTTAAATTTTCCGATGTATCAAGGTGTTACAAAGATAAGGGTGATTGGCTTGTTAAATATAGTTCAATAGTTAATTTTTTTTTTAACAATGAATGATTTTTCAAGAGATTAAACCTATAAGGGGTTTCTACTCGAACCCTTATTCTATCACTTTATTACCAGAGGGTGAGTGAAATTGTTTGTTTGGTTTTGATAGGAGAAAAAATTCTAACATCTGCCAAATAGATAGTCAATAGTGTTGACGAAAAGAGCATTAACTATAGCTCAATTGATTTGTCGTTTTCTATTCGAAAGTAAACAGTAAGTGTATCAATTTAACAGCTGCCTCAATATTAAATAGAATTTTATAACCTCCCTTTAACATGGTAGTACCTATTTGTTTAAATGTGTCCCTATCACCAACCATCAGACTTGCTTCGAAAAAGGTGATAAAATTTAATTTGCAAGGCTCGTGTACAAAAAAGCTATGAAATTAAGGCACACGAGTTCAGAGCGTTCAGGATAATAACAATTGTATCGGTTAGTCGTGTTTTACATTTCTTTTTTTAAATTGGCAACATAAAACGATTACAAGAAACGCGTCATTGTGCCTTAACCCTAGGTATGTAATATGTATACTGTAATTGGCTGAAATAGGTTTTTAATTCCAAAATTTGCATCTTTTTATGTTCATACCTCAAAATCGTCATTGGAGTCTGGAGAATGACATTTTTAACATTTTAACTTGCCATAGGGAGTTATTGTAATCGGCCGGATTTTTCAAATTGAAATTTTTGACATATCTGGACGTTTTAAGGTTCCTAGAATCTAAATCGGTCATTTCTAGAGAGATGTCTGTGCGTGCGTGTGTACGTTTGTACGTTCGTACCTTCGTACGTTCGTTCGTTCGAGATACCCTCTTTCGTCCACGGTATATCAAGAACGGGTAAACATATCGACTCCAATTAAATTCTGTTCCACAGGTTATAAACTTCGAAAGATGTAAAAAAAAAAAATTTGTCGAGCGGTTTTTTCACAATAGCAATATAAAAAAGTGAAGTTAAAATTTTAGTTAGTAGCAAATATCTCAGGAACGGATATTGCTATTGCTAAATAAATTTTATTGTGTAGATTGCAATGTGATACAGGTTTTGTATAATTTGGTAAAAGTTCGCGAAAATATACAATGAATTAAAAATGGACTTCAAATTTATTTATTTAGTTTATACAAAATTTCTTGACTTGAATGTGTAGAGAGTGGTCAATCATTTTAACTTCAAATTTATTTTGTTTGTTGCATAATAATAACATTTATTTTAGTAAATATTGTTTTTCCGCTATTTCATTAAAATCCGTTCAGCCTTTTAAACGTGGAAGAGCAAAAGTCCCAACAAAAACGACTAAAAATCACTAACTCAATTTTGTTATCTGCCTAACCCCTAAGAACGATGGCGTGATTATTTATAGCCTATGACCATTTCTAGGTTATCATCTATCACCATACCAAATTTCAACAAAATCCGTTCAGCCGTTTAGGCGTGAAAGAGTAACAGACAGACAGAGTTACTTTCGCATTTATAATATTAGTATGGACTAGTATGGATAGTAATAATTAATTAATTAATTATATTAATTATTAATAGGAGGGATACAAATAAAATGTGTAGCTATAGAATTTATATAATCGACTTGAAAACAGCTCTGAAGACTCTGATTTAATACTGTACAGTAACTGTATGAGAAATGGTATAATATTTCTACAAAAAAATTGAGACCACGTTTTTGAGAGTTAACTTTCTAGTTATTTTAATATAATTTAAATAAGCATTTAATTATTCTTCATTCTAGAAAAATAAATACCCGCCAAGTCATTATGATCACAATTTTAACCAGCTAAAAGACTTCACCCACCCACAAAATCCAATTCCTTTGGCCATTAAGCTGTGCATTTGAACTCGCTCCATTTTCTTGCAACAATCAGGCCAAACTATTTAATCAAGAAAATTAAAGTCAAATAGAATTCAACAAAAAGAAAACGAAAATTACTTTGCACAAATTCCAAAAACCCATTAACTTGCATTTTTAACCACGTTGTGATGATTATTACCCCCTGTTTTTAATTCTTGTTGAAAGAAAATGGTAATTATAACAGGAAAAAAAAGATGAAACTAAAACTTCCTAGGTAGCATCATTTCCCCCATTTTTGTAATCCCTTGATAAACAAACTTTCACCCCCTCTCTCCTACATTAGAAATGGGTGGGTTATAAAAAATCTATGCAGCTGGAAAAAAACCAACTTATTTCTTATCATCTCGCTTCTTTCACTGTTCAGAGAACAAATTTTTTCATTATACAGATTTTCAGCTGATTTTTTTATTTTACATTATATCTTTTAATTTTCCTTTTTAATCTGCATTCATCAAGGCTCTTTGCATACCTTCAACATCATAGGTAGACAAAAAAAAATTACCTTTTTGCAAAAAAAAAAAAGTTCCAAAAGCCACCATTTCATATGCTGACATTAAATATCCATCACCTCTTCACTGACCTGGTTTCATTTTATATCATCCTTCATTTTCTTTATCCATCTCCTCCCTTTCGTGCAACTTACCCCTAGAATAACAACAGAAAATAAACTAAAAGACGAACAAGAATAAAAACACAATTAACATCTGTTATATCAGCATAAATGAACAGTTAACTATGATGTATTACCTGCAAAACAGGAAACTGTCACTTTCTGCTGCCTTCCTTGCCCTAAAAAAAAAAAACAGAAAACTTAACAAACGAGGAAAGGAGGAAGACAGGACGACACGTCAACTGCAGCAAAATCTGCTCCTGCAAAAAAAAAAAACGTAACAAAACAAGGACGACATACAACAACAAAAATCCAATAGCGACTCAAGGACCAACATCGCCAACATCAAGAAAAACAACAACAAAAGAAATTAAAAACAAAATCTCACATGCAGAAAATTGCCTATGTAGGTATAGAGATCCTCTATTTCCTGCTTCACTCACTTTTCACAAACACACACACATTCTGAAGTCTGCAAATGCAATACAGCATCATCCCAGTAAATGAATGAAAATTACAACAAAATAAAGTGAAAAAACAAGAAGAAAAGAAAGGAAGAAAAAAACAGAATCAAAATCCCGTGCAAAAAGATTACAAACTCACAACAAGCAGAATAAAAAAAGGAATAAAAAGAGAAAACAAATTAGCACTGCTTCCCGTCTTTATTTAATTCGCCATTCCTACTCCCTTCCTTCCTAGCTATAGCTGCCTCTGGATCCTTCTTTGTCCACTTTTTTATTTTTTTTTTCAGGCTTTACAGATAGAAAGGATTTTCCAGGACGAATAAGTTTTTCGTATGCAACCAAAGAGTAGGAGCTAGCAAGGATGCGCATGAAGGAATATGTCTAAGGATTCAGATTTTCTTCGTACCTGAGGGAGGTGGAGATAGTGAGGAATGAATAAAAAAGGAAACTTTATGGGCATTTGTATGAGACATAGAAATATTTCACAATACTCTCATACACACACTGCATTAGCAGTCCTATAAAAATAAAGGATGAATCTTTTCTTACACAAAAATGGGGGGAAAAAATCGGGAAGAAAATGACAAAAACTTAGAGAACGAGCTCGAATAATCCTTTTTTTTTTCCTGAAGAGAATATGAAGTCTTCGCCATTAGACATCGCCGCTTTTAGGACTCCGTGTCTCCTTCAGAAATTTCACATAGTTTCTTCGTTTTTTTTTTTTTTTTTTTGAAAGTCCTTAAAGGACAACGGCATTAAAGTCATTGCAATTTTGCAGTTGTTGTTGATATTATTGTTCTTCTTTATTATTCGCGGCAGAAAATAGGCGAAGAAGAACAAAATTTTTCCAATGAAAAGATGGCCATGATATAGATCCTTGTTTATGGGCTTCCTATAAAATGTACAATATATGTACATATACATATGCAAAGAATCCTTCCTCCTTAGTTTCTATAGCTCGCTCGCTCGTTCGTTTGCTCGCTCTCTTAAACAATTTTTTTTTTATTATTCAGCATTCCACCAGAGCTAGTTTATATTATTGTGAATGGATGTTGGAGGCTCGCTCCTTTTCGTCCTTATGCCAACTCAACCCAAAACCTCAACCCTTTTAAACAATACATCCATTATAATCATCAACGACGAGAGTCATAGAACAGTGGAAATAAACAAAAAAGGATACGCAGGGCTTAGTTGGAAATTCAAAATAAAAAAAAATTAAAAATCCTATCTCAAGGATAGACAAATATATTATATGTACATAGGTACAGCTTTTGCTATGCATATGTATGTACGTATGTATGTAGTAGGTTCTATATACATTTATAAGGGAGAAGCTTTTCAATTAAACTTTAAGTTTTTTGTAATATTCTCATTCAGGTTCATTCGAATTCTTTTGCTAAAGTTGCTTCCGTTTTTTCTTCTTTGTTTTGTTTTTTTTCCTCTATTTCTATTTTTTGTATTATAATGTCCCCTTTTTTCTCTCATTTACTGCCGCCACTGCTCGAAAACTACCTTCTGATTTGCAAGGTGGGGCAAAATTAGGCTTCTAAATTTATGTTTCAAATAATGAGGAAAATGATTTTGATAGATGGACATTTTTATTTGGACAATTTTTAATAAAATGGAAAATAGGTGGAGCTTGTTGCTACACATTTGTGAGCGTTGTATAACATTTTCCCTAACATTCTACTAGATTTCTGGGGATGTCTTCGAATTTCTATCGAATCCTGAAAAGAATACTATAGGGTGATTAGATTGAGCGGTCTTCTTGACCATGTCGAACCGTAAAAACTTGAGATTTTCCAACCAGGAAACCCTTCCTTCACAACATCCCTTAAAACTCGTCAGGTTTTTGGGTTAAAGTGTCTTAATGAACCCGTTCCTTAGCAGCAGTGATCGTATTGCTATTGGTGTCCTCACAAAAATACGGCCCAACTACTGCTCCCACGAGAACACCGAATTACACAGTAAGGTTGAGTGGATTTTTAGTGGTCCACGTACGAAGATTTTTCTTATTGACGTAACCGCTAAGGAAAAATCCTCCTCGTCGCTTGTGATGCTAATTTTGTACCACCTTGTATTGTATGTATGTATTTACCCTATACACAGCACCTCA
This sequence comes from Scaeva pyrastri, assembly GCA_905146935.1. Lineage (NCBI taxonomy): Eukaryota > Metazoa > Arthropoda > Insecta > Diptera > Syrphidae > Scaeva > Scaeva pyrastri. Next base: position 58,767,349 of record LR989927.1, read on the forward strand.
ACGGCCGCCACTATTACTGCATCCTTCCTGTTTCGCGGTCTTAGCTACTAATATATAGTAAAACGAACCTAGAACTACTCTTGTGTCCTTATAAATACAAATATAGGTTGACTAAGTATTGTTGCCAACCTCCTCTTACCACCTCCCTTCAATCCAGCAACGATAAGTATAGAAGCTTAATAGTTAAACCTTTAACATAAAGATTCCTTTTTTATTCTGAAATATTTTACCATTTAATATGAAAATGTCAAGGGGATTTTTCATTTAACCTCTGGAAGACGAAAAAATTAGATTCACAGTGGAATTATTGTTTTGTAGAACGGGATTCTTGTTACATACATATGTATATGTATTTGAAAGAAAAAGAAAAGAATACTGTTCAAAGTTGTAGTCATTAGTTTGACAAGCAGATGATGCTCCTCTAGTTGTGACTATGTTTTTTTTTTTTTTTTTTTATAGATGATTAGGAATCGAAGTTGGGAAGAGAAATAAAAATGCCTGTGTCCTGTAGACTCTATAAGGACTGTCTTTGCCAGTAGAGATTAACAAAAGTAAAAAATTTGTGAAATAAATAAAAAGAAGTTTTCCTCTGAAGGATCAGTTTCGACTTCTTTTAATTGTAAGTTAACAAAGTGTTTCTTTGCCATGTTGTAGGAATTGAATAATAAGTGTTAATTCCATGAACTATCATTTAAATATGATCGAACAGTAAAACGAAGCTCAATTATCTCATGATTTTTAAAAAAATAAATGCAAAGGTTGATGATTGCGGGTTTTGTAAAATGAATCCTTTTAAGTGAAATTGAGCTGGTGTTGTGTCACACATGCCCATAACTTAGATGAACTATTTTCAAATAATGTATATTTTGTTGGGCCTCTTTTATTTTGACTCTTATTTGAGTTTGAACATCGTTATTATTTTTAATAACGATTTTTAAAAACTACTAAAAACTTGAATTGAGGAGTTTCTTTCCTGATTTGACAGATTTCTTCTGTTCGGTGTTAATCGGAATGATTTGGAGACTCCTTTAGTCAATCCTTTTTGTCACTCACGTAACAAAAATATGTGATGTTTAAAATTACATACCAAACTTATTTTCGTAAGTCTAAAAATAATACTCGATGATTCTGTCACATCGACAGTTAAAAAGTGTCATCTTCGTAACAATTTTTAATAAAAATATTAATTTGTGAGATAAATTTATTAAATTTTAAAATAATAGGAAACTTCATTAAATAAAATGTTTGTAGTTGTGACACATCCGTAACGTTACAAGTAAGTTTCATACATTGAACTCATATTACTACACTTTAATTGACAGCTGAGGTTGATAGATGTAAAATTCCATTGCTATCTTCTTGAAACTTTTTGGTTAAATTAACATCATAACATTGTCACATTCGTCACAGCTTTGTGTAGGTTAAGTCATTTTGATTTTTTTGTTGATAGGTTTTGGTAATACTATAGATACTCAGAAAACTTATTGTGACGAAGAAAAAGAATGACCGAAATGACAATAGGCTCTTAATCTTGTCACTGAGTGTAAATAATATCTAATTAGATGTCCTTCTTTTTTTTCTATTATTCTCTATTTCGGCCGAATCGAGAAATCAAAAATGTTAAATGGCAATCGAAGAACAAAAAAATATAAATTAAAAAAATAGACTTCTTTCTCCATGTAATAAGTCATAAAATTTGCCTTTTTCAAGACCAAAGTTTGCCCAAAATTGGATGCTCATTTTGTGTGTGGAGACAAAATACCTATAAACAAAAAATCAATATACAAAAATTATTGAAATTCTATGAATTGATATACATACTCGTACGTATACAAATCGGTATACGACGAATTCAATCCTACAGAATAAAGGCAAAAACAAACAACTATACCTTTACAATAATAACAGTAAAAGGACTCCCACACAATTCCACTAACTGCATATAAACTATAGGGAATAGTTTTCCTAAGAAAATAAAATAAATATTATTCTACTGAATCTGAAAATTTTCGAAAATGTGTGTACAAAGAAAAGAATATTGTGCACCAAGCAGAAGTTTATTGGTTTATGGATTCAACTCAATTGCACTGCATATCTATCAATAATGTATACATACATATGTACACGAAGATAGGGCAAGAGGGGAACTACAAAGACGTATGTGGTAAAAGTTACGACACAATGAATATGTAACGAAGAAAATGGCAATAATGTGGGAGTTGAATAGATTAAATGGCAGAAGCAAGTCGCACGAAATTGATTGGATACTGTATCTTCTTTTGTTTTCATATTATAAAGATCAACGGACAACGACAGATATACATAGAGGCGTCACTTATATACATATGTTAGATGTCAAAAAGCTATACGAAGAAAGAACAAACAGAAAAGAGATGGAATAGTCAAAAAAAAGATATGACCCAAAGATAACCAGATAACCCAAACACAGAGGTCAGACAGACCACAGATAGACCATAGATAGACCACAGACAGACCCAAGTCAGATTAAAGGCAGAGAAAAAACTAATAAACCTGTAGACGGGTCGATAGACAGATAGATAGACAGACATATAGTCAGACAGATAGAGAGACAGATAGATGGGCAGACATACCGATAAACAGTTGGACAGAGAGAGATAGAGAGATGAAGAATGACAGATATAATAAGATGTAATCGATAGACAGGAAAGGGATAGACTACAAATGAGTAAAAAACAGACAGAAAACGGGAAGCAAGCAGGCAAATGACAGAAAAAGAGAGACAACTAAGAAACGACATTTGAAAGATGACAGCTAAGCGATGGAAAAATAATTGACAGATGATCCACAAACGCAAGAGATGCAGATTATGTGAAAGAGAGACAACAAACAGACAACTTAAAATAAATTACAGAGAAGACTTTACATCAGAGGCAAAGAGGCAACAGATAAACTACAGACAAAATATAAAGAAGATGACAAAAAGACAAATCTTCTTTCATCCAAATCCATGTAACGTGCCCTTAAGAACCTCAAATTTGTTCAAAGAAGAAATACAAAAAAAAAAGAAGAGATTGGAGATGAGAAAACGGATGTGCGAGATTGGATTGAATTGAATTATTGTAGTTGTCTTTCACACTGAGTTTTTATTTTTTGTATAGTATTTATTCTTTTCTCAACTCAACTTTTAACTTGGTTTATTTTTTCGTTGTATTCAATTTATTAACTTCTCCTTGTTTTTCCACTCTTATAATGTGGGTTCGATGTAAGAGTAGCTCTGTACATTTTTATACACACATAATGTACATACACATATGTTATAAGTCTATATAAATTTGTATTCATTGAATTTTCCTTCTATCTCGGATTGGAATGTGTGTAGGAGTGTTAAGTAAGTTGAAGTGTTGACTGCATGTGAGGCTTTTAAAATAAGGATAGCAATTCATCCAATGACGTTTGGTTATTTTCAAAAATAATTGGACTTTCTAACATATTATATGAAACATACAAATACATGTGTGCGTTTTATTGAGAAAGAAAGATCAATTGAAAATCTCAATGAAATGCTTTTAAATGCTTGAAAATGCTAACTTTTCATATAAAATTTATTCTCAGAGCTACATACATATGTCCGTAGGTACTCGTACTATATATCAAATAAAATTTTATTATAAATTCAAAGAAGTAAATAAACCAATAAATCTAACTACATTCAAACAAAGAACACAACAACAACATCGTAAACGACAAGTAAAATTCATCAGAATACCTGTAATATTCTTCGAATGAATGTGTTTTTTTGAATAAGAACTTTGGAGAAAATTCCATATTTAATTGATTGCCACTTAGGTGAATATAAATTCCAACAAATTAAAAAAACAAAATACATAGAAGCAAAAAATCAAAATCAAAAAAAAAAAAAAAACATAATAGAATGCAATTTTTATCGAAATATTATTGGATTAGAAAATAAATTCTGGAATAAGTTTTTGTGGAAAATTATGAGCATTTTATGATATTTGTGTTTTGAAAATTAATTGAATAATTTTCTTCTTGAAGTGAATTATTTAATGGAATATCCGATAACAATACTCATCAAAGGGTATATTTAACTAAAGAGTTTTGTTTGATTTATTAGAAAGTTATGTTTGTGTGCGTGTCTGAGTTCTGGAGTTAAGAACTTATCCACAAATTATTGCAAAAAGAAATAAAAAATTACTTTACTGTTTCGATTAGAATTGGTCTGAAAAATCAAGATAGCATTAACTGTAGTTTTCAGAATTGTCAATGACATTTACCAGTCAAATTATTCAGCTTGAAATTTCATCATGCGTACATTTTGAAACTTGCCGAACTTGTGGATTTTTTTGAAGGACATAAGCAGAAACAACAAATTTACTAAAAATGAGAATTAAAGAATCGATTAACTGGCGAACTTACTGGCCAAAATGCAGTTTTGTTTGATACATCAGACCTCGATGGTGAAAGACCAAAATAACGCAAAACTAGAGATCTGTTTTTTTATACCTGAAGTAGGCTTTAAATTGTATTAAAATCGTACGAGTGGTTTCCAAGCAACCACTTGTAAAGAAGGTATAGATGTTACATCAACTGATTTCATTTCTTTGATCGTTTAAAACATTAATTTCATAAATGTTTAACCAAACGTGGGCCTGTCAAGATTAAAATTAATTAATTTTGTACATTATCATTATCATACTTTCTGTAGTCGATTTTTATCCACATTCTTCCTATACTATGGACAGGAAATGCTATAGAGTCCAGCATAAAAGGAACAACAGAATTTGGCAAAACTCGTCGCAGTCTGGCTGGCTAAAGATTTAGATTTTGATAAAATGTCACTGTTCAATTTTAAGATAAATATCTTTTTGTACAAAGACCTAAAACAATTAAGAAGAGTTGCGATATATAACAAGGCAGTATCCTAGGACCTCATTTCTTTCGAAATTAGAAACGATATGATATTTTTTTCTAAACAAAACATAATTGTTGAAAAATTTCTTATTTAAATCAATAAGGTAATTTACAAAAATCGATTTTTGCACCTTGTGATTGTCCCTTTGATCTGTTTGATTCAGAACTACATTGACACAAATCAAATTTTGAACAACAGATCCAAAAATCTCCAAATTTGATTACATTCAATCTTCCTTCTCTATTTGGTACTCAGATATAACTGAATTCCAATTCCTTGGTATGTACTTGAATTTTTTAAGTACCAGTGCAGTTCCTTTGTACTAATACTTCAAAATTTTAAGTATACCAATACTTGTTATATGTATATAATTCCTTAAGTAATTCAATTTTTTTAGTACTTGGATTCTATTTCAATTCTTTTAGTACCTTAATTTCTTTATAATAACGAATGTATTTCAAGTACAAAATAAATGAAAATGAATTCAAGTACAAATTAAACTGAAAGTTCGATCGATTCAAAATAGATGTACTTTCGGAGTAAAAAAAAATCAAGGTATTATCATGTCGATAATACGAACATTCTTCAAATTCACATTTGAGATCGTTCGGTAATTGCAATCGGTTGAGTAGTTCCAAGACAATTAAAATAATGCCGATATGCCGCAGGGCTCTGTTCTGTTCCCTACACTATTTCCTTCATTCATCAATGTTCTTCTGTGCGGTTCCTTTTCAGTATCCTTGGTTTTTAATACGGATATGAGTTTATTGATTTCCATATACTTGCTCTATAGTTCTAGGCAACTTCAACGACAGCCCAGAACAGCAGGATAAAACTTTTCTGACCCTTTTTCTTCCTTCCATTTCTACATTCCAATCGTTAAATCGAATGTCTATTGGTGTCGGCCCGTCAAAACCCCCCAAGTGCGTGTGAAAACCCAACCATATTATTGGTCAAACCATTATTCCACCCGCCCCCTTTTTAAATACTCGATTCCAGTGTTTTGTTGACTTAATATAACTTTATGTACATTAATAAAATGTTTAGTTTGTCTTGTAAAAACCACTTAACACAACCCGCAAAAACAAGTCCTTTTGTGCCCTTCTTAAACTTAAATGAAGTATAAATATAATTATTATACAAACAAACCGCACTATACGCAACCAACCAAACCACACCCAAATCAGTTTTATACAATTTAAGTGCCATAACTAACCATTTTGTATGTTTTCTTAATTATATTTTATCTTAATATCCATCTTCAATGTAACAGAAGGTTGTAGCATTTCTATATTTTTGAGAAACAAAGTTAAATTTTGAGTTTCTTAAGAAACCGCAAAGACCAAAAGTTTTTGGTTTTAATCAAAAAATTAATATGTACAATATTTTTTGGGGACAAACTTTTGTTTTTTTTTTTTCATTTTTTTTGAATGATTAATTTTGGTTAAGGAAAATTTTTGAGGCGACAATGGAATTAATAGAGATAATTAATCACAACTTTAGTAAATAAAATATTTAAGTTAAATGCTAAATGAATATGCGCCCAGCTGTGCGAGTTTAAGTGTGAAAAATCATTAACACTTAATCAAAATTAAAACCCGGTAAATTAGACTTGGATAAATGGAAGTTTGTCAATGATATTGTGTATTCTATTAATTAAAGTTTTTTTGTTGTTGTTTTGTTTTCATTTTAACGGTGTTAATTGTTAAGATACACAAAGCTGATAGGAATATTTATTAAACAAAAATACCTAGTAAATTTGTTGACTTAAACCTTAACTCACTTGATTTGGAAGTGGGTTTGAGCAGAGAACACCTGTGCATATACTTATACATAAATATTCTGCAAAAGCTTAAGGTAACTTGGAAACAAAATTACTCAATATGCGTTGGAGTTGAATGTTGAAAGTTTCACAGATAAATGCGATTTTTAAGTTTCGAAATTGAAGTTTTACACAGCTGTTAGTCTGCTATTACACGACGACTCATGAGTCGTGACTCTTTTCGAACTACGTTGGTCCAAGAGAGATACAAAATTCGAAAAAATGAAACGGAAGAAAATTTGCCCTGTGAGTCGCGGACAAATTTTCCACGACTCATTTTTGACATTTTATTTTCACTCATTTGTTATTTTGCTTTTCCTCTTTATTTTTTTTCGGCGTGCTCGAGTTCACATGTATACCCTTATAGTTAAAAGAGCGAGACAGAATATAAGATTTCCCAAACAACGAAATTTGAATTAAAGAGAATTGACAAATTTGAGTCATGACTTAAGAGTCAAGGTGTAATAGTGTTCGACTCATAGGATGAAATTTCAAAGTAGAATTCGAAGATGAGTCACGACTCATGAGTCGTCGTGTAATAGCAGACTTATTGACATTTTTTTGAACGCTATGATTTTTACATTATGCTTGATACTTGCTTTCTAAAACACACCTGACATTTCAAACTCGAATTTTGATTTTCAATACTTAAACTTGACTTCTTGGCTTGTTATACTTGATATTTCATAACGGATGCTTGATTGATTGATGCTTGGTGCTCTATGCTTGATGATCGATGATTGATGCTTGAGGCTGATGAATGATGAATGATGTATGATGTATGATGTATGATGTATGATGTATGATGTATGATGTATGATGTATGATGTATGATGTATGATGTATGATGTATGATGTATGATGTATGATGTATGATGTATGATGTATGATGTATGATGTATGATGTATGATGTATGATGTATGATGTATGATGTATGATGTATGATGTATGATGTATGATGTATGATGTATGATGTATGATGTATGATGTATGATGTATGATGTATGATGTATGATGTATGATGTATGATGTATGATGTATGATGTATGATGTATGATGTATGATGTATGATGTATGATGTATGATGTATGATGTATGATGTATGATGTATGATGTATGATGTATGATGTATGATGAATGATGAATGATGAATGATGAATGATGAATGATGAGTAATGAATGATGAGTAATGTATGATGTATGATGTATGATGTATGATGTATGATGTATGATGTATGATGTATGATGTATGATGTATGATGTATGATGTATGATGTATGATGTATGATGTATGATGTATGATGTATGATGTATGATGTATGATGTATGATGTATGATGTATGATGTATGATGTATGATGTATGATGTATGATGTATGATGTATGATGTATGATGTATGATGTATGATGTATGATGTATGATGTATGATGTATGATGTATGATGTATGATGTATGATGTATGATGTATGATGTATGATGTATGATGTATGATGTATGATGTATGATGTATGATGTATGATGTATGATGTATGATGTATGATGTATGATGTATGATGTATGATGTATGATGTATGATGTATGATGTATGATGTATGATGTATGATGTATGATGTATGATGAATGATGAATGATGAATGATGAATGATGAGTAATGAATGATGAGTAATGTATGATGTATGATGTATGATGTATGATGTATGATGTATGATGTATGATGTATGATGTATGATGTATGATGTATGATGTATGATGTATGATGTATGATGTATGATGTATGATGTATGATGTATGATGTATGATGTATGATGTATGATGTATGATGTATGATGTATGATGTATGATGTATGATGTATGATGTATGATGTATGATGTATGATGTATGATGTATGATGTATGATGTATGATGTATGATGTATGATGTATGATGTATGATGTATGATGTATGATGTATGATGTATGATGTATGATGTATGATGTATGATGTATGATGTATGATGTATGATGAATGATGAATGATGAATGATGAATGATGAATGATGAGTAATGAATGATGAGTAATGTATGATGTATGATGTATGATGTATGATGTATGATGTATGATGTATGATGTATGATGTATGATGTATGATGTATGATGTATGATGTATGATGTATGATGTATGATGTATGATGTATGATGTATGATGTATGATGTATGATGTATGATGTATGATGTATGATGTATGATGTATGATGTATGATGTATGATGTATGATGTATGATGTATGATGTATGATGTATGATGTATGATGTATGATGTATGATGTATGATGTATGATGTATGATGTATGATGTATGATGTATGATGTATGATGTATGATGTATGATGTATGATGTATGATGTATGATGTATGATGTATGATGTATGATGTATGATGTATGATGTATGATGTATGATGTATGATGTATGATGTATGATGTATGATGTATGATGTATGATGTATGATGAATGATGAATGATGAATGATGAATGATGAATGATGAATGATGAATGATGAATGATGAATGATGAATGATGAATGATGAATGATGAATGATGAATGATGAATGATGAATGATGAATGATGAATGATGTATGATGTATGATGTATGATGTATGATGTATGATGTATGATGTATGATGTATGATGTATGATGTATGATGTATGATGTATGATGTATGATGTATGATGTATGATGTATGATGTATGATGTATGATGTATGATGTATGATGTATGATGTATGATGTATGATGTATGATGTATGATGTATGATGTATGATGTATGATGTATGATGTATGATGTATGATGTATGATGTATGATGTATGATGTATGATGTATGATGTATGATGTATGATGTATGATGTATGATGTATGATGTATGATGTATGATGTATGATGTATGATGTATGATGTATGATGTATGATGTATGATGTATGATGTGTGATGTATGATGTATGATGTATGATGTATGATGTATGATGAATGATGAATGATGAATGATGAATGATGAATGATGAATGGAATGATGAATCATGAATCATGAATGGAATGATGAATGATGAACGATGAATGATGTATGATGTATGATGTATGATGTATGATGTATGATGTATGATGTATGATGTATGATGTATGATGTATGATGTATGATGTATGATGTATGATGTATGATGTATGATGTATGATGTATGATGTATGATGTATGATGTATGATGTATGATGTATGATGTATGATGTATGATGTATGATGTATGATGTATGATGTATGATGTATGATGTATGATGTATGATGTATGATGTATGATGTATGATGTATGATGTATGATGTATGATGTATGATGTATGATGTATGATGTATGATGTATGATGTATGATGTATGATGTATGATGTATGATGTATGATGTATGATGTATGATGTATGATGTATGATGTATGATGTATGATGTATGATGTATGATGTATGATGTATGATGTATGATGTATGATGTATGATGTATGATGTATGATGTATGATGTATGATGAATGATGAATGATGAATGATGAATGATGAATGATGAATGATGAATGATGAATGATGAATGATGAATGATGAATGATGAATGATGAATGATGAATGATGAATGATGAATGATGTATGATGTATGATGTATGATGTATGATGTATGATGTATGATGTATGATGTATGATGTATGATGTATGATGTATGATGTATGATGTATGATGTATGATGTATGATGTATGATGTATGATGTATGATGTATGATGTATGATGTATGATGTATGATGTATGATGTATGATGTATGATGTATGATGTATGATGTATGATGTATGATGTATGATGAATGATGAATGATGAATGATGAATCATGAATCATGAACCATGAATCATGAATCATGAACCATGAATCATGAATCATGAATGATGAATGATGAATGATGAATGATGAATGATGAATGATGAATGATGAATGATGAATGATGTATGATGTATGATGTATGATGTATGATGTATGATGTATGATGTATGATGTATGATGTATGATGTATGATGTATGATGTATGATGTATGATGTATGATGTATGATGTATGATGTATGATGTATGATGTATGATGTATGATGTATGATGTATGATGTATGATGTATGATGTATGATGTGTGATGTGTGATGTATGATGAATGATGAATGATGAATGATGAATGATGAATGATGAATGGAATAATGAATCATGAATGATGAATGATGAATCATGAATCATGAATCATGAATCATGAATCATGAATCATGAATCATGAATCATGAATCATGAATGATGAATGATGAATGATGAATGATGAATGATGAATGATGAATGGAATGATGAATCATGAATGGAATGATGAATGATGAACGATGAATGATGTATGATGTATGATGTATGATGTATGATGTATGATGTATGATGTATGATGTATGATGTATGATGTATGATGTATGATGTATGATGTATGATGTATGATGTATGATGTATGATGTATGATGTATGATGTATGATGTATGATGTATGATGTATGATGTATGATGTATGATGTATGATGTATGATGTATGATGTATGATGTATGATGTATGATGTATGATGTATGATGTATGATGTATGATGTATGATGTATGATGTATGATGTATGATGTATGATGTATGATGTATGATGTATGATGTATGATGTATGATGTATGATGTATGATGTATGATGTATGATGTATGATGTATGATGTATGATGTATGATGTATGATGTATGATGTATGATGTATGATGTATGATGTATGATGTATGATGTATGATGTATGATGTATGATGTATGATGTATGATGTATGATGTATGATGTATGATGTATGATGAATGATGTATGATGTATGATGTATGATGTATGATGAATGATGAATGATGAATGATGAATGATGAATGGAATGATGAATGGAATGATGAATGATGAATGATGTATGATGTATGATGTATGATGTATGATGTATGATGTATGATGTATGATGTATGATGTATGATGTATGATGTATGATGTATGATGTATGATGTATGATGTATGATGTATGATGTATGATGAATAATGAATGATGAATGATGAATGATGAATGATGAATGGAATAATGAATCATGAATCATGAATCATGAATGATGAATGATGAATGATGAATGATGAATGATGAATGATGAATGATGAATGATGAATGATGAATGATGAATGATGAATGATGAATGATGTATGATGTATGATGTATGATGTATGATGTATGATGTATGATGTATGATGTATGATGTATGATGTATGATGTATGATGTATGATGTATGATGTATGATGTATGATGTATGATGTATGATGTATGATGTATGATGTATGATGTATGATGTATGATGTATGATGTATGATGTATGATGTATGATGTATGATGTATGATGTATGATGTATGATGTATGATGTATGATGTATGATGTATGATGTATGATGTATGATGTATGATGTATGATGTATGATGTATGATGTATGATGTATGATGTATGATGTATGATGTATGATGTATGATGTGTGATGTGTGATGTATGATGTATGATGTATGATGTATGATGTATGATGTATGATGTATGATGTATGATGTATGATGTATGATGTATGATGTATGATGTATGATGTATGATGTATGATGTATGATGAATGATGAATGATGAATGATGTATGATGTATGATGTATGATGTATGATGTATGATGTATGATGTATGATGTATGATGTATGATGTATGATGAATGATGTATGATGTATGATGTATGATGTATGATGTATGATGTATGATGTATGATGTATGATGTATGATGTATGATGTATGATGTATGATGTATGATGTATGATGTATGATGTATGATGTATGATGTATGATGTATGATGTATGATGTATGATGTATGATGTATGATGTATGATGTATGATGTATGATGTATGATGTATGATGTATGATGTATGATGTATGATGTATGATGTATGATGAATGATGTATGATGTATGATGTATGATGTATGATGTATGATGTATGATGTATGATGTATGATGTATGATGTATGATGTATGATGTATGATGTATGATGAATGATGAATCATGAATCATGAATCATGAACCATGAATCATGAATCATGAACCATGAATCATGAATCATGAATCATGAATGATGAATGATGAATGATGAATGATGAATGATGAATGATGAATGATGAATGATGAATGATGTATGATGTATGATGTATGATGTATGATGTATGATGTATGATGTATGATGTATGATGTATGATGTATGATGTATGATGTATGATGTATGATGTATGATGTATGATGTATGATGTATGATGTATGATGTATGATGTATGATGTATGATGTATGATGTATGATGTATGATGTATGATGTATGATGTATGATGTATGATGTATGATGTATGATGTATGATGTATGATGTATGATGTATGATGTATGATGTATGATGTATGATGTATGATGTATGATGTGTGATGTGTGATGTATGATGAATGATGAATGATGAATGATGAATGATGAATGATGAATGATGAATGATGAATGATGAATGATGAATGATGAATGGAATAATGAATCATGAATGATGAATCATGAATCATGAATCATGAATCATGAATCATGAATCATGAATCATGAATCATGAATCATGAATCATGAATGATGAATGATGAATGATGAATGGAATGATGAATCATGAATGGAATGATGAATGATGAACGATGAATGATGTATGATGTATGATGTATGATGTATGATGTATGATGTATGATGTATGATGTATGATGTATGATGTATGATGTATGATGTATGATGTATGATGTATGATGTATGATGTATGATGTATGATGTATGATGTATGATGTATGATGTATGATGTATGATGTATGATGTATGATGTATGATGTATGATGTATGATGTATGATGTATGATGTATGATGTATGATGTATGATGTATGATGTATGATGTATGATGTATGATGTATGATGTATGATGTATGATGTATGATGTATGATGTATGATGTATGATGTATGATGTATGATGTATGATGTATGATGTATGATGTATGATGTATGATGTATGATGTATGATGTATGATGCATGATGTATGATGTATGATGTATGATGTATGATGTATGATGTATGATGTATGATGTATGATGTATGATGTATGATGTATGATGTATGATGTATGATGTATGATGTATGATGTATGATGAATGATGTATGATGTATGATGTATGATGTATGATGAATGATGAATGATGAATGATGAATGATGAATGGAATGATGAATGGAATGATGAATGATGAATGATGTATGATGTATGATGTATGATGTATGATGTATGATGTATGATGTATGATGTATGATGTATGATGTATGATGTATGATGTATGATGTATGATGAATAATGAATGATGAATGATGAATGATGAATGATGAATGATGAATGATGAATGATGAATGATGAATGGAATAATGAATCATGAATCATGAATCATGAATCATGAATCATGAATGATGAATGATGAATGATGAATCATGAATCATGAATGATGAATGATGAATGATGAATGATGAATGATGAATGATGTATGATGTATGATGTATGATGTATGATGTATGATGTATGATGTATGATGTATGATGTATGATGTATGATGTATGATGTATGATGTATGATGTATGATGTATGATGTATGATGTATGATGTATGATGTATGATGTATGATGTATGATGTATGATGTATGATGTATGATGTATGATGTATGATGTATGATGTATGATGTATGATGTATGATGTATGATGTATGATGTATGATGTATGATGTATGATGTATGATGTATGATGTATGATGTATGATGTGTGATGTATGATGTATGATGTATGATGTATGATGTATGATGTATGATGTATGATGTATGATGTATGATGTATGATGTATGATGTATGATGTATGATGTATGATGTATGATGTATGATGTATGATGTATGATGTATGATGTATGATGTATGATGTATGATGAATGATGAATGATGTATGATGTATGATGTATGATGTATGATGTATGATGTATGATGTATGATGTATGATGTATGATGTATGATGTATGATGAATGATGTATGATGTATGATGTATGATGTATGATGTATGATGTATGATGAATGATGATGTATGATGTATGATGTATGATGAATGATGTATGATGTATGATGAATGATGAATGATGAATGATGATGAATGATGTATGATGTATGATGTATGATGTATGATGTATGATGTATGATGAATGATGAATGATGAATGATGAATGATGATGTATGATGAATGATGAATGATGAATGATGTATGATGAATGATGTATGATGAATGATGAATGATGAATGATGAATGATGAATGATGAATGATGAATGATGAATGATGATGTATCATCATACATCATACATCATACATATGATGAATGATGAATGGAATGATGAATCATGAATGATGAATGATGAATGATGTATGATGTATGATGTATGATGTATGATGTATGATGTATGATGTATGATGTATGATGTATGATGTATGATGTATGATGTATGATGTATGATGTATGATGTATGATGTATGATGTATGATGTATGATGTATGATGTATGATGTATGATGTATGATGTATGATGTATGATGTATGATGTATGATGTATGATGTATGATGTATGATGTATGATGTATGATGTATGATGTATGATGTATGATGTATGATGTATGATGTATGATGTATGATGTATGATGTATGATGTATGATGTATGATGTATGATGTATGATGTATGATGTATGATGTATGATGTATGATGTATGATGAATGATGTATGATGTATGATGTATGATGTATGATGTATGATGTATGATGTATGATGTATGATGTATGATGTATGATGTATGATGTATGATGTATGATGTATGATGTATGATGTATGATGTATGATGTATGATGTATGATGTATGATGTATGATGTATGATGTATGATGTATGATGTATGATGAATGATGAATGATGATGTATCATCATACATTATACATCATACATATGATGAATGATGAATGGAATGATGAATCATGAATCATGAATGATGAATGATGTATGATGTATGATGTATGATGTATGATGTATGATGTATGATGTATGATGTATGATGTATGATGTATGATGTATGATGTATGATGTATGATGTATGATGTATGATGTATGATGTATGATGTATGATGTATGATGTATGATGTATGATGTATGATGTATGATGTATGATGTATGATGTATGATGTATGATGTATGATGTATGATGTATGATGTATGATGTATGATGTATGATGTATGATGTATGATGTATGATGTATGATGTATGATGTATGATGTATGATGTATGATGTATGATGTATGATGTATGATGTATGATGTATGATGTATGATGTATGATGTATGATGTATGATGTATGATGTATGATGTATGATGTATGATGAATGGAATGATGAATCATGAATCATGAATCATGAATGATGTATGATGTATGATGTATGATGTATAATGTATGATGTATGATGTATGATGTATGATGTATGATGTATGATGTATGATGTATGATGTATGATGTATGATGTATGATGTATGATGTATGATGTATGATGTATGATGTATGATGAATGGAATGATGAATCATGAATCATGTATGATGTATGATGTATGATGTATGATGTATGATGTATGATGTATGATGTATGATGTATGATGTATGATGTATGATGTATGATGTATGATGTATGATGTATGATGTATGATGTATGATGTATGATGTATGATGTATGATGTATGATGTATGATGTATGATGTATGATGTATGATGTATGATGTATGATTTATGATGTATCATATATGATGTATGATGTATGATGTATGATGTATGATGTATGATGTATGGTGTATGATGTATGATGTATGATGTATGATGTATGATGTATGATGTATGATGTATGATGTATGATGTATGATGTATGATGTATGATGTATGATGTATGATGTATGATGTATGATGTATGATGTATGATGTATGATGTATGATGTATGATGTATGATGTATGATGTATGATGTATGATGTATGATGTATGATGTATGATGTATGATGTATGATGTATGATGTATGATGTATGATGTATGATGTATGATGTATGATGTATGATGTATGATGTATGATGTATGATGTATGATGTATGATGTATGATGTATGATGTATGATGTATGATGTATGATGTATGATGTATGATGTATGATGTATGATGTATGATGTATGATGTATGATGTATGATGTATGATGTATGATGTATGATGTATGATGTATGATGTATGATGTATGATGTATGATGTATGATGAATGATGAATGATGAATGATGAATGATGAATGATGAATGATGAATGATGAATGATGAATGATGAATGATGAATGCTGAATAATGAATGATGATTATTCTTAATACTTTATGCTTAATAAAAAAACATCACAAAATTTCAATGCATGTACATAACATTAAAACACATTTAACCTCTTTGAATTTTCATCAACAAAAACGGATGATACCCCTTAAAACCTCAATAATCACCCCCTAAACTCTGCTGGCACATATATGTACAATGTACATATTATACCAAACATTCCACGAATCTACTTACACCTTTTAATTCCTATCCTCAGACTTTATCCAAGCCAACCAAATGAAGAAGATGCTTTTATTAAAATTCCTAATGACTCGCGTTGTGTCACATCAACTTCTCTGTTCTGAATTCTGTGCTAATTGCGCAACTTCAAGATTAAAAAAGAAGAAGAAGAAAACAAAACTTTCCATCCTTTTCTCACACTCGAATATAAACGACAACGGTGATTCACTGTATATGCAGCTATACGAGAGTACAATCTACATACAGATAGTCACGAATATATGAGTACTTATGCCTGCCTACAAACGAGCCACTTTAAAATTATTAATGAATCTCTATCACACACTCTGAAACACACACACGCACACATAAAACATACAACCTCATATTTATAAATAGCAACAGAAACATACCAACTTGACTTGCAAGTTAAATATTCCCAAATAGAGACTCATTTAAGGTTATATTTCTCATTAAGGAACTGTGCAAGGAAAAAGTTTCCTTTTCATCAGTGAGTGTTTTAGAGGAAAGAAAAAAAGGAGATTTTTTTTTTTGAATTGCCACCTTCCACCCTCCTCATTTCTACCTTAAGAGAACGCCTCTAAGCATCTTCTTACCTCGTTTCTTCTTGGCACACGCCACCACTATTCTGTTCAACATGACACACCGACGACGAAGACGAGTTGATCACCTAATTGAAGCCGTTTTAGCACGTGAAGTTTTCATTTTATCATCATTGACATAAACCTAGTTAAAGTAGGTTTTATGGGGGAGGGGCAGCAAGGAGGAATGGAGACGGTAAATCAACTTCATTTTGGTGGCGTTGCCGTTGGGAAGGACCAACCCGACCTACTCGTGTTTGCATTGAATATCCTTTCGTCTGCGCTCTGATTAATAATTAAAATTTTCAAATATGTTTACGTACAGGATAAAATAAAACACAATCACACACACACATCATTGCTCGTATACTCATACTAACTCAGTACTCAACTGAATTCACCTCAACTCACACCTCGTACTCATCATCGTCTCACACTCGAATAAAACTGACGAGAACAGGTTGAATTAATTTTGGCAATCTTCTCTGTTTAACGAGTCATGGTGGCATGTCCTTGCGGAGACTTAATTATTAATAATGCATCAACACAAAACCACCGCACAAGGATTCTGTGTGTTTTTTTTTTCTTTTCTGCAATGGCCTAATTTATTTTTTCTCACATTTTCTTGTTATTATTATTTTTTTTAAATGCAAAATAAATCTTCTCATCAAGGACTCGTGTGTACCGCTCTCTCTATCTTTCTCTTTCTTCCTTCTTATTAGTGATCACCATCATTGTGGTCGTCCTTTTGAAGCATACGAGTTTATGACACAAGGCGACACAAGTGTGTCGGAATTATTCTCTGGATTTTTTATTGTCAAACGTGACGAAAGCGATATGGCTAGGACATCAGATTGGACCTTCCTCACTCTCTTCCTATCTTCCTCTTCCCACATACATCCTTCTTGTTATCATCTACAATTCAAGATTTAAAAAAAAAGAAACTCAACTGAATCGTTTTTGATATGAAACCTGTCAAAAGGAGCAGCAAAGTGGTTGATTGCATTACAGACTTTTACTCAGTTTTGGATTTCATTTTTTCGAATTGCATAAAAGAATACGAAAAGGAAAGAACTATTTCTATAGAAAGAAAAATAGAAAAATGTCCTGACGGACGACCGACACGACGACGATGGGAAAGCGACAAAACGATTTTTGACGAGAAAATGATTCGAATTTTCTGCTCCTGCACTATCACTGTCATCCATGTCCTCGTTCGTCCTCCTCATCGTCCTTCTTGTCCTCATCGTAGTCGTCATCGAAAATATCCTTATTACACAATCACAATTGTTCAATCTCTCTTTTCTCTTATTTCGTTCGACTTCAAAAAGGAGACATTTTATTGTGAGTGTGTGTGAGTGTTGGAGGATGTCGTGTCTGTGGGAGACATGGTGTGACTGACAAACAGAGTCCTTTTTTTGTGTTAGAAAATGTGTTAGGAGATTTTTTTTTGAAAATATTTTTTTATATTTTTGATATTTTTTTTTCTTCATTTTACTGCGAACAAAAAATCCTTGTGCTAAAAAAAAGTATTATATTCCTTTTTGTTATGATTGTCGTCAGATACATGGGAAGGGACAGGGGATGGTCATCGGGGAATGACCTACTTTTATTACTCACTTCACTATAGTATCATAAATTCCTATGGGTTCTGTGTATAAGTGTGAGTGTTTGGTGTACTTTAAGTGCATGCAATGCCTTCAAATTTATTTATGTATGTAGGTATTTTGGTTTGAAAAAGTAGGTGGAGGGAGGTTTCGAATCCTTTTTGTGTTATCGCCACAAACTTCTCTATAATATCCATACATATAATATATACGTATATGCATAAAATGACAGAAAGGACATAATGGAATAATTGCTATGGTTTGTGTTCATTATCATCGCCATGATGATGTCTAGGTATGTGTATATTTTCCTACCCACCCACATACATACATACATACATATATATGTATTGGTATTGTATAGGTGATTGTATTCTTTTCAATTTTGTTTTTCAGCTGTTTATTGTTTGTTATTCTGCTTTGGACACATAGGCAGTGCCTTTTGTTTGTTTTGAGTTTGACAAAAAAACACCCTTTTAGAGACCAAAATCATAAAAGTTTTTTTTCTGAAAAGTGATTTGGTTATTAAAGTTTTTTTTTGTTGGATGATTGACAGATACGAGTATTTTTGTATTCTTTTGGGAATGGAAAATATATATTGAGAAGAATGGGATTATTATTTAAATGTTTTATATAATATACTTTATGTATTATAAAATAAATCAGGATTTTTGGGGAAAAAGCTGAGACAAAAGATAATATTAAATCAATAAAATGAAATATAGTTCAGTTTTCAAACTAATATCAGGCTGGAAAAGTGGAACTAAAGGAAATTTAAGCTTATATTGAATCGACAAATGTTAGAACAGTATATTGATCCTGCATTTGTTTTATTTTTACACTGAATCAACAAATCAACCTTTTGTATGTTGCACCAGTCTCATTTTGGCAAATGTATCGTCCAATCACACCGGCTCATAATCCTCAAAAAACAGAAATGGGTTTTCAAGGATTTTCTGAACCCCAAATGCGACAATTCTGCTTATCAACTTAGCGTCCTAAGGCGAAACTTTATTGCAGTGTTAGTTCTTCTTGAAGAACACACAATATTTCGATTCTTCATATCATTAACTTGTCTGTAGATCTAAGATCTTTTTAACCTGTTTCATTATTATAAACATCAATCTAAATTTTTCATTTGCAGAAATACTATTTCTCAAACTATTGTTGCTCTTAATAAAAAAAATAAACATTTTTTTTTCTTCAAATTTTGACTGGTTACATTTTTAAATCCAATTAAAAATTTAACGATGTATTTTTCAATTTTTTATTAAAAATATTTTTATATATATATTTTTTTTTTCATTCCAGGTAAATAATGGTCTATAAATATAATCTTAAAATAATAATTATGTGAGTATAATCATTTCTATACCATAAATAAAAAATATAAAGGAAAGTAAGAATTAACTTAAAACTCAAAATAAATAAGATTTGTTAAGGATTTTTTCGGAAAATTCCAAAATTGCTTACAGCAATTATAGAATTTTGTATATTTAACTCAAAATTATAAAAATATGATTTAATTCCAAATAATATTAGGCTCTTCATTCGTCACCCCTTAAAAGTTTTAATATACAAAATTTGGACATTATTCTTTGTTCAAAGAATTTTTCTTAATATATTCAAAACTCCAAAAGTGTTTTTATTATCATTGAAATCTTTGACAAGAAATGGAAATTCCAGTACTTTCATTTTCCTTCTTATTATTTTCTTATTGATAATCTCGATAAGTTTTGTGTCATTAAGTATCAAACTTGAACCTAAAATTAAAAAATATCATAGAATTTTTTTCTTCTCAAATTTAAAATATAAACAAAAAATTTAATTAAATTCAGGATAATTTCTTCCATCATCCATCAAAATCATCATCATCCCATCATCATCGTCGTAAGTCGTCGTCATAGTCGTCTTAACAAAAAATTAAGACTCTAGCACAATGGTTACAGTAATCGGTCGAAAACTTTAATTAAGTTCGTCTAAAGTTAAAATAACACAAACAGCAGTTACTATGCTGATGGTAATGGTAATGCTGTTATAGTATACGACTACGTATATTTACAATTAGACCAAAAACAAACAATACTTGTCACATCACAAAAATTAAAATCACGATGTTTTACATAAATCACAAATAACATTCATTCAGGGAATAGGGGGATATGAGTGTATAGCTTCAAAAACAGCCTCTTTACACCAAAAGTTAAAACTCATCAACACTGTTTTGTTTTACAACCTTCAAAATTTAAAAACAAAAAAAAAAAAATAAAAAAAAAACATCCTTGACAAGCTCATTAAACTTAGGAATATAAAAAAAAATAAGAAAAAGGAAAACATCTTAACAACTCCTGCTGGTTCCCTTAATAATAGCCTTCCACTTTAGAAAGTTTTTGTATCTATATACATTCCACCTAGCCATGTACAATATACAAAACATGTATACTTACACACAGACACACCTCCTTGATAAGATTTCCTTGTTTAAGAAAACAAAACCTCATCAATGGAACGTGATTCGTCGAAAATCGCGCACAGTGGGATATTTAAACATTGAATTTAGTATCATTCTCAAGGGGGTGGCTATAGGGCCGAACAGTAATGGAAGAAGGGGAGTGGAGGGGGATATGAAATTTGCATAAAATTTTCTAAGAAAATTTAGTTATTTCTCATGATATTGAAATAAGGGTGAACAAATTTTACCACACCTGTTTAAAGAAGTACATAATAGAAAAGACTGTTGGGGTCTTCAGGGATTCACACTTCAAAGCTTCAATTGAAAATTACAAATCTAAATCAAAAGGTCAGTTGCTCGACGGGTGATTATACTTGAAGAAAAATTCCTAATTTCAGCTCCAAAATAATACAACTGATAACCTTCATTATTTTATTAACTAAAATATACTTTCATTCTCAAAAAAAAAAGTCCAAAAAATAGTACAATTGTACGTTTTTCAAGTTTCTTGGCAAATAATTCGAAGATCAATTTTGATAAAAAGAAGCCTTTATTAGAATTTAAATTTTGATTTTCTGTAAATATTCCTTAGAATAAGAACATTATTAGCCGAGTCAGTAAACCAAAAGTGCAGAAATTTAGAAAATTAATCGAAACAAATGTAATTTGCAATCTACACTATCAGATGTTACTATATTCCATGTCGTGTTACTAGAAGCCACCAGTAACTGTTTGAGTAAAAAATATTATTCCATATTAATCTGAGATATCAGACATAGTGTTATAAAGTTACAGCCGTGAAGTTTTAAAAGCCAGGAAATATCAGCCTGAGATAGAAGAACACATTCAGTCTAAGATAACACACATTACTAAATTACAGTCTGCAAAAAACTACTAATTACAGTCTGAGAAAATAGGGATCAATAAACAATAGTCTGAGATAGCTGAAACCACTTTTAATGGGCAAATATCAGAAGCCTTAATTTAGATATATTCTGAGATAACAAAGGCCACATTTTGAGTTAACAAATACCTTTCTATTATAGTCTGCTGTAAGAGACGTTCTTCAATTGCAATCTGAGATAACAGAATTAACTACTATATTTAAAGCTACAGGACCTTAGAAAGCCGAAGCCACATTTTACAGTCCGAAATTACAGAAGTCAGTAATTACAGCAGGCGATAAAAGAAATCACTAATTACAGTCTGTGATAACAGGCATGACTAATTTACAGTTTGTGAAAGCAAACCCAGTAATTATAGTTTTAGGTGACAGAAGTTACTAAATTATAGTCTAAAACCATTAAATTTTGAACAGATACCATTAATTTACGGTATAAGATTGCAGGCATCATTAAATTACGTGTGATGTAGAAGCATTAATTAAATTACTTGTTTAATAAAATAGAACCTAATAAATTACAGTAGTAACTATCAATTTTAGGTCTATTGTGTGCAGATCCATACAATTACAGTCTTTAAGATTCTACCGTAAAAAAAAAAAAACAATGGAGCTTTCACACATCAGTTATACTTATTTCCATACAGAAAAACTCGATTTGATCAAATCCAAGTGAGTGTGAATTATAAGATCGTACACAAAAATTTACCAAAATTGGCTTCTACTGTAACAACGAAAAGTAATACAAAATCAAAATTGTTTCACTTTTATGTTCAATGACAGTCCCAATGAAATTATTGATTTTTGTCAGTCATTCGGAAAAATCAGGTTCCGATTTCAAAGGAAAACAATCCACTGTTAGAAAAGCTCACAAGAAAATCATGGATATTATATTAATAAATCATAATTAACAAAGGCGACGACAAGTACGATTTTACAAACTGTTGTGTACAATTTTAAATGGAATTTTGTCCTTCTTTGCTGCTGTAAAACACAATTTTCAACCCCTACACCTAGTCTACACCTGTACAGTACATATAAGAACAGTACAGTTACATATATAAACCGTCCATAAGAAAATTACATTAAAATCTTCCAAACTAAGTCAACGTTATTCGCTTCCTCCTTTGATAGCGGGAGAGAAAATTCATTTTATATCAAAAAAATACAACCTTTTGACATGTCGTCTCTCCTGGCTGCCTGATGATGAGTGTCCTGACGGAATTCGAGGTTCTTCTAATATGGCAGAAGGGGGAAAAAAGTGAAATTTAACTTCCGTTATTTACAATTTTGTTGTCGTCTTATGATGAAATCGTTGTTGTGTCGTGTCGGAATATTGGGGTGCCGCTGGGTTGACTTCTCACATCTCTCGCTTTTTTTCCTTTAACGTTAAAATATTATTTTAAATCATAAAAAGATATATATATATGTATATAGAAATAAATAAATAAACATCATCAAGTTTTGGTTTGGAAGTTATTTTTTTATGATGTTATCGCCTCTTATTTTGTGGCAGGTATTACCTACCTATTTTATATTTTACTCTTATAAAAACTTCTCCTTTATAAAAAAAATAACCGTGAGGTTGCTAATTTCCGAAATGTTAAAAGAAGTAATTCCGCTTGAGGGAAATTAAGTTATAAATCAACATTATACTTGACAAAAAAGGTCACGTAAGTAAATTAATCGATTGATGTTGAAATTAAATACAGTGGTGTCTGGAAAAAAGGAACAAAGTTAAAATTAAAAAGTTAAAGTTACTCTTAAAAATGGGTTAGAAATTAAATTTGAAAGGAATATGAACTTTATACCAATTACATACGTATAATTACATCCATGGAAATGTTACTTATAAAAAAAAAACTTAATACAATTTTAAAACAGAGTGACCATTTATCGATAATAGTTTTTTTCGGATGTTTTTTTTTTTGCAGCTGTCAAAGTTATCAATGACATTTAATTGTCAAAAGGTTTGGTGATGCTTGGTATTTTATTAGGACAGGTTAATAGACTTTCGTTTGTCTCGTCTTGGTCTTGTCAAAATCGAATTGAAATCAACCAACCACACAGGGATTGGTGTGAAATTGATGATTTTGAATGATGTAAATTTGGAAGTTTGGCTCATCCCACGGCTAACGTTCATCAATTGTCCACTGTGATCATGCCCCTCAAGATCTCTCGATTGCATTCTCTGAAAATACGTCAAGTCTTTAGGTTTATCTAACAATCGAACTGCCAAAAAAATGTCGAATCAAACTGACCAAATGTATAATGACCATATAAAAATCTTGCTCCAAAGATAAACAAAAATCAATTTTATCTATCGTAACCCTGTACTTCTAGATACAACTCCCCTCATTGTTATTATTTTATCTACATATTCTTGATTATTTTTCAAGCACTTAGTACCGCCCACCCACATGCATTTCTATGTCAGACAAGTTATGTTCTATTGAAGGAAAATCCTTCTGTTAACAAATTAAGGTCAAATTAAACCTCAAACCACATACTAACCCCGATATGATTGGAACACTCATACCAACCCGCATATAATTTCCATATCAATACATTTTCATTTTCTTTTTTTTTCCAATCGATTTGTTTAGTAATGAAAAAATATTGTTCTTCGATAAATTCCCACCCATATCTTTACATCATATCGTGATAAAGACTTGTCCATTTCTATATATATTTGTATGTGTGTATGTATGTATGTAGGGTTGGTATCTACCTATTTTATGCTTTGAAACGCCCCACATAATTACTGCTGCTCGATTAACACTATTTCACGCTGCATTAATCACATTACCATCTTGAAATGGTTACCCATAGTTGAATGAGCAGCAGCACTAGCACTAGCACTACTACCACACTACCATAATCACCACATAACAAATCAATGTAGGTACATACACTATACATACATATACTAGTATACAGTTTGAATGATTTCAACCAACCATGAGGTGTGATTAAACTTACCATCTATGCGATAAACCTACATTCCTCCATTCGAAAATCACTCTTCATAAATTTACCATCAAGCAAACGGCTAAACCATATCGAGCGAGAAACTATAAGATAAGCTAGGTCTACATAGGAATGCAATTCCAATTCCAATGCCCAAAGCCCAAACCCCAACCTCAACCTCAATCCCTTTTCATATAATTGTAGTTTGAAACCACACTGACTGACAAAGAGAATCTAACTAAGGTCGATGTCGAATCTGAGAACAAGACACAAAGAACGAAAGAGAGAGTATAGTAAACGCAATTTATTAATATGATTTTTTTTTTTTTTTTTTTAATCGGTGCTGTACTCCTGGGGGCATAATTAAATGAACCCGCACATAAACGTGGGCAAAAAAATATTTTGTTTTCAACTCAGTGCAACACAGAAAATAATGTGGGTGTCCCCTCGACTCTTACGACTTTCAGGAAGAGAAACAAAGTTCCACAGATAATGCAGATGCAGGTGCCAGTGGGTGGTAGGTATACAATTTGCATCTGCACTCGAAAGACTTGTATCTCATAGTTATTTCCCATTCACTGAGTTTAATGTAAATTTGCTAAAATTGCAATAAAAATAAAATAAAAACTCATAAAATTTTTTAATCTCAATCACAAATGCGTGGGTTATAAAAAAAAAATACACTCTGCAAAACATCATAAGTGGGAACACCAAATTAAAAAAATACAAACAAAAAAACGGAAATACATAGTAAATTTACAAAATGAGAGATAAAGATCATAAAAAAAAACGTTAATTTGATTGTAAAAGATTTAATTTATGAGATTTGTTGTAAAGGCCTTGAAAATGTTAACAAATAATTAAGTTTTCCATTATCGACTTTAGTATAGTGTCATAAAATAGAAATAGAAAAAATTAAAAAACCTTCGTGTGTGAGGAAAATTTACGAACGCCTCATAAACTTTCACCAACATTAAAAGCCTACAAAAAGGAGGAGTTATAATTGACGACAAGAGTCGAAAATGTTGTTTACAATACGAATATACGAAAAATTTAGTGTCGTAAAAGTTAAATTTGATGATTTCAAGGCGAAAATACTTGTTGATATTTTATCACTTAACTCCATCTACAAACATTATTTTAATTTAATTAAATTGCAGTAGATTAGGGCTCGTCGAATAGACAACTCCTATAGTGACAAAATTATTCTTGTATTAAAATTTGCTCTTTTTTTAAATTAAAAGTGTCCAAAGAGATACCAAGGATAACTTGTGTTACATAGAAATATTATAGTCACAGTTTTTTGCTACAATGATTCTTTTCAGCATTTGGTCCGAGAAAGGATTTTATCCTCTTTAAATGTATTGGGACTTTTTTGGCTTAAATTTCGTCATAGTCTTTGATTTTTTTCTAAAAAACAACTTTCTTTCGAAAAAGATTTCAGATCTATAGTTTGTTCCAATCTAAAGTATTCGTTTTATTAAAAGATGACGCACAAGACTACTTTAAGAATTAAAGTTGACACCAAATGGATTTTGCAATATATTTGATGGCTAAGCGGGATGTATGACAAGTTGTCATATGTTTAGCTTTTTGGAAACAAGTTGATTGAATCAATTTTCTTTCAGTTTCAAAATATAAAACCTATAAAAGCAATTTAAATATACTTATTCTAGTTCTGTCTTGTGTCTTGTCAAAAATTGTGATGTTATTGGAATTTATTAATAACCTATATTAAATTCCAAAAAAAACTTTACTAATTTCGTGTCATTACTAATTTTTTACATGAATTTAAATTCAATAAGAAATTTAAGTATTTTTTTTATTAAGATTACCTGAATATTTTCTAAAAAATTGTATATTCAGCCATACCATTTTGTTTGACTCAATTTGGGCATTTTCGAAAATACTCATATTGATTTTCATATGTTTATTTTTTGTTGTCCTTTAAATTTTTTGTTTATTTTGTGCTGCAAGTCCTGATCAGGCATCAAAAAATTACACATTTCACATTTAGAAAAAATCTATTAAAAACTTTAAAAAATACAAACTCCAATAAACAAAACCGATTGACAATCCTGGAAAACCTTATTCTTTTTTTAATTAAAAAAATATAATTACATTGTACAAAAAAATTACTTTTGAACAGTTTGAACTTTTTTTTTTCTTGAAAACTTTTTTTTTTAAATAATATTGTTAAGCTTACAGAATTTGTCAATTTTTACCTGTAAATTGTTTTTTTTTTTAAGGTTGCCTAAGATTTGTACTTTGTATTATACTGTAACTTTGTCGAAGTAAGTGGCACTTTACTTTAAGAATTAAACATTTCTGTTTAAATTTACATATGTTGTTCAATTAAATGTCACCATTCCCTAAGTGGATACAAACTTTGCCCGAAGCCTGCAATATTGGTTACCTTTAAGCTTTTAGATATATTTGCTTGTTTTTATGCAACTTTGAGTCCAACAATTAGGTTTTTCAATCTTGTAGAAAACAGAATCCGGAATAAGTGTTCACATTTGTTCGAAATGCTCTGACATTTTAATAAAAAATCGAAAAAGTTGTACAGATTTTTGACATTTCTCTTTTTGAAACATAAAAATTAAGTTGAGCTTGAAATTTGTTTTGAACATTATATTTCCATGCGCTATTCTGAGACGTCAACAAAAAGCGTTTGGCTGTTTAATTTGTATCTTTTTTGTTTTTGATCTTGATCTGATTGAAAAATTGATCCCATATTTGATTGAAAATGAAATTTGAAACTTCAACACGTTTCAACTAATCTGATGATTCCGAAAATTACACCTATGTATGTAAGCTGCGACTGTGTTTCAATGAAAAACAGCACCACACGAATTGTATATACATATGTAATTTGACAGTCTTGAATATTTCATATAAAATAATCGGAGGGTTTTTATTAAACTCCATTTCGAAAGACTTGAGTCTTTTATTTTGACATTTATCAGAAATTCCGCTGGCTATTCACTTAAAAAATCAAATTGTCTGAAATCAATCATTTAATATGGAATCAATTTCAAAACAACTGACAAGTTGTGATTGGGCATGTGCTAAGAATTACCTTAGGCCACCTTTCCCCCTGTTAAAGGCCTAGAATTTAAGAAACAAGGTCCTGGTTTTTCAATAAATTGAAATTAAAATTATTACAAAATATATCCCTTAATGTTTTGTGAACAATGTGTTTCCTATACATCCCAAGAGCCCAGATCCCCATCAGAGATGTATCTTATACTCGTATCTAGTCCCCTAGTTTTGCCCGAATGTCGTCTCGTATACTCGTATATCTTTCTTTTGCAGGCCATGCGGCAATGCGCATAAACAGTTAAGCTGTTAAGGAGATCAAAGCTAGTTTTTTTTTAAATGTGATTCACGAATATAAATTTTTTTTCTTGATGTCAGGAAAACAAAAAGAAAAAAGTATACATATTAAAGAAAAACAAAATACTTTTTTTTTGAAAGTAAAAACTGCTATCTGCAGTTTGTCGTCAGTCGTTCTGCTGTTGATATTTGAAGAGTTTACGTTCTCAGTCCGGAGTCAAATAAAAAAGCTGACAGAAAAAAAAGAAGAAAATATGGGAAAAACTGCTCCAAACCGAGAAATACAGTTTCTGTTGTTTTTCCTTATACATTTTTATTTAGTATATTATATTTTTATTATATGTTCTCTCTTTCATTTTATTATATGATTTTTTTTGTGTTGCGCCCATGCACAGCACACGCTGATACTTTTTTTTTTCTTTAATCTCACAACCTCCCCCGCACCGCACTTCCATATCAACTATAAGAAAAGTAGGGATATATAACGTAGATACAGATACAGGTGAATGTGACTAGTGAAGTGAAGAGGTCAAGCGTTTGGGGGCAGTAAAAGAAAAACAAAAAAAAAATAGCAGAAATATTTTCTCGACTTTTATTTACTTATAAAGAGGGTCAATTCAGCAACAACAGGGAAGCGGCAGCAGTGGCAGCAGCAGCTCCACCACCAGAGGTTATTCCTGAAATTTGTTTTTTCTTCCTTTTTGCCTGGCTTTTGAATGTCCTAGTTCTTCCACTTTCAACCTATATCAACCCAACACCCCCCTCCAAAGCATATTGACAAGGACCAAAGACGACGACTATGACTATGACGATGTCGATGGCGATGATGATGATGCTGACGACGACGACTACGCGACGCACGGTGAGTTGAATGGCTTGAGGGTTGAAAATAAAACATAGGTAAACCTATACCCACCCTTCCCCTGCTGACGCCTCCATCACCTTCTGTATCTTTTTTACTCTGCAAAAGTTTAGATACAAATTGGTATTTGAAAATCAGTTTATAAACATTGAGGAAGAACTTTATCTTATCGAAAGTTTTATTATTTTTTTTTTGGTCGGTCTAGCTATGTGTGCAATCTATAGGTCACCTAATTGCGTTTTATTAAAAAAAAAACCAAAGAAGATGGGATAAGTTTTTGTGTGTACAATAAGCTAACTTTAGGAAGATTAAAATAAAATTTAACGGATGTTTACAAGTATGAAGGTGTAGGGTATAGCTTTAGGGGTATAAAGTTGAGAAGACGATAGAGATAACTTTAGGAAGACGTCATATAGGTTACTCATATCGAAAGTTTATTTTTTTTGAGCATTCTTTATAAAATGATTCGAAATACATAGAAAAATGTCTCTAAAATTCTGTTTTTTTTCTTCTTATTTTCTTGCAACTTTGCCAAGATAGTAATTTCGTAAGAGCCTTAGAGTTTCGAGTTGTTTGATTTTGAAATGCAATACCGTACCCCACATTTTGTACAGTGTCTCGAATATTATTTGGTAATAGACTTTTAAAAAGAAGGCAATAAACTTGCTTTTTTTTACAGATCAACTAACATTTCAACTTCGGTTAATGCTAGCTCAAAATCTTTTTTCGAAGTTCTCTAAGGAATTTGTAAAGGTGGTTTAAAAATTGAACAGAGGAACATTATATAAGTTTTTATAACATTTTCTAAGTTTCTGAAAGTAGTTTTCGAAAAATCTTCTTAGAAGTTTTAACAGATTCAATTCAAAGCTATATAGTTTCAACAGAAAGCTTCGGTTAGACTTCTTTAAAATAATACTGACTCAAACTCAATCCTTCTACAAATAAGAATTACATTACTATAAGAGTTTTATAGTAAGTAATTCTCGGAAAATGTTTTTAGGAGAATTTAACGAATTTAATTCCAAGCTTGGGTTCTAACAGAAAGCTTCAATAAAGCTTCTTCAAAACAATTATGCCTAATAGGTATCTAGCTGGAGGTCAAATTGTGGGAATCTTTGAAGCAATAAGGATCAGTTGTTATTAGAGATATACATTTTGTAAATTTAAAATTCGTTAACATTTTTTAAACTACCTAGAGTCTCTTTGACAGTGTCGTCAAGTGCATTTTAAAAACGTCTTCCAAGATAAAGACAGATATTCTAAACTACTTTTAGAAAACTCCGTTAATTTTAATAACATATCTCTTTGCAATCTTTATACAACTTCCAGCTTCTCTTCTTTTATTAAAACAGGTTTAACTGAAAAACTTCTTTAAAGCTTCCTATTTGTTTAGCTGATAAATTACCACAAATAATTTAGAAAGCAATTTTTACTTCTAACATCTTTTCAAAATCATTTCTTAATTAAAAATATTTGTATTCTTTCCGATACACTTTCCGAAGCTTTAACGAAACTTTAAATAATGAACTACTTTCCAAAGCGTTAAATAAAAATTAAATTATTAACCACTTTCCGAAGCTGGTTATGTTTCCAAAAACATTAATTCAATTCCCAGAAAAAGTTATCAAAAAACAAGCAATAACCATAGATTTTTTTATTTTAGTAAAAAAAATAAGCTTCTTGTATTTGGAACGCCCCATGTACACTCATATATGTATGTCATGTATATTCAAACGATTTATTGAATTCTTTCGACTGACAGAAAATATCCCAATCTGATCCTTGAAAAACTTGTATCTGCCTTCGATTTACATATTTCACAAAATTCTATCGATTAAAATTGCTATACCAACCTCATTTCAAAATCCAAACACAATCTCCTCAAATCACTAAAAACAAAACCAACATTAATCAATGTCCATCATGTCGGTCTGGGCTGTTCAGTGTTCGCCCTCTCGACCTTTCCATAAGTGGGTTTTTCACCAAAAAATTATCAGTTAACACGTACATCGTGGAGCCATCCAGTGTGCTTCGAGCCCAGTTTAACCGCACAAACAACAAAAGAACCCTTCCCCCGAGTTCCCCTCCTCCCATTTGCACCGCTCGACAAGCTGATTATCATTTGCAAAATTAATTAAACTTGCCAAACTGAAATTTGAGTCCACTTTGCCCCATCATCGATATCGGCTATGTACAAGTCCGTACGGTTGCCCTATACCCCAAGCCCCATGGCCGTTCGCAGCGGATGCACGGATTGGCAGGAGTGTATTTTATATTCGGATTTCTTCGGACTTCCCGTCGCTCTATAATTTCCTAAGCTTTCTCGCTTTATCTAATGATTCGCAACTCTTAATCAAACGTCAACGATATTGAATCGAATTTCCCCTTGGTTTGAAGGGAAGGGATGGGATGGAAAAGCTTCGAGGGGTAGAAACTCATATTCCACACTCGGATCCTTTTTCAAAATTTTGCATTTATGTGTAAAGAATGAAGAGGCAGTATCAAGGAGCACACGAGGCAAGTCAAGAGTAGGCAACTAAATCTACACGACAAACGTCTCTAATATACGCATCGCATCTGTTACGCCCGAACTAACTTTTTTACCCGCAATTTGCGTAGATGTTCGAATAGTCCTATAGTCCTCGTACAGCTATGTCTATGAGAGTCAAGTGTACATCAGCCAACATGCCGTGCTGTTTGCTCGACGGGACACACCATCTATATTGTGTACTATAGAATTCTCAACCCCTGTGAGTCCTTTATCTACAATCTACCCATCCTTCGTGGAGCTCGTTGCTGGCTGGTTGGAAAAACAAGAAGGATGTGCAACGCATCAAAGTATCATCCACTTGAAAATTAATGAATTGACTTGTTATTCAAGCCTCGGTATCACATCAGGAGGTATTTGTTGGTAATGGGAACACGGCAGGCAAGAAACCACATCACCATTCCCATTCCCATAACAATCACCATCGCCATCACTACCACAGCTCTCTGTCAGAGTGTAGTGTGAACCATTAAATTGAAGGAATTTGATTGATTAATAGTCACCTGTCATTTGAGGAACAAAAAAAAAAGGATGAAAGAAGAAAAAAAAAATGAAAAAGTGAAAAACATGCAAGGACAGAGACAGAAACAGAAATAGAGAGCAAGAGCAACCAAGTTACCACTCCATCATTTCCATCATGATGTCCATGTCCATCACTTTTCATCGCCACCTTCAATTTAGTCACACAAACACAATTATTGTGCTGTTGGTTTTGTCGTCCTCCTTCGTCCTTCATCCTTCGAGTGTTGTATTTGTTGTTGGTTTGTTAGTTGGAATTCGGATTGGGTTGGTCGGAAAGTCCTGATGGTTGGGTTCCGTGAAATCGACGTGGGTTTTGTCTGATGTTGCGTTTTATAAGAGGTCTCTCGGGGGAGTTTACGTGTTCGTGTTCGTTTTCTTTTTCTGGCTCCCGTTTTCCGATTTTCTTGACAACCAACTTATGGGCGCGCTTTTTATAGAACTTCATGGTTCCAAAGACTTTCTACAAAAGTTTCACTTGATTGAGAGTGTAGACATCAGGGATGGTATAGAGATTTGTTGCTAAAGAGAACACAAAATTTCACATGAAAAAATCGGGAAATTTTGGGGAAATGTTACTTGTTTGTTTTTCCCTTGGTATGTGACTTTAAGTTGGTGATTTTTGTGGTACAAATGGGACCACTTTAGCTGTAGGTATGAGTTAAATGCCTTGGAACTTTTAGATATGTTCCTAGTGAGAGGATTAGAATTCACATATGTACGTTAACAGGTGAGCATTAAGCAGATGAGGTCCAATGGAACTTAGGGTAAAACTACATTTCTAAAAAATGGACGCAAAAGAACTCGAAGAAGTAAATTGTGAATTTTCTGCTAAATCTAGTTCCGCGACAAGGACTGAATTTAACTTCTACGTGGATTGCATAAAAAGAGAAGTACTTAAGCAAGAAGTTTAACTTCCCAAAGCTTTGAATGATTCTGCCATTTACCCAGAGAACTCATATTAGAGAGCGGTCAACATCGTCAACAGATCCAGAGGACAGAGTTTGCTCGACAGGACTTTTAGTAAATAATAATCAGCCCTATCGCGGTATTCCATCGGAGAATTTAAAAAAGGAAAGTGAACTCAGATTACTTTCGAGGTATCCGTTGCGGATCAAAATAAAATGAAGCGAACAATCGCGTTAGTTTTAATATTTTGCTTACAATTTTGAAGTTTAAATTTCCGAATAGATTCCGCAATGATTTTTCATCGGACAACTTCTGAATAAATTCAACGCATTGCTGTCAAAAATTGTTGCCTAATCGCATTGGACCGCGGAGCGTAGGAATGCGATGAATTTTGTCGGATGATTTATGCGAAATGCTTATCGGAACGGACACCTCGATAGGGGTGAATGTCACTACGTGATAAAATTTGTTTCCAGTGAGCAATGGAATTAAAGCCCGATATCAATAAAAAGGTTCAGGGTTTATATGTTACCTTAATCAGAAAGAAGCTTCAAGCATAAACCACCAGTGAAAACGGCTCTAATTCTATAAAAATTAATAGCCAGCAAATTACACAAGTGACCCCACTACGGAAGCCCTTGGTTCGACAAGAAGTCGAATTCAATAGCAAATGTGACCACCAATCACGGATTAAAAAAAAACTCGTAAAAGGGCTACCGAAATGAGAGCGGAAAAACAATAGCAAATTCTTACAGAGTTAGCACTGAAAGCCCGAAAAGAAAACACTGGGCAATGAGGATAGCCATCATGAACTCGATCTTAATAAAATCTCAACAACCCTTGTGATAAGTTCAGAAAGCTTTTCCCAAACTTCAGACGCACAGGGCTTCGAGATGAATGGATGACTTACGAACTATTCGAACGATTATTATTACTGGATTTTCAGTCTAAAAAAATTATTCTTTTGATCCCCAATAGAAAACCGATGCAAAACATAAGGATCAGATTCTGTTCCTGTTCTATGTAGAATTGTTAATGTGCCAAAAACTTCGGTCCATTCGGGATGTTAGGTCAACATAATAGTTAAAAGATTAGATACATAAAAATTGTAGTTCCTCAACTGTCTCAAAGATAATTTCGAACAACTCATGTACCAGTTTCAGAATAAAAATTGACAAGTTTATGATCTCTTTGATGAGAGAATTCCGGATGAGTGAAACCTCTGTACTATGCTCCTTCAAAAGAAGAACAACCTGCTCTTAAGAGTCTGACTACTAACAAGAGCTACATCATCCTTTGAACCATTTCTCAACGATCATCGATCAGACTATCAAATTAAGACCTTTTTTTTTAAAAAAATCAAATCGATGCCAAGCCTTTTTTATCTTATTTCCCTCTGCAGGATGATAACATGGGAAATCCTCAAGTTCCGTCAATGTCCCCTTTTCCTATCTTAATTTTAACTCAGAGCAAAGCACCAAACTGTCAATAAAACAAATTCGTTATATCCCACAACCTTTACAAGCTTAAGGTCGAATCGATATAAGAATTCGAATCTAATTTGACACCGCACATTAAGAAGATATATCATTCCCTCTCTCACCTTCCCTCACACCCTCAAAATTTCATATTTGGCATTAATGTATATAAATTGTGATACTGATTTATTTTCAAAACGCAGAGCTTTGCCTTTATTCTGAAAGTATCTATGTATTGTATATGAATGTTAAAATATTAAAAGGACTTTACGGACGGACAATACGAAAACAATCTAACTAAATCTATAGCTTTATAAAAATAACATAATGCGTTGTTTTTTCCCTTCAAAAAAGGCACACAAATAACTTCACAAAACTTCCCTGAATTCCAAACAACAAATACAAAAAAAATCAAGGAAAAAAGGATCAAGCATACGGTAGACTATTCTGTGTCCCTGATGAAGTAAAATTCCATTTAAAATCACAATCAAAACTGTAAGTGTATGTGTTGGTAGGTCGTATGGATGTGTATGTATAGCTCGTAATTCCTTTGCCTTCAATTTAATTCACTCTCTGGAAAGCCGAGGCCCCCTGCCCTCGCCTGTCTTTTTTTCCAATCACGTATAGGGTAGGTCAACATAAATTAAATTTCCTGCCCATCTAGTCCCGTTTACGACACAATCTTTTCATCTGCCATTAATTTTGAGCCGAAAAGGATAAAAGCTCAGGTCATACATACATACCTACCTACACAGAAAAATAATACAAACAGACAAAAAAAAGAACACAGACAAAAATACAAAAGGCCTGCAAACAACAATAAGAATGCTACAACAATAACTACAACGATGACAACAACAACAAAACAAAAAACAAAAAAAAGGAATATAAGCGAAAGGAATGAGAGTATAATTGATTTTAAATTGAGGAAATACCGTAATACATCCGATACATTTGTCAGGATAACAAATTTATTGCATTGTCCTTGTGCTTATTTTTGAAATATACAATTTTTTCTTTACGTGTATTGTGTTTATTTTTCTTTAGGTTGGATTAACTACCATATCTGCAGTATTAATTAAAAAATAAAAAAAAAAAAACAACAACGGCAACGGCAACACTCACAGAGTCCTGTTCACACAGAAATACAAACTTTCTCTATAAATATGTTCTTGTTTTTGCATTTTTTTTTCTGCTGGCATTTCTGCATTAAGCGACAATTTTTGTTCCTTGTTTTTAAAGTACAAAATATATTTATAAAGATTAATGTTTAATTGGTGCCGATTGCAGGGTTAATAAAACAACACCAGAGAAAGCAAAAAGAGGACTACATAAAATGTCAACACATATACAGATAAAATTGTATACTTCGTAAAGATGCACATAAATTGTGTTGGCTTAAAATTTACTGAGCTTGAAAAATTTAAATCCACGAAATTAACAGGATAACAATTGTGATTTGTTAAAGATTTTAAGGTTTCTTTAAGTTTTTGAATGATATCGGAAAAAGTTTAAAGGAAACTTTAAAGATGGAATGAACAAGATAAAGAAAGTTTTGTTTAAGCTTCGTTAAGATATTGACATTTATTTGCTAGAGAAGTAAAATAATGAAAGCTATCAATGGTTCTAATTTGAAATTTGTTTGGCACATTTATCTTGATTTTGCAGTTGTCCAAATTTGTATAAAGTTTCGTTAAAATTTCAAAAAACAATACAAGAAGCCTTAAGAAAGTAAAACTCTTAAAAATTTGTATTCCTCTAAACCAGAGACTTGTTCCAGCTTTTATAAGAAATCTTTCAAAAAAAATTAAAGAACTCTTTAGTAAATATGGAGCAACATTTACATCTTATAGATCTTAGAACATGTCAAATATCTTCTAAGTTTCGAAAACATGCTGTAATTGATTAAAGAAAGAATAAGATATTCAAACGCTATTGAAGGATTTTTCAAATTGTAGTTGAAAAATTTCATAAAAGGTAGAAAAAATTAAAAGCAATACATTTTAAGTTACAGTAACAAAAAAGTACTCGTAATCATTTTAAGATCAACTGAAGTATTCGAAGTTTATTTTTTAGAATTTCTCAAATGATTTGCTCTTTGAATTTAAAAAGAACCCCATTTCACCCTAAAATGTTTTTATTTCAAAATCATTTTAAGATGCGTTATGTTTTATTATTATATTTTTTGGTAATCTTTCCCTATTTTACTTTATGAAATAAAGTTTAAGACCTTTTAATTCATTTTTGATCGAACTATTTTAGGATTATGTACATATGTACATACATATAGATATCTTGTTTTTGTTGCTTTTTTTTAATTTCTATATTCTATTTTAATCAACCTATTTCTCTATTTGACCTTTAAGACATTGTAAATAAAAACACTAAACATTTTTAATTCCTTCACTAAGTTTCCATTATTTATAAAATACATTTTAACACCATTGCACCCTATAAATTGTTTGATCTAATAATTGTTGAAGTAAAATTCTTCTAGACATTAACTTTTAATTGTAAATCTGAGGACATTTTTATAGGAATTATGTACCAGTATTATGGAAAGACTTATTATGTCATTTAGAAGTCAAACAATTCACACCGCTGTCATAATTTATCGAGAATTAAAAAATGTTTACCCTTTCCTCAAAGAAATCCTAAGGTACTGATACTTTTTTAAAACAAACTTTGTTTAAAATTTATTTATGTATTTTTTTCTCATTCATATTACATTTCTACATACATTTTGTTTAATCTCAATTCACAGAAAATTTCAGTTTAGCCAAGTTTGTTTAAAACTAATTATTTCTTAGCAATTAATAATTCTAATGTAAGTCTTCCCATGAGCAAAACTTTAATCTGTTAATCTATGATAACCCAGGTTTGGTTAATTAGAAATTTCTCAAAATAATAAAAAAGAAAAAAAGTACAAAAGAACAATAATCTTAATAAATAAAGTTGAATTTTTTAATACCACAAACTCAACTGACACGCGATTAATTTCGTAAAAACGAAACACCCTTTAAGCCTAAATCTAGTCTTCTTTCATTTTTCACCTGCCAGAATGTCTATCACAACACAAATTATATTATTACTCTTCCTCAATCCCACTAACTATGATGTCAAACAAAAGGAAAAACCCATAAACCCTTCTCTCTACACCCCATCCACACACCCATTCAATCCTTGAGTTAATCTTTTCTCTAAAGAAACACATTAACTTTCAATTACCAAACTGTCCGCCTATTTGACACAATTGATCCGATATCCTGCTGTATCTTAACCACAACCACATCAGCAACAACAACAACAAAAAAAAAAGAAATCAATATCGACACACGTAATTAATCAAAGTGTTTGAAAAAGAGAACATCTGGCTGAAATACCGCCTGCAGCTCGGTACGAGTTGCTATTCCATCATATTGAACCAGTCAATTACACAGTATAAAAACTTATCCAATCAAACTCATCTCAAGAAGTTTTTTTTTTTTCTATATCTAGGTCTGTCTTATCTGTCAGTTTATGTAACCAATACTGTAGATATACCAATAGCTACTAAATAGATACACTGGAATCTGTCATTTTTAAGTAAGAAAAAAAAAATGAGACTAGACTTTTTGTGCCTGAAGAAAGATGACATATAGTAGAATGTCAGTTAGTCTGGATGAGCTATTTGATTCGATGTTTCGACAGTTTTAACACAAAGGCAGAAAATTATAGTTGGGATTAACTTATTTGATGTATTCTTTGTAAATTATTTTCGTTAAAGTATTTAATCAAAAATTCTGTTAAAATTACAAATTTATCATAAACTGTGTAAAATTAATTTCCTTAAACTACCCTTGGTCCTATAAAACTTACAAAATGACACTTGAATTGATATACTTCAAGTTGGACTATTTTTTCAATCCGTGGTTGTTTTTTTTAAATATAACAAAACTCAATTAAAAAATTTGACTATGTACATATATCTTTAACAAGAAACTTATTTTCTGGACAATTAAAAGTGAAACAGTATAGAACTGGAAAAAAAGTTAAAAAAGAATTTAAAACAAAAAACAGAACGCAGGATTGCGCAATGGTTGAAAAAAGTAAAAACAAATAAAAACTTTCTTTTTTGTTTTACTGAACTCAACCACTGGGTCAGCCGCTTCCTGGTCGCTGGAGCTGAACTCTTCCTTTTTTTAAATGTACGTGTACAGTGCCTATATACATAATACCACTAGGGCATTTTCCTCTTTTATTCTTATCTGTCTGTCCGTCTGTGTGTGTGTGTGAGTGTGTAAGTCTTCTGTGCCCGCACTGAACGAACGGAAAGTATCAATTCAGTGATTATCCAATTAAGTGATATAAAAAAAAACGAATAGAAATGAAACCAACCAGAGAGTTTGACTCTGTTAACAGAGTTCTTATTCAGCAATTTCATTTCGCTTTTTCACTTTCTTTTATTTTTTTTCGTCTCCATTTGTCTTTTTAAAAGTTTTTTTTTTTGTTTTAATTCTTTTCCTGCCTCTTGTTCGTGAAACAAATGCAAATTATTGACAGCCCTGAACTGAAGTATGTACTCGTACTCGCAGTTGAAGAAGGCGTTCAGCTATATAGATAATAGAGAACTATATAAAAGAGACTTTTTAGTTCGTTAAACATAAACTTATATATTTCAGTTATTTGAAATTGTTTTTTTTTGTTTTGTAACTTCTTTTAATTTTCCTGCTCTTAATTTTAATTAAAAAGTTTTGGGCCATTTTAACAACGAACAAACTAACCAACCAAATAAGAGAAGTTTTGTTTTAATTTAAGTTTTTTTTTTAATTCAAATGCCTGAAGGGGCATCAAATATAATTTTTTTGTTTTATTTGCACTTTTTTTTGCGCTCACTTATATTCACAAAAAATGTATGATGAGTCCTTCGCTTCGTTTCACTTCACTTCGGTTCAGTTCAGTTCCGTTGGTCGTCCTTCAAAAAGTAGGTTTTCCTCTCTATATCCTTATCCATCATCCATATTACAAAATTGAGTGGAAAAAAAAAATAAAATAAAATCCAAAGTTTTTTTTCTGTTTGTTTGTTTTAATATATTTTTTTTTCTTTTATTGTAAATGCTACAGAGAAGTTTTCACAGTGGGTCAGACTTTGAATTTAAATTGGAATAAACTCATGACCTTAACTTAAAAATAAAAAACAAAATATTGTATTCAATCAAATAGCATGACAGCCAGAAACTCTCAAAATCATTCTATTTCTCTTCAAAAAAACCTTACAGCTCTTCAGAATAAATTTTAATTTTAGTATGTTCTTGTAGTTGATTAAGTTCTGTTTATTGTCATTTCTCAAATGTTGTGGAAATTATTAATGCAATGAATGCTACTCCCACTCATTTGAAAATAGCATATTTTCAAAGTTGACTTTTTTTATTTGGTACCACACTGCCCAATAGAAGTTACTCGCAATTTGTCTTTCTATGTTTTTCATAATTTCAATTTGGCTCATATTTCTTACTATAAAAATGCGTCATTAACAGTGCTCTATTTACCTATCGTTTTTCTTTTATTCAACTTTATATTCTGTATTTTGCTTCAAAGTAGAAAACATAGAACATCAAATTCAAATGTATCAGCATTATTTCATAATTAGTGATTAACAAAAGTTTTTAACTAAAATTCTCTCCCCGAAAATTGGTTTGCCTTCACAAAATAAAATAAAAAACATAGAAAACATAGAATGGTAAGTGCTCCACAGAACTGCAAACACTTGATTGCCTTCTATGTAGTTTTATTTCTGGGTCAATTTTCAACCAAATCCTTTCCCACTGTTCATATCGTATGTTGTAAACAATGATTAAAGTTACTACAGCCATTCTGTGTAATAACCATTTAAACGCTGAAAGGATACAAATAAATTGTGTACACAGTCCTTATACACTACTACTGTGCTACTTTACTACTCGTATGTGCTGTGCATCCCTATTTATTTATTTTTCGGGAAAACAATTTTATTGTCTTGAGGGTATAAATTGTGCATCATTGCAGCCCTGAAAAGTGTATCGTGAAATTGGAAAATAATTTCGTCGTTCTTTTAAAAAAAAAAAGAAAAAAACCTCCAGGGTTTATTTTTGTATGAGGATGCATCCTTGTATGGGATGCACGCGACTCAGGGTCACAATTACCCACGGTCGTCCCATGAAATTTATATCACAAGATTATAAATAACCAATTAAGAGATAGTGAAAAAGAAAAGGGAACGCATTAAAAAATTCCAGGTCATTCAAATGCAGTCAACCCTAGCTACCGCCGCACCGCTGGTGGTGGCACTGTATAATTAAAAACAATGACTTTTCTGACTCCTCTGTGATTCCGAAATAAGTTGAATGTCAAATTGGCTGAAAAGATGTGTGTCTTTGCCCTGTGAGACCGGGAGATTGAGAGACTGAGATAGAGACCTGTATTGTGTCAAAGAAAAGAAAAACCCTTAACGACAATATTAAACGGAATTTATTCTACTTTTTTCGTTCTTTCGTTCTTTTTATCATTTTCTTTTTCGTTTTGATTCGGAGAACCTTGTCAACTGAAAGTAATGTGACATATACGAACATGGAGTCATGGGGCTTAACTTATTTCAAGTGTTCGTTTGGCTTTTTGAGATGATTTTTTGTCTTCTCTTTCTATTTGATTTTATTTTTTACTTTTTTTTTTGAAATTCGTTTAAAAAATCTGTTCTCACTTCTTGACAGTTTATTGACATTTTAGATCGATAACATTTTAGAAAATGTGCGAATAAAAATAAAATGCGTAGAATACGAAAAAAGAAAAGTCTTTTATATTTTCTTTTATTTGTACTTTTGCACACCATATCCGCCCCTCACTTGTCGGTTTTCAATTCTTAAAGCCCCCATGAATATTGTTGGAAATTTTTCTATGTTTTTTTCATTTAGCTGGATTCAAAAAAAGAGGGAAGGGGGTAGTTGAAGGAAGTTTGGAAAAGCGTTGATAACATCAAATAATAAAAAGCTATATTATAATGAAATGGTTTTTTGTTATAACAATCAAAGTTGATGCAAATGATTTGAAGGGCGATGAATGGAATTTTGTCAAATTGAATTGAGAATTATTTTTTAGGGATTTTAATAAAATTCTACGATGATGATGTGACCTTCTATTGAAACAATTGTATTTTTTTTTTTTTTGAATTTGTCGTTGGTAGAAAAAGTTTTAACTATAGAAAAGGAACTTTTATACGTTTTATTGTGTGGCAGGATTTTGTTATTGATGACATTTGAACTTTCAACAATCAGTGAAGGTTACTTTTTGTATTTTATCCTAAGGACAAAAATTTATTTGGTTCAACAAAAAGAGATTTTTAATGAAATATTAAATATAGAAAATATTTCAAAAAGATTTCTCTTTGTTGGAACCACAGTGGTTCCATT
Source organism: Scaeva pyrastri (assembly GCA_905146935.1). NCBI lineage: Eukaryota > Metazoa > Arthropoda > Insecta > Diptera > Syrphidae > Scaeva > Scaeva pyrastri. Next base: position 58,810,504 of record LR989927.1, read on the forward strand.
TTTATAAATGTATGGATTTATGACTGTACATACATAAACTGAACACTGATTTTGATAAAATGCTTAGAAATTTTGATATATATTTTCACTTTTTAATTCTCTTTAAAATGCTGTTGAGATATGCAGTTCTTCCGATACTTAAAATTTATGTAATATTTTCATAATACATGTTTTTTTTGAAAATCAGTATAAAATTATCAAAATTTTGCAATTCGTTTTAAAATGTTTAAAATATTTGGCATATACATATATCAGCGCTTTAAAAAATGAACATATCCTTACGTTCAAAATTCGAAAACATTAATTAACAATTATATAAACATGTTTTTTTTAATATTGTAGAACTTAAAATAATTTTTTTTAATTCTTTATCTTTAGCTTGATATTTTTTTATTGACTTCCATTAGGTAAGATATTTATAGCATCTTATTATAGGAATTGAAAATTTTTAAAATCTCGACGTTTTAAGGTCCCTAATATAATTGACTCAATTGTGCGTTCATAAGTTCAAGATAACTTTTTCAGACCATATTTTTCGAAATATAGAAATTAACTGCAAAAAACAAATGCCTGAACATCTAAAAAACGAAAAATGACATAGGCTTCAGAATATTTGTTTTTAATTTTTAAAAGATGTACCAATTCTAGTACAATTTTCAAAAAAAAGACAGTTTTAAAAAAAAAAATCACAACGAGCAATTCTACAAAAAATTGATGAAAATTGATTTTCGGCTTGAATATATTGAGAACGACTAGTAATAAGATATTATTGTTTTTTTTTTTAAATATTGACAAACATTATGTCTACACTTCTACAGTTGGTTTTTTATAATTCCCATTGGCACCTTTAAATGGTTGAAACATTGTAAACTATTTTAATCAGTAAAATACTGCTCAATTCCATATTCCATTCATAAAGAGTTTGAAAAAATATGAAAAAATTACAAACATTGATTCGATATTCTTCAGTTTTAATTTAATTTAATTTATATTTAATTTCTTTTGTTTGAGTTAACTCGATTTTATATGTGATTTCGTATTTTTAAATTATATATAAAAGATTGAATACAAATTTGAATGTGATTTTAATTAAGATTAACCCAAAGGTCAATATGCCTTTACCACTTTTAAAAAGAACAAATTAAATTATTCTGCTTCTATGAAGATAAAAACAGTTTGTTTAAAAACTTCTAACAAGAGCAATTTTGACCAAAATAAATTTTTTGTTTTCATAAAAATGTCTTTAACTTTTTGAATTTCTTAAATTCTAAAATCTTTTTTTTTTACTGCCACCTACATCCACCACGTCCATTAAATTTTCTTCTATCCCTCTAATCCTATCTACCTGATGGAAAAACATCTTTTTCGGTCCCAATTTGATTGCATCAGATAAAACAAAAATTAAGTTTTCTTTTCTCGAAACTCTTCAAAAACAAAAACAATATTTGTCTCAAGGAAAAATAAATAATAAAAAAAAACAACGAAAAGATATTTTTCTAGATAAGTAGCTATAAGAAAGCATCTAGTAAAAGAAAAAAGAAAAGAAAATGGACATTCGACCTGACGATAAATCCCATCCATATTGTTTTGTATCCTTAAGGCATAAGTAACTAAATGCTTAACCAAAAGTTCTTATCTGATTCCTCAATTAACCACTTAAATTACCACATTTCACCCCTTCGTTTCTCTTCTTCACCACTGTGTCTTACTCTTCTAACTCGAATCGTTGTTTAGAAATTCCAACAGATGATTGCCCCAAAATCACCTCACTTCCTTCGAGAAGCAAATTAAGAATTTATTACAAGATAACACAATTTTTAAATTAAGTTTAAGGTTTTTTATTTTTGTTCTTCTGTGTGTGTGTGATTTTTTTGATCCTAAATGTTTTGCCTTTGACCCCAAAACAATTTTTGTTTTAAAAGGGTTAAAAAGGGACCAAGACGACAAAATAAGAATCAAGAAAATTTTCTCGGTCTGTTGCGTTTTGGTCCTATGTCAAATTTAAGATTCGACACTCAAATCTACAAAAACATATTTATCTGAGATGATTGTGAATCGAGGGAAGAAAAAAATCAGTAACTCTGGAAATGGGATTTTACTTTGGTGGTGTGGCTGAGATGTAAACATGTTTACGCGGTTGTGCTTGTTTCTGAAGGATACATGAGGGATTCCATAAAAAAACTGATACATAGACAAACAAGGTGAAGAAAAATTGATCACTAAATATGATTTTTAGCGATGGCAATTTTTATGAAGGTAAGGATAATAACCGGGAAGAAGCTGCTGCCAGTGTTTGATGACTTTCCGTAAGATTTTCGGTGACAACTGTTAGCAATCGACTGTCGAATATTCTTCTCCATAAAAACATAGAAGTCTAGGATGGTTAAATCGTTGTTCTTGCCTGCCTGGGCAAATTGGCATAAATAGAATATTTCGCCATTATCTGTTGTCTCATCAAACAAAATACGGCCCAATCTAACCTTCCTGAGGAGTACCACAGCACATAGTATGGCCTTAAGTGTATTTTCAGTGCCCCAAAAACTAAGGTTATTCTCTTTGACGATACATCTTAAGCTCATAAAGATTTTCGACACAAATCGTTCTTTTCGTTGTTGAGTTTGAGCATTATTTTACAGTACATAATTCACATGTGACTGGCGGTAAGCAGTTTTAACTTTGTTTCAAAACTCGTGTCAAACTTTCTCTAATTCACTATAAAGACCGTCTGGTGATGGCAAGGCCTATTTCAAGTCCCGTTGTCTAGTTTATGTATCGACATGGGCAGTCAAATTCGTATTTTTCAGGCCGAACGGTTCTTACGGTTCGAGTCGAGTACTCATCCATTGGAGTGCTAATGCAATTTGCTTGAAACTATTAGGAAGTGTACTACAGCCTTGACTATTTTTTTTAACGGTTCTAATTGTCATACTACGCCATTTCCAACATCCTCCGATAGGATGATGGATGATAACATCCTCCTAAATGATGATTATCAAATCGACTATTATTGATCCATTTCCTCCCTGCAGCTGTCTAGTTCACAAATGTCAAATTTGATTGACATACTACGCACGCCATTTGCAAAAATTATAACATCTTCTAATAGAGTGCTTCATTTTGCGCCATCTTGTACTTACGGTACTTGTATACCTTTCCCTATTTTTAGAACTTTTGATGCTCGTTTTATTTTTTGTTTTCTTGGAGCTTCTCTCTTAGGGCGATACTTTGTTATTCAAAGGCACCAACCAAAAAGGTATTCCATCAGAGGTAAGCACTCCGCACCGCACCGCACCGGTCGTCCTTTAACAAAAATTAATTCAACTCTAATTGAAATGAGGGTCTCAATCTCGACTTGAGAGCATGAGACTATATAAAATCGACCTCTGGCGATGAGATGAATTGTTTTTCATCAGAATATCACCATCGCATCCGCATCATTCCCCCAGGATCCTCACGACGATATACTTATATACATATATTTGAAGGGTATATGAACTCGAATCCTTTTTGAAATCTCAAGGAAAAATATTTGTGTGTGTGTATTTGTTCATTTTAACTCCTATGTAGAATTTATTGACCCATAGAGGAACAAATATTAATTTAAAGTGATTTATCTTGAAAATTTAATGTACGTATATTGACGGTATGATTTAGGTCCCCTATGATTTTCTTACTCGTTTATTGGAAAAACCTCTTTGTGTGACATTTCACTTGATTTAATGTTAATTGTGTGTATTGGGACATATAAGGAGTCTTTGTGGATTTGTAATCAATAAGATACACCTATTCAAATGTGAGAGACGGAAGGGGAGACCACAAAATTGATTGAAAACTCAGAAGGATGTACTTTTAATTGCGAATCGAATACTCGTTCGTACATATATAGCCAGGAAGAGCATAGGTAATTAAAAGATACCGATTTAGAAAATTCTCTTTCACCTGAAATGATGGAAGGTGGGTTGATTGGGGGGGGGGGGGGAAGGGTGTGAATGTTGGAGGATGTTGTGAAAATTAACTAGGGTAGGTTTAGTTGTACCTTTTTGTCAATTTTCCCCCAAAAAGGGCTAAAGATTCTTGAAGTACTATATGCCTCTAGATAGACACAGATTAGGGATACCTTTGAAGTCAAATGGAGTGTAAACAAAAAGTAACAGTAAGTAGATATGTAAGTAGAGTGAAAAGGTATCGAAATATATACATAAGTATAAATGGTATCAAGGGTGATGCGGCATAAAATGCGTAAAAAAAGGATGAATCTTTAAAATATATGTATGTATTTATAGGAAGGGGAATTGGTATATGAATGAAATTATATTGAACCCTTTTTTGTTTTGATGAAATCCTTAATATGATTTTAATTTAATTTTTTAATTTTAGTAAAAATACGAACAAGAAACAAAGAGCAAGTTAAAATTTTTAATTTTTACAATTTTTGGATGTGAAAAATTTAAGGTGATAGAATTTTAATTGAAGAGGTACTTTAGATTTAGAGAAAACTTTATCAACTGGATATTTTTAGTTAAATTTGTAGAAGAATTCAATCTTTTTTGAATACAATCTTTTAAGACCACAATTTAAAGATTGAATTCAATTTGAGAACGTGTTCCATTAATATGACTGCAATCGTTTAAATTTTTTTTTTTCACTACAATTATTAAAGACTTTATGTATTCATTTGCAGTCATTTGAAGTCTTGACATTATTTTATAGTCTTGTCATACTTTTAAAGTCTTCACTTTCTCTTGAAGTCCCTTGCTGCTCTTGTAGGCTTTTGCTGGTCTAGAAGATGATCGATTGAAAAATCGAATTGGTGACAACTTTATTTCCAGAAGTGGTCCTGGTCAACTGACTACCTCGTACTTGTGAGTAAACACCTCTTGATTACTTATTATGCTTCTCGGTCTTCCAATTATTTTTCCTCGTAGTGGGAGAAGTTTCCACTGCATTTCCCGTCCCGCACTGTAGTTATTACCTTTCCGAAGCATGCGTTCAATCCACTCACACTTGCACCTTCGTTCTCCTATACCTACAGAGTTCTTCGTTAGAGATACGATTGATACAGAATCGACGCACGTTTGAATGAAACAGTCCAGTTCTGAATGCAGTCTTTGATTTCCCGATACGGCTGGTGATGTCGGTGCACCTTCAGTAGAGACAATACTTCCAAGGTATAGCTCTGCTGATTGTTGAGCAATGTTTATGAAAGCGCATGACTGAGAGCTCCCGACACTGCACAACTAAGTTTTTCCCGTAATGATTTTCAATACTACGATTGCTGATCCTCTCTCTTCCATTGTTATCATTTGATGGAGATCTACTATCCTATAGGAGAGCATCATCTGCGTAGTCAAGATGTTTTAGGTAAGTTAACAGAGTCCATCTCATTTCTTTTCTTCCTGTCAAATCTGTCCGCAATACATCATCAATTAAAATTGTATCCACTTTGGGCTTCAAACTCTTCTAACAATCTACCTGTATGTATGATTTTATGGTTGGACCCATCATAGGTCGCTTTTATAATAGCAATGACTTCATCCAGTAAAACCCTCTTCCGCAAAACAATCCAGATAAACTCACTGTTGATGCTGTCAAAAATCTTCTTCCATGAACATTCAGGTGGGGATCGATATTTGACGAACTTTTCGATTTAGATTCTCAAGGTATTGATGTGATTAATGCAGAAGGATCCATGGCGGAATCCATCGTCGAGCGTTGCTTCCAGATGTTCTCTTTGGCGACTGCAGGCAAAACGCAAATACCCTTCCAGTTTTCGAACTTCATCTAATTTTTAATTTTTTTTTAGTAGCTTGCATGGTAGTGCAATTTTGGCCACTAAATTATGCGATTTTGAAACCTTTCGTATTCATGTTGTATTTTCTTTTGAATTTTTCTTTTTAAGGATATTACGTTTCATATAACTAAGCAATCACATTTATTGTCGAAATAGAATAGAAAAAAGAATACAGTTTTTTTCACAAATTATCAGGTTAGTATAAACAAACCTGCATACAAAGCCAAAAGAAGCTCATTAGTCAAATCCAAATAAAAGGATTTAAAGGTAGATAGATATGATATATGAACCTTCTTCCTACTTAACATTCAAAAAAGGATTTTCCCTCTTATGATAAAACACAAAAAGGAAGAAAAAAAAAAAGAACTCAAGAAACACACACAAAAATGCAGCAAAATAAAACAATCCAGGATACCAACTTTGGTTTAATTGTGTGTCAATTTATCATTCTTTTGCTGAGAAAAAAATACCAAATCCAAAACAAAACACACGAATCCATGCAAATTAGAGAAACCTTTTGTTCAAGTAAAGAGTTTTTTGTTTTTCCTTTCTCATTCTTTATATTTTATAAAAAGAATTTAACATTTTTTAGGTGAGAGATAAAATCAAATAAAAAAAAAAAAACAAAAAAAAAAACACTTTGCAAAATAAAAGTAAACACAATCATAAAAACACCATCACCAAAGTTGGGTACGTATACGCCATGGTGTACAAAAAGTAAAAATAAATAAACATTTACCTTTAAACTTTGGTTTTAAATAAAAAGAAAATATCCTTTTTTGTTTTTGCATCGGTGTTTGCAAAAAAGCAGAAGGAAAAAAAGAAAATTCACAAAAAAGTTTCCTTGTTTTCTTTTTTTTTTTGTATTCCAAGGATGTATCCAAGTATTGGATAATCAGAGGTAAAATGTCATAATCCTCTCCTTCGTCCTTAGGAGCCTCCTGTCGTCAGTTGGTATTACAGACAGATCTTATGGTGGTGTTGGTGTAAACGTGCTCTTCTCTCACACAACAACAAAAAGGAACCCAATGGAGAGGATATATAGATTACTTTAAAGGACCTCGAACTCGCAAAGACACAAAGTCACAAAGCAAGAAGATGAAAGCTCAGGAGTTGTCAACATTAAACAGAAATTTTTTGTTGTTGTTGTTGTTGTTGTTGTTGTTTTGTTGCTGCTGTTTATTTGATTTCTGTATTCTATGTTCAGATGACTTCTGACGGAAATACGAGTAGATGAATACATACATATAAAAGTATATATGATGATAGAATGAAATGTAATGAGAAATGATCCATCCATCTATCTTTGTTTGCTTTTTTCTGCTTTTCCATTTTTTTTTTTTTCGTTGTTGATTCATCGTTTTAGTGATGATTTTTGTTGGTGGAACTATTGCTTTTTCATCTGCAGTGTCATTGCCGGTTCCTTGGTCGTCTTCTTAGCCCATTATCCATTTCAAATTCTCTTGTGTTCTTCTCTTGCACACGGTTTTTACTTTCTTTCTTTTTTAATTTTCGTTGTCGCCTTCCTGTTCTCAAGGAAGCGGAGGAGAATTCACTTCAAATAAAGAGCTAAAGTTTTTTGTCTTTTGTTTCTTTTTATCCTCATTTCATTTTCACATCCGGTTTTTCTTATATATATACAGATATGTTATGTATATATATTTTTTTTTTAATTCTCAAACAAGAAAAGGTATTTCATTTTTCTTTACTTCACACAAAAATGTTACTTAGAAAAGTAGAAAAGAAAGAGAAGAAGAAAAAGAGACACGTTTTTGTATTATTTTGATCTACTTTTTTATATCTTTCTCATTCAACTTCTTATGATTTTGGTTTTTGTCGTTTTTTTTTTGCCTGTTTGCCAATTTTCTTTCTCCAAAGACCAGGACCAAATAAGAGGATTTTTGTTTGTCGGTAGTTGTTGTTGTTACTTTCGAAAAGGACTAAGGTTACTAAAGGATACAGATTTGTCATATTGTGATGCAAGTGTTACCGTTGTGTGAGAAAATTTCCAATTCAACTATCATCTTGTGAATACTGACAAAAGATGAAAATTTAATACTGTCATTTTTTAAAATGTTCAATATTTCATTTGAATGAATTTGCCAAAAATGCAATTGGCGTAGTAAGTAAGAGTTGTTTTCTTGAGAAAATTAAGTAAAAATCACAATTAAAGTCTTGGGTCATAAATTGCACTTTGTTGAAACTAACAGGAGTTATGTTTCGCTAAATGATTTTATACAAAAATTCATTATTGGAAACTTGATCACTTCGTTAAAATTTTAAGATTTTTGAAACAAAGTGTGCTAACATAATTCCTTATTTAAAACTTAAATTTGATTGAGTTTAGTGTTGAATGACAGTTAAGGCTACACTTTAGAAAATGTCAGTTTCAACAAAGAGGTTAGTATTTCCGTTTTTCTTTTCTGGTAGCAAAAGTTTAAGGTCCTTTATTACTTTTATTATACTAAGGCTTTGTTCTTTACCAGTGGCACTACTAAATTATTTTAATTTTAATTTTGACTGTCAACTGTCAATAAGTTTTCGTGAGAAATCAATATGAAACTTGTCAAATCTCAATGCTGATTAAATTCAAAACTCAGTACAATGGCAACGCCAAAAATTGTAATGAACAAAAGAAAAACCGCATAACCACATAACCTCACGAATCTAAAAAAATAAATATAAAAACAAAATTAGATCCACGTTTCTTTGCCAATTCGAATGTTTACCACCAAAGTTACATTCTTTCACATTCGTTCACCTCCGCCCCAGAATTTCACTTCACATTCGTTTTTACTTGGTAATTTCGTAAAGCTTCATTACTTCGTCGTTGTTGTTGTTTTTTCGTGTTTTTTGTTTTTTTTTTGGCGCTATGTTGCTAAGCTAAATGTATCTGTATGCGTGCATATTTTGAATGTGATGATGTGTTTTTCTGACGGTAATTTAAAATTATGTATGATTTAAGTAACTTGGCTTAATTTTCATGTGTACGTCCTCGTACATAGGAACATTATATTAATACGAAGGGGGAGGCCATTTATTTCCCTTTTTTATTATTGTGTATGGAGGAAAAAAATGTTTATGTGTATGTATCAACGAGAAGGAAGGATATGCGTGTACTTTTGGCAGACAATTAGCACTTGAAATGGGATAAAAGATACTTTCATATCTAAATTGTATACGAGCACATAATAATGTGAATTCTTGAAAAAGCTTATAAGAAAGGAATATGTAAATATTATTCCGCACTGCTAAAGGGAAAATTTATCTTTTTTTGTGAGATTATTTTATTCCATATATAGGAGGATACAGGAGAGGCCCAGGAATAGAAAAGGAAATTAAGAAAGCTAAGAGTTATTCGTAATAGTTCATGCTTTTTCTTATTTTATAAAATATTAGAATAATTTCGAGCCAGTTGAATAACATTCTTAAGATAAAGATTTTTATAAATCCAAGAAATATGCAATTGGCTGGAATGAGCTTAAATCCAGGTGTTAATTTACATATTAAAATTATTGCCTTAAATTGTTTTTTTTTAGGTAAATTAAGAGAGTACATTTAAATATAAATTTTATTTCTATGATTTTTATAAGATAAAATTATTGTCTCATAACCTACTTTTTTTTTGGGGGGTAGAATGGAGCAAAACAGTTTGACAGATAATATCGAGATTAGAAAGCTTAATAATTCTAGAAATTGTTGATATCCGTGTTTATAAAAATATACCTGATAGATGAGATGGAACTTTTTTTCAAATTGTAAATGTAAAAGGAAAAGTTTTACCTAAGTAAGGTTTTAGTTTTTCTGAATCTTAATCAGGGATATAAAATCTCATATTTTATTGAATTAAGCAAATTTTAGAATGTGGCTTAAAATGTTTGAAATTTTCTTAATTAACCATATTAAAGAAAAAATTTTCCTGCCAGAAAGATTTAAGTACACATAATTTTATATTACATTTTAAAAAATGAGTAATGGAGGCTGGAGACTGTATACAATCTCGTATCGGAGTTTTTTGATAGATATGTAGTATCGTCTTTCAGTTCCAAGAGTTTCAATTTTTAAGATTTTCAAAAATTTTGGAAAAAAGAGCCGGGGCAATTTGATTCCAATCTTCTCGACTTCATGTTAGTCTTTCAACAGTTTTTATTGTCAAATAAAATAATAAATTTAACAAGTGACAATTTTTAAAATTGTCTCCATTGTCACAGAATTGTCAAATAACCATGTGGTAATAAAACTTAAAGATTTTATACGCCGAAATTTACCACCCATGTGAAAAGATAATTTTTTTTTTAAATTCATTTATGTATGTACCTACTTTGAAACTGTTATCAGAACATACTGACGGATCTGACAATATTGTTATATCTTACATTTGTCCGTACTTTTCTAAATAAGATTCTTTTTAATGAATGGTTTCGAAATGGGGTAAAAGCAAAGTTAGCTTTTTTTTTAAATATATAATTAATTTGTTTTATTGTGTATATCGTATTAGATACTAACAAAAGAATACAATTTTCGTTTACCTAAATTAGCGTTTTTAAAAACTTAGTTTTTTTATTTTTAACTTTTTGTTTATTATTTTTTTTAATACAATTTTTAAAATAGGAATTCTAAGAAAATAAAAATAAAAATATATCCTGTACGTCTTAATTATAAAAATGTTTTACATAATAAAAAAAAAGCTTTTAAAAACCATTTTTCTTTCAATTTACTTGCCCTTTTTATTTTCGCAAGATAACTCCTCATAAAAGTATTAAAATTATACTTTTGTAAAAAATATAAAACCATCAAAAAAGTTCTAAAGGACCTTAATCTATTTTAATATTCACAATTATTATAAATACTCGATTCTACCTTGAGACCAATTTCTTTTATTACATGCATTGTTCTTTCTCGGTTTAAGTGTTTCATTAACACTTTTTCTGTGCAACACCATAGTAAAAATAAAATAAATAAAGAAGTAATTGCATTTTATCTACAAAATAAAAAATAAACCCAAGATAATTATCACTGCTGCAAATATTTTTATCACCGGGTGATTCCGAAAACAAATTAAAATCTATAAAATATACCCTTTTTGAAATGTTAAAGAATCTCATAAACTAAGTACTATAATTAAGGGTTTTATTTCTCAAACAAATTATCATAAATAAAACAATTACAAAAGGAATAATTAGCTTCGCATTTAAAGCCCATTAGAAAGGTCCTTCAATAAGGCACCCATAAAGCTCGTGAGTACCAAGAAGTCCTTCCATAAAGTTCCTGAGGAAAAGTGCAAATTTGAGATTTTATTCAAGTAATTGGTCAAAACAATAATGAACACACCGAACATAATATTTCGTTCTGCATCACCCTGTCCACGTCTTTTACTACTTTTGTAACTTAATTCGCCTGATATTCAATTTAGTCGTTTTTACCTCATTTCGTTTGTCGGTTTTAATTCAACGAGTTTCCCGTGCTACTGTCTCTTGTTTTCTGTTTTTTTTTTTTTGTTTTTTGTTCTTCATTTTCACATCTTTATTTACAAACACTTCAATTTACTGTCGTAAATCTCTCCGCCCCTTTCATCCATCCACCCATTCATTCATTCATCCACCCAACCATTCATTATACCAACTCTTGTTTTTCTCATTTAATTTCCTTCATGTTATTTTATTCTCTCATCATCATCATCATTATCTTCTTCTTTTTCTACTGTAAATATCACAGGATTATCCATTATCCGTTTTCCTTCCATGAACCTTAAGTAAATTAACACTCGAGAGCTTAAAATCCTTACACACAACAATTATACTCATGTTGTACATTTTAAGGATGAAATACTAAAATATAAAAAAAAATAAAAATAAGAAACCAAAGCAAAGCAAGGCAAAAAAAAAAAATATGCAACCATGGAGAAAAATATACGAGAATCCTTTTCCTTTGCTTTTCCTGGATTCTCCTCTCCACAAATTGGGTCCAATTACACAGTAAACCAACTTTCATCCTTCCTTACACTTTGTTGCGCACTATACCACGGGTTACGGTTAACGGGTAACGGGTACCTACAACTAACTACAACTACAACTTTACATTGGTCCTAGGACTATATCCTTTTCTGCATCAGGTGTGCCCTCTAGTCTTGTTTTATTTTCATTTTCTGCTCTTCCTCGTTTCGTTTTTTTCTGTAGATTTTAAATGAATTTTTATGTACAAATTGTCATCCCTTACATTTCACCCGTTAATTCGCGTACTATAACACTTGGGTTTCAAAAAGTAAAAAAAATATATATATGTATATATAAAAATTATCCCCATCCGCCAGCAGCAAAGGGATGCTCATTTATTGGAACCCTTTGCTGTCATCGTTCTTCCTTCATCCTGTTCCTTTAACCGGCATCAAAAACACCGAAGGATAATATTTTAATTTTTGTTTGTATAAAAAAGTAACCAATTATAATGTTTTTTTAAATTTAAAAGCAAAAAAGTAAAAAGGATTAAAAAAAAAACAAAACCGTGTTAGGGTCCTTATTTTATTGTTATCCCGAATTTAATGGGATTTTTGATGACCCAAACAACAACACACAAAAAAACACATATGAAACAATATTGAATATGAATTTAACTTTTAAATGCTAAATATAATTAATTTATTAATTTTTTAAATAAAAAATTCAAACAAACCATCAAAAAATATGCAATAAAATTTCACTGTTTTGACCTAAATATTTAATAACAACTTACATGTATGTACATTTTTATATGTTTATAAAATTATGGAAGTTTTTTTGTGTATACATTTTTAATGATATTAAAGTCTTTTGCTTAATACGTTATTCTGTTCCTACGTAACACACGTGTGCATATGTGTTGAGGTCAATTTTTTATTGAAAATCACAAAAGTCATTATCCTAAAAAGTATGCAATTTAATTTAAATTTGTTATTTTGAACGCTCTATTCATAAGTTAAATGGTATGTGTTTGTTTTACTTTTTATATTTTTTGTGAATGGGCAATTTTGTGAATAGTTTTTTTGTGGTGGTGTAAGATAGCATGACATTTGTATTTTAATTAGCTTTAATTGAAATCAATTTCGCTTGAACAAATGTTTATACAATAATATAATCGGTGAGTTTTGTTTCTAAATATTAACAATAGTTTTTTTTTTTAATTTATTTAATGAAAATGTTTATGATTTCAATTAAATGGTTGAATTATATTAATAATAATATAAATATTAGGTATTACATGAAATAGATGCAAAACATGTTATTTAATGTTTTAGAATAAATATTTATTGTATATTCTTTTTATTTTGTGTATTTTCAGGTATGTTGAGCAAATTAAAGTTTTCATTCTATGCCTAAGGGTAAGTCAAATAATTTTAATTATGAAAAATAAAAAATAAATAAATTTAGAATATTTGAAATTGTGAAAAATTAGATTTCTTGAATCAAATCAACCCTGGAATTTATGATTTTGTTGTACATTTTCAAATAAAACAGAGTTATAAGGTTTGATACACAAGTACCAGTACTAATATTGAGACTTATTTAGTATTAAGTATTTGAGTACTCGTACATACTTAAAAATACCCAATACCAACGACTATTGTTTTTTTTCAAATCTCATACAAATTGACTTTATGATTGCCACTTACATTATTATTTAAATTTTTGATAATTTTACTTTTTAATCTCGTATTATCGTCTTTCAAAAGCCACTCCTAGATCACGAATAATACATTTTAATATTGCTATGACTCTTAGTTCGCCCGAAAGTCGAAAAGATGGATTATATGGTTGCCACTAAGGACTTAAATGTTTTAATAATTGCTAGTTTTGCATCCAGTCTTTTATTTTAGTAATGGAAAAATCTTCTTGATCACGAAAATGACAGTCTTCGATTCTTGGTTTACCTAAAAGTCGAAAACATAGAAGTCATGGTTGCCTATAGCGTTACAGTGGAGGTATTTGTGGATTAAATCATACCACTCCGTAAAATCTACAGTTTATTAACCAAGAATAATACATTTTAAAATTAATTCAACTCTTGGTTACCCTAAATGTGAAGGAAATAGTTTTCATGGTTGACACTAAGGAGTTATATTTTCTTGCAACTGTATACATTTTCATCTTGCAACACATTTTTATAAAAGTATCATCTTCTATGAATGAAATTTACATTTAGCTATGAAGCCCAAAAGATAATTTTTTAAAACAGACATTAGGCTTAAATAAGTTGGTTCAATTGAAAATCCTCATAGTTTTTTTTTTTTTTTTTAAGCCTCCCTTCAACATTCAAGAATCAAATCCACTGTATCTTAAAATCTTCTAATAAGTTAATATTAACTTAAGTAAAAACTTGTGCCTAATCTTTTATTTGGTCTGTCGAATTAAGAACTTGATATGCGTGTATCTATGTACAAGTTGTGTGTTAAGTCTCATATTTTTGTTTTGTTTGTTTTTTGAAAAGTTTTGAAATGAAATTTTCAAAGTCAAAGTTGTATCCAAAAGAAGATTAGGTTTACCTACCTACATTACTAAAGTTTTATACGAAAACAAATTAGTTGAGTTTTCTATGCTCGTATACATAGATATGAGGATTTTCGACACGAATAGAAGTTTTCTTCAAAACTTCATGTTATGTATTTATGTGTTTGAATGTGTGTGTGTACGTGAGTGTGCTATAAACCAGTGTAATAAAATAATGAAATTTAAGATGATTATTGTAGAATTTGCCGATTGCACCCAAAAGCAATTTAGATCTCTGCCAATTATCCTTAAGGGATGCAAACGTATCCCCATCATATGAGTTACATTACTTATACACACACACGCGCTGATCCACTTTTCAAAGAATTACTTTATATGTGTAGAGGTTTAGGCATGCCCCAACTCTGACGCTCAAGTCCATCAATCAACTTAATCTTATTAAACCAACACATGCGGACAGTCCATCGCCCGAACTCTTCCGGATTAGCTGTGAGATGCCTTGCTATACATCCACCTCAAACCCGCACCGCCCGCTGCTGCCGCAGTAGTCGTCCAAACACTTAACACAATCTATGATGACTATGACGACGATGACGACGAACCTAGTTGTCGTTCTCTGAGGGTGTTCCATCATATTTCTTACAACCCGGACCCGCACAGCATGGGTGTAAGTTAGATTCGCCCTCACTTGTGTTAAGCAATTTAGAATCCTTTCTACACACACACACACACACACATACAAATGCAGACACACATGAGCTGCACAACATCAGCAGCACAAAGGAATATATAACTCTCCAAAGCGCATTAAGAGAAAATCATGTAATCCATCAGGCCAAGCTAAATTGGCTCCATTGCGCTTCTGTATAATGCACTGGCACGAGAATTTGAACCGGGGGAACTAGTACGGCGCGACACCACCACATGGTTTCCATTCTGTAAATTTATTCTGCCATTCAAAGTGAAAATTTGTTCTTTTTTTTTTGAGTTCGTTTTAGAAAAAAATAAAACAAAAAAAAGTAAGAATGAAAAATCTCAGGATTCAGCAGAAAGAGAAGAGGACTCAAGCAGAGCAGTGAACATTAGGAAGGGTTTAAAATAAAAGAAAAGGCTCAACTAGTGTGGCAAATATTATTTTCCTTCCTCTGTGTGTGTGTTTTTTCTTTCATATTTTTTTTTTGTGCAGCGGCACCGAAGCGGGTGGTGTTCCATTATATGAATTACAACAGGCCAAGTTAGTATAGGTCCCTTCCTTTACTTGTGCCATTAGCAACTACTAATGTGTCCTCTAAGATTATACACCCAAGCCACAACATGTACGAGAGTGATGGCAGAACAGGACGAAGACAAGGACGAGAGCGAGGGCGAAGTGAGCGGGACAGAACGGAGACAGAATGGTGTTTTGCGAAAATATGTCCCTTTTTTCCCTTGCTATTGCATGGAGCGCGTTAAAGATGCAAGGGTACCTTCCCTGCATGCCTTTCCCTCCTATTACTATGCGCTATTCTTTAGTATTCATGAATGGATGCATGTGCTATGCCAGGAGATGCCATGCGATGCGATGCACTGCAGTCAGGCAAGGAGTCTAGGCTAGGCTAGGCCAGAACAGAACAGGCCAGGCATGCATGCATATCTGTGCATGATGGTGGAATATTTGTATGTCCCGTGCATCATCACACACACAAATCCTATCTAATCCTTTTCGTCCTATTTTCTTTTAATGTTACTTCACTTTACATTGTGAATATCTCCATATAGGTAGGAAGGACCTCTCTGTGTCAGAAAAAGAAGCATCCTATACAGTGGGATCTACCTCAAACCATGTTTTTTTTTGGGTATGGAATGGAATATGTATGGAAGCAGAAGTAGCAGCCTGTTTTATTTTTCATGCTTCTGCTGACACACGTTTCCCAATGGAAGTAGCATTTTATGAATTTAAAAGAGACACATTCTAACGAGAAACAAAAAAATACAAAAAAGACAAAATAAGAAAGATAGAAGGAAAGAAAGAACGAACGAAAAATAATAAAACACACTATGCACATTATTATGTACCTACTTTGCACTCATTGTATGTGCGAAAGGGCAGCACTATGGGATACCAACATGTCGCTGGCATCAGCAGCGCTAGCAGCCACTTGTGGGAGGACAAAACAAAACAGTGGTGGCTCGAAATAGTAGACTTCTTTTGTTTTTATTTTCGAAATCCGTTTTATGTAGAATAAGAAATTTACCGATCTTCTTCCATATGTTTAAATTTATTGATAACTCTTACTATAAAAAAATGTGTATTAACCTGTTTTGTAGACAATTACATGATCTACAAAATGTTAGAATACACCCTTCGAAAGTTGTAATTTAAAAGCAGACATTTTCGTACAAATCCTTGATTAATTTTTATTATTGTCACTTGTCATGCACAAGTTATTAAAACTTTCTGTATAACGGTCTTAACGATTTAGATCACAGTTTTTAATCAATTATTACCGCAAAACTAAGTCAATGGTTTTTAACATTAATAATTATTTTTTCCAAAAAATATTTTTGAAACTAGGATTATATAGTCATAGTCAAAATCACACGTAATATTATCTCTATGAATATGTATTTAGCTTCACTATTATTCTAATTAATTTAATTCTTCGTTTTCTATGCTCATCATTTAAATATTTCTGATGTCATTATCAGTTTGTTCCACAGAAATTAGAGGTCAATAATAAAATTTAAAAAAAAATGTTAAATTCGTCTTTTGTTGATGTGATGCCCCACTGATAAAAAAGTTTAAATGTGCTTGCAAATGTGAAGGTCTTATTGATTAAAATTGTGAGGCAGTAGACAAAAATAAAAATAAATTTAAATAAATATATTTCAGTGCAAATATTTTTTAGGTATGCAATTTTAAGCTTGTCAAACGCCAAAGTGATAATAATTTTTTTAATGAGTTCTCATTAGGTCAAACTTAACACGATAACAAATATATTTATTTAAATGCAATTTCACTCAAACGTCATTGTTGTTTCTTTGTTTAAAAATATTATATCAATTTGTCCGTCCTTTTTCTAAATACTCGAAAAAGAAGTTTTTTACATGCATTTAAAAATCATATAACTTCACTTGTAAATAGATTGTTTTAAATATTTTCTGACAAATTATTTGATTTAATTTTAAAACTTACTCCTTTTCGACGATTTAAAATCATAAAGTGCTCAATTCCAAAATCTATTAAATATTACATTTGGACAAGTGAAAAATTGAATTGCAAACAACGTTGTATACGTAATGGTTTTTTTAATTTTTAACTTATTTATACAATTTTCTTAATTTTTTATAAAACTTACTTGCCTACTTTATCTCGCCTCTAGTGTATCAAATAGCATAATTTCGCATATGAATCTGTTTCATTCAATTTTCGCACAACTACGTCCGCCTCCCTCTCCCTTTCCCCCAAGGCGCCACAGCCCTGATTCAAATACATATAAACTAGTCCCTTGTATCAGATTGTGTGTGTCAAGCGGTATTAAGTAGATATTCTCAAGATGGAAACAGAAAACGTGAGGTCGTGCGTCCTCATCGTCGTCTTCGCTGTGACTGTGATTATATACGAGTATCTATCTATTCTATGTAACTATGGCGTAGATGAGGGGGCGTGGTTGTTTTAGAGCAAACATTGGCTGGCTCAGTTCTGGCTTCTTCATCTGGCGTAGCATCGTATCTCAAGAATATAAAGCCCCCAGAGAAAACGGATACTGGGTATCTGTTTCGTCTTCAACGCAACGTTTCGCTTTGTATTCCTTACACTCTTGCTGCATGTTTAACACTCACATGATGTCACACACTACTGTGTGTACATTGTGCATGTACAATGTATGGCTTGATTCAATATTAATGTGTAATCTCGACTTACCGGCCGGTGACTGTTTGAGTGACACACTTGTTTCGTTTCAGCTATGAAAAAGAAAAGTAATGATTTTGATGAAGGCAAAAAAAAAAGGAAGATTTTGCCCCCTTACATCTCAAACTTCTCTGCACTGCTCTCCAGAGGACCCACTATGACGACGACGATGACGGACGACTTCATAAAAAATATCCTTATAAGCTTCAACCGAATAATTATACACAGCGTCAAACGACTGTGGTGGTGTTGATGGAGATGGCGCTGCGTTCGTCGTTGTCGGTTCACTGATGTGTCAGAAGTGGGATTCGTGTGGCAATAAATTTAGTTGTTTCTCATGTTTTCCAGAAGAAGGGGTTTTTTGTAGGAATATAAAGGCAATATGCTTTCTCGTGATGAAGGGGCGCTAGCAGAAAGCTGTTGCTCCTACATATGTATACAGGAATATATGGCTTATTGCTGCACCGCTGCGTCTTAACGGTGCCGCGCCGTTGATGTGTTAAGCCTCTCCAACAAATGCAACAATGAATTATACGTGCGCACTCTGGTATAATCGCACCAAAGTTGTAATTTGGAGTGCCTCGAGGCAGTCCTATAAACCTACCTAGGAGTTTCCCAACCCCCTCGTATCCTCCCTCGATCGTTTGAAAAAGCATTGTATCGTGTGTCGGTCGGTTAACACAATATTTAGCGAAAGAGCGCGCGCCACAATTGCCATTTATTCCAGCAGGACTTCATTCTCAGTCCTTTTTTTTGTTGTCTGATTAATTGGTTCCTAAAGCAGTCGGCCAGAGCTATCGCCAGTGCCAGAGCCAGTGCCAGGACAAGGACCAGCAAACTAAACTCTAGGGTATGTTGTGTTGTTGTTGTTCTTTCTTTCTAGTGTTTGGTCTTTATATTAATTCAAGTGAAAGCTTATGTATGTTTTCGGCTGAATTTTAATTTTTTCACCATGGAATTTATTGCCAACAATGGATGCGTGTTTAAAGGTTGAACTGTGCGGATGCATCATAAAACTATGGCCAAAGAATTAAGGTATTTCACATCCTACCTTGCCTTGTGTATAGGTGTTCTCTCATCTGACGAAATTGTTGATAGAGCTGCTGTGGTTAGTTTGAAAAAATTCGCAATTTTTTTTTATTGGCATGACGAACTTTAACCGAATTTTTTGGCATTTAAACTGATCGAATGATGGAAGCCCTCCTTTTACCTTACACCTAATCACAAAATTTCATTAGAATTTCTTATATTTTGTGCATAATTGGCATAAATATATTAGAAATATTTCAGGTGAAATTTAACTAGAATATAATAAAGAATTGGTATGGAATTAGTTTCGATGTAAAATAATTTAATGGTATTCAATTTTGAAATATTTAAATTTTCAAAACAAATATTTGCACAAGTTGGCAGGTGTCTAATACATATTTTTCATTTTTTTTTTGTATTAAATGAATATAGAGTGGAATTTCAATGTTCAAAAAAGGGAGGATATTAGAAGGTTCTCTTGTCTAAATGCATGAATCATTTCTAAAAACAGTTTGAAAAGAATTTATTAAATTGTTGAATATTGTTCAATTCTATCGAAACAGTGATTTAGTTGGTATATAGTGTAATAAACAATAATTTCGGGTCTTGTTTTATATTTGGAAATAAATGTCTAATTTTATACTCCATTGTTTGATCTGGTTAAATTAACCAGATAACCACACTCCTCATATATAAAAAAAAAACGTCGTAATAGATCGTTTAATTGAATCTTCCCACTGTCCGTGTATTTCTTGAGCCAAACTATCGAATGTTAAGTTATTTAAGGAATTACATTACTTCGATTTCGTACCAACCCAGACCCATTTGGAAATCTGTTTACTTTGATTTTGTGTAGTTAAATAGTTCAAACCCCTTGTAAAAGCAAACTGATGATCATGTTAAACTCAATAATACAGATTTTAAATTTTAGCAATACATTTTTTGTGTGACATTCTAGAATTTATTTATTTATTGGAATTCAACTTAACATTTAAACGGGGTTACTGATTATCTTGTCAATGATAATATCTTAAATGTTAACAAAGATTTTTGTGTGACATAATAGAATTTTTCAAATTCGAATTAAGCACATCCTTGTGTATCAAATGCGTCAGTTTTTTAAGAATCTAACTAAAATTTTGTAATTGTAACAACTGTTCAGCACAAAAAAGTAGCTTTTAATGGAGATTAACACGACAAGTTACTATTTTGTTTATACATACATATGTACATATCTCAATATCTCCATATTTCTTCAAACACCCAATCCAATTCCAACAAAATGAAAATGAAAATAAATTTTCGAGAGAGAAATCCCAAAAAACATGTTTGAAAATATCCGTAAATTTCCAATTCATCTAACAAAAGCCAAATTAAACTCTCAATTTCTTTCGTGTCTAAATTGTAACATTGTATACAAACATATACAATATGTATCTATATTTATGTGCTGAATAATAATAAATATAAAACACAAGATATATTTATAAATACATACATAGAAAGGATTAAGAAGATGATGATAATAATCATCAGCATCTTCATGATGAGGAAGCATGAGAAAAGGATATTTAAGTTTCGAAAAAGTCTAAGTTTATATACTTGAGAGATAAACTTGATTCTTCTACCCTAAGACACGATGAACAACATAAAAATTTATAGATGTATCTTTTAGATAAATTTGTATCTATCTACTACATATGTATGTATATCCTTATTGAAATACAATCCTAATTCATTTGCTAGAGCAAATTATTTAATTAGAAAATGTTTTTGCACTTGAAAGAACACAAAAAAAAGAGAATCTAATCGATTAAAGAAAAGAACAAGAAAAAGGAAGAATGAATAAAGAGAAGATTCGATTGTAACATGAAGATGAAGAATAAGAAATATACTGCAATGCAACATGCAATTTATCTAACGGTAAGAAAAAGCTAAATACACATGTACGTTCATATTCTATCCGCTCAAGAAAAAAATCCTTGAAAGAATTGGAATGAAGGGGGGGGGGCTATACTGTTGAATGTATCCAACATCCAGAACTAAGGTATTTAATCAAAAGGATATAAATTGAGAAATCGAATTAAGGAATACATATAAAAAAATAAGAGGGAGAAAAGTAAAATTAAATTTCATAGATTTATATTCTTCTTATACTCGTATTTTTACTCGACATTAGAAATAACAGTACAAAAATATATACTACTACAAAACAAAAGGACAATTCACCCATAGAAAGCAAAAAAAAAAACAAACAAAAAAAAAACGAAGAAGCAAAAAGGACTCTTCGGCTATCAATGTTATGTCTCTGGCTAAGGTATTTAGGTAAAAGTATCCAAAAAACGAGACAGAGACAAACATGAAAAAGAGACAGAAATATAGTTTACATGGTAAACTTTTATAGATTAGCACAAGTCAGGGTTTTTCATTGAGTCTATTTATCTATGCAACCAATTACACAAAACGCACCATATTCTCTTTGTCCAAATTCCAACTGGTATAATGGGAGAGGGGGAAACAAAGAATGAAGCTGCTGAATAAGGGTTTTTGTATGCTGGAGAGGGGGGGGGGGTGGTACTTCTACACATCCTATATAAATGGGGAATCCTTATTTAATACCAAAAACATTTCAAAGACCAAGACCAAGCGGAGCAGAGGAAGGATTCTGTTGTTCTAGTGTCCTGCGTCCTGTGTATAGAGAGTATACCGTGTCTGTGTCGTATAGGAATTTTGTGGCAAGAAAACAAGACCAGAAAACAACATTCAATGCGGATTTGAAATTGGAATCCTTTTGTAGATAATTGATTCAATAATGCAATGTAGCAGAATTTCAGGTTTCCCTTAAAAAGGACAAACATACATACAAGCATATACTCCTATATAAGTTGAAGGGATTCCAAAGTCAGTTTAAGTAGGGTTGAGTTGAGTTGAGATTCTAAAATTGCCTCACACAATCACAATTATTCCAGGGACAAATTTCGTATGTTGATGTACATACACATATGTATTAAATTTATCGAAGGACTAAAATGGTTTATAACTGACACAATAAGTATGTGACAGTTGTTGGTATTTTGTAAGATAATTGCAATATGTTGTATATCTAGATGTTTCATTAATTATGAATTATGTTAAGGATAATAATATACGAGTTCATATTATGTATATGTATGTACATTTTGTTTAGGTGATAGTTTCGTATTTCAAAGATACTTGTATGTACTCGTACATATGTTTATTGACGAAGAAGATGTTGGATGGTGGAAATAATGAGGTATTATAAGGTAATTAGCGCAATTTGACCACTTTGATATGATATCTAATATAAGGACGACAACGATTTGTTTGATATTATGTAAATTAGGTTCTTCTATTTCATGTGCGTATTATATTATGTGTTAAAACCATGGCTTTCAGGTGGTTCTTATTCTGAATCTGAACATCTGTCATTCACATAGAATATATTGAACATGTACCAACCAACATTCTAAAGGGTTATAATATTTGAGTGGAATTGGCCGGATATTTGGGATGTATTTTGGAGTTAAGTTAAGTTAGGCTATTGATGTATAAGTATCTAATTGATTAACAAGTTGAAGGTAGATATTAGGTTCACCTTTGTGGAATTCACATTAGATAAATTAGCTGTTCAGGAGTTTAATTGCATCTAATGTCTGTTCGTTTGAATTTAGCGACATTCTTAAGTATTGCATCTGCTGCGTCAGTCTTAATAGACAAATCACCGTAGTTTTTATCCTATTTCGGGTACTAAGGTATGGTAAATAATTTTATCCAGTATGTTGTGGATAGAGAAAAGTTCCCATAAAATTGGCAATAGGGTTGAAATCTATAAAAATAAAAACAATATGAACGGGATTTTCGTCTCAAAAAATGACGTACATAAATTTATAAAAATAAACCGATTTTGATGAAATTTGAATATTGCAGAAACTACGACTGATGGGTTCTTAACATCAAATATATGTAGGTATTCTCGATTCTGTCAAATCCAACAAATTATGGTAATTTTTCTTTTTAGTGAACAAATTGCAGTCACAGTTAGCAAGACTCAAGCCTTTCTGGGTCGTTGTTCAGCACTTTCTCGGGTGGTAAAAGTGAAATTGGTAAAAGTGAAATCCCACATCCTTTTTTGAAGTCACTTAAAAGATATGGGTATGCTAATGCTCCATAATCGATTTAAGACCTCCACACATGGAATTCGCAAGGATATTTTAATGCAACCGTAGAAATGCCTATTTAGCTTACTAAGAAAAATGTTTCTATGAAAAACACCCTGTCAACCAAAATGTATGTATTGACAAACTGCAACCATTTAACATTAAAAAGTCAAGAATATCTTTAAAGACTTAAAATAAAATTTAACAAACATCAACAATTAGTAATCCCAAATATAAAATAAACTTTGATTCCTTGATATGAGTCAATCACATATTATGTTACTTTCAAAAACTGACAAAAAAAGTCTTAAATTTCTAACCATCCCGGATAAAATTAAAGACTCAACTTTCTATCATATCCCCAATAGAAGAGTAGGACTTTAAGCGATGCATTCGACCCAGTAGTTTGTAGCATTTTTTTTTTTTTCCTTTTTAGTTTGGTTGCCTTCATCTGTTAGCCCGGCTTTTCTCCCTAATAATAAGCCGATTATGGTCTTATATGAAAGTTTCGTTTTGTCATTCTCCATTTTTAAGAGCTAAAAATTTTCTTATGGTTGAAAGGATATACCAGGGTTCTCTATACTAGATGTGAATTCTATACACCACAGTACATATACAATTCTAGACATATCTGTATTGAGTAAAAGATTTAGACATACATGTGTATGTGTGTGTGTGCATATATATTTTTTATATCCTGAATGCGGTCTCTTTTTTCTAAAGAAGAATATAATCTGTCTTTAGACTATTTTTCCGTGAAAGCCAGTCATTTCTGTCGTTGCCTCAGTTGATGGTTTGATGATGATGATGATGATCGAGAGGGGGTTGGGGTAGACAAGAGAGGACAGAAGAAGGAAAACGTAGGGAGCGATTCTATTTGAAAATGGAGCGGAAAAAAGGATATAAAAAGGGGTGCTAATATGGCAATGGATTTGCCTGTTTTTTTTTTTCTTCAGTTGAACTTGATTCTTCTATTTCTCTTATCGACGAAGGGGGTGAATATGTGAAATGTGGTAGATTAATAAACAACAACAAAGAAAAAAAGGATACAAAATGGGAATATAGTTTCCTGCTGCTTTTCTGACGCTTCGTTTCGTTTCGGTTTTTTTTTTGTGTTGTTTTGTTTAAACAATAGACGGCTTCGGCTTAGGATAAAATGACTTCGATTTTGGAATGAGGAGGGGTTTCACTTCGGCGCCGAGACATTATGGTGGATCCTTTGTCTCTGCACCCTTGCTTTCTTTTTGCTGCTGACGATGATGATGATTCCTAGTTTCACTTACCAGGAAAGGGATCGATTAGAAGAACGCGAACCCAAGGAACAAAATTGAATGGATAATTTTCCTGATGACTCAATTCTGATAGGTTGTTTTTTTTTTCTTTTGGGGGAGTTCGAAAAATTACTCCAGACGAATGAAGAGAAAAGTAGGAAAAACACGAAAATGTTATTGGTGATTAGGGTTTTGCGTGTCATGAGGATTAAAGTATCAGCTTGTGTAATTTTTCCTACACAATGAACATATGTATGCTCGTACCTATCCCAACTTAATCCAATCGAAGCGGCTTGCCCGGCTTCCACGGCAACGATGGCGGGCGGATGAACAGACTCTAATTAAGCTTAATCCCATATACCTAGATATCTCATTACATGTGCTCTTGAAAAAGTTTATACCAACACAATTTAAGGAAAAAACTTTCAATACTGGAATTTCATGATATCTGAAACACGTATTGTCCTTCAAATACTTGAGGAAAAGTTTTCCTGTACAAAACACAGAAATAAAAATAAAGCACAATTGCTTCTTCTCCATGGTTATGATCCCATCTCATCCTGGAAAGATATTGCTAGGTCATTTCTTATAAGGCTCAAGGATATATGTAAGTGAGGAGATGCTTCATTATGAACTTTACCTACGAGTACAGACCATACCTTTATACTAGATCTAGATGTCTGTTAAATAGAATAGACATTTATTGATATAAAAACAAATAACACCATCATCGTAGTAATTCATTTTTGATCTTAGTTACGAGTGTAAGAAGAAAAGGATAATCCTCTTTTCAATCAAGGAATTTGTTTTATTCAATTTTGTCTCGTTTTGAGATAAGAAAGGTGAGTTAATAATGGCACTTGGTTAAGTTTGCTTGCTAAGTAAGTAGTGTGTTATTGTTTAAGTTGTTATATAAGTTGGTAATAAAGGCACAAAGTAAGTTTTGGGTAGAAAATATCAATTAATTGGCAATATTTTGTGATCACTGCTTCTGCAAGTTCTATTAGTAGTTATTTTAATGATAAATAGACTTCCGAACTTTGACATTTAAACTTAGTGAATTTTTCGGCTTCATTTGGGCGAGCATTCGTACAAAATTTAACTGGCCCAAGAGCTGTAAGTAAAAGACTAGACGCTTGCTCGTTAAATTAGGTCTAGAGCAGTTGGAATGGTTAACAAATTTTCATAGAACAATTAATTTCAACCCATTTTTAGATGATAGAAAACAAAATTGTCGAATTTTTGACAAAACCTATCCAGAGGAGATCTAAGAGCTTCCAATTCATATGGAAAAAGTTACAGTGTGTTTGTAAATTTACCAAAAACTATTAAGAACTAGTTAGTGATTTGATTAATAATAATCAAACAATGAATAAAACAAAATTAGAAGTTCCTACCAATGAGAACACTTACTCAAAAACCTTTTACTATTAGAACCATGTTTTTAGCTCCCAAATCCCTGAACTACTTGTCAAATGAAAAGCAATGAGTTGAAAAAATACATAAAAACTCAACTTTAGTTTAAAAATTCATGAAAATGCGTACCGAGTTAATAATATTTTGTTTTGCTCAAAATATGTTCTCCTATCTTCACTAAAATATTTTTACTGAATACGGATTTATTTTTGTTAGCTTATCCGTTTTTGTTGTGCAGCATATTTATGTACCAAAAAAAAAAAAAACAGCTAAAGTTTTAAAAAAGTAACATTAGCGGTAAAGCCATACTCCAGGTTCAAGATAAAGACACTCAAAATTTAAGGGTCTATCCCGACCCATAAAATCTAAAACTACACATCATCCAGAAATTACAAAAGTCATTGCAATAAAACTATTCTAATTTTATGTCCCTTTTCATCGGCATCGCTGTAGTAGTCGTCTCTTTTGTAGGGGTTCCTTATACCTAACGGTCTATTATACTCTCCTTCGACAGTGCGTATAGAATCCTTTATTTGAAAAAGGCAAAATGAGAGGCGGGATAAGTGTATAATAAATATAATCCATTTAATTTAAATGCAAACTACCGACTTCTACACAAAACTACACACACAATGACCATCACAACAAAACCACATACAAAGAAATCCTTTAAATGAAAGAAAATAAAAAGAAATAAAATATAAATAAATAAAAATGTCCTTAGTCTTTTTTTTTAGCAAATGGCTTTTCTTTTCAGAGCCTTCTATATACAAATTTTTCTTGTTACAATGAATGAACTCTATACATACACACACATATAATGTATACATACGTTCGTGGATAGGACAAAAATAAAAGAGATAAAGGATCACACGTCATTTATGCAAATTACTACACATTTTTGTGGGTGTTTTTTTCTTTGTATTTTTGTATTTTTTTCTCACTGAGATCCTTAAGAGATCCTTTTGAAATTACATTCAAATTAAATCGTTGAAATTTCTCATTGAATTAGGGAGAGAGAGAAGGGAAGGGAATGATGAAGGCTGGGGTATAGGTTGATTATGCTGCTCCTGATGATGATGATGATGAGATGACGGATAAATAAAAGGAAATATTTTTTATATAGATACTACATACGCTCGTATGTATCCTTTTGAGTTTTATTATTTTGATTTTTTTCTTGTTATTGTTGTTGTTATGGGAGTAAAATTTGTCACACAAAAATACACCCTAATATGATGCCGGATATGGGAAAAAGTTAACAGAGGAAATGAGTGTGTTTAAAAAAGAAACATTTTTTTTAAGGACCAACGACTAAAAATGTGACATCAGCAGATTTTTATCAAGAGTTTTTTTGCTGATTTTATTTTTATACTAAACTGAGTATTTATGCGTGTATTTTGGAATGTCCTGTTGTGAGTTGAAATTTTTTGAATCATTAAGTTTGTGGTTTGGAAATACACCCACATTTTGTTGGATCTTTTTTTGGTACCGAAACTCATATAATATGAATACCCTTAAATTAGTACTTCAATGTTATGAGAAGAGAATGCATTGGAACTGTCAAAAAAAAGAAATTCAAGATTGATATATGACATTTGAGTTAAAGTTTTGTTTTTGTCCTTTCTCTCAAGACTTGTTTCCTTTTTGTTATAAATTGTTTTAGTTGTTGTTTCTTAAAACAAGGCAGTGCAAAAAGAATATACATACATAACTCTATCAAAAATAATTGTCATCATCATTTTGTGCAGTTAGTGTCGTACTTCAAATATATTTGACATTTCTGAACTTGACAGCTGAAGAGTAGAAACAAACAGTCATAAAAGAGTGTTCACTGATGTCAAGCCATCCGACAACCTTGTGTCAAAAGTTGTCAGAAAGTGACAAGGTCCTTTGGAGCTTAAGTAGCTTAGATACGTCTTTAAGTGTAGTTTCCCTTTTTGTCAAAATAAATATTTCAGATAATCGCAGCTTCTTAGGAAAATATTTGACTTACATTTGACTGTAATCAACGGAAGTCATAGAAATTACGATTATATGATTGATGGATCTCATCTTTTTGAGTAACATATAAAATGCAAAATTTTTATCCCTCAAAACCATTTTTCTAATTTACTTATAAAAGTAATTCTGAAACAAATGTAAGCTACTATTTTTGCGCCACCTTATACATACTAAGAAAACAAAATACTCTTACGTACGTAAAATTATTTGGTAAGTCAACTAAGTAGGTTAATAAATCAGTTTTAGTGTGTCCTAAGACTTTATGAATGATGTGTCCAATGTTGTTGTTGTTGTTGTTTATCAAGATACCTTTTTGCTTATTTATTCCGGGATATTTTGTATAAGTGTGTTTATATATATAAACGCCGGTTTAGGGGAAGGTAATCATGACAACCATTTTGTGAAGATATAGACATAGGCTAAATTAAGAACATTGAAAAAATGTCGCTTCCATAATGTCCAAAGTTTAACATGGGGCGATTTTTGTTTTTGTTTATGATTTTGCACAGATTAAGAAGGTTTTGGATACCAGAGGGGGGTGCCAAAAAAAAAATGTATAAAAAAAATATTTTTAGAACAAATGACTGAAGAAAGTAAAAATGAATGGAAACGTTAAAATTTGACAATGATGATAATGAACTTAGGGTACGCAGGTAAGACTTTTGGGTTAGGGTGAGGGATAAAGATAAGGAAACATCATCTGGCGATAAAAATGTCTGAAACTGATATTGTATTTAAAATGTTGGAAAATATAAAATATTGTTTTGTTTTTTAATAGAAAAAAGTTTTGCTTAAATTGGTGGAAGGTTTTTGTTTTTAATGAGCAAACAAAAGTGAACCCTACATAAAAAAGTCGAGTTCTGTGCTTGACAAATTGACTCATGTCTAGACGTTTTTGAACACCTGCCTAGATGACATACATATGTACATATATGTACCTACTATTGAGGAGTTTTTATAAGTTCGATCGTAGATGTTATAGGAGTTTCTTTTTCCGTGACATATTTTCACTTTGATTTCAACCTTCAAACTAAAATGACCTTAAGTTCTTAAGACAAAAAAAAAATTATCTCGAATTCTTGTTTTTTTTTAGTCTCTTTTTGACCTACATATCATCGATATTGTACCCTTATTTTCAAAACTGTAGTAGTTTTGATTGTAGTAAACAAGGACTTATTTTCGACTTTGATAACTGTCAAAAAAGTACTTTTAGTTACCATGCTTCCACATTTTTGTTTGCCAAGTTACTGAGATTATGTTCACCTGTTATTGAAAATATTTTATGAGATGTTAAATTGTATTGTAGTAAACTATTTAAGGGGAACAGTACCCTGTTTAAAAATATTTATTGAAAAAAATTGACTAACGTGCGTCGCTCAATGCAAATTGTGTACCAGCACCAAAAATTGAAAAAGTACGAACAATTGAATTTCACTGTATTTGCTTAGATACTATTTAGGTCCTCAGACCTACGAAGTCCGTTGATGTTCCCTAGCGGGATATAAGGCCTCAACTACTCATACTCTCCATCGTGTGCGGTTTCCAGCGATGTATTTCAGCTACCTCCAGATCTTTCCCAATCTCGCAGATTCCTCCTCAACTGTTCTCCTCCATGTGCTTCTTGGTCTACCATCAACTCTTCTTCCTTCTTGTGTGAGTAGGTATTTAGCTTTCAAAATAAATTTAACTTGTACTTTAGCTGTGCTATTATATTGTAGCTTACATGAAACGTACCATAGCGCCATCTATTGAATACTTACTCAATCCATTACATATCGCCATCTTTTAAAATCATTTGGAGCTAACAGATAATTGTGACTGTCAAATAATAAATTGAGATGTAAGCTACTCTGTAAAGAAATTCGCTTAAGGCGCCATCTGTTCTAGACTTATGGAAACTACGATCAATAACAACAATCAACTTTGTTGATCAGTTTATTATTAATTATTAATTATTGGGACCGTTAATTTAAATAATAACTATCCTATCATCTAAGTTTGACCAAATTACATATATATGCCAACTTTCATGAATATCAGTTGAGTTGTTTTTGAGTTTATTCAAGACATACACACGGACATTGAATTTTTATATATTAAGATAATTAATCAGCAGTTTATATTTTAAATACGTCTGCAATATTTCCTGATTTGTTTGTGTTCGTTGTGTTATGTTTTCTGTTTTTTTTTTTGAGAAATTTTCATTTCTTTTGAAAATTTTGACAACTTGACATCAAATTTCTAGTAGTCACACTAAAAAAAATTGCAGATTCTTTTTTTAATATCGTGCAATGTTTTCTATGTTTTACATATTATACATTATGTACTATTGACAAATTGATTTAATAAATAAATGAATAGATACATAAATGGTTAGAATTAAATAAAAACGTCATGTATTTCTGGTGCATCGTAATATCATTTTGCGGCTTAACAAAATAGTTAAAAGTTGCCTGTATTTGTTGTGAAATGTTTTCAGTCTTTTAGTCTTATATACAAAATTTACAACATCACGGCAACTCTAATCAAAGCGAGAAGTCAAATTCACCAAAAGCTTTAAGCTCTTTTTCTCTAGCAACTACAGTTATAAATAGAGGTAGAATAATTTCAAATAACGTTTTATAAATCGAGTTTTGCTACGTCCCACAAAAAGAGCTTTTTATCCAGTTATAAGTTATAACAGTACTAAAATGCCTTGTAGAAAATTACTATAAAAGTTCCTATAAAAGCTGTCCCAAAAAGCTTGTATACACATCTACATCTACAATGCAAAAGTATGGTATCCCAATAATCCCAATAGGAATATATTTATTCTTTAAAAAAAAGTATTGACTTAAAATTTATTTTTGGGGCGTTAATTAAAGCTTGAAATAGTATCCGAAAGCTTATTTTTGGGTTTGTGTCTCCGGGAAGTGCTTTGAAAAAACAAAATATAAATTAATTTCATAAACAACTTGGCTGAAATACTTTGAAGGTGGTTCTTTTTATACCATTTAATTTATAACATAAATGTCCCATTATTTAAAGTGTTATAAAAATGAAAATAAATTCTACATATATGTAAAAGAACTGTTAGCAGAAGGAAAATATCCAACTGTTTACTTAAAATTAACGGTTGTTGGTGAAAGATAGCTATGTTTGTTTCGTGTCATTTCAACCTTAACAAAAAAAAAACTGCAGATACACTTAGGCGTATACGTACTTTTTTAATTTTGTTTTTCAAATCATTTTTTATAATTCTACTATAATTTTTTTAATGTTAATACATATTTCTCAAAGAAATAATTAAAATTAATATTTTCAAATTATTTATCTTCTTATCTTCTGAAAAAAAAAAGACTCATAAACAATCTATTAAATGCCATGTCTGTCTCAACCATTGAAGGCAGGAATGGAGGAACCGCATCTGAACACTTCGAAGCAGTAGAGACCTTTTAATAAAAACTTAAAAAACCATCTTTCAAATCAATTTAATTGTCTCTAAAATCTGCTTTGACGGTTTTCGCTTTAAAAAATGAGAAAAAAAAACTTACCTATCATAAAATCATTACCCTTATAAAATATAAAACTTCCAAAAAAAAGAAGGTCTTCCATCATCAACTCGAAAAAAAAGAATATAATTTGAAAGTCCAAACAGACCAAAAAAACCCTTTGACCTTCCCTGATGTAATAGAGTTCTTTTTTTCCCATAACTTAACCGCATTTATAGGGGTTGCTTTCGTTGGTTAGGTGGAGGGTTCGATTGTCGGGTAGTTGGTTGGTTGGTTAGTTAATTTTACAACAAACTTTTGGTTTTGGCTTCAAATAAATTTTACCTCCCTTAAAAAAAAAATTAATAAAGAACGTAAAGAAAAATGTTTTTAGTTTTTTTTTTTTTTGAAATCTAAAATAAAAAGGAACAAAAATCAGAACTCTCCATCAGTTAGCTAGTTAATTAGCACAAAACCGATTTATGTAGATGTTAGTGAGTTTTTTTTTTGCTATACAAACACACAGATTTACCATAGACTTTGTGGCTTTTAGTCACTTATGAAATGTGAATTGAATGAGGTTGCTTTAGTGTTGTCTTCATCATCATCATCTCGGTGGTTTTCATTTTCTGGAGTGAAAATTAGATGGCATGGAATAGATAAGGGAGTTTCCGGTACTCCCATGGCGCCACATAAGCCACGTCGTCGTCATCGCTGTTGCTCAGGAACTAATAATAAGTCTTAATTTTCAAAAAAAAAGAAGAAATTGGGTCGAAAGACTGACTCTAAACCATGAAAATGAGACACGAATTCTTGAATGCGAACATATTTTTTTTTTTTTGAATCCATATTTCTTACCTTTGTTTTTGCAAGTTAAAAAAACGTAATCTAAATAAATATGAAAATAAAAATTCAGTTCTGTCTTGTAGAAATAGAAACATGCCAAGCTTCCTAAAACGATGAGAATAACGAAGACCACCACAACCTCAACCACCACCATCACCCCAAACATTCCCATACCACCAACACAATGTTATTTGACAAAAGGAGTATCCCAGGAGATTCCCGGTAACATGGTAGAATTTTTATACCAATTTAATATTTTTTTCTTTTTGTTTCAACTTCTATTTTAAACTTTCAAGAGAAAACGAATTCAAACAGAGTTTTCGTTTATACTTACTTCGTATTTGGAAGGACTTCTTGGTTGCCCTCGGGACAACATGGTAAAAAGGAAAGCTAAGTTAGGGGAATAAAAAAAAAGAACGAAACCAGAAAGATACGAAAGCCATTCCCAGGCCACAATCTCCTCCATACTGTGTACCCAAGTCCTAGATACGATAGTACCGATAGATACTTTGTATCTTTCATACCAGAGAGCAAGAGAAAGCAAGAGAGTGCTCTTTTATTTTGTCTGCACAGTTGCACATCCTCGCTACATAATCTACCACCTGCAGTTTTTCATTTGAATTCCCTCTACGCGGGTATATGTGTATGTGTATGTGTGTGAGTGATGCCGTGTAACGATGCCATCTAGTCGAGACTTAAATTCATCTCGTGGTAAAAGGAAAGTCCTTTCTTCCTACTCCTGTCCTCCCCGTGTCTCTTGCCTCGATCTTCCTGATGTCCTGTGTTGACCAGAGCACCTTTTTTTGTGTGTGTGTCCTTTGTGTGGTCCTCAGGAGTCAGCTTATTTCTTTTTTATAAGTTTCCTTTGGTTTGACTTTGCTCCGAGATAACCCAATTATAAGGGTAGCACGCCAGAGCTGGTTAGTTGTTGAGAATGTTACTCTGGTGTCCTTTTTGTTACTATATGTACTTTATTTTGCTTTGTTTTGAATTGTGTTTGTTTATTTTTTTTGTCTGGT
The DNA here is from genome assembly GCA_905146935.1 of Scaeva pyrastri. Classification (NCBI taxonomy): domain Eukaryota; kingdom Metazoa; phylum Arthropoda; class Insecta; order Diptera; family Syrphidae; genus Scaeva; species Scaeva pyrastri. The sequence goes on from LR989927.1 coordinate 58,843,900, forward strand.
TTTGAAATATTATAAGTGAACATGTGTGGTTCGCTTGGACACCACATTTAATTCTCCCATCTCTTTATTTCAGGTCCTTCATGTCTCTTCATAACTTATGAAATGTCCACTGATGTGATCCAATCAACATTCCTTTTTTTAAACTTCATGTTAGTGTCCTTATTTTTTTTTTTTGTAATAGTAAAAATGTCATGTTTTATATTTATGTGAGTTCAGGGTGTGTGTTGGTATTTGGTTTATATTATGGTTGAGGAATCCTTTTTGTCCTATCAAATTGAAATTAAGTGAACCTTTCTTGTTTGTATTTTTTTTTTTCTCTGATTTAATACCAGAAAACACCAGGGAAGTTCTCTTGGAGATTCGTCTTAATGCCTCATTTGGGTGGGTTAAAAATCCACTTATTCATTATTACCCACCCAAGTGGAACAATAGTAAACATTCCTGTTGACAAGATCACGTTATAGTATTTTGTGGAAATTCTTAACAACAATCTAATGATTCTATTATTTGTTCAATAAAAAATAGTGATCCATAACAATGGCGTATATTTTAATTTTTCCAGCTCTTTGCAAACACTATTAAATTCAAAAATTAACAAAGTATTGATATGTACACTTGGGCGTGGACGTAATTTTTTTTTTTATATAATGCAATGAAAAATGAAGAAAATTACATTTAAAGGAATTTCAATGTATGTAATCCCAAAAGTGGTTCGGAGTCAGTTTACCAATAAAATCTTTATAAAACACATGCAACATTTGTCTTGCCAAACGAATAATTCTAAATTCATACGATTTCTAGTGCCTTCCAATTAAATAATTCGTACATCATACAGTGCTTTAAAACTACAAATATTTGACTTGTACTCCAATTTATAATATTAATTTTGCCCAAAAATCTTTTTTAGAACTTATTTTTCACTGCATCATTTATCATGCCTACATATAAAAATGTTTAACCCCATTTAATACTTTCATTCACCAGACAGTCAGCCAGAACGCCAGAAAAAAAAAAACGTCTTAAATAACCACAAAATCACCGCACAATAAAATTCCAATAATTCACTTCCTTAAATCATCAACCAAAACAGTACCCTTTCTATGCCACCACCCCCTTCACCACTTGTACTATCGTTTTAATTCTGTCTCGATTCCATTTGATGAACACAAATCATTCACTTATTTGTTCAAATACCATCGTTAATCCTATTAAATCTCAATAACACTTATTCCTTCCGTCTTTTTCCGGAAGTTCAACACCAGTTTTTTCCGTTTTGTATTTTTTTTTTTTTGGTTTGTGTGAGTTTTCTTGTATGTTTGTCTGTGTCCTCGAGAATTTGAGAAATCTACTTCAATCAATCGTCATTATTAAACACTAATAGACATTTCCTTAGTCATTTATCTATCTTGGAATAAATATAATTTTATACATGTGAATGAAATAGTACCCAGAGAGAGAGAGAGACAAAGAAAGGCTGAGAGGAGAAGACAGAGAGATAAATGTAGAAATTTTCTCATCATACTCGTATGTCCTTTTTAGTTTGGCCAATTTTTCGTTCGTTTGCTCCTCGATTCTTCGGTGGTAACATCTGCCAAAGAAATACGCGTATTTTCTTATTCAATTTCGTCGTTCTCTTCTTTTTTTGTCTCGTCCCCCTAAAAATACATATTTGTCTTTCGTTAAATCAAAAAAGAATAAAAAATGAAAACGAAAACAAATATAAATCTATGGGTGACGGTTGGAAACTTGGGTGGATTAAGAGAAAAGGAAATTTATCAAAACGAAAACAATATCAATGCAGCATAATTTCCTTCTCAAGAACCAAACTTTTATCTGTTTGTGTGTGTGTTGTAACTCTTTTGTGTTATTTTTTTTTGCCCGAAATTCAGATACGTTAAGTATAAACTATCAAAATATCATTTTACTCCTTTCCCTGACATAAGTTTTGAGTATAAATAGCGTTATGCTCGTATATCCTGTCACCCACATTTACTCGCATATGATTGCAACACTAGCGCCATCTCGATGGTGCATCAGTTATAACCTTGTATAGGTATACTCGTGTGTCTGTGAGGGAAAGCATTGCGATTAATTTCGCTATCTACATTGTGCCACCACCATCACCGTGTGAAACTAGTGGGGAAACACACAATGTGGATATGAATGTGGATACGGTAGAGTTGCGAATGGCGCCCGGGTAGGGATCGCAAAAAGCTGCTGTTGGAATGGTGTATACTACATCTATATGGAATATGAAGTAAATCTTGGCAAAAAGGATTACTTGTTCCAGGATTAATAAAAGGATTACTGGTTGGAAAATACCATCTGTGGCACAGCAATGCTGCTAGAGAGTTGGTTATGATGGTTATAGTTGGTTATGGTTGGTTCGTTGGTTGGTTGGTGTTGTTTTGGTTGGTGTTGTTTTGGTTGGTCTTGGTAAGGTAGTAAGTAACAGCATGAGTTTAGGTTGCAAAAAAAATTGACATTTAGAAAAAAGTTGCAAATAATTGCAAGAGCATAAGTAGAAAGTAGCAAAAGCAGAAGAGAAATGGAGATAGTATCTCTTTGGCAATATGGAGTCAGTATGTCATTTTGCAGCAAAACTTACAGTGGTGTCCTTGAGGAGTTCTTTTGGTTTTTAAGATTCCTGTTTTAATAATTAAGGTGCTATTAAATGGACTGTTTACAGCAAAGTTAAGATAAATGGTCAACTATGTCTTCCAAACATCTCGGTCCTCGGTATGGAGCTCTACAAAAAAATTCAATTATGGAAGTCTTTGGTCTAGCTGAAAAGTTTATTTAACTAGAAAAATGGAAAGACCTTGGAATGATGCTTAGTCATCTTTACTAAAAGTGACTTGGAATTGTAGTTTTTGAGTTGATCTTCCATTTGAAATACAACCAGCAAATATAACTTCAAACGGATCACAATTTCCATTTTAGTGGCACCCAAATTGTTCGTGCAAACCGGCTAAGAAGAAGGTAATTCCTTGAAATCTATCGAGTTAATGGATTTTGGAAGAATCACCTCTTATCGAGATTACGTTGTTCAGAGTTTCTTTCTCTCCTTATCCCAGGATCTTGAGCTCCTGCGATCTAATAGTTCGTGGTTGGTATAGTTACATATAACGAGTTGTGATCGAGCTTAGCATTCTAATCTCCTTTTCTCAGTTAACGTGTTTCGAAAGTCATCTTAAATAATAATATATGAGTTTAAATCTGTTAAAATTAGGCAGAGTAAACTTATGTCAGCTAACATCACCTGAAATTAAATTATACAAAAATTAAACTCAACTTAATTGAGCTAAAATCAGCTGATGCCTGCATAAGGATAAATTCAGCTTAAGTGGTCTGAAATCAGCTAAATTTAAATAAAATATCAAATCGGTTTAAGCCTACTAAATTAGGTATATTCAACCAAAATCCGTTAAGGGATTAAAATTAGAATTTTATTAAAAAAAAAAAATGTAAATGATCAAGAGACTGATATTTCTCAAGGTTCCTTTAATATCTACAAAGTTCTACGTTCTATTTGACCTCCTTCTCCTCCACTTTGCCTTCACCAAGTTCAACTCGGAAAATTTAATATAATAAAGAACATTTATAAAAATGCACGGATACACATAGTTCCATTTCCAGTTTGACTGGTCCAAAGTGTTTTTGGGGATGGAGGATATTTGGCATATAAATCATACTCGATTATACCTTAATTTTGCCCTCGATTTCTATACCGAGCTTTATATCCATATACCTACCAATCTCTTTCTTTTTTCCAGGATGTTTTTTTTTTTCTTCTTTTACAAAAATGAAAATAAAAAAATAACGGAAAAATTATTTCCATGAAATATCCTTTTATGACAAAATTAAGTCCGGATAATATCGAGGGCAATATATTTTATGTATTACCGTTCATTGGTTTTTTTCTTTGTGTGTGTGCGGTTTTCCTTCGTCGTCGCTCCACCTCTGAACTCGACTTTCACTTTTGGTCCTTTTAGTCTACTTTTCTGGGTTATTTTTTTTGTCTTCTTTATAATGCCAGTCAATTTTATACACAAGTTATTCCTTATTGGAGTGAATTTGTTTTGGTCTATAGTTGGGTGTATGTACGTATGTGTATGTGTGCTGTCAGCCAGGGAACCACCTAAGGTACGTCAGATGTCGTCAGTTTGTCATGCCAAAGTGAAAGCAGCCTGCATTACACATTTATTGGACATCCGATTCCTTTTTTTTCTGGTTTTGGTTTTCTCCATCTTCATTTTGAGCCCAAGTCCTTATTGTCCTAGTGCCCTGCGGGAGGGATTAGGAGATCGCCTCTTGAATATGATTACAAGACATCAAAAATATTGTTTGTTTGGTTTTTTCTTTTGGTCTTTACACGACTGTGTGTGTGTGTGTGTGTGTGTGTTGGATAAAGAGGTTAGATCTGAAAGTTTTTCCTTTCAAATTGGCATGAATACAGAAATCGAGAGGGTGAGGGGGACAAATCCTTGGACAAAAAGGACTCTCAATGAAAGTTGTTTGGGGTTTATTTTTCGGGCAGAGAAGCCGATTATACACTTAGAACCACCGGGTGGTGGTAATGTGTGCAAAGAATGGTTTTATATTTATTTTCATTTTTTTTCCTCTTTGTTTTCGATATTATATCGTAGGCATGTATGAGTAGAGTATGGAGGATATTTTGTGTGGGAAAGGACCAGCTTATTGACCCACCATCAACTTACCAATGAGGATATTTTTCAAAAAAAAAAATTGATATTGAGATTGACTAAGCTTTGCGACGTTAAGTCAATTATAGGCATTCTTGTTGGTTATCGGTTGTATTTTATTTTTTTGTTGGCATTCAATATACATATTTTGGTTTACACATTCAGAAGTGGGGGCTTTGAATGAAGAGTTCTTTTTTAAGAATTGAAATGATATGTTTGAAATTATTATCAATACAAATTATGGTTAATGTTAGGAACTGTTATAAAGAGTTTTTTTTTCAAATTTTGGATAAATCGTTCCTTTAATGTTTAAGCATATTGGCGATATGCTTACCTTACCTTGTTATCTGGATGTTTGAAATGAGAAATGCTGTGTGGAAAAATCCTTTAATCGAAGCTTTTTTAAACTACTTTTATTGGGAGAGTTTGATTTTGATTGTAAAGCTGTTTTATGTGAGGAATATATGCTTATTTTAATGAAACTTATGCAAACACTTAAGACCATATTTAAGAATAGAGTGTCTTCTTACACTTAAAATAAGTAAACTTAATTATCTTCATTCATGCGAACTCTATCCATTTTAGAGATTAAAAAATACTTATCCTCGAAATCTACAAAGCCAATTGTTTTGATACCTTTTTCCTGAACCTTTTTCACAATTTCCCACTAAGGTTTATCAAAATATCAATACAGAACAAAATACTGTTTATCCAGCCGCAAACAACTGTTTATCCGGATAATTAAACCAATAAAACATTATCAAATACACGACAAACTTTGAATTAAAAAACTATTTAATGTACTTTTTATGTTATTCATTTATTTGAAAATCACACTCGGATATGTTATTACTCATTTTGTGGTGCATATTTAAGAATCTTCTTAATACTATCATCGAAACGTTTCACAGCAATTCGCAAACATAAATCCTTTTCAAAACTTCTATTGCCAAGTTTCTCAAAACTTTCTGCATTAATTTCGGCAATTTTTGCCAAACTTTTAAACCCATTTGATTTAATTTGGACAGTCCTTGCACATTTGCCTTTGGTGTCCTTGCTCTTAATACATAGACCAATTTGATCAGTTAAATCTATCAGCGAATCATAAGACTTCTCCACAATTTTCTTAGTGCGATTCTGTAAACTTTCCACTTGTTTCGAAACACTAGATTTACATTTTTCAACTGCTTCCTTATAGTCTTCTAAATAAAATGTTACTGCCCGCTGGTCAATTTCATCACTTAATTTTTTCTTAGCCTCTGAAGATGTATTTTCAACAGTCTTATTATTGGCCGTTACTGTTTTATCGAAAGAGACTTGTAAATTTTTCAATCCGGATACAATCGAATTGGCCAAATTGTTAGTTCCTGATTTGGAATTCTCCAATTGAACATCTACATTGGCTAGAATCTTAAACCAACTGAAGGAGTCGGTTGTCTTCAGGGCTTCAGAGTTAGTTTTTGTTTTCAATGAGGCCCGAAGAACTTCCAGAGCCTTGATAGAATTGTACAACTCAGCTTGACCATCTTGGCCAATTGTTATCTCACTGATTGATTTGAAACCCGAGTAGGAATCTTCGCTTTTGACAGTTTTGATTACAGAACACACGAAATCGTTGCCATTATCGTCGACGTTTGGGCAGAGTTTTGAACTTTTAAGGGCAACAGCTGATGTAGCCAGGAAAAATAGAAGCAAGCAGCGTTGCATTTTGTACTTAGAATGAATTTAGTTGAAGCTTTGGGGGGTGTTTTTATATAGAACGGTTTTTGTTTGATCAGGTGACTTAGTGTGGAAAATGGAAAACATTTTGATACATTTTTAAAAAATATGGTAAATAGTTAATTAGTTAATTGTTTTTTGTTTCTTTTTTTTTTAATAAAACAGACAGACTTTTAGAAAATTTTATTGAAACTTCTTACATCACGTTTATTTATGAACATTTTTTTTTTAATTTATCATTCCAGATGGTGCTGGATAAGTAAGTGCAAAATTCTAACAATTTCACTTTTTTTTTTTCAATGTATTGTTTATTTTCAAGCAGTGGCGTTACAACTTAAACTTTCCGAATTGTATAAATGTACTTATGTAAATTCAAATGGGTGTTAAATGTCGCCGAATATCCCACTTTAAGTCTGACCTTAAAAAAAAATCTAAAATGATTTACAACTTCTAAATTCTAAACTCAAGCCGTTTTTGGTTTTACCTATTGAATATCCCACTACAAATGATCTAATGCCATATTACGTGAATTTAAAAAAATCATGTGACGTTTAAAAAAAAAACATCCTAATCTTGAATAATTACGAGATAAAACGTCATTTATTCACCAATAACCTATCACATTGCATTCTTTTTAGTGCGAATATCCCACAAATAAAGAAATTACATCCCATAGATTTTCATTTTCTTATGTCCAAACTAATTTGTGCACAATATTCAATAGAACTCCAATTGCAAGTATCAACGAGATTTCTGTCATAATTTTCTGAAAATTGGGATAGGGTAATCATTTTTTGAAAATCCTATAGTTGAAGCTTAAACTTCTAAATTGATAGCTTAAAAAAAATACTAAGTTAAGTAATGAATTATTTTAATCGGTCTTTTGTTTTTTAATATCTCATAATGGAAATTTCTTTTCTTGCTTAATAAACTTTTAAATATATGCAGCCTTAAAAAATACTTGCATACTCGTTGCTACGAACATTATAAGCACCATTCCTTTTTTTTTAATATCTCACAAAAAATTTGCTTATGAGTTTGAAAACCTGGCTTTTGTATGATTTAACTTAAAAAAAAAAAAACATCTTTAAAAAAGGTTTAAAAACGACCATTTTTTAAAACCGTCATTGAAACTTCACATAGCATGTGTTGGTTTTGAAATATGTACCATAATATGTACATATTTTGTTCAAAAAACCGATTCATAAGGCCTGAAAAAATCTACCATAAATACTTCTAAATCACAGAAACTACATTAATCTACACTTTTTTATCAATTGCTGACTTGATACCACTGAAATTTTACCATCGTGTTGAAAATCCCATACCTAAGATTAATGTTCACATTTTCTTAAATTTGACCTTAATATTAGTAAACAAATACTTGACTGATCAATTAATGATGCGGAAATTTTTTTTTTCGAATATCCCACATGTGGGATTTTCTCGTTTTTTGATGGGATTTGACATTTTTACCAAGATGGGTGTGAAGTTAGGTCTAATTAACTCAAATAAAGTTAGTTCCTTGCTACCGTATAATTTTAATAAATTATATCAATATCATTGAATACTCGTATTCTCTTTTTGATGGAAAACATTAATAAATATCTTTTAGAAAAAGCCATCGATCTTCTAAATCGTTTCCTAGTAGGTATATTGAAATGAGTCTTAAGAGTATTGTGAAATAATAAAACAAAAATCCTGAATAGCTATTTGTCATCTCACAAGAAAAGACGAAATATTTATAGTCCTTAATTTTGTTTATATTTTTTCTGTGATCATTGAAAAATATCTAAATAACATCAAGGCCATCTGGAACATAAACTGTCTGCTTCTCAAGTATACCCTTACAATAATGTGACACCTGAATCGTTTTCAAGACCATGTTTTCAGCCAAGTCAGAGGCAGAGCAGAGCAGAGCAGAAAGGAGCCTATTTCTGGAGGGTAAAAGAGCCATTACTCAAAACACTACTACCCCCTCGAACAATTTTATATTCAACATTGGAAAAGCACAAAGGCGGACAATTGAAACATAATTTCGTTCAATTTTATTTTTTTTCGATTTTTTTTTTCACTCCAGAAGGTTGTTTTTTATGGGGAAGGGGGTGAAGTGTGCTAAAGGTACCATGTGTGAATGGCAAAAGTCGTCTCTCAAAAAGTCATCCCCCCAAAACAATTTTGTGAGGTGTGAACAATGCCAAAAGGCACACACATCCTCCTACGTGAGTTTCCGAAAATTCACTTAAGACTCCATCACTGTGCAATAAATTGTGTGTCCGTGAATCAGTAAACGCGCCATCGCCCCCATCAAGTCATCACGCCCCTGCTATTCCATACTATGCCATATAGCTCGCGATATGGTAGTTGGTAGCTGGTGTCTCTTTTGGCTGGTAGCATGGTTCAATTGATAAAAGGGAGTTGAACGGGCAAACAAAAAAACTCCAGTAACCGAAGACAGTTCACCAAAAAAAAGAAAAAAATAAACGAAGTAACAAGACACCAGATGAAGGTGAAACCAAATAAGGCGCCCAGGAATAAAAATTTCAAGGATGAGGTACCTCACTGCGCCAACACTCACTTTACTATATTGAAACATAAATTTTTAATAATAGCAGCATTCCGTCGCGTTGTGGAGTGAGAAGGAGAAGAAGCACAGGAAAAACGACGATGTTACCAAAAAAAAAAAGGAAATTCTTGCACCCCGGCTCCCGTGCTGTCATCTGTAGAATCATCAGCCTTAAGGCCAATACACAATTGCTAAACAAAAGTAACAAGAAAAAGGCACAAATGCAAAGAAAAACCGCGAAGAAAGAAAAATCATGAACCATCATAATAAGAAAACGAATAGAGTCCTTATACAAAAAAAATACAACCTGCCCCCCCCCTCATCCTCCCGACAAAACAACAGAAAACAAAACAAAATAAATAAATAAAAATAAAAAAATACACATAATTTTCCATCGGAGTCAAGGTATTAAATTTTATTTATCGTTTAAATAAAATATCATTTTCTTCCTTTCTTTTTTGTTTTTTTTTTCTTCCAGGAGCGCGTCTTCATGTAGGCAGTTTTTTCCTTTTGTCGTCCTTTCTGTTTTGTGTCTACTTAACGACGTTGTTGTTGTTTTTGTAGGTGTAGGTGTAGGTGTCGCTGTCGTCGTCATAGTCTTGATTTGGTGTTGTTTGTTGGTACTCCTTCTTTTGTTTGTGTCCTGCCACAAAATGAGATGATGCGGCACTGTCAGGTGATATCAGTTTATGTTAATGTTTTTTTATATGTATGTTTTTGTTCTTCCTTTTCTTCAGAATTTCTCCAGGGACTAGTTTAGTTTGGATGAGCTTTTTTTTTGTTTTCTTTATTTTTTTCTTATTGTGGGGAATTTCATTTAATGTTTAACCTGGGAAAGGAAGAAGGATTTTTTTTGTATGTTTGTGTTTGGATGATGATGATCACAATGGGTGATGAATAGTTATGGCGATTTTAATTCACAGAACTGGGGACACATAAGATAAAAAAGGTACCCATAAAGGAGTTTTTTTTAACAGGGTGTTTCTTTTCAAAGCTGAGAAATTGTTTTGATTTCAAATAGGAAGTATACATAATATGTAATTGAACCAATTTGTCGAATGCACATTTTAAAAGATCTTAGATTCAAAATCCATTTAGAAAAATCGAATTGACAGCCTCGCCTTCAGTTTTACATTTGGACCAAGTCATGGACTTGAAATAAAAAACACAATTTTAGTTTTTCGAAAAAATTAGCAGTAAACATCATGAACAGCAGTACCTAAATCCCTTCCAAAAGTTAAAGCTTATTACGTCTGATAGTAAGGTTCAAATAGTTAATACAACAATAGTATTTTAATAGCAAAAAAATATCATAAACAAACACTTTTTGTACCTTATCTAGATATGTTTTCCTGGACGGAACTAAAATATCTTCTCAAGGCTATTTAACTAAAAAGAATATTTCGCCAAAATATCGACATTGAGCCCACGGTAGTAATGATCAAAATATGATAACTCGATTTGTTGACAGTATTGAAGAATGTAAAAAACTGTAGAAAAAGAAAACATTTCCAAGTTGATAAATATTTAAACTTTTGTCACACAATATATAAAATAAAACAGGAAATAGGTGTTATAGAAATATTTTCAACTTTAACTGCAGTCTACAACTTAAAATGACATTTTCCACCTCATTTACATAGTTTGACATAATAATTACTAAAAATTGCCTCTATAACAAGTCCTTTCTCTATTCACAAACATTCTAAACCCATTTCAAAATTACAAAACATTCTTCGTGTCAATTTAATTTCAATCCAATATTTCAACAAAAATTAAGTAAACAAACAACAAAATGCAAATCCAATTTTAAACCTTCACCAACTATACGTGTAATATATAGTACATAATCAAAAGGACTTATTAGTAACTAACCCACAATCAAAAATTGTCATGCAGAAGGATATTTGTTTCCCTTTGTTTTCCACTAACTAGTCTTGTACATACATATCTATGATAAAACCGTCTCGACATTCATAACATAGGGTTTCATTTTTATGTACCGAACGGAACAAAATCCTTAAAATATAAATTTTTGCAGAGTTTTTGAATAAAATGAAGAACATTTCAAAAGGAAAAACAAGGACACACCATCACACCAACAACTTTCCTTCACACACCATTTTTGTACTTATGTATGTATTTCTTTTCATTTTTTGTTTTGTTTATTTGCAATTTGTTCCTTCTTAGCCACTGTAGCTGTCCTCGCCACTGCCGCGTCGCCGATAAAATACAACAAACAAGACCGCAGCAACGATGAAAGGACTACAAAAATATACCTCCACAAACATGTTTCTTTGCAAATTTGCACAATCGACAAGCAATAGAAAAATGCAAAGGAAAAGCAAAGTAAAAAAAAAAAAAACGACAACAAAAATTTAAAAGAAAAGGAAACATAAAAGAAAATTACAGCTAAAACCTTAAGAAAACGCAACACCACATAGGTCTACCTTACCGACTACAAGGATAACCCAAACAAATTTGCCCCAAACGTTATGGCGGTTCCGTGTGGCGCGGCGTAATCGCGCACTCCTCACAAATATTTTTCCTGTATAATATAATCGTCATTTGCATTCTGGGAGCTTCTTAGGCTGCTCCTTTTTAAGGTCCTTTCACCATCGCAACACAAAGGTACTACACCACTATCATGAGCACAACAGCCGAGTCGCCTGGTGTGGCGCGGCGTGGGACCCATTCCAAGCGCGACTTGCTTGTTTTGTTTCGTGTGAGACTTTTGAAAAAAGGATATAATGTACTTCCCTAAGCTTTAAGGTGCCGTTTGCAGAGCGGCACAGTTCTGCAATAAAGCAACGGATTCCCCTTTTTGTGGAGATCCTTTGATGATGATGATGACTTTAGGTCTACCTACCTATACCCGCCTTTGTTAGCGTCGGTCGTCGCCGCCACCACGCCGCCGCCGCGCCGCTGCCGTACCGCCCTCGTCCTCCTGGTTGTCGTTGTGGAGCGATTATTCTTTCCTTATGCCAGAAATCCTTTTCGCTTTCGCGATCTAGGTACCGAGCAAACATTTAAAAAGCTAAATCGGAGTCGGGTGTAGAAATGCCGTGGTTTCTATTTTTTGTTTCTTTCGGTTTAAGGCGACAAGCTCGAGGACAAGAAGGACGCGACTCAAAGACGACAAAACCAATTTACTGCCCATTTACCTACTTCAAGGAAAGCTGTGTCTATATCCACTGCAAGTCCTTTCATAATGTTGTCAATTTAGGGCGTATTTCCAGAACCTTTTGAGTTATTTGACTTTTTTTTTGCTGTTGCCTTGGTTTGTTTTGTTGCCACATCCTCGAATGAATGAGGTGGCGCTGCAAAGTCAAACTTCAGGGTGTCATAATTAGTCACAAGTTGGTTACAAGAAGTCTTTGATGTGATTGTGTGAAGTAATATTTTGAGGTGAAGTAAATATCACTCCATCAAGTCAATGTCTTCCTAGACAACCTGATCCTGAACTCACAATAAACTCGTAAAAACCCTTAAGGGTAGACCAACAAAAAAAAAAAGACGAGACATCATCGTCACCTAGTCCTTTTTCTTGGTTCCTTTTCTCATTCGTGTTGTTTGCCAATATAATGCCATTTGCTTCCAGTCTGCCATAAACACGCACCAAGTTTAAGAACACTCCTCCAAAGTACGGCGAAGATTGTTAGGGAGTCATTAAAGTCATATAGCTGTCAAGTCAAGGTGATATATTGATTTATTTACCTACCTACGGGTTTTTTTTTGCCTTGTATGTGGTTTGAAGATTTTTTTATTTGAGAGGTTCGAAATATTTATTCAATAACTTTATTATACGCCTTTAATTTAAATTTGATTAATACACAATCAGTAAAAGAATTATACTCGTAACAGGAAGGATTTGCGTGGAATTAGAAATTTGAGGGCTTGAATTTGGTACTGAATTCAGACTATGAGAGTTTCTCTCTTCCATATTTATGACTTATGAAATTTCTTTTTTTTTCGGTTTTTCGGGGGTACGAGTGTAGCCAAATTTCCCCATTTAAAGTCTTTAAAAACCCAAGTTTTTGAATAATCCGAGGAATCTTATGTTCTCAACCAATTTTACTTTCTTTGAATGTACAGGTGCTAACTATTGGTTTTCGGCGACCGTGCGTCGTCGGTCGTCTCAAATTTGCCTTCCAAACGTTAAAGAGTAAACTACGAAGGGCCAACATCGGAAAATTGGAGCAACGTCCTCATAAATTTCATCAACCTTCGTTATGTCACTGAGAAATAAAAAATAATAATCTCAAAAAACGGATTTTTCACAAATTTTCTCCCAAAAACCGTCTACAAGTCCTCCTGTCTAAAGTTCTTATTTGCATAGTTCTTTATTTGCATAAAGCGTCAAAACGTCATAACACGCCAATAAAAAAGTCCCAATTTTTTTTAAAACTTTGTTCGTCGATTTTCGATCATAAGTTAAGCCATTTTTAAATTAACCTGACTAATAGTTAGTTAGTTTAACAGACTTTTAAAATATTGCAATTAGAAAACTTTAAAACTTTTATAATCCTCTAATTTAACAATACAACAAAATCCGTTTTTGAATCCTAAAATCCTATTGAATAATTTATTTGTAATTTACAAAAACTTTTTTTTTTATATATTATGTACATTCGGATTAAAAGTATAAAAGATTGAAGTTAATTTATTTCATATGAGATTTTATTTATTGACTTTATGTGACATGAATGGTGCGGGGAGTCGGGGTAAGGAGTTTGGCAGCTATTATACCCTCACTCTGTCGCACTCATTATACAAAAGTCAATGTTGATGATGAATGATTTAATGGAATTAAATCAGCCGCATGTCAGACAGAATCTACTAAATTATTTGTTATTCCATTTATTCGGTATGGCATATGGAGAGAGGGTGAAGGTGAGAATGAATGCAGATTGATATCTATTGTGTATAGATGTTTGTGTGTAAAATGTGATTATACATTACACCAATTCCATATAAACTAACATGTCCAGGACCTTTTCGAACCTAGCCAACCTGATTACTATTCAACAGCTTTGCAACAACATTCTATGGTGTTTTGTTAATGATAACTGAGAATGGGGAAAAAGGGGTGTGGAAGTGGGCTTTTGTGGGACCTTTAGCACCACTTAAGGCAATAGAGACACCAACATACAAAAACCACATGTGACTGGAAAGTTATTAAAATAGCGAAGGACATAAACATATTATATGTACATACGACAGAAGAAAAAAACAAAAACAACAAAACAACGAAGGAAAAGTGAAAAACAAAAAATGAAACAGGACGAAAACAGTAGAACGCGTTTACATTTTCAATAAAAGGTCCTTTATGGCTATATAGGATTAGATTTCCTGTGTGATGTTGTTATGTGTGTTTTTTTAGATAGTTTTTTGTTGTTTATTTGTTTTTTGTATGAATATCCTTTTGAAAGGATACGGACTTGAAAGTGTCACAAAAATGTATATCACACCTAAATGCAACCATGTTGAATGTGTATCGTATATGTGTGTCAATTTGGTTGTTTTGCCGCATTGGGTAGGGATGGGCAAGTAGATAGCTGAACATAGTGATGGGAGAATTAATTTTATTTAGTGGAGCAGGCACTGTACGAACCTATTCTATTCAGAAAATATGTGTGACAGAGACACATCAAGTGGCAATTTGACAATATGTATGTTGTACTTGGAATGTTTGACAGAGAGAAGGAGAGAGATAGAATTCAATGAATATGGCCTACTTGCTCCTTTGTTTGACATGAGAATTTCAGCTCGACAGGACATCATATATTTTTATATAGATTCATGTATGTGTATGTTCGTTTGTTTAGTTACCTATTATTATACCGTTTAGAGGATATAACATTGAATGGAATTGCATACTTTTTTCTGTAATTTTGTCTATGTTTTTATTTTAGATATGTAGGAGTTTTGAAATCCTGGTTTATTTGTATGTGAATGTATTTGTAATGGAATACTATTTTATAAAATGATGAATGGATGGAACATTAATAATTTAAATTACAATTGCTTAACACAAGGATTTGTATTTATTGTGTATTTGATTGGTATTCTTGTTTGTTTGATTGTGATGTGTAAATAAATCATTTGAAGAGAAAGCACATTTATTGTGATGGGAATCATATATTTCTGAGTCGTCTATATGTTGAAAAGTCGTGTTAACAATAATTGTCTGTATGTGGGGGTTTATGAGGACTTTTGGAATTCTGAGTGGAAAAGCCTGTAGTAAGGTTAGATGTTATTATACTAGTTTGTGTTCAAAAGATTTTTCTTTTAAAAATAATAGCTGCAATTAGTTTTGACTATGACTGGATGTTAAAAAAAGTATTACACTGTCTCCTTTAAAAGATCAACAATAGATCTTAACCAAATTTTCAATAGTGTTTCCAACATCAATTTTTCATTAATTTCATTACATTCCATCATTCCTCTTAGCCATCCATTTAAGAGGAAATTTAACTACCTACTTGAATATTAATCAATTTTCTTGGAGGAAAAGTCACGAATTTCCGGGTTTGAAATTGAGCATTCTCTTGAAAATTACCCAGATTATTTTTTAATAATAGTTAAACTAATTTACTCAGCTGAAAATTATTCAATTTAATTGGTTAAAAAGAATCAATTTATGTAGTTGAAAATTATTGAATTTATTGATTGAAATCAATGAATTAATTTGTTTGAAAATTGCTCAATTTACTTAGTTAAAAATAAACAACTTTACTTGGTTGAAATTAATCAATTTACATGGTTAAAGGCCAAACAGTTTACTTGGTTGAAAATAACTCAGTATTTCGGAATCAACTTTTTTCGTTTAAAATTATGAAACTGACATATTTGATAACTCAAAACAAAATTTAAACATCCAAATTTTTCTTCTCTTAAAATTTCATTGAAATTTAAATTAGGTTTGCATTGGTCAAAATTCAAATTTAAAATGACAGCATGTTTGATGAATGTGAAGGCTAGTCATTTCGATTCGTCAAGACAGTTTATTTAAAATTGGTTAAACGAATTTGCTTGGCTGATTGCAAGTAACCAATTGAATTAAAATTATTAGAAATTTCCTCAAAAAATGTGGAAAAAGATGTTGTTGATTAATTTAACTTTTTTTCTCACATTTCAAACCGATGGGATGTCTTAATTTCTTTTTATTACTTTCCAAATTAAAAAAAAAAGATTCGTTTCATATTTTTGTTTGTTTTTGTTTTCATCTTACTCTTTATATCTATAATATTTTTTCGTGTCAGATATTAAAAAGAAAAAAAATCTAAACCCAAAGGATCCCTTTCTTATTTTCGCTGAATCATCTTTCGGATTTTATTTTTAATAATTTTTTTTTCTTCTATTTTTTTGAAATATTAATCAGCTTGATGGAGGGTAAGCATCACAACCACTAATAAATACCCTTTAAAGTTCAAACTTTCTTTTTTTTTTCATCTTGTTTTTTTTTTTTTATTTCTTGTGAGCGATAACTTTTTTCAGAAAAAAAAGAAGAAAATCTCTCGTTTTCCCTCGTCTTTTCTTTGTCATTAACGCTTTAATTTATATTTTTTTTCTTGCGTTATAGTTTACTTTATAATCATAAGCTTTTTCAAACTCAAAAAAAGCTAATTCAATTAAATCCTGTGGCTGGAAGGAGAGAAGGAAAAGGGAAAAAAACAGAAGAAAACAAAGTAAAAATGAGAAAAAAAAACTTTAGCTCTTTGCGGTTAACCACGGTAATTCAATAATCAAATAAGCTGTGTGTATTAATGAGTGGATTAAAATATCCAACCGGAAGGATGGATAGAAAAATCCAGCAATACAGAAAAAAAAACAAACGATCAACTTAAATGAGATGAAGGCGAAGAGATTTAGAAAGACAAGTAAGGAAAAAAATCTGCATTTTTATTTGTATTTTTCAAAAAAAAAAAAAAACAATACCAGCAAAGTCAGCTAAATGCAATGGCAGGGATTGACTTTTTCCGTCATTTCTTTACCCTTTACCACAAGGTATACATATATTCATAGACAAAGTAATGCGTTATGTTTTTAATTAAAAACCATATTCTGACTGTTGGGCGCCATTTAGTGGAACATTGGGCGCCAGTTAAGGATATGAAATTATTAGAATCAAAATGAAATTTCTACCACAGACACATGCATGTTAATGTGAAAATTACTTCATATATGTATATGTATGTATGAGTGTGCATGTTAGTTTACCAACTGCGCCCCGGCTAATTATCCTTTAGAAAATTGATTTATTAAGGATAAACATTTCTGTTTTGCCAAAGAGTCCTTAAGGGCATCATTTTGCCTCTCAAATCGACTGAACACTAAACACGTCTCCTGGTTTATTATTACTTGTGTATAGTTATATATGTAGATGGTTGTGTATGAAGCAATTTACAATTAAGAATGCATTAAGATGCACACACATATAAACGGGAAGGATGACCGAACGACACGAGAGAGTATAAAATTTACCCTCTTTCTCGTCGTCTCTGCACCCTGTCCGATGTTCTCTTCTTCTGACAAGAGTTTGTTTAAGTTAACGATGCAATGTCGCTTATGGCACATTCATCTTAAGGGTTTTTGGTTTTCTGTTGTTATTATTGTACCGTTACATTTTATACCTGTGTATATAAATATGAATACGATCGATGTACGTACATACATATATACATGTTATATATGTTTTGGTTTGTTTTCTTTTTTTTTCTCGTAGTCGTTGTTGTTGTTGGAATCCATATTTGTTGTGCAAAGTCCCTTGGGGTTATAGAATAGTTCTTTGGAAACCAATGGAGTATGCCCTATAATTGTGTGTTGTTACAATCGATATGGTTAATAGAGCTGAGAAGTCGAAGAAAGTTTGAACCATGTCTACGTCGTATATTAAGGATTGAATACTTATTTTAAGGGTAGACGCTTAGGTACATATTTATATATGTTTATAAGTGAGTTGTTTTTGTTGAGGTTATAACGTTATAATTGAAGAGGCAAGCTCTTATCGGGTTAACCCATCAGAGGTGGGTAAATATTTGCCATTCGAGAGGGGCCATTAGATTGACTCTAATTGAAATATAAAAACGCAGTACGTAATGACAGACACCCCCTAACACATGTAAATGGTCGAGTAAACAAAATTAACATTGTAAACAGACATTTCATAACCAATATAACTGTAGGATACCCAAAAATATAATTTAAAATTAATCTATTCTTTTCCCAAATTTCACATTAGGCTTCTCTTTGTTATAAAAAGTGTTAGATGCAATTTTTGTTCGACCTTATGTAAGCAGATGTCATCACTTTAATTCAGTCTACGTTTCAATATATGTATATACGAGTGAGAAAATTTCACCCTTATTTTGTTTGTATCGGATAGATTATTGTGTCACTGAGTCAAAAATTGAGTGAATAAGATAGGATTCTTTAAGACATTTTTTTAATTCTATATGTAATAGCCACGTTTTCAAAATGAAAAATATTTTCGATGTTTCCTTTTTTAATCTTGAAGAATCATAAAAGTTCCATTCAATTTATAGATAACAGTTGTTAGAAGAGTAAATGAGTAAAAATTCAAATCAAATGCTACAGTTCTAAAAAAAAATGTAATCGTTCTACAAGCAATGGAATGTCGTAGGTATCTCAATTCCTGGATAAACTCGGTATCTAGCTCATTTGATTTTGAAGCTAGAAGAAAGTCAAGAAAGTTGGCTGATTTTGACACTTTCCTTAAAAAAAAAGTAGTTACTAAGAACTTGAGTAATCACTACCGGCCCCTCTGAAACCCTAGGCAAAGTTGAAGAAAAAATCTTATAATAAAGTCGTATCAGATTGTAAAATATACCTACTTAGTCTGCACCAAATCCAAAGAACAATGTTTACATTTTATGAAATAAGCTTATTTCAATTCAATTTTCGTTATTGAAAGGCAATTACATGGTTAATAAAGCGAATTAAAAATTCTCCATTCTAAAGTTGAGGAACTATTATTTTTAATTGACATTTCAATCAATTATCATCAATTATTTCTCTACGTCAATTTGATGTGAGGAACCCAGCCATCGTCGTCGTCGTCCTTACAAATTATATACCTTCAAAAACAATGCCCCATAGAGGGAACTCATAACTCTTAACAAAAAATCCAAACCAATAACCCAGAAATCATCAGAGGTTCACATGATGTTGACCAAAACATTGTAACTCATTGAAGAAACACAAACACACAGGACACAGGACACACAACCATCACATCTTCCCAATTCAACTGCACACAAGCCAACGTTTATTGTCAACAAAAATATTTCAACCTTCGTTTGAATTCGTCAACATCACCGTTGTCATCGTCATCATGGTCATCATCATCCTCAACAGCGTCCATAGGTCTTCCTTTAGAACCCATATTGAGAGTGAAACGCATGACTTACCTGATGAGAAATCATCAATCAATCAGTCAATCAAGTGTGTGAGTTTCTAAATAGACATAGTTATGCATGAGGTCTGTTCGGATCTCCTGTGTGATGTGCATTCATGTCCTTTGAATGTGATACTACTCATTCTTAGTCTCATCATCATCATCATCATCGCCATTTGACCAGAAATTGTTCAATGATGGCTAATGTTCGTTCAATTTTAGTAAAATTAAGGACGACCTAAAGAAAACATGAAATATGACAAAAGGATGCTAAAGGACATTCCATAAAACAAAGCATCATGGTTACAAGAGTCTTTGGAGGGTAAAAATGAGTTCTTTGGAAAATGTTTTACGATACAAGCAACAAAGATGACACTTGATAAATTAAATTTCAGTCTCAGTCCTTCAAGTCCTTTTTAAGGAATTTTTTTTTATTTTTCTTTATCTTTTTAGAAAAAAAATTTAAATATAATTTTTAACACAACATCATTTAATTAAAATAAGCTTAAAACTTTCTTCTTCTTTTAAACTCGTTTTGTTTTATAATCTAAATGTATGGGATTTATTTTAATTAAAAAACTATTCCTGCCCGTTATAATACAGAAAAGTAGATACACATATCCTTGTTACTTTTTTTTCATATGTAACCATCAGTTTAATATTTTTGTTTGCAAGTTGAATAAAAGTTTTATTCATAATCCAAAATCACCTCTAACAATATTATTATGAACCTACATTCTGCATAAAAAGATTATTCTTATTTCTGTTTAGTTTTTATACATACATACATATATTCACAGGATGCGGAGAGAGTAGTAAAAGTGTAAATTTCAAGGATTAATTTTAAAGACAAGACAATTATAAAAGATTTATCAAAAACTGATATTCTTAAGGAGAGTTTGGTAGTTTTTAAAGTTATAATTGATAAATTCATAAATTATAATCTGCGTCGGGCAGGTCACCTAGCTCGCATGAGCCATGAGGAACCTGCTTGGAATGTACTTTACAGTACATTTTATGGTATTAGACAGCGTGGTAGGTCATGTTTACGCTGCGCTGGCGCTGGAGAGATGGCGTAGACCAGGACGCCCGAAGCCTTGGGGGATAAATGGAGATACTTATTGTTAAATGAAGCTAGGCCAAGATCCAGGTTTTCGAGTCGATAATGATGATGATGAAGGGGGTGTGGTATCCACCCAATGTCTCAAAATTGATATCAATTTAAATAAGCTCTTCCAGTTCCACTTCTTGATGAAACTAATGTATGTACCCTAGATTTTCCAATTTCAATTTTTTTGAAATTGGAATGATAATTCAGAGTAGAGGGAGGGTCTGCGATAAATCTCCATACTTATTCTTACTATTAAAATGGCGCCCAACGCAAAGCAATTGGAAACAACTGTTGGTTGATCAAATTCCCTAGTACAATTTCATCCACATCTCATCATTTTGTTAATTTTACAATATGTCATTATCAACTTATCCTGCAATAAGTTATGTATCAAATATTTTCTTAAAACTTCCAAATTTTAATACCCAAAAAAGAAAACTAATTTTCTCTTTAAAACTTGTTGCTTTTAAGTTTAAAATCATCAACAGCATTATTTTCGATACGAAGATTAAGTTTAAAATAAGAACAAAAAAGACGTCAAAAAAGAATAAAGTGGAGAGGCAAGGTAGTGTAAGCACAGGAAATATGTATCCCACTTCTGACACCTTGTAGAGAATATTTTCTTATACCTATATATTTTAAAAACGAAAGCCTTTAAACTCCTGAAAATAGGTTAAAAAACAACACACACTCTCATTTTCACATTAAAAATTTTCCCACCACATCGAAGGGAATTTAATATCCCCAGAAACTTGGTAAAGAAAAGAAAAAAAAAAGCATATAATATTTGTGAAGGTAATACAGGTATCCTGATTCCTTAAGTATAAAAAAGGACTATCATTGTGTATAGTATAGTAATTAAAAAGTTTTACGTGTTTGAAATTTTCAAATAGATTAAAATATTTAAGTTTAAAAAATATGATACCTTCCTGTACTCGTATGTATGCTAGTTTCGTATGGCAGTGAGAGTGTACAGTTTAATGTGCTTGTGGTTGAGAAAAATATGTTTTGAAACCTAATGAGTATGAAAAATAAGAAATGTTATAGTCATGAAATTCAAAGAAGATGGAGTCATTCTTTTTTTTTCAAGGGTATTTATTTATTTAAAAACTTTCTGTGGAAAAGATTCCACCAAAAAACACGTACATATATTCAATTTTTATATTTATTTATTATTATATTATTATTTAAATATTCTAACTGATGAATTTATCTTAATTTTATCTTTCATTTTTCTTTTCAGAAAACGGTATGTAGACACTTAAAATAGTAATAATAAACACTCGTGAGTAAAAATTTTCTTATTCTTAAGAAAAAATTCGTATTAGAGTTTCTTTTCATTAATAAATTTGTACCTTTAAGAAAGTTTGTATTATTCTGACATTTAAAATTTTGTGTATTTCTTATTACTTTTTTTTCGTTTCATTTTTTTCCAATTAGTGTCTTATAATAAAATTATAAATGTAGTTTTATTTTTTAAGCATACAATTATTTTAAAAAAGTCATACAAACGTGCCAATATTTGTATTTACTTTTTTATTTTTTTTAAGACAAATAATTATGTTAAATAAAATATTTAGAATTATAATTTAAATTTATAATTTTATTATTAAATTTTGTTTATTTCAAAATTACAATAAGTCAAATGTTAAGTTTTTCGTCTATTTACCCGATCGATTTAACTTAAATGAAGCAAAGTCTTTAGTTTTTAAACTCTCAAAAAAAAAAATTACACTCATGATTTTAAATAGACTTGATATAATGGTCCTGCAATTGTTGATGTTTTATATTTTTTAAAATTCAATTTTTTATAAAATTTAGAATTTCAAAAATATATTTATAGAAAACTGATTTTTAAGAAAAATAAGTCTTAACAATTTGAATTTTCTTTAAATAAATTTAAACTTTTTAAAAATTTGTGGAAGTTCTGGAATAATTTGTATGCTTTTTAATATTTCTCTAGAATTCACTTTTAGCTTATAAAATTATCAGCATTTAAAGATAAGTTATGTTTTAAAGCGAGGCGTGAGATTCAGTATCGAATTTTGCCTTATTTTTTGTTTGTATATATATATTTTTTTTATAGTATTTTATTTTAAATTTTCATATCTTATAATTAATTTTTTTTTTAAATATTCTGATCCAAAAGATGGTGAGAAAAAGAAAGTTGTGTTAGTAACACTATTTATAACTCAAGAACGACTAAGCTGATTTGGCTGACATTTTGCACAGAGATAGATTTTAGTTTGGAATAGTGTATACTGCAATTTTTCATGTCACGCCAGAATAGCTGGACGGATCTGGATGAAATTTGAAACAGAGATGTTATAAATATATACAAAATATAAACAAAAAATACTATTAATATTATGTATTTTTCCAGTGCGATGCCGGCACAAGTCGCTGGTTTTTAATATAAGAAATTTTTGACATTTTTTAGTGCAGAATTTTCCAAAAATCTGTTTTATGTTGAGAATTTTATAAATCAAAGATAAAATGACTTAAACATTTGTTTTTTACATTTAGGGTTAATTTTTTAAAGATTTTTTTGCTGAAATTTAGTTTTATATTTAAATTTGTTTACATTTTAGCAAGTTGATACAAGAAATAAGAATAAAATATCAATTTATTGTCTAAGACCATTCTTTATTCCACTTGCTTTTGTAGTGTTTGGGTTCTCACGACGACACTACTATATCTAAAGTTAATTATTCAAAAAAAAAAAATGCTTGAATTGAAGTAAAAAGTAAGTGAATGTATGTATTTGTAAATTTCGAAATTAAAGTTAGATGCAACTTCATCAAAAGAAACACTTTTCAGTAATTTTCGGTTTCAATTTCTTTAAGAGATTTCCGTCCATAATTCAACTCTATATCACCCATTTTCAACACAAATGACAAACATTCATGTCCATCAAACAAAAAAACACGTCCCATCACTTTAAAAAACATTCAAAAATATAACTCGTCGCATTTCTAAAACCGAAAAGACACGGCAAACCAAAAAAAAAAAAAAACAGTTCTAGCCTCTTCCATCACCAAAAAAAAAAAAACATCACATAGAAAAGTCCTTTTACGATCTTCACTTAAGCCGCGTCGCACATTTTATTATGCCAATTTTTATGTATGAATGTTTGTACTCGAGTACGAGTACGAATGTCTGAGTAGCTCCTGACTTGTCCTAAACCCGTCGTCGTCGTCATCGTCGCCGCTTTGTATATTTGTTGTTGTTGTTGTTTATGTTTTCTTCTGGCAAAATGATAAATGTACTCGCTTTTTTACTCTTGATTGCTGTTTTCGCCTTATGTTTTTTTTGTGCATTTTGCAGAAATATTTTTTTTTTATTTTTGAAAAATGTTAAACACGAGATTTCCAAAAAAAAAACAATAAAAAATGTCTAAAAGTTAAATGCCTTAAGTGTTATGTTGTCTCATGCACAGGACCATTTTTTTTATTCGCATGATGCCGACCATTAAGTACTTTAAAAAAAAAAAAAAACAACAAGAGGAACTGAAATTCGCCACGAAGGAAGGGTAAGGGAAAGAGTGTATCTACCTCTCGCCACCAAGAATAGAAAGACAAACAATTTATATTGCTCTATATACAGTACCGTTTTATTATTATCCTTACACTTTATCTAGATGTGACATTGCTCTGTGGTTCACACAGAAGGAAAGGATTTTCCAGGATACAGGAATTGCTTTATGGCCAAATGTTGTGGTTGGTACTTGTGAATATAGGGTGGCACAAAATTAATCAATCTTTTTTTCTACAACTATTTCTGTGAAGTGGAACAGATGATATCCTATAATTAGATGCCGAAAATGTTGTTGAACATTTGTGCCCGTCCTTCCGCATTGCCCGTGACTTTGTACATTGCTTGATGAATAATCGACTTTAAGTAGTCCAAAGAAATAGAAGATTGGGATGGTTAAATTGGGCGGTGCCACTCTCTTTTTCAAACGACATGTTCATCAGTGATAAGTCATTTCTTATGGCCCTTTGGAACACGCCATTAACGGTGAAAATAATGCCGATGCGATGGTGTTCTTAAAAAACGGTCCATCACACACTCCTTCTGATGAAACACCGGAAAGATTTTGCTTATTGACGTTTTGACAGATTCAATGGAGTTTTATTGCTTGTAGACTTGTGTACTGCTGCTTTCAAGTTTGATTGACATACGAGGTCATTTGCAAAATCTATGGCATTTTTTAAAACGCTGATGAATTTTGCGCCATCTTGTGCAACCATCTTTTGAGGGCTAAAAATCTCAGAAATTTTCTTTTTGTGTGTGTGGTTTGAATTCTTTTTTTCCTTTGCTTTGTCTTCATTGAAGCTTAAGTTATATCCTTTTTTTCTACTTGTGTGCACTCTTTTGCTGTATAGATATGTATGTTTATAGACGTATGTTTACATTTTCTACGCCTTAAGGCAAGGTGATAAATGAAGTGACTAAATCGTTTCTTGGTTCGTTCTTCGTTGACGATGTCATTTTTAGGTACTCCTGTTTTTTTTTTTTAAAGATGTTTGCTCCTTGTTCGGTCACGAACAAACATGTGTGGAGAGTTGTTACATATATTTTATGATTCTATGAAAAAGGAGCATGTCCTTAAGGTGTGTGCCCCGTTTTCCATGAACCAACCGCATCAGGTGATGTGTGTTTCGTTGCACACTTAAAAACACATACAAAGGCACAAAACACGACCAAACCCAAAAAGTTGAGGTTTACTTAAATCCGATATGGCCGCACAGTGCACACATACACACAGGTAGCGAAAAAGTGATTTATTCCCCAAGGCATCTGCTGGCTTGATGTGTGTTTCGTCCTGGGTCATTTTCATGTCCTTTTTTTCGGTCAAACAATAGACAACAACACACAAAAGAGGTGCAATATTTTTTGGATTAAAGTTTGTTTGTTTATTTTTCTTGAAAAAAAAAGAAACAAAAGGAAAAAAGAAGGCACCGAAATTCGCAAAAATTGGTTTTTGCCAAAATCCGGGTAGGCTATCCTGGTTATCATCGAGTTCTTTATTTAGTTTTGGATAATTTTCTATGCAAACAAAGATTAATTCCTTAACACATATCTTCTTATACAAACCTGCAGTCAAATGTTTATTTGTTTTTCGATCCCTTTTTCTAAATTTTATACCTTTTCTACTTATGTATATTTGACCTTAAAGAAGTTCAAAGGTATTGCTTTTTATTATCCTTCAAACTCCTAATGCCTACTCATGTCTGCTATGAGTGCCGCACCTGAGGTTCCTTACATATCTTTGACCTAGCTCGCTGTAAGGCTTCTTGAGAATGTACATATTTTCATAATTTATGTATATTTTTGTGAGTGCATGAGTGTGTGTGTGTGTGTGATGTAACATCTTATGCCCTAGTACACACACATAATTCTATGGCAATTGTGATTCATGACAACTTGCTTCTATGGAACATGACAGGCATTTGACAACTGCCAAATACAGGGAAGATGAAGATGTAATTGGCTTAAGTGCTGTTCGGTATGTATTTACATATGTGTATGTGCATAGTGAGATACATAGCTATGTACATACATATCTGTGTTTGTGTTAAAAATGATTTATCTTTTCGTAATTAACCTGTAGTGTATGTATGAGTTAAAAATAAGATGAGATAAGTAATTAAGGTGAGAAGTGGTCGGATGAAACACTATATGCCTGCCCTGCCTATCTTCTGCTTCTGCTTTGCTTAAAAGATTTATGGTTAAAGATTCACGATTTTAAAGAGTTCAAAATGTCATTCTAAAGGTTCTAAATTCTTGTTTGTATGTTGGTAGGGAGGAAAGTTTGGGTACATTACAAATATTGTTAATATTTAATAAACTTTGTTTATGAAGTAAAAGCTTGTTGCTGTATTGTAGTTTGGGAGATTGTAATAGAAAATATATGTAGTTACTAGGTCAGATGCGCCTTGAACACTTTTGGAAGTGATTTTTGTGAAGAAATGCAGAACACTATAAGTCAAGTTAAGACATTTGAAGTATGTTTTGCTCAATTTAGGTACAAATGCTTTCCTCGCTTTACATCAACTTAAATTTCTATTCTAGGGTATTGCATGGTATTATTGGTTTAAACATTATTGATTTTAAAAATTTAAATGTTTGGGGTATATGTCTGAACATTCAGTCAATGTGAAAAAATTGGAATGTTTTTACTGCAGAAATTCAAAACTTTGAAATTTATAGATCACCATCTTATCTGGTTGTACTTGGTGACATAAATATTGATACTCAAGATTTAAATAACGTGATCACGAGTAAATTTCTTGATGTTATGTCTAAGAAAGGCCTAATGAATGTTATCAAAAAGAGTACTCGAAAATGTCAACTGGTACAGTCACTTTAATTGATCTCATATTTGTTTCATTTTTAAAAATCAGCAGTTATAGAAACTAATATATCTGATCAATTTGCATCATTTTACAGTATTAAACACTATACAAAACAGATTAACTTATATTGCAAAGCACAATAAAAAATTATTCAAGAAAAAGTCAACCGACTTATTTAACAAACGAACTGGAATGCGATATATGAAAACGAAAATGACGTTTATCAACTATACAACAATTTTGTCTCAAAACTGAAAAGTAGTTATATATATTATAAGAGAAAAAAACGCCAAATGAAGAGTTGGAGTCCAGTGAGGAAAGAAAGCCGCACACATAGTGTACCCCAAGGGTCAAAACTTGGTCCGGTTTTTTAATACTTTTTACGGATGCACAGCTTTTTCATATGCAGGCAATATAGCTATTGTTGTTAGACACCGCGATTTCTACGAAGCAACAGGAGTTTGATGAAGTCACTCGATGGTTCCACGATTTTGGATTAGTCATTAACGCAACCAAATCGAAAATTATGCATATTCGTGCACCAAACAAGCAAAAACAGACAATTAATATTTTCTTTCGAAATCTTCAATGTCCGACTTCAAGAAAAAGTGATGCCATTTTAAATAAATTAGTGTAATCAATCAAATACCTTGGATTAACAATAGATGAATATTTTCTGTGGCACGAGCATATTAATAACGTAAGGTTAAGTATGAGGAGTGCCATGTTTGCTTCGAAAACGCATACAGATAAACTTCTATTCTATTCTATTCTATTCTATTCTATTCTATTCTATTCTATTCTATTCTATTCTATTCTATTCTATTCTATTCTATTCTATTCTATTCTATTCTATTCTATTCTATTCTATTCTATTCTATTCTATTCTATTCTATTCTATTCTATTCTATTCTATTCTATTCTATTCTATTCTATTCTATTCTATTCTATTCTATTCTATTCTATTCTATTCTATTCTATTCTATTCTATTCTATTCTATTCTATTCTATTCTATTCTATTCTATTCTATTCTATTCTATTCTATTCTATTCTATTCTATTCTATTCTATTCTATTCTATTCTATTCTATTCTATTCTATTCTATTCTATTCTATTCTATTCTATTCTATTCTATTCTATTCTATTCTATTCTATTCTATTCTATTCTATTCTATTCTATTCTATTCTATTCTATTCTATTCTATTCTATTCTATTCTATTCTATTCTATTCTATTCTATTCTATTCTATTCTATTCTATTCTATTCTATTCTATTCTATTCTATTCTATTCTATTCTATTCTATTCTATTCTATTCTATTCTATTCTATTCTATTCTATTCTATTCTATTCTATTCTATTCTATTATATTTGTATTACAATATTTAACTTATTGTATGTATTTTATTTTATTTGCTATTACCTATAACTTTTTAAAATGTTATTGCATGTTTCTTATGGTGATAGATGTCGAAAATCTGTCCAAATTTAGTTCGTATTTTCAATTTCCACACAAAAATCTCATTAAATTAAAAGTAATAAAACTTAGTTGACAGAAATTTCAATCTGGCAACTTCTAATGACAATTTCTTATCATGAAACCAATGTCCTTTCAACAGAAAAATCTTATCTCTCCCAACACTATCTATTTTTTTTTGTCTTTTTTATCTTACTTTCAACGAGAAGAAACAAAAAAATTAAATCTAATTAACCTAGAATGAGGGAGACAGAAAAAATTGAAAATTCAAGAGTAGCGAATTTCTTAACTAATGAAAAAAACGTGCCAAAAACAACCAAATTCAAGTTTAGAATATTAAAATAAAAATAAAAAGAAAATGAAAAAAATAGATATCTAGATAGATTGTATATAATGATGAAGAAATGTAAGAAAAACGGAAACAAAAATTACGCACAAAAAGCAAAAACATTTTCCCACAATGACATCTCCTGTCACTCAGAGATAATCCCATCTTCCTTTAGGGATTTCAGTTAATTTTTTATTTTTTTGAAGAGAGGGCATTTTCAGCCTCTTAATTTTTACGTGTCAATTTTGTTTAAGAAATAGCCTCTGTTGCTAGAGAAAAAAAAACTTCAAAAATTCAAAGTTGCAACAGATTTTGTTGTTTGAAAAAATACAAAAAAAAAAAATATCCTGCGACCAGCTACCGTTGTCAACCAAAATACCAAAAAAAAAACTCCAACACAAGTGACAAAAAGTTTTGGAAAAACTTTTACTAAAAGATTTCCAAACCAAAAAGAAGAAAAAAAAAACTTAGAAAATGAGTCCTCACAAGGAGTTTGAGTCATTCCTGTGATGTTGGCGAGGAAGAAAAGAATATTATAAACAAGTATTTCCGAAAAAAAGTTGGTGTTGTGCGGCGACATGGTGTGTGTCCTGTGTTGCAAGAGATCACTAGAGGGATAATGTACTCAAAACTGTTAAAGAAATAGATCCATCAGAGATTTTCGAGAGGTAGCTCTGGAATATATATTTTTATTATTATTATAATCCCTATGGAGCGACGAAAGATATACACAGGATTCGTATTTTTTTTTTTTTTTTTCGGGAAGGTTAGGTACAATTTGGAGCACCATTTTTTTGTAGGGTCGTGTCGTGTCATCATTGAGTGATGGTGATGGTGGTAGTGGATATTATACACAGAAGCGAAGTTGAAGTTCCTAATCTTTAAGGTAATAAAGTTTTAAATTAGGTCGTCTGAGGACTTGGACTTGAGGGTAATTATTTATTATTATTATTTTTTTTTTTTTTTTGAAAAAAAAGAAGCTATACTTTCAGTCAATTATGGTTTTTCGGTAATTAAAAGAGACTTAAAAAGAAATCTGAAAGTTTTATAACTTATAAGAAAAAAGGAAACTTTACAAAAAAAATGAAATGGAAAAAAAGAAAATTTAATTTTTGATCATAAATACGTAATTACACGCGGTTGACACTTTTTGCTTTCATATATACATATGTATGTACATTCCAGGCACGAGGCGTGACTTTTTTGGAAGCGGAAGCACTTATGATTGAACTTAAATACAAAGTTTTTATCAAGATCATATTTCTTTTATTACACAAATGTAAAATAAAATTTTATAAAATTCATTTATTAAAATATTAAATTGAGTAATAGTTAAAACTAATGTAAAAATTAATGTTAGTTTCATTTTTTAAGAAAAATATCATTGATCAGAAAACATTAGCATTAGCATTGTTGACAATGCGATTTGCACACACACAGATAAAAAACATAACAAGAACACACAAGTGTTAAATGAACTTTTCAACCCCTATTTCAATGAATGAGAAGAAGCAAATAACTCATATCTCTCCTTTCCTGCTCTACTTTTGTTTTCACAAATTTTCATAATGAGTTCACTCAATTCAATCTTCAATTCTTATGTGAACGCCAACAAATAAAAAAAAATTGCTTTGAACGAGATTGAGTGAGAGTTGAGAGTAGGCGATATATCAGAATGCCTAGCTGGTATGCATTCCAAATATTTGTTTGCAAGCGTGAGTGTATAATGGAGTGATATTGTGCAATTGAAGTTTGAGTTTTTGTAGTTATAGTTTTGCATTGTTTTTCCTGAACGACTTTTATTATGAGATTTTTTTATTTTACACAAGAGATTAAATGAAATTCGATTAGGTCAGTTTCGAATTCAAATTTCTTTGTTTATCATATACCTAATTTTTTGAATTGCTTTACGGAAGCACTCATTCCACTCAATATATGGACGCTTCGTCACTGGTACATTCGTACTTAAATGACATCGTCGTGAGATTTAATTGTCATTTATGTTGTTGATGTCCTTTAGTCTTAAGTCAAATTTGGCTTAAAAGAAAAAAAAAATTATGAAAAATTCCCACAGGAAACTTGGTTAATAAATACAGCCCGAAGAAGATCCTGAGTATTCTCCTTTCGAGCTTTTGGTTGACTTCGAAGTTGCGAAATATAAGTTGAAGAAATATGTAGCCGCAATCCCTTGTCTTAGTCATGTTCTTCTTTTCCTCAAAGGGTCTAGCTAGGACAGTTGAAGACGCAGCTGTCTTTTTTAAACCCTTTTCTTGAGTGGTATTGAATTCTATCTAAACTAATTTAAGGGAATTCCCAAGAACTTGGCTCCCATGACAGTTTCAGAAATATACTTCTCCAATTGAAGCAAAGGCGAATCGTTTAAAAGTTGATGGACTCCTTTTGTAGATTAAGTTACGATCTAGAAGTGTTGAACAAAATGTCCTGCTCCTGATTCAAAAAAAAAGTTTGTTATGGCTGCAATTTAAGATGACATTGATAAGGCGTAGATGGGCGAGTCAAGTTTTTTAGCTTTTAAAAAGATTAGGCGCTAATTTTTGGGAATGTTATTTACTTGCATCTTCAGTCTTATTTTTGATGGTTCTTAGTTTTACTTTATGAACTAAACATACTCACTTACTCAAATTTAAGAGACATTTCTTACAACCATAGAGAAATCAATCTTAATCCATCAAAGAAAATCTCTCTATATAGCCTAAATGTCCTTGTTTACATAAAATGCTTTAAAATTTAAAATAATCATCTATGCATACATATAAATTTTACTTACACAAAAGTGAACCCACATTTCAGTGATTCATTGGAACATAATATATATTCTCTTTGAGTATCACTTAACTCCTGTGGCACACACACTAGATATTTGTATGTATGAAGATGAAGGAGCATCCAAAGGATATCTTCATCTAAAACTACTTAAAGCCAATTCTGGACCATAGGATGTTGCTTAATCACCTTAATGTACAAATCCCTCACAACCATACAAATATGTACCTATATATAGATATACACAACACACACACAACATCGAAATTATAGAGCTAGGTATAGTGTGCTTGCACCTTAACCAAATGGCATGGATACTAAACAAGACTTAACCTTCCATCGTTCCAAATTTTGGAAAACGAAAATGTCCTCAATGATATCCTTTCACATATGAACACCAATCTACATACTCGTAGATATACTTTTGCTCCTTGCATTCATCCTCTCGTACCGCCCAACTTGAGGTGTCCACCTTCTATGGCCTGGCCATGGAATGAAATAGCAGAATCTATGAATTCAAATGACACGCAATCAGCATTCTTCTGTAATTGGTTTGGGATCTACAAATCCAGAAGGATATAACCTCAACACACTTCTATACCTACCTACATACGACTAGAAGGTATACTAAGTACATACCAAACAAAACACAAACTATGCTCGTGCCTATCCAGGAGCTTGAAGCTGGGACTACGACTCTCTATCGCCTCAGCTGAATTCCGGAGACAAAATTTAGACCGAAAATCCTGCTGCCTACGCCAAAAATACCTAAGATCCAACTATATTTTGGGATTTGGGATGAGAAGGGGTGAAGGGGGTATACAGTCATAGAGAGTATGGAGTGTCGGCTCAGAAAGCAATTAATATAACTTAAACGAGTCCTGATGGTAAATTCCACTTTGCGTACAATGCGCACGTAACGGATAATATTTCCCAAACGACCCGTTCAAATAAAAAAGTCGACTGATTTTATTTTTTCCCAACAGTTTTCGTCCTTTTTTTTTTGTTTTTTTATTCGAGACTCGGGCAATCTATAGGCCAATTTCTCTCATCTGTGTGCCATATAACCAAGTTGTGCTGGTGCTGGGTCTGGAGCTGGTGCTGATGAGGCACAGTTGAGGTTTAAAACCGTATCGGTATCGCCATAATCGTCCTCCTTTTCCTGGATGAGGGAGGAGGAATATGCGAACAACCCAGCATCAGCACCACGAGAACACGCATAGAACAATGGTAGCCAATAAGTGGCACAAACTATACGGAAGTAGATTTGCTTTTTGGCCAAAAAGGAGCGAACATGAACGAATTGAGACTTAGCCCTGGGCCGACAACGACAACGACAAACCCAAGTTCTGGTTTTTTGTTCGAAAAAGTACGGGGTTTTGTGCTTACTTTTGCTTTTACGATGGCGACGCGACGGTGATGGTGATGCGTGCACATCCTGGATGATGATACATTCAACAAAGATTCCCATGAGACGCTATTTGCTTGGTGTAAATATGGAAGATACGCATATGTATGTGCAGGTGGCGGCGGGCGGTGACGAGACGGCCGGCCGTGCGGTGGCGGCGGCGGGAAGAGTGCGATTGTGCGTTGACCTTTTTATTCATTTTCGACGTTGCGACGACCGACACCATCAAAAATTTCGATTTATGGGTTTCCGGATCCGCATCCAGGGCATATACTCGCAACACTCGCCATCACTATCGTTCGCCACGCCACCGACATAGCCGCCGCTGCCGGCTGGTGGTTCGGTCTGGATAGTTAAGACTGATTCCTTGAAAAATAAAAGACCTATACGAGCAGAAGTGTTCGCTGTGCCTTATCCCTGAAATTCAGTCCACGCGCATTGATTAATTTATGGCATTTGCATTGCTCTGAATATATACATACATATATATGTATGCAGTGATGGATTTATGCCTAGGCCCGCGAGGCCTGGGCCTAGGGCGGCATGATTTGAGGGGCGGCAAAATTTTTGAAATTCCAAAATTTCAGAGACGGAAAAAAGTAAAGACAGTTGCCTTGGAAAACAAGTTTTTTTTTTCTTTTACTTTTCAGTCTATGATTAAAATTTTAATTTTTTAAAAGATCAGTTACAGTCTTTATCGAATGATGCTCTTTACTTTTCGTTTCATTACTGAAATTAATCATATGCTTACAAAGCTTTTAAAAACTACTAAATCTTAATAATATCGAAACTTGCAAAAGTTATTAGCAAAAGTTATTAGGTGTTTATTTCTAAACGTTTTAACAAAATTCAGTTCAAATTTAAATGTTTAAACAAATATTGAACACAAAAAAGGTTATTTTACATGAACGACGGTAGTAAAACTTTATTGCAATTCGCATACATAATCGTCAAAATGTCATTTAACCACATTTGAATACAAATTTTAATGTAAATCACGACCATACTAGAATGTCAATGTGAATTATTTCTTATTTCACTTGAATAGACAACTTTTTTTGTACGTGAAAATAATTATTTCGGTGGTGATGTTGCTATTTTTTTCATTAAATTAAGTAAAAATCTACCTATGAAGATTTTTGTTTCAACCAAACATAACAAATATGAATATTCCCTTGAAATATTAAAACATCATTTTTGTCGCCAATTTGTTTGATTTTATTTCTCATAACTTAAATATCAAGTAGCAACAGCTAGCTGCAAGGCTACGAATGACTTACCTCCCTTTCGAACATTTTGCGAAATAATTAAACATAACAAATGCATCCATGCAACAAACTACAAATTTGGCAGCAACGAATCAGTTTTTACAAAAATTGAAAAATCTATCCAAAACGAATTTAGAAATTCACTGGCACTGGAATTTATTGCTGAAAGCGAAGATGAGAAACCGACTACACGGTCTGAAGCTATGGGATTGCAACGAAAGTTGCAGCATTTAGAAACAGCAATTCTAGTCATCGTTTGGAATGTAATTTTAGATCGATTTAATGCTGCTAGTAAGAAGCTTCAAGAATCTCAAGCTGATTTATCATCCGTTGTGCAAATCTATAGTTCTCTGGCTCTATTTCTTCAGGACATGAGAGACAGACAATTTTTTTCTGAATATGAAGAAAAAGCCAAGACACTATCTGGCGTCCAAGATTATTATCGTTATGATATGTATTACATTCACGTAGTCTTCGAGATGTTTACCCAAATGTTGATATTGCTTTACGTATTTTTTTGAGTATTCCGGCTACAAATTGTTCAGGAGAAAGATCTTTTTCTACTTTAAAAAGAGTAAAAATCTATTAACTTGCCAGTATGGGTCAAGATCGACTTAATGCTCTTGCATTACTGTCTATTGAAGCTCAACTAGTCCAAGAAATTGAGTATGATGATATAATTGATATTTTTGCGCGGACCAAAGCCAGAAAAATTTTGAAATTGATTAATATTAAAAAAAAAAACATTTATTTATTTGTTTAATGTTTATTACTTACATGACTGAAATATTTATTAGTTATATTCTAACGAAATAAAGTTATTATAAATTAAAGATAAAAATATTGTATCAAAATTATTTTAATTTATTCTAACATTAAGGGCGGCGCGATTAACAGGGCCTAGGGCGACATCAAGTCTAAATCCGTTACTGTATGTATGTATATGTAGATACATTCGGATTTTTTTGGCACAGATGTTCGGTTCTCAATTTCGGATGGTTTTCGTTTCTACACGAGCATGCATGAGAATATATACATACATACATATGTATATGTATGTAGATACATGGATTTGGAAGGTTGGTGGATTAGATACAAGTGGAATAGCTTTCTTCATCAACTACATATATGTAAATACATATGTATGTATGTAAATATTCGTATCTGTATCTGAATGTATGAATGTCTATCTGAGCTTGAAAACAGAAGTGTCGAATAATTTGGTATTCAAGCCATTTGGTTGAATATACTTTTGCAATGAAAAAGCAATCGATTTTGTATTTTTAATGAAAACATAATATTTTTTTTATTTTTGAAACAACTCTTATTTGCATCTTTTAGTGGTGTGGATTATTTTGGATATTCCTTGGACAAACTTCAAAATTTGAAATTCAGTTTTTCCAAAATATGTTATGTATTTATCTTTTTATTTTTGTTTTTATCTAAGTTAAAATATTTTAAATCATCTCCGTGCAAAACATCACAAAGTTTGAAATATCAGTAAAGGTAACTTAACACACAATTATTTATAAGAAGTTATTCTTAAAAGGTGAATAAAAAGCCTCTAATTTTAAATATCAAGGAAGACAAGATAAAGGCTGATAATCGTTTTTAATTTAATGTTTTTAGATATCCTCACTTTTAAGTTCAAGCTTGCTCAACAAATATGCTCCTTCCTCGTTGAATAACTTCTTCCTCACTGGACATTTTCCTATCTTTATCTCAACAGCCATCTTCTACATCTATAGGGAAAACTTCTTTTACTTATACTATTCTCTCCGAGCAAACTTTTTTCTCAGAGAGCAAGTTTCTTACTCAACATGCTAACTTTTTCCTAAGACAACAGTCTTTTGCCTCAATCAATATTCTGCTTCTAGCTTGTGTTATGTCTATTTCATAGTTACATTTGTTATCTCTTGTTTCTTTTCAAAATTGAGGTTGTCTCTTATTTCGGTATCTGTCTTTGGATGACTTCCCTGATTAATCCGGCTCGAACAACCAATTTCGGATTCAATTTAAAAATCTTATACAATCGGATCCTGAACTTTCTTAAAATTAGATTTTTATGTCAGGTTTTTCTCATGTTATGATTAATTAACTCAGAGTATGAAAATATTTTAAATATGCAAATTTTTCTTAAATTCCATTGTTTGCGAAAAAATTCCAACTCACGTTTGTAGCACCTGTCACACCTCAAACAAGGCAAATTATAACAACCCTCTCAACGCACCCATTCACTCCTTCAGCCCCTGTTCTTAATTAAATCAACACACTCAACTTATAGCCGATTAGAATATTGTCCCTTAATGTATCACATGTGTTTCAAGTTCTACAAACTGTCACATCGCAATAATCTTCTCTTATCTCACTTAAGTACATGAATATAAAAAGTATTAAAATTACCTACCCCAAAAAATAAACTTGAAGAAAGAAATGACTTCTTTTTGAAAATCCAAATCCCAATCCCAAAAAAAAAAAAAAAAAAATTCAAACACATGTACATCTGCTACCACAAAATCAAAAAAAAAAAAAACAAACAAACAAACAAGACACAAAAGAGTGTGTAACTACACATGTCACTCATGTAAAATTGTCTTCATTAAAAAAATATTTTGTTGTTGTATTGTGTTTTTGCCAGGAGTTGACGTCAAATGAAAAATTGATGCCACGAATGAATAAATAAATGAAATGTTATTTAAATTATTTTTTTGTGTATCTGGTTGTTGATATTTGTGTGTGTGTGTAGTTTGTCACCTTCAAGTTGAATGATCCTTAGGTTTGTCCATATACTCGTAGGTGGCGCTCATATCGTTCTTATTTTTGTTTATTTTACACCGAAAACAAAATATAGGCTACGATTTTGACGCCTATTTTGATAAAGAAGATTAAAGAAGATGAAATTCATAAGATTACTTAGAATTTTCTGTCACGTGCATGCGTCATTGCCACACGTAGTTTAGTTATTCATAAAATGTTCAACAAAGTCAAAGTCGTTCGTCAGAAGACAACCTTAAATAATATACATCATGTACCTGTGCCTCTTCCCTTCTACCTGGTGGAAATATAATCCCCATCATTCTTTTTTGTCTTCATGAAGGGAAAAAGAATATTTGTATTATCTTCAGGTTTTTTTTTTTTTGATACTGATGTCCCTTAACTTGGGAAATCGTCCTTTTCCTCACATTTTTTCATGTAAATGACTGATGCCCTCCGTTTTTTTTTTTCTCTTGTTTTTCTTTAATATTTTTTATTCTAACCTTCTTCCTTGGTTCGTTTAGTTTTCTTTTTATTTTTAACATGCTCTTATATCTACTTAATATTTTTCTTTTTTTAGGAAGCATTTTCCAGATTGTATTACATTTTACAACGCTTAGCTTTTATTGAAGATGATATGACTAAAAACTGTTTTTTTTTTTTTCTTTCTTTTTGTTCTTCTCTCATCTCATTTTTCCTAAACGAAAATGTCAAAAAAAAGAAGAAAAATAATGTCTAACAATCCATGACAATGTTTATCCATGCGAATCTTGGGTGTCATCAGTTGGGCGCCATTTTATGAATATTTAATTTTTCGCGCCACTAACAGTTAAATGTTCATAAACATAACAAAACAAAAAAAAAAACTAAAGCTAATGGTTATTTTACTTTTTTTTAAATATAATAAACAAAACACAAATTTACTTTAAGAGAGGGGCATCGATTTGTGGGACCTATCCAATCAGAGTTAATGGGTTTTCTATTGAATGGAAAATAAATTTGGTTACAATGAGATTGTTTGTTTTTTCTAAGGATGTAACGGTGTAAATTAGCTATGCCTGATGAAGGTTATTACCAAAGCTTAGTTCTCTTAAATATTCTGACTTTTGATTGAAATCTTATTTGACTAATGTGATGAATCAGACAGTGACGAATTTTATTTTAACAACCAATGTTTAGCAAAAAAATAATTAAATTAATGAAATTTTTGACATATTATCCGGAAGCAAGATTTAAAATTTAAAAGAGTTTTTCTTGTTTAAATGTAGTTACATATTAGTTTCAAAAACATTTTTAAACTGACAAAATGTAAGTTAGTGAAATTCATTCATCAGAAATTTAATTGTGTAATTATTTGCAATGATTTGAATTGAACACAATTGAAGTATAAGTCTCCAAATTTTTTTTAAAAATTAATGCTAACTATGTATACTTTTTTTGTGTTATAAAGTTCTAAATGTGGAGCTGTTAAGAGGCATTTGAAAGAAATTACATTTTTTTGCTTCAAATATTTGCATAACCTTTAATCATACATAAAAGATTTGTAATCAAATTTAAAAAACATAATATGTTTTATTTTTTTGGTTTTGAACTTTTTTCATACGGTTAATAGTTTCCAAGATAAATGTAAATTACCATCAAATACAAAAACACCCTGTAGATAGATCAGCAGACTAGATAAGCAGACAATTTTGCTGTGTACATTCTTTTATTTGAAGTTTAAAATGATTTAGTTATTAATAAAAAAAAAAAAACAAACAAATGAATTTAAAATGGCGCCCAACGCAAAACTTTAAATCTTTAAAGCAATATTTAAGCTGACGATGATGTTTTCTTACCTTTATTATCTCTCTATTACTATCATAAATATAAGTTTATTTATAACTCCTTTTGTTGCAAAAGTTGAACTTTTTTACTCAACAACTGTAACTGAAACTCATCGTGATGTGTTTGTTTCAATAACAAACTTTTTCAGCCATTTCTTATACTCTCTTACGTTCATTTCTTTATGAAATTTTAATTCGTTTCAACTGAAAATATCTCCAATAAAATAGATTTAGTCATTTCCAATACACCTAACTCAATTTATTTGCGTTGTCATATCAGCATTTATTGTTTTTTTTTTTACATTTTTGATTTTTTAACAACTATGATGAGGGATAAAAATATTTTATCAGAAATATTTTATTTCACAAAGCAAAAAAAAAAACAACAAAAACATTAAATTTCTATTTGAAAAAAAGGTCGTTTTGTAAATTGACAACGGTTTTTGCTATATCAATACAATTATGTATGAGATTTTTCAGAAAGGGAAATATCCACCACCACAAAAAAAATAATAATGTAGCCCAAATAATTGATTTGATTATGTTTTGAGTGAAATGATTTTTTTTTATACTTAACTCAATTTTTTTTTCTAAGATGGACAGTGTTTTCCTTCAAGCTTTGAAAATCAATTATTGGTATAAAGGTAGAAGTTAAGTGGTGTAATTTCCTTTGAAATATATCTACCTGTATTTTTATCTCTGTTGGGATAATTTAATTTAGAAAAATAAAAAAGAGAAAAAGTATCGATATTATGTTCTCGTTATTAACTACCCGGAAGTAAAAAAATGTATCTTCAATGTAGGGAGGGCGACAGAGAGGAATGGACAAGCTATAAGCTAACAAGATATTTTAGTTTAAGGAAAATTTTGAAGGATTTCTTTTGATGTTTAGAAAACAAGGGAAATTCAGTAACATTAATCCAATTATTTTGAAGTAGAGGTGCGCAGTGTCTATAAGAAGCTAGAAAGCAGTCAACCATCAGTTAACTTTTGAATAGCGGTGGGGGGGGGGTTTGATTTGAGGTCTATAGCTTGTAATTATATGCAACCTACATACTATATTATTTGAGAAGGGGAATAAAAGTGACCATTGAAGTGCGTCCTGCTTCCACTATATTAAATTTCGACTCTTGTATATTTCAACAAAGATACGGATACTAAATATGTATACAATTTCAAACTTAAAATTCATAGCTTTATAGTAATTTTGTCATTCATCGTTTTGTGTTGGGCGCCATTTAAAAGAAATTAATTTTTTTTTGGTGAATAACTCTTACCAAAATACACAATAAGATGCATCAAAAAGAGTCAAAGTCATTTACATACAAACATATCGAGTTCATATTTGTCTTTGCGTTGGGCGCCATTTAAATTTGATTTTGATTTGATAAATAAAACGAAAGTTCAGGATTCAGGTTCGTTTTACAACACATTACATTTTTCATAAATTTGGGACTCTATTTATAACTTTAACCTTTTAAAAACTCAGTAGTAGCTGAATGAAATTCGTAATTGTATAGTCATTGCCACCCTCAGAAAAAAAATACAAAAAAAGTTGAAAATATTGAATTGTTTTAATTTCAACTTTAAAGCATTTAAGTTAAAGTCAAAGTTATTCAAAATTTAGTTATCTGAAATTCGTGTTAACACTTTTTTCTCTAGGATCAATATATTTTAATTTATTATGTAAAACTAAAAAAATATGAATCCTTTGTTTTGGCTGATTATTTGATCTTGAAACTGCTAAAGTTAGATTATGTTAAATTGAATAAAAAATTACCTGTCATTTCTACAAATGTCATGTCCTACAAAACAAAAACAATCTCAAGGTATCCAGGATTCTTTTATAGTCTCTGGCAAATATTCCTATACACATTTTTGACAATCGTTTAACAAGCTCATTCCGGTAAATTCCTTGTCCTGCTATAAGATATTTTATTTTATATATACATATATATATTTTTTTTTGCTATTTGAAGTTTCCACTTTAAACTGTTGGTAATAAAATACCCACTACCATCTTATCCCGGTGCTTTTTTAAGGAATCTCTTTTTTTCTTGGTGAATTCGTCTTAGAGTCCGGGTTGGGAATGCTTTCAACTTGAATAAGTCTAAGCGGATTTTAGTGATGTCCTTTATAAAATAAAATATAAAAATAAAAAATCGTAGATATACGACCTTTTAGCTTCAATTATTTTGAGACTAGAGTCTCTAGACAACTAAAAAAAAGCATTAAAACGAAACCTTAACCTTTGGATTGGATACGCAGAACAATTCGTCATGTTTTTTTTTTTTTTTGTATATTTCACCCTCGAATTCATGAAGAGAGTGAGACGAAAATCATTTCAACAGGGGGTGACTTTTTTTATTGGATTTTTACAATCCAGTTGTGTCATTTATATGATTTTATTGTTGTTCTTCTTTCTTCAACTAAGGTACGATCTTTTTTTTTGTTTTGTTGTGGTTTGAGGATGACATCTTCGTCAACCCTCGTTCTTAAACGACAACGCCATAACTTTAAACTTTGGCTCCCGTTAACAGAGGGACGTCTTGTGTGCAACATCTAAATGTATATACGTACAGCGGTAATCCTAATTGAGCTTTTAAGGATTAACAAGCTAATGTCTATGGTTTTGTAATGGATATGCATGAGAAGTGACAGCCCGTAAAATGAACCAAAAAATAGTACTGAAAAAAAAAGAACTCAAAATATACAAACCATAAAAAATACATTGTAAAGTTTGAAGATAATGTCATGAGATTTCTCTCTCTCCTTTTTCCTGTCTCTGAACTCTAAAGGACTTAAACTTTATAGTCAAAGTGATGGGATGGATTTTCATGTGATGAAATGAAAAGGAAAGTTTTATATTTTATTTAGGGGGGTAAACTTTCATTTCCCTCATAGTTTAATACAAGCGGAATGTATTCCCTTTTTTGGCATTAAATTTATCGTATGTGAATAAGGTTAAGACCAATTGATCTTATAGATTGACTAAAATGTAAACTTGGTTTTGACCTTTTACACTCGTTGCTTTGAGAAAATTGATATCAAAAGTAAGAAATACCTGCATATACATACATACATACGAGTCCTTAAAGCGAAGTGTTTGATGTTTTTGAATCTTATTGTTTTTCAAGAGGGAGTAAAACAAATTTTATAAAATAGGGAATTTGGTCATAAGATGGGACATTTTTGTCCAAATTGATGTTTAGATTAAAAAGAGGGGAAATTTTTGGAATAATTTCTTAAATTTGAAATGTTTTGTTTTCTTGTCTTTATTATGAGTTAAGCTGCATTTCCAAGTTTTCTTAAACTTTTTTTTTAACTCTAAGTTATATAAATACTCAGGTTTTAGACTTTTTATACCTATAGATACACATAATTATATATTGAAAATGTTCTCTCTATCAAAATATTTGAAATCCCAGGCTTCAGGTTTTTTTTCGAAAGTTCTTTTTTTCTAATTTTATTTTTCGAGGGTTTTTATTTTATTTTATTAGAAATTTCGAATTTTTATTATTATGTATTTTTATTTCTTAATTAGTGCTCAGATTTTTCAAAATTCAAAATTTATAATTTTTCTTGGTTTTTGAAATTTAGTTTTTCATTTTTGTTTTTATTTCAATTTTTTTTTATTTCACCGGTATTTAAAAATATTTAATGTAAGGTTTCAAAATTGTTTAATATTCCAATATTTGTCTTATTATTTTATGAAATTTTGAGATTTCCAGAATATACAGGATTATCAGGATTTTTGGCCTTTAAGCTCAAGAGTTCTAAATCATTAATTTTATGAATTGCATTTTCATTTCAACTGCAATTTTTGATTTACGACTTTTAATCGAAATTTTACCAAAGCCTTAGTTCAAGTCCATGCTCCGGTGGACCCCTAAGGCAATATTAAAACCAAGCTTTTAACAAAGTCAATGATTTTGTTCAAGCCAAAATAAAATACAGTCCCAAGAAAGTCCAGTTCCGCAACCAATCCGAAGTACAAAGCTAGGATCAAGCCCAAATCAAACTTCAAGTTAATGTAAACATCTAATGCATAAGTCGAATTTTCAGTCCATGTCAAATTATAAAGCTCCTGTCAAAATCTAATTCCTCGAATTTAACCTCAATGCAATGACAAGTCTGAGTCTAAATCTTGAACCGCACTGACATGAGTCCAAATCATGGCTCTTTTTTTCTTTATAGTGAAGTAAAAATTAAACATCTTTAATCTCCACTAAATGCAACTTATCCAATTTTATTGTTTTCTTAAATTTAACGAAATTTCTGTTTTCATTTTTTCTATCTTAAATTGTAAATTCCAATATACTCGCACCTCTCAGTCAACTTAATTTAATAAGTTTCAAATCCATTTCTGGCTTTTGTGGCCGAGCTGGAGTTTCTTTTATAGTGAATCATTTTGAAATCTCTCCACCGAACATACATTTGCTGATGTAATTGAAGAAGTCCTTATAAAATTTCGTAAATTTATTTGTCACCTTTTTTTTTGAGGTGGGATACATATAAAGAATAAAGATGCAACATTGAAGAACTCGGTGGTTTTGTTGGGAATTGAAAGAGAATCTGAGGACCAAAATGAAGATGAAAACGAAGTTGAACATTTTCCTGGATGGGGTGTTAAAGTTTTGTTGTGATTTTCTTCATCACAGAATTCTGTCAACGTTATTTTGTCATTGTCGTTGTCATCAGAATCGACTCAACATCATCGTCTTTGGCTTCGCTGCTTTCGTCGCCGCGACAACGACTACGACGACGAAAACGTCCACCGCCACCCGCCACTACCACCACTCTGAACTCTGATGAGATGAAGATGATGATATCGAATTCAACGCTGTTCACTTGCGGGACTTCATTTCAAAACCGCCATCGCATCGACATTAATGTCACTCCTAGACTCCTTTGCCCACTTACTATGATGTGTAGGTGGGTGTGGTGTTGTGCGGTTATCATCTGTAACACTTTGTGCGGTCCTAAGGAGGATAAACTATAGTAGTTTCTTGGAATTTCCATTTTTTCGCCCTCCGTGTTCGTCTCTTCCTCTGGGAAGTCGAGTCGTTTTATTTAATTCTTTGCCAGTGCATCCTCATGCGGATGGTGATGGTTCCATAGTCATTTCAAATTAACGTAATGTATTTATTCGCTTCCTTTGGAGGAATGATAATGGTTTATGAGGCAAAACTAGAGAAGTCCCAACGAATCCTGTAAAAGAAGACAATTTTATTCGATTGCAAAAAAGGGAAAAAAAATTAGTTTAAAAATAAAATGAATCAAGTGGAAGGGAATTGTATATACGAGTAACTTATGTAAAGTCAGGGAGGAGGGGTTTCCTATATTCATTCCTTATAATCGAAAGCTGTTAATGTAGGTTCCTATTTTTGAAACAGGTATTTCAATATTTTTTCTTTCTTTTTTTGTTTTGGGAATGGTATTAAGAGAAATTGCGTTTATCTAAAATTCAAGAGAATTTACTCTAATGGATTTTATGAGGCTGCATGGGAATATAATTCTTATCGAAACTCTTTAACTTTGTCTTAAATTAATAACTTTTCAGATTACGAGTAATTTGTGTGCAATCATAAAATACAAAGTAATAATTTATAGGGAACTTTTACTTCCAAGAGAACAATTTTTTTTAGTGCTAGAATAAAATAAAATAAAATAAAATAAAATAAAATAAAATGAGATGAAATAAAATGAAATAAAATAAAATAAAATAAAATAAAATGAAATAAAATGAAATAAAATAAAACAAAGTCATTTTAAAGTAATATGAAATATGTAAAATAAAATTTAAAAAAAGATATTAAATTAAATAAAGTGAATATGTCATTTAGTGGTACAATTTTTTAACTAAGCTACGTTATTGTGCTTCTAGGGCGCCGATTTATTATTTGAAGTCAAAGTTATAAGTTTG
Organism: Scaeva pyrastri; assembly: GCA_905146935.1. NCBI lineage: Eukaryota > Metazoa > Arthropoda > Insecta > Diptera > Syrphidae > Scaeva > Scaeva pyrastri. The sequence goes on from LR989927.1 coordinate 58,888,555, forward strand.
TAAATAGAAACAAATCATAATACCTTGTTCAAATTTGTCAAAGAAGGCAGCTATTATAAATTTGTCTTTTATCTATATTCGGCTTCAGTCCTATTAGCTTTACCTTAACTTGGTACGTATCGTTTTTTGATATTTTTGTTTAATTTTTTATAAAAATCAAATTTTTGATGGACGAAACTTGTGTCTCAAAATTTCAGCCTAAAATTTTAAGTTTCGTCTCCGGTGCCTTCTAACTACCTAGTATCTTCTCGTATCTCCGATGTCTTCCCAAAATTTATAATACCACCCTAATTTATAATACCGAAAAACACAATTCAATTAGAATCTTTAGAATGCGTTTTGTATGCATTCTAATCAATTTTTTATTCTTATAATTTCATGGTTTTCCTATGAAATGCTTTTTGGCTTCATTATAAATGTCATTTCATTAGCATTCCAAGCATTCCAATGAATCTTCCATCAGTCTTTAATTTTAATATTCTACCAATAGAACCTCTTGAATTTAGGTTCCCGCTTAGCTGAACCTCCTGTGCGTATGAATATTGAAGAACTCTAAAGCGTGCTTTTTGAAACCGCAACTTATACACTCACATCACAAACAAAAAAGGTAAAAAAAAAACAGGAAGAACGAAAAGAATCCTTGAATTACCACACATAATCAGGTTTATTGAGCTCGAGTTTGGCTACGTATGCAAGCACATGTTGCCAATCCACAGCCCCCCAACCGCCTTTAATACTTTTGTAATGTTTATATGTTCTGCAGAAGGAAGACCTTCCTTAAATATATACGCCAAAAAACCACACACACATATGTACACCCATACGGAGACATTTCACAAGCATAGAATTTATGTTCTCAGAAAAGGAATCAACATATCGCACCGTCACCGCGCACCATGTGAGTGGTTTAAGATTCAATCCCATCTTATAAATACCGCCAAGTTGATGGGATGTGTGTGAGCGAGGAACAACAGGATGAGAAAATGCAAAAAAAAGAAACACAAGGACGACGACGAAAACCAGAAACCGTGCAACTTAATTGAAACACTGGAGCTAAGCTGAACGCCGAACGCTGAAGCTGGAGGTGGAACTGGAGCTGGCGCTGGTGCTGAAGTTGGAAAGTGTGTGTGTGAAGATTTTGAAACAGCAGCAGCGTCGCGACTCATTTTTTACAAATATTTCATTTGGCAATCGGTTTCTCGTCCTTGTTGTTGTATATGAGACGGGACGATGCGAGGCGAAGCGAAGCGGAAGAAGTTCATTCCAGGAGTAGGTAGGTAGATGGCATTGTATACAAAACTGCAACACATCTTCGTCCTTCGCTTTGCTTCGCCTTCATTTCCTTACTTCTGACATTGCTTGTTAAATCTCTGCGACATTAAATTTATCTGAGCCAAAATGGGTGGTGTTGTATGAAAGGGGGAAAGGAGCATGGTTACACCTCCGTCCTTCGGTCGTGTACAGCGTTGATCCTTTTTTCTTCTATTCGCAATCGCAACGTTTGCCTCAGATGAAAAAAATACCAGAGACATAGAGCAGAGTGAAACACTATTTTGTCTAGTTGGTATAGAGGTGGCAGGATGTTATTTACAATACCAAACACACACACACAGAAATACCAAATCCTTGTTCCTTTTTTGTTTTGTATAAGTGTGTGTGTGTGTATCATGGCAGTTTATGATGGGAGAACAATTTTGCAATTTACAATTATAATGTATCACAGTTTGGATTGTTTTGTTTTTGTGATGCCGGGACTTGGCGTTCCATTTTGTTGTTGGCATCAGCCAGCTCCAGCTCCAGCGTTGTCTTGTGTACCTAGTTTTGTGGCTTTTACTTCTTCATCATCATCATCTTCTTCTTCCTTTTGTTGTTGTGCTTCTCCTTTTTAGCAATTTGTAATGGTTAAATGTTAATTTTTTTTTCTTTTTCTTGGGAAGAGTGTGTGTCGTGTATTATTTTGTGTTTTGTGTATGATGGTGTGTTGTTATTTATTTGAAATGATAAGCAGAAGATTGTCGTGAAAGCAGGAAATTGAATATTAATATTCTTTTGAATGATGAAGTTATTTTTCAAATTATTTTTTTTTTTTCGTGTTGTGGGTGTTAAATTAAAGTGATAAGTTAATGTGTCAGTTAGGTCACACTTTTGTATTTATATACACAATTTTAAAGAACTTGAATATGAAACTTTGAGTAAAAAATAATTGAAGTTGAAAGATGTTAATTTTGGCATTTTTGTTTTATTTAATTAGAATAGTTGCCTCTTTTAAACATTATAACATTTCTTAAAAATTTCAGTTTTTATTGAATTTCATGGAAAATTTAAGGAGAATTAAAATAGTAATACCGGACACTTAGAAATTGAATGTAAAAACATGTTAACAATATTAAAAATATGCTTCAAATAATCCCTAGGTCCGTATTTTTAAAGCGAACAAGTTATCAAAGACATAATTTCAATTCATTTCTCAAATGCATCAGGCGACCAGTTTAAATAAATGGCTTCTAATCAGTGTTGCCACTGTTTGAAAAAAATTCCGAAGTAGATTCACAAAAAAACGCAATAGATTCTATGTTTTCGCAGTAGATTTTTCTTAAACAGCAATTTTTTTTATTAAATACTAGAATGCCCGGCAAACGTTGTCTCGCCCCAATTTAATGAAGAAACTCAAGCTATTAAAAAATATTGTTGTTGCTTATTTGATTTTCCATTTTTTCATAAAGTTTCTAGATGGCCCGGTGTAGCGGCAGGATAACCAAAGTTCATGTCCTAGTTGTTGTAACCATTTGTTTCGTTGTGCTGAATTTAAAACAGTAACCGCAGATTGCTTTAGTTTTTATGTAAAACGTGGTCCATGTTTAATACAAATAAAATACCTTCTACGGAGATAAGAAGTAGCCTATAGAAAATTTCAGACTATAATCTGTCTCTGTCAATTTTCAACCAAATCGGTTCAGCCGTTCTTGAGTTATAAATAGTGAAACTAACACGACTTTTTTATATAATAGATATAAGATATATGTATATTTATAAAAACATATACATGTGTAGTAAATAAAATAAACATAAATTTATCTTGAGAAAAAAAACAAGAATACAAATAAAAGATAAATAACACTGTTCAACAAAATTTTAACTTTTTTTTTGTCAAATGAAAACTTATATCACATTTTGAAAGTACTAGGGCCACTAAACAATAACATATGAATAAAAAAAATGACACGTCAGGTTTTCTTGTGATATCAAATCATATATTGTCATTAAAAGTACGAACATCAATTTTTAATTTTAAGCTCACCGTCTGAGAAAGAAAACTTATTGAAATAATCGACAAGTCCCTCTGAATCAGATCCAATTGCTGCATAATGTGCATAATGTTCCACTAAAAAAACTTGCTCATGAGACTACTATGATTTGGGTATACAAAGATGACAGCGAATGGGTTCAGTGACTGACCTAAATTAAATTCATTCATGAAGATTTCGATGAAGTATAGTTTTTGTTCAAAAACTTAAAGCGCAGTAGATTTATTTTTGGAAAAAAATGCAGTAGATCTACTGCAATAGCAGTAAAGTGACAACGCTGCTTCTAATCTGTTTACCTTAAACCACGCTCACTTACTGAAGAAAGGAAACATACATTTTATCGTTGTAGAAGGGAGCTACAAACGAAACAAAAATTGACATGACAATAGGTTTTATTCTCCAAAATCCTCTGTTGCACGAGGCGACCATGCACAATAAGAAGCTTCGTTTATGTTTAATAAAAATCCGCCAACATTTTCGTGTAGAAGAATAATGTGAATAGGTTTTTATTGCACCAGGCGATCTTTCTCCTAACGAAGAATCTTCACTGATTTAAGCTTACGAGTTATATACAAATCTCTCCCAGGCACCATTTGATCAGCTGTCGAAAAAGCTAATTAAACTGTTTGGTTTCAAGCACACACAAAATTAATCATCAAAAAATACAAACAGGTACATACCAAAATATAAAATTTTACTGTTGCTATTAGGCGGAGCGATGTATGAAAATTAAATCAGACAAGAAAAGAAGATTCCTTCACGTCCATGCTCTATCAGCATTTGTATACATGTTTCCCGTGTCGATTTCCTAACAAGCTTTTGCCTACATAGCTATTCAATAAATGTTGAAATGTGTTTCTCCAGCTTTATAATTTTTCTATCTTCTCCAGGCGATCATAAAGGAAAGTAGATAGACTCTTTGAACTAAAAATATTTCAAATGTGCTCAGGACGATCCCCTTACTTGCTCACAAACACGGGAAAATTAAATCGGAACCAAATACAGACCAGAACAGACAGACATAGTATGAATGTCTTTTTTCTCTCTGTCATTCAACCAGGTGAACTTTAAAAGTTCTTTTTTTTTAATTTCTTTTCCTACATGAATTAGTAATTAGTATTGAAAAACTAGGAATTTGTGTACGTATAACTTTTTAATAGTACTCGTATGTAGTTGTGTTTCTGTGCAAATTTAAATAATTAAAAATATATCAAGAAAAAGATCTCGTTTTTCCTCTTTCTCCTCACATCATTCCCCGAAATTCTAAAGTGTGCTTCTGTAGACTTTAATTCCATAAAAATTATCAGTAAGAAAAAGAATTTTGTTTTTATTTTTCACTAGCTTTTACCCGCGACTTCGTCCGCATTATTTTTTTGTTTTCTCCTGTCCCCCTGCAACAATGTCCCACTATCGTGTTCCTGTGGGAATGAGATATTTTCCCGAAGTAAAAGTAGTCTAAATTTTGGTACCTTCCTACCCTATAAGTTAAGTAGTGTGATGGAATGTCGCTAAGTTTCGATCCAAGTAAAACTGTTAAATAAAGACAGTTGCATCAAAATTTTATCATAAATTCCCTAAATTATGGCGCCTACCTACCCTCTAAGTTAGAAAAGTGATCAAATACTAACTTGAAGTCTTAGTAACACTCAGTTAAAAAAAAAAACATCAAAATCATTTCAGTAGCTATGGCGTCATGCGCTTCTTGACACGATCACGCTAGATTTCCGCGAAAATGTGTCCGAGGATCTTATCTTTAAATTAACCAAGTCTTATAAAAATCCGTTCAGACGTTAAGGCGTGAATGATGTAAACTTTTAAAATAAACGATTAAAAATCACTAACTCAATTCAGTTTTCTGCCTACTTTTTACTCCCTAAGTACGATGACGTGATCATTTTGATCTAATATCTGTTTTTAGGTAACCATCTATTACCTTACTAAATTTCATCAAAATCCGTTCAGCCGTTTATACGTGGAAGAGCAAAATTCCCAACAACAACGACTAAAAATCACTAACTCAATTTAGTTATCTGCCTACTGCCTACCACCTTAGAACGATGGCGTGATTATTTATAGCCTATGACCATTTCTAGGTTATCATCTATCACAGGCGTAATGTATATGATTTTCCTATATTTTTTAAATTTATTATTATTTTTTATATTCGAATACAAACCGTCAAAAATAATTGTATAACCGTGAAAGTATGTATACAAAAAAACTAAAGAGATAAATCGAAAAGCACATTTTAACAAAAATCTACCAAGTGTGTAAATGTGCTCCGAAATGTCCCCTAAATCTATCTTCCGTTTTCTCTTTCTCACGTTTCTTTTAACTATTGTTTCCAAAGCAAAGGGGACACAAATGCAGACAACTTTGTTCCTTTTTCTTTTTCTTGTTTTTGTATTTGTTTTATGTAACTGTATTTGCTTTTGTTTTTTTCGTTTAGTGGTTTTTGTTTTAGATTTGAGTTTGAGAAGGAAATTATGAAAGGCAGATATGAAAAAATGAAACAAACATTTAAAGTGTGTATGTTGAAAGCAATTCTCTTTCTTGCACCAGGCGAACAGGATTTTTAGCCATGCGAGCTTAATGTTTTCTCTTTTAAAGTTTTGCTTTGTCTCGATATTAGAAACACCCACACAAATTTAAGCTTTGTGATCACTGATCTAACATATTGGTATTGGCATTGACAAAACGAGTTCTAACTTGCCAGTTTGAATTGTACTTATGTGAAAGTGAAATGATTGCACTTTTTTCCTAAATGTGCATTAAATTAATATTTAAAAAGTTGTTAGTGATTTGTATTTTCTTACAAATAAGGATTAAATGGATTCTAATCAAAGGTATTCACATTTCTAATTCTATTTATTTAATTTTAATTGAAATTGAAACATTTTATTAAAAAAAAACATACATAGTTGTTGCTGAGTTGTAAGTTGTGTAAAATGTATAGATAAAGTCCTCATTTCTACAAAGCTAATTAAATTTTAATAAATCAAAACAAGTTCGAATTTACATATATTAACCTAAAAATTGAAACTTTCTTCTTTTTTTTATTTCAGAACGCTGTTTTGGACAACAATCTATCTCGACTGCAACAAACTGGCACTAAAGTTTTTTTTCTCATAAAACTTTAAATTGTAAGTACTTCATAATCTATTTTTTTTAATTTCTCTCTTAAATATAACAATATGGAATATTAAAAATCCGATTAAAAATGAAAATGTTGATAAGGAATTTTGTGTGCAGCCAAGTATACTCTATTAACTCTACACATAATGAATTTTGGATAGTAAAAAGGTAAAGTTTTTACATCATAAAAAAATAAATTTAAAAAATTAATTAAATCCTCAGATACGAGTAGGTACATTCCATTACGATAAAAATTAATTCTTTTGGTTTTATAGATGGTTTTTATTTATGTGTATCTGTATTTTGTTCAGTAAATTTTCCTAAGTTTTTTTTTTTTGGAATCTATCTTTTTTGAGTGAATATGTATATCTACACTATTTAATATATAGACGACTTTTTCCCTTATGAACTTATGGGGCAAGTAATTTGAGTTAGGTACTCACGTTGCAGCATATTGTTATTATTAATATTATTAGCTCTGGCGGCAGTATGATTCAGGAGTTGTCAGGATATATGTAACTCTATACCGGCCACATCAGGCATACTACCCACAAAGGAGTAAGTAAGTAGTTACGGTACCTACTGCTTTGTATACCTATAATGATTTTAATTAAAAAACTTTTTGTTCACGTTTGTGGTAGTTAATACCTCAACATGAGTTTCCATATGTGTGTTTTTATATAAATTCTTATAACAACTAAATCAAATATAACACAAGCTGTACAATCATCAGTATTTTGTTTGAATTAACTTTAGGTGCAATATTGTACCAGAAACGAGATGTAGTGATTTTCCTGTTTTTATATAAAAATCTAGGAGATGATGATGATGTACGACTGTGTAAGTATAAGTACATTTTGTCCTGGTCCTGGTCCATTTACATTTTTGTGTATTTTTATATAAATGTAATTGTATGTAGGTATCCTTTGTGTATATTTTATTTGTATTTACATAAATAGCCTTAAGGATGTCGAAAAGCCATAGCATGGTCTGTGATGGTCTGGCCTGGCCTAGCCTGGTCTGCCAATAAAACAACAGTCAAACTATAAACAAACTAAAATGTAGAAAGCAAAGGTCCGGAGGAATGAACTAAGCTGAAGGTTAGAAATTATATGAATTGTGGGCAATGACAATATTGTATATATAGAAAGGTTTTCTGATGCAAGAAATTATTAAATGTGTGTGGTTGGGGTTTGCTTAGAAAACTGTTCCCATATGTTGAATTATAGATGTGATAAAAGGATAAAGTAAGAAAGTGTCCTTGATGTACCCGTAATTGAATATGTTTATTTTCTTTTTTATAAAGTTGGAAGAATTTTATTGAATAGTTTTTTCTCTGATTCATTTGAGTTGCAATGATTGCACACTATTAACATAAAAGAAACTTTAAACCGAGTAAGTAGTCACGTGAATCTTAAAATAAACACCCACAAACTTGTGTGTGCCATCTGAAAGAAGGTATATATGTAAATATTAACCTCTACCTTTAGATATTTATATTAGAACTTGACTTGTGCAAACTTTATTATTAAGAAACTTATTCGAGGAAAGTATAGAGAGGTATGGCTTGGTATGGTATGCATGCAAATGATAAGTTCAAGTTTTCTCATTCGGCCATCGGGTCTTTTACTTTGTAGAATAACAAACAAACACTTTGTGTGAGGTAAAGTAGTTTTTTGGTGAGCCTCGAAGTCACTTTCGATGTATTATTAGATTTTTAAGGACTTTGAAAGATTTTAAAGACTTAATTCGAATATTTTTTAATGAAGATTCGATTTAAAGAAAATATTTCAAAATGTAAGTGATGTGAAATCTAAAGTTATAGCAAGAATACATATTAACATATTAATTTTACAAACGTTTTAGAGAAAGCAAGTTGTATCAAAACGAACTAGTGAATTTCTTCGAGATTTTTCAAAAAAATTGTCAGCAATTTACGTAATAGGTAATTCCATAATTTGATTTCTACGAATTCATCTTTAATTTTATCAAAACCTTCAAAGATTTATTCCAATTTTTGTCTTTAATTTTAGGTCTTCATATAACTTTTTTATTTCACAATTTTTTTTACCTATTCTAATAGATTCGCCCGTGATTTAAATTATTCATCTGTTAATTTGCAGAATCGTAAATTTCATTAAATTTATCATTGATTTTATCAATTTTTTTCCGTGAGGTGATCTGAGGAAAATCGTCCATAACTGTACTGAATATTTATTTCTTCTAACGGATTTCTCTTAGATATAATTCAAAAACATTTGTTCGTTATTTTTATGGATTGAATCATAACTTCTTGAATCTAAGATTTTATCACTGTCTTTCGTTATTTGTAAATACTGCTGATGCTAGGGTTAGCTAGGTTTTTCGGGATTATTATTTCAATACCGTACCATATTTAAATATTTTCCCACAATATACAATATTTGACTCCAATTATATGGAAGTGTGACAGTACATATGTTAAAGTATAAAACATATTACACTTTTTAATGGTGGAAATAAAATGCTGATTAAACTCCATAATATCTGTCAAATGATTTTGATTAACATCATGTCTAAATACTTAATTTGAATGCCTCTTTATATTACAATTTAAAAACAGTTTTAAAACAATTAAAAAAAATGGTTATTCTGATTCCTCCCTATCTCCAGCTCAATAGACAATAGACACACATCCATTCTAAAGCACTCCAGTTTTTGACAGCAAAACAAACAATGGTTAACATCTCCCTTCAAAAAAAAAAAAAAATTAAATAAAATATTTTGACCACACTGATGACATCAATTTTGAGTTTTAATTTGAAATGACAAATGAAATGTTTGAGTGTCAGAGTTGAGTTGAGTAAGTCCCCTTTTTTAGGGAAAGTGTGCGATGTCTGATGTGTGACTTGTGTGGCAGCTGAATGCACACAAAAGGGCATTTGACGATAAAAAAAAAAAAACAACAACAATATATTTGAAAATATTTTAGAACTGGCAATTAAAATGTTTGCACCTCTAAAATAAAATATTCTGTTTTTTTTGTTTTTCTAGTTGTTTGATTTTTTGAATTTAAAATAGTCAAAGTGGCTATTTCCGGCTTGATGCCAAAAAACCTAGTGTCCGTTGAAATATTTGAACAAAAATGTGAGATTACTTCGTATACTATATATTTTTGGCAATCCTAGCGCAATGAAACAAGTTATTTTAGAAATGTGTAAGGGGATCTCTTGAAAGTTAAATTGACATGGTTTTTGTTTGTTTGTTTTTGTTGTCAAATTGTTGTTTTTTGCTTTTATCATGTCGAGGTAAACGCACATACACACATAAAATGTTGTTAAGGTGGAAAATATCTCTTGGCATCTGTGGCGGCAGTAATTGTAGTTTAGATTTTTTTTTTTTTGAAATATGATTCAAATCAAAATGCACTTAGTTTGAGTTTTATTTTGCTTTTGTGTTAACTACATAATTTTATGTATTTTGTTATTGTGTCATTTTTGAAATTTGTAATTTTGTTAATTTACAAAAAAAAAAACATTTAACTGGTAATTAATGAATTGTACTTGTACTTGTTGCATATTTTAAATTTGTATCTTCAAAACATAGACTTCTTTTTAACTTTCTGAGAAAATGAATTTAACAGTTATATTTAAATTTTTTAACCTTAGATAGTCTTAGACTGTTTAAAGAAATCATCTTAGCTAAGTTAGCTACGACATTTTTTATAACTTTGTTTCTTAAAAAATGTACATATGCAATTCGGTCGTATTTAAATTTCGAGAAATTATAAATTGCACTTGAACCTCCAGGTAGCCGTAAAAGTTGGACCTACATACTACACTGTAATTTTCGTTTTCTGTATTATATTCAACTTTTTCAAATGTAAAAAAAGATACAAATAAAAAGACTCTTAAGAAGATTGAAAAGAGCTAATGAAATGAGTCGAGCGAAAAAATTACTTTTATTGCATTGGAAATTGATAGACATAAATTTTTATTCATGAAATAAAAAATTGAAAATTCTTTTGAGATTTCAAAATTTATAAACAGAACAACTTTGTATAGAAATTAACCTTTATATAATTTTTCAAAAATGTTCCTAAAAAATAGCTACATTGTACGTTGTTTTTTAATAATTTGGCAAATTTTCGTCAAATTTAACTCTTTTTTGCAGAAAAAAGCCGATTTGTGATTAAATCTTTTATTAATTGAAGTTTTAAACTCAAATGGTTTTATTCATTTATTGATTCAATACAAATTCAAATTCCGATGTCAGCGCCATTTTTGACAGACCCATTTCGTCCATTTTTTTTGGTCTCACAAGTCGTGGAATGTTTCAAATTTATAAATTTTGAGAATTTGTAAATTTTTCTCAGATTATAACAATTTCAAACTTTTAGTTAAATATTGTGAATTGGTATAGTTCTACGAATTTTTATTTTGATTAAAATTGTGGAATTCAATAAATATTTGGATATTGCAATTTAATTTTTTTTTGTAGGTAATGTTTTGATATTTTCAGATTTATAAAATTTTCTGAATTTTAAAATTTTTCTAGAATCAATTAGATTTTAAGAATTTCTTCTAAATTTGTGTTTTATATATATGTACATATAACCTTTTACTAATTTGTGAAAGCTTGCAATTTTGGTAAAAATTAGGAGTTTGCTAAAATTTTAGAAATATGTATGTATGTATTAAACATTCGTTAAATTCAGTATGAGCTTATCACAATGATATATGTACATATATTTTAGTTTCAAAAAATTAACAACTAAAAAAATGGTCCCTGTCAATAAATTCAAGCTCATTACGACACAATTTATTTAGATTTTTCGAATTCTAAAACACAAAAAAAAAAAATATTTCTTTGTTGAAATGGCATTTTCACACAATTTTCCCTTTCGATATCAAAAACAAACTTAAATTCCATCAACCCTCATGAAAAACATTCCACTTAATGAAAATCCCAAAACTCTTAACCACACAATTTTATAACCCTATAGATATGTTATGTAGTGTAGATACACCAACCTACCATCAGACAAAACATTCAAATAACTGTTCAACTTAAACCAAAATCACCAAAGTACCTTTAAAAAGTTTAGTTTGTAGAAAAAAAGAACATGGAAAACTTTTATATGTGCAGACGCACGCTTCTGCCCATTTGAATTGGTACATTCAATTAGGTACATCACCATCAACCCGGTTAAAACCAGAAAAAGTCCTCCTTCCTCTCTATATGTATTTCATGTGCTTGCATGTGTCCTATGTCCTAACCCACCCGCATGTCCTTGTGTCCTTTGAAATAAAATAAAACAAATTAAAAAAAGAAAAAACTTTATCGCTATCGACCAAAAGCTGAGTATTTCAATTGATAAAAGGAAGAAGGACAAAAACAAAACAAAAAAAAAAAAACAACCATGATGTGGATTCAGGATCAGAAGTAAGGTAGGAGGAGTAAAGAAAACTTCTTAAAAAAATGTCTTCAACATTCATCTAAAACAACCTGAAGTACGTATACAGTTATCTCTCACCCAGAGCTTAATTTCATTTGTTTTGTATCTGTTTTTTTTTGTCTGTCTTTAAAAGAACAACAACTTGAAAGAAGAAAATATAAATTTTCAGGATATTCGAATCGTATCCATTTGTGAAAGGACAATTCCTATGGTGATATCAAAAAGAAAGTTCTTGCAGTCAATTCTGATGCTGGTGCTGGTGGTGGTGGAACTATATAGTACGATCGACCGACACGACTTACTACACACAGGATACAGGGATAAAAAAAAATACAGATACTCGTATCTATTGGTTTACGGAAGAAGTATATCTAGTAGATTTTCAAAATCAAATCAAAGCGACACAAGACTTTGATTTGAACTTGTTATTCGTTTAGTTTTTTTTTTGTATTTTTTTTTTTGATTTTTTTATATTTTACATTCCCTTTCTCTCTATCGTTTCGTATCGGTAAAATGCGGGTGTCAAATGTGTGGGTGCCCATCAGGATTAGAGCAAGAAGATGTCAAAGATATCTATACAACACTTGAGTCGAGCTATGTATTATAGCTTGACAGAATTTGAAACTTAAGAATGAGAATTTGAATGATGTACCAGTTTGTTTAGGATCAGATAGTTGATTTTTTTGTATTTTTTTTTTTTTTGGGGGGAGGGGTAGTTACGATTATAGGATGTAAGCAAAGTTAGTTTGTTTCTTCTTCTTTTGGGGGAAAATGCGATGTTTTTTTTGTTTTTGTATAAATAATGTTGTATCTTTTCGATAGAAGTGAGTCGGTGATGTGGGAGAAAGTAAAATTTTGACATTGAGACTTTGAAATTGAGTGTTGTGTTTTATAAACACAAAGCATCAATAAATTTTCAATCTTATAATCTGTGTTATATGTATATAAAATTATATAAAAACACTATGCATAAAAAATTAAAGCAAGATTTTGATTTTCAATAAAATAAACAATTAGATAACCACAAGAAGGTGATATCCTCTATTTACTAAGGATGAATGAGTTTGTCAACATGAATAGCCCAAATTCATCTTGATTATGATCATATCGTTTCGATAAAGGATCCGTCCCCAGCCTCATTTAATAAGTCTCTCCATTTATTCCGATAGCGAACCGACCGCGACGCACGCCATTCCAGTTGCGCACCTCAAGGCTTCGGGTGTCCTAGTCTGTGTCATCTCTTTACCATAAGCTATGCTATCGCCAACAAAAAAAAACAACAAATGACTTTCCGAGCTGGTTCCTCTTCGTTAATGTGAGCTTGATGAGCAGTCCAAAGGTGACTACCGAAATTCTTGAATATCTTGTCGATACATTTTTTAAAAAGAGTTCTTTAAACAAGTTATAGAATAAACTTATTCCTTATCTTCCAATAAACCATCTAGGTTGTAAATTAAAGCCCTTAAAGTTTTGCAAGCACACATGTGCTCGGTTCTTTTTAAAACTTAACAAAAAAAAAACCTTTAAATGATACGAATTCTTTTTCAAAATATCTGTTTCTGATTGAAAATCAAAATTTTTCTTTAAAATTCTGAACAACAACAAAAAATGTGAATTTACAAAGCCATCTATTCCCAGCAGCCCTGCCCTTAGGCAAAGGTTAGGTACTCCCCCCATCCCACACTAAAGACAAAAGACATTACAAAAAAAAAACTTGTAACTATCCAAAGAATTTTCAACTTGAAACAAAGAATTCCACAGATACACTTCTAACACAGATAGAATTCCAGTCAAGGAGTGCAATGCAACGCAATGCAATGCAGTGCATAAGTTGAGTTAGACATGTGTATGATGCTGGTGATGGTGGCAACTAAAACCTACCAAATGCTGCGCCTGCAACCACCATTGCCACCACTATCTAACCATCACGCCCTACCAGGCCCACCCAGCACCGTCATAGTCGTCGTCGTCGTCGTCGTCGTCATCGTCATCGAAGCAATGAATGTAGGGGCAGCTATTTAAAACATCCGTTGTTTTACAATTCAACTGCATCCACTTAGTTTGCCTCTATTTCGGTTTGAACCATCACACAAGAAGGACAAGAGGAATCATACATATGCGTGGGTATAGGGACGTAGTTCGGGTTACACTGCATTTTCCTGGCCCGAGGGCACATACTCCCATATCCCATACACCCATATGTACCCGAGTGTAGTCGTTCTCCTGCCCCTACCCTAACTAAATAGTTGCTCTAGGACTATATTAAATTACTTTGTCCATTCGGTATGAATCGGTTCGTGGGTATGTGTGTTTGTTTGAATGTCGTACACCCATTGCACCCTGTCACACACTACACTGCACCCATATAGATTATCGTCCTTGGAGAGGGCCATGCGAATTGAGAATAGACCGAACGGACCGTGTATAAACGCCTAGTGTGGGCCATCCATATGCGTTTCGTGTAAGCACTCTCATTAAGTATGACCAAGCCCTTTGCCTCAGTAAAATGATGGTCGGTTTGGGCTGATTGACTTTAACCCCATCTCCGTTCAGATCCTCATGGGGTAGGTATCGAAAATGGGTGTCAAAAGGTGGACATGTGTAAGCCGGGTTCGGCTAAGGTGGCATTGGAAACGGTTCGGTGGTGGTGGCAGCATCGGTGACGGAGAAGGTTAATGTGATTTCTCGAGAACTCTTCTCGATTCCAATTGCAAAGAGAGAGAGACACAGAGAGGGAAATAGAGGACACAGGACATTGATTCTTATAATCATGCATTTCATTTGGTCGATTTGTGCATCCTCATTCACAACTCACAAGGCACAAGAACCGGACCAACCCGTATCCACTTGAACTCTTTTGAAAATCGTATTCGCATACATCCTTATCATAGAAAGGTCGCTTCGGGTCGAGTTGGGTCGAATTGGGTCGTATATCCCTTGAGCTGTAATGTTGTTACATATGTTTGGCTCAAAATCAATTACAATGTCATTTTCCATTGATTATTCTCTTGAGATTGAAACATTAATTGCAAAGTAATTCATCCTTGAAAAAGGCTCCAATATATGTATGTAGGTACGAGTAAATATCTGCTCCCCTTTCCCAATGATAAATAAATTACCTCGGGATAAAAATATACAAACATGGACTATGACGACTACGTGGAACGGATGAATTTACAGACAAACGAATGGACTCTGTTGGATGCCATATCAACCCTAACGATAATCTAGTTTCCAGGCTATTGTTCTCTATTCAAGAATTCACAATATTATTAATTATAAATTTTACAAATATGACAATAAGATAGACTAAGAGAACATTTTTTTTTCTTAACATAGGGCAATTTGTTAAAATTTCATCAAAATTGTATCGCCAGAAAACGAAATGAATATTGAAAGAGAAAGAGAGAGATTGATGCCCCAGTGACAAATAAAGATGATGTTGATGATGATACGGATGCAGTTGTAAGAGTGTAACAATTACATAGAAAATAATATCCTTGGCAAAATAATATTAAGGATTTAAATTGAAATTCGAATGAGTTTTGGGTTCAGAAAACGGCCTTGAAGCTAAAGCATTACATGAGAACTAATTTCATTTTCATATAAACATACAAACATAGCTATACAAAAGTGATGTCAATGTATTGGGAAAATTCAATTAAAATATACGAGTATTTGATCTGTAAGTATGTTAAGTCTTGAGGGACCTTTAAGAAGAATATCAAACTAATAATATCAACAGAGAAGATAATATCGAAAATGGAAATTGTTGAGAAATTTCTTGAGGGAAAACAACTGGTAGAAGGTTTTGAGTCTTCTTGTTACATAAATTTATTGATTTGGTAGTTCCATTTAAATGAATTGATTGAATGAACTGTTAGTATAGTTAGTAATTTCTGAGGGAATATTAGAAATGGTTAATAGTATATTTATATTTATTATAAATAAATTTTGCTAATTTTATGAAAGCTATCTTACGCCTTAATAAACAGCTTTATTAATTAACCAATATTAAAATTTTAGCTTAATTTTATTGAAACATTATAAAATTTCTTTGAGACAAAATATCAACTTCATGGAAGAATCTCGTTAAATTAAGGGCAGTTATTGCAGAAATTATGTACCAACATTAGCGAAGTAACTGAACACTTTAGAACTATACGCAAAGTTAATTGATACGAATTTCATCAAACAATTTAATCGTTTTAAACGAGACTTCCTAGTATTTACATGCAATTGTCAACAAATTGACGGAAATATACTACTATTCTATAATAATGAATGTATACCGGAGCAGTGTAACAGTTTTACGAAGTAATAAGTTTACTTTACCGAAATCGTTGATTAGTTTCAGTGAATTTCTATACGTTCACTGACAAAAGCACTCTGATTTGGAGCCATTGGCCTGCCTTTAAACAAACTTTACCGCAGTTATCAATCAAACTTCCAAAGCAATTATTTTAAACTTTGCTTACAGAAGTAATAACTTCTCTTGGAAATTTTTCAACTTCAAAGCATTTTATCCATTTTAGCGAGATATTATTTGAATTTTATTGATTAATATTAAGATTTCAAAAAAGTGTCCTTTGTTTAGTTAATTTCTAGTTTTTTAACTGACTCCCTTTGTCTGTCGAAATTTCAATAGACTATGTAATGTAAATCAAAATCAAAAGTAAAAAGACACTGTTCAACTAGTACGACCTTCTCTCTATCAATATTTCCTCGTTTGCGGTTGAATGAACATATTTATATGATTTAAGCCTCTAATTTCCTTCCTTAAATAATTTTTCATCAACTTCAAACCAGTAGACTTCCTGTAGGCAAAAAAAAAAAAAAAAATAAAAATAAAAATAAAAATAAATGAACATCTATTACAAAACATAATGTTATTGATATTTTAATGGATCTCAAAGTCCTCCAGGGTTTATATTCCTCTGCTCCTCTGTCCTCAACATGTGTATGTAATAGTGCCTACCTTCGTAGGTAGGTTTAGGTAGTTATACTCTGCGTCATCTCTCCTCTCTGTGGATGTTGATGATGATGGTGCAAAACATGAAAAACCACCATATCCTTTTCCATTTTTAAACAACACGTACAATATGTTCTGTCATATCACCTGGAACACACGTAAGAACAACACAGAAAAAAAATATAATAAAAATACACATGGTTCTAAACGAGTAAACCCATACATACATATATATGCATAATGTAGATGTATCCTGCCACGCCCCATTGCGTCCCTCAGGAGCAGCAGGTATATCTCGGTATAAGAAAAACTCCGTTTATAAAATATTCAAACGTTCATTTTCTCCATTATTTTTTTTTCTGTTCCTCGTGTGGTTTGTTATTTAAAAACGAGAAAAAAAAAATCACAAAATTCAGGATCCAAGTGATCCAGCTACGTGAATCAAAGGACGATGAAACACAACCGCTCCACCACCATGCATCCATACAAACATACGAGTATCTATATGTAATGATGATGAAGATAACGCCCCGATAGAAATGATGGGTGTGTTAAGCGTTTATCGGCGGCGCCAAATATTGTGTTAAATTTGAATGATTGACTAGCATATTGTAAAACACACACAAAAAATATGCCAAACAGGAAGCAGAATGCAAAAAAAATTAATATCTCATATTTGGCGATTATCCTTCGAGAAATAAAAATAAAAGAAAAAAGTCGTGTGTACCGCGAGCATAAACCAAAAGGGGTCCATTAAATATGCTCAATCATTGCGTGCGTCAAGAAAAACCACCATCGTCATCAACGTACGCGCGAACATCCCACACTCCTACAGCTATCAAATCATCCTGGGATAGAGATCGGGAGTCCTATAAGATACATCGCCTTTTGTAAGGACAATAAAGCGAAGGTTTATATAGAGAAAAAAAAAAAAAAAACAAGAAAAGAAATGGGAAGAAAGTTTAAATTTACGATACGTGCACAGCATGCCCAATCCCAAACTCTGCACTGCACTGCCATAGCCGTATCCCAATCAACCCCTTTTGTTGGAAAAATCTTTTTGTTTTTAATAAAAAAAAAAACACAGTTACTACGCTCAATGGATGTCGTCGACAAGAACGAACGACGACTACGCCAATGACTATGACGATGACGAGAACGACAACAACGACGGATTAGATTTTTTTCCCCCCTTTTGAAGCTATCTACACCCCAACCGCATTTTATAAAGTTTGATGTTACCTGATGGATAATCCTTTAGGGGTGTTATGTTGTGGCAAACAAATTTGCTTCAATTGGTACGGGGAATTTAAGATGCTTCTTTTTTTCAGCTCGTTGCTTTGTTTTTTTTTTTTTTTTCAGGACTTTGGAACTGAGCAGAGTATCTTAAGTAAATATTTGAAATTGGATGACACTTTGCCAAGTCATGGACGATAATGGAACCCCCGTTTTTTTTTTATTCTGTTTATTCGTGTTGTTTTTGTTGTTGGTTGTTGTTTTCGAAACCAAAGAGCAGATGAGAAGATAATTTATGTTTAATTTATTTTACTTAATTTTGTTCCATATTTCTACTTTACATGACATTTTGATTAATATGTTTTATTCATTTGGTTTTCTATTTTAAACTTTGGCAAAATCCTTTTGGTATTAAGCATTTAAAAGTGCAAACAATTAAAGTTGACGCAACAGAGTTTTTTAGAAATGCATCTATTTCTGACTGACAAATGACTGATTAACACTTAGATACTCAGTTACGGACGGAATAATCAACTGACTTTCAAACTGTATTATGATCTTGCTGTCAATTGAATGGCAGATTAATTGGCTATCTGATTGCCCAAATTATTTATTGGAAAACTTACTTAATTAAAGATATAAGTGACTAACTGACTAATTGACTGAATAACTGACTGATTGACAAACTGACTGATGGCTAGTTGATTGCATAACTGACTTAGTAACTGACTGACTAACTTATTGCCTAAATATTTGTCTCAACTGTTTAGCTAGTTGACTGGATAAATGACAACCTAATTCTATGATCAACTCCCTGCCAAATTGACTGATGAAATGGCCGAATGACTATAATGAGATTACCCGAGTGACTAACTGGCAAACTTGCTTATCTAACGAGGCTGAGTAAGTAACTCACCGACTTAAAAACTGATTGACTTACTGATTGACTAACTGAATGTTTAGGTGGTAGAAAAACTAGCTGACTTATTAGGTGACTAACTGATGTAATAACTTACTGACTGAATTGATTTATTCACTGACAAAAACTAACTGTCAAACAGATTGACTTACTGAAAAATTTACTAAATAACTGCCAGAATAACGAAATCACCAACTGACTAACTTCAAAAAATGATTTAATATCTCACAAAATACTTGGCTAATGCCAAATTGACTGACAATGTGTTTGACCAACTCAGAGAATAATCCATTAATTGAACAAATATTTGACTAAGTGACTGATTAACAAGTTGAATAAGTCAATTGTTATATTTCTAAACGAATTGACATTCTTATGAATGAATGACAACTGACTAATTCACTGACAAACTGCTTGAATGCCTATTCCACTGAGTAGTTAATGGACAATATGATTGGCTAAGGTCAAATTTGTTCGTTAACTATTAAACTATGACTAACTTAACATACATTTCAAAATTGCCAATTAAATTTCAAAAAAGTATAAAAAATATTTAAAATAATTTAATTATGTTAACCTTTGTACTAAAATATTTGCGACAAAAAAATCAAGCCTTGAAATTTAATATTATATACATTATTTACATTACTATGTTTTCAATGTTGAACAACATTTCAAAAATAATACAAATTTGACGCCCACATTTTGTTGCATTTATCTTTGTGTGTTTTTGTACGGTAGTTGTTTTTTAATTTAAATTGGAATCATTGAAATGTCATGAATGTCATCCTCATTATAATTTTACTTCAGTTACAAAAAAATCAAAAACAAATAGTATCTTTCAAAATCCCTAATTGTGTCAATGTCCTTCACTCGAAATTTTTGTTAATAAGATTGACTTGATTCAAAATTCCATTGAAAAAATGTATACTGTAAGATTGGATGTGCATGTAGATGTAAACTCTACTCTCTAATGACCTGACATATCCTTTCAAGCCAAATAATTAAAAATGCACCTCACCTCTTACTTCCCACACACACGAAATAACAAATACTTCAAAAAAAAAAACAATCTCTGATGTAATGATGAACGTCCTTACCAACACACACACATATAATATATTTAGTTCAACACTACAGGAGTAGAAATAAATTTATACTAAGGTGTTTCAGCCCGAACATAAACATTACTGTGCCCACTATCACATCACAGTCATGTCGTCCTCGTTTCCTTTCATTTACTCCATTCAATGAATATGAACAAAACAAAAAAGTACTAAAGTAAAAATTGAACAGAAAAAAAAAAAAAAAACAGTTTTAACGGACTAACGACTTGGAAGTGAACAAATAGAGAATACGAATGCTAAACAAAAAAATAAAAAACATCACACACAAACAAAGAAACAGAACGGAACACAAACCTTTTTGAAAAGACGAGAAAGGAAAAGGTAGTCAGTAGAGTCCTTACAGTCAGTCAGTTAGTCCACATACATACATACTCACTTATACTTTGTGAAGGTCCTTTGATACGTAATTCTATTTCTTTGGCTACAATTTCTGTCTTTAACCAACTCCATCATCATCACTACCAAATAATCTCACTCTCTCTATCTCTCTCTCTCTCTGTCTAACATTTTTCTTTTCAGTCTTCCTTTTTCGTTTCTTCTTTTTGTTCAACTTTATTGCAAATGATTGCAATTTGCTTTTGCAACACAACTCTCCACACACAATTCACAATTGTATCCAAAGAATAGAAAACAGTTTGTTGATGGTTCAAAAAAAAAAAGAAGAAAAGAACGCGTTGGCCAACTGTTTTTGAAAGGAATTATTGACAGCTTGAGGTGATTTCTCAAAATTCGTTTATTTTAAATTGCTTTCTTTCGTTCTTTCTTCCTCCTTTTAAATGTTAGATATGTTCGTTTGTATTTTTGTAAGGTATTCTTTCACACATTTAAAGTGGAGTACAAAATTTCGTTTTGTTATGCGTTTTTATTTTTTGTTTGCTGTGTAAATGTAATTTAAAAAAGGGGTTATTAACGTGAAAGCACAAACTTTACTTGAGTAATGCGTTTTTTTAAACGGTTGTAGTAATACCTGATTTGGACTTTGACATACTTGTCATTTTGCTTTAAGGACCGACTATAGTTATTAAATGTCATTTTTATGTTAATAACGTCAAAATCAAAAAAAATCTCTTAGACATTTTGAACTTTCTTAGCAAAAATATGTTTTTTTGATTTTTGTTACCTTGTTAAGTTTTCAATACAATGAATTTTTTACTGACATTCTAGCTCAAAATAAGATTGACTTTTTAAAATTTTATTGGTAAAACATAGTTGAAAATATAACAGTGTTCAATTTTGAACGCCTACAGATTTCCGTTTTCGTTCTATAATATTTTCTAAAAATATCAATATTTCTGTTTATTTAATTTTAAAAGCCAATCCTGTGATTATTTTTATATTTTGACGAATTTTCTTTGTAAAATGTCTTGATTTTATAAAAAAAGTAAATAGTATGTCAATTTATCTTTTTCAAATTCCGATGAGTATTGCAAGAATTATTCGAAATAACTATCAAAAACTTTGAAGCAAATTCGGTCCTTGAAATGCCTTTTAGTAAAATCAACATTCAAACATTTTAGACATAGATGCTTATAAAAATGTTTGACTTAATGAAAAAGACACGACTGAAATTTTCGAAATTAAAAAAAAAAATAACCTCACGAGTTGCTGAAAACGATTTTAGAGCAAAGTCTCTTCAACTCAAGAATAAGTTAAGGGCCAGAATTTTGACATTTGCAGGCGTCTTTGTAAAATATGTTTACATTTTTAACACGAAACAAAAATGTTAATTATCGGTAAAATTAGTTCATTTAAAAGAATTAAAAATATTTCAATGCATTATTCAGAAGTGGGGTAAAATACAGATAAGATATGTAGTCGTTTTTTTAGAGGTTTTTATACCTCTCAATCCACCTTTTTCAAGCTTGGGGTAAAGTTAAAAAAATAAAGCCAGGGCCCGAATCAAAATTTATGTATTCACAATTGTCCTTTTTTCATTTTGAACGGTTTGATTTCTGTCAAACTTTTTGTTGTTTAAAATAAGTATTTAAGACAGATTTCTGTAATCATTTGAAAAATAAAACTAGATACTTATTAACTTCTTTCCACATAATTTCTCCATTGAGTAACTAAGTATAAAACATTAAAGAAATTAAGAAAAATTAAAAATAATAAGTGTGTTTGAAATATATCCGTAAATGGCGCCCAATAAAAGTTTCTTTTTACCGTTAAAACCACAAATACAATTACCTATCGACTTAATTAGTGAAACAAATTGCTCATATAATAATTGATACATCATGTTTATTCGTCATTACATTCACTTATATGTTAAATACACACATTCACACACACACACTACGTCGTCCTTTTACATTTAAAACAAATATTATACTCTTGTGTATGTAATTATAATGTAATTTGTCTTCCCTGACTTGCCCTATTTAATATCTAAAAAATATACTCCACTTAGTCAAAATCAAACAAAATTCTTGTTTACTTATAATACCCACATTTTTTTTTTTTTTTTTTTTTTTTTTTTTAGGTAGGTAATTTTATTTAATTTGAATAAATTTATATAACATACGTACATTGTACCAATTGCCTATATTTTACTGCCACTAATACCCTCCCTCGACGTAACTAATTATTTGATTATTATTTTTATTAATAATTCATCTCGACTTGTAACGACAAAATTAGCTAAAAATGATGAGCTTCTATGTACATACATAGATAAGAAAAAAGATATTTATATTGAAAGACCTAACAATATATTTAATAAAACCTTAAACATGAGAAATATTAAGTAACAAATCGGCAACGTTGAATTTTGAAATTTATTTTATTTTTTTGTTGATTTATAAAGTAAGCGAAGTAAATTAAGGTATTTAGGTAGTCCAGATAACCGGAAACAAAAGAACGCACCCCGGAAACCTACTATAGACCAAAACACGCGAACATAGTTCTTATTTTTTAACCTAATCCTTGTCTTCTCTACATTTTTCTATCTATTAAGTTTATTTATTGAGCTTAATTTAAGAAATATGAAAGGGGGGTTAAAACACATAACGGAATTTAAAAATCTCGTTTTTCTATATTTTCGTAGAACTAATCAGAAGCCTACCTTCCTTCAGTGAGAGGTGTACATTTATTTATAGGGTAAAATAGGGTAAACACACAAAAGGATGGATTCAAATATTTTTCTTAAAGTATTTCGTTTGTATTCATCAACTTTATTTTCAAAATCAAACTTTTTTACAGTTAATTGGGAGAGTATACCAAAAACAGGAATTCAATTAAAAACTAAAACTCAAAATATTAAGAAAAAAAAGGACACGTAACGGAATGATTGGGTTTCGGAGAATTTCTTTACAAAAGTGGTCGTTAACTTTTCTTAGTTATTTTAAGTAAATCATCTACAGTTTCAGAAAAATAAATAAATAAATTCCCTAATAAAAATTCACTTACTAGAATTAAAAATTTTACAGAAATTTGTTTTGAGATTTTGAAATCACATAAATTCGAATAAAATGATAATAAGTTTTAATTCGATGAATAAATAAATTTTGGTACACTTAGGCGTATACGCACTTTCCTGGTTTAATTTTTTTTTTCGTTTATTTTTATTCTGCGCCTTACCACAGTTTATAAGTTCTCAAAACAGAATCAATTTTATAAACTGCTTAAATTCAACAGAAAAATATTAAAAATAGCTATTAACTTATTAAGAAGTCCGACAAATATTAATTTCGTTAAAAAGTAAAACAAATTTATTCTTCTACTGTAAATTTTATTGAAAATCTGTAAATTAAAACTTATTTAGGTATTCATTTCAATTGATCTTTTCCGTTAATAATCACACTGAATAATGTGGAAATTTCATCAAATTTATGTCAAAACTGAAGCTGAATTGTGAACATTTTAATGAAACATTTTGATGGGAAAGTAAAAAGCGTATTGCGGTTTGAATTAATTAGACTAATTTTCTTTGAGTTAAGAACTTAAAATTTTTCAGAATTTTATGTCGACATTTTGAACTTTTTTTTAAAAAACATGGCACATGGAAATATTTTTAATTTGCTAAATTAAATTAAATTGTAAATAGAAAAATTTTAGAAAAGCTTCCTACTTTAAACTTCCTATGAACAATTACATAAGAAACATTCCTCTTAAATTATCTTTAACTTTTTTTTTTTGTTAATGTTTGATAACATTTTTGGTCAAAATGATATGAATAAAATAATTCAATATGATGTTCAAATTTGATTGCTATATATAAAAGTTCCCTAAGTTAAAATTGTTTGACCAAATTTTAAACTAAAATGAAAACCAATTATTTAATGAATGGCACAAAAATCACATACATAAAATACTTTAGTCTTTTGCGAAATTTCAATTATCAAATCTTTTGAAAACCCACATTTTGCCACTTTAATTGTATTTAATTCAAATAATAACTCTTCAATATTTAAATAAAATTAAAATATACAATTAAAGTTACACAAAAAAAAAAAAAGATTAACCTACATTTTTAAAATTATTTACACACTAAGTGTTCAAGTATGTTGTGAAACCATAGCTTGGTACTTTATAAATATTTTAATTTATTTTCATATAAAATAACAATAAAATTAATGAAGAATATTATTCAAAAACAAAAAAGTGTTTTGTTGGATTAAAGTTCAAAATTAAATGCATTTTAACCGTGATTGTTGATCTATGTATATGTACGAAGTATGAGTGCTAGAATATAACACTTTGAAAAAAAAATACTACATATTTTATTTTATGTATGTTCATTTCGTCATCACTTACACATTGACCACCTGCAATTTAGCCATAAAAATGAAATAAAAATGAAAAAAATATATGAAATTCAAAACAAACAGAAAAACAAAATAAAACAAAGAAGAATCCACTTGCAAAAAAAATCATACTTTCTAAATGACCCTCGACGCACATTCAAAAACAAAAACAACAACCCTTTTTTGAATATTTCCTACAGTTTATATTTTAAATTTTTATGATATGATACACTGAGCTTACAAATAACAAAAAAAAAAGTTTTACCTTTTATCCAAAGTACTCAGCCATTGTCATTAAAATGTTGTCCGGCCAAACACATTACAGGGATGTTGCAAATGTATATAGATACACGTAAGCGAATGATGATATGGAAATTCATTTTTTAGTCACTTTTTTTTGTTTCAGGGGAAATAACAATCACTAGAAAAATATTACTGCCATACAATGTCACGTGTAATTAAGATTTTTCCCAGATTTTATGTGTTTTTGTTTCGTTGTAAATGTTCCTGCAAGGCATTACGAGGGGGCTGCAAGTGGGGGTGAAGGATGTGCATACAAAACACGAAATATACCAAAGGGTACATGAATGTTATTCACCCTTAGGTCGGTCGGTGATGCACTCTTTCAAAAAAAAAAAAAAAAATCTCACACACAATTTACAACTATAGCCGGAGCCATACGAGAATCACATTTTCCACATCGATTTATGCCATCATTGTGCGTTGTCCTTTTGTCAACCCCCTTCCCCTGTTTCCCCTTCTGTCTCTTATGCACGTAGGAGCTCGTTATCCTGGTGGAATAATAACCGCGAGGAATGTACAGTACAATTGGTATATGATACGCGCGACGTCTCGTTATTTTATCCTTTTTATTCGCTCTGTTTTATAATTATCTGTGACACATGTTGAAAAACAAATATGTATTTAAATATATACGTACTCATCCTGTGCTACCTTATATAGGATAATGTGTATCCTTCATATTCATGGGAAAACAACAGTCTAACCGACCATTGTTCGCGTGGTCGTTCAAAAAAAAAAAAAAAAGGATATCACAGACACGCACATCTTTCGCCGCTAGGACGAGTGAATCAGACAACAACAATAACAGCAGCAAAAAAAAAACAACAACACATCAAGTCAAGGCATCTCGTCCTGAATGTCCTTTTTTCAGTCTCTCCATAAGTAGAGAATCATTGAAAGGTTTTTTTTTATTTTATTCAAATACAAATATGTGCGCCATTCACATCACGAGACAAAACTTTACGTAAATTCACGAGACTCACATTCACAAAGGATTCGAGACGTGTCGTGTGTCCTTTGAACATTTGATGGCATTCCGATGGTTATCGGAATGAAACTGGCAAAAAAGCCCGTTGTAGGATCTCATATCGGGCCGGCGCTTTTTTTCCCAAAGATTTGAGTGAAATCAGAATTTTTACGGCTCCAAAACTCACCATGGCCACCGCCATCACCACAGTTGTCATCGTCTTTGGTGAATAGATGTTACCTTTTTTGGAGAGCAAACCATAGCTCTGAATTAGAGAAGGTCCTGCGCACTCTACACTCATTTTACTAGAATCATGAACTTATAAGATTTTCTCTTTGAATTTTGATGTGTTGTAAAGTATATGGTGTAACGGTAAATGACTACGAGGAGGACGGAATAAATTTGTTGGCGGCTGCATCGTCGTCGCCGCGCCGTTGTTGTCGTTGTCGTTGTAGGTAAGGATTCGGTCGACCTGGAGTGGAGCAAAAATATGTGGATTTGGTTACAACATCCTGTGCCAACCTTTTAAGTGGCTCTTAAATTTTCAAAAGCCTACACCACTTCTCTATCCGGTTACGGTCAATAACCTGAGAAGTATTTTATGCATTTTAATTTATGTTATCTAAGTGAAAAAGTATCTAGATATGGAAAAGGTATCGCAGGGCTGCATTTCTGATTTCTGATGTGTATGCTTTTTGTTTAGGGAAAAAAATGAATAATAATGAAAAAAATATTAAATGATGAGTAAAGCTAATTTGAAATTAATTTCGAATTTTTTATGATGTAAAGTATTAGGAAATAAAGATTTAGAATTGGGTTAATCTATAGATTGATTTTTTGTATTCAATGATTCTATTCGTACCTGGTTGAAGAGTTTTGGTTCAGTTTTGCAGTAATTTGTGGGATTTTGGTTTATTGTTAGGAAGTGAAGTGGGATTATCCCACTTCTGAACTGTAATGAGGACATTCACATATTTGGGAATTGTTTGACTTCTAGTATAAATAATAAAATTATAATTATTATAGTTTTGGAGACTTTGTTTGTACATTTGTGAATAATTTTTTTTTCTTCGAAATAGATAAGAGATTTGTAATCATTAAAATCTGAAGTGAAGTGAAGTGGAGAGTTTTGGTAAAGATGCGATTCTGTTGTGACTAATCATGTTATGCATTAGATCAACCATATGAGAAAATTGATTGGCTTCTGATGTAAAAATTCAGAGTACATTTTTTTATAAATTTAAAATTGAGGCTTTTTGTTCCTTTTGTTTATTTATTTAATTTAAACGATTTTAGGTTTAATCATTAAATCTATCTAAAAACTGTAAAAAACTGGACTCTTGAAAACTTTGGAGACTTGATAATTTGTCTCACAGTAAAAAATTGGATATCGTTTTTATTTCACGTTACTGATTTGATATTTGATTTATTATTGTTTTATGACAAAGAAAAAAATAAAACCATTTATTTTCAATTGGAGACATTTTGTTACTTGTGGTCATCTCATCTTTTTAGAAAAAGAAAAATACCAGATTTCAATATTTTGATGTATTTCCTTCTTAACTGAAAATTGGAAATTGGAAATTAAAGGTCTTAATTATTCGTTTTGTTTGCACGTACTTGCTTATGTATTTGGAACCTTTTATGAAGTGGAGTTATGAAATTTGAGATGATATTTGAAATTCAGAATCAAAAAACGCATTAGAAATTAGAAAGTGAAGAGATTAATACGCAATCTTCTGAACAAATATGATTTAACGTCTCGGAGAGCAAAAATAAAAACAAAAGAAATCAAAATTGGGTACTTTTATTTTGAAACATTTGAGAAATGCAGTTAGTTATTTATATTTACAAAAAAAAAAATCATAAATAAAAAAATAATTGGAAATGTTCTGAAAGTTTTAATTTTCAAATAATTTATGTTTTCTGAACTGGAGGCTTTTGGTGAATTTATTATTTTTTAATAAATATTTCTTTAATACATTCAAGAAACTTCGTGAGAATGATTCTAAGATCTTCCATTCTATAAAAATAGAATTTGCTATGAAACTGATGGTCTTATTTATATAAAAGTTTGGAGACTTTAAATTCCGGATGCAATCGAACACATTCGAAATTTCAAACGCTAAGAAATGAAAGAATTAAAATTCTTACTGTTGATGTACTCAGTAAAGATCTAAGAACTAGTATGGAAAACATATTTTACCATTTTTCTTACATTCTTCTGATAAATAATGAGCTCACTTTTTTGAACTCACTCAACAGTCCTCAATTTCTTGTGTCTCTTAAATATTTCTATGATCCCAATCAACCCACCAGAACCTTTTTTTCAAGCTTTAACCATATAATTTGTTCTCTTGATTAAGATTTGCAGACATTCAATTCCACTCAATCACCTGTTGTTATAAAATCCCTCAAAAAACCATCAACAAAGCTTCTTCTCTTCGTTCCAAGAATAACAAAAAACAGGGAAAACCTTTTTCACTCTCTTCGCTGCAAACTCACCACTCACATTCAATATCAACTCAAAAAGATGTCAAATCTCTTAATTTTTTCTCGAGTAATTGAAAATATATAAAACTTCACCAAATTTTCTAAGAACCATTGATAATATCCTGAAGTGATAAGCTTAAACTCCAAACAGTGAAAAAAGAGAATATGCGGGAGACCAGACCACCACCACACACACAAAAAAGAGAGAGTGCTAACGAGAGAGAGAGAAAGAGAGAGAAACCCCAAAATTCCCCACAGGATACTCTAGAAACTCTGTGCTGCGAGTATAGAGCTATGGTTTTAGTGCCTCGTTTATAGGGTATACTGTATTCCTCTTATACCCACAATATTCTGTGTTTTGAATTTATATCTATGTTTTTTTTTTCTTGTTGTTTTTGCTTTTCGGTCTTCATCACTTCACTATACTCGCACATTTTATATTTTTTCTCACCAAAAAAAGGTATGCAATCCGCTCAGCTTTTTGGGACAAGTTAGTACATTTTCGGGATTTGCCAGGATGTAAAGGACTGAAGAAAATGGCACGGACTTTTTTTCTCGCCTTACATTCTGATGTATAGTGTACCTCTGTATAAATATATATGCGCACATAAATAAATAAAAATAAATACACCTATGTATTGTATATGCTTTGCATTGCGAAATACGCGATTTTCAAATAAAATTAAAGAAAAAAATTAAAAGTGGTGCATATTTTCGGGCTTTACCTCTCAACACTGTGTCGGTAAAAAAATATTTCGAATTTTGTGCGGAGTTAAAAATAAAAATTTTCTTTCTAAAACGGGGCTTTTCAATATATTTTCCCACGGTTATCCCCCTTCCCAGAAAAATCCCCCATCTCTTGAATCGATCTTCAATTTTTCTGTTTTTGAAAAACCGCTCGCTTTTCAATGGATTCGGGTCGTTTTAATCTATCATCACTCCTCTTCTGGATAAAATAGTGATTATCAAAAGTGAAAATCATTTATAAATTGTGTAAAATTCCATAAATTAAAAGAAAAAAAATGGTAAATTAAAGTAAAAAATATATTTTCAAGTGAATCAAAGTGCCTGTGCATATAAATAATATTTAATGGAATATCCTGTCCTACCACAAATCTCGGAATATCTATAAATCAAATATTTATAAAACAAAAAATCTTACACAATTTTTTTTTTTATAAAAATCAAAAATGAAAAAAAAAAATACCAACGCATATCCTCTTTTTGTCGGGAAACAAATTTTTCATAAAATACCTCTCAAGTTTGTTTCTGTTTTTTGTTTTCGGTCGAAAAAAAGGGATTTTCATCATCATCATGGAATGTTCGTCCTGGTTGAGAACATTTTTTTTTTTTTTTTCATATTACACATATTAGATTGAGCTCGATAGATTGTAAATAAAATATTTACTTACATTCTTATATTGTCACATTCAGCTTATCGGTTATTATGTGAAATTGTTTACATCGATAGGTCATCCAATACACACTGGCTTAAATTCGACCAAAAAATTTATCACACACGCTTATGGAAAAATAAGAGATTAATTTTTGTACATTTTTATTTATTTAATTTGGAAAAAGGATCAGCAAATTTTTAAGCAGCTTAATATTTTATTTTGTATAAAAATATTATTGGTAAATTTTTAATTTTATATTTTGATACTGCTCTTGATTCTGGTGTATCCTTAGGATTGATAATACTGGTATGGACCTATCTACACATAGGGACAGTTATAAAATAATGTGTAGGAGTATTTGAGATTTTTATAACAAAAAAATCAAGCACGCAAGCCTATTTGTTTGCCTGTTTGGACATAAAACAAGGGAAAAACGGCAAGTCCATAATTATGTGACATAAGACACACACACACACACACATACATGTTAGCAGTACCTATGCAATAATGACATGTTTCTATAAAGTTGAGGCCGTAAAATTATTATCTTCCCGCGATTATAATTAGAGAAATTCACACATTTAAGTGGAAGTCCCTTATTACAACGATGATGGCGACTCGCACTTTATATACCTTTTCCCTCTACCACCATGTTCTTCTCTCTCTCTCTCTCTCTCTCTCTTTGCTGGTGCTGTGGTGGTCTGTTGTGGGTTTTGGCTCTTCATATTGGCCATATAGTGTTGTTTATTGACGGAAAATTAAGTGCTAAATCGTGTGAATCAAGGAAATAACTGTGTTACGTCATGTGGGTTGGTAATCATTTTTCCAAGATCTTCAATAGGCTGATTTTTGTAGTCCTGGTGGCCGATGTCCTTAAAATTGAAGAAGATTGATTGGTTCTTTGAAGTTGCAAGCTTAAAACTGTCTTCTCTCTATTCACGAAGCTTAGAATTCAAAAATATAATGATTGTGTCAAAAAGAACACATTTTGGAGGTTATGGTTTTTTTTTTTTTGAAGGGTGGTTTTGTTTTTGGATGTACATATCCTGTACGTGACATTCTTTCAAGGTATCTTCATATTCCAACACCATAACCTTACAAACAAAAGTGCGAAACATGAGCTGAAAGCATAAATGGGTTGAAGTTGGAAGTTGGAGTTGTTGTGGCACAGAAAAGGTGATAATGAGATTGCTGCTTTGGGGGAAATCCTTTTGGATCAAATAAAAAGAAAAGAAAAAAAAAGAAGCAAACTTTGGCAATTGCCTTCTGATATTTACATGTGGTTTGAATATGTTTTCTTTGTCACCGTTGAAGATGGTGTGAGGTTTTTAAAAGTGTTTTCTTTTTTGTGTTTCGTGATATGATGTCTCTTATAACCCACCACACACACTATAAGGTGATTGCGTTACTTTTTGACTTGAATATATAAGGTGTTTAATGTTACGCATATTTTGTTGATTTTTATTGCGGTGGGAATTTGATACGAATATGGTAGGAGTATAACGCAGAATGAAGGTGAAATAATTAGATTTGGGGTTTGAAGTGACATATTTATGACGTGAATAATAATGAAATGTATACATATAAAAATATGTATTTAAATATTTTAACATGTACTCGGAGATCCTTGCTAGTTTCGAGATAAATTATTTATAAAGTTTGCTTAAGAAAAAGTTACAAACTTAATTTTCTGTAAATTAGTGGTTATAATTATTTTTTTTTTTTTTTTTGAAGATGGAGATTTTGAATTTTTTTTGTACATGACAAAACTTACGTGTTGAATTGACTATTTTTCAATAATAGACAATGAAAGAGATTTCAGTTTACATGTCAAAGATTATAAAGAAATTTTAAAATTAAATAGAAAAATTAATTATATGTGATAAAAAATACTTTATTGAAATTATTTTAAAATTTTGTCTATTTTAAAGTATATGCAATTGGGAGCATAGAAACACCGTATTTTTTAACATTGTAATAACTTAAGACTTTCCCCCGAAAATTGTAAACCATTTAAGTACTTTTATTATTCTGAAATTATGTATGAAGACGTTCTATCAAAAAAGAATTTATTTTTTAAAATTCTTGCTACGCCTCTATTCTCATCTTGATATTGATTTGTGAACTCTATAGTTTTAGATGCAGCAAAAAGTGATATTGATATTTTTAAGTAGGGAATACATTTTGATTCATCTTTAGCGATCTTAAGTGAATAAAAACAAAGGCTATGCCTTGTGTCTTTTAATGTCAAATGGAGAGTGTGTATGTACATATAATATATGTATGTATAATTTTTGAAACATTTTGTGTTGGGGTTTATAGCCAAACAGAATAGGGTCTAATAGTCCTGAGTTTACTAAGCCTACAAAAGAAATTAATGTTTTTTTTTTATTTTTTAAAAACACCAAAATATTCAAAACGGGGTTTTCAGGGCCCTGATGTCAGTAAAAAGCTTTCAGTGCACCAAAAGTCTTCTGTTTTTAATTGAGGCTATTTAAAAATGTGTCAGCTTGACATTTTAGGTACGCAATTTTTGTAGTTTTGATGGATTCCTATTTCAATATCTACATATTTCTGCTTTCGCACTTCAATATTTACTACATTTATGATAAATTAAAAAATTCCAAATTTAAACAGAAAAAAACGTACTCCACTCCAATTCCATGCACAGCTCAATGCTAAGCCTTCTTACTTTATTACTTAAGAGAAAAGAAACCGGCTCAAATACAGAACTCTGTGGTACTCCGTGTTTTATTAAAAATAAAGATTAGTATACCTCTCTCTCTCTCTGCCTTCTAAATAACAATTTTTCTAAAAAATTTGATATTTTTGATCAATTTTGAAACGTTTTGGTAGAAATGAAATATTTGTTTTTTTTTTAAATCTTTAATTCAAAATCAAGAAACTAATTAAGGTCGGAATGAGTAAATACAAAGTGAATAATCTTTGGTTCGTTAAGCTTTTAATTTTAATTTTTCTCAATATCTCTGAACTTAAATTAAAATGTTCAAGGACAGATGAGCTATTGGTTAAATCTTAGAAATTTTAAGCTTTCGTGGAAACTGAGACTATCATTATATTCTTCAGAATTAAACTCAGTTTTTATAGACTCATATAATATGTTGTTTAAGTTCCTGAACTTAACCTTGTACATTTGGAAAATCTCTTCAAAGTCATGTAACATCATTCTTTTAATATTTCTAAAACATTCAAAATTCCAACTGCACTTGAGAATATCCACTTGATAATGAAAACTAACTAACCTACCATAACTAAATATATTATTTTTCTTATAATACATTTATGTATATATTTTTAAAAATAAAAAAAAACAAGCGAAATCAGAAGAAGGTGAAAAAAAAATTACAAATTGCATAAAATTCAATTAAGGAAATCTCAATTTCAAGCTTGCCTCTAGTGTATTTAAGTTCCTTAGGTATAGAACAAGACTCTCTCCTGTTTTTTTTTTTTTTTTTAATTTTTCTTAGTGCCAGTCCTTACGAATTTTTACCACTCCTCTTGCACAATCATCTCGCTTGCAGGTTTAATTTAAAGACCTTTAGAAAGATTTATATTTTTTTTTTCTACAATTCTGATTTTTTTTTTTCGTCGTCGTCCCAACTTCAACCACTGCATTGAAGTGTTGTTACATAATAGTATAGTTAAAAATCTCGGAAATACCAACCGACATTTCCATAGGGATGTCTATGTGTATATATATGTAGGTGTGTTTATAAGATATTTCCAGCCTCAGCCAGGTGCAACAACGACCGACCGACAGACAGACGAAGACGGCCAAGGCAATGTAAGTGAAGAAGATACGATATTATCGATTTTTTCTGCATCATTCTTGAGCATCTTGCAGAATTCTGCATGAATATGTGTGCAAAAGTGTGCAAGTATTTATGTGTGTGAATTCTGAGATGTTTTTTTTTGTATCTACGAGTCTTCTTAAGCCCCCTAACGTGCACATTTTGGATTATGCAAATAGTTTTGTCCCCATCACCGCACCGAGTCGAGTTGAGCCTCAACCACCCCCTTACACCCGCAGTAATAGTGTGAGAACTCCATTCTCTCGTCTGTGGTGCACCCATCATAGTTTGTGAAATTGTAAGAGATACCCTCGGGAGGACGAACCACGTCTGTCTTTGCCTCATCTTCGTTGTCGAAAAGCATGAAAAGAAACGAAAACAAAACAAAAAAAAAAGAAAAAAAAAAAAAACGATGCAGGACGAAATAAAAGAAGGAAGGAAATGTGCATCTTTTGGATTCATGATGAGGCGAGGAATAGACAAGTGCGTGTACATATTTTCTTTCGTTAAGTTTTCTTTCACCGGCTCCAAAACCGAAGACGAGGCGACAAATATGACGACATTATATTCCCTCTCAGCGCAGCAGCCGTTGCGGTAAGATACTTTCAAGTTGTGGTCTTTTGATGAGGAACTTAATAGCTACCCCGGGCGTTAAAATATATAAATTTTAGTGTGTATCTTCGTCGTCGACGAGCGACGCGACGATGGCAACGTAAACAGGAAGCATCAAAAAACTACCATATTTTTCTTTTACCTTTCTTCTCTGAAGGCATCATGCATCTTTTGAGTGCATGGAACTTAAGTACATTTTTTTTTTTGTTTTCATCTCGTCTCAGGATTTTTTTCCACCCTATTGTTTAAAATTAGGCTCGTTCTTTCACTGATACCTACGTAACTCCTCGTATGAGGAACTTTTGATTTTTTTTTGCTTTCAAGAAGAAGATAGAAGGTAAAGTAGGGCAAACTTATTTAAAATGTCATGAATTTTGGTGCAAGGCGGCATAAGGGTACCAACTCTTTTGTATACCTTACTACTTTATTGTGTTTCTTGGTTTTACCCTGCGGTAATAAATAAAACTATCTTAAGCTTGAAAGATGCGGGGGAGAGAAGATTTGTTGTGGTGTTTTTGGAAAGTTTTCACATAAATTTGTTTGTTGTTGTAAATGCAAACCTATACAAAGAAGTTTCTTTGAAATTATAACCTATAAGAACAAAAATCCTGGCCATGAGGGTTTTTTTTTTTTTTTTTGAAAAAAAGCTTTTGTTTGTGAAGATTGATTCGAGAAAATATTTTATTTGAATTTGTTTACTTGCTCTTTAAATTTGTTTTTTTTTTGTAATTTTGAGAGATGGACATTTTATGAAATGTCAGCGTCTTATAGTTTAAGGATTTAAGACTGTTGCCTATAATATCCAGGATTTCAAACATGAAATCAAGTTGTCCGTTGGGTCAACTATTTTCCTCGGATTGTGACACGAAGTTGTTGTGATTCGACGAACTTGATAATATTTTACTCAAAAAACCAAACGAAGAAAATAGTTTTTGCAATTTGAAGTAAAAGTAAATTGATTTTGACATATTGTAAGTGTCATTTATTATATTTTCTTAGAACATAGCTGAACAGTTCACTATTCCTTAGTAATAAAAGTATTTCAACTGCTCTTTAAACATGAGTCCGTTCAATGCATATTTCATTTTATTAAAACAATTTCATAAATTTAACTCAAAAAACATTCAATCGTAGGACCCAATTATGTAGGTATATATTCAAAAGGCTTTCAAAATCTTCTCAATTTCGAGTGACAAGAAACTTAGTTGGGACAATTTAAACATTATAATAATTAAAGTAGCTGTTAGTGAAAAACAGTGCAAAATAAAAAATTGTGGTTCATACAAATATACGCATGTTTAAAGTTTAAATCTCAACCATCAATAATTATTTATGTCAAGGAAAGCCTTGAAAATGTATGTACATACCTCAGACTTTTTGTCTTTTAAAGTTCAAAAATCCAAACTTCCATTCAACATCATAATTTTTGTCTTAAAATAAGAAACATCTACAAATCATACAATTTTATTTCCTTACATTTATGTACATATGTATGAATACAGAAAGATATGTGACACTTATCTTAACAGGAAAGTTCTCTATCTATCTCACTCTCTCTCTCGATTCACTTTTCCAAAAATTGACCCAATATTTTTTTCTGCCAATGTCCTGTCCACTTTAAATACTATATACGAGTATAACCCTTTATTCTCATCTTTTGGGTTCATCTTCGTATGGGTATCTACAACATAAAAGAACTTAGTCCTGTTTGTGCGATAAACATCTTTTTCTTTATTACAACTTTTTTTTTTCTTTCAAAAAACCAAAAAAAAAAAAAAACAAATACAAAAATCAAAAACCATCTGATATCCACAAGTCTATAGCAATATATACATATACAAATACATATTTCTATATTCGTAGGTATAAGTAATAGCATACTGAACGATGAATCCAAATAAAAAGGATTCGTTTACTGTACATATTCCCTCTTGCTCCTGGAAACTTTTATCCAACCTCAAGGGTTTTTAGTATACCTAGTTTTTTTTTTTGTCAAAGCGACAAAAAAAAGGAAATTTATTTTCTTACTTAATGCAGCGTAAGGAACTAAGTATACTCTTCCACAGTCTGGTGATGGGAGGTCCTTACCACTATCCCCGTTTTCCTTCAAGAAAACGCAATGAATGTAAACGAACTAACGCAAAAGGGAATCCCTCCTCCCTCTCCAAAAAAAACAACTATTTTCTATTTGCACAATTGAAAAATCCAATTGATTGACTAATATCATCAAAAAAAAAATAGTGCTAGTAAAAGCAGTTTAGTTTGCTTTTTTCGTCCTTGTTGTTTTTTTCTTTTTTTTTTATTTCTTCTCACTGTTATTTCATTGATCCTTTTGAGGCTTAAGGAACGAACTGACAAATGTTCGAATATGTGGTTTTATGGTCTCCTTCCTAGGAACAACCATATACGAGTTGACTGTATCTACTAAAAATGTCCTTTGGCTGAATATCTATAGTCTATATACGTATACATATTAAGAAGGACCTTACATCGATTTTCTTAACACTTTTTTCTTTTAAAGAAGTTAATACATACCTACATCCATATAAAAGGGTCTACATGCAAACAGAACACATACAAACGAAATACTATGTGAAAAGTACGAAGTGAGATGTCAATAGCAAGGACATGCGGTGAGGAAAGTAATTTCTGCTTTAAAGAATTATTTCTCATTGTTGATTTTATTTTGGTCTACATTTACACTCAAACACATACACAAATTCTACCTATATTTGTGTTTACAATTTCGATTGTCGTCCTCGCACTTAAAATGGGAGGATATCCTTTTTATTTTTTCCGTTTTTTTTTTTGCCTTATTTCCTTTCTTTGTCGTTGTCGTAGTTGTTGCCCTTGTAGTCGTCGTCGGTAGTCGGTCGTTGGTCGTTTTTTTGAGAATTGATATTTGTACGGATTTTGATGGTTAGTTAGAAAGCAAAGTGCCCAAATATTTTTTCCATTCATTGCTATTGTATGATGTCCTTTTCTCTTATTCCTAGTTTAGCATTTTTGTTTGTTTGTACGTAAGTGTTTTGTGTACCTTTGAAGAGTATCTATATATGTATATACCCGTGGATATAAATATAAATTGTGATGGGATTGAAATTGAAAAAAGGTCGAAAAAGTGATTTGGACGAAATTGAGTGAACCCTTTTGGAATAAAGCTGATGGTTTCAATCTTATTTGTATATGTTTTGCTTGCCTTTGTGTGTCTGTATGTTAGAACCTACCTTTTAAAGATTTTTATCACTTTTGATTTCCAATAAATACCTTCTTCTTCATTCATTCGTCTAAAGAACAAAAGTCAAAGAGAGGAAGAATAAGAGAGGTTTTGACTTAAAATTTTAGTGTTCTCATGGGGTAAAAGGGTTAAGAAAAACCCCTTTTTTTTCTCGAGCTTTGGTTTTTATTGATTTACATGAGAAAGGACGATTTTAGTTAATAAAATAAAATATTTTATTACAATCGATCAGAAGGCTGTTTTTTCGATTCGATTTAAGTTTGTATGCATACATACCTTCTCGTATAGAAATTGACATTGGTTTTAAACTTTATTAAGCAGAGCGGGATCTTAGTTTTCTTTGTTTTATAAAGAAAGTTAAATAGAAAATAGATAGGTTGTAGGCTGTAGTCTTGAAGTTATATTTGAAGGACTGATTAACATATTTTATGGATTTGGGTGTGGTTTTGGTTCCTTCTTCATTTTCCTCAAAAATCCATATATTCAGTTATCAATTTGATAAAAAAAAGTACTTTCATGGTAATAAATTTTTTTGGGGGTTTAAGAGGCACTATAAATTTGTTAACTTAGCAAATTCGATTTCTTTTTTTGAAAGGGATAAGTTAAGAATAAAATTGATATGAGTAGTGTTTTATGGGATATATTGCCTTTGATTTACTTGCACTGATTTTTAAATGAAAGGATCTAAAATTTTATATAAAATTGATGTAAGAAAATCGTTCGACATAAAAAAAAGAAAGATAAACTTTGAACTTAATCATTGGAAGAAGTCTAGAGAAAGTAACATTTTGAACGCTGAAGAGGTTCCGTTGTGTGTAAAATAGTTAAAAAAATGAAAAACAGATTAGGAAACAGAATAAACCCCTGAGGTACACCAGAAGAATTTGTCGTTTTTTCAGTCTTAATGAACAGAAATTATCGGAAACTACGTGCTTTAGTACTTCTAAGCTATTTCTAAACCTATCAAAGTAGATTAAAAAATTCTGGCTTATAAAATCCACAAATTTGCTACCATCTATGAATTAAAGATGTCTTTTTAGTTAGCCAAGCAAAAACAAAAACTAATTGATCGTGAATGTTGGGCTTTTTTTATTGCAAATCTCAACTCTCAGTTTTCAATTCCAACAATTCCAAGATGGCGATAGTGGATTTTGCGTTTTCCCAAAACTTAAGCCTGATTTTTTTTTATCAAAATAAAAATTTAATTTCAAATTCCTCAAGAAAACAAATTTCCACAACAATCTTTCTTAAAATTCTCATTAATAGACTTTTATTCTTAGGAAGAAAAAAAAATTTGCCGTAAAACCACAGTATGGTTATTTTCTAATTGTAAATTTATAAAATAAGTGCATTGGAAAGTTGTCAGTCAAATGAAAAAATAAAAAAAAAAAAAAACCTTCTCTGAATCACAACAAAATAAAATAATTTTACGTTGATGTGCAGATTTGAAAGTTTGTTCTTCCATCACCAAGACTCGGAGAGGAAAGAAACTGTGTGAAACTATTTTCCTTAAAACATTTCTATGGAATTAAAAAAAAAAGTAAAAACAACTGAAATAACCACAAACTACTCTGCTACAAACAAAATAAGAAGAAAATATTATAAAAAAGTGCTTCCGGAATAATATATCTAGTTGAGAAGAAAAGTTTCGCCTTTCAAATTTTTAATGATAAACCCCCTTGGTCTGTTTTTGTTTTCCACTTCTCATCGACATTGCAGAAAAGACGAAGAAACATTAAAATAATTAGAGAAAAAGAATGAATATAGGGAAAGGGAATTGTGTGTATGTATGTATATATACATAGAAAAATAAGGACAATTTTCTTCATTACAAATAAAGGCACTATACTACTGCTATAAATATTCCTACTTTGATGTTGATGTGCAGCACATTCTCTTTCTCATTATCATCGTCGTCATCGATAACACAAAATGCAATCAAGTTAATTGCAATCGATCTGTGCACTGAGCTATTTTTACTCTTTCTTTCTATCTTTTTTTTACTTCTTTTGCTTATTTTCCATTTGAAAATTATAATTGTTCGTGTCGTGTGCAGAAAGTCTGTAGGAATTGTCTCAGGGAAAAAAAAAAAAAGTGGATAAAGAATAGAGAAAAGGAAGTTTTTCTTAAGTTCCTTTTTTTTGAGTTAAGTTAAAAAGGATTTATATGCACATGGCAGGAAGTTGAAAGAAAAAAAATGTTTTTCTTCATTTGACTTGTCATTTAACGTTTTAATTGATTTTCTTAAGTTATTTGATATCCTTCCAAGAATAAGGAAGTCTTCGATTACAATTCGTTATTACAAGTGTCAGACGTGGGATGCAAATTATATAGCAAAAAAAAAAAAGAAGTTTTCTCAAAAGTTTTAGGTTATGTGTCAAGTTGATAATTTGTATTGTTTTTAAATAAGTATTAAAAAACTTTTTGTGAGAGTATTTCAGATAGTAAAATTTCGTGTATTCATTTCACCTCTTTGAGCAGGACTAAGAGCAGGATCTATTTGTTAAGCATTTAATTTACCTCATGTCTAGAGGTATCATTCGTAGTTCACCAGAAAAAAAAAGATGCGGACCTAAGTGCCTCCTCTGAGGAACTCCATGCTTTCAATCAAAACCCTTTGCATCTTAGTGTAAAACTGTGTAAATACCTACCAACATCGCACCCATTTTACCCTAAAAGATGTTCCTTAAAACGATAAAACACCATCTTCGTTTGTGTCTGCTGCCTGGACATGTCATCTTGTGTAACTCGCACTTCTGTTTTGAAAAACTTTATTAAAGTAAGATAAGAACTGAAAACAAAATCTATCTTCTGGCTTAATTGCATTTTTCTTTCCCTCGCTTCGTCTTTGTCCTTTCTGTCTTTTTCGACTAGGTGTCGATTTTCTTTCATTTTACTTTTTTTTTTGTTCATTTTATTTCCCGTTCAAGCAGATTTTCCACCCATTAAACGCAACCTTGTGACACTTTATTGAAATTAAAATCCTTCAATTCTGTACACTGGTGTATCCGATATATTACTCCCTTAAATCCTAGCTGTTCAAGCTGCTGCTCAAGTATCCATCTAATCCCTGCACTTAACACGACAAAACAATAGGACAACACAAGAGCACTTTGTGTCTGCAGGCTTTCGTGTATAATATCCTCCCTTCCAGCCATCGGCCATATAGTTCGCTGTAAACTGCTGCACACAACAGCAGCACCAGCACCAGCACCAGCTCCAGCTTGTATATCCGTATCCGCATTTAGTTACACACGGTTACTTTGTTGGGTAAATATGAAACTCTCTCTTATTGGGGAGTCAGACGTTTTATACCCATATAACAGTTTCTGGACAACAGTTTTTCTACGTCGCGCGCTTTGACGACACTCGTCGTCCTATCACAGGATCTGTGTCCTTTTTTTGTTTTTAATTTTTGCTGAAACAGAACGAGCAAAAAAACTGCGTTCCCATAATGGACTTCAGCTCTTGAAAAACTTCCATCATATAAACACAATCAGAAAAGAAGGGTGTTGTTGATGATGGCAACCGACTGTGCCACTTGAGACTCGAGTCCAACCATTTTCAAACACATCGCTCTCGTCCTTTGTAAAGCAAAAAAATAACAGAAACGGACCTTTCGAAATCAAATAAAAATCACAAGTGCATCAGCAGGAGAAATTCTGAAGTGCAATCTCGAACTTTAAGTCCTGGCATCATCGCACATCATTTGTATCCTCCTCTACCCACTCGTATACAATGCGTTTTGAGAAAAGTGCTGCATTGTTTGATCCTGATTCACAATAAAATGTGTACATAACTTTTAACACCACCGGCTCAACCGCACCGGTTCAATAAAGTTGAACCACTTTTTAAATAAGTGTTTTATACAACTTCCTTTTCTATAGGATCCGATAAAGGACACCTTTCGATGTTGCACCTCAAAAAAGTTTCTTTTTGCGATTATAATTTTTTGTTTACATCCTTTGTTGCAAAAATGAGATGAATTCCAAAATATTCACGGATGAAGACAAATGATGAATTCTGTAGTGGTAGAAGTATACGCAAACCATTGTGGAGGCTTTTGTTTTGTTTTTGTATTATTTTTATCTGTTCGCAGGATTTATTTTTAAATCTATTTGTACGATATATATTTAAAAAAATAAAATTGTGATATTGAAAGGATTGGTAGGCTTGTATTTATATATTCTCTTTTTTGTTGTTGTAATTGATGACTGACGGCGAACGAGTTATATGATTTCAATTGTTGAATGATGGGAATGAATTTCACATTGTTTTGTTTTGTTTCGCTTTTTTTTTTCAGTTTACTTTGGTGAATGACAAGAAATTGAAAATAAATAAAACTTTTTAATCGATATACCTTTAAGGAAAATTTGTATTTTTTAGTGGTATTACTTTCACTGGCTCTGTTTTGATTATTGACTTTAAATGTATGAAATTGATAGGAATGTCTCAGATTCAATGAAATGCAAAAAAGCTTGTTTTAGTTCGAGTATCTTGAGTTTTCAAACTATGTACCTTCTTAGAAGTAGTATCTTAAGAAAAAATAAGAACAGCAAACAAGTACATATTTTCTAATAAAAAGGTAAATGGCGCCCAACAAGATGCATTTTTGTGCAGTGTGAATAATATATCACATTTATATTTTCCAATTGGATTGCGGTGTTAGAATAATATATATTAAGTGCTCTTTACTCTGTATTTTCTATGACTTAATTGTCGAAGATCTATTTTGTTTTTAAAAAAGTAGTAGTTTTTCTTTATTTGTAAAAAGTTCAAAATTAAAAGATTGCAGTTCTTAAATCTCCAAAATAATTATTTTAAATTAAATTTATTTAATTTTTTTTAATAAATCACTTATTGATATTTTACATTTTGTTTTTATTAGTATGAATTGAATAAAAGAAAGATTTAATTTTTTTATAATTTATTTCTTCAAACCGACATAAAGTGGATATTTCAAAAAAGTCACTGCTTACTCCAACATTTTTTATAATATACAAATGTAACCTTTGCTTACTTGAATTTAAGTTCCCACATAAATGGAATGTAATTATAGCAATATAAAATCAAGAAATTTTATTAAAAAATCAAATCGAATGTATCTGAGTTGAAAAGATAAAATCCTATCGTTACAAAAAAAAAAAAAAAAAAAAAAAAAATCTAAAAGATAAAAAATTAATTAATTCAAATAAGTGTAGTGTCAATTTTTAATTCAAGCTTATATTTTCAGATTTAAAAAAGTGATTTTTTAAATAACAAACAAATTACAATCTCATCAAAAGTATACTTGGCTGCTCAAAAAAAAAAAATAAATAAATAAATTATATCAACAAAACAACAAAATTCCATTAAATTTAAACCAAATACTTCTGTATAAAACAATATAAATAATTATTAAAACAAAACAAAAAATAATGTTTCATACCAGGTAATACCCCATAATTAACTCAATTCCCCTTCTTCTCTCTTCTTTTTTATTTCTGCATCCCACAACAACCACATCCAAAAAAATAAAAAAAACACCACAAAACCAATGCTGCAACAACAAAAAAAAATTTAATCACACATCGGAAACCATTTTTGATGAACCTCGACGTGAACCAAACAAAATGCTTTCACACGCTTTAAACATATAATTTCGTTGTTCATTAATATAATATCGTCAATATTGGAATTATATTGAATTCAACATTACTGCGATTAATTTCATCCCCTTTTCGCTAATGAATAACAAAATATACACATATTTTTATCGATGTAAAATCACAACACATTGGTTGTTGTATTTATTTAATTCGATATCTTCCTGCTGCACTATATAATTTTTTTTCCACAAAAAAAAATATATATATATATATATACCAATCACATATCTGTTCACATAACTATAATGATGATGATGACATCGCATTTACTTACGCACCTCGTTATAACTGATGATTTTCGGCTCAAAAAAATGTCCTTAACAAATGATTGAATGCTAAACAACCAACTTAAAGAAGAAGAAGAAAAAGAAAAAAAAAGAGAATTTTTGAAATCTGAGCGAATATTAAATGCTTGAAAATGAATATTGAAAATGATAATACAAAAAAATATTACAAATAAAAAACAAAGCTAAAGATAGCAAAAATATATTAAAGAAAACTCCAAGAAGAAATTTCTAGAACAATAAGCATTAAATAAAACTTAGCGAAAACTGAGCGAAAATCACAGATTTTTCCCCTTAATCCAAACTTATCATTTATTTTCATTTAAGTAAATGATGGGGCTGCAAATGGTAGTACTGCCATCAGCTGCCAGTATTGTTGCAGTCATCACATTTTTACTGGTAATCATTGGAAGACCTGATGTAATTGATGCAGTCCGTGAGTACAATTTTTATTATATTTTATTCAAATCATATAAAAAAAAAACT
The DNA here is from genome assembly GCA_905146935.1 of Scaeva pyrastri. NCBI lineage: Eukaryota > Metazoa > Arthropoda > Insecta > Diptera > Syrphidae > Scaeva > Scaeva pyrastri. The sequence goes on from LR989927.1 coordinate 58,932,671, forward strand.
ATAATTCTATTGAACATGAAATTCAAATGTTTGCTTGCTTTTAATTGTATTTAACTTTTTATATTCAAATATTTTTTAAACTATTAGTCTGTTCTCAGATTAAAAAATAAGTACCAACAAAAATAACATCACAGAAAAACGATACAAATTAACCCCCCCCCCCTGAATTTTTGGTATTATTTTCTTCCATTTCGTCGAATTTCCTTTTTGTTCGTATCTTTTCATTTCTTTTCTTTTTAATCTTGACTTCATTAATATTTTCCCTGTATTCTATGGTAGAATAGGGAGAAATAACATCACTAAACAAAAAAACAAAATTCTTCCCTAAACAAGGCTGAAAACGCAAGAACAATGAACTTGTGGTGGGAGTATTTAATTCAAATGAAAAAAAAAACAACTAGCCAAGCATTAAATTAAAATTCTTAATTAAACTATAAGTTTCTTTTTAGTGTTTTTTTTTCAATTTTTTCTCTTGTTTCTATTTTATTTATTTGATTTGCAAATTAGTTTTCGAGGAGATGTTTCATTTAAGAGAAAATTTTATTTGAAATCTGGTGTGGATTAGGCTTTTTGTTGATGTTTTGAAATTTCAAAACGTAAAAAGGGTGTTCTCCGTTGTTTGATTAGTATTTTTGTTTTATTTTAATTTTTCCGGCTTATCAAGGCTTCTGTTGTAATGGAGTAACACTAATATTTCAAAGAAAATGGAAAATTGCATTGATTTTCTAGAATTGGCGCCCAACGTTGGTAATTTCGAGACAGTTTTTAATGGTTGATAATTGAGTTTCTGTTGTTAAATTTATATAATTATTCAAATTAAACTTATTAACACAAATTAGTATATTGAGAAAACATATAATAAATGGCGCCAAACGTAAGTCTTCAAATCAGTTTTGAATTGAAATTTTTGACAGAAGAACAATATAATCATATATATTTAATGTTTTTTTCCGCAATGGTCATTTCTGAATTAAGATTGGATAAAAATGGTATTCAATGTAATTTGACTTGACTGGCGCCCAACGCGGATCCTCTAAATAACAGTATTTTCTCTTTGTAGAAACTCAAATATTTATTTGGAATCGATTAAATGGCTATAAACATGCTTTCAAAATGCAATTTGCTATTTCCTTACGATATTAAAGAAAAAGAAGCGGAGAAAGCTTTCAAATATAATTAAAGTACACTTGTTCTTTTTTTTACTTTACAAAAAAAAAAAAAAAAAAAAAAAACGATTTATTTCAGTACACATTTTGAAATTATTTAGTACTTTTCTCTTATTATTTTATGACTTCATTAAAAATATCTCCAGGAATATCGTAAAAAAACCAACCTTCGGTCAGAAGACCTTAAACTCTGTATTCAATTTTGTGTAAGAATTAAAAAATGAATATTTTCATTTTCCCTAAAAACCTTTATTTTTGTTTCTTTAGCATAACCATTAAAAATCATTGAACTCTTCTTTATCAAAATATTAAATAAGTGTACCTGTATATGTATATATGTACTGTATATATAGTGTACATCTAATCTTATATTCATCGTTTACCTTGTCCAAATGAGATTTAATGTAAAATCTCATAAAGTTACATGCAAAGGACCCAGAACAAAAAAAAAAATTAAATAAAAATATACCAAATTACAAAGCAACCAACTTTGGACTGGTAGAAAAATATTCCTCATGATTATTGTTTGTAATATCTATTTACCCGTAAGCATCATTTTCTTATACCTTCATTCATCCTTATTCAATGTGGAAGTGGTTTGGTTGGGGGCAAGATGAAGAACAAAACAAATAGAGGAGGGGTAGAAAAACCAATCCACCCGGAAAATTACGCCTGGAGGATTTTTGTTTCGTTTTTTTTTTTTTTATTAAACCCAGCAGGGAGATTGAGCTTGCTCTAAATGAAAAAGAATCTAGTCTAGCAGCCATTTGCTTTTGCTCTTTGGCATATTGGCAAATGCTCTTCCTTTCCATTTGTTCCCGCCATTGCATACTGCCACCTGTGATTCTGATTTTTTATCCACACCCGCCCAGCCTTGAAGGCGTTTGCCAGCAAAGTCTTTCTTTTTGACTTCTCTGCCTTATTTTTTTTACATACATACCTAAGATGAAAGGGAGGTTAGGTAGGGTGTATTCCTGTATTCGCCTTTCAACGGGAAGAACTTTTATTTTTCATTAGAATGTTTTGTTTAGGAATATTTATTGGGGTATGTTTATAAAGAGGGAATGTCGTTTTGCTGTGGAATTTTTGGTTTCTTTTTTAAGATTGTTTTCTAACATAATATCGCAAAATCACACCTGGATATCTTCAGGGTGGGAAAATTCCACCTTTTTGTCCTCACAACACACGCACCACCATCAATACCGCGTGCTGTAACAAAACCAAGATACAATTTCGTGGTGTGTGTCTGCTTTAATGTCCTGTTGTACCGTTATATTGTAGATTATATTCTGTCTATGAGAGGTAAAATTCTATTTGAGTTCTCGCGTACTTATTGATGTCGTTTACATTTCACTTTTTGGCTTCAAGAAAATTCAGACACCCGGTATGAACCCGGTGGGTTTTCTGTTTGTTTGAGTCCTTGTGTATATTTCAGAATAAACCTAACCCAACTTTTTTTTCCTTCCATTCTAATGGAATTCTTTTTTGTCCCTACACACGGTTGGAGGTCGTCCGCGTCGTCGGAGTAAGAAGATACTATGGTTAATATTTAATGTCTGATAATTAAGTTATGAATTCAGTTTTTTCCCCTTCTTTCTTTTTTTCTTCTTTGTAAACAGTACGTCCCGAATAGACAGAACAACTGAAGGAAGACGACATTAAAGTTGTTAAATATTTATTAGGGTCTTACTGTTTTTCCGTAGGAACTTTTGAAATTGAATATTTTATGTTTTATTTTTGGTTTACTTAAAGAGTAAAAGTTGTATGATTTTATTTTGTGTTAACGATGAATATCCTTTAATTCGAGATTTCTTAACTGGCGCCCAATGTGAGTTGTTTGTAGTTTAATCTCAATTAAGCTTTTGCAAACAATTCCTCAATGAAATTAAAGCCGAGATCTGCTGTGATGCTTTGCTAAATTCTTTGCATATTAGTTTGGGTGATGTTGAAATGGCGCGCAACGTGAAATTTTAAGTTTTCCGTTTTTAATAAAACAAAAATTATGAACCTCTAAAATATTTTGTTGGATTTATAGTTTTCAGTTTGACTCAGAAATATTGTTTCCAAACGTATCCACAAACTATTAAAAGATACATATAAAAAAAAGTAATTTGTTTCCTATAATTTTCAAATAAACCTGACTTGCGTGTCTCCCGAAGAAAAACGAGACCTTATATTTTTTTGTGGATAACCTTATTATTATTATCGGCCAGAATTTAATTTCCACATAAAAAACCATTATTCCCATGCAAATTTTCAACCATTTTCTCGTTCCTTCATTATTGTAATTCTTCCCTCATCATAATGTGAACTCACGTTCGAATACAAATTTAATTCATTTCGGTTTCATGAATTATTTTTTATACAAGCATTAAAAAATAAAACACACAGGCACCCTTAAATTAAACTGCTCTCCCTTTTATCCTTTTTTACTCCTGGTCTACTCTGGGCAAAAAAAGTAAAATCACTGTATTCTAAGTCGTCAGAACAGAAACAAAAAAAATCGCATAAAATAGTTAAATATCTTTAGATTACCTGAAATGATTTCAAAATTAAAACAACATCAAACAAAAGTTACAACAAAAAGAAAGAACAGTTTCAAAACAAGAACAATACAAACCAAAAAAAAACTCAACAATAAAATTTTAATTACAAGCAAATTACACTCATTTTGTGAGCTGCCAACCATAAACTTTTATTTACTTCTTTCTCTTTCACTCATTTCAAAACTAATTAAACTTATCTCTTGGATATTTTCAAATACAGCCCTACAGGTTTAGGAGGTTAAGTTTTTAGTTGGTTACAGTCTTTTGCGAAGTAAAAAAAGCAGCAAATAACAATTCAACAACAACGACACGATGGGTTTTCATTTTTTGTGTTGTGTTTTTTTTTCTGATTTGAAATGAAAAACGAACATCAATTTAATTGCACAACCTTTCAAGATTTTAAAGTACCACCACCATTACTCCGACCGCTGCTGCCGCCATCAGCCACATCAAAATAATGGGCAAGGGTACATTTTCTAGAGCGTGAAATATACTTTTTGTTAACTTGTTGTTGAGTTATATTTTTGTTATTAAGTACGAAGAAGGATTGTCAGAAGACTTTCAACGGAAACCAAATGCAAGGATCCGATAAGAGCCATTCAATTGTAGAATTTGACGGTGAAGTGGATTTAAAAAAAAATAAAAAGTAATAATAAGTAGGTGGCTGCATGTGACGTGATACATAAAACTTGAACGGTTACCCGTATAAATCCAAAAAATGAAAAACTGCTTAAGTATACAGGTAGCTCCTTAAGTGAAGAACCATTCGAAGCAGGAATTCGGTTGAATTCCGCATAGCATGGAAATTTGTATTTGATCACACTTAAATATATCAACTCAAATGTTAACATTTAAATGGCGCTCAACGTTCAATCATATCGATCCAAATGATTTTCTTTACAAATTAAACTCCTATAATTGGTTTAAAAAACGTTTAAAAGATGTTTTTCAAATTTCTTTAAATTTTTCAATGTGGCGCTTAATGTTTTTACATATCAGAGCTATGTATCTTCTGAAAGTATAGAGCACTTTGATCGCCCAACACTTGACCTGTTGTCTTTCAATTTTCAGTTAAAAACATACCCATTTTAGTTTAGAAAATTCCATGCCCTATTAAATTTTACTCTAACTCTAGTCAAATTTTGTCAAGTTTATGTGTTAATTATAAATTTTGAAAATGGCGCCCAATTTATGTCTTACTTTTCTATTATAAATCAGAAGTCAAGCCTTCAGGTAAAGAACATTAATCAGTTTTTTGGATTTTGATTTACTTTTGAACTTTCATAAAGCCTTAAAGACTTTTTACAGGTTATATTTCATATTATCAAACTTCAAGTTTATCTTCTCCTCATCGTCTAAGTAACTTTTTATTTAATTATTCATTAAACCACCATCTTGTCGATCTCTACTTATTACCTTTAATTTTCTCTATCGTTTGTCCTCAAGGAATACGAAAATAAAAAAACAAAAAGGTAACTTTATTCCTTCAAAACTTTTTCTCTTTGATTATTATTAATTGATGAATCCACTTTAATCACATTAATCAGATTAATATTCAATAAGCTTAGTTCCCAGTTTATGAAAATCAATACAAAAAAAATCGGCAAACAAAAATCCTCATTTTTATTTTTTTTTTATTGTGCTAAAACTTATATTTTCCAATACATTATATAATTAAATAATACCTTAAGTTAAAAATAAATCCAGTAGATCAAGCAAACAAAACAAGAAGTATGAAAATCTTTTCATATCATTTTCCTACTCTCTCTTTTGGAATAAACAGAAGGAGAAATTAAAATGAAGTTTCATCTTGTTGCCGTGCGTTGAGCGTTCAAACAAAAAAAAATGCAAGAAAGTTTTTTCTCGCATTTTCCTCTTCTCATCTCTTTCCATTATATGTCTTCCCCTTGAAAGCAGTAAAAGTTACCTAATTGAAAATTTAACTTTTCAAACAGAATAAAGTACAAAAAAAATTTAGTTCTCTACTGCTGCTATTTTTACTCCTTTCTTTTTTTAAAAGATGTATCTAGCATCGGTAAACTGAATTTCATAAAACAAGCCAAGAGTTTAGTATAGCAGCAGCTTGCTAGGTGGTGCACCTTACTGTGCAAAAGATAAATGTTTCCTTTTAAGAGCTGATTTAACTCACTCGAAAAAAATAAAAAGAAACAGAAGTGTTCTCGAAAAAGTTTTTCATAAATAGTTTTCTTTGGTGAAATTTAAATAATATTTGTATACTATTTATGAGACAAAATAAAGATACGAGCTGAAAGTTTCGCTTCATGTGAGAAATGAATTCAAAGCTTTCTTTGTTGGGCGCCAGTTAAGAAAAAAAATGTATACTTATATTTTAATGTTTGTAAATAATAAAATAGAAGAATATCTTTTTGTTTCCATATTTGTTTGTTTCAAACATTTGAATATAAGATTAAAGCAGTGTGACTGCAAATATCTAAAATTATATGCATTTTCATATATGCGCCAGCTAAGCATATAGAGAAAAATATTTGAACATGCTCTATAAAATACACATAAATTAATTATCAAAATTGAATCTCAAACCTTGCTGATATTTTTTTGTTGTGTACCATATGTTTTTGATTGTGACCCTTTGTAAATATTTGTTTGCCATACAAGCAGTGATATTCCCCTTTTTCTGATTTAACTTTTTTTTTGTTTGTTGGTCGCCATTTAAAAGAAAAATATATTTTTACCTTCAAATGAAAAGTAAAGTTCTTGAATCTAATTGAAAAACTGCATTGTAATAACAGATAAAAATAGTTACCTTGCAAAAAGGTTGATTGTTATTGAAAGCTATGAAACTAACAAAATCTTATAACTAAGAGTTCTTTCATTTTCTCTATAGATCATAATCCTCCTAAAATAAACTTATTTTCAATTTATAATAATTTTATAAGCCTCTACCATAAAGTTTTCTGCCGTGAACTAATTTTGAAACTAAAAACTTTTCAAATTTCTTCGATAAACGACAAAGTGTGTACCTTACAAATGTTTTACATAGAGAAAAAGATCCGCAGATAATAATAATGATGATGATGATGATGGTGATGATGATAATAATAATGGCGACACGATAAGGATGGAGATGAAAATTCCTGAATCATCATTTAGAAAACCCACAAACAGCACACACACTCATATACACATTATTTAGTTGGCGGCGGCGGCGTTAGGATAGAAGTGAAAGAAAAAAGTGAACTTAGCTTTTAAGTTCGTCGATCTACCGCATCCTCTTGAAAAAGTAATTTAAAATTTTCGTGAAAACGCAAACCAAAATCATCATTTTCGTATAATCACTATGGCCCCCCTGCTCTTACTGCCGAAGGTCCTATTCACTCCCACCCACTTTCTTGCGTTCTTCCCTCTCTTTCTCTTCCATCATTGTGCTTATCGCTTCGAGTTAATTTATTTCAATTACTTGCAGCAATGTAATCGGGGTGTAGATTTATACCCGATAAGGGTATCGCGCGATATACCGCCCCGCCGCGCCGCGCCGGTATAAGTTGCTGAATAGTGATGGTGGTCGGGCTGAACATAGCGCTCTAAATGGGCGTGAATTTGCATCAGCTAGCATCTAAATTGCAAAAGTTTAAATTACTATTTTTGATACTCTACCTTCGCGATACTACAAATACTCGTGCTTGTATTTTTGTGTGTGACTGTGTGTTCGTGAGGTTAAGTTAGTATGATGGGGTTGTTTTGTGGTAGGTGCATCGGCCAACATGCTTCTGAGGAGTAAACAGCAGGCTAAACAAATAAATTTAATTCAAGGCTGCAGCTGTTGTGCAGGTTTTGCAGTGTTGGGGGTCTTGCAGGCACAGGTGCGCTTTTTGAAAGAGTTTCGAGGTGAAAGCAAAGTTAAACTATAAGGTCCAACAAATTTTGTGAAAATACATGTATACACAACCACTAAATTGGGAAGAAGGATGAGAAGAGAGAGCGAAACGGTACTATTTCGTAAAGCAAACAATGTTTGGCATTTGGGTCTTTCCTATGCTATATGTGCGTCATCATCATCTCAAAGTGTCTGTCGTTTGTATCGCCCTACATTGCTAATTTTAGCTGCAATATAACAGCTCAACCTACTCATATATAAAATACCAACAGCAGCAGCAGCAGCCATTTTGCCATGTTGACATGCTGACATTAAGTGTATAGTCCCCGTTCGTTTAAGCCTCACTCCCGCACATGTATGAGTATATGTAGCTCCTGAAGGTAGGCAATACAGATGCATCAGTGAAAACGAGTATATGTAGTGGATAAACATCGCGAGCTTGTTTATCCACAAGAGTGACCTCCCAAATTGTGTATCTCCTCCATCGAACTATATTGACAAACGGTACATAGCATATGAGTTAAGGGCGCATTGCCGCCATTTTATTTTTGCCCTTTATCCACTATTCAGTATACCTTGCCTACGAGTATACTATACAATTTCCTAGAGAGCTAATGCAATCTTTGACGTATTTATGATGTTAATGGGCTGGCGGTGGTGGCGTAGTTTGGCGTCAATATAGAGACAAAGGAACATCCACCTAACGTACAGACCTTCCTATATCCATCCTTACAACACCAGGATAGGCCGGTGATATGGATTGCTCTGGCTATAGTTGGTTGAGCTGTACGGTTGAAGGCCTTAAGTGTCCATTCTTGTTGTTCTATCTAAGCCAGTCAACTGCGAAAAATACAAAAACATTAACCCTGGCAATGGATTTGTGTTTTATAATATCGTTGATTGCAAACGTTGCTACCTCATTCCACCTGATACCAACTGCTGCCTTCGATTCTGCTTCTGCTGCTGCTGCTGCTGCTGCTGCTACTGACGAAAGCAATTAAATTCAAGGGAATGCTGTTGCAGCTGTTCCCGCACTGACTGCTGCTTCCATGTAACTTTTATACCTACTGCTGTGCCTACAAATTCATCCCCGGTAATGGGCTTGTTAGCTGTTGTTGTTAATGTTGACGTTTTTGTTGGCAGCAGGTTTTCCAGAGATGTCGACCGGGAAAAGGATGCGACAGGGAGTGAGAAAGGAATGAGTGGGAGAAAGGGTGGGCGATAATAATGAACTTTAGATGTTGCATATTAAGTGGCAAAATGAAGTTCAATGTAGATGTCTACTCATACAAATCTACTAGAGTGTATATGTATTGAATATATGGTAACGGTAGATGTACATTACATGCAGGTTGAGACATGTTTATATTTCGTTTAAAATTTTATCATAAATACATATACATGAAATGGCAGACTGTTTACTACAATTATTTATATGCACACTTATTGTGTACCGTTACATCATAAATTAAAATGAATGAGATCCATTATGCAGTGTTTTTTAAATGAAAGCTTTAAATGGTAATTAAATGTTGGTATTATATAAATTAAAGTTAAAGGTCACACTTTTTTTTGCTTTTAAATAAATTTGCAAGTTATTGTTGGAAAAATTGGTTTTAGATAGATGTATCTGTATGGATCTTAAAGCTTAATTTCTGAACTTTAAATTACATTCATTCTTAGAAACATGATGCCTTAAAAACAATCTAAAAGTGTGAAGGTCACGTTGGCGTTGGGGCGCCTGTTAAAAAAATATCTTAGGTTGTTTGATGTTTTTCTTTATTGCAGTAATAATTTGAATCTATGTCTTAATACCTTATCAATCGCATACTACTTAAATTGTATCATCGTTTGATATTAATTTGGGAACAAGATCATTCTGTATAGTCTCGCGTTGGGCGCCAGCTAATTATTATCTACTTAAATCGTAAAGAAATTATTCAAATTATAACTTCTCGTGGGGTCCAAACTTACCTTGCTAATAACTTAATAAACTTAAACTGTAAAAGTATATTTTCATATGATACAAGCATTAGGCACCGCTCGATTTGAAAACTATAAATTATGTTGCGAACGATAATCTCATTCAAAACTTTTTCTATCAATTCCTGGAAAAGGGAAAACGAAAATTCCAGTTATAATAATTCCAACATGTATAACTTCTCCAAACCTTAACTGCTTGAAAAAGAAATTCCTAGTATTCGCAGTGAATACGTGAATGAATTTTGTTTCTCCTACATTTTCCAACGAAATCATAGTGTACATATATCGACTTCCTCTTTACAAAAGTAAATCCCAATTTGATATCCACTTAGCGATGACCATACCATAGCTGTTGGCTACCGCTGTGCGGGTGCATTTTAGGAACATATCGCTGCAAATAAGGGTTCAAACTACCATTGATTAGTTTTTATTGCATCTGGTGTGCGAAACAGCTGATAAGCAAAAATGATTTTTGAAACTCCTTCGTTTTCTGGTTTTAGTGCAGAAAATTTCTCGTTCTGTACGAGTGTATTTAACCCAACGGCCAACATATGTATGAAAAGGTTTAACTAATCATCTATGTCTTCTTACGAACAAAAAAAAATATTTCAACCACGTTCCTACTGCTTTTCGACAACGACGACGTCGACACGACGACGTACCTGGCTCTGAACTAATATTGCCAATTTCGATTTTGTGCAAATATGTATGTTCATTTGGTCATAGCACACAAATTGTGGACTTCATATCGATGAGGATTTTCCTCGGATGGTTCATTCAATTGGAATATTCCAGTCATGTGTGCATTACAAGGGCGAATAATAGTCATCGAATTCGAATACATGGATGATATTATACAAAAGTGTTGTGTATGTAATATGTATGCATGTATATGTTACTATGCACTACAACTACCTTTAAGCTGCTCACTTAAAAGGATCAAATTGACGATGTGGTAAAGACAAAATTTTTATGATTTGTTTTTTTTTTTGTAGAACTGAAACACCACAAAAGCACACACCCTATAATCAATAGATTTTTTATCTCTTGTGTCAAAGCCCATTCAACATCTCCTCCCCTAAGGAAAACTACCAAAATTACAATCGAATGAAGATGTTTTCAAAGTGTCAGGTTTTCACATTGGGCGCCATTTATGATGTTTATTTATTTTGTAAAATTCAAAATCAGTGCAAAAAATTAGCATAAATAGCATGAATTAGTAAAATTATTGTAAGACAGTTAAAAAAAATCATGATAAAACCTAAAAGTTTCACATTGGGCGCCATTTTAATTGAATTCAATTTAAATGTTGTTTGTTTTTCTCATTGTTTAATATCATGTATTTTTTGTATCATTCCTCAAAACCATAAAACACTTTGAAACTTTTCTAAATACCCATATTGTCCAAAAAATTTAATATATTCACTGAAATAGATTTCTAAGTTTTCTTTAAATTTATCTCAATAACCAAAGAAAAAAAACCAAGGATAAACCCGATAACCAAAAATACCTCAAAGTCGCTTTTATTTTTTGGTCCAAAGAAAAATTTCAACTTGCAAGACTTGCATTCCTTTTTTCTTCTTTCATTCTTCGACCTCCTGACACAAAAAAAAAAACTACAAGATGCAAAAACTTCTAAAATATGCCAAAACTGTTAAAAAACACAAACAAAAAAATTCGCAAAAAAGACAAATTTGTGATGCAAAATTAGTTTTGCATCCAAAGTGCGGTTACCAAAAACAAAAAAAAAAACTATTCTTATTCAACTTTTCTTTTTTATTCGACTTCAAATAGATCAAAATTGTGTGTGCTTGCTGCTTTAGTCTTTCTCTTATATTATATCCTTCACTGAGTTGTCTTTATCCATATCCATCTTTATAAAAAGCTGAGACATCTTCCAACACTCAGAACGGATGTGGTTTCTTAGAAAAGATGGAAGAAATATTTAAACTATGACAATATGCTGTGTATGGTAGAAAAGTGCATCATGTTCTGTATGAAGTCAACAGTTTTTTTTTTTTTTTTTATTGAGAGTAGATATTATATTATATTTATATCCTGCATCGTCTTTGTTTGTTTCTTTTAGGCTAAAAGATAACATTTGAATAAGTATGCAATTTTAGAAGGTAAACATACACTTCACTACAAGCACAATACACGCACACAGATACACCCATCCACCCACCCACATATCGAACTAGTTGTTTCTTGTTTCTAAAAGCAAAAGGTTTTTATAAGATGTATGTGTGTGTGGAAAGTCTTTGTATGTTATTATCATGCATAAATGCATGCCATTCTATACTCTTTGGTAATATGTGAAATGTGTCGTGTTTTGTGTTTGTCCTCTGGTAATTTAATGAAAGCTTGTTTGTATGCAATATAAACTTGAACTGCAATGGATGAAGGACTTATTTTGAAAAAGGTCACAAATGCTATTAGATCTACATGTATGTGTATATTGATGATTAAAAGTTAATTTGTTATCTTTGATATTTCTATTTTTATGTTCGGCGTTGGGCGCCACTTATTTTTTTTCAGTTTTCATCGATTTCCTGAAAATATTTATGATGATCGTAAGATGATAAAAAATGTATTTACTGTATTTGATAGTGTTATTCCTTGCACCCAGAGTTATTGTATTTGTTATTCTTTGCACCCAGCGTTGGGCGCCATTTAAGTTTTTCTTAGTATTTTCAGGTTTACTTGAAGATTTTATCGGCCATTGCTATTGTTATTTTATTATCTTAACATTAACAGCAACTTCAAGTACAAATTCAATATTTTCAAGGAAATGAAACTCAAAAGAAAAACAAAAAAATTACAGACTAAGCCTGCTTCCTTACAAAACGTACCGAATGCATTTGTTTCTATCCCAGTAATGAATTAAATTAATTTATGCTTTAAAAATCCACCCTAAGAAATGTGATTTTTTATCTAATCTAAGATCCTCAATCACCATCACCATTCGTCTTTATTTCCGGTGATGGCCCATTTCACAGTTTTTATTTTCCATTTGCTTAAGGTACAATCTTCTTCCCTCACCTCTCCCGTAACCTGGTGGCGTCCTGTTCTTTTTTACACTCTTTGTGTGATAAACGCAATGCCTTGCGTTGGGCGCCACTTTTTTGTATTTACTTATTTTTCTTGTATTTTGTTCCTACTTATTGTTTTTGCAGTTCTATGAACTAAAAATAGAACAAGTTAGCGTGTTCTTCAAGCTAACCAAAAGGATGTTGCTTTGTAGTTCTTTTATTTCTCTCTTTTTGTACGTACTTCCTCACAAAATAGCGTGCAACCACTAAAGCTCAACAACATTCAAGGAAAGCCAAATAAAAAAAAAGTGGAGTAGAAAGTTGTTGTTTTTTTTTTTACCTATTTTCCCTGCAGGAACATTACACCGTGAAGTGTTTACCCCAAATTACCTTCAAGTCCTTCAGAGTTTCCACTTCTAGTTTTTTTTCTGTTTTCGTTTTTCTCTATTTTTTCCCAGCTCATGCCTCCAACTTTCTATTACTCTAGGCACCTGACGATTTGACTTGTCGATATTATTACTGTTTGCTTTTGTTATACCTCTTCGGAGTTCTGGTTATTGTAATCTTGTGTATATATGCATTAATGAAATTGAATTTGTTTTTATATTGTACATTATTATTGTATCTCTTTCTCTAGTTTTTTTTGTGTATATAATGATTTGGAGGTTAGGTTGAGATACATATGTATGTATGTATATCTTTTATGGGTGAAAGATTATAAATACATTGTTAGTACGTTATTTCGGATTCATTTGATATTAGGCGCTCGCGATATTTATGTTTATATTATGCTTTCTCCCCGTGTTTTTTTTTTTTTTTGTTTCTTTGTTATTTCTTCCTCATTTTGATGCCTCTGTTCAAATGGAAGTTCTTTATTTTGGGTAAATTTTGTCATTAGGAGTCGATATGAATTATTAATAATAATTATTTATGCGGTGGCATTGGGGTTCTTATGTACTCGTGTATGTATTTTATTTAGTAGCTTTAGCTTAGAGGAGGTAATTTTGTTATTTTGTTTTGTTTTGTTCTTTTACCATTCAAATTCAATTAATAGGATTACCAAAAAAGATGATTTTGTGGATGTCAAAAGTTGAAGAGGGTAATTTATTTAGTCTAAGTGGAACATATTACTTTTTTTCTTTCTTTGGATTTGGAACGAGGAAAAAAGAGACAAATTACACTATAATTTGATGAATTCTTTGCTTTTGAGGGATGGTGCCATCTGCTGTCACAATTGTGAATGTCAAGTTGAAGACTTCTTTTGGTAGGTTTTTTCTTACGATGCGATGATGGGTTGATAGTAAAAGTAATGGAATACTTCTTTAAATGCAGAAATTTAGTTCGCTGATAAATTTGTTCTAAAAAATTATATGAATTTATTTTGTACCAATTTAAAACTAATTAAATATATAGAAAAACAATGTGCTTACAAATTTAAAAGGACAGTTGTTAATGTATTATTTTATACATAAATTCCGAGTGCTGACCAGATTTTATCAAACAAATTTGATAGATTCATTCGTTTCCAAATAATCAAAGATCAATGTGCTTATACAAACTTTAAAAGTAAATAAAAAAGAATTCCTTGTATAGACTTTTGAAAATTAAATCTTGTATGTATAAACATTTCGTGTGCTGATAAACTTGAATCAAAATCAGTGTGCTTACAACTTAGAAAATCGTTCATCAAATAAATAATTGTATAAAGATTTTAGAATTTCAACTCGCATAAGTAAATTTTGTGTGCTTACAACTTTTTTTCAACACATTTTTTAATCTAGAATTCAAGATACTACCCACAAAACCTTAAACATTTTGTCATTTCTTTAACATGTAGTACCTATTCATTATTTGTTCCAAATGTTATTGATGAATATTTTCTTACGATTTTTTGTCTGTCCTTAAAATATCTTCTTATTATATGAACATCAGTATTCAGCACACTGTTGTGTGACTTCAATATAAATCATTTCCGCATACGTATATATTTTAACACGCCTATGGTGATAAAATTCTATGAGTAATATTTTTTTTCCTGGTTTACTCAATCTTATTTTTTTATTGCAAAAAATAAATATGTGGGGAGAGCTTATGAATGAATGAAGGAATGAAATAAAACCTCTAACATAGGTTTCTGGGTAGAAAAAAAAAAACGGATTTCCTTTTTTATTCTTTATTCATGTACTTGTTAGCTAAATATAAAATTTAATTGGAAGGTTTTTGGAGCCTTTCACTCTGAGGGATGTAATTTTGAATACATATTTTTTTTACTATTTTTAAAGCTTCGGCTTTGAGGTCTGTACAGATGATAAAGTTGATTTAGCGGTTTTTATTAAACAAATCATAAAACTGGGAAAAGTAACCCTTCGTCTGCAGGTGTTTAGTTTATTTTTATTTTTGGATTACTTCATGAAACTAAACCAAATTATGTAAGCTCCGTACTCATTTAACTTCTTGAAGATGCCTTTCCATAGAAGCATACAATTTTCGTGATCTGAATACA
Organism: Scaeva pyrastri; assembly: GCA_905146935.1. NCBI lineage: Eukaryota > Metazoa > Arthropoda > Insecta > Diptera > Syrphidae > Scaeva > Scaeva pyrastri. Next base: position 58,947,757 of record LR989927.1, read on the forward strand.
AAAATAAATGTGCTTACAATAATTGAACACAGTACTGATAGTACTTTATGTGTTGCAAAATTGAATTTTCTAAATTATAAAGTATACACTTATACAGGTACATTGATTTAATAGAAAGATAACATGGTCTTTTTTATAAATTTAAGGTCTATGCTTTAAAGTGAGATGAATATGAGCTGAATTTGTAAAATACGCCCATATTTTGTAAATCTGAAGAGCCCATATCATTTAGCTTATAAATATTCGTGGAATTAAATGATTTCTTTCCCCGAAATGCTACTGAATAGTAAAATGCATTTTGTATTCTTTTTTAACTTCTTTAAATTATTCAGCTCATAAGCTATAATTGCCAGAATTTCTGAGAAAATGTTATTAATCAAACAAAAAATTACAATTATTATTATTGTGTCGAACACCAATTTCGAATTCTGAGATTCAGCGGTACTGCACCAACTGAACCTGAATTTTTATTGAACAACATGAATTAAATAAACAGTTATAAAAATCTTTCAGTGACGGCTCTTCTTAATTACACCAACGTTCATACTTTTATGTCAATGCATTAGTTGAATATGTTGTCAAAATAAAGAATTTTATTAATAAACAACAATTTCTCACTTCAAACTTATTTAATAATCTCAAAACTTTTCGCTTCACAATTTTAATACAAGTACTCTTATACCTGCCTAGGTACCATGATAATGCAAGTAAGATATTCAAATGTGTATATGTATGTATATGAACGAATATATGAAAAGTCCTTTCCCAAAATTAAACTTATACTCATACTCAGAAACCATAAGTTTTATTTGTATGCAAATTAAGCTCTAGAGGCACTTTCTGTTTCGACTTTTTTTGTTGTTGCTGTTGTCTGAGTATTCTGCTTAATGCCATAGGTAGCTGCACTAATAATGCCTCTATACCTTCGTAGGTACGTGGGCACTTGTACATTATACGAGTTTATAGCCATCAACAGGACTTAAGACCACTCCGGGATAATAAACCAAAAGTGTTTGCAATCACGGAAAACGAATTTTCACCAAAACTGTTCATCTCTTTCATTTCAGGTCTCCAACTCGTATATGAAATTTGTATGTTAATATACATACATGTACATACATATATACGATTGCTAGTTCTTCCATCTTTCTGCATGTGATATTTCCTGGACGTCCAACGACTTTTCTGCATTTGCATTTTCGTCCTGCTGAATTAAAGACCACCATATATCGGCATATTATAAACTTCACGTTCTGCTACCTTTCCATCTCCCGCTCTCTTGCTTATCCTCTTCTGCTTCATATTGAGTGAGTGTTTAAAGTGTTATTAGTGCAAAAAGGACGAAGCAGTAGTAAGATAAAAAGAAAAAAAAAGTAAAAAAGTCCTGGCTTACGTTCAACACGAACACAAGCAATTAGCATAAAGTGGAAAAAGGACTTTTTTTCTTGTTTTTGTTTATAAATTTTCTATTTTATTTTGCACGTATCCTTAGAGCAATTATGGATACAAATTCATCTTCGAGGATTGATTACGCAATTGACGCAAAGTACTATTAGCAACTTAAGAAACTGCCTCCGTCTCTATCTTCATCTCCATCTCCACTTGAGGAGGAAGGCTTATGAAAAATTCATTCAACAAAAAGGCTCTCATGTTTTTTCATTTCGTTTTCGTTGGTGAGTCCTTTCTTTTAGCAACTTAAATATTAACATCAACATTAACCAGTACTAAGAGCAAGACAAGGAGGCCTTAGAAGCATATGTGTGGAGGTGGGTCTTGGCTCTTGTAGAAAGGTCGATATGTTGGTCTTTTCGTTTTCCAATGTTACCTGTTTGTTTTTTGTTTTTTTTTTTTCTTAAAGATGCGTCACTTTGTGGACTTAAGAAAAACGAACTTATTCGTAAAGCGTTTTTGGTATTTCTCGACTTGAATTTCCTCCGTCATTCTTTCTTTTGGTCGATTGGTTCCGAGATACTTTTAAGTTTGTACTGTTTTATTTTTTTTTTCGAATCCAACTCTCTTCGTGAGCTATACCGCGTGTTTGTTATCCTTAATTGTTCGAAAGGACTCCTGATTGGTGAGGATAAAAGTTGTCAAAGTTTTTTTTTTGTTTGCTATCGTACCATATGGCAGTGCTTTACGAGTATTTCCTTTGTTCTGTGTATATTGGAATTCGATGAATTTTTCCTGTTGAATTATTGCAAAGGCAAATAAAGCAAAAACAAAATAAAAATAAAAATAAAAACAACATGAATCGAGGACAAGATCAATAAAAATGTTGTCTGCTTGGATGGGGGTTTGATTTTTATTTTTCTTCGAGATTTGGGGGGGAATATAGTGAGAAAGAAGGAAGAAGAAAAAGTTTTGTTGTTTTTATTTGTGTATGTTTTTCTTTTTATTTCATCAGTATAAGTAAATAGCCAATATATTTTATTTGTTCAGTTAAAGAATGAGTAAAGTTTTAGGATCAATGCCGGAAGTTTTTTTTGTCCTGAATTTTTGTTTTTGTGTTGACGCTTCATTCTAACATATACAGTATACATAGTTAAATAAGTGTAGAAGAGAAATATTTCTAACCTCCATGTCCATATACTATTTTATTTTAGTTGGGGGAAAACTAAGAAGAGTCCTTGAATTATTGTGGTAATAAATCTTTCACTCAAAAAGGCTTTATCGAGGGTCAATGTTAATTGGATGTGTCATGTGAAGAATATTTATGTATGCATATGAAATGTTTTAGTTCTTTCGATATACAATTATTGAAATGTGCTACTTATTAAGTGTCTTAAGCTGGGAAATTCTATTAGTTCCCAATAATGCAATGCTTTCAGCTTTTTTTTCTACTCATTGTTTTTATGTTTCCAATTCATATTTTTAAGTGAATCTGAAATAAAAGTTCTTTCATTTAGTCAGTTTTGTTGCTTCATATTTTTAATCGGGAAGAATTCTGTTTGCTGGATTTGTTTGGCCCATCCTTTAATTTTCAAGATTCAAGACATTTTTCGAAGTGCCACAAAAGCCAGTTAATATCAAAAGCAAAATAACAATCGAGCTTTTTCCAACCAACTTGGTCAATTACTTCTGGTCTAACAGTTTTGATCATCGAGTTTAAGCGATCTTTTTTCAACAGCTTAACTAATTCTTAAACAGATATTGATTTGATTAATGATTTGATCCCGAGTTCTTTCTGTGTCACTGGTAAGAAATTTCTATCCAGCCTTATCCATAGTTTGTTTCCTTATTGAAGTCTTCTTCCACTTATCCATGACCTTAAGAATTGTTCATTAATTTCTGTCAAAATTATCATAAATGACGTAAAAGCGCCGATGGACTGATCAAAGTGTTCAATTGCAACTAAAATGAGACAGTTAAGAAATTTGAACTTCGGACATTTCAACAATCACTGACTCTCTTACAGCTTCCTTCTTCATATTCTCTCAACATTTTTAACGATATTTTGTGAACATAACAAACCATTAGCAAAAGTTTGAATTTTATGGTGGCTTATAGACTTCAAATTCATTTTACTTATTTCAATTCTTACACCATTAACCACAACAACTGTCAGTCTTAAACCACAATTCCATATTATAATTTCTATGATAGAATCTTTTTTTTGTTCTTGTCCTGTTTATGTGTCTTTACACATTAATGTCACAGTCATTACTGGCAAAATTCTACGAGAAAAAAGACCAACTACGAAAAAATGTGAAATCAGCAAATGCGCTGAATGTTGACGTGATTAAAAGATACCGTATTAGTAACCACAAAAACCGCACAAAGCAAAAACGTTGACAACAAAATGCCAAACCTTACGCTTCACATCGTCGTCTAATGATAATTTATTGTAACGCAACACAATTCTCTACCAAAAGAAAGTAAAAAAAAAAATATTTTCAAAAAAAAAACAAGCTTATCAACAAAACATCAGTCCCACCTACACTCAAAGTCTTCGCCCGGGCGCCATTCAATGTGCATAGTTGAAGAAAAAAAAAAAGTAATACAACAAAAAAAGTGCAAGACTAAAAGAAGAATACACAACAGCAACACGGTTGTCAACCACACAAAGTGGATGACAGCTTCAAAAGCTGCTACTAACAACTTGACATGCAAAAAAAAAAAAAAATAACTAACCACAATAGGACTCGAAACGACGACAGCACCAACGACAACGAACGTCGACGACGACGACGATGATGACAGCGACAACGACAACGACAAAGACGACCACGACCGAAAGATAGTGAAGAAGGTGCCAGGACAACACTCAAAGCAAAATACAACAGACCAAGGACAACGACAACACGCCTCGGCTCGGCTCAACAAAGTGTGAAAGCTACACTCTTTTTTTTTCTATATAGTTTTAGCTTCTTTGCCTATCTTCAGGGGCGATAAAGTACATGTACCTATCTAGTATTGTAGTTGCACTATGTTTCTTCTTTTTTTCTTGTTATCCTGAAACATCATCATAGAAAGGATTTAGAGCAAAATCCGGCAGAGACAGAAGAGAGAATTTTGTGGTAGGAGAGAAAATTCTGAACAAAAGAAGTGGGATTCAGAATGCGTTAGCTTTTAAAACCTAGAGATTGGAACAGAAGGTGTGCTGTAAAAAGACTGCTGCTGCTGTTGAGAGATAGGAATACCAAATTTTAGTCTGGGCAGATAAAAATAAAAAAGAGAAAAAAAAAAGGAAACGATATAAATTCAGCAATTTGCTACGTTGAAATAATGAAATTAGAAAAAAAAAAACAGTTAAATCGATTCAAATGGGGTTCTTAGAATGATAAGGGAATCCATTACTTAGTTATGCTTTGGATCTTATACACTTCGTTGTGAGAATTGCAAAATACCAACACAAGTCTGAAATTTAAAGTGACCGAGATATTTTCTTATTCTGATTTCTTGACAGAGGAATTCACAATTTTTCCCTTCTTTTTTCTAACCCTAGAAATATGCTCATCCTTTTAAAATTTGTCACCTGCTAAATTCAATTTTCTTATTTAAAAGAAGAAAAATTCTTTTAGTCAAACATTCTTCTATTATTTTGAAATATTTTCAAGCATTCTGCATGCTGAATCAGAGATAAGTTTATAAGGCATGGTCTTTGAAAAAGTATCAAGTCTTAGCCCATACAAATCATTCTGTTCTTCATTTTCATGCGCTGAATAGCTGCTGAATGAACATTTTTCTACTTTTTTAAATATCAAACAGTTGAGAATCTACTGAATATGAATTTTCTCAATAGTTTCTAAATTTTGAGGTCCTTGGATAGAAATTATTTGAAAATAAATTTGTGTTTCTGTGCTGAATTAGAGATGATTTCACAAATTGTTTTAGATCTTAATCTAATGTCTTCCATAAAACATGTTCTGCTTTATGGCTTTTATCTTTTCATGTGCTGAATAGCTGCTAAACAAACATTTTTCTATTTCTAGAGTTAACTCATTCTATGATTTTATGTTCTAACTTCAAATATGTATCCATTTCTATAAGTTGTCGATTCTCCAACCTATCTGAACCTCTAATAATACATACTTCGAAAACATTCACAGCAATTTATTGATAAATATAAATCCTCTAAATTCTAAAACAAAACTATTTCCTTCTTTTCACAAGCTGAATAGCCCTTGATTGCATATTAAATGTTCCTCAACAGTTGTAAATTAAATATTAAATTGAGGAACATTTATTTTTAAATTTTCCGCTCTAAATTACTGCTGAATTCACTAAATTCTACGTGTTTTATATTCTCTTTCGCGAACATGACTGTATCCGTGTGATACCCTCCATTTCCCAGAAGTAACTTCGTGGATTAAACCAATATACCACTGCATCTTAATTGATCCACTTTCCTGTCCGTCTATCGCTCTTTCAAAACTGTTTGGACCTGACGAAAAGACGAAAACAAAAAAATCAATCATCCTCCTTTATCCTCTTGCGTCATAACCAAAGACCACAACCAAGATAAATACAAACGAGTATATAGACTCCTTACAGTTCAATGCATCGAACGTGTCACTTTTGCAAACACCATTACCGGTTCAATATAGCGGTCCATAAACTACTATAGCCGTCTTTGCTTATCCGTTAGAACGTTTTAGAACAGAAGAAAACAAACGGCAAAAAAAAAAACAAACCAGACCATTAGTCTTATACAACATCCACACATTCTCCTCTCCATACAAACAAAAAGGACGAAAACCATCAAAAGGAAAACTTGATCTAATGTGCGTTGTTGTCTCCTGCATGCGAAATGGACCACAAAGAATTGAATGCGGTAGCAATACCCGTTAATTCTGCCACCGACCGTTATCTAGTGTATATGCACCTTCTCCAGAGCTAGGGGTGTTATTGTCTCGTCACAGACAGCCGCCATTGTTATAATCTATCTAAAGGATGAGATGGAGAAAAGCAGCTTGGTGCTGCACAAAAACGTGCAGCATAATAAGTTTTGTGGTTAGGTGCTCAATGCTCAAATATATACCGTTCATATTTGGTCGTTCGACCGGAGCAAACGACCAACAACGGAAGGACCAACCAAACGCCTGACGCGACACGGATCGCTGCTAGCGCTGTTATATTTGGTGATGGCGATGGTGTTGAGTAGAATAGGAAATAGGACATTGCAGCTCTTCTCGTATTTCTAATTTATGAATTTATTGCAAATTTTGTCGGCATGGCGCGGTGTTGGTTATATGAGTGCAAGCAAATCCACGGAAAGCATCAAGGAAAAAGGGGGAGGAGGCTACTGGAAATGCAATTGTGTGGACGGAATTAATGGCATCGTGCGGAAATAGTTTGACGATTGTTTATTGTTGTTGCGCTTCTATTTTTTTTTTCTTTTTAATTTTTGAAGTTTAAAACTTTAGGAATATATTTTGCTTCGAGTGTAGTTAAAATAAAGTCAACTCAAATGCAAGATAAGAGTTTTTGGTGGGGGGATTGATTTTTAGAGGTTTATAGCTTTTTGCGGTTATTGATGTATACCGTATGTATTTTTCAACATTAATTGATAAAGTTTTGGAATAAGGTTGAGCGTTAAGGATAATTTTAAGCTGTTCTTAAGAACTTATGGATGTTTTATGAATTTTGAGTTTTCTGAAAAATTTAGCATAGAAGCTTCGGTATTTTAAGTGGCTGGTTTTGATTTAGTTTGCTTATGCAGAAAACTTTTCTACGCAGTTCCTACCTAACTGGCAACATTTTTTGTTTTTCCATCAGCTTTTCCATGAAAAACGCAGTCATTGCCTTCCCGACACTATTGCTTCTTTAAATTTTATAACTGCGCAAGATGTTTAGGGAAATAATAACTTAATTTTTTCCAAAACTCGATGAATTTGACGGCATCAAAGTAGTTGGTGCATGATATTTCAACAATATCGAAAGAAGCAGTGTAATATGTTGCTGGATGAGGTCATACAAACTTTGGAAGGATTTGGACTAAAAACTACACTACAATGTGCAGGAATCCAAGAGATATTTCTCTATTTACCTACTTTTGTCATTGGCCCAACCTGTTTGAGTTTTTCCTCAAAACATTTGGGAATTCAGAACTGTGCTGTATCGCTCGTGCTCTGTGACTTATGAAGATTGTTCCATTATTTTGTCATTCATCATAGTCACACGAGTTTTGAAGCAACACGTGTATACTCTATTTACTCTCAGAAATCTGTGAATGTAGTGGAAACTAAATACCATTCCAATCAGCCCACTTGCTCGTGTTCTTTTCTCCATCAAGCACGAAAGAATCATCGTGGAGTGAGCCCATATCTTCTTTATATAGTCACATAAGTTTGAAGTGTCATGTTAGAGCGTTCCAAAAACTCAGTCTCCGGTGGTGGTGGTGTGGTTCCAGGTGTCCCTTGTCAAGCTTCTCTGTCAATGCTCTAAATTAGAAGCATCCACAAAATTCCCAAGCAAATAGATAGATCGATTTGCTTTATCACCATCAAATCATTCCACTTTAAGCTTTACAAAACAAAAAAACTCTTAAAACATTTCAAGTCCTCGATAGGTATGTATACTGACATTGTGTTTATTAGGGCAGAAAACCATCAACAAAACAAAAAGTGTACAAGCTAAGCTCTCCATAAAGTCACCTTTTTTTTGCGTTCCCAAAGACATCCCATATAAATACAAATACAACAATAAAATTTAACTTTTTGGTCAGCTAAATTAAGGAGACATTGCCTGCCTGTGTTTAGGAGTAGGTATACCTTATCTTAAGGATGTCAAGCTTTTAATTGAATTTCCGCCTTGTCAAAGGACTTCAGTCATGTCAAACACCAAAAAAGGGACGATGACTTTAAACAAAAATTTAAAAGACCAAAAATGAAAAAAGGTTGTTATTCTTCTATTTTTATACATAGGTACATACATATATACAGACTTATGTATATGTATGTAGGGGAGGGTATTATATTCTATTCCTTGTTAAAAAACCCCAACTTCTTAACTTTGAAGTAAAAGATTCAACATAATACCTTATACCACTAAGACTTAAACAAATTCATCTGAGCAGGGTGAAGGGGGTTGATTGGGTGGTTAGTAGGTCGGTATAAACAAGAAGGAGTGAGGTCACGCAGTATAAAATGACTTCTAAAATGGGGTTAATAGGGATTTTATAGTCCGTCTTCAAATTGAGAAGGGAGACTACTCTATACTCCTGCAAAACAAAACAAAGAAAAAAAAAACGAAAGGGCAAAAGTGTGAGATTTAATGAACTTCTCTTTTTTGTTTAAAACAAAAAGGTTTTGTAAAGTTAAGTTGTGTTTTTTTTTCTCTTGTTCTTATTGAAGATCAAAAGCCCTTTCTTTCTTTCCATAAAAGTTAAGGCATGATGGAGGATAAGGGCTTTAAGTAATTAGAATAAATTTAACAGAAAAACACACTCATTTTTTTTTTGGTAATATCCTTTTTCTTCTTTTCGAAATTACATAACAGTAAAACCCACTTATAGTCACTTGACTTAGTGATTGAAATAGCTTAATATTACCTTTGACTTAATCAGGGGCATAAATTTAGAACAACATTTTTAAGGAACATAACGTTAAGTTTTGTGACAAAAGCTGTTGAATATTTTTTAATAGTAATTTCTCAATATTATTTATTTCTTCTGTGTGTTATATGAACACTTTGTGAAAATAAGAGAACTGTTACAAGTTTATGGCGAAACTACAACCAACAGTGATTTTATGATAACACTTTTAGAGGAAAAGATCTTCAGACCTCTTCCATAACAGTCTTATGCTCTAACCAGCTCAGTACTTCCAAGCTGGGTAAAGTCTCCATTTGTATCGCTTATATATACCGTGTCCTAATAGTCGATGTACGATTCACAGAGTAAGATTGCCGAAACCATCAAGCACCAAGTTTCTGGGTCACTCTTCTTTTTCTTTATTTTCAAAAATGACTGGCTTTTCTTCTAAATTTAATTTTTTTGTAATTTTGTTGAAATTGTCCTGTACAGAACTTGGCTTTAAGACTCTTATACTCTTAAAAACTTTGCGACTTTTCTCTGGTTCATTCGTCGAGCAAGTTCTGGCTTTGCAATACAATGGAACACGAGACGGTACTTTCCGGGCATCATCGTTGTCAATTAATGCTTAAAGTTACCATATCAGAGAGCTCTTAAGGAGACTAGATTCGAAAAAGTTCTGACTTTGAGTTTTTGCAATTTTGTACAGTCGGTAGATTCGAGCATCTATTGCATCTTAACAAACTTACCTATTTGGTCGTCTTTTTTCTTTATCGACCTTTAACCGAGTTCGATTGTACAATTTGCAAACAATTTATTGGTTTGATCTTGCCACTTCACCTCTCACAAATTACGAAAAAAGTTTCTGATTCAAGAAAAATATGTAGGTAAGGGTCTAAGTATTACTTTGAAAAGTCAGTTTTGATTTCATATGAGTAACCAGTCCCACTGCAGAACGTTATCATCAATGCTTGAAGGATAAAAAAAAACTTCCTTCGAAACTTCAAAATAAAGTTTTCCTCTCAATTGGAATAAAACGATTGACTGACTGAATGACTCACCAAAAATTGTCGAAAATTTCATTTTTCATTTTTTACCAACAACAAAAAAATGCTCTCGAAACATGTGTAAGTTCGGTTAGGTTCCTCCCATATATGGCCATCAGTATGATGACGAGAAAAAGGACCATCCAAGCTTCGGACCCAAGTCAAGTTTTAATAAGTTGAAATATTCTTTTGTGGTTTTGCTTGATACTCGTAGAGTTGGCAAATGTCCTTTTTTTTTATGAGCCGACCAGCACTCATTTTTCTGACAACGTTTCCCAATGTCGGTTGGTCGTCTTCGTCGTATGGAAAAAAAAAACTGAAATAAGAAACAGAGAGAGAGAGAAAAATGTATGTTTTCAATGAAATATTGCTTAAAAGAAAAACTACCGAGCAACAGACTGACATACAAGGATCTTCTTCAAGAAAACTTTAAGTTGATGAAAATAAGTAAAAACAAAATTCACGTCCTTTCTCTACTTCTGTTTTTTTTTTATAAATGTTTATCCTTTTGACTGTGGGAAAAATTATAAAAGGCCATCATAGAGAAAAGGATATGTTTCCTTAAACAAAAAAAAAAAAAAACTCTAGGATAGTGACAGACGCTAAGAGTTTTTCATTCTCGTCGTCATTCTAGTGTAATTGCCGGATGTCAACAACTTTTGCGAAGAATATCTCACCCGAAATGAGTTCATAAGAATAACACACATAGGTAAGACATTCACACACTGACAAAATTTCGGGCTACATACACAAGAGCTTTCACACCAGAAGTTGTGTCATAGTTTTTTGGTAACACAAATCGAAGCATAAAAGAAGGACGATGATGCTTTTTTGTAGTTGTAGAGTTGCGTTCTTAACGAAAAGGATATTCCTTTTTGTGTTGAACTTCTAAAGTCTGGGTTAGTTAAACGAAGCATGTTGCCGAAGATTTTTCTTATTTTTTTTTGTAAAACGTTCCCGGGACAAACCTCTTTCAAAGAAGTTTTTGTGTGTTAGAAGATATAGGGAGGTGAAAATATTCGTATGTACACATAGGTTGACCGCATTTTTGTATTATACGGGTATATACATATGTTAAAATACATTTCGTGTCCTTTTTTTTTGAGAAAAGGAAAGAATTGAATGCGTGTTTGGGTCTTTTTCCCTCTCTCTATCTTTCCCTTTAGACGTGTTTTATACTTCTTCTAAAAACATCCTTCCTTTGAATTTTGTATAAGTTTTATGTTTGCTTTAAGTTTTGTGATGGTATTCCTTTGATAAAATAAAAGCGGCTTTTGCGTGTGCAATGTTAAATATATACCTACCTTTTTCTACACACTTCTATATTATTTACATATACAATAGACGGTACATATTTATATTCGTGTACAATAAAGACAATAATTTTAATCATAAATTTCATAGTCACTTTTATTAATCAAAAGGACTTTTGATGGGAATTATATACGTTTTTATATAGAAGTGTGTCTGCATGCAGAAATAAGCTACAGAGGTTGATGAATGTATGTCAGGCAATGTGGTGGTTCTTTTTCTTTCTCTATCTATTTTTAAGGACATTAATGATTTATAAATATTTAATTTCTTATTGATGTAGATTTGGGTTGTTTTATCTACTTCTTTTCTTTTCTATGGGGACAAATTTTATTTATGTATAGGTATCCTTTCAGAAGCCATTAGTAAAAAAAAAGTCTTTCTTTTGAATGTTCCATTAATAAATTTCAAATTCCCTTGATTTTAACTAAATTTGTAAAGAATTTGTTATACAACACTAATCAAAAGTTAAAAACCATCGATAAAGAAAAAGGGAAACACCATCAACAGAAACGTTCAATAAATGAGGCCCTTACAGTCTCCCTTGTGGCACTCCATTTTTTATTCCAAACATTTTACAAAATTCATAAAAGGACTCAACATTATGTAATAAATTAATTAAAAAAAAAAAAACATTTTATCTAATACAAAAGCCCAATGACATATCATCACTTTACTTCATTTTTGTCAATTTTATATTACAAGCCATTTAAACAATGTCATTCAAATGACACACCATTACACAAAATACATAGATAACAGAAAAGTACGTATTTTGAATTGAAATTTATTTAATAAATGGACCGCGATATAATATGATAATAGTGTGTGTGCAATTCAGAATTAAATTATGTGTTGTGAGTTTTTGATTTTGTTTTTGTTTCCATTTATTTCTCTGAGGTAAAATGGAATTTTATGATTTTAGTTTTTATCTAATACAATTAATTATTACTATTAGGGGATTTTTTGTTGTTGCTCTTGTTTTGGTTTTAGATTTTGTTACAACATATTTAAAATTGGCCATCAACTAAAAGTTATGATGTCCTAGATTTGAATTAATTTGAATGAAAAACAATTCATATTATGTATATAGCTGATGTTTTGTGTTTAGACCGTTTTTTTTTTTAATTTAGAAGGATAAATTTAATGTGTTCTTGAATGCATTAGTATGAATTTGAAAGTCCATTGTTAGTCCCGTTGTTTTAGTTTGAAAAACATCGATACCAAACTGTTAAACATAACAATGCATCTAGACTGCTTATTTTATAAAAAGTTTCCAAATAAGCACGGATCTAAATCATCAAATCATATATCAAATATCCTGCTAGATTTGAGCTACCATCACGGAATTATTGATAAAAAGTTTCATTGTTAGTAAGCGTTTCTGTCATTTTCTACCTACTGTCAAAAAAAAGGTAGCCATAGACAATCAACATTGGCATTTCTCCACGATTTCTTATGAACCAACATCTTTTATTTTGAACCTGAGACAATGTTTCATTTCTGTTGATAAAATATCGTTGATTAGGGAAAGGAGTATCAAAGTGGACAAAGTGTCCATGATGTCTTGTTGTGTCTTTATGACATTTTTCATCTTTTCATCAAATGTGCTTCTACCATAAGTCCTTAAATATTTCATAAAATTGTCCTCTAACAAAGCTATTGCCCTTGTGTCTTCAATTTGTTAGGACATGCCAAATTTCAAATGATATATTATAAACTATAAAATTTAATTTAGTAATAATAACGATAGATTAAAAATTCTCCTGAAAATCAAAATTTTTGCTCCGAAGAAATATTTTTTTTCTCCAAAAAAGAACTATTTAAAAGTCAACAAATATTAGGTTGTTAGGTACATTGTTCGACAACTCGAAAAGAGACGAGACTGTAAATGAAGTAATTCTCAAGTCTGACATTTTTCGATTATGCCGAAGACAAGACAAGACTAAAAGTCTTATAAGCAATAATAAATCCAATTCCATAATCACAAACAAAATTTCCTTTCTTCAATGAAACCAAGTTTAGGATGCATAATTTAATACTGAACAAAAAAATAAAATAAAAATTATGTTCTTCCTTCTTTCTTACAAAAAAAAAAAAATTAAATAAAATCTTATAAAAACAGAGAAGTGAAAAAATTCTACTTTTAACAAGAGTTAAATAGAAAAAAAAAAAAAACAACAAACGACAAATTACAATCAAGGACCTTTGAGGAAACTATAAGAAAACAAACACCCAATTAGAGTACATATATTTATTTTTTCTTCTTTCCCTTCTTTTTTTTTTCTTTAAGAAAACGTCCAAAACACAAAATCAAAAGAGAAAAGAAAAAAACTATCCCAGTCAGTATTTTCTTTGATCATTACTTTAGATGATGAAATAAAGAAGAAGAAGAAGAAAAAGAACAAGTTGTTCTCTACTTATATCTTCCGTATATCTTACCCTTTCCCTTCTGTTTTTTTTTCTTTCCTTTTTGTGGAAGAAAAACATCTTTAAATTTGCTCCCCATGCTATCCGAAAAGTAGAGTAGAAACATTTTCTTATATCAGAAGTAGTCACAGAAGAAGATACAAATTCTACTAGAAAAACCATATCGTCTTCAAAAAAAAAAAAAAAAAAAAAAAAATAGCGAGTAAATATTTAAGTCCTTTGCCAGTTTTAAAGAAAGGAAGGGAGGAAATTCCTATACTTTTGTTTTATTTTTTTGTCTTCTTTCGCGTTCGCGTACACACCTACCTACTTACTTCCTGTCATCTTGAATTTTGTTCCTCTTTTAATTTTCTTTGCGAATTAAGCAATTTTCTGAACAGAACAAAATAAAACGAAATTTTTTTTACAAAATCAACAGATTTTTCTGTCTATCTGTGAGAACTCCTTCTTCTTCTTCTTTAAAAGAAAACAGAAGTACTGGAAAAACAGTGAAATGAAAAAAAAAGTATGTAACCATAGCCCCCACAGACTTTAAGAGGATCTTCCCTCTCTTAAATTGGTATCAGGTTTAATTTTAAATGACATTTTGTATTTATATGTTTTTTGTAAATATTTCGATTTAAAAAAAAAAAAAACATTTTACCCTTCAAATATCAATTCCCCTGCCCTTATTTTTAACGAAACGTAAAAAAAGTTATGTGATAGGGTTTTTTCGATAAGCTCTTCGTGTTTTCTCTTCTGTGGTGTATTTTTATCGAGTGCGAAACTTTTTAATTTGACGGTCTATAAATGGGGATTTTCGTATTTTTTCTTGGGAGAGGGAAAAGCGGGGTGTTGGTAGTATTTGTTTTTTTTTTGTTTGACAGTCAAATTACTGTTCCATAAGATACTGTCTGTGACTTTTGCAGATATTTTTTCACAGTTGATGATGGTGTTTTTGTTTTGTTTCACTTCTCTTCACTTCGCTTCGCTTGGTTGTATTTTTTGTTTTCGTTTGTTTTATTATAAGGCGACACGCGCTTAGTAAACAAGTGAACAAGAATAACTAAACAGAGTTTGTATAACGGTTTATATATTGATTTTTCGATAAGGATAATTGAAATGCTTAGTGCGGTAGTAAGACCGGTCTATTGGATTGACAGTGAAAGAGAGAGGGTGGAGGTGGGTAAAAATAAGTAACTTAAATAAATGAATGAAATGAGAAGAAGGGTTTGAAATGAGATGAGTTTGAGGGTTAATTGAATTTGAAGTGGGTTCTCTTCTTAAAAACTGATGGGGGAGGGGGATGATTGGTGAAGTTTATTTATAGATAGGGTTTTCTTGTTGGTTGGAGTTTATTTTGTTAGCTTCTCAAATTTCTTTATAAATAATGTAGATTTTTATGAATTTAAATTACTTTGACTCTGCGACAGAATACAATTTGATCATCATCTTCATCATCTATCAAAAAATTATGTCTATGGCCTATCAAGGGGCTTACACTTTACTTAACTAGGTCTACCCAGTAAAGGGTTTAATCTTTTATAAACTAATTCTAAGAAAATATAGCTTATTCTAGCTGACTTCACTTTAAATTTTGAGCATATCTTCTTACTTAAATGAGTGATTTTTAGGGTTGAAAAGCCATTGGGGAATTATGATATGACCCTTTATCGAAATAGTAACATCAGCTGTCATTTTTGACATGTTTAGTGAGTATATACATCAGCTGTTCATATTTGTGCAATTTTTACCTGTGTTACATTAATTTATCAGTTCAGTTACTTCTGATGGGGAGGGTGTTTGGCATTTTGTTCATCACTAGTCTTTCCACCTTTACCACTTTCTAAATAATTTAGATTCCACACCAAGTTGAATTATCAAACAAATTTCTTAAACATTCTAAACCCATGGATTTAAAGTGCACTTTCAATTATTATTTCATAGAAAATATACGTTTGAATATTTTATGTCATGAGCATATGTGACCTAGATCTTATATTTTGTAACATCCAAGGACACTTTTGTAGATTCTCAAAGTAATACTTCATACTTATACTCCTGTGAAAATCGATTATTCTCTCTCTCTCTCTCTCTCTCTCCTTACCTTAATTTTTTTTATAGGATAAACCCTATTTTTAAATATTTTAGTATTTTATGAATTTATGTTGAAAAGATCTAACAATT
The DNA here is from genome assembly GCA_905146935.1 of Scaeva pyrastri. Lineage (NCBI taxonomy): Eukaryota > Metazoa > Arthropoda > Insecta > Diptera > Syrphidae > Scaeva > Scaeva pyrastri. The sequence continues at coordinate 58,963,684 of LR989927.1, forward strand.
TACAAAAAGCTTAATTTCTAATTTCATCTCAATACATATCGAGTATCTCTAAAAATATATACCTTTTGAAATTCTCTACATTTTCTTTATCCTTTTGTTGAAATTATTATCTAGATATCTTTATTTAATCGCTCATATACTCATACGTCGTCGTTCTTTTATACTTTATGAATACAAGTTGATTCTGGAATTAGTATACCATTATACTCGTATTGATATCGATATTCCACTCCTGCTCTTGATCATTCCCAACAAAATAAAAAATCCATATCGATATCGATTTCAAAAATTTATCCAAAAAGTAAAACGAGTTTTTGACCATTATCCATATACTTACATACATACAAGTATATCCTTGTAGGAACACAAAGGAAGAATGAATGTCCCTCTATATTTGTTATACCTACTTATAAGGTACCTATAAGATGAAATTCAAATCCAATTACTCACTTCATTGGGTTTCAACAATTTTATTAACCTCACTCATTCTGTACCCCATATTTGGGATACATATATGTATATGTATATGTATGTATGCACATAGTTTGGTATACCAAAACCAAATACAACAACCAAAAAGTGTCCTTTATCCATCCATATTTAAATGTGTACCATGATGGTTTATATGCTTGAATGTAAAACATTCTATATATCCGTAACAAATCTAACGAGAAGGTATGACTCGATGATGGAGTATATTTGTTCCCATATTCAAAGTTTAGCCTACCCCTCCTCCACTCGTCCTATTTCATTCTGCCACATCACCATACTTCAAAACTCTGAGTGTTGGGTTGGCTTATATTTGCAAATAATGTGGTGGTTTTTCTGTTTCAGACAGGCCTGATCGAAGGAAATGTCTATTATTACCTTGTGAACCTATACTGACAACAAGGTGGCGCAAATTTCATCATTTAAATTTGTTCTTGAAATTCCCTGTGATCACTGTTCATAATCAAGAAGCCCTAAAAGTAAGGGATGGTAAAATTGGATTTTCTTGATGACCATGCCAAATCATCAAAACGACATTCCTTACAATATCGTTGTTGACTTTTAGTAAATGAACTTTTATACCATCAGCTTGCTGAAACCACATTTCCATCAAGCCTTGTTCATCTTATTCTGGTAATAGGTAGTCATTTATGGCCCTTAAGCTTTTGTACGAACAGTGACAATATTATACCAATAACGTCCTGGAAAAAATACAGTCCAATCACAGCTAATAAATGTTAAAATTTAACATTTTCCATAGGTTCATTCATTTTGCGCTACCTTATACTTTCTCAGTTTATATATTTATCACATATATACATATACTCACAGGGGTAGAAGGACGAATAGGATTGTATCAAACAGAAATCATATGTTCACTCAAATCAAATCTCCTTTTTGATTTGCCATCGAAAAATTTGAAATGAACGAGACATTTTTGAAGCCCATCAAAGGACATGTGAGGACATTATCATCAACCCCCTTCCAATATTTTCCCTTATCAATATGCTACCAATTTTACCTATAGTCATGGTGTTAATGTAAACATGCAAAGGAACACACGCATTTCCATGGAACACACCTCATATGCTTGCATACTCCGAACCCATACCTACATATCGTTTGGACTGATGATGGAGGGAAATATCAACTTCCGAGTGAAACTTCCCTTTTGCACATCGCACCGTACATCAGGTCCATCATCCCAGAGTCGAATGATTCAGTATTCCTGCGCTGCTGCACCCTCATCTTACTTAATGTACCCACCTAGACCGTATCTTCGTACTCTCCCCCTTGGTCTGTATCATACATGTGCTATACTTGCAAATGAACCGAAACCTACGTTTTCAACGTCCGAAAATTTTCTAATTTCACGCAAGAACTATTTTTGAGGTTGAATACCATCGGTCGTCTATGTTTTTTCTTCTTTTATTTTTTTTTTTTTTTTGGTGATATTCTGAATGAGAATACAACTTGGACCCCTGCTGCAGGACCTCTTCAAACAGTGAGAGTGTCTTCCTATATCCTACCTTCGTGTATTGAATGTGAGTTATTTTAACAAAAAGTGTGAGAGTGGTTCTTCCAGAGCAGATGGGGAAGGGTGTGGGTGAAGGTGAAGGTGTAGGGCATGGAGGGAAGCAGATTTTTCCTTCAAGCATAAGTTATTATTAGTGCCACAGAAATCATCCATCGGGTTTGTTGAGTCGATGAGGAGCACCGAACACCGAACACATTGTGTGGGAGATGGGGGAGTCTCATCGGGATGAGTTGGACAGAGGTGGAATGAGTCAGGCAACCAGAAGAACCATGAGGTTACACCACAAGTAAAGTGATGCCATCCATTCGTAGTTGGCAGCAGATGCTCCTCTCAGGGTGGACAGTTTGTGGGATTTTATCACTTATTACTTTACCGCAATGTGCACTTTAAACAGAACGGAAATGGAAAGAGTAGAGAGTCCAGAGAAGGGGAGAGAGAAAGTATAATGATGGAGATGTACATTTATATAATAAAAATACATATGTATATTATCTACCTATCTATATAAATGTGTATGTATGTATTACATATGACGTACAGGAGCTCTGTATGGACGTTTCTATGGAGGAGGGAAGGAGAATGAAAACCATGGACCGTAAGAATAAATTTTAAACTGGTAATGGCCTGGCTAACCACAATAAATTAAATTTATGTGAAAAAAGGGTTTAATACATAAATAATTTTTATTTTATAGTATGTGTGTAGTTATGTATTGGTATATGCCACCATCACCTCCCCCTCTTCAACCCGAACTCGTCTGTAGGCTGACCTAGCCTAGCCAAGCCAAGCCTTTTCGTGCAGCCACGTCGAAAATGAGAAGTGACACATCTGGAAATGGCTTTCCAATGCCCACTAAACCTCCCTTGCCGCCACCCTCTCACTACTCACCATTCCTCCACACGTAGACTTTTACCATATTGAGGTCTGAATAATGAATTAAAATATGGGTGAATACGAGTATGTGTATGTGTGTGTGTGTTTTTGTATAGGTTTAATGTGCAAGATGTTGCAAAATGTGACGGATATGGCTGAGGTGTGGTTTTAAGAGCAGAATTAATATCAAAAGTGAAATAATTTGATATTCCTGGGAGCTATTCGAAATGAAAAAAAAAACCTTAAAGAGAAGTTTTAATAGGGATCTTTTGTTAAATATTGATTAAACCTCTGTGGTAGAAGTTAACTACATTATTTGAATACCTGATTGAAATTGATTGAGAAGGGCTTCTGACCACTGATGAAAAAGCCTAGTCTTGGGATATTACAAATTAAGAATCATATATGTGGGATGTTCGTACTAACTTGATGGAAATGGTAGAAAACTTTATTTATAAGCATTTGCTAGGCTTTTCAGAAAACAGAATTTTCGATCTAATATAACCTAATACCGATTTCTGGGATATTCACGAAGAAAGATATTCCGCCCAAAAAGACTAATTTTGTATAACAAATTTTAATTTATATATAATTTTATTTAATTTAATGGGATTTTTAATTGTGAATTTCCCACTTGCTTTAGCATTTTTTCTTAATTAAAATCTTAAAAATTAAGGCAGTTCAAATACTTTCTTGCGAATATCCCACATTATGGTCATTCGTGAGATGACGGCTTGGAAATATTCTTTCTTATTTCATAACAAAAAAAAACATCGTCTGACTAATTTTATAAAAAGTCGGTCTATTTGATCTACTTAAAAAAATTAGTGGGATTTTCAGTTGTGAATATCCCACTAACTTTTTTTAACGAAAAAATTTCACAATTAATTCATTTTCTTCCTTGTTCTTTCTTGTAGTACTGTCTGTTTTTTGTTTTGGAAATCCGCCTACTACCACGCCCATTTCTCTGCCATGTTTCTGAGTTCTTCGGTGATCATAAAATTTGAAAAAAAAAAATAGAAGTTGAGTGATGAATCAAATGTCAAATGGAATCATTAAATATTGCTTTAAAGTTGAATTCTTGCAGGTGTTAGACAATGTCACGAAAACTGAGTTTGAGTTTAAATTTGAGTGCCTTTAGTAATATTGAAAAAAGTTACTTAATTTCTGCTAAAATGTTGCACTTTAATGCATCACAAAAGCCACATTGTAGCATTAATAATGATTCTTCTATTATATAAAAGCCAAAAGCCGTCCTTCATTTGAGCCACAAAAATATATATAAAAAAAATGGAGTAAGTAAGGAAAGTTTTCGTGTGTGCACCATCATCATCGTCAGTTAACCAGCCAGCGCAGCGCAGTGCAGTGTTAAAACTATAAAATGTAGGTGGGTACATTATGAAATGAAAAAAAAGAACAAAACAATATTAAGTAATTTTCTCATCGAAGAAAACTTTTCAACCGACCACCCCTTGATACTTTGGCCCTCGCTAAGCACAAAGTAATTTTTATGACTTCATCGAGCGTCCCTTCGTCATCGTTGTCGTCACAGTCACCATCATCGTGTACTCGTCGCGATGTTCTTCCTTCAATTCGTCCTTTATGGCTGTTTTGTTTCTTGCTATTTTTTTTTGCTCTTTTTTGTTCACAAATTACATGGGCGTTGAATAATGAAGGTTTATATGTGTACATATTTTTTTTTTTTGGTTTTTATTGTATGTTCTTTCCCATATCACAGAGGAAACATTAGGAATGTCTAAAAGTCCTTCCTCATATGGCCTCGGAGAAATATTGCTATTGCCACTAACAGTACACAACACACTACACCTACTATTATAGCCCTGTGCTGCTCCTGTTTTATCCCACCTTTTCTTCCTTTCGTCGGTCGTCGTCGTCGGACTATGCAATTATTTAATGATGTCCATTAAATTAACCCCCGGCCAGATGCCTGATGGCTTTCCCTCCTTTACGTCCGTTTTGAGGAACTCGCCAAACAACCGGTAGAAGCAGAATGAAGATAGCGAAGACGGGTGGAGAAGAATGGGTGGGGGTGGGTATTAGTATGGAAGTAGGTAGTTATGAAGCACTCTCGCTTAAAATACGACTTAAAAGAATAACTGGTGTTGGATGGAAGATCTTTTTTTATTTTTCGTCTTCCAAAACAATACACACATTACTCCTTATCAGTAATTGTGTTTTCGGTGGGGAGGGGTGCGGTTTTAAGTACATTTAATGGGAAAGCATAAAATGTTCATGCTTTGATGATAACAACCATCCTTCAATGGCAATCACCACAATAGCTCGCGTAAAAATTCCACTTAGCTACCTGGGTTTTTCGTTTCTTTTGTTTTTTTTTTCTGTGTTTTGTGTTTTTTTTTTTTTTTAAGGACGGACAACACTATACACTGGAAAACTACTACAATCACACCTAAGTTTATATCTCGGAAAGAACATAACAATGGCACCACCATACACACATTTTCGCACGACCAATCGCCCCCAACTACCCACCGACTACGACGTCTAAACGTCCAAACGACGCACGGCAGCGACGAGTTCTATGTTTTGTGTTTTAGAAGGTTTAGCGGTAGCTTTGGCTTTGGCTGGTAAAGTATTGTTATTTTTGGGTGTGTACACTTTTCGGTGTATACAAAACATTCGAAATAATTAATTTAGTCTACTTGACACCTGAGTGCTTTTAGAAAGTAGGTATACCTAGTGGTACTAGAACACGCGCAAGTTTCTTAACCTGCCAAATGAATGTCAGAGTCCTCTAAAAGAACTTAGATGGGGTGGATAGGGGGTGGGTGTGCTTTGAGGTTGGATAAGAGAGAAATGACGATGATGTTGATGATGATGACGACGACGGTAACGGTGACGGTGACGGCATCATAAAAAGGTGGTTTGTTGACTCCCACTTTCCTTTGGGGAGGTTATTCGGTAGCACCAAAACATATTTATGACTTGATAAGAACGGAATGGCGACGGAGAAGGCTTAACGCACACACACAGAACTCCACTACACAACACACATCACATCACTTCTGGTGCCAGTGTTGATTGATGTTTGTAAAATACCCTTCAGGGATTTAAAAAAAAAACAAAAACCAAAACAACGAAAAACACACAAAGAAACAATAAGAGAAGAGAAAACAAAAAAGAAGCGAACAACAAACAGAAAAAAAAAAATTGTAATAAAAGAATTGCTTACATAATTTATATGAAATATTGTTGGCGTACATGCTAAATTATGTTCTTCAAATGAAATACAGGGGTCTCTGTGTTCGCCGAACGTAGCCCAAATTATAATCTGTTTTTTGATAAAATAAATCTCCTCTCTCTCTCTCTCTCTCTTGTTCATGTACCTTGGCACAATAAAAGCCTCTGTGTGAATAAAAGGTGATATGGAGCTACATGTACATACTATATGTAGATGGCGCTTATTGAGCTGCTTAAGAAGGAAGGTTGGGTAAAAGCGCCGCCGCCACCCCTACCCCTAACCTTATACTATCCACTTGAAGCGATTATTTAAACGAAACATTTGTTCTCTACTCACGGATCATAAATTAATAGATTTTGCGTTTTTATACTCGCTCCTTTGAGTGGTATTCTTCTCGTTGTTGTTGTTCTGATCCTTTTTTTTGAATATTTTATTTTGAATTATGAGGCTTTAGGTGAAATTTGACCTTAAGCCGAAGCAATTGGGATTGTTTTGTAACACCTATTTTATTAGTCACGGAAGTCTACGTGGGTATTATAACTGAAATTTGATGTTTTCTTCTTTTTTTCCTTTTGATTTTGTGAGAAAGGACTATAACTTGGAAAAAGGTTTATTTTAGTTTTTTTTTTTTCGTGGTGGGAATTAGTGTGCCGGAAATCTAATGCATATTTTAGACTGATACGAGTATGTTTATGGATTTTTTTTTTTCTTTGTTTGCATTTTCGTCTGAATGATAATTTGACTGAGTCAATTTTGCTGAAATTGTAGAAGAAATGACTACAAAGTGATTGTAGAAGGAAAAAAGTTAAGACTTACTATTAAATGTGATTTTTCTGTAGTCAAAATCCTGATCTTAACGAAAACGAGACCAATACTTTCCTCGTTCCTTAGACAGTAAGGCTCTTTGTTCTTGGTTTAGCTGAAGTTTTACGATAAGCCTTACTAATCGACACAATGCGTAAAGTTAATCTTTCAAGCATATTGGCTTTGTAAAACAGGCTAAATAAAGTACAGGTTTTCTTCAAAAGTTGAAAGTCGTAGCTAAAAAACCCTTAAAATATTAACTATCCCCAAAATTTTATAACATAACGTACAATTATTACTTATGTGTCATTGAATCTGTTAATTTGTTACTTTTCAAAGAAAAAAAAATAATAATCTGCCGTAGAAATTTAAATTTTCCTATTCAAAATTAAATTTCAGAAAAGGAAAATTTCCTTAAATTCAAAATAACGTAAATCTCACAAAATCACACTCCCTCTTATATTTTTTTTCAACCGAAAAATAATCCCATTTCACCAATTTCCCTAAGTCAAACTCGGCAACTCCTTATATTTAAGTAAACAAACCTTTAAGTAAAGATAATCTCTCATCATATCGACTTTTATTTAATCCTTCGCGTAATCTTATTTTTCTTCTAAAAGTCGAAAAATTATTAAAATATTAAAAAAAAAATCCTGTTGATTTCTCTCTCGAAAAAAATCCCCTTTTCGTTTTTAAAATTTAAGTAAACTCTTTTTAGTAGCTTATTGAAACAACAACTGAATTACGTACATTGAAACTTCTAGTATGCATATGTATGTACGAGTATGTATGTACATGTGTTTTTAAAATATTATAATATTTTCTTTGCACTTCTTAATATTTGCTCCAATTCCTTCCGACAAAAGAAGGAATCCCCCTCTTCCATACGAACACTTGATATTTTCACACACATATAAATCCCCCTTTTTGGCATCATAACCAACACCAAGATAATATTACCATGACAAAAATACCAAACCAAAAATTGAAAAGAAAAATCAAATTCTGCTAAATCCTTGAGAAAGTGAACAAAAAATGGGCTTCCTCTTCTTTTGTTTTTTTTTTTTTTTGAATGCAAACAAACTCTTGGCATCATTTTATGTAACGTACGACTACGTCCTACTCTTTGCATTCACTGATTAAGTGGGTTATTCACATAGATGGAGGTGTAAATGGCACATTTTTGTCTCTTATAAAATACAACGAAAAAAGCCTCTTTTGAGGAAAACGATTGAAAAAAAACACCACACAGAAAAGTAAAACAAACAAAAAGCCGCTAACAAGGAACAACACCAAACACAAAAAAAAAACACAACCAATACAATAAAGTAAATCCAAAACAATGACACCCCCCTCCCCTCCTCGCCATTCGAAATACTATAGAGACTTTTCTCGCTTCATCTTAAATATGTATATTCCAGAGGTCTTTGCCAACCTCTCAGAGGCTCACCCCAAACCTCTCATAACAAATCTAATCCTTTGCCATAAAAGCAAGCAACAGCAGTTACATTTAAGATATCCTTCTAAATCCTTTATTAAGAATGTGTTTGTACATTGAAATATAAGATTATAACTAAGTAGCACAACATATAACAGTAAAGCAACAGAAAATTGTCAGACTCTAAGAAGGATATAAGGATATTCTCATACATACATACAAACATAAGGATATGTAGGAAAACGAACGACAAGAGGATTAACGACGAACAACAACAACAACAACAACAACAACAACAAAAAATTAAATACAAATCACCCAGAAAAGTTTTTGCCACGGAAAAGTCTTTAAAAAAAATATATTTCTTTTAATTAAAAATATAAAAATTATTTTATTTTATTTTTCTCAAGACTAACGAAAAAAAAAAACAATCAGATTTATTTAATTGCAACAAAAAAAGGACTTTTTTTATGAAACGAGACGAACAATCGATATATGTGGGTTGAAATTTTAGTGTCAAATCCAATTTTTCCCAAATGTCCAAAATTAATTAAAACCTGTCAATTAAAAAGATTTTCTTTCTTTAATTTTTTTTTTCTACTTCGAACCCCAAACGTACGACAAAACTACGAAGGACGAAGACGACGACGACGCTGATGACGAAGGAAGAAAGGATTACTCCGCAAGTCATGTGCCACAAACACTTAAATTTCTTTTTCATAAACTTAAAAACAATATACGAAAAAAAAATAACGGGAAATGTAAATAAAAAGCAAATTTGCTTCGTCCTATTATACCTATATATGTATGTATGTATGTATACATAGACGAACGACTATGACGCCCTTGTTTTAAATTACTCAAAAAAGTGACAGAGGGGTTGAGGGGTTGAGGTTGAAGGAATGGGGATTGGGAAAATAAGGAGGAAAGGAAAGGAAACAAAACCTCATTCACATTGTCTTATATTTTTCCGAGCGATAATATTGTTTCAAGGGTAATGAAAAATGTGTGTCACATGCCAGAAGAAGAAACAATGTGTGTCTCATTTATACAAGGTGGTGCAAAATTAATTATTCAATTTTATTTTTAATTACTTTTTTACTCAATTAAAATTTAAGAAAGACATTGAATGATAGAAATCTTAGTTAGTTTAAATTTTTTTCAAAATTTAGTTAGTTGAAAAAGATGATACCCGGTGATGGTACCCATTAGTGGCCGTTTGATGGCATTTCTGTCTTATATTATCCTTTAAGGCTGCTGTTATACGAGGCTTCAGCCGTGACTTATAAGTCTAAAAAATAATAATTCTGAGATGGTTCCATTGGACAATCTTTATGGCCATGCCAAACCGCCAGAAAAAGAAAAGTAGGTATATCCTGCGACTGGATATGCCCCTTCTCGACACCGGGGTCAAGTTTTGGCTTCATTCAACAAGTCATTCCATTCCGATTCCTGGCCGAAATGCTATCCAGTTCCGAAACTCATTGTTTCGGGCATCCTGTTCTACGCCTACGATAATAAGTAATGCCATGAAATCTGATTGTTCTTCTCGGTAAAACTTTGCTCTAGCCTGGTCCTCACTCGCTGAGGAATTTCGACTCACAATAGACTGATAGTCAGCTGATTCTCTATATTTAAATTTTGGACTGGAACATGTTTAAATCTTTCACTGAAATTAGCTGTAGGGACCGTCTAGTGATACCAACTTGCGTAGACCCATTGTCTATTTAATTGACATCGGCAACCACTGCAGTGAAGGCAGTCCGGTGATGTGTCACCCAGTAGAGTGACAAGAAGATTAGGAAATCATTGATTATATGGATACTTCTTAAAACATCAGCTGCTGTAAAATTTAATTATAGTTAAAATTTGACGCCATTTACAAAAATTATATTAATTTTCCGATTAGTAATTGATTTTGCGCCACCTTTTGTATACAAAAGGAACAATTATACAAAAAGGATATATACCGCATTTGTATAACAAGCAATATTATTAAAGGATGCAAAACTCTAGTTGTCATCATCGTTGCTCGTCTCACTTCGTTCTCATCCAATGACAATGTAATGTGTGTGTGTGTGATCTTTGTGACGGCAATTTTCTGTAGAAATTCCATACCTAACTTTTGCTCCTCTTTGTTTTTTTTTCTTCAGTCTCTGTGACTCCTGGGTCCTGATATAGAGTGAAGGATCTCTTTGAAAATGTGAACAAATTATTTATAGTTTTTTGTTGTTGTTTTTTCTTTACTTTACTTTTTTGTGTGGGTTTTGTTATTATTTTATATTTTTTGTCTTCTGTCGTTTTGTATCTCGTGCCGCATTTGTTTCGTCTTTTTTGTTCTTGATTAAAAAATATAAAATAAAAAAATAAGAATGATCCACTTAGCGATTGCCACAATATTTTGTCGTTTTGTTTTTCTTTATGTGTATCTTGTGTGTGTGTGTGTGTGTGTGTGTGTGTTGCGGTGACGACGCCGACTATGACGATGGTGGCATGTATGGCATCTGAGGAACGATGGGCGGAATCCCATTTGATGATTTAAATTTAATTGCTGGAAAAAAGGGACACGAAGAAGGAGCAAACAACAAAAATATAGAAGAAAAGAGGAAACACTGTCTTTCTTTTTCTATAGGTAGTAGTTGTAGGTTGGATTTTATTCTTCTTCGTGTTTATTTTGTTTCTCTTCTTTCTGTTTTTTACTACACACAACACAGGTTGAATTTTTTTTTTTGCTTTAAAATTTTTCTTTATTTCTAAGGTATTGGTGTGTGGGTATGAATGTGATTAAAGAGGAAGTCAACAGTGTAGAATTATGGAAATTTTTCGCATTTTTGTGGAATTTCTTTAAAGGATTTAATCTCTTTATCTTTATAAAACAAAAAAGAAACAAATAATAAGAAAACAAAAACAAGAACAAAAAAGAAACAGGAAAGTAATGTAGTTGGAATAGCGAAAATGGATGTATTTTTTTAGTTAGGATTTTCAGTACTCAGACACACATAACATACGTGTGTCGGAGTGAGTTTTGAAGGAAAAACATTAAGGAATGTTGGAATTTTCCCCAAAAGAATTTAGTTGGATGGCGTTTCTACCTAACCACATACATATTATGTATGTACATACTCGTATATTTGAGATAAGTTTTGATTTTGTATTTCATATAGAAGAAGGTAAATTGAAAGGTATAAGGTACATTTTTAGGATTATTTTCTTTTTCTTTATTGTTGAAGTATGTAAGATTTAAAGACCGAACATTGTGTGTATGGAATTTTTTAATTTTTTTTTAATCTTGAAAATTAATTTATATTTTTCTGAGGTAAGACTTTGGATCGTAAAATATACAAATAACTTAAAAATTACGGGAAATTAATTCAAAGAATTTGTATATGGAATAAATAGCAAGTATACGCCGCAGTGATCATTTACTTTTTCCTTTTCTTTAATTTAATGCGGATATAGTTGGAAAACTTGATGTGAATTTACTTGTGAAGACTATCTAGATCAAGATAAAAATATGTTAAAATATCCTGTAAAGAATATAAAGAATCATCGGCTTTGATGCAAGTGCAAACCATACTTTTGAAGAAAATTAAATTCAAACATTTAACAACTCAAATATCACATTTCAACTAAAAAAAATACGAATTTAAAGTTAAACGTTTGTTTAACATAATGAGTTTAACCTACCCATGTATACCAAGCCTTTTAGCCTGAGGACGTAATTAGCATTTTATACAACAATATTATGTTTCAACCTTTGTACAATTTAAGATTTTAAAATAAAATTTATTTGTTTTAGTTGATTCATGTTAAACTCACCAAGTTATGTGGGATGTGCCAAAAGCCATTTTTTTGATTCGTATAGAATTTTATATTTGACGTCATACTTCACACCGAGTTGATGATCTTTTTTATATTTCTTTATAATTGTAAAATTGGAATATTTGTTGTTCACTGCGTCATCACAAAAAAAAACACGTTTAAATTTAAACCGTCCTTTCACTTAGTTGTTGTAGTCGAATTACTTTTTTATATTATATTCAAATTTGTGTTTTTATAGCACATATTAAATAACATACATACATATATAAACACATTGAAATTTCATTATTTAATTTTTTTTTTCCAAAAATATCATGTAACCAAAACAAAGAACTCGATTGACATGGTTGAACTCATTTAAAATAATTTCAAAAATTTCGCATCTGAATTTTTATATTCAATATCTATTAAAAAAGTAAAAATGCATTTAAATTCAAAAAACTAAAACTACAAAATAATATAAATATTGCTATAAATAATATAGCAATTTATTAAAATTCTGATTTTTGACCTTTGGCTAAAACTTTTTTCTATGAGGTTTATTATTTGGCATATTTTATTTTAAGTTTTAAATTAAAAATTATAGGAATACAATTTTTTGTATACAAAAAGCACAAAAATCTAAATCAAGGGAAGTCAAATTTTAAAAATATCTTTATAATACATTTTTTGTTTAGGGATTTATTATAATCAATTAACATCTAATTTTATTGCTAAAATCAATTAAATACAGATATTTCCGATTTTTTTTAGTATAATGATGAAAAATTTAAATTGGCTTAGGGAAACAACCGTTATAAATTGCCTTCTACTATAAAAGATAAATTAATGATAGTCTAATATATGAAACATGATCAAATTATAAACTTAATGACGTGAATATTTTTTAATTGAAGAAATCCTTAGATACCAAATAATGAATCAATAAAACAACTTCATTGGCATATCATCAAATATTTCCAATTCTTCCTTCTATAGTAAACGTTTTCATTAACTATAGAAAATCTTCGATTATAATAAAAGAAAAAAATATATTTTTTGAAGCAAATAAGCATTCCGATTTGTTTTTTTTTTCTCTTGTTAAGCAAACATTCAATGTAAGTATTTTGTTATTCATTTCTCTTCGAATGAATGCCATACCAACTGTACTTTGATCTTACAATAAATATACTCGAATCGTATGTTGTACATCTTCAATTGAAGAATTTTACAAAAATTACACGTTTAGATTTCTATTTTTCGTTTTTATTCTCTCTCTCTTCAATATAATTCGAATAAAACGTAAAAATACTAATAAAACCCGATGCCAAAGATAACTTTGAACAAATTGCCATATGTGTGTAGAGGAGGAACCCACCTACCGTTTTCCATCATACAACATAAAGATCCACCCTTTTAACTTTACCCTATATATATAATACGACTATCAGGAGGGAATATGCTCCTCGGTCCAATGACCTATCAACAATCTCTATTTATATACACACAAACAGAGTTTAAAAAAAAAAGAATCCATAGAACTTCTAACTCTTAACTCTTAGGACCCTCCACAGTGCAAAACTTTTACAATATTGATGTGCAGCAACACTGCACTGCAACACAGCACAAGAGAAGCAGCAGAAGTAAAGTAGGATAGCATTCCTTCCATTTCAATTTGCATTTCTGCACGTTTTCATGTTTTCCAGTTACAAAAAAAATAAATGAAAAAAACATCTAAGAAGTAAAAAAAAAAAAATATTGAAAAAATGAACCGGAAAATCAAATGCATTGCATATTTGTTTAGTAGCTTGTGATGTACTCCTATACACACAGGATACTCCATCTCTCATCGTCTCAACTCCAACTCCTCCCACTTTTAACACAAACACGAAAGTAAATTGAAAAATACTCATTCGTGCAATAAACAAACACACGGTTCCAGAAAAGAAAGAAGAACGAAAACGAATAAAGATGAAATAAAAAAAAAAAAACAAACCCATCAACACTCTTAAGCTATTGCAGAGAAAAGCTATAATCATCATGTCAAGGATCACAACGCTATGCTAGTTTAACCAACCATCAGCGTCGTCATCAGCGCCACCATCATCAGCCAAAAGCTGTAAATTTACAAACTTCATACTGTAGAAGGATTCTCGTTTTTCCTTTTAACAGGATGATGATATGAGCAAATATAAAATAAAACAGTAATACGCCTAAACTATTATTACCCTGTCATTCGGCGCTGAACATAAATTGCACAAAGTTGCAAAAGTGATGATATTGAAAAAGAGTTTACCTACCTATATACATACATACCTACCAACTCCATCCATGCACCCGCCGCCAAATCCACAATCCTCATCGTCTCGTGATGTGCTTGGCGCAAGGATATGATATCATCAGAGCGTGTCCTGGCTTATAGCAAACGGGTTTGAGATCCCCAACGCAATTACCCGATAAGCCAAGGAAACAAGTGGTAATTACATCACATAGAGAAAAGAGAAGAACCTCTCAAACGGGAAACGGTTGTCTGTGTTTTTATTTTTGTAGGTTTTTTTTTCTTGCTTTCACTTCAATTTAAGCTGATCTACTTGGTGCTTTTTCCTGGTATATTACAAACGAATGAAAAATATCCTTGAACAAGTGTAATGAGGAAACGAAATAAAAACGAGGGAGCGGGCGGGCGGTCGCTCCCACAGAGTTGAATACAAAAATATCCTTGGAGAAATTTTATGAATCCAATGCTATCGAGGTACTACGTTTAGAAATCCTGATTATATCAGCTAGTGAAGCATAGTTTTAGGCTCTAGCCCTCTTTTCTTTCTTTGAAGTTGGGTTAAATGGTAAAAATAGAGGATATACATAGAACAGGGTGTAGAAAGAAACATTTCAACATTTCACCAATTACAGGTAATAACTTTTATCCTACTTTGAGTTGAGTTGAGGTTGGCTTAGGAGGTGGTGTATTTCAATTGCTGTTGCATATGTTAAGGCAGGCGAATTATTTAAACATTGTTAAGTTTATCTGCTCTCCTTGGCGTGGCGTGGCGTGTGTGTGTGTTTTGCTTTTTTCTTTTACTAACCACATAACTACCGCCCTCTATAATTCCTGCCAGTCTTAAAAGAAAGACTACATCAGCCTCAATATATATTTTGTAGAGTCCTTTGGTTTATTTTTGTTGTATCGTTTTAAGAGGTTTTGTTTTTAGGAGTTCCTCTAGCTGATTATCATACACATTACACATACACACACACAGAAATAAAAGGAAACAGCGATAAAAACATGTAAATGTCTTCGGAAGGAAGTTAATCCTTCATGTGTCCTTTTTTTATGTTGCCTGCCTCGTTTGTGTGTTTTGTTGTTATTTAATTTTATTCAATTTTGGCCATGTAGAATGTACATGTAAAAATATACACGGCCAACCCCTTAACCACTTTTATTTGTTAAATTTTTGAATGATATTTGGTTTGCCAGTGAGAAAACTGAAAACTGAAAACTTTCAAAAACATCACCCTCCTCTTCTTTTGAATGTGTGGGTGGTTGTTGTCCTTAAACTAGGTATTACATACAACAACTAGAATATCCTCATTCAAACTCGAAGGATGCTTCAATAGAGGTTGTATTTTTTTTTTTTTGAACTAGAATGGTTAGAATCCTGAAAAAAAAAATCATCTTCAACTTTTACACAGCAGAGATAGAAAAAAAAGGATGGACTAAATTGAGGACATTCTCCGGGTGATAAAAAAGAGCAAAAAAAAAACGACGAAGCAAGAAGAAAATTCCAAAAGTAGGTATACACGGAGATATTAAAAAAGTTTTTTAATGGTGTAACCTTATCTTTTCGTTGTTAATATACCAGCAAAAAAAAAGAGGAGCAAAAACACTCACAAAGCTGATGCTTCCAGCTAAGCAAAATTAATAATAAAAAAAGTTTAAAAAAATACAAATACATACATAAACCAAAGGATCACTTGCATAAGGTGGTATGTTAGAATATACACATATACATATATAGACACCCCTTTTTCTCCCCTTTTGGAAGACAGAATTGAGCAGAAGGATGTGAAAGTGTTTTGCAGTTTAAATTTCATTTGCTTCTTCATGTATGAATGATGAAAAAACTTTGAGGAGCTAAAAATTAGATGAACAACAACAAAATTCTACTACATCATTTACTCACCTACATATTTTCTTCGACGTTTTTTTTTTTCTTATTTACAAAATTATTTAATAACCCGTTTGGTAATTAAATTATATGCCAAAAGTATACAAATTGTGGTTTCTGTCTGTGATTCTTAAAGAGTTTTGAAGAAACTTTTCAGGGTGAAAACAAAAGTTTTAATGGTTTTGGAAACATTTCTAGAGATTTGAGTGAGTAAATATAAATTAAAACCTGCAATTGTAAGGTTGATAGAAAGTCCTTTTAAAGAATCTTTAGAATTTCTTAAAGGAATTCTTTGGATGTATGAGTTCTACGACTTTTAAATTATTTGAGACTTGATTAAAAACACTCACTCAATTTGAGTGAAATAAGTAGAAAATAACAAATATAGTATTTTTGTAAGAAATTTTATTTCAGTAAATGTTTATTCTGAATAACAAAATTATACTATACATATCTCAAACTTTCAAATCAAAATCGTTTTTAAAACTAATATTTTCTGAATTGTAAAAGTAACACCTTTAAAAAATCATTTTTTTCAAATGGTTTTCTATAAACAAAAAAAATTAAATTTTTTTTCACCCAACTCAATCTTAATCATAACACTTGAGTGACTGTAGTTAGTGACAATTGGTTAATATTGGAATTTAAACTAATTTCAACATAAATAACGTCATTATTTCTCAAATTCTTATTCGCAGATTTTTTGTCTCAATGGCATCCCACTCATAGAGCAATAACTGAAATTTGTTTTTATGAAAACTCATTTTAATTTAGGAAACGAGAAAGTTAATGAAAATAATGAGTTACAAATCCTCAAAAATACTCCATTTATGTTGAGTAGAAATTAAAAATAATGTAATTAAGTAATTAATATATTTTGGTTTCTTAATTGCTCATGTTTTGTTTAGAACAACCTCAACTTATAATCAAAAAGACTCAATTCAGATTATTATCTTAATTTCTTGATTTCAAAAATATGGCTGAAAACAAATCAAATATCATTTCACTCAATTTTGCAATTTAGCTGGTACCAATGTGCTTCAGCTTCTTCGGCTTAAATCATTTTTTTTTAAGATTAAAAATTAAAAATTAGGAAATGGCAATAGCAGAGTAGTAAGTTAACTCAATGAATGCAATCTTTTGTTTGAATAATAATTTTCAAAGATTGCATTCTTGTAGATAAAATTCAGCCTTTCAAATATTCTTCGTCGGATATTTGGTCCTGTGTGAGAAGGAGGCGAATGGAGGAGAAGATACAACGGCGAACTCTATGAGCTGTACAAAGATATGGAATTTGTCCAAAAAGTTAAAACACGTCGACTTTATTGGCTCGGCCACATTGAGCCAGCCACCTGGTTCGAGTCGACATGGAAAACCGAACCTCCGGTTTAAAGACCAAGCCATCGCGGATGCCACAACGCTTGGTCTAGATGTCTGGAAGCAACGAGTTCGGGATTGTAGAGGATGGAAGGCCATCGTGTCTCAGGCAGAGATCCTACACGGATCGGTATCCAGATAAAGTATAAGTATAAGTTTGAAATATGTATGAGTCCCTATCTTGCAAAATATTTTCGTTTTAATCACTCTTTTTACTACTTCCTTGTCCTTCTCTATTATTTTTTTAATTTTTTTTTTGTTGAAATATAAACTAAAAAAAGTCATACATATTTGGTTTATTTTGTTGTTTTGTTCATTTTGTCATTGTTAAAACAAATCTATCCTTATCCCTTCTATTTTTTTTTTGGGAAAGGGAGGTTGAAAACGAAACAACGGATTCTTGTTTCGTTTTGTGTTAAGTGAAGACGGATATGGATAATAAAATCATCTAGGATATTGTGAATATGTTTTGCATACAATGCATAGAATAAAGTCCCTCAAAAAAAATCTTGTTTCTTTCTAGGAATTAAGTGAATATGTACACGAATACATACCCAATATGATGTTCCCATTTTTGTATCTAAACATACATTTATGTATTATTTGAGAAGAAAAGATATAGAATCTATCCGAAAAGGATCTTTTCATATAACGTCATCGTCGTCGCTGTTGTCAGTAGTCTCTTTCTGATAGCAAGGATTTTTATTATTATCTTCATTTTTTTTTTTTTTTTTTTTTGAGATAAATGAAAAGCTTGTATTTTTGGTTGTTATGAGAGCTGAGCATATGTATACGAGTTCATAAAAATAAAAATATAAGATAATAATAATGTATACCAAACCAACTGACTTGTTAGACGTACACGAGTTTGTATTGATAGGAACCTACTTACGTTTTTTCATATTGTAAACAAGGATTTTTATGGAAATGAAGGATTATTGATTACAATTTTTTTTTTTTTGAATAGAAATGAGAATCTCAAATTTTCGATTTTCTTTGAATTATTCATTTAAGTGTATTCAATTCAATTTTGAATTGTTTTAGTAAGATGCATGCCTCCAAATTTAAAATTTCACTTGTTGAAAATAATAATATGACTGGGTTATTTGAAAATGGATAACTTATTTTAAAGTTTTTCAGTAGAATTCACTATAACAGAGTTTTTAGCATTTGCTTTGAAGTGTACTTCTAATACGTATACATATCTATATTCTATATCGTATATCATCACAAAGTTACAAGATATTTCATCTAAATAAGGTTCTAAAATGAGCTATGAAAATATTTCATTGCCAATAAAACACAATAACTCTGGTCTTAGATTAGTTTAGATTAATATTTAAATTTAATAAATTCAATGTTTACATTGTTTACTTTTTGGTTTTTACAAATCTTGTATGACATTTCAAAAGCCGTCTGCCAGACTGACAAATTTAACAAATAACATACTGATAACAATAATAATTCGTTAACTCTTATCGTTACTCATTTTGAAAAAGGAAATAATATTTAGAACTGATAGCTAGCCTAATGTTGCTTATGAGAACTTTGACAGTTTTTTATACGAAATATAACTAGAACCAGCCACCAGATCAAAAAATGTCAGTCTCGTCTCGGTATCATTTGGGTTTGCAAATATCACATCAAACTCTTGAATCACTACTTTTTTTAGAAGAATTTATTTTTCGGAGCAAATATTCAGAAGATCTTGAATCTCCCCATGCCAAAGATACACTTCAATAAAATTCGACTGTTTATGACGTTAAATAAAAACAACAACCCCCTTAATTTTGTGCTTCAAAATTCACTCAAAAGCTACAAAAACAGTGTTTTCGATGTCAAAAACGAAAAAAGTCATAACTTTTTCTTGAATCAAAATTCAATATTTTTAAATATTTAAATTTTGACATTCTCTCTAATATTAAAAATAGAAATTAATATTTCTTCGTTGAAACTGTAAAACTCGAGAAAAAAAAAAACTGATGAATGGATGAACTGGCCATGGTCTTGGGCACATTTTGTCCAAATTATACAGTCAACCTTGATTTTAAGAAAAACAAGACTTTTTTCTTCAACAGAAGCCTTTTACCAGAGCCTGCCATTTTCTCTCCTTTCGTCTTACTCAAGACGTAAATTAGGTACTGATTTCTAAAATTTGTGTTGAAATTTGACACTTTGCTCAACAGACTAGATTAAGAATTTTCTTATCCCGTTCTTAACATTTTAATTAACACTATTTTTAACGATCCTAACGGTCACCTTAATACTTTTTCCTATAGTTACGAGATATTAGAACTACAGGGATGTTATCGTGAGCTTTTCCAAGGTTTTTTTTTCTTTTAATTTTAGTTGAGAAAAAAAATAAATATAAAATTTAAGATTATTTTTTCTGTAAAATATTTTAATCCTCCTTGTTTCGTTTTTCCTTCCTTTATTAGCATTAGTGGTTATTACTAAAAATGTTTATAATATTTTGTATATGAATTTTCCATATCCTTATACGAGGAAAAAAATATACAAACATTTAATCCTTATTCCTTAAATATAGAATACCTTCTCTCTAGACAATTTTATAAATTTATATGCAGTCCTTCATGCATAAACCTAAAGAGGATTAGAAACTAGAGGAAAAAAAAACTAAAATAGATATGAACGTGCTATCCTGAAAAAAAAAAAAATAAATAAATATCACTTTGAGCTTGTCTTAAACAGGATAACATATAAAAGTAAAAAAAAAAATTCTTCATAGATGTTTATGTTCTTTTTTTGTTACATCCTTCATACAGACAATAATATAAGATGGGTCTTTCCACCTAAAGACGTAGTGGTACTACACCAATACCAACTAAATCGTATTTGCCATTTAAAGCATTCCCTTGTTTCACTTGGCTGACTTGTTGTTGTTTCGATTGTGTGCTAGGAATACTGATTAGCCCAAATTGCCATTGCCCCTTGTACTATCTTGTAGATCCCTCGTCCTGGGAAAAGAAAACGGTGGTGGTGGATGACCAAAGTGACGCGAAGCAAAAGGACGAGCTCCTAAAACGAACCTAGTGCTGGATGGCGTAGTCAATCTTCCAAGGAAGTCAATATTACTACTATACGTTCGTATACTGGCATAGATATACTCGTACCTAGGCATCCTAGTATCCTGGAATTATTTACCGCACCATCTTTCCCCTGTCATCATTGTCGCATCGCGCATCGCCAAGCATTAGAGTTAAGTTTCTTATACCAAAGCAACGAAATCAACAGAAAACCGTTTCTAATAAGTTTCCAGCCCTGAAGGAAGCACAAAATGAGCAGGAATACAGCGTGACAAGGAGAGAGAGAGGAGTGGAGGGATGAATTTCATGGACTATATTCATGATGCCTCATCCTGTAAAATCCTCGCGTTCATTGTTTCTATCAAGGATTTGTTATTCATTTTTTTTTTATTTCTGGTTCTGTCTTCGTCGTTGTCATTTTCGTAAATTGTTTCACACTTGTCTTAAAAGAAAATAAAGAAGACGAATACTATGAAGCAAGATTTTGTATTCTTCTTTCCACTTATACATTATGCAAGTATAGAGCTAGTGTTGCGCCATAGCTTGGAGGCAAATAACGAATGATGAACGAAGCTTAAGCTCGGTTACGACGACACTGAAAAGACACATACATATATCTAGTCCTTCTTTCTCATTCGTTTTGTTGATTCAGAGAAAATCTACTCGACTCATTCTTAGACTAATTAAATTTTCTTGATGACGTTTTTTCTTTTTGTTCTTCTTTTTTTATTCTTCCTCCTTTTTCCTTTGCCCAGAAGCGTGATGATAGGCATCGGAAATAATCTCGTTTATAAAATATCCTCGAGAAGGATTATGCACTCTGGAGATGGTGGTTGTGTTGGGTGTCAAAAGGAGAAGGAGGAACAAAAAAAAAATAACAAACATTTCCGTGTCTCATTTCCCGCGGCATTACGACGACGACAAAAACGCGGACAGAGTTAAATATTTGTAGCCATTGGCGAGCTAATCAGAATCAGAAGTGGGATACGTTCTTTTTTTTTTGGTTTCAATATCAACGCAGATTTATTTGTGTTATTTTTTTTTTAGGAAGCAGCTTAAAATGGTTTATTAGAAAAAATATGGCTAAAAGCTCTTGTTTTTTATTTTGTTATGAAGTATTGAATAAAATTGGAAGAAATAGCGGTTAAGGCTAAGTTGTTATGAACTGAAAAAAAAAACAATAAGTTTTATGACAAAAGTTTTCGATAGACAACATCATTCGGGAATGGCTCGTTTTGGATATTGGACAGAAAGAAAATATAAAATATTGGTTCTCTTTGAAAAATTAGAGGAGTCTTCTTGAGAGATTAACTAAAATTAAAGAATCCAATAGAATAAATTGGGAAGAAAAGTTTGGTAATAAGCGTAAAAATAAGTCAAAATTGCAACGAAATATGTAGTTATTGTTTTTGTCTTGTTTTATTTATGTGTATCTTTGTGAAAAGAGGAACATAATTGAAGAATGTTAGTTTTGAGTTTTATAATCTTATTTAGTCCAGGATGTGACTGACGACCTAGTTATGAAATTTAATACACTTAAACTTTATAGAACTTGTCATTCTGAAGTTCTGTCATTTATGGCGAAAAACTTAAAAATAATTTCATTACAATGCTAAAATTTCAGAAACTTGAAACTTGTAAAAATGGCCCTTTGAAATTATGTCACTATATTGGAAATAAAAGAAGAAATTGAGAGGAGTAAAAATGTTTTGTAGATTCATAAGTAAAGCCCAAAATAATAAGTCTTATACGATACCAAAGTATTCTAAATAGTTGATCATAAGTTCGATCGATAGTGGTATTTTATGTTATAGAATCCTTCTTCGAACGTTCTTATGTTGTTTTTAATCATTGTAGTCTCCTGGTTTTTTAACTATAGAATATTTCGGTCCTTTTGCTTATGATCGATTAGGTTTAGAAACTGAATGTTCGATCTATACCATGGTTGTATCCAGGTTTCGAAAAAAAATCAATCATTACTTTGACACTTTTGCATTTACTAGAGCCTAGTCTAGAAATCAAAGAGTTGGTGCTTATTTTTTAGTAGGGATCAGGCACAAGAGCTTGTTCTAGAAAAAAAACCTGACTAGCACAAAAGTCAGGTTAGGAACGAAAGATTCGGTTTTACATTTGTTTCCTCTTCGATACCCTTACACTAGAATTAATAGTTTTTTGATTGGATTATTGATTGTCAAGTCAAGTTTCAATTGATTTCTAATAATGACAACTTTTTTATTTTCGTTCTTCAAACTTTGGAAGCTGCGTGCTATTTGCTATCATTGAAAGATCTTATTTATCTAACGTTAGAACTATTCGAAAGATAATTCAATACTGATCTTTTTAAGATTCGTCAAAATTAAAATCTCTAATAACAATTTTTAACTATTCAAAGAAGGCTTCACTGGTTTCGTCTACGTTCTTTAGAGTCGTTTTCAGTTTCATATTCGTGCTTTACGTTGGCTGATCTAAAAATGAAGCAAGTGTAGTACGAGGAACTATAGGTATGAAGAACCATCTTTGCCGAAAGACTAAATTGCATTTCTTGAGTCAGTTATTTCGGCCTAACCTTGTGCTAAGTTCTAAAAGTCAATCTAACATACTAAGTATAATTTTCACAAAAACACACTCTAAAAAACCTTTTAACTTAATTAGAATTCTGTTTTCCTGAGAACTTTTACTCACATTCCATTATTCATTCCTTCCCATAAATCCAAGTAGCATATCATTATCGACATATTTCATGTAGAAGGTATTGTTAAAATGTTTTATTTCTCTTAAAAACTTCCCAACAAAGTAAGTGATTACTTTCATAACTAAGTCTGTCTATAAAACAAACAACAGCCCATCTCCGTCTTCAAGTCAAAAAACCTTTAAAACAATTGTCACCTCTAAAACCCTTTTCACTTATTCATATAAAAGTCAACCCTTCAAAATCATTCGCCAAATCAAAACAAACCTATCTTCTACCACCACTTCCCCCTCACCCTTCTATTTAAACTACACATTTAAATCCAAACCAAATTCCATGACTAAAATTTCATCATTTCTCCATTAAACAACAATGATATCCCAAAGAAACCCTCAAATCAACTACCTCAACACATCACTTCTGTTCTATGTACGAGTACTTATGTAAGTTAAAATAGACTCCTTGCTAGAGAAAGAACAAAATACCCTTTACTTTTCTGAAAAATTTACCCCTTTTCTCCAATTTGTATAAACATATATGGAAAGATATATGTGTATCTAAATGAAAACTTTTATGAAAAGTGTTTCTATACCCTCGGCTTACGTCCCTTTGGTCATGTTAAAATTATTATCTTCTCTGTTTTTTTTAGATACCCTTCGGTCTTTAAACTTTTCGATCGAATTATCTTGTGTAGAAAATCTTAAGATAATAATTCCCTTCCTCACTCATCACTTTTCGTTTTTTGGTTTGTCATGCTTTTCTGCCTTCTATCAGACAAAAAGCCACAAAATATGACCACCAAAAGCACTCGTATCCAACTCAACAACGGAACCCCTGCTGGTTTCGCCCGTTTGGTCCGGTCTTCCTTAATGTAGAAAGGTAAACTTGCTTGAAAAGTTCAAACCCTCATTTGTAACCACAGAAAATTTTGATCCAACGCAAAAAGGGGTGAAAAAGACTAAAGTCAAAAGAAGAGAGAGAGCGACTTATCAACATGAATTTTGTTTCGGAAAACTTTTAAGAACATATTCTTCTTATAAAATACCAACAGTTGGTCATGCATACATACATATACAATATACATACACTATATGTACATGTGTATTGTATGTTGTGAAAGTACATATACCTATGTGCTTTTCAAAACAAAAACCTTTAGTCCCACCGACAACCCCCCAGTGATCTATTCAAATAGTTGATGAAAATGGGTCAGTTAAGAATAAGGGTAGCCATAAAGTTGTATATGTTGTCTGACAGCCAGTAGTCGACCCACACAACTTCTAAACCCTCCCCTTCTGCTCGACCCCCTTTCTCATTGTCCTCATTTTGTATGCGATACTTTGTCTGCCTTTTCATTTGAGAGTCGAATACGTACAGCAACAAAAAAAATCAACATAAGTTATTCCTTTCAACTTATGTCATGTGATTTTATGATAAAAGTTTTTTCCTTCGTTTTTTTTTTGTTTTTGGTCCTCCAACCCGGATTACAAGAACAACTGCTGGTTCTCCATTTCTATCCTTATTGCTGATTATTATGAGAAGTCCAGACATTCAGCAAAAGGACAAAACAGAAAACTTAGATTTCTTATGAGATGAGATATACATAAGTTATATCTATACAGTTGTTTTTTTTTTTTTTCATTTTTGCCTTTTGATGGTTTATTTGGAGATTATTTATGGTCTTCCTCGCAACTAACACACTCACATCCAAACTAAACCCCCACACAGAGAAAACTTGCTTCTAAATTGAATTGAATTAAATCCAAGGACATCTGTTTTTTTTTCTCATTCCCTTTCTCTGTCTTTTTCATATTTTTGAATTATTGTATTAAATTTAATTTTTTTGTATATTTCAATCAAAATAAAAAAATAAAAAAAAAGCTCTAATAAATAACTTTGTATTGTGTATTTTTCAAATGAAGTTCATTACATTTAATCATTCAGCAGCAAAACAAAACGTCAGCTGTGCGTGAATATTTTAAGACATTTCGTCCTTCGAGGATCCTGGAAATGGTATTTAATTTATTCACTCCCTTGTCATTATATCCATATTAGGTACTCTCGAAATGGACCACACAATCCAAATACCTTCGTACACCACATTAGGACTTAAGGTACCTACAAATATTTATATCAAAAAGCACTCATCATATCAAAGGCTAATTTTATGTCATTTCATTTACATTACCCGCACATTAAGCCTTATGGCGATGGCGGCATTAAGAAAAAAACATAGAAGGGAAAAAAGGTTTTTCAAAAAGAAAAAGTTGGTGTATTAAAGGAAAACATATAAATTAATGTATTTACAGAATGTACATATTGATTCTCTGAAGAAATTAATCGGATGAAAAGAAAATTATTTCTAGGTTGAACTTTTAACATTTTGTCCAAATTAAAAAGCATACATATATGTATTTAACTTTTTTACCAAGAAAATAAATACCAGCTCGAATTTTAGATGATACAGAATTTGATGAAAATTCCATAGAAATTAATTGAGTTTAAAAAATAAAAATCCTCTTTGAAGTCTTTTTTTTTAATCTACGACCCCAAAACTTAGGTTAAAAATAAAGCATG
The DNA here is from genome assembly GCA_905146935.1 of Scaeva pyrastri. Taxonomy (NCBI): domain Eukaryota; kingdom Metazoa; phylum Arthropoda; class Insecta; order Diptera; family Syrphidae; genus Scaeva; species Scaeva pyrastri. The sequence continues at coordinate 58,989,702 of LR989927.1, forward strand.
TAGACCTTTAATTTGTTGTTATTTGAAAGCTAAGAAATTTGAAATTGAAATGGTGTTTCATTTACCAAGTCCATCTTAGTTCGAATTCCTTTTTAAAAGAAGTTCAAATGCCACAAAATCAAATAATATTTTCTATTTAATTAAAATTCTAAGAACAAAATAATGTTCTTTGTGTTTTGAGCATTACGAAATTTTTATTTGTTTTTTTTTTTTTTTTAAGATAAGAGCTTTATCTATATGAAACCTTTTTAATACTTAATTATGTTGTAATAATCTTACAGAATGAGGCACAATAACGTGCTAAGCGTAAGAATTTTTGCAATTTTTTTTTGTCGGGCGCCATTTAAGAATATATGTGTGCTTTGTTTCGATCAAATCTTTTAGCAATTTGTTTACTTATGTTGTATATTAAGTTATTTGAATTATTTCAATATTTCATTTTTGAATAAGCTTGTACATGTAGGTATGTATACATAATAATCTCATGTTGGGCGCCAGTTTACATTATCAATTTTTCTTAGTTAGATTTCTGTAATAATCTTTTGACTAAACTTAAAAGATTTTTAACAAACCATTAATCTTCTCCTCACAGAAAAAAAATACAACCATTGCGATTAAAGTAATTTGATAAGCACATCCTCATCTCTTCAAAACTCCTTAAATAATGCAAAATCATCATGATTATCTATTCCACCAGCCTGCAAGCTGTTAAAAGTTAACGTTACCCCAATCTACACCGTCTTGTTGTTTTAAAATTATTCACTCTACGTGACTTTGTTGTTTATACCTCTATAAAACATAACCTTTAACACGTGGACCCATAAGTTCATACCAACCACGCCGCCGCACCGCGTCCGTCGCCAAGGTGAATCTCTCACGCTCTCCTTTAACCTATAAAAGTCAATTCGAGTCGTAAATATCCTTACAAGTCTTCCCCGTGGTGTGTTATTGCAAAGCTTTATTTGATTGATATTAATAACCATCACGTATTAATGGCTACACCTTATATACGTACGTATCTCAAGGTACAATCATGAAAAGATCAAAACATCTTGATTTTGTTTTTCTTAGTTGACTCACTGTACTTGTTATTTGAATCAATATTTATTTGTCTCTCCTCCAAGAAAAAAAAAAAAACTAAAACAGGACTGTAAATCATTGCTTAGGAAAAAAATTAAATTTAAGGACGATCATTATTTATATATTATATTTATTTTTTTTTTTTCGAGTATATTAGGCGAAAAGCATCAAGATGAGAAAAAAAAATAATCAATCATTTACCAGCAAAGTAATCCTTTTTTTGGGTACATCCTTCCAAAAAAGGACGAAGTACATTTTTTAAATCATCAATAGATAAACCAAATGAATAGATAGAAGAAGCAGGAAAAAAAACAATAAACTTAAATTTGAAGAAGGTATCCCAAATCAAACGAAAAAAAAAAATCAACGTACATATTCACATTCACATTCACGGCAGGGACACCCACCCACACAAACATACAAACAGACAGACAACTGACAAATAGACAGAGCGACAGTAAATGAACCAAATGTTGTACAGAGGTAAAAACCGAAGGAAAAGGACTAGAAGACAGATTCATCTGTCAGTCACTTGATTTCCTTTTTTGATTGAAAATACACAGACGAAGAACAAGAAAACCGTGTTTCGAGAGAGCTCTGTATAAAGTAGAAGTAGAACCAAAAATAAAGTGGGATGCTATTTCAAGACGATCTTTCGTGAGTGATATAAATCTGACAGAAGGCTTACTATTTAATAGAAAAAGTGACGTCAAAAAACAAGGATGATGGACAGAAGGATGAAAGATAGCACACAGCAAAAAAAAAGAAAAAGAAAAAAGAAAACACGAACAGAAATGTAAAAAAGATTGAAACTTGATATGTTTTCCAAGATGTTTGATGCTTCCCCCTTTCCTGAACATTTATCTCTCTTCTTCACTTAGAAACCATGGAGTCCCACAAAAAAAAAAAAAAAAAAATGGAGAGCTTTTACAGAAAAAGAAAAAAACATATTTCACAGCCATCATTATTCATTCGATGTAATTCCGATTTAATGATGATTGATTTGCTGCAGAAGGTGTATGATGTTATGCTAATGCACATTTTGTCTGTCAATTTAGCAAAATGAGCGCAAAAAAATGTAAGAAAAAAAAAAAACAGAACTCAAAAATATGAAAAGAAAAGGTCTTGAAAAAATAATTAAGGTTTTGATGCTACAATTTGTATGGTTAAATGTGTAGTCCTCTATTCAACCATCTTGAGAGGGAACGTTGTTTTTTTTCCCTCTTGACAACCAACTTAGTGTGCAATTAAAATGTTGAAAAATCTCTCGTGTGGTTCACAATAAAGTATTAAATTTTTAAACTTCTTTTGTTTCAATTTTTAGATCAAACTTTTTTTATAATCTTTTTTATACCACAAGAGGGTGACTTGACTCTGTTATATGGAGGTTAAGAAATTCATTTAAGGAAACCATTTTTCTTAGGTTTTTTTTGTAATTATTATTTTGAGTAATTAATTGTTGGAAGATTAACACAGAAATTATTCTGACGTTTTCATTTTTTTTTTTCTAAAACAGAAGTTGTCAAGCAACAGAAAGGTTGAGTTTAAGGAGGTTTTTCTTTTTAATGAAAAAAGTAAAATAAATGATTAAAATAATACATAATAACTTGTAGGTCACGAAAGTAGATGCTATTTTTATACTTAGTTTAAAATTAAAGTCGCTTTAATTGACGCCCAACGTGAGTTTAGTTTTGATGTTCTATTTTCATCTAAATGAGTTTTGTTCATGAATTAAAATGGTGTCAGTGGTTACTGGTTTGTTTTGTTTCTTGAGAAGCTTTAATTGGCTGCCAATGTTAGTGCTTTAAAGTTTTAATAAAAGGCTCCCAACGATGCACAAGTTGATAAATATGTTTTATATTAAAGGTACATTTTTTTACAAACACAAAACAAGCGTTACTACTTACTTACTCTGTGCACATTTTTTGAACCCAAAATAAGATGTTATACATAAAGATAGAGCTGTAAAAAATTAAAGTATCCTTTTACTGTTAACCCATTTTTAGTGCATAAAGTAATGAGTTTAGGAGTGATAACTATAAAACTTTTTACAGTACTCGCGTGTAGTAACTAAAAGTAAAACAACTCTCGGTAATATTTGATGAGTTCTATGTACATATATAGAATGGCGCCCAACGCCAGTATACATATGTATATTCGTTTTGTTTGTTTACTTTTTAACATCCACTGCATGATCATAAAGTAAAATTCTTATAAGTTAAACTATTAAAATTTTGTGTTGTAAACTCTTAAAAGGTAAACAACACAAACTTCAACATAGGTTAAACGAAATAAGGTAAACGAAGAAGACCAAAATTCAAAAAAAATACTCAGCAAATAATCTCGAAATGAGAAATAGTCCTTTATTTTACTACTCTTGGTAGTTTGTTTTGTTTTGTTTTTTTCTTTTATGCAAATGAAGAGCAATAAATTCCAAGTTCCATGTTGTTCTTTAATATTCTATTTTACATTCACTTACTCAATGCATCACCACCTTCTCACGTAAACAAATAAAATATGTTCTTCTCTATAAAAAGGACATACATTAAACAAAAACAAAAAGCCAATACAAGTGCAAAAAAGCAAAATCAGTCCCCTTTTGTTTCAATATTTTATCCCTGAACTCCAGCTACACTCTACCTCTATGCAAACATATCATCTAATATATAAAATGTATATCATTTGACTTCTCGTGAATTTTTTACCTCCACAACTCACCACACTCCTCTAAGGTATGAAGGTACAATATTTTGTATATGTCTGATGGTACACAATTTTACCTGAAGCAATCAAATCAATTCCATATCAATATGTCTTTTTCTTTTTGATTTGCATTTGATTTTCTTATTCTCATAGACGACAACGAAAGCGAAACATACAAAAAATGACAAAAAGTGGTAACATAGACCCGTCTTCATGTTTTCAAAAAAAAAAAAAAAAAAAAAGGTACACAACTTTGGATATTCTAGAACGTACGTACATATTTTAGACTTTTTTTTGGGACAAGAAAAATGTGTAACAGATTTCCATTTGTTTCACTACATCCTTTACATTATGAAAAGAATAATGTAAAAGGATACAAAAATATAACCTGAGGAATATTTTATTTAGTTTTTTTTTTTTCATATGCTTTTATTTTATTCTAGAATATCCTTATTTTTCATCCTTTCTCTTCATCTTGCTCTGATGGGGACATGTGCCATGAACACAATATACAAGAATTTTGTATCATGAAAAATATTCCTTTGCCCTGAAGATACTGTTTCCACATCGATAGTTGATTGAAAAAAAAAAATTAGGTTTACATACATGAATATGCCGGTGTGATGGCATCCATATGCAAAATGACATGTTTAAGGTTTTTGCATATTTGCCATTTCTGAGATTTGAACAACGAAAAAAAAAAAAACGATATACACGATATATAGAAAGGACTCAACATTAAAGACAATAAAGGATAAGTCACGTTTGTTTATGTTTAAACAGTTCTTGAGATTGACAATGAAGGAAATATTATGATACAACAAAGGTAGAACATACAAGATATGAATTAAACAAATATGTAGATATATATATGTATATAAAACACTTGTTTTGGTTTAAAGCTGAAATATCTAAGAAATAAAGGTTGAATTGGCATCTATTTAATTTACTGTTGGGCACCAGTTAATTTAGTCGATAAATGTATGCACCTTCTTTTGCAATTAGTTTCAATATTGTCATCTTATTTTTTAAAATACCCAAATTCTCGTAAAAGTGATTCATAGTACCAACTTTCAGGGTATTGAAAAATTTCTGTTGGGCGCCATTAAGTCAAAATAAAAAGATTTCTTGTTTATATATAGATGAGTTATTTTCTCATCAAATTTATCTAAGATAAGACATTTTGATAAAGCAAAATTTAAGTTAAGTTTTATCGAAATGTAATTATTTTCTATTCATGTCATAATAAGGCTATAAAAAAATCTTCAAGCAAACATACATACAACTTCTGCCTAAAATCAATTAGCTAAAAGCTTATCAAGAAAAAAAAAAACTGCCCGTACTCTCATTGTGCGCCACTTAACTTAAATATCAAAAATATAACCATATTTATCAACCCCTCCCCGAAGAATTAACACTTTTATGAAACTGACATCTTACACTAAAGTAACACGATACACAATGTTAGACAACAATTTACTGTCAGTTATGCTCAGTTGACCATAAATAATGTTTGTCATAGCAAATAAAAAGGGAGTTTCCCTTTTCTTTTTTCTATTCATCTTAGTTTCGCCTTAAAGTGCTAAATTGACAAATGTTACAAAGATATTTAAGTAAACATAAAGGCCATCATCTCTCAATCTCTCTCTCTCTCTCTCTCTCTATCTATCGCTCGAATGTCATTACAGCATTTTCACCCTTTCCACACGTAAAAACAAAAAAGGACACAAGAAAAATAATGTCAAATTAACTCAATTACTATAAGGGAAACAAAACACACATACACAAACTGTAAAAGTTTTTTCTTGTTCATTAATGTAATATATACGAGTAAGTATGTATGTATGAACATCAGAAAAGATTTCAAGAAACATGCTTAAGGAAAAAAAGAAAATGTCATCTATCCTGTACAAGAAGCCAATTGTACTTATATACAAGTATGTTTTGAAGAGTGAGGCAATTCTCATAATGTATTTCATAATGTATCCGGTAAAATTAATTCAAGATGAATGAAATTGACAAATGACAAAACTTGATGTCACTAGTGAAATTATCTACCCAGCTAAAAGTACGAAAACTACTAAAACTTTTACTACCCATTATGTTTTAATCTAAGTCAGTCACTTTCATATATATTTATACAATAATAATATTATTTTGTTCTTTTTCCCTCGAAATGGACATTTCATATAAAACCCCTCCCTCCACTATTAAAGGTGGGTTGGTAATAAGAGTCACATTTTTTTCGGGGTGATAGTGTAGGTAGGAAATGTCATTGTCGGTAATGTGTGATTATTAGATGGAATTAGAGTGATATCCAAAAAAAAAAGATAAGAGAAGTTAAAAGAATGTTCAAGTTTGACAATAATTGCAGATAATCATTTACTTTTATGACATAGAAGTTAGTATCGAGCGGGAGGAGGAATGAGTGGAACTTTATGTTTAACGTCACTTCTTGTAATCATGTCACGGACATTTGAAACTGTGTTATAATTATGTGCGCAACTGTGAACTACGTGAATCGGATTACAATAGGAAGTTGAAAAAGTTGATATGATGAAATTCATATTTACGTTGTTGGGCGCCATTTAAGCAATATTGTTTTTAGTGAAATATTTTGATATACGTATATACCAATTAATTTGTATATTTCTGAGTGAAAAAAGTAAACGATGTTTTCACAGGAATGTTTTATATTGAGAATTTTTCAATTTTATATTTTGTACTTTTTTAAGCCAAGTGTTACAAAAATAATTTAATAAAATCACATATTCAAGACTTATGCTGACTGCGAGTCTATCCTTTAAAAAGGTATAAAACATTATTAAACTTAAAATATTAATTATATTTTATAATTTTTTAAAATCAAATCATAAAATACTTTTCCTCTGTTTGGTGCCATTTCTATAACTTTTCGTGATTACCTAGTGATATGTGTAATCTACAGAATTTGTTTTTCTTGCTTACACGATAGAAGAATAATATAAATCTAGTCCTCACGTTGGGCGCCAATTAAAAAAATAATAATAATTACTCAATAAAGAAGACAAATTTGTATGTTTTTAGTCTCTGATATCGGTCGAATTGATAACAAGTAGAAATTAAAATTAAAAAATAACAACAACTTTTAATGTATGTATATTTTCCAAGTTTTCCAATAAAATTTCACTACTTTTCCTACGTAATAATAAAACTTAAACCATCTAACACAATATAAAAATTCATAATGCATGTCCAAGAACTATGAACACACCACATAAACATACATATTTACATACATAAATGTTTTCTTACTTACCGCAAGCATAATCTAACAGCATCCATATACATTTATATACATATACTATACATGAAAGAAAAGAAATAACCGCTCCCTAATGAGGCCATTGCTTCCTGGTTTTTTCCATTTTTCTGGGAAATAAGAAGAAAAAGAAAAAAAGAAAGAAGAATTTATTACAAACTCCCATCGAGATGGAACAAATGAGAAGACTTGAGCACATGTAGAGGTTAATAGAAAAGAAAGAAACAACATCAACAAAATGGAAGAAAAAGAAGTAGAATATAATAGGAAAATGCTTACACTCTATATTGTCTGATAAGAGCAAACGAACCTATCCATTCACATGCACTGTACAAAAAAAAAGAAATTGCATAAAATAAAATTGAAAAAGAAGTCTCTGATAAAATCATGAACGAAAACTTCATTCTTCTTTTGCCTTCTCTTTAAGTATTTTCTTCTTTTTAAATATTTTTTTCAAAAACTTGAAGAAACAAAACATCCTTCTATCCCTCTCTCGCATTCGCTAGTTCTAACTCTTTGTGTTTCTCTCTATCTACGCGTCTCTTAAAGAAAAGTTAAACTTTTGTTGTCCTTAACTCTGCACCCTAACATAAAAGGATATTTTTTTTTTATTAAAATAGGTACACATACATTCTTGCTTGTCTGTTGAAAGTGCATTCTACAAAGAAAAACCAAATAAAAAAACACAACTTTACAACCAACGAAGCAAGTTATTGCCTCTGTCGACTTCTATACCACCATTCATTATTATAAGTGTGGGTGACTTGCATGCATATGTAGGTGGCTACACCATGCAACTATTTTCCTAGCAGCCTACGAGTAAGTGTGTATGTGTGACATGCCTACCGTAGCCTAGCATAAACTTTAGTTTTGTATACACTTTGAAGCCAGGAGCAAAAAATAACAAAATTTACACAACAGCAGGACAAAAAAAAAACCTGAAAATAAAAAAGCAGTTTGCGCTTTGAGATCAGAATGTAAAATATGCAAGGATGTCGCGCTAGTTTTTTTTTTAGTAAAATGTTGCTGTTTTTGTTGTAAATTTCATATATGTACGGTTTGTTAGTTCAGATTCGAGGGAGTAATGACAATGAGTTTGCTAGCGGCAATAATTCTATCGATTCTTGATTGAGTTTCTATATTTTGAAACCTCTGGCAGACGAAGGAAGAAGCTTTTTGTGTGTTTGCTAATTTGTTCAACGCATTTAAGCAAGTATTAATTTGGTTCATGTTTTTGTTTCTCATGAGTCACTTTATACAAGCCTCAGGCGTTTGGGGTTTATTTTCAGGATATTATAAGCTATAGAAACATTTTTGACCTCTTATAAATATGATTGTAGCCAAAATCAAATTAAGAACTTAATTTGCTGAGAGTCTTTTGTGCAGAGAAAATTGTAAAGACAATCAAGAGCAGGAAGCTACATTTCACCATTTAAGATTGACATTTTTAAATTTTAAATAAGGAAAGCTACTCGTACCTACGACTTCTTTCTGAAGGCTAACTCAATCAAATGGCATACATTTAGTGTTCGTGTTGGGCGCCATTCAATTTGTTGATGCTATTCTATTTTCTGCTGGACTGGAATGTTCTTGACTCTATTTTGTATTTGTTAGAAGCATTCACTTTGTATAACTTTAAACACATCCATGTAAACATTTTAAGACTTTTGTTGAGCGTCACTGAAAAGGGATAATTGTAAGAACTTACATTGTCATTGCACATAATATGGAAGTAAAATTAGTTCATTAAAAAAAAACCTTATTCTGTTCCTTAAAATCGCTTAATAAAAAAAATTACAAATGTTGTTTGATTAAAATTTTGCTGTAGATACACATTTTCCTCGTCATATGTTTTAATAAAATTAGAAGTGTTGGGCGCCATTTAATTATTTTTATAAAACTTGCAAAAAACCCTAAAACCCTTATTACGGTTGTCAAAGATCAATACGATATTTGATATTTATCAATAAAATTAATGAATCGGTATTATCGTTGTCAAAAATCAAAATTTTTGATAAACTGTGAACGCTCTTCAGAAATTAGATCTATTGTGAATGATTTAAATTGACAGTCTTGGTATTATGGTTGTCAAAATGTTTGTTGATTATCAAATTTTCAGTCAATCACAAATTCCTTGTTGATAAAATATTTTAAGGATCGCGAAAGCCAAAAGCATGTCTACTATAGAATTATTTTTCGGTGAAAATGAAATTGAAGACGAAAATACTTTGGAGCAAGCAAAGATTCAAAGAAAATTACGCGATGCTTCAAATCCGATGGATTTGGCTGAACATATGTATATATGTATGTAGATAAAAGATCTTTTTTAATTACATTACAAAAACTAATTTGGCTCGCTTCTAGATTCATTCAAAACTTTAGACTTTCGGAAAAAGCCTTCCTTAATGTATTTTTAGATATCAACGACCAACGAAAAGGCAAGAAACCATCCCAAACATACTAAAATTTGCAGCTGTCTTAAGTAAATAGGCACTATTCACAATAGATTTTTGATCTTTGTTCACAATGGATCAAAAAATGATCAACTCGGGTCCATAATACCGATGTATCAATTGATTGACAAAATATTTCAATTATCAATTAATTGATCTTTGACAACCGTAATAAGGCTGTAAGTTGAGAAATAGAGGAGAAAATATTTTCAGTCACTTGAATATTTAATTTTTTTCTGTTAAGACGATGAAAGGGACGAAATTATTTTAACTTAAAAAAGTCCTTATCGAGGTATAAAAAGCCAATCTCTTAGACTATCGATTTTCTAAGAACTCTAAAAATAAATACCCAACATTAAATAAAAATGCCTCGATAAATACCGCCCTTAAATCTATATTTTCGTTTAATAAAAGGCCAATTAGTTCAATTCTTTGCACATTTCCTCTTGATTTAGTATGAAAAAAAAAAAACTGAAATGAAAAATCAACTGCAAAATGCTTCACTCAATCAATAACTCAAAATCAAATAGCGAAAAAATCTATTTGTTCATGGATTTTATGTCTTCGCTTAAGCATTTAAATTTTTTCCTATTTCCCTTTTACCTATCAATATGTATGTATAATTGAGATCGGAACTCTAAAGTTCCATCTAGGTACATTTACTCTTACCTACAACCTTCGTCTGGAAAAAGAAATTAAGAATATGTCGATTGAAAAGTGATGGTTATTAATGATTTATCCCCAAACAAGAGCAATAACACAGAGTACAAAAGAAGGAGCCCCCACTCAACCAAAGAAAAGGACCCAAACTAACTACGAAAATGGTGAAATTGTATTTTTCTTTTTTTTTTCCTCCTATCGATGAAATCTTAAAATCTCCTTAACAAAAGAAAAACAAAAAATTGATGAAGAATGAAAAAAAGAAAATTGAATGCTCCCAAGACATGGTATACATTCAGGATAGGAAAAAAGGATTTTCCATAAGACAAGCAGGAAAACTAGAATGATGATACGGGAGTGGGAGTGTGTTGCTCGTGTTTGCTATGAGAATTATTGTCATATCCTGTGTCGATGGGTTGGGCAAAACAGCCCTTTTATTTTTGCAAAGTCTTTTTTCCCCCAAGTCCTTCTGTTTTCTGTTGTTATTGTGTTATTGATGTGCATTGTCCTGTCTGTATAGATTTGTGCTCCTTGTTAACAGTCGTGTTGTTTTTTATTTTTGGTTTTTTCATTCACTGTGTTCCGGAGTTTAAGTAAATTGCTGAAACCCTTTAATTCTACCCAAGACCTTTTTTCATTCGAAAAAAAAGAAAAACAATCCTTAACTTGGGAAAACAAAAATCCTTCCTTTTTTATATTTCTACTTGAATAATGCTGATATTATGGGAATTCGAGAAGAGAACAACAAAAAAAAAAGGAATTTTTTCCACTTGTATGTGATTGGAGTTCTCTAAAGAACTAAGGGAAAAGAAAAGGAGTTTTAAAAAGTTTTCTGTGAACTTTCTTAATATTATGTTGTTTTTTTTTTTTTTTTTTTTTTTTTTTTTCACACAAATCTTGTTTCCTGTGCGCAATGATCACTTACAGATGAATGATAATCTATTTATTGGACTTTTTGTTGGTAGTTACATATTTACTTTTATATTTTGAATAATTTTCTTTAAAAAGTGTCAAACTGGAAAAGAATATTTGGTTTATGAAGTTGTCCAATATCGAAGTTGTAAGATGAGGTTATTTACAAAAAAGTTTTAGTTCCTAAACAGATTTTGGGAATTTTGCCTGGGGCATGATTCTTGCTTCCTTTTCGTGGATTTATTGGACAAAACAAAAACGATGAATATAACTGTAGATATGTTTTATTTTGTGTATTTTATATCGAAACAAAATGTGTCAAATAATTTAAGTAGCATCAATATTTAGTTTGGAGAATGATTGTTATTAACTTTATACATTAAAAAATAAACAACGAAAAACATATAGATAGATTGCATTGTAAAATTTAAATTTTAAGTGGTCAATTTATCAAAATGCGACGAAATATTTAAAGGAATCAACAAAAGAAAGTTAATCATAAAAAACATTGCATACCAAACATTTTTTTTATAAAAAAGAAGAATAACATAGAATTTAAATTTTAATATTAATTATGGTATTAAACCCATCCTTTATTTAAAAATGTTAAAAATAAAAAAACATGCAAAATCTAGAACGTAGAAAACATAGCATAGTGATATTTTGTTCCTCAAACTAATTATATGTTTTGGAGCAAAATTATAACCATGTGTAATATAAGGAACATATTAAAAATTGTCAGAACTGAAATTTTGTTTTCCTAACATGGAATTTTTTAAAATTCCGAAAGCAAATGCTTTTAAGCCCAGCCCCCCTCCACATATCTTTTTATGTGTAAAGCATTAAATGTTTTTTATGTTTTTGAATAGTATTTAGTATGTTTTCACTCTACACTATAAAATTCCACAAAATGACAGCTATCAGTTTTAGCATTGATACTTATTCTTTGAGTTTCAACAATTTTAATATTTTCATCTGGATTTAGCACACAAGAACACAACAATCAGAATGTCCAGTTAAATGAAAAGTACTGGACTTAAAATGCAACCCTGTGGTACTCCAGAATTAATTAATGAATAAGTTATATACGCTCTTAAATTCAATACCTTTGCAAAGTTGGGGTATCTGTCAATTTCCTTCGTATACTTACTGCAATTCTCCTCTCTTTTCCCCCTTACCAGAAATTATAAGCAATCAGAACAAAACTCAGATCAAATTCATCTATGGCTCTTTGAGAAAGATACTTTCAATGTAATCTTCAAAATCTTCTCTTTTCAAGCTATTTATTTTCATATTATTGATTCTTTTTTAATCCTCTCTCATCGGCTGGAGGGTGTAATTAAAGTCTTATACCTACCTTCACCTTAAGGCTGACAACAATCAGATGAAATACCCTTTGGGTTGTTTAAGAAAACAAGTACATATCAATTAGTTGAATGAAATTTTCATTAAGTTTTCCACTCACACCCCCACTCCCACTCGTGCCTATTTGTAAGAGGAAAATTAATTTTTTGTTTGTATTTTGTCAATTGAAAGGCACAAAAAAAAATCAAAGATTGTTCAAAAATGATTAACCCTTCTTCAAGCACTCAACTAATTTCATTCCTATCAGATGGTTGTTTCTTACTTTTTTTTTCATTCGCAAGAATAAAGAGCGAGGAGTAGATCGAGTTTTAAGTTTATTTTAAAAAAACAATCCCTTTTTTGTACGTGTATGTGTTCGAAGCTCTTGCTGTGGGGGGGGGGGGGGGGGGGAGTTGCTTTTATCTAAGTTTCGAAAGGTCACACCTTATAGATATTCTTTTCGTAATTTTATATTTTTACAGAAAATAGGAAGAACAAAAAAACAACAGACCCTTTCTTTCGTCTTTGTTTCTTCCTGATTTGTTATCTCTTTTATTTTCAGTTTCATCACTCCTTTGGGAGTATCCTTTTTTATTTTGTCTGTGTTCGACACACTTCATTCATTTTGTTATGTTTTTTTTTTTTTTTTTTTTTGATAAAAACCAAAATATCCCTATTCATTCTTATTTATTCCTTTAACTCCTCTTAATATTTTAATTAAATTTTCCATCTATTCTTGGGGTTCATAAAAAGGACCTTCATGGTTTTCCTTTCCCTTTGTTTTGTTTTTTTTTTTTTCTAAATTTTGTTCTAATTGTAACAACTCGTATTTTTTTTTTCGTCCCTCAAAACAATTTGTATTTTGTAAATTTTCTGTTTGGTAATTTAAGTTCAAATTAGTCAAAGGGGTTTTTTTTTCTACACAAAATATAGGAGTTCTAATTTTCTGAAACACAAATATCTTGTTGCATTATTATATTTTTAAGGTCAATGTTAGGCCATGATTTCCGCAAAAATTACAAAGTAGACTCTTATTAAATTTGTGTTGCTGTTTTTTTTTTTGTCTTATTTTCATTCTCTGGGAGAAGATGAAATGAAAAATTAAAATAAAAAAATTATGCTAATTTATACGTGGAATATAAAACTACGACCAGGAGCAGGGGAGGGAGGTGAAGAAGACAGGAATCGGTGTAATTTGCTGTTTTTAAATTGCAATATTTGTACTCTAAGGCAAGTGAAGGTTTCGTAAAAAAAATTATTTTTGTTTTACTATGAATGACTTGTTTATATTAAGGTTTTTAATTGTGCAGGGCACTGAGTTTTAGCAGCACAACTGTCGCCTTTGACATTTTAGCCGCTGCTGTGTTGGTCGATTCTTTTTTGAGGGCCTCCAACGCGTCTGTTTCTTCTACTTGATTCGAATCTGGGCTTCCGGAGGGCCAATCTTCTGCTGCTATAAAACCTGGGATACTCTTTCTCATCCACTTCTATGTGGCTTTTATTCTGTGTGTGGGATCAGAGTCCTTTTGAAAAATCCATGATTCTCCAGAAACCGATTTGACACTTTTTGTGAAACTTATCTTTAAACAATTACTGAAGCCGGAAGGCGGCCACATTGATCCATTGGAATAACTGATATGGCTTGATATGATTCTTATTAGAAAAAGAGAATATTCTCATATCCTGTCCATTTTTCGTGTATCACAGAAAGCAAAAACATGCGACCGAATCTGATGCCTTATTCTCGTTATTCCAATTCAAAAAAGTATAAAACATTCGTTGTCCTTCTTGGAGTCCTGTTTTGTTATGTTATGTTTTATGCATAATTATATCTTATTATTGAAATACTTTCGTATTATCCTTTTAAGTTTACCATTTCATATTTTTTTGCTTGTTTGTATTTCTTTAGATCCTGCACAAATAATATATGTATACACAGATCTCGCAAGGATAGCGCTGAGCTTTTCCCCCTGGCTTATTATTCTTCGTTTGGTTCTAATTTTTTTTTTCGTTTTTTTTTTTGTGTGTTTACTAATTTAATTAAAAATACTTTGAGGCTGAATTGATTCTTCAGTTAAAGAAAGCGAGAAAATAATATGCGCCGTCGTCGTCGTTCGGAGAAGGTACCTAAAGCTAAGGAAAAATTGGCTGAAGGACGACAACTGACGACGACGAACGCCAGGATATTTCCATCCATTTTTACAAAAATAAGAAAATTATGTTTTTCCTCCTTGTGTGTGTGTGTGCGTGTTATACAAATTTTGTGAATTGCTTTTTTAGTTTTTTCTCTCTCCTGATTTTGATAAAATTTCAACACGCCTCGCCTTAGCATACAGCAAGACAGCAAAGCAGGACCACCAACAGCAACAACAACAAAAACACAGCCATCATCGAGCAACAATCCTCCTTCGAAATATAAGGATTTTCACATTTCAAAGGCTTTGACTTCCCCCCTCACATAGGATTTGTCGGTGGAAACGATGTTAATTAATAATTAAATCGCTTTTGCAAGGACAGTTGGATTTTGTTTTTTCATCCTTATGGCAAAAAAAAAGCAAAGGGTTTCTCGCCATTTCATTTCATTTCGTTTCGGTTCGTTTTGTTTTCGTTTTCAGTTTTCAGTTTTTGTTGTTTGTTTGTTTGGGTGAGGTTTTTTCACTTTCACAAAGTAAATCGTGTAGAAAACGAACCAAAAGGGATAAGAGAAAGGCAAGACGAAAGGCAATCGTGCGCGCTTGATGATGAAAAGAAGGTGTAAGTCCATGGAAAAGCTGGCGGAACATTTAATATTTTTCGTTTGATAAAATTAAAATAATACTAAAAAGGAATAAATGACATCAATAACTGTGTATAGGTAGGTAGATATATTATAGAGTAACGTAGCGAGGAGAAAATTTTATTAAATGAATTTATGAAATAAGAATTTGTATGTATGTATATAAGTACCTATGTATTGGAATCTAGGTGGATGAAAAGATCGTTGAATTTATTGGATTTGTACAGAAGTCGAAGGGAATAAAAGAGAAACATTAGATTTTATAGTGTTTGTGTTGAAAATTTTGTTAATTTATTGTTGATGGTGCATTTTTATTTTATGGATTTTTAATTTTCTTATAATTTTTTGATGAAGAAATTTATTTTCGTAGAATTCTGTTACCTACATACTTTCCTTGAATATTAACCTACACTCAAGTTTTGAAACTAGGAGGGATTAGAAAGGATTTGCAAAGATAAGTTGGATGTTAAAATAAATTTTCTATTTTTAGGAAAAATATATTCATTTAATACAACAAAAAATGAATTTTCTGTCAATCATAATAAAATATTAACAAAGCTGTTCCTAGTACTCTTTTTTGTGGTACATGAATTCATTTAAAATAATCGGACTTACTAAAAAGTATTACCAAAGGTGATCCTAGCAAAATTTCTTTTGGTACATCAACTTTTTCTGCAGTTTTGAAACTTTTTGCTTTAAAGAACTTTTATCGTGTTTTTGTCTGCTGAAATTTTATAAAAATTTACAGTCATCTTTTACTTGTTTTATAAATTCATTTTACAAAAAATATATACCCTTATCCTATAATTTTTAAAATAGTTTTTAAAAGAAGTGGCTTAATTGTTCTTTTTTAAATAAGAGCATTGGTAAAACACTTTTAGAGATTAGAGTTTCATAACAATTTTATTTATTATTTATTATCATATTATTTTCATTTAAGATTGAGACACATATTTATCAAATGTGCTTCAAATTATCCTAAGTCTGTCCCACAGTCGATGAATTATTACTAATTGTCAAAGAAGACTCACAATATGACTTGTTTGTCAGAATTGGTATGGTTAATAAATAAACCAAAATTTCACCTTGACAAAAAAGGACGCAGCTTCATTTGCCTGAAAAAAGGCAAAACAAAAATCACCTTTTCCCATCTCCAGTGGTGAAAATGTAGAAAAATTCTTTTTTGCATCAGGTGATCAGGCAGAAGAACAAAGTACATTGATGTAAACAAAATTTCGTGTTGCCGCGAATATCGTAATAGAAAAAGACAGCCAAAACAACAACTACCAAACAATACTAGTGTTCATCTGTGAACTTTTGAATACTTTTGTGTTCGTGTGGATCTATACCAACCAGCAAGATTTTTTCTTTCTGCTTCACTCTTTCCCCTTCTCCCTCTTCGTCTTTTATGTTTTATGACTTTTTTCATCAGTATTTATAGCGAATTTTTCTCATTTCACCAGGCGACCATAATAGAAAGTAGGTAAATTATATCCCTTTAGTTTGAGTTTGCGCTCCCCTTTTGATCTTCTTCTTCTATCAAGGATCCGCCCTTTTTTAACTGTACAAAGAAATACATTGGCGACTGGTGTGTGTAAATGGCGTCTAGAGATGGAAAAAGTTGTCATTACTCGTTATTTTGAATTTTATTTAAAATAGTACAGCCAACTGCCACAAAAACAAAATTAAGAAATAAAAAAAAAATATGTAAATGAAAACTACAATTAAAAAAACAATGCATTTTGGTTTGTGGCAAAAAAAAGTGTTTATTTTCGCCTCTTGTCAATCAACATTTTACATATATGTATGTAAGTGTAGATCTCTTTACAAGCATTTTCTTTCATTCTTCCTCATCGTCCTCGCACCTGGAACCTCATTGTACTGAATTTTGTTTTATCAGACCTAATAAATGATTTTTTTATATTTTTACCAGGCGATCATGGTTGGAATGTAGGGAACATATTTTGCTCTATTTTGCGGTTTATTTCTAAATTCTTATCATTGAAAGTAAAGCTCCTCCTTTAAACAGCCAAAATTCCGAAAAAAATATAAATGAAACCTAAGTATGACATACACACAAACATATATTATAATGATATATGCATGGATTAATTTGCGGCTAGAGATGAGTAAAGTCAGCTCATTCCTTTTTTTTGACAAAAAATATTAAAAAAAAAACAATTTTCTCACATTTTTAATTTTTATTATTATCTTTTTATTGTATAAAAAATGTCTAATTTTGGAATGGACTAAACAAAAATAAAAATAATTACATTGAAAAAACTTTAATTTTCCAACGCAAAGGGCACATTTTTCTTAATCTGAGTTTTTGATGAATTTATTATTATTATTTTATTTTTCTTACATATGTAAATGTTCAGATTAATACTTAAGATTACACCTTGAGTAGGTATCTAAGTGTATACATTGATTTAACGGAGCAACTTCAGAGCATATGTTTTTTTTACAAAAAAAATATACAAAATTAACAAAAGAGGCCCTTTAACATTTCCTTGTGGTACATCAACTCAAGTTATCCCTGTAATGAAGTTAAGATTTTCTGTAAAAGTCTAGAAGTTTTGTAATTATTGAACCCAAGGATATCAATATGAATCTTTTAAAATCATGTTTTTTTTAACAATTTTCTCCATTTTGAAACCTTACATATCTTCAATAATAAGTGTTTTGAATGCTCTTATTTGTTAAGTGAGCTAAAATTGTTCGTTTAAGTCAACAGCAGACTTAGCCAAAGGCCAGAAAGTAAATTATAAGAACATTTAATTATGAATTATAAAAAAGTATTAATAAAATTGGTCATCTTTGTAGCGCGCTATTTTTCTTATACTGCCAATTGCTTTAACGAAACAAGAGTATATTTTCCACTTTTTGTTGTCTCTTTTTTTACACTTTTAACCCTCCCTACTTTTTAAACTATATCACTTTTAGAACGCTCTTAAAAGTAATGTTTATCTATTTATTTACTTTTGGTCCTTTGATCTTCTTCCGAATCTATAAATATCCGGTTGGAATTCAAACCTTCAAAAAAAGATAAACATAGTTTAACATTAAAGTCAAAGATCTTATACCTATAAAATTTCAAGTAAAACCTAAAAACACAATCTTAAAAAAAAAAAATGTGATATGAGGGTGTGATAAAAAAAAAAAACAAAACTAATAACTATTTCATTTCAAAAAGGTTTCAAACGACCAAAAACATTTAAAAAACTATAAACCAAAAGAATACTTTTCGGTCGTAAAAAAAATGAAAGATAAGATACTGTTTTTTTTTTTATAAAAGAAGAATCTAGTAAAAGTGAAGTAAAAAAGGAAGATGAAATTTGTTACTTAAAAGTTGTCCCCTGGATACAGTTCAAAGATCTTAACCCTTAAGGTGTTTTCCTTTTGGTGTGCCATATTATGGATATGTGTTATATCCGCATAATGTAGTAAACAAAAATATGTACATATATTTCATTTTACCCCATCAAAAGGACTTTACAGCCTATATAAGTTGCCATAAGTCTTAAAAAAAAAACGAAATGAATTCAAGGAAGAACCAAGGATTTTTTTCTTAATTCATTCCTCAAAGAAGTGTAAAACAAAACAAAAAAAAATCTTATCTTTTCATCGGATGTGGGTATGGGTATCCTTTTCCTAGGAGGGTGTTTTGTTAGGACTTTAAATCCTACCCTGTGTAAGCCGAGATTATGATACTTATTACTTCTTTTTTTTTTAAACTGTCATTCAGAAGAGGATTTAATGCGGTTTTAGTGGGTGTGTTTTTGGGGAATCTGGGAATCATTTTTTTTTTCGAACTCAACTAAAACAATTTTTCATTGTTAATAAATAAAACAAAACAAAAAACCCTTTGAAAAAAACGACAAAATAAAAGAAGATAACTTCCTCATATAGTCAAGGATATAAAAAAGGACGACCGACCAAACCTGCTGATAGATTACATTAGATTTCCTAAGAAAATGAAAATTTTATCAAAGATCGTCCTTCTGCTCGATAAATGGGGGAAGGTGGATATAAATATCCTAACATCCTATAGGGCTTCAAAAAAAAAAGTCAAACTCTAATGAAAATAACGAACACAATCCTCCTTTTTCTATAAAACAAATAAAGCCAAAGGGAACCTTTTTTTTTGTCTTGTTTCATATGAACACAAGCCTAGAATATTAAAAGATAAAAATTTATTAAAACGAAAAATAAAAATAAAAATAAAAACGGTATCCTATCAATATCGGATTTCAAAGTGAATGCTAGGACCGATATTGATCAGAGAGAGAAATTGATAGAAAATTAAAAAAAAAAAAAAGAGGAAATACAAGAAGAATGAAGTCGAAAGAAATAAGATCCTTGCGAAAAAGAAATTCAATTAAAATTAATCGGAACATTCATCATTGGTTGGGTGTTATTTTTATTTTCTATTTTTTTTTTTTTTTTTTCATTTTTACACAAAAAATAAATCTTTACGGTTTATGGTGTATTTTTATTTTGGTATAGATTTCATGACTGACATTCGTGTAGTGAGAAGATTTTTTGGAGCCTTTTTCGCATAGAAAAAGCAAACATTGACACACACACACAATTATAAACAAAAGGAAAATTGTTATTTATTATTTTTGGCCATTCACACTCGTATATCCTGTTCTGGTCTGGCTACACAGGACTCGTTTATAAAATACAAATACAAAATCGAAATCGGACATAGACAAAGAGTAAACAAGACAAAAACACATATTTCTGTGTGCAGAGTGTTGTACCGAGGCGGACACAAAACACCGGATGGAAAATTCAAAATTCTATAAATCTCTCAAATGGTGTTATCCTGTCCTGTAGTAATAGTATCTTCTTTTATTTTTTTGTATTGTGTGTGTTTGTGCATTATATAGAAGCACCCCAGTAGGAATTTTTCAAAAATTCACCTAGTAATCACCAACATTTTCCTCGAGGAATGGAAGCTACACCCGAGGAATTTGAGGTGAAAGAATAGGTGAAATTAACATTGGGTGACATTGGCGTTCACCAAGTGATTTTTTGGGTGACTTTTCAAGAGGAAATCACTGAGTAGATGCATGTGGGTAATTCCCAACTGAATTAGAGTGAATGAAAAACTGCCTGAATGCGCACCAGTGATATCACTTGCTAAGTGGAGTTTGTGAAATACTAGGCATTTACGCATAAGTGAAAAATGTGTGGAATGTATACCAAGGAAATCACATTTTAAATGTGAATCTTGTTATCATAAATGTATTTAGGTTCACGAAAAAGAACATGAACATTGACCAGTTATTTCATAAGGTAAAGAAAAGAATATTTATCAGATCATACCTTCGGATACAAAAATAAAAATACAGTTATATATGTTTTATAAATAATAATTTTCTTTTTATTACTGAAAAATATAAGTATGTTATTACAAATAAAATAAATTAAAAATATGATGACAGGAATACAGCCGGCTTGTTCTTCCATTTGTCAACAGCTCTCTTGAAGTGCAGTTTTAGGATTTGCTGGACTGCTTTTCCATAAAGCTGGGCGGAGTACCTAAATGTCGATTTAAAAAGCAACAAACACAAAACAAAAACACTTTAACAATTTTTTCTTAACATTTTCATTGATCGCACTTTAAAAAACTTGAACCGGAATGTTTTATAATAAAAAGAAAACATTATGTCACATAAAATTAACCGCACGCGTCGCCGTCGCCAAAAAACTGAAAATTCCAACGCTTCTATCTTTTGCCTTTCTCTGGAAAAAAACAACAATGCATGCAATCTAGAAAGAAGAACCCTAACGCAGGTCACTGCGCATTTCCATCTATCGCAGTTCTTGGAAACGATCTTATTTGCACAAGCAGGATAGAAGAACTGTAATAAAAAACACGAACATCGCATTTCTATTTAGGTGACCCACCGCATTACTACTCATCGTTGAGATCCTACATCCCTTTGGAATGTATGAATTTCCGCATTGTTTTCCTCTAAAAAATCCTCACATTTTTCGGGGTAGGTTTTAGAATTTTGATTTTTCCCTTTTTAAGAGGATAAAGAACAACAAAAGACCTAGCTCGGTGGACGAACTCATGAATCTATGCATTCCTGGCCATCAGTGGAATCATCGTACGATCTTCTTTACTGAAAAATGTACGATACGACACTCGATGATTTCAATTCAACCTTTTAACAAGTAAAAGAAGTGGTAGATTGTATGAGCTGATGAAAAAGACGATGCCTTTATTTAAGGAAATCACTACATGCTGTTCCTCTGTGACTAAATTAGATGAATTCATTGATGTTTTCACCAAAAATTTTCATTGGGGGAAAAAATTCCTACTGGGACAGTTTGGGCTTTATTTAAGTCGTATGTATGTATGTATCTATCTCTTGGTCTATTTTTTTTATGTTAGTTTTGTTTTTTTTTTTTTGTTGAATTTCGCTTTTGACACAGTTAAAAGAAAAATGAACAAAAATATGGGATTGTTTCTGAAATACATGTACATATTTGTTTTCATCATTAACAGCATAAATAAGGTTTTTCAAAGAATGCTACTCGACGCTCAAGTGAAGGTTCTAAATTGTATAAATAAATTGACGAACCCATGTCAAAATAGGGATTACTATTATGTTTATTGCCAAAATAGACACATAAAATAATAATTAAAAAAAAAGTTGAAAGTTCTCGAAGCTTTATGTTATGTTATGTTAAACTTTTGAAAATTCATTAAACTCCTGATTTAAAAAAGTAGTTTCCTTATTTTTTTTTATAATTAAATTTAAAAAAAAATATTTGCTTTAATATTTTCATCAAATAATTTTACATAAAGTTGTTTTTAGTCTAAAAAAAACATCAAAATAATTCCGATTTCGAGATGTTTTTTTTTTTTGTAGAAAAAGGAGGAGTCGGTTGCAAACTTTGACATTGACCTTTGAATATCTTGGTTTTGTATTAGTAGTTTGGCGTCTCAATTTGACACAACTTCTAAGTTGACATAGTTTTAAATCAATTTTTTCTTACAACACTTTCAATTCTCAAACTAAGACCACCAATACGTCATTACTTATATTATATATGAAAATAGTCAAAAACTAGTATACATTTTAAGAGACCCTTTATCTTCATGATATCCATCAGAACAAAATAGCAGCAGATGTAGTATCAATAGGGGGATTCTTTTATGAATGAATTCCTTAAAGATTGTATTTGTTTAAATTCACTTCAAGAAATTGATTCTTTAAAACACTCATCACATTATAAATTACTGTTTTCCTATTAATTTTTCATCAATCAGCTTAATCCATTCGTCCTTTGAATTCTTCTTAATATTTTTTTATAAACTTTCTCACTTATACTAACAAATGAAATTTTAATTAAAAAAAAAAAAGAAAAATAAATCACGAAATCTCATTCAATTGATTGCATTCATTCAAATTTAATTTGAACACAATCATTAAAAGAGCAACTCTTTAAGATTAAATTTACACCAAAGTTTGTGTTCTTGTTAATTTCAACATATTTGTTGACCTAACTTCAAAAAGTTTTTCTTTAGAAAAAAAAAAAAACAACAAGTATAAATAACTGTATACTCATTTCATGGTAATATGAACTCAAAAATATCAACAACAAAAAAATGATAAATCTTATATTGAATCCTTTTGGGAATAAACAAATATACATATACACAAATTTTCCATGTTTTATCAGTTTCTCCTTACCAATATATTTATAAATATAGAAGGTAAGTAAATTTGCATCTGAATTGGAATTATGTTAAAGGATATATTCTTTTCAAAACCTTTCAACTTTTAGGTCCAGGTACAGGTACCTGCATACATACTTACATGTATACATTCTCGGTTATCTACGTATTTCAAATTTTGAAAATTTTCAAAAAAAAAAAACGATAAAAAAATAGGAAAAACTCCTTAAAATATCTTCTCTTCTTTGTAATACGCACAACAAGTGGCTTTACATATTTCATTACACAGAATAGATATATGTATGTGTTTATGTAAAGGTAAGCGTAAGGTACGAACCTTTATCTGTCTGGAAACTTGCTCGATTTGGAATTTTCTTTTTAGCTTCTGCTTTTTTTTATTATTACTTTTCGCTCACTTCACTAACAACCACATCGAATATTCCAGAATATAATATGTAAACCTAGAGAGATGAGAATATCTATAAGTGAAAAAGGAATTTTCATAAATCCAGGGAAATAGTATCTGAAGTCATAAGAAGATATATAGATGCAGTGAAAGAGACAGTGAGAGAGACAGAGAGAGAGAGAGAGAGAGATAGAGTAAGGTAGAAACCTATGATATGCATAAAACCCTGGTATGTTAAGCTTTGTAAAAATACATAGTATAGCATGAAAAAGGGTTTTTTTCCCCGAAAAATAAGTGGGATAATCAGGGTTCTCTTGGTAGTCTGATGATGAAAATTCAAAAGGGAAAAAAACCCATCTAGAAAGATATGAGAGTGGAAACCTTGAATACGAGGAATTTTACATTTCACAGGTGGCTGGACGAGGATACTCAAATAAATTAAAATTTTACATCGAATTGAATTCCTCTCTTCTCTCCTTTTTTCTACATTTCGCATAGCGTGGTACATTCCCCTACACATACAAATTTTCCTCCACTACAGTGTTCAGCACTGACGTTCACCATTTTATAGGTATCCCAAAGAGATTCAGGTAAAAAAAAAAATGGCGCCCGAATCAAGTCCGCGTTTCCATATATGTATACACTATGTACCTGTGCCTTTACCTACAGCCCTACGTTGCAGAGTGGAGCAGGGCGATGCGATGGTGGACAGACAGAGTATAGATCCAGGGAAGGTATTAGTTTGGCAGCACCAGTAAATGTCTCCCTAGAGTTTTTGATTTATGTTCGTGAAATTTTATGACCCATCTCCCATGTTTTTGCGGTTTGGTTGGTTGATTTTCTTCATACATTTTTTTTTTTTTTTGTTTACCTGGATTTCGTGGCTTTTAGCCTAAAGTAACTGCCCTGGATGATATTGAATATTTTTTCAACGTCTCGTCCTTACGTATTGCTTCTTTTACTATGCACTCTTTTTTTTGAAATATGAATTGTGTGCTTCCAAAAAAACACAGCACATTAGATATTTATAGATACTCATTATTCTGGGTGATTTTCATTCGCATAATTAAGCTTTTTGTTAGGGCTGTGTTTTTTAATGTAAGGTTGGGTGTAGGTTTAGGACTTCTTGAAATTTTTCTTTTGTGTAACTTACTTTACTTACCTTTACCCTTAAAATCCTAGAAGCATAATGGAAACACTGGAAAAGTATCTAATTCAATTTATAACATCGACAAAAAAAAATAGGAAGTAGAAAATATCATATTGCCTTATGCAGATGTAGGTTGGTAAGTTCCTATTCTTTGTTCACCGTGGCATGATGGTCATGAATCATTAATTGGTGGCATGGCAACTCTCTTCTTCTTCCTCAAAAAAAAAAAAATTATGGTTATGTTATGCAAGTTTTATGAGTTTTTTTTTTTTCTTAGATTGATCGCTTGTGGTTTACGCAAATGGAAGGTATTTAGTTTTAAAAAGGGATTTTTTTTTGTTCTTGTTGATGTTGTTAGGGAAAGGAAGGCTGATAATTTGTCTGTGACTCCCTTAGGAATCATATTAGAGTCCAGTTAATGGACCATAGCAATGGTTGTAAATTTGAACCTTTATGTTTAGTATTATATTGGCAGAGGGGAGAACCAAAAAAAAACATATAAATGAATATAAATTGCAAGGGATGATGATTTTTATGATGATCCAAGGAGGAAACTTGGAAAATTTATGAACGAACAAATCAATCGGTCTTTAGAGAATATAAGAACTATTATAATAAGAGGGGGACCGAAAACTTCTGAAGTTTGTTTGAGAATGAGAAGCATTATGGAAAGAGATATGGTCAATTTTTTGTTTGGATACAAAAAGTATCGTTATTTTGGAAGGAATCCCACAAATTGTCAAAATCTTGACCATAAGTTGAGGAACATCATATAGCTTGAATGAAGCTGAATAAAGAGGGGTTTTGCTGCCTCCACCAAAATCGGAGTCATAAGTGCAGATATCTTTAAAAACTCTTTTCCAATTTTAAAAAACCCTTAAAAGTATTTATTTATAATAGAATCAAATTATCAGTAAAATTTTACATTAAAAACATAGGTAAATCTTAAAGACAACTTTGAAATCGAATTTTAAATTTTGTTTAAGTATCAAACAAAGCCTTGTCACTTCAGTCACATTCCAGATTCAACTCTAGAAATTTTTGAGAGTAGAAAAACTGTTGCTAGTTGCTAGTATGACACTGAACATTAAACTGCTTTAAACTACAACTACAAGGGAGGGGGAAGTCGAGTTTACCTGTTCATTAAAATGTATTCAATTTAATTGAAACTTTTTTCTTTCTCCGAAATTTATGACTGTGTTACATTAAATCAGTAGTGGGATACACCAACTATCTATATTATTGTTCAAATCTATCGTTTCACCGAGGTTTTTCGTTCACAAATTAGATAATTTGTATAAATACCATACTTAAAACCTATTTAACGAAAAACATAGCAACGAAAAATTAGTTGGTTTGTTAATGAAAAACCTCTTATAGTCTTGAATAAATGCCTAATGTCAAATTTCTAAATTATCTCGCTACATTCTCTTCATATCGTCTGTCACTTTCACATGTGAATATCTTTCTCTGAAAATATATGGTAACCATATCAACATTATGACACAATACTCGTACTGTCATTCATTCGAAAATCCTAATTAGACAAAGCATCATCATCATTTCGGATACCTTCTGCGTGTGTGATGAGCTCCATTTTTTTTCCATCACACAAAAGCATCCTAATTAACATTCGCACTCGTGTCAATCAAACAGAAAATAAAGTACATAAATGTACCTTATTTTTGTGATTTCTTGTGTATAAGCACCACCAACTGTGTGTGTGTGTGTTGACATAAGACTGGGCGTCATTTTTGTGACACATTTGTAACACAGGCACAAATAGGGTTGTTCACGAGACTAGAAAAGTCTCGGTCTAGTATCGGAATCAGTCAAAATGGGTATCTAAATTTTTAAATGTCAACGTTCATGGTGTGAATTCAAATTTTCCAAGTTAAGTTAAGTTAAGTTTTGAATTTAAAAACGGGCATTTTTATAGCTTTGAAGAGACATTTAGAACGAAATTGCAAAATATTGATATTCAAAATCATAAACTGTAAAATTTCATTGAAAAATTGCTCTGATATCGATGAATTAAAAATCCACAGAAAAATGAAAATGATTGCTCTGAAAAATCAATTTTTTCCAATTAAGACAACTTTTGACCATGGAAATTCCTTATTTTTTAGCTCTGAGTGACATTTGGAACGAAATTTCAAAATATGATTTGTTGTTAATATTTAAAGTCATAAACTGTCAAATTTCATTGAAAGATAGACATGACTTAGATGTATTAAAAATCTTTTGAGAAATCAAAATGTTTGCTCTGAAAAATCAATTTTTTTGTTTTGCTTTGAAAACAGCGATCTTAGTATTTGTAGTTACATTTACAATCTCTTAAGAGACTAAAATTAGATCATCTGTAAAAGCCTCGTCGTGTCTTCTCGTTGCCAACCTTAGACATAGATACACGCACCTCAATTTTAGGGGGATGTTTTCATTTTAATACTCAATCATCAGGACATTATTCATTCCTTAATTCAGTTTGATATTTTATGTCAAAAAATAAAATAAAATACAAGTCCAAATCCTAATTTCTTTCTATTTCTGTTCTGGGCTCTGTGAAACCTGAGAATGTGATAAGCTTTTTTTTGCTCTCCTTTTTTATGAACTGTAAGAGGCATCGCATCCTTGTTAGATCAAGGAGATATAGAGAGATGCAGTTTTTCTTCTTGTCTTTTCTACTGTCAATGTTATTCGCTATCATATAACAAAGGATGCAGATGTAGAGATGCTGTTTGCTTTTCTTTTCTTCGCTTTTTATTTGGGATGAAATCTTTTTATCTATTCTTACTCCAGTAAATAAAGTGAAGAGCGATTGATGGAAAAACTAGCTACGAGTTTTTAAGATGGAATAATGAAGAATGGCGGCGACGAAGAATCAAAAACATAGAAAGACGAAAAAAACAAATAACCTCTGTTTGCATAGTCTCTTCGTGAATGATGGTAATTTTGATTTGCTTATACCCTTTTTTTTCTTGTATACTCAGTTAGAGTATGGAGTCTTGTCTCCCTGTCACCATCAGCATTATTCATCTTCTTTTGTCGATATTTTGTTCGTCCTTTTATCATAAAAGGCTCACAGATCCTCATTTTCTTTGTTCGATTCGACAGCAAAAAGAGAAGAAAAGAAAAATGAAAAACAACATCACTATCACTGAGCTGAGAGCTGAGCTAT
This sequence comes from Scaeva pyrastri, assembly GCA_905146935.1. NCBI lineage: Eukaryota > Metazoa > Arthropoda > Insecta > Diptera > Syrphidae > Scaeva > Scaeva pyrastri. The sequence goes on from LR989927.1 coordinate 59,017,370, forward strand.
TGAAAGGACTCTCCCCTCGCCCAGTACGGAGAGAAATGAATATACACCAAAAAAAAAGGTATTAAACTAAATAATGTTCCTAGATGAGTATAGCAAAATGGATCAAGGATACTTGGAAGGAAGCAAGTAGGTAGTAGGTATTGGGTGGCTAGAGGGTGAGAACTTGAATGAATCATGACATAGAATATTTTTCCATCTTATATTTCAACAAAAATGATGACGAGACAACACGATGAGGAAATGACAAAGATGATGATGATGATGATGATGAGTAAGCAAACTGCTAGGTACACCTTTCTATAGTCCCCATCCTCATCCTTATCCTGGTCGTGTCGTCGTCTTCGAAAAAAGAGTAAAAGGCGGGTATTAAACAATCCCAAATAAACTATACGAATATGGGAATAAGAGAAGACTTTACAGTTTTGGTTCTTATAAGTAATATAATGTGTTTCAGTTTTTCTATTGAAAGGCGGGAGGCAGGTGTGATGTATCCAGTATCCTGCTTGATGTGACATAGTTACTCCCTCATTTCCCCCCAAATTTATGAATAAATGAGATATTAAGTCGGAATTTGTTTGCTTAAAAATGAAAGTTTTCATTTGAAACAAAAAGCTACATAAAGAGAGAAAGAAAAGGGAGGGTATAGAAATTCTAGGATGTTGGTTTCAATTTCAAAGCATATGATAATGTATGTTATCTTATATCTTATATAATGTGATAACGATAAGTGGCTACACTTGACTTTTTGATCTAAAATAACTTATGGGGGAAGAATTTGTAATATATCTTCTTCTTTTTTTTTTTGTTGGTAAATTAATTCAGTAGCTGATATGATTTTACTTTGAAGACAATTTGTAAGAATAATAATGTTTCACTTAAGATGACGGAAGTAGACATAAGTGGGTACTTATGTATATACTTTTGTAACTAGGTTATCGTATACATACATATATAGAAATTGTTTTTCTTAAGGATGAAATTTAGAGAACAAAGAATGTTGTATATAGTAAGGATATAAGTGGGGAATTAGAATCTAAGAGATTTTGAGGTTTTTTTCATTATATAATTTAATTTGAAATTTTAGACTTGTAATGGAATACTTTTGAAACTGATGGCTTTAAAGAAGTAAAAGAGACACGTTAATGAAAATTTGAAAAACCAACGTGATACTCTTTATTGTTTTATTTTTATATTTTTTTAAATTGTTGAATATTTCTTGACGGATTATAAAAACACGATTACCTACAACTCTTTGATTTTTCTTAATCAGTTAACAATTTTTCGAAAAAGACGAAAATAATAAAAATAGCTTCATTAGATTTTATTAATTTCTACTTTCACAGTTAGCTGTACGGTCTCTATTAAAAAGTTCACAAACTATCTTAGTTGTTTGCACAGAAAGATTTTTCAGAATCTTTTTGTGTACTTATGTAGTTTGATCAAAATTTGGAGATTCATACAAAACTCCAACCATTGTAATGTTGTCTCGAGCGTTCTTAACTCACCCAAATTCATTCTTTTTCATTTAATTTCAATTTATCTTCTTTTCATTTGAATACACTTGAACTTATGAAAACGGTCTGAGGACACAGTTCAAAACTTATAAATTTCTTCCTGTTTTTTCGGTCATCACTTGTTGTTTCTCACAACAAAAAAAAAAGACGATTAATTTTGCTTCTTCTAAATAGAAAAAAATATAGGCACATTTAAAATTAAAAAAAAAAAACTTGTACAAAATTCCAAACACGTCTCGTCGTTTTTTAGTCATGGGACTTGCACTTAAAAACATTTCATTTACGGATATAAAATACATACAAATAAATTGTTAGGTAATCAACAGGCATCAGGTATTCCTGGCACTTTTTTCGACAAATTTATTCCTCCAACCACTTTTTCTGTTTTTTTTTTTCGAAAAGAAAACAATTTTAAGCAAACAACAACTGTCTTGGTCATTAATCAAAATTAGGAAGTAATTTCAGGACACTGGGTAGTCGTTCTGGGAGAAAAAAAAGAAAAAAAAAACAATATCTACACTGAAGAGATTTTTTTCTCCTTTTTCCACACCAATACACTCTTGAAAATAAAAAAATATAATATTTAGTTAACGAGCAAATAAAAATAAATATTATCCTTCGTGTGAATTTAATGCTAGAAATAAGGACATTAATCAAAACCGCTGGAACTGATAGTGGTTCTCTTTTGAACAGGGTGGCGCAAAATTATCATTCAATTTCGTTTTTGAATTACTTTATTTGGAGTTTCACAAGTTTTTTCTATGAAGCGACGGCATTTTTAAGAATTTTGTGCCACCTGGCACTTCTACATATATTTTACTTCTTCCTGCTAAATATGCGAATAAAATATGCAAACAAAAGAAAGAAAAAGATAAATACAAAAAAAAAAATAATGTCTAGCCCATCACCACAAGGAGTCCACACCTTGGACACATCCATCGACACTAACGTTCCCCACATAGAAGTGTGAATAAAGCCATCAGCAGCCTCGTCCTTTATAATTTTAGGTACATTAAGGCGCTTATGATCATTCATCATTTTAACCTTTGTGGATGTTAAACATTCGAGATATCATAGGACCTGACTATAAGGGAGCAACACTAAGGCTAATAGGTAACGGCGGCGGAGGACCACCAAGGACCGACCTATTCTCCGACGACCACAAAAACTAGCTAATCATCTCTAAGGATTATTCTTCAATAAATTATAATAAAATATGATAAATGCTCTCAAATGGGAGGAGAGCCATTGCTTTAAATACACACACACACACACACAAACTTTAGCATCACAAATAAAGCTTCAGGATAAATTAATTTAATTTGAATTTCAAAAACTAATAATCCGGATAATGAGCCTGATGCCCATCGAATGAGTCAGCGGGTGGGCTTGAAAAAAAAAAATACAAAACAGTTGCAAATCATGGAAACTGTGTCTAGTTTCGAATTAAGGGGTGTTAGGGTAAAATGTCCTGAAAAGGACTAATTGTGAGTTCGAACGCTACCGCCTCACCACGCCGCGCCGCGTTTACAACTGACCTATGTTAACTGAGCATAGACTAATGAATAAATTAATAGGATTTTGGCATTTTAATTGCTTTGGCCATGGTCGGAGAGTATAGTGGTTGTTTATTTCGATAAAATAAAGAGAAGGAAAGGAATATAGATAAAGCGAGAGATAGAATGAAAATAATGTGTTGGGATATTTTGCAATGAACACTAGACGTGAACGCATACATCAATAATGGAAAATGGAAGGTTATTCATCAATCAATTTAGTCTCGATATATGACTTCCGATCGAATTGACACGTGCCATTTCAGAGCCAATTTTAGGACGGACAGATGTTGCAGGACATTTATACACATTACACATACATATGTACATAGATAAATACATCCATACCTCGTACTCATACTTCTAAGTTACAACAGAAGTCAAAATGAATATTTGTGTGTGTATAGGTTGATGGTTTTTGTGTGTAGGTTTTATAAATAGTATGAAATGCCAAACTATAATTTGGAATTTGGAAATACAATGTCTGAAATGTGTCAGGGAATTTTGTGTATATTGTTATAATACCACAGTTTATAGCAAATAAAGCCTATTAAATTGGATTTTGTTGTGTGTGTGTGTAGATATGTGTGTTGGAGTGTTTTGGTATAGATATTTAAGAAATTTAATAAATTTAGAATTCTTGTACAATGATGTGGTCGTACAACGGAAATTTAATTACAAGCATTTATAAATTGTTTTTCAATACCTATGTTAAAGTTTAAATTGGAGTAAATTGATTGAAAACACTCATTTGATAAAGTTTCCAAACTCATCGGGCAATAATTTATCAACTTCTTCGGTAGGAATTGTATATTTTAGATGTATCTTCTATTTATATTCAATATTAATTGTATCACCTCACTTTTGTTGAATTGGTTCTTAAATTTCTCACGTGATTTTCCCGAATGGTTTAATTCTTCTTCCACCGATCTTCCTCTATTATGTTATAGACAGGAAGAAAAGCTCTCAGTCATCTAAACTGTTTTCATTTAAAGACAAGAAAACTTTCAACACCTTTCCATGACTCAAAAACTCATCCAACAAGTTTTAAATCCTCAAAACTATTAGTTTTTTAGTTTGGTACACCTCATTGACATCTGATTTTACTTTAGCCACCTGAGTTAAAGACCTCTTTTGATCTACCATGCATTTTGTCAGGTTCCATAGTTCCATTAAATATGCTATACTATTAAGTTTCTTCCAGCGAATTTTGTCCTTTCAAATGTGGCTTTAGTTCTGAATACCAATCTGGTTCAGGTCTTTGGAAATTATTTGCAATATTTCTGATTGATTGATCACAGGAAAATTAAATCCATGTTTAAAATTTCCAAGAAATCAATTTTTTAAGTGCTTCCATTTTTTTTTTCTTAAAAAATCCGGTCTCAAAGTTCTTTCTGGTAGAACTTGAAAGTAGACCCTGCAAATTTTCTTATTAGTTCATGTCTTTAAATAAATCCATACTTATTTTTATCAAAGTCAAATTTCCTCAAAAAATATCACGTCCTTTTTTGATAACAACATTAATATTTATGATACAACAACGTCTGGTTCGTAGTCCGTATATAATTTGATGGTTCCTCAAAACTTTTCAGCCTGAAAAATAGAATTCTAGACTTGTTTTTAATTTTAATGGTTTTTGTTGTTATTATTAAATGTTAAATTCTAAAAGCTATTATGACCCTCTTCCTATTTTTTGTTGTGTTTCCGTCGAAATTGAATCTAGTCGAATATATTCTAATATCTTAACTCAGAAACTGATAAATTAAGTTTGATAAGTTCACAATTCATGTTTACACTATTAAAGTAGATAAAAAGTAGTTATTTTTTAAGTTAAACTCAACAATTAAATACAATTACATTCAAGCAAGCAAACATGAACTAAATTATGTATAAAAATAAATAAATACAAAAATATTTTCAATACACATATGTATGTATATGTAACTAAATCCCAAATTCCTATCCCAAAAAAAAAATAAAAAAACACGAAAAAAATTCATAACACAAAAAAAAAACAAAAAACTATTTATATTTAATTAAAATTCGTATTGTGCTTCAATTTAAAATATATAAATCTAATATAACAAAAATCTATTTAAACATCAAAAAACACAAAACAAAAAAAAATAAAAACAAAATTCTATAATAATAAAAAAATCAAAATCAATCTATACATCGTTCCTGTATATGTTCCAGATGCAAATTTTTCGGATTTTCCATATATTCAATATTTGACACGTAAGTTGTTTACAGGAATACCAAATGGAAAAAAATTATAAAATAAAAAAATGTATATAAATAAAATGCAAATCTGTATTGAAACATACATATGTATGGCTATGTACAATTGTACATATATATATGTATGTGTTATAAATGCTCCCAATGCGGCGCCCACTACAAGTACAAGCGCTTAGGTATTGCATTTGCATTTGCATTTTGACATCTGTCACGTAATTGAGATTATAGTCGCGCTGTGTTATTGTAGTGTACTAAAGTTTATATGGTATATGGGGGGATATGGTGCACCAGAGAGACCAGACATATGTGACGACTTATAGTGACGATGAATTCCCTCCTGAACTTAAATGTGGATCTATCTACTTGTATGACAGGATATGGAAACAAACCCTTATGCTGATAGTGTGTGTACGAGTTTAAGAGTAAGTTTATAAAGTTGAATGACTTGATTTTAACTTTGGTTGCACAACCGATCTAACTGAGGATGAGGAGGATGAGGGAGAAGTATAACAATGACGAACATAGGGAAAAGTTCGATAAATTTATTAAAATTCCTTAAAGAGGATTACAATGGCGACATAAGTTTCAGTTTCAGAGATTTGTGATTCTAAGAATTTTGAAACAAATGCAAACAAATGAACATGTAATCTTGAAATTGAAACATTTCAAGTATGTGAATTTTTTTTTCATTTCTTCTTCACTTTTATTAGTCAAGAACTCAAGAAGTGCTTGTTTATGTATTTTAAATTATAATATTGTATTTCAATGGAATATGTTAATAACAAATCCATATCCATTCGAAAAGAGTCTTGAAATTGACAGGTGTCACTTAACAATGGGTTTGTGAATGATACCAAAAATATACAGAAAAAGAATTTAAGAATTTGAATTTACTTCGAGTGCAGGAGATTTTATTTTATAGAATCGAATAGAAATAAATCATCAATTGAAGGAATCTTGGATTCTTTAGACAGGGGTAAGTTTCTGAATTTCTACTGGTAATAACATAGAAAACATTGCATAATGAAACTGCACCAGGCCCATCTCATTAATAACTAAAAATTACGGCAGTAAGAAATTTAATGCTAAAAGTTTGTTTACATTGTCAAAGTGTTGTTTTACCCATATTGATATTAAATAAAACGACACATAGAAAAACATAGAATGATACAAATAAAAGCATTAAAGTTGAATGCAGTGTAATTAAGGGAAATAAATATTCAACAATATTCTATCTTTCTCTTTTTTCTCTTGAAAATATCTTATAAAGAAAACGCTAAAAAAACAAAGAAAATATCATTCTACTTAACCTAAGTTGTTAAAATTCCCTTACTATTGATTTCAAAAATAGCCATTCAGCAATAAAACATTCAACAAGAAATGATCCATTTTCTATTCCACAGTGTTAATCGCTAATTTTACGCCAACATTTTGAAAAAAAAACCAAACTATTGGAATTTAAATCCCAACTCAGTTACTGGAACATTTAAATTACAGTACCTATATCCCATACTTCAAGAGGATTTTTTTGTAGTTTATCATTAATTTGACAAGTCACTAAAAACATAGAAAACATAGTACGCATGAAATGACTTTACCGTTATATAAAAAAAAAATAAAACAAAGCAAATAAAAGTTTCAATTTTTACACATCAGCTTTAAGAACAGCTTAAAAATAACATAGAATGCCATATTAGTTGATTTTGGGTTTTGTTGATGATCATAAATCCTCAGATGACCAAAGTTTCATTAAACTTTCAAATTCAACGAAATAAAAATGTGTTGTTTTCTTAACTCAAAACTTTGTAATCATTTTTCTTCTTGACACAAGAAATATTGACACTAAAATACCTTTTCTTTATAAAAGTCTGAATTTTTATCTGTCACATCATTTGTTCAGTTTTCAAAAAACAAAAACGTGTGTCAAAAAATATTTTAGATTTTTTATTTTGTTCTAGAGTAGATCTCCCTTAAGTTACATAAAATAAACCTTCCTCCACCTTAAATTAATTCCCTTAACGCGAAGTTTCATTACACATATTATTCATCTATATCCTTTCATTATGATACCTACAAAGGTGTCCTTTCTATGATGTGTACCCAAACTGACATCATCTCACTTGGGACCTATCTGTCACACCTCACACACCTATGCCAATTTCGTCTTTCCTCGATGGTCTTAGCTCAATATGTATAATCCTGTGGCTTTACACTTCGTAGTCATATGTATGCGTATAAAGGACTACTAAGTTCTTAAATCTGAATTCCGAAATGTGTCATCTGATAACAACCAAAAAAACACACCAAACACAATGTCATCGTGTTGGGTATTCTATGTACATTATACATGTATTCAACAACGCATACACAAATTCCCATAACTCTTTTTCAAGGACATTATATTGTATCCAATGTGTATCTGTCTGTGTGTGTTTTTGTTTAGTTTGTATATCATAATAATTCTAACATTTCCCGCATTGTTAGCTCCCCAGATGACAACACCAAAAAATGTCCTTTTCTACTCACATTTCACATATATGATTTATATCCTGAATTGAGATATGATACTCTACTCTTTTTATTTTTGTGTGGTTTTGTTTGGTCTCTTGGGTACTTTGAATTAACTAGCTCCCAACCACATAACAACTTGTTCTAATGTCCTTATTTTGTGGATGGACATGTTTCTGGTATTTTATCCTGGTGCACCATCATAAACTCCACTTCGACACAACAGCTGATGGAAACTAGTCTTTTTTTTCTCCACCGCTATTTCGAACTAATTAAACTAACTTTGACTTTTGTTTTGTATTTTTTGAACAGATCCACCGGAAATCATCAAGAAGCCATTAAATCAAGGTGTTCGTGTGGGAGGTGTGGCGAGTTTTTATTGTGCAGCCAGAGGCGATCCACCACCATCGATTGTTTGGCGTAAAAATGGCAAAAAAGTTTCGGGTAAGTTTGCTTTTCGTACAAATAAAAGTGGCCTTGGGCAAAACAAAATAAAATGTTTGAATTCGCCGTTAAAATGTTTTTTTTTTTTATTCATTTAAACACAATTAGATTTGTTTTGAAAGATAAAGTTTTATATTGATGTATATACATATGTATGTATTTATGTACATACATATATATGTATGTTAAGCAAGTTTTACTTTAGGTCGTCAAAGTCCGCAAAATTGAAGTCTTTATTTTGGAAATAACTGATTTTGTCGTTTTTGTGTATGATTTTTGTTTGAAAAAACTAATTTTAAAATAATTTCTATTTACTATGTTTTTGAATCACTATTTAATCCGCAGTAAACGAGGTTTTCACATAATGCATCCCACTTCTGATTATCTTAATTAAAAAAGAATTTTAATATTGTATCCTCTTTTTGAAATATTGTTTTGCTAGAAAAAATTATTAAATGTAAAGAAGTTCTTTATCTATAAGTAAATAATACCCTACCATTAAAAATAATTTTTAGTAAACAAGCATACAAAATTAAAACAATCTAAACGTTCCCCTTTAAAAGCTCAGAGCTCATATTTTGGATTCGCCTTAAATTTGTGTTATAAGATGGCTGCCACTTTTGCGGATTTTGATGGGCAACTTAGTTTTTCATTCGGAAAGTATTTTATTATCAATTTCGATTGAAGAAAAATTCAGAATTTCATATTGAAACTAACAAACTATTATTCCTAAATTGACGAATTTTTGAAAAAAAAAATTAATTTTAAAGTTAATAGAAAGCAATGTTGTGCTTTTTCACATACGACCAAAAACTTATTTTTTGAATTTGCTTAAATGTGTGTCCTTAAAAGGCTGGCTTTTGCTTTTTCAGATTATTCTAAAAAACCTAAAATAAGCATTTTAAATTCGTCGTATTTTTTTAAACAAAAATAACAGGACAAAACTACACACTTATATACATTGTATTTCCTTAAAGTTGACATTTTTAAAACTTAAGATAGTCAAATTGTTGCTTCTTCATAAATTCAAATATTTTAATGTTCGCTTCAAAAACACACATCAGAAATTGTGAATTCGCCGTAAATTTAATTATTTTTTAATTCAAAAATCTTCTCTTCCCACAGGAACACAAAGTCGTTATACTGTAATTGAAACTGGTGGCGTATCAATACTAAGAATTGAACCTGTACGTGCTGGACGTGATGATGCACCCTATGAATGTGTAGCTGAAAATGGCGTTGGCGATGCTGTATCAGCTGATGCAACTTTAACAGTTTATGAAGGTAAGTTTCTATTCTAATTTTGTTTTATACATATATGTATGTATGTACTTATATATTTTCTGTAATTTTCTCACGTGTTTCTATGCTTATGTAACTAAGTTACTTAGTAGTTAAGTAATAATTTAGGCACCATAGCATACCTATATAAGTTCTACTTCTAATAAACAAAGTATGTAGCTATTTTTTGTTCAGTTTTGTTAGTTTGTTAATTCCAAAGTAATTCGACGTATATAGTTACAGTAACGGTGTATTCTACCGGGACGCTCATCCGGTTCATAAAAATTAGTCTAGGTACGTGGAAATTTAGTATAGTGGCAGTACAGTAAGTAAAGGTAGAACGGTGGCATCAGGCAGCACAATGGCGGAAGTGTTGGCAAAAAGAGAGTTTTCCATCCAAATTCACTTTTAATTACAAGCAAAAGTCCTAAATATGAAGTTGTACCTTTTCTACAAAAACACACACACATATGTATATATTTTGTATATGTTTAAATGTATCCTAAAGCATTAGTTTTGGTAGCAAATGAAATTTTTCGTAGGGATAATTTTTGTTGGCTCCTGCAGTTTTGCGTGTTGTTTTTTTTCGCCCTAACTACCTACAAATTGTTTGCTTCGTCGATGCCGTCATAGTCCCACATTGGGCGCCATTCTGTGCTGTTTTTGTGAAAAAGAAAACAAAAAAGTATGAGTGAGTGAGACAGAGAGCCACAGTGAGATGGGAAAGAGTAAATTTGAATAGAAGATAATTAGTGTTTGTGTGGGTACTGGTACTCTTTTGTTCTCCCACTTATCCTTCAAACATCCTTTATTTTCCTTCAGTTTTTTTTTTCTCTTTTTTTTTTGTTTCTTTTGTTTTCTAATTTGAAGTTGTAAATTAGTACTCTAGCACCTGTTTCGTTTCGTTTCGCTTCGTATTGAGCCAAATTATACAGAAGGTATTCTTCTAAAATTCAAAATTATCCACCAGACATCATATTAACGAGGTTCCGTTTTGTGTTTTGGAATTATACACTCATACAATCACACCAAAAAAGGATATATTCAAAGAATTGCTTGTTAAAGTTGTTTTTTGTTGTTGTTGTGTGAAATGGGGTTTTAGGGATATAATCGTAGGGTAATTGCAGGTAGGAGTTTTATTATAACGGTAGCGTTCGTGTAAAGGTATAACAAGCGAAAAACTTTGATTTATTAGCCATGAAAATGTTATGTACGAGAACACGTTTAAGGGCGAGACTGATATGCGATGTGCCTTCAGCAAGTATGTATAAGGATACCTTCCTGCTTCCTCTTTACATACATACAAACATATAATAGTTGCTGTAGCTAAAAAAATTATTCATTAGTTCAGGAATTTCAGATATAGATGGACGAAAATATGTTTTTAAAATATTTTAGATCAACAGGAAAATATTGTTTGAAATGATGTTAAGTGGCGTATTCATGCATCCACCTGCCAAGTTGGCCATTCGGAAAATCAACTAATAGGTTTGGAGAATGTTAAGTACATATTTTCTCTTAATTAGAGTCAAAACAAAAATTGTATGGATTTTCAAAATTATACTCTATGCAAATTATCGTTGTTAATTATTTTAGAAAAATTTGTGAAGCATTTTGTAAGTTTTTAGGAAATGTCAGTGAATGTCAAATACATACATGTATTGTTAAATTCAATAAATAATGTTATTAAAGATTAAAGAATATTGTTTGTTGCCAAAAAAAAAGTGAAGATGAAAATGAAAATGAAGTTTAAAGAGAAGACAAAATAATGATGTGCTTAGACTGAGGAGAATTTTACGAGATAATTCCAACCCACTTCAAGTACCAGATTGTAAGAAAATTAGCAATTTAACTAATATTTTGTTCATAGGTTTGTGTCATATTTTCGTCTTAACAAAGACGCATTTCAATATGTTTTAGACAAAATTAGTTCGGGTTTTAAAACGACACAAAGTTCTGCAATTGCACCCCTTTTAAAACTTGCGTGCGCACTGCGATTTCTCGGAAGTGGAAGCTATCAAATTAGTTTGGGAAATGAATTTGAACTAGGTCTCTCCCAACCTACAGTTTCGGTAGTCTTAACCTAAATTCCTTATGCCACTCTTTTCCCTATCCCCCTAAAGCGTTAAGCTCATTGGCAAACAAATCCCAATACTCCGCCTAATTCTTCTTGGAAGAACCAAACGTCCCGACACCCTTTGTAATATCTGGGTTTGCCTCCATAATATCCACCAGCTTCGAGAATTAGTCAACGTTCGTTCTTTTTATTCTACGTGCATAAAAATTGAAATTATTTTTTATTTAATAATTTTGTGCCGATTTTCACTCATTTTTATTTTTAACAACAAATTTGAATTAAAAAAAAAAAACAATTCGTCTTTGTTCAAAGTCACAAAGAATCGCAGTTCGACCGATTCTGACAGATAAAAGCGAATTTTTGCTAATGGTAATAGAGTGACATTTCATTTCGCCTATTTTATGACAATTTAGTCTAATGTCAATTAAGCGACTAGCAAACGGTAATACCAAAGAGTCACTTTCATCAAATTTTTCTGGCGACTCACCAGTCAATTCACATTTCGATTCACAAATAAACTGTGAAAGTTTTGATTGTGGTTTCATTTAAATTGTTTGCATTTTGTAAAAATGTACAATACACAGTTCGAGATGTATTCGAAAAGTAAATCCATTTACTGAAGCATCCTATACAAGAAAATAACTTACTATCACCATCGTTCTGTACAACAAAACTGAATAATCTACGCCAAACTGACGTGCACATTGATGAATCACCGATATTGTCATATTAGTCAAATGTCAAACATTCAGGACCGTATTCAGAAATTGTACAAAAGCGGGAGGCTTAATAATCGGGACCATAAACCCCTAACATTCCTTACTGATCAAAGACTAGAACCAAGTTTACCGGTTTGATTCTATAAAACTTCCTATTATTTGTCTGTCCTTTACCTTTTTCTCTCTCTGTCTCATCCTCTATTTTCCCCCTCTTTTCCACTCTTTTGTATTAAAATTTCCTTGCAACAACATCAAATTCTATTAAAATTAAATTCCAACCTTAAGGTACATTTTAACCCTTACAAAGTAATTTTAAATTAATTTACATAATCATATCTTCACATGGGTATAAAAGATACATCCTCACCCCTAGATCTGCATACACTGGTGCACCACGTTTCACATAGATAAATTATTTTCCGCTAGATACTATTATGACAGTCTGAGGAGAGGAGTAAAGGATACGATGCTAAGTTAAGATGGGAACATAGAAAAGTTTATATATAGTTCCACTTTACAGCGACGCGGCGACGAGTGCATCCATGGAAAAATGGATTCGAAGCGAGAGAGTACACTTAGTAATTATCTTATTTTTTTAACGGAGAACAATAAAATTGCATACATATACACTATACACATATGAGTATAATAACGACAACACACACGTCTCAGAGCTTAATTTTCTCCCAATGAAAGGATCTTTGTTTTCATTTAACTATTTTATTTGAAATGTGCCGTTAAACTCTTATCCCTAAGTCCATCTTGATTGTGTATGAGTAGAAATGTGCTAAATCTAAAATTATAACGGGCTATAAAAGAATTTAGATTAACAAATAAAACAAAGGACGACGACGACGGAGAAAAAAAGGAAAAATCTTGAAATGTGAAGTCAAGTGATTAAATTTAGTGTCTCTGGATGAGACACAGGACACCCCATCATCGTTGTCCTTGTCGTGTCGCTGTCGTCTTCATCGTCTCTTTCAAATAAATACAACAAGAAAAAGGGCTTCAGTCAATTGAAGTGAAATTAAATTTTAGGTACACATAGGTATAGAACATAGAAGTTGGTTGTTTTGGTACACTAGAGTTTAGACGAGAGGCTGAATGGCAAGGACCAAGCGTTTCGATGTTATAATGGGCTCCACAAGAGCACTCCACTCGCCGACTGTTCTGTTGATTGTATTTCTAATTGAGTTTTGAACAAAAGTTTTTGTTTCAGTTTTCGAGATGTCCTTTAGTCGCGTGAGCTGATTTTCGAAAGGACCTTTCGTATTTAGGCGAGACGTGTTTTGATTTATTATATAAATACAAAAAAATGACATAACTTACTAGAATATATAATTATTTGATGTGATATTGAAACTTCGAATAAAGAATCCTTCCGGTATTTCATTTAAGAAATTTCTAGAGTTGCATTGAATTCATTGATTTAAGCCGAGTATTTTAAGGTTCCAAAAAATGTTGACATCCCTTCGAAATGAACGGGGTCTTCCACGTACAGCTCCTTTGTGTTGTAACGCCTTATGCAAAACACTAAACTAAAAAAAATCTCAGTAAATTGTAAAAATTAATGGACAATTTTTCTTAGAAGTGAACTCATCATAAAGCGGGCAGAAGAAATTTAATCCAAAAGGATTCGTAGAATTCACACCCTCATACCATATTTCTTATTATATCCTTCAGTTCCCTTGATGGTCAGTATTATCTTTTAATTATAAAGAATTGTATTAATAACATATGAAAAAAAAAAAAACGAAAAACACAAACACTATGACTACCTTAAAAAATTCCCTTTAATTCCACAAAATCAAATTTATTGTAAAATGATACCATAACTGCAAATAGTTGCCTGTGTAATTTTCTAGTTAATTAACACTTACAATAAAACAGACATACACCTATGTATACATATATACACGCTTTTTAAGTCTGCCATTATTCAACCAAATTAACTTTCAAATCGACACTCAAACTGCACATGAACCATTCTGGCATTTAATGGTTTTCATCAACCATCAACCATCATCATCAGCAACATGACAAAACCAAAAATAAAAATAAAATTTTAAACCGTAACAGTTGAATTCGCAAAAATTTTTTGCACATTTTTCATTCCTTAAATTTATAATTTTAATTTAATTTCTGGAAAAACCAGACGAAATACAACAAAAGTAAGAGAAAAAGAGGACGATGATGAATAAAGAATGAGGCATAACAAAATTTAATTGCAATTTATTTATAAGCTCTCGCATCCAAAATGCGATGGGCAATCAGGATGCCTTTGCTTTTTCCCAGGCAGTACCTACTCCTGAAATTAATTTATCTTATATTTTATTTATATCTCCCATGTATATGTATGTGTGTCCCTATCGATCCAGGAATGGACTGGAAATAAAAAGGGCCTCTCGAAACCAGTGGCGCAGCAGAAATTTGTCCAATGGGAGAGGGTCTACCTAAACATTTTTTTGTTTTTATAAATGATGTGATATTGCTCTTCATTGAAATACAAGAGGATATGGTGGAGCAGGCCGGAAGAGAGGAACATCAAAATATAAAAAAAAGACGTACATTTGTAGAAAATTTCTCGAGTATCGGAAACTGCAGTTACGAACAGATATCTGTCAAACTAAATCTAAATTTGTTGCTATATTAAAAGTGCTGCAACTCAGAAAGCCTAATTGTTTTTTTCTTTTTTTTTTTGAGATACGACTATTGGTGTTTCCAACTTTAGTGATATCAAAGTAATAGACGTTTAGTTTGTATTTGGCTGATGACCTCGAAATTAAAATATTTCTGAAAAATTCTCTCAATAAGAGCAGCTAAAGTCGAATTATAAGCGCTCACACAAAACTATAATTTTCGTTAAAATTATCCAAAGCCTAATGTCGGTTAAGAAGTACTTGGAGTGTGCTGATTATTGACTACTGCAAAGTAGGTTTGTTATCCCAAAGTACTAATTTCAAACTCTGTCTTGTCCATATTCCACGTGATGGAATTTTTTCACTGGTACTAGCTTTATCGAGATATTGACAAGAAGTCTGACTTAAGAGTAACAATTTTTATGTATAAGCCATAAAATTGTAGGTCCTCTTTAATTTAGGAATGGCTGAAACTAAATTGTTTATTTAGTTCAAGTTAAAAATATATGTACATCACTGTGCATTGGTTTCTTGGACCATAAAATTCTTAGGGTCTTGTTGGGGCTCTTAAAATGGTTCTATAATTGTTCTATAGAATGACCCATATAACTTAATTATTTTACAGATTCTGGAATAAAGATTTTAACGAAATGCTATCTCTTTAAACATTTTGGGGTCAATTTAAAAAAAAGTTTAGGTTAAAGCAATGAATGTTAAAATTAATTCAAATACTTGTTGTGTTTTATTCACTGCTGTGTAGCTATTGCAGCATTCAAGTTAATAAAACGATCAAACTCAATTTACATATATCGGCAGCACAACTGCCTTTATTTTTACTGGCTTCTTTTTTGCCAACAATCAAATTTTTGTTGTTTGCCAAGGGAAATTTTGCTGCACTAGCTACCAAGCAGTCAATAAAACCCAGAGTATCTCTTAAGATTTTCATTAAAGTCCCATGTTCTAGTAAGATAGCTTTTTAACGTTTAATAGCCTAATGTTTTTTATCTAAGGCCCTTACCTCGCACTTAAAGCCTCTAGAAAAACTTTGGTGTCAAAAAAACTGTCTTCTAAGGAAGTATGTATATTTTGGAGTTTTTTAAAAAAAATATTTGTCTTGGAGTCTTTTATACGAAATCCTGTTTTCTTGACAATCTATTCCACCCCTGTATATAACATACCCCTGAACATAGAACCAAAGACTTTATGCAAGAATGAACAAATAGATAGATACACTTATAAATACGTATAACCTTTTATAAATCAAATAAAGTTGCCTATATGTACTACCTTTCTCATTTACCCCCCTCCACTAAATCCAACATAGAAAGCAATATTTAAATAACAACGCATTTCTGCACACAATTACCTCCCACAAGTTTAATTGAGTCTGTTTGCTCTGGTTGCGATAGAAGGGTGGGGGATAGGGTTGGTTTGTTTAAGAATTGGTGGCCGGCGGCGGTGGCGCGGTAGTGTGGCGGATTTACCGTGTTCCAACTTACCAAACTTCAGTGGGCACAAAAAGGGTTACGATGGTACCTATACCTAGTTGAAAGGTGGTGCTGCTGCTGGATTCCAAAAGTGGCGCTGTAGAGTCGCGGGAGGAGGGGAAGGGTGTTGTGATGGAAAAGGAAAATTAATAGAACATTTAATGCCAGGGTGATTGAATGTATTTGGCCAACCAAGCCAACCGCCGGAATGTATTTAAATCAATCAAATAATATATGTATGTATATAAATACATATAAAGTCGGATGGACATTCTATATTATAGACATTCCTAGTTTTTATATAGATATGTGTAAGTTTGTATATGTATGATGTTGGAGGAAAACACCAGTTATGTATGTTGTTTTCGTTAAATTTGTGCCATGTTGGGCCAACAGTAAAGGGATTTTGCAATCGAAATCTAGGAGGACAGGGGACAGGCACCAACACCTTGAATCTATGGTTGGTGCCCAACTATGTACATTGTACATACATATGTATGTATATGTCTCCGGGTCAAATGACAAATTGGGTATTTTAGTACTTTTACCCGTCGCAAGCGGCGTGGCGCTCGCATAGATACCGTGATGGTGACAGATGAGACAACATGGACGGGGACAGATGGAAAAATACTCAACTAAGGGAGGAAGAAATATCCATCCATATGCATCCCAGGACCATTCGACAGGATTCAAAATGATATCCCCCTCCAAAATTCAACTGTCCGATGATGGTCCGCGTGTCCGTGTGATGATTTATTAAAGATTTATGCGAATCGATTTGATAGGCAATAAATATAATTTCGATTTAGAATTCAATTGGTTGTGGTGGTGGGTATGTATGCGGTTTATGTGTGTGGTTATATTAAAATGACCACCAAAAGTGTGTATGTGTGGAAAAAAGAAAGGCACGGAACACATATGTGTGTACAGTACATATTTATATGCATAGGCATACATATTCATTCATACATAATATGTTCAGATTTTTGTTTGAAAGGATTGTTAAGTGTTTTGTTGTGGTTTATAAGAGGATTTTATAAGATCAAATGTTTTTAGATTTATTTTAATTACATTTTATTATTTTATTTTAAAGTGCTTTCACATAGAAATACGTAGTTGTGTGTATGTGTTGACCACAAGATATTTAACTAGTAACTACATATTTTTTTCTTAAAATAGTTTTCGATACATTTTCAAATAAGTTAATACATATGTATGGTTGCATTAGGCTTTTAAAAAACATGGATCAAACGTTCTTAAAAAATTTCAAACCCCTTTTAGGTCCCAGTGGCGTGAGGTTACATTTTTGGTTTGCAATTCGTCCAAGAAAACTTACTTATTGCGTTCACACAGAAAGATTAATCATTCATAGATACACTTATAATTAATAAATAGAAAAGAAAAGTCACTGCCCTGAGGGACTCCACCCATTGATTTGACAATGAAGGCTTTTGAGTTAAAGCTACGGAATTTTACTTAATTGAAAATATTTTGTGGATAAGATGAAATTAGGGTTAGGATATGTGTCAACATCTGTAAATTTTACAGACACGTTTTAAAATTGGTGTATAGCCTGAAAAAAACCCAAATCAGCTGAACATTCTAAGTGGAAGTTTTTCAATCTGGTTTTGTCGTTAAAAATATTTGGTGAAAGTCACTTACAAATTAAATGACACATGCTAAGAGCTTTTAAGATGTAATTCTCTATTAAAAACTGGTTAAAACAAACTTTAAAGAAATAATACATACATATTGCTTTTATAAAAATAAAAATAAAATTGGTCAAAAATCAAAAATGTTGTTTTCTTACTTAAACGATAATACAGCTGATATTTTTATGAAAACACCCAGAAAAAAAACTGCGACCTAGATTGTCAATCTCTGATGCCTTTTTTCATAGATTTTTTTTACGCCACAGCTTAGATTTTTTTTTGGTGCCAAATCTTTGCCGTTTATTTTTGATTCAAAGTATATAAATTATGTTTTAATTTATAGCTAATTTTATTTCCTACAAGAGTGTTCGCGAAGAACGTTTTTGGCCCAAATGTCCAGTTACGAGTGCCATCCACGTAGACTTAGAAAGAATGTTTTTCTAATTAAATTACAAACCAAGAGTTACATAGATAACAATTTGAAAAAGTGCTTTAAAAAAGTTCTTAGTCTTGAACAAACATAAGTGCTGCTCAAGTCGACGATTTTCTGCACTTTATTTGATACATTTTCTAAAGGCAAAGACAAAGGAGTCTAAAAATTTCTGTTGCACCAACAAAATCAATAAATAAAAATTTACAAACGTCAAATTTCACTGTTGAAGGAGAAACTTCTCAAAGTGGAAGCTTCTCAAAAAGAGCTTTTGCCATTTAAAGTGGTAATTTTCACAATAATTTCTTCTTTTCTAGGCGTTTCTTTTAGGCCTTAAAAGAACTCTTAATAGCACATTGGAATTAATAATAATATTTCATTCTATTTTATATGAGTTAAGATTAAATATGTGAAAAATATGAAATGTGCTGAAAATAATCCTTTAGTCTATTTTATTTACCAAGTCGAAAAATTAAAGTACAAAATTCTCCCATACACCAGGCGATCACTCTTAAATTATTTTGTTTACCACTAACACACAGCATTGACGAATACTCTTCCTCTGTCAGAAGAAACACAAAATTTTACCGTTGTAGAAGGGTGGAGCTTAGAAACAACAAAGAAAATTGGAGTTGCCATTTCCAATAGCAGAGTGAACTTTCTGTTCCGTCAGCACCAGTCGATCAAGGTAGAAAAGGGGGTACTTTCATGTAAGGCGAAAGATTATAAAAAGAGAATGACAGAAAGTACGAGTATAAAAACAAAGACGACTACGTACCTCTACAAACAGAAACGTTGTTGTGTAGTTAAAAGAATGAACAAAAAAATGCTTGTATTTCTCTTCTTCCTTTTCAAACAGGCTAGGCAAAGTACCGACCTATGTAAGTGATAAGAATGTGTACCTCTGCTCTGTCAATATTGACACACGTTTGGTGTTTTTTGTTTTGTCAATCTTCTCTTCTTCCCCTCCATCCCCTCACCGACGAGAGATTTTGTTTGTTCCATCCTTTGAGAACAAATTTCACTATTTCGACCAGGCGATCATGCTGGGAAAGTAGGTAACTATTTTGCTCTAATTTGCGCCTAAATTGTCTTTTCGTTTTATTTTTTTGTCTTTCAGTCACTAAAAGCTAGACTCCACCCACTAACTGTAAGTTCTGTGTAATAGAGAACAAAAATAGGATTATACATAAATTGGACGCCATTGCAAATTGATGCCGCAATCAGCCTAGAGATGCACCAACATAAGCAAACTCGTTACTTTTTTAGCACGCATTAAGTGTAACTTTTGATTTATTTTTTTATTATTTAACTAGAATAAATAATGAGGCTGATATTGTTTCTTTTTAATTTAATTTATATTTTAGAAAAATCATGTTTCCTTTGTCATAAAGGGAAAAAGAAGTTGGCTCTTAAAAAAATCTGTTTAATATTTTTCTCTAAAAATATAGGTATAAACATTTAAGAGCTTTTTAGATTTTTTAAATCATCGTCGCCTTAGGTAGCGCAGTATTTAGTCCTTTAAATTAACAAAAAAAAGGGTTAATAGATAATCAAGACTGAAATTGATCAGAAGTGTCCAGGATTTTGAAAAAAAATCTTAAGTTTTTTTTAACTTATTTTTACAAAAATTAATTTGAAAAATATCATATCATTTAAAAATGTTTGTCTAAATCCAGAACAACAGTTTGTGACCTATCAACTTTTGTTGGAATTATCTAATTGTAATTAATATAAGTTCAAAATATATAGTTTTTGAAAATATCAATTTCTTTGGAGACTTTTAAACTGTTTGACCATTTCCTTGTAACTAATTAAGAAAAATTTGTCAATAGGCAACAAAAATTCCAAGTGAAGACTTTTAAATAGACAGATATCGGAGGTATCGCCATTTTAAAATCCGTTCAATGACTCAAATGATAGTTTTTCGCTTCTAACTTTTTAACGTTGATTGTAGGTAATCAAAAATAAAATTTGTTCTTTGTCAAAACTGATGAAGTGAGTCAATAACTTTCATATTCCTTGAGTAAATCCTTCTGGTCCAAGATCAGAAATCAACGAAAAACACTTTGGGGTGCTACAAGGCTCTGTCTTCTCTATCTATCATTATTAAAAATTTGGAAGCCTCTGCTTCTCTTCACGTTTCCCAAGTTCCCATTCTTTTTCCTCTGATTTTGATTTTTAATGTCAACTTACAAGGTAAACCATCTAACTTACCTGACTCCAATTGTTAAAAAACATGTTGAAACAAATTTTAATTACTTTATATTTTTATCCTTTAAGGTTCGTTAATTTTGTTAAGAACTTCTTTTTTAATTTTTAAGTAGTCCAGTTTGATGTCAAATTAAAAAATCATACATTAGTTAAATTTGTAATTAACATTTTTTCACACTTAGATGTGTCGTTGTACCAAACACCCACTTGCTGAGTAAAAATTAAAAATAAATTACTTACATAAACCATCATCATTATTCATTTTGAATGAGTCTTAACCATCAACAAAATGTCCAATTGCGGTTAGTTTAATTTTTTGTTTATATTTTATTTTTATTTTGCGTTAAAATGACTGACAGGTTTTTGTAACCCAACAATCAATCATTTACCAGAGAAAAAAGAATTAACTAACAAACTTACAAAAAAGTAAAAATGTCAACCAATTAAGAGGACGTTGGCTGTCCAATTTTTTTTTGCACCCTTACATAAAATATTCATTGCACGAACCTCTCAAATCAATCATTCGTTTATTAGACTTGATTTTATTTTATTTTTGTGTGCTTTCTTTTTTTAAGAAGAAAAGTTGTTGACCTTTTAATTAATGACTCCTGGAAATGAACAAAATAAAAACAAAAAACCTTTCTACTTCCTGCAGAAACAAAAGAACACAAACACAGACTGTTCTTGCATAGGACCATGTTTTTGAAACTTTTTTTTTTAACGCAACCTGGAATGTGGATTTCAAACAAAAAATCAACCCACCGAGCTGCAATTTTATTGTTCCTAAAAAAATGATATAAATCCGGCTCGAGGGACCAAAATAACCACGAAAGCTACGAAAGCTTCACTTTCTTATAACACAATTTGTTCTTGCGATACATAAATTCCTCAGTTTAACAAAATCCATTACCAATTATTATATGAACATTAAGAAATCCCCTTGAAATGTCAAAATTACAACCACCCCTCCTGTATAGCCCCGTTCGTCGATGACAAGTAACTAAAACAAAAAACTATCGCAATTAAATCTGGCAACCCCGACTGAGCAAACATCCTCTTTCATGTTAACACAATAATGGTGACATCAACATTTCGTTGTCGTTGTGTGTGTGTGTGTTTTTTTTTATTTAATTCATTCGCTAAAAGGTAGATTTAGGTCAACCAACCAAATCACTCCGCCAACAAACATTAAACAGGACATTACAAATCCTTAACAATCAAAACAAATTTTAACCATGCGAAACTGAGATAAGCTAACAACACTATAAACTAACCAACAGCTATGTTGTATATAGGTATTAACTCTTTGTGCCACTAGCCTCTAACCTCTCTCCCCTTCCTCATATACCCATATACCCCTGCAATTCTAGCATAGTATATTTAGATTCCCTTCACTTCACAAAGGATTTTAGACAGAGGACGGAAGGTTATGGGCCAGAGAAAATGTTTGTATATGGCACGCGATTTAATCACTAATTACATGAAATCAATACGAGCACACACACATACACACAAATTAATATGTGTACCGTTAAGTTTGAATGTAATCAACGTGATGCGATGTTATATAAACACATGAATTTTCGGGTAACGTTTATATAGTGAAAAAGGATACAGTTATGTGTTGACTTCTTTAAAAAAATAAACACAAACAAAAATCCTGTGTGAAGGTGAAATTTCATAGAATTTGGTCCCTTGAACCGGATTTTAATGAATTTTCATGTTCTTTGATAGACAACATCAACATAAAATGCTGATAATGGTTACCTAATGTATTAAGGATGAGATAAATGTTCTTCATTTGATGCTTTTAAAATCCTCAACTGAAATCAAAAATATGAACAAACTATTGTAAATTTATATAGGTACTTGGGGCGTATGAGTGATGTTATAATATATTGAGTTCCTAAGTATGAAGTCATGCAATGCAACAATGATTGGTTTGCTTTGATTTAGTTCTGGGAAGTAGACATTTTGAAATTCAATAAAAAAATTGAAAATTGTGGTACAGAAACAAATATGAGATTGCGTTTGATGTTTTTTTTTTAATGTTTAAAACTATAACTTTTTTTGATTAAAATTTTTTTTTTTAAGTATTAATTTTTGTGATACCTTTAACAAAAGAAGGTAAACATTAGCAGAATCCACTTTAAGACATCCAGCAGCATCTTTTGACTTAATATTTTTCTTACTTACAACTTACATGTGACTGAATTGAACTGAAATCAAGAAAATAAATTATTGCACTGTGGCGTATAGCGATTTCTTTCTTCTTACGTTGTTGCGGATTTTTATTTAACTTGAAACATTTCCTTAATATAATTAAATAATAATCTTGTATGAATCGGGACACTTTGTTGAACCTTATCTTTTTTAAACACAACAAAAAAATCTGAATTTCAAATCAACTTACAATAAATTTGATCCTTTAACCCGGATTATTTTTAAGTGTTTTGACAAAAAAAAAAAAAAAAATACTCATAACTTCTGCTTTCTCTTTTATTACTCCTGAAATCTTTTTCAAATTTATTTAAAACTACACTGACATATTTTTCTTCATTTTACAATCGTGTTGAAGCAACTTTTTATTTAACTTATGACACAGAGAGGATTTTTTTAAAGTCCATCCCATCCCCGCAAACTCCTTCTTCTATACGCAATGAGCAATTTCAAAATGTCACCATGATGTAAATTATAAAATGTCTTTTTGACTCTATATATAATATACACTACACATTACACATACATAAACCTGCATCTATATGTATTGTGTATAGTAAAGTGTCCATTGCGACTTCATATGTCCTTTTTTTTAGTTTAGTTTAATAGATATGTGCTTTTTGCGACTTCTTCATGCGCTACCGCATGCATATCCTAAAAGCAATAGAAACCGAAACGACAAAAAAAAATATATTGCATATATCACCACCCAAAAAGCACCGCATAGTATTATAAACATTTATTACACATAAGGGCGTTTACATTAAAAAAAGACTAAAAAAAATCCTTCATAACTATACATTTTAACCAAAAAACGAAACAGGACGAGAAACCATAAGTTTTATTATTTGCATTTAATTTCTAAGAGAGGTTTGTGTTCTGCATACGTATGTATGTATATATGAGTATTTAAGTGTGTGTGAGAGTATAAGTTTTCGGTGTTTCCTTTTTATAGTGTGAGAGAGTTTGGTGCCAACATCAAAAAACCCCAAAAAAAGGACATTCCACAGACAAGTAAAGGGTGTTTTGTGGTTATTTCATTATTAATATGACTTTACGATAATATTATAGTTTCCTGTGAAATGCACATTGCACATAGCGCACGACACACCACACCAACACTAACGTCCCACCCAAATAGCCAGAGACGTAGCGCAAAGATACTGTAAATATCTGTGCTGTGTTTTTGTGGCAACTGCAAATAGCTAGCAAAATCGACCAACACCAGGACACCCAGTACCCAGGACACTGCAGAAGCAGGACCAGGATCAAAAAACGTCCTTCCATAAGAGAGTCGTATACATATAGATATTCCTGTGAAAAGAACAAAATCTGGCAAAGTCCTAAAGTTGAATATTCAATTCTGATTATGACGACAATGATGATAGGAGTTGTGTATGACTATAGGGGTGCAGCGCCAGCGCCAGGACTAGGACCAGGACCAACATCAGCAGACACTATAGAGCATGGAGCACCAAAGAAATACTATATGCAATAATGTCCTGAGTATGCCCTTTTTCTTTTGCCACAATGTAAAATGAACAAAGTTTTGTATTTAATTTGCCAAACTACTGCAGCAGACTTTACTGGCCAAGGATAAGGACCTAAAGCCTCCTCCTTTTCATATTTCTCTATTTTTTTTTTTTTTTTGTTTCTTTACTTTTTTGGGAGAAATAGATTCGTGTCCTTTAAACTCAAAAACTCTATGTTCATTTCTAAGTGAGATTAATGAATTTTCTTCGCAAATGATGTTATTTCTGGTCGGGCGATGGCAATGGCTGTGACGAGGCGGTGGTGTGACGCTATTTTACCCCCTTCCGTTCTTCCTTCATACACTACTTGGTGTTAAACTTTCCCAAAAACCAGATGGCTTGCACCTAGTTTTGTTATTTTTTTTTTCTTGTTTTTATTTTATGCAATTTCCCAGAAAACGGACCTTGAAGGGTATCCCGCTTTTTTGCTTTCTCTCTCAATTGGCATTATATGAACCAAAAACTATGTGGGAAAAGTTTTTAAGTTTTTTTTTTTTTTATTTTATTTTGTTCGAAATGTTTAACTGCGTGGAAAACGACATAGTTTTTGCTATGCGAACAATTAATGTATATTTTCAAGTAGACAGGAAGAGTGAAAAGGAAGAGGGTGGGAGGGGGGTAGAAGAGAGAAGAGGGAGAGAAAACGATATTGTTGTAGAAATTTTGCGATTTGAGAATTTATGAGCTGAGAAAATATTGAAGTGGCATAATTAAGTTGAAAAACAAAATTTTGAATGGTTTTTCTGCTTAAAAAATTTTATAGAGTTTTATTTAATTGACTTTTTTTTAATATTTGTGTCACCCCGTAACATTTTTTTGTTTAATATAAAAACAAGATATTCTTAAATTATAGGGAATTGGATGTCTTATGCCTTCAATGTTACGGTAGTGACACAAATATATGCAAACAAGATAATGCATTATTTACTTATTTTAATGATTTGGATTTTGCTGGAAATTTTCACACAATTACATCTCAAAGTAACAGAAAAAATGGTCACACAAAACGTACCTACTTTTGATACACATCACGCCAGGTGGCGCTTTTTGAATTTTTCTTTCCTAGATTTTTGAATACATCCCACAGATACAAATCTATTTGGTATAAATATGCAAAAATGGTGTTCCCTTCACTAGATCTGTTTGTTTGTGGATATTTCGTTTTATTTCCTTTTTTTTCATCTCATATTCGCTGCACAGTTACAGGTTACAAAAAAAAAAAAAACAGACAAACAGACAGAGGGATAGAAAAGGGATATGGAACATTTTTGTTTGCATCACAAAAAGGATTGCGTATTTTTTCGTCCTTCCGTTCCCTGGTCAGGATGGTGCACCCTGTTTCCTTCAAAAGAGTGTTCCCACTCATTCGAGTACAACTTATCATCGTCGTCGCCATCTTTTTTACCAGCGCAGCGCAACACCCCCGTGAAAATTCCCCAATGCAACCAACAGTAGATGGAAAATATATGGATGTACCTCGCACAAAGTATCTTTAATCAAAATTCCCAACAGGTAGGGAATATTCAAAATAGCTACTATAAAGGTTGGCAGAAAAATATAACAAAAAAAAAGAGAAAAAAGGATACAGGATACAGACAGATACATGTTACCTGGGGGATGTTGCACTGCACTCACGTAAAGATTGAACACACGCCAGGGTGTTCTTGGTTTTTTTTTATTTTTACTGTTTGTGTTCCTTGCACGGCAGGTCCTTCTTAAAGGATAAAGACGAACTATGATGGCAAGGAATAAGAAAAAAAAACAGGAAAAACAACGGTTTAAGCAAACTAAATACACGAGCCGAGCACATTATACTATTTGCATAAACGAAATATCCTATTGTGTGATTTTTGCGATATACAGTTACAGAAACAAGTTGGAAGTTGTTGTTGCAGCGCCATCTATCTTATATTTATTTTTAGCTGTTGTTGTTGGATTTGTAAAAAGGAGCATTTGTTATACTTTAGTATTACAGTTTAAGTGATGGAGAGAAATTTAAAAATTCTGATTGAAAAGATCTTATGGGTAGGTGTGTTACAACTGGAAATGATGTCAGACGGGAAATAATAAAGGGAAGAGCGTTTGGTACCCTTATATCTGATATCCCAGGCTTTCTGAATGTCAATTGATACTGGAATTTTTTCATCGCATGAATTTGGTCTCAACGTAGAGAAAAATTAAACCATGTAATTGAACTTATAACGCAGTATTATTCTTAATGGAAATTAAAGCTGAATGCTGATAAGGTACCAGCTATTTTTTTTTTTTGAAGAAAAAGAAAGTCTTGTTTTCTTCTAAACAATCAGATAAATGTTTATGGTGTTAATATCAACTGGGAGATAAATGTTTAATATCTGGGGGTAAACTTTCTTGTACTTTCCTTCGAATATTTGTATCTCCACATAATTTAACTTTTAAAATTGTAAATACTGGTTCAGTAGAAAGATATACTGTATACCCTATGTCCAATCTCTGTATAAATATACATATTTACTGTGGTATATAGCGTAAAAAAATACTTAGTTTGCATGAGAAAAGTTAGTTTATCCGGCTCGAAGGACCATTTTTAAATTATTTTGTTATTATTTTTCCTGTGTCAGATTAGAATTTAATTTAAAAACAAATCGTGTCAAATGATAAATATGACCTTAACTTAAAAAAAAAGTTTATTAGACATTGGATTAGAATTAGTTTTCAATGCATCCTTTATGGTCAGATAACTAATATCTCCTTGAGTATGTCCTATGTGACGATTATAGTCTATAAAATATTTAAGGGCGGAATAAAAATATATGGAGATAACTATAGTATCCATACTATATACTTTGCCCCTTGTACTTAAAAAAATAATATTAATAATTAAAATAAAATATAAAAATAAAAGCTTTAATTGCTAAATAATTTGTTTTTCTTCTTTTCTTTTCAGGTGAGTTTATTTTTCTAAAAAACCTCGGTAAATTTTCAACACAAAAATTATCGTAAGTACTGGTATAATATAATTTCTTCTTCTTGTTGCGTTTTATGAATGTTGACAATATTTTTTTTTTATAATTCAACTAAAAATATTGCCCAATATATTTTGAAAGAATTTTATGTGTGCCTTTTTATCATTGTGCCACTGATTAAAGTCCTTTCCTCATCATCAAACCAATCTCATAGGTACTTTTGAATTATTCCACTAAATAATTTTAAAATACAAATAATCTCTTTGTATATGTAATACAATTTATGTATGTAAATTCCTTAGAAATTATTGCTCTTGATTAGAATTTATCTGAGGTACAATAAACCGGTGTATAATTTTGTATAACCTTGACTTTAATTCTATTGCATAATTTTATATTTGACCATAATCAAGAGAATTTTCATACTCGTTTGTTACTTGAAACATAATGTCTCATTTTTTGCAAATATTTAAATCAATAAATTGTGGGGACTGAGATTATATTAGTTTCAAGTTCCAAATGTCCAATTTTATAGGGAATTTTGTCACATAGTCTGCCTCTGGTCAAATTGTCCTGATTTTGTGATTTTTGATGTGTTCCTTGTAATTGAAGCTAATATACATATATTTGGACAGGTCAATTTGTTTCAAATTAGCATCAGACCTTGCCTTACAGCTCACAACAAGACGAAACCCAACAATACTTGTGCTAGTATCGTCTTAGTCTCTTCCCAAATCGAATTTTAAAAAAAATGTTATCAGTCTTGTATTACTCAGGTATTACGATGTTTTTCTGATCAACGTTTTTAAGATGAAAGTAAATGATATTTTACTCCAACAAAATAGTTGCCATCAGTGAAATTTTACAGGGACTGACACAAGACGAGAAAATTCTCGATCCAGCATCCGTCTCATCTCGTGAAACAAAGACAAAACGAGACTACATATACTTTTTTGAAATTGACCGAAACGAAATTCTTAATTTTTGACCTAAACTTTCCAAAACCTTTCAACTTGCAAATGTCCAGTTTCATCGCTTCAGAGAAACATTTGAAACGGAATATTGTCTGAATGTCAAACTATAGTTTGCTGTCAATATGCAGTGATAAACTGTCAAGTTTCATTTGAAAAAAAAAAACTACCACAAAGTTCCACAAAACGGGATCGGGACTTTTATCCTCATTGGTTTGTTCTAAGATTTTAATTAAAATGTATTCATGATTGTATGTCAAAAACCCACGCCTAAAGATTCGTAGACGAATACAGAAGCTTTGAAGTTGTTCATCCTAACAAGGTTCTAATTTACACTTCATTGGACTAAAGAATCACACTTTTTCCAATGATTTACAAAGCAAAAAAACTACAATATTGATAATTTCTTTCTCTACCACTCGCTGTGAAAATTAACTTGAAATTCGGTTAGTTCAAAAACAAAAAAAAAGTTTCAGCAAATTGAAAAATAATTTTTTAAAACTCCAAAAAATCTTTCACTTTTTCCAAAGCAATTCAATACAAAATATGAAAAAAAGAATCACATTTTTGCACAAACTCTCGCATCGTCCTGTTGCAGCCGTAAAAATAAAAAATGTCTACTCACATTCCGGTTGTTTCGTACATTCAAACTTACACACGTATATGGATGTGTATTTCATCAATGTATCTTTGTATAGGTATAGATGCATTTATAGATAGATATAAACTTAAAAGCATAAATTCCACTCTAGCACTATAAATTGAAATCCACTTATCCATTGTTGGCACCATCACTTGCTCCTGCCGTCTCGTCGGTCGGTCGTCGAGTTCCCAGCTCCCAGTTCCCAGCTTCCAGGCACCGCATCTTCCTCCGTATATCAAATTACCTGATGGAATCTGCCACTTGGTTTTGTTCTCTGTGTTGTGATGTGTGTACCGTATTACATACTCGTACATATACATGAAAAATTTTCCTCAATTGTTTTTAATCAAAAGTGCACTAACAGAGTTCCTCGTGAATCCTGGCTAACATGCAACGCCTAGAGCGAGAGAGTATGAGAGAGAAATATATGGATATGGATTGTAACGGTATTTATTTTTTTATTCGTATTTATATTTATGTTTGGTGAGATAGAGGCGGAGGGGGTCTATAGCCCTTCCCCAAGCATCTATGCTCGCATCGGAGATATAAATCAATTTTTTGAAAATTTATTTTTTTGGTCCACTTGGTCCTTTGGATTCGATTTGAGCTATAGAGCGAGTTGTAGGTTGTGGTACCTTACCTATACTCTCAAGTCCTTGATAGAATTTTTGATCGAATTGCATTGTTGACATTTGGATTGGCAAAAATATCACAGGAAAATATGAGTTTTTCATTTTTTGTTTTCTTATTTTCCTTTCTTTTTATGGGATTGTGTTGTGTTTGTGTTGTATTTGGAAATGAAAAACAGAGTTTTTGTGTTGGTATACAGGAGTATTTGTCATGCAATGTGATTTTCTAGGTAATTTCTGTTAAAAAAGAGAGCACTTTTACTCTTTTTGAATTTGTTATCGGTTGGTATTGAAGGAACTTTAAACCAATTTGTTTTATAGTGTTTCAAAAATCAACAAAAATAAAAATGTTAACTTTGGGAATTTCCACATCAAATTGAGAGATAATGGATCAAAAAAAAAAAAACAAAAGTGTTGAAAATATAAAAGAAATAGGAACCATTTTTTTTTTTTTAAGAGAGAAGAAAAAAATTTGTAATTAAGTAATAGCTTTAGATTGCCCAATGCCCACCACATTCAAAAGAGTGAAAACCGACTTCATAGGCAGAAAGTCATTAGTTTTAAGTATTCATGAATTTCTTAGAGCGCCCGTTTAGGGCCAGTAAGTTATATTTAAGTACTAGCAAACCCGGCGAACTCCGTTTCGCCACCATAGATGGCTTCGTTTTATGTTACATTTCGTTTGGTGATTAAAAGATGAAGACACATTTGTTCTTGTTTTATATTTGAAAAGAAAAAATTGTATTTCATTTCACAACAGTAATGAATTCATTTCGATTACAAAAATGAAGTATTATTTAGTTGAACTTCTCTAAGTAAATGAAAGTGAATCCAAACTAAATACTGAATCGAAGAGTTATACGTGTCCGCAAATTATCCGTTTCAAGGAAGTGCTCTTTGCTCTTTTTTTGTTTTTTGGTCTGACGTTAACACAAACAAATCGGATGGTTTCCAACTCGTGATTTTCTAAATTTATCCCGCAAACACTAAGCGATAGGCCTTGCGACTTGTTAATTGTCATTGCGAACGCAAGGTGAACTGGAAATTGCAATCGTTTGAAGTCAAACGGAAGATCAGTCAGAATCATTGTTATTTGAGTTGCGGTGGATTCAAATTACGCAATATCATAATAACTGTACCAACTTTGAGTAGCAAGTTATGTGGTAAAAATCCTGGTAACTCCAGAGAGTTCAAAAACTCCGTTGGATAATTTACTACATCATCGGGATTTGTTATGGAATCAACGGATTTGTATGTCACCAAATCACCAGCAATTTTTGATTGAATGGTGAAATTCAGTGCGTGTACAATTGTACATCATTATTCTTTGCGGCAAGAATTGCTCGTTGACTTAACCAAGCATAATTCTGATAATTCTTACTAATGTTTGGAAAAACATTTTCAATAAGAGCTAATTGAGAGTCTACAAATCGGCAAAAGTCGTTGGTAAGAGTAATTAATCGAGATGTCGCATCAACTGGGACTTTTCCATTTCCAACAGCTAACAATTGTTTTGAAAATTGTGCAGCACTTTGATCATTTTGAAGTTGAACTCTCATATTAGTGGTTAGCGATAATGTTTTTACGTTATTCCATAAAGGTGATGCATTCAGGCAAGCATTCAATTCATCTGCAGGCGTTCCACGGGGAATTACTGGCAACGTATGCCTGAAATCGCCTGCCAACAATATCATCAAGCCGCCAAAGATGTTGTTATTTCGCCGAAGATCCTTCAGTGTGAAGTTAAGTGCTTCAAGTGATTTCTTATGTGCCATTGTGCACTCATCCCAAACAATGAGCTTGCATTGCATCAACAATTTTCCCATTGCACTGGATCGGGAAATATTGCATGTTGGAGTATCAATTGTGTTTACATTGAGTGGCAACTTAAGCGCAGCATGTGCAGTACGACCGCAATCTAGAAGAGTCGCCGCAATTCCAGATGATGCTAACGCCAAAGCTATGCCACATCTTGATCGAATAGTGGCCAAAATCAATGAAATGACAAATGTTTTCCCTTTTCCTCCAGGTGCGTCCAGGAAGAATAGACCACCAGTATTATTGTCCACCGCTTGCTTTAATGTTTCGTATACTTGTTTTTGCTGTTCATTTAGCAACGGCACGTTACTTCGAACGAATTCCTGCAATGTATCAACATTGTATTGCAGCTCTCGATTTAATTCTTGGTTGAATGCATCGTACATCGATCGATTTGGCGACACAATACCGGTTTGTCACATGAAATTAACTTAGCAGAGAACAATGAGTAGCTGTCAAACAATGTATCACGCACCGGCGCCATCTACTTAGAATATTGGTTTGTAGTACATGCTATGTATGAGGGATGACGCTGTATGTGAAAAAATGTTTTCCCGCTTTTCTGTTGAAATTTTTCCTGAATTTTCTTTGCTATAAACCTCACAGAGCCCGAGACCTTTCCAATGAATGCAAAACCGTGGAAATCGGTTCGTGCGTTCTGGAGTTATAGAGTCAGGAAGGAAAACCCGACTTATTTTTATATAATAGATTATTAAGTAGGCTAGTTTAATTAATTTTGTCTAGTATGTAAGTATAAAAGAATAAAATTTGAATTAAAAAAAAAAGTGAAAACCGACTTCCTGTGCTTTGCCTGGCCACAAGTTGAAGCCCAGAATACTTTCATGTCTAGGTCTCGAAGGATAAATGTCCCTAAGGAATTCCTATTTGTGTAAATTTTAAGTGAAGTCTATTATTCGCTATTTCGCAAGTTTTGCAAAAAATATTTGTTTGAAAATGCAGATTTCCAAATTTAATTAATTATTTTTTCTCAAAATTACAGTCCGTATATAATCTGCTTTACAAAGTTTATAATTGACATCAAGTTTAACGTAACATACAATTCGTAAACGTAATTTTTGAATTAGTAGAATTTCAGTTTCGAAGGGCGAAAATATTCTTTTGCAAACTTGCGAAAATCACAGAATATCGCAATATCTGGATGATTTTAGCGAATATTGGCAAATTTAAAAAATGTTGGCCTGTTTTAAAGCCAAAAACTAGGAATTTGTAATACTTATTTGCTAGCTGCCAAGTTTGCAAAGAAGTTTTACTGCTGAAAGTTTCTTTAAAAAAATATCTCCAAGATATTAAAATCCAGGCTCTTTTGTTGTAACTCAACTTTAGTATGACTTGTGCCTGAAAAAGAGGCGTGCCTTGAATTTATTGTATCTCATAACAGAATTTAGAATAACAATAAACTTAAAGAACATTTTCAATATTTTTCTCTTTTTAAAGTTCGCAAGCCTTTTTAAAACCATTTCCGTGGCTAAATGATCTCAAAATCCATCAGCACATTCACTTCCGGATGTTTTTCCTGTATTCTGGTATTTCCTGTCCAGAATAAGGGGGACACCTTTATATAATAATAAGCACTCCTGGTATTTCTTCCTTTCTACTATTATACTATGCATAAAATTGCCATTAGGAATCAAAATCAATTTCGCAAGTTGCATCTATAGGGGATGTGCATCAGAAATCTTCCCATTTTCATCCGCCTTTTCCTCCATATCGTCCTTCTGTTGTTTTGTGTGTGTCCGCACTTTTCCGCACCCAACAAATTTCACTCTCGTTCTCCACTTTAATCTTCGTTGTCGTCGTCTGGGTTTTCACTTGATTTTTGTATAGTTTCGTGTGTCCAAAGCACAAAACGTCACACATCAGAACACAGGACAGAACTCAGGACAGGACTCAGAAGTTTTGGTTAGAGTTGGGGTGATGTGGAATACCTAAAGGACGACAAGCAGTCATTTATCATCAGAATGTATTTGATTAAAACGCTCGGTGTGATTTATCGACGACGACGCTCTTTCATACACACATAGATAGGTACCATTCCTCTTGGCGTCACCCACCTGCTCCGCCGGACTCGTCACCACACCGCAGAGTTCAGAGAGATTCCCATCAGAGTTGTGAAAATAAGTTAAAACATGTCCGGGTGGGTTAAGCCAACATCCACTTTATCAGTGGGGATTCGGGATACGGTAGGTATATGTATGGTAAGAACAGGAGAGAGACCGTGAGATGGACGCGGATGTGGACGGATTGGATTGGATATATGTATTCGAAAAACCCTACAACATCCATTGATTGGTCCTTGAGCGCATACCGAGCACAAAAGGGGAGCGCAATGCGTGTGTTGGCTGACGCTGGAGCTGGAGCTGCATGAGCGGTGCTGTTGGGTGACATTTGAATTGTTTTACTTATTTTGTTGTTGTTGTATTATCCTTTTTCGTTGCTCATCTGGTTCGTCTCTTTTTAACCCCGAGTGACTCACTCTATCATCATTCGTAAGGACATATTCATAGTTGATGGAGGTCCTTTATGCTTATATTTACACGTTCGTCTGTCGTTTGTCGTCCGTTGTCTACGCTGTCGTTGCTCGTTGGTCAGTAGCTAGTGTGTAGGTAAGGTACGAGTTCGTACCTCTACAACATTTGATTGTTTATTGCTGCATGTTTGTTTCGATGTAAATTGTCAATTAATTAACGAAACGCGAGTGCAGTGTTTCGAACATATTGCACACGTAAGTGAAATGTCACTGGCTGACTATGCCAGGAGTTCGAGTTCCCTCCCCAGCATCGCACTGTATCCCATCAGAACAGAACAACGAGAAACGGGATAAGTACCGCATCTAGGCGAAGGTATATGTATAGATATACATATGTACGACCATCAGAACCAACTAACCGAACCGATATTTATAGGCAGGACACAGGACGCAAAATGCTGGAGAGAGAGGCCCAGGTGAGCTTTGATTGAATTTATTACTTTTGTTTGCGTTGTCATGGGCGCACCAGCAGAGCACATCAGCAGCAAACCTGTGACAAACCAGAACCAGATTCGGAATCAGAATCAGAATCAGTAACAGAATCAGAACCATCAGGACGAGTGATGATGTTGAAAGGTCCCTCGAATTGTTGGTTAGTTTGGCATCCAGGACCGAAACATTTTTCATGCATCGGCCATTGTATGCGGAAACAGTTGTTGTTGTTGTCAACTGAATTATGAATACTATGGTGACATCATCAACAGCAGTAGGCGAACGAGAGGCGTTTTGTCATTGTCGTTTTACGTTGTCGTCGTCGTCGTCCGACCGTCCGTCGTCATTCAAAACCAAATATACACTGATGATTGAGTTCATTATTTGATTGAAGGGCCAGATTGAATTTTCAAAGCCTAATTTACATTTGATTTAGACAGGGATTAGCGGTTGGAAGGACGATGACGATGTTCTAAAAGCGGCCGGGGCACAGTGTGTGGCACAATTAATTTGCATGAAAATTATACACAAAACATGGTGCAGAATAAGTGGTGGGGGGAGGGGGTGTGTGTTAGAGGCACCCGGTCCGTCGACAATGATTGTGGTGAAGCGTTGCGATATCGACACACGGTCGGTGGTGGTGGGATGAAGTGTATTTACATTGTTTACAGTTCGAAGGGGGCTTCGGTTTGGATTTGGTTTAATAGAATTATCCATCATCACGAGATCGTAGGTTCTGAAAAGCTTGTTCTAAATGTTCAATTGCGACGGAATAAAATATTCATTTTGAACATCGGGAGAGCGATGTAGCATTCAAATAAATCATTTAAGGTTTTAGTTTAATTTTTTAACCGAGAGAGAGAGACGGAATTTTAGGCGGGCTAATATGATATTTGCATGGAAAAACTTGAATTTTGGGTTTTGGCTCTTGGCATTGTCGATTAACCTAATTTTTATAATTTTTGTATTTTTTATGATATGGTTCTTTACGAGGTTGGAACTGGCTGTATTTTAATTTAATTTCGAAAATTCTAAATTTTTTCTATTTACAGTGCATTGAAAATCGGCTAAATTTGTTTCTGTAAAAAAAGGCGTAGTGCCGTAATTCCTAGATGGGAACAACTGTTCCCTTTGATTATTTTATTTAAATTCTCGTCTGTAAAACAACTACAAACCGCTTAGATTCATAGATTGATTGTGCTTTTACAAGAATGTCAACTAAAATGTTTCAAACTAAATAAGTATCATCTACAACTTTAGCTATGAATAACTGGAAAAATATCAATCTTAAAAAAAAAACTCTTAAGACCAAAATTGTAGACAGTTAAATTTTGAACAATATTTACTGAGTGCATTTTTGGCCCTAAGTTTCTGATTAACAAATTATTCAATGAAGACGAATTAAAACTTCATAAATTCATAAAAGTTGCAAGCAATTAAGGCTACGATTTCCAGTATTTTAGCCATGCGTATGACTTTTTGACAGCACAAAAGCTTGTCAAGTTCCTATAAATAACTATCAAATTCCTCACAGAGAAAAAATAAATCTCTAAAGTTAGATCTTCAAACTATTTATTTTAAACTTCAAATGGTATCTTTCAGGATAAGCTGTCCTTCTGAAACACACACACACATTCAACCCTTAAACGTCATGATCCTTGAAATGCCATATAAATACACCACAAAACTGTGGCGCAGCGAAAAAACAGTGCTGTAATACAAACGAACGTGCAAGTGCAATAATCATATGTCATGGCTGAAGAGAGAAAACACCTCTTGTCATGTTCTCCGCCGTTCTTGTTATTTTTTTTTCGTCTTCTTTTGTTCATGAATTTCCATAATATTAATTTTTTTCTGACATTTTTTGTTTTGTCCTTTTGTCTGTTATGGACGGTAATTTTTTTTTCAGCTGTTTTTGAATTGCTCATTCCATGCTTTCCCAATGTTCCCGCTTTTGACTGTTTTGAATTTCCTCTGAGTACAGAAAGAGAGCAGCAATAAAAAAAAAGTACAACTCAAACCGACAGCCTCCCTTTAGGGGTTTCCCACTTCTCGTTCCTAAAGCTCTGCTCGTGCAAGTTTCTATTTTTCTTTGCCTGGTTTAGAAAATGAAAATAAAATACAAACAAAAATACTACAACAGAGATATGCATGTTTGTATATATGTAACAGTGTATCTGTATTGGTATGGGTACATCCGCGCTATGTAAAAGGGTTTCCGTTGTGTCATACAGAGTGGTTAGGAAAAAAAGGACGACCGACCGACATGCGGGTGAAGCAGCAGCAGAAAAAAATGAAAAACAGCAAAATCCAAACTCACTCCGGCGTGAAATGTTGTGACAATAAGCAGAATTGTCAACGTTTTTCATTTTATGTTTTTTTTCTTATTTTCATTCCTGCAATAACATCCACCCCCCCCCCCCCCCCCCCCCCCCCGTCCACTAGGGATGACGCGTTTTCTGTCCGACCTTCCTCAGGAGGTCCTTGGTCGTTTATTCTCTCTGTCGGTTGCTTCGCTATAGATGATGTTTGTCAGTTGTTTTGTTTCTTCTTCTTCTTTATTTATATTATTATTTGTAAGGATATTACTGTGTGGTTGTGTTTTAAAGGACACATTTTACATTTTCCTGCGTGATACAAATAAACAAACAAAAATACACCAAAGCCCAAGCTCAATGCAAAACAAAATACAACCACACTCTAACCCGCACCCACACCCACACCCATACCTGCAGACATCAGACATATGGGAAGTTTTCACCGAGCAAAAGATGACAAAAAAAAACAAAAATGGTGGAAAGACAAACGCATGTGTGTGTCTCACGCGTATAAGTCATCAGCGTGTGTTGTCATATCCTTTTTATAATAATAAAAATATGAAAATGAATGAATGCGAAAACAACAAACAATACAATGATGTGCGGCAATATGTTTTCTGTGAATTCCTTCACATTGTTGTAAAGATTTTTCCTTTTTTTGTATTTTTTGATAAGAAAATTTTATAAATTTTATGCACGTACGGTTGTTTTTTTTTTGCTCTTGCTCTTGTTGTCTTTTTATTTGTTTTGTATTCTTTGTTATTAAGCTGTCCGTTTCTTGCTGCTTTCGTTGACAAACATCGCAGATTTAACGAACAGAAAAAAAAAATGACATTTTAATTAGATGTCATTGGAATTCGGGTCCACAAAAGTTGAAAGGAATAACTAAGTCAGTGATGATGATGATGATGATGATAATAATGGGACTGGGATTGGGGTATGAATGTCTTTTGAAGATATTTATAGTAAATAGGTATACATAAGTATGAGATTATTATCGGAAAAGCAAATATTTATGCCAGTTATGCTTTTGACAGAAATCAAAAATTATTTTCGTGGGAGCACTTTGTTGTGTAGGAGTTGGTATGATGAGTAATCAGTGTTATGGAAATTTTCTATTTTGCATTAAAATTCAAGAGATATGTATTTTTAAATTTTGAAAAAAAACTCTACTTTTTCGTCTTTAATATTAGAATTGTTTTGTGTTACAATAAAATGAAGGAAAAGCACTTCAACAACAAATAGTACGTATACGTCCAAGTGAACCAACATTGTTTTATAGTCGAGTCGTTTG
Source organism: Scaeva pyrastri (assembly GCA_905146935.1). Classification (NCBI taxonomy): domain Eukaryota; kingdom Metazoa; phylum Arthropoda; class Insecta; order Diptera; family Syrphidae; genus Scaeva; species Scaeva pyrastri. Next base: position 59,055,482 of record LR989927.1, read on the forward strand.
ATAGGCAAATACAACACAATATTATTGAAGGATATAAAAACTTGGCTTCATTTTTGGCGTTCTTCGAAGTTGAAAAATAAAGTTTTAAATTTATTTTGAATATAGTTTTTTGAATCTATTAACAATTTAAAAGTCATCTGAAGTGCTAGTATGTAATACGAGTACTTTCTTTAAATCTGAAAGGACATATTAGCTTTTATTAAAACGTTTGTTCAATTTTGTCAAATCAAGTTGTTGGATATAATTTGAATTAAAGTTAATTTTTTCACTTGGAATTCTTGAAGATACTGATTCTTTCTTTCTACAATTCTTAACTTCCTCTCCCTTTTAACCAAATTACAGCTTAACTAAAAAAAATTGTTTTTTAAGTCAGTTATAATTCGAAGTCCTAAGCAACTGAAAAAAGAAAACGAATGTTCATCTCGAATATGTTTTTTTTTTTAGTCATCAAATTTTTTTGTGATGCTGAAACACTAAAGACTGAAAAAAGCGAAGAATATGCAGTCTCGTCTTACGAGGATATATAGTTTTTTTTTTTTTGATTTTATAAGCCGACACGAATACGAGAACGAGACTTTTCCCGTCGTGTCGGTCGCTTGGATAGCCATACACTTGTTAATGGGTCATACTTACTTTGAAATAATTGTTGTGTCCTCGAACAATTATTATCCAAGCACAAAAACAGAGATAAGAAAATGTTCAATTGAACGAAAAGAAATGTAATCCCAAGACGTCTTTACAGAAATGCTATCTAATTTTTTGTTTGCCTGATTGCAACAACTTAAAATTCAAATAATCATCACTCCACGTCCATCACCAGGAATCTCTATGAATAAAATAACCGCCATGTCTTTGAATAAATAAACAATAAAAAAAAAGAATTCTATAACACAAAAAGGACAATACTTGTAAAATTATGTCATTTAGTTTGTTTCCCCGAATGACACACTAATACAAACAAAACTATAAGGTAGGTAAAGAACTGTTCTGACTGAATATCGTCCTGACTGACAACAAAAAGCACTCCTCTCACTCATTATTTTAAATTAACAACACAAAGACAAACACCAAGACCAGGTACCTACATCAGGTACACCAGGTCGTATACTTGTTCTTCGTACACAAAGAAATATAATAATAAATATCATTCTTATGCAAATTATATAAACCCAGCCTTGTTTTGAGAAAATAAGAGAAATAATAAGAATCCTCGTAATAATAAAATAAATAAAAGGACACAAATAAAATTCTTATAGTTCTCGTTGATATTTTATAAAATTAATTTACTTTGAAAATTAAACAAAATTAAGGATATTAATCCTGATGTCTATCAAAAATACAAAAAAAAAATTGCCGGAATTTTGTATCTTTATCCCTTAGCTATGTATCTCTATCTATTTATTTATCTACCTTCAAAAAAAGACATACAAAAAATTCACAAAAATATTCAAACCCATTATGAATGCCCCATGAAGGACACCCTAGAGAAGAAGAAGACAATTAAAATAATTGAATCCTGTGTGTCATCATTGCCTTGTCTCGTTCCCGTCCGTTGTCGTCAGTGTCGTCATCTTAGCCATTTTTGTTGTTGTTTTTTTTTTCACTGTCATTGTCCTTGTTATATAAATTTTCCTGAAGAGCATCATCGTTTATTTGAATAATAAATAAAAAATTAAATTTAAGTTATTGCTAGATGTTTTTTTTTTTCTGCCAGGTGATCTCTCTCGGAGCCAACAAGCCATCTCTCGGGCATGAACTCATCCAAATAGCCTATAAAAATAATTAAAATCGTTTTAAGCTCATTGCCAGAAAGACAGAGAGAGAAAAAACACCCAGAAGGACATTTTCCGTGTCCCATCTCGTATTTTTGTCGTTATAAGTCAAGTGTATCCTTAAAGTCCTTGGTTTTTCCACGAATTTATTTCAATTTAAGCACTTTAGACAAAAACCATTCTGCAGGCAGGCAGGCAGGTAGGTTAGGTGCAGGACCTTTTTTTTTAACCTTTAGACAGAGAGCGTGGCTTCGTATTACCCTGAAAGCATAAAGTAAAGAAATTGCTGGTGCTTCCGTATGACAGGACATAATAAATATTCCCTGTCGGCCTCTGCACACCTTTTATAGTCTGGGTCGTGTTTTTTTGTCTTCCTTGGTTTTTTTTTTATTTTTTTGTTGCTTGCTTATCCTAACCTGGCATCTTTATAATTTTCTGCTTTTTCGTCCTACTTCGGTGTTGTTGTTGTTGTTTTTTTTATTTGACTTTGCTTTTTTGTTTAATGTGTGCTCAAGGAAATTTCGCATTTATTATGGTGTCGCAGAGGAAAAAAATGAGGAGGGGGGTAGATAGATCGAGCAACGGCTGGCGGTTCAATCTTCAGTCTGCCAGCCAACTTTGACGTTCTTCCCAAGGAGTACCCACTCGTTTCTTCCTGCTTACATATACAAGTGTGTGTATAGGTATGAATGATAAATGTCATTGAATGACAAAATTTATGTAATAATATACACCGTTATGCGATATGCGTAGATTTATACATATTATTATTATCTTTTTCGTTTTGGTTTTTTATTTACTCCGTTATATATCTTTGTATCTGTATTTTTGTTTGCTTCATGATTTGATGGAAAGATCTTTTCCTTATTTTGTCAAAAAAAAGACAAACAAGAAAACAATAAAGAGATTATTATTTTTGATTAACGTTAGGATTTTTTCTGGAGAATTTTATTATGATTGTTAAAAATGTAAAATAGGTAATTTGACATTTTTGTTAATAAAATTTGTGTTTTTTTTTTTCCTCGAAATAAAATAAATAAAAAAAAACTGAATTGGTAATTGAAAAATCAAATAGAGAGTGGATTTGTGGACAAATATTTAAGCTTTGGACGAGCGAGCCATTTTTTTTAAGGACGAGGACAAATTATTGTTTTTTTTTATGATTTTTGTAAATTGAGAATGATATGTTAATAGATGAATGCACTTGTGTAAATAAAGATTTTTTCTTAATTTAAAATAGACTGTTGTTTTAAGAGTCTTGTAAGATACTGGAATTTATTTTGAAGTATGTACTAAGTAGGTATAGCGACTTTACTTGTGGTATTTATATTAAGTAAAAGGCTTTTGAAAGTCTAAACGAAATTTGTCATATTGTGACTATTTGCTCGTTTTTTTTTTATAGAAAAAATAACATATTTCATAGTAAAATTTTAGTTTTTAAAATATAATCCTGTCTAGTTTAACGAAGTCTCGTCTCAATTTTTAAAGCAATTTACTAACACTCCTAGTATTTTTTTCTAGATGTCAACTCGTCTCGGGTACAGTAAAGGTAGTGCATTATAATATAGTATCGTTTAATATTACGAGATTAGACGAAGACTTTTCACTTCGAACAGTACAGAGAAGAAGGAGATATAGTGGACTCCGTTTTAATCAAGATTAATGGCCAAGACTTTCACATACTTTAGGAACATCAGCACTCGATTTTCTTGGAATAGAATACTGTTCTCGCATATTCGGAATTGCTTATTTCTACTGTTTTTCACCTTTTTTTCTTCGGCATTAGTATTTGTTAAGTTTAAGTGATCTTAGCTTTGATCTTAAGCCTTTTAATGAAAAAATAGATGCTGAAAGTTGTTCAAAGAGAAATGTTCTTCAATGTCAATAGATTCTGTTACAGTTTACTAAAAGTACTTAAGCTTACCAAATGTTGATAAAAAGCTCTCAAGAGGCTTAAGTTCGTTAAAATAAAGTTCACGAAATAAAAAAAAAACGCATAACTATATACTTAAATTTCGTTACAGTTGAGGATTGTTTATAGTAGTGCAAGAAAAACCTTGTCAAAACCTTATTTTCGAATTAGCTTCATTTAAATTCCTAAGAAGAGTTTCCAAAACCATTTATAGAAGAAGAACTTATAAAAGTAAATTAGTCATTTAAAAAAAATAATATCAATTTAATTTTTATGCCATTCGTTGGCTTAAATTTTCGTGTTTTATTTAAATTAATTTTAAATTAGGATCTATTATTAATTATATTTTGTTACAATTACGTAAAATCTGTTAAAACAAAAAAAATTAAAATACGCAATTGTAAAACGAGCAATTTAACTCAACTTTTGTAATAGATTTCTTACTACAATTTTTATAATTCTACAATTTTCTTTGTTCCCGATAAGTATACTTTGACAATTTAGCGAAATTTTGATAGCTCGAAGTTTTTTTTTTTTAAGAGAGAGAAAGAACTGATAATAACATTCTTCAGAAATATTTTCCGCTCTGGTTTTCTCTCGTTTTGGTTGTGGAGAGTGGAGACCATCGAGAAATTTGGTTTCCCGTCTGCAGCGTACTAGACTTTAGTTTTAAAATTATTAAGAAAAAAATTGTATTTTAAAATTTAATGGCATCTTTTCTTAGCTGACCCTTACCCTTTGTTTTTACAAAATATAAAAATGCACTTTTCATAAATTAACAATTTAAATAACCTCTTAAATTTTAATTTAATAAATCTTTGACTCCATTTTTTTTTCACATCTAAGTCTTCTATTACACTACGACTCATGAGTCGTGACTCTTTTCGAACTACGTTGGTCCAAGAGAGATACAAAGTTCGAAAAAATGAAACGGAAGAAAATTTGCCCTGTGAGTCGCAGGCAAATTTTCCACGACTCATTTTTGACATTTTATTTTCACTCATTTGTTATTTTGCTTTTCCTCTTTATTTTTTTTTTGGCGTGCTCGAGTTCACATGTATACCCTTATAGTTGAAAGAGCGAGACAGAATATAAGATTTCCCAAACAACAAAATTTGAATTAAAGAAAGTTGTCAAATTAGAGTCATGACTTAAGAGTCAAGGTGTAATAGTGTTCGACTCAAAGGATGAAATTTCAAAGTATAATTCGAAGATGAGGCACGACTCATGAGTCGTCGTGTAATAGCAGACTAACCTATTGAGCTTATTCTTCGTTTATTTCTTTGATCAAAGAGTGAAAAGGGGATAAAGCTAAAGGGAAGAATTTTATATTCGTTTATTTTCGTTTTAGCTAAACTTTAAGTTGCTAAAATTAAATTAAGGCTAAAATTACTTAAGTCAACTTGAGAGCTTTTGCCTTTTCTGTACGAATAAAATGTTTCAGAACTTTGGTCTTAGAAGTAAAACAAAAGCAACAAGGAAATGTTACACCACCTTGTATAATTTTTCAAAATAACAACCAAATCAAGTATAATTTGACAGTTCACTCGGGCGTATACGCAATTTGTTATATGTAATTGAATTTTATTTTATTTTAATTAATTATTTTTTATTTTAATTGATAGTCTTTTACACACCAAATACTTAAAAAAAAAAACTTAGGGCTTTTGAAAAATGATAATTATTTACGAGTACATATATTTAAAGTTGGAAATAAAAACTTTTAGGTAAACCACGAATAAGAAATCCATTATTTCTCTTTGAAACACAATAATATTCCAGAAATCCAAGTAAAAATCCCATTACGAAAAAATGAAATATCATATTCAACATATTTTTTAAACAGAAAGAAATCACCGCATAAAAATTGTGGTAAAAAAAAATTAACAAAAACTCAAAATTACGCAATCAAAAAACAATAATTTATTTGTTTTTTATACTCATAAAGGTTTAAAAGTAAAACTTATTCACATAAAAATGAATAAAATAAAACAAAGAATAAAACGCGCCGTCGAACACAAGGACGATCTACCACGGCGGCGATAAAACACCAGAGATAGAGAAGTTGCATTTAAAGAAAAAAAAAATACCGAAAATCGAATTTAAAATGAAAAGGTAATAAAGTTTAAATTTAACCACATCACATTGTACAAATGTGTGTGCATTGAGGATATTATAATACAATTATTCTCAAACACATGCACACCATATAATATACATACCGTCCTTATGGCTGAACTTTTCACATCGTATGAAGTGGCATTTGCCGTCTGGACTCTGGACTTTGGACTCTGGACACTGGACACTGGACACTGGACAGGACACCACCGCACACAGAGCAAACAAATTCCGAATAATTGCACAATTTTGAAGTCCTTCGTATTGCCAATGTCCTTTTTTTTGCTGCTTAAACAGACATTCAAATAGCTATTATAAACGTTTCTGGACGGTATCAATACAAAAAAAAGGAAACAAAGTTGAAGGGAGAAAGGAAAGGGGAAATTATTTCAACTTTTATAAAAAGGTATCCAGAGAAATTCCCTGAACTCAGATAATGTTTTGTTTAAATAAAATTCGACAGACAACAAAACAAAAAGAAAACCCAAATCAATATCCTTGATACCACAATATGTATTTTGACCAATAGACAAACAAAGATACCGAAGTGGATGTGTATGTGTGTTGGGGGGGAAGCAATTATTTTTGGGTCAATAGATAGATCTACCTTCTTTGCACACCTCCACATACACATCTCTACTTTCTATTGTTGTGGGGAGCTAGATGAATGAATGTGACGTAAGCATACTACAAAATGCAGGAATGTAAAAGGTTAAAGGCATCCTGTCATCCATTTGACCGAAATATCTATCTTATGAGTATAAGATACATTCAAAACATAAAATACAATTAATCGCTCTTACAAAGGGATAAGATACATACATATAAAGTTTATAGAGGGAAAGGAATAGCTTGTTCTATGGGTATTCTGAAAACGAAGGATATTGGCCATGACCAGTGTCCTTTTACGTTTGCTTTGGATTTTGTATATTCAATTAACATATACATACTCATGTGTAAGATCAAAGAAGGGATTATATGTCTACACTACACGTATCTCTATTATTTTGGGAATTTAGATGTATAGATTTGAGTTCTATATAATTCCTATGCATAACTTAATTTTTGATTTTTAAGTGAGTTTAATTAAGATTGATTGTATGCCACTATTATGTTTCATTAATACGAACAGTAGCTACTTTATATAAGTTGTCTTTTGTGGGAAGATCATAGTAACACAATTCATAATTTCTAAATCAATAGAACTTATTTGTTGTATATCTTTAATGACTTTGCAGAAAATTTAAGTTAAAATCTTATAACAAATAATTTCATTTAAGATTTTGATTGAAAACAATTCGGTTCTTTTGTTTGGAGCTGTTATGAATTTTGTGTCCATTGTGATGATTTTATTCTATGAGTTTCTTTTCTTACCTAGAATTTAAAGCACTTTAAAAAAAAACACTATAAATTGTCAAACTTAAAATCGGCTGCAATCTTAATGAATAATATAATATAATAATTTAAAAATTTGTCAGAGCTTCTGGAACTCTACTTTCATTTACGTCAAGCCCAAAAGTGTGGAAAAATTTTCTTCAAATCCAGAAACCTGATCACAAGTTGCTTTAATGACTTTTCATAAGCTCAATGACCCATGTCTTGCTGCAGACCTTTATTGCCTATTCTGATTATTGTGAGTCAAAGTCATCCCGTTGTACACCAGAATTCGTGAGGTGTCGTAGTCTACACTGTCACTGCTGCGTTGCATCAAATTCACTATCCCGATTATTTGAGTAACTATTCTTCTCGGATTCGATGCCACCAAGTGCTTAGCATTTTCTAATTTGCTGTGTGCAGCACTAGATAGACCATCTTCCGGTGGTGTCAACAAGTCCTTTTTATACTGGATCTAGTGACGATGGCTAAGGCAAAGATGATACTTTCGGTATGGTTAATCTTTTGATGTAAAGCTGGCCCGCCATATTGAATTACTTTATTACTTTACATCTCTTCTAAGTCCTGGTCGATTTAGTCTTCTATTCTTGAACGGATCGAATTCTTGGCTAACTCCCGTTGATATGACGTAAATTGATATAAGGAAGAACGTATGATTTGTAACCGTTAAGCCTTTTTTCCTAAGTTCCGTTGTTATTCCCTAGCGGGACAAAGGTCCTCGACTACTCCAATTTACTGCCGATGTGTTACTGACCTGTTTGCCTATATACATAAGTCCTCATTAGAGATAGATACTATTAGACCAGAAAACTAAGATGTTTCGAAGACACCTATTAACGATTTATAATTCTTCTAGTAATGGTCACAAAATATCACCCTGTATGATTTCTCGATGGTAATAGAAATCATAAAAGTATCCCACTTCTGAGACCATTGTTAATCTTACACTTGGCTCTCTTTGAATTTCCAAGTGAAGTGAAGTTTCTGTGTAGTGATGGTAGAACAACAACTGCTTACTTCGAGAAAATAAAAAAAATCCAGGCAAAGTTATACTTTTAAATTTGTAATCCTTATATTACGCTGTAAATACTCTCTCCCTCTCTCTCTCGGTCTCTCTCATCAATCCTTATCATTATAACAACAATATACCTGACAGTTATTATATTAACAAGGCTGAATTTCTTTATGTTCTAATATTTTAATCCGTCAAATTTCTTTGTATTTTTATTTTTATTTTATTACATCCCACTTCTGACTCTTCTGAGTCCAATGTAAAAAAAAAACAAAAGCTTATCACAAACCTTATAAAACTTGTTACTATTTTATTAACTTGCTTATCAGTTTGAAAAGAAAACAAATATATTTTATGACGTCCAAAAGTATATCCCTTTCAGTGGACTCTATTCATTTGAATATCATAAAAATTTTGTATCCTCTTTTTTATTTTGTTGAATTTAGAAAATCCTATAAATTTTTAATTGCCATCAATAAATTAATGGCTTATACCGTTAGCTAGCTACTTTTCGTTTCGATTTGAAACTTTTATGTCCTCCTCATTCAAATGCACTTCAATTTCTTCTAAAGTCATCAACTTCAACTCCAACTTCAAAAAAAAAAAAATAGTAAAAACAAATAATAAGCTCTTCCTGCAACTTAATTTCTTCGTCTTCTTTGAAAGAAAAGCAAGGAGTAGTTCTTCTGGCAAAAGATTGTCTTAATTCGTTTCTTTTTTACTTTTTTTTCTGTTTTTCGTTTGTAAGAATTTTACCTCAAGACAGGGTCACTTTTCATTAGTCCTTAGTAAATAAATAAAGTGAGAAAGAAAGAGAGAGACAGGCAAGGAATTAAAGTTAAAGTTTTTTCACATCGCATTGACTTCATAGGCATGCAGTTGCTTAAAATGAGAGAAAAAGAAGAGATGTTAAGACTTCTATCAAAAGAAAATGTCATAGAACAAGTGCACACACAATTTGAAGACGTCATCATGGTAGCAAAAGTTTCTACTGTAACGCCCTTCGTCTTAGTTCCGTTTTACTTTTTCACAAAACTTTTGTAATAAGTTTGCTCTCTGAATTCAAAAAGTCCTTAAAAAACTTCTTCTTCTCTTTTTTTCCGGTTTTCTCTTTTTTTCAAAAATTCACGAAGATGATATGAACTTGAGGGTTAAGTTGGTGTTTTGTTTTTGTGATATATGTATGCAGAGGTAACGGTACATAGTTTTAATTATACAAAACGAAATTATAAGAACGTAAAAGCTAAAGGATATGACCTAACTAGTACCTCTACAACTGGAACTACACAGACTTCATGCAAATTAATTTTCTAACAATCTGTGTTGGTAAGGAAGTTGGCAAAAGGGTGTGGGTAGTGGGTGTGTCAGAGAGCGAGAGAGCGAACAACAACTCACTGCCCAGTTTCATGAGTGTAATTGTGTTTTCTGAAGGTATACACACTCGTACCTATTTACATTGTACATCAAGGATAATTCTCAAAAGAAGAAACAAAACCATCATCATCAGAATACAAAGAACACCAAGGAGAATAAGAAAAAGTGGGATAATATATGTAGGTATGAAGGTATCCTAGCCAGGATGCCAATTGAAGAAGAGGTACTCTCCTTGATGCAGATTACTAGATGCAAGGGAGTTCCCCACTCGGAACAACATTTAATGGACCAATTTAGTTGCACATTCTTTTGATTACACTCTCGTAGCCAGGTACTCACTGATCCAGGTAGCAGGAGCATCAAGTAAGGACGAAAGTCCATTTCGGTTATACATAACTACACAACCCCATACAAACATATACTCGTATAAAAATAGAAAATGATCATTCATTGTGTGTTGTGTGTGGTGGATCAAGGATATTTCTTTTTGCCCTATTTTGAATTTAAAGGAACAAGGACTCAACCTACAGATGTACAGCTTCCTAGTGCACAATTATTATAGATCAAAGGACCAAAAGGATAAGGATTCAATTTGCCCACTCAAACATTCCAACTGCTCGATGGGTGAGAGAAATTCGATTTTTCGAATTAAAAAAACACACTTGGTATTGGGAAAGACCTCCGAGCCGGAGACATACACACAATAGAAGAGAATAGAATCAGTCTCCGCTGCCCAATGCGCTTTGTGCCCCACTGCCGCCGCATGGTATATGCACTGTAAATCCAACGATTGTAAAGGATAATACTATTTTTGTTCACGAGGCAGGACGACCCATGCGACGACAGTCGACGGAGACGATTCGCGTGGTAAAAGCTCTAGTAACTGGCGATAGAACAGCTGGATAAAGTGAACGGGAAGATGGGGAATTCGTGGGTTCAGGAAAATGAATTGGCTTCCAACTAATTACATTTGCATATCTCCATGAATTAGTTAGATCTGTCCGATTGCAGGACAATTTGAAAAATGTTTATCCCGCAGAATGTAATGGCGATGGCATAGGAATGGTTGTTCCCAGCTCTTCCAGTATTCTGACTGAGTCAAGTTTTTCCTGGATGTTGAATGTTTTTTTTTCTATATACGTCCATATGCGGGAGAATAAGAGAAATAGAAAAAATGTGGTAAAGCGTGTGGTAAGACTGCAATTTGTTTTTTTTTTTTACTTCATTTGGAGAAGTAAGAATATTTATCACGATACCGCACTGCCTTACCGCACACAGTTCGGTGGGATAGTGGGTGAACATATGCAAAAAACAAAACAAAGTGAAAAAAATGAAAAAAAAAAATACAACAGAAATAAAATACGGAAAACCATAAAGACAGAGACTTTTATACACAATGTGGTTACAATGGAATTGAAATTAAAAATTCTAAAGAAAACGAAGTATAATTAAAACTTCCCGCTTTCACTGCAGCGAGCACTTCGGTTACCTTCGGAGGAAGGGAGTCAGTGATGTTTTTTTTTTTAATAAATATTTTTACTTTAAACAAATTTAAAAACGTGTATATTTTTAAACTGCCTAGTTAATACAAAATCGATATAAAAAAAACATAGAAAACATAGACCGGCTAAAATTTTTGAATTATCACCACTAATTATAGGTAAATTAATCACCAAGTAGCAATTAAATATGAAAAGTAAAGATGATACCAAGTTAGGAAGGAACATAGAAAACATCGCGCGTCTATTTACAATAGACAAATCAATATTTTACCATGTAAGTTGGCCTTATTTGATATTAAAATCCATTATGAAACATAGAAAACATTGAACAGAAGCATTGAAATGTTCAAAATACCAAGTTAGTACAAGGAACAAAATAAAAACATAGAAAATATAACAAGAAAAATAAATCACTATAAATGATTAAAACCCGTATGGAAGTTATAATTTAAATATCAAAACAAATTAACTAGTATTTAATAACAAGGTTTTAGACAACGGCCTAGTCATTGATAAAAAGCTCGGTTCCTATCGATCACCGAAATCAAGCATCAATGTGCGCGGTTAGTAGAAAGATGGGTGACCATTCGAAACCTACCGCGTGCTGTTGTCATGTGTTCTTTCTTTCTGTTGTTCTTTCTCTTCTCTGTCCTTCTGTCTTGTATTAATGTCTTGTGTTGTATCGCCTTAATAGCCTCAGTAGCTCAAAGTTAAGTGTCTCTACTCTGTACATTTATGTGCTGTGTAGTATAAAAATGTAATGTAATGTAATGTAACAAGGTTTTAGACAACGAAGGTTTAGAAAACCTTATTTTATATGAAGTTAGCACTAAAACTCAAGTAAACATAGACAAATCTCCACGAAAGCTACAGAACTCTCACGTTTTTTCTCTCAGTTCTTTTAAATCAATTTAATTCTGTGAAATTGTAAATTTTTTTTATCAAAGGAATACAAAAAACATAGAAAACATTTCACGAATAATTACAAATTTTAACAACTAATTCACCACTAAATAACAAGCGATTATTCGGTAGTAAAAAAATTCAAATGCTTTTTCGATTTCTTAAGGGATGCTTTCTAAGTTCATAGTTGTAATAGAAAAACATAGAAAACATTATCTCAATGTGTTATAAAGAAAACATAGAAAACATTGCATGAACAATATAAAATTATAATGACTTATGTATATCTAAAATTGGAAAACCTTAAAGACTTTCTAAACGCTTTTCCTGTTAAGCTTAAATAATTTCGTGTAAAGTAAGTAGGCAAAAAAAGAACATAGAATTCTTGTCTTGTGAATTGAACTTCTATAAAAAAAAGACGGAAATGTTTTTACAACTTCCGCTTAAAGCTGTTCATTTTTCTCACTTACTCCCAAGGTGCAAGCAATCCACACCATCTACAGACTTTCAACTCTGCAGATATTCTAAAAAGACTCTCGACCCTTAAATTTAAGACATTTGCTCCTAAACCTTACATAAATCGATGACGATTTTGGAAAAATTTACTCAACATAACCAAAAGCCTGATAAATTATTATCTTGTCCTTTCTCCCGATGATTTATGTGAATTTTTATTTTCTACACCGCACACAAAAAAAAGTAACATGGATAAAAAAAATTATAAAGTCCTTCTTCATTTCAGTCCGACGACCGACGAATTTAGCTGTCTCGAATTTACTATTTCCACTAAATTGAAACATAAAAAAGGACCCCATCAAATATTTTGTTTTCATTTTTCTCTTCTTTTCATTTTTATTAAATTTGTTGACATCCGAAAAAGCGGATTAAAATCGTGAAACATAAGCTTAGCCACACTGAGAGTAGATGTTTAATATTGTCGTCAACATAGGAAGATGAAGGATATGAATCTGCAACACATAAAAGGTGGTGCAAAATGAATTGTTCCTGCAGACGATGTTATAATTATACGTCAATCACATTTAACACTTGTCTCGTATTGATGTCAAACCATCTTGAATCTCAGCATAGTTACCATAAGAAATCTTGAGGAAAGTCCTGGAAAATGCTCTAAAACGGGCTGAAATGCGACAGCCTCTTGACGGGTATCATCTTTTTCACTTGACAGACAAAATTGATAGAATTCGTTATAAAGATTTCCGTCACTTAAAACAATTGGACGAATTATTTTGCACCACCTTGTATAATCAATCCATCAGCACCCATCTTAAAGAATAAGGCGCGCATCCAAGTTTGATAAATAAGGACCAAACCTGTGAATTATATTCGTTCTAGTTGTGTGATTTTATGTAGAACATAAAATGTATGTAAAAAAATTAAAAAAAGAAACAACAATTTTATCTGATTTTCAGAACTTTACCCAAAAAGACTGAAATCAAAAAATTTTCAGGATACAAATTTCATAGTATTGTTGTTTATAGCGCTTCTGGGTGAGTTATGCAATTTTACTGTTTTTTGTTTCTTTTTTTTCGCACTCACGGTCCCAGCAACAACAACAAGACATAATAAATAAATAAAATAAGGAAAAGGACATTAACATTGATAAGCAAAGGGATTCTTGTAGGATCGTAAAAACTGCAAAATAAAAAAATATCAAAAGATGAACCAGCAAAAGATGAAGATTTGTTTTGATTTTTCGATATAGCGAGAAGGTAAAGCCAACGAGACGAGGGGGGGGGGGAAAGGGCATGTCCTTTTTAAATAAGAAAAGAAAGCGGAAATGTGTTTTATGGGTCTCGAGCTGGAGATAGAAATGGAGATGGGAAAGAATTGAGGCTATGCGACAAATATAGAAACGGATGAAGACATAAACCTGATACTGATTATTGTGACCCATATGTTCAAAGGAATTCATTCGGGCGAGCATGATTTCTGATTTGGTTTTTGGACATTTTTATAGTTCAATAAAAAATAAGAAAAAAAACTGAATTGAATTGATGTTTTTTTTTTTGGTAAAAGGAAGTTTATGTTTGAGAGAGAGTTAAAATACTGCGGTAACCTACTTTGGGGATAAGTTGCATAGCGTTGTCACAGAATTGAAATGTGGCCTGTCTTTTGAAGACTTGACTTTAAATGGTAAATACTTTAATGTTAAGTCATAAGATCGTAAATATATAACATATAATATAAATTTTTTTTTGGAAAGTTGTATCTGAATCCATTAACTTCTTTCGCAATTTATCATACAACTTATGACTAAAAATTTAGAATGATTTTGATTGAAAAGTTTGACAATTCAAGAGAATTGGTGGACCTTTAATGTCTTTCGAATGACTACTTTTATTTCCATCTGCAGCGAAGATATCTTGGTCTAATGAAGGGTCAATCATTTGAGAAATTGTTAAAGTAAACAAAAGTAACTTATATTTTTCACTAAAAACTTTTCCAAAATTGATTAAAGATATGATCCATCAAAAAGAAAAATGATATATACCTACATTACATACATAAGTCGAAATTTGCCAATTTTAGGTTAATTTTACAGAGGAATCGCTCTTAATTTATGACAGTGATATTTTAAGACACTTCATATGTGGAATATGAGTTAATGGAATTTTATAAAATGTTCCTTCTTAAATATTTTAAAAACTTATTAAGTAAAAAACTAAATATAATATTACTTATTTGTGACCAATTGTGACCATTTCCAGATTTCAATTGAATTAAATAATAATAAAGACGCTTAAATGATTTTTAAATTTCCAAGCCTCAAAAAATTTAAAAGAAAACAAAGAATACGACAAAAATCATGATAAACTGCATAGAACTTCCAAATTTAAAAAGGTTTTTGTAGTTAAAAAAATTAGAAAATTAAAAAAACGAAAATGTCTGTTTTTGAGAGGAAGCTTTAAATAAAATAAATGACTAAGCTTGAAAAATAGAAAATTAGGTACCTATAAATTTCCAATTTTATGAAACGTATACTGTTTTTTAAACTCTTAAAACATTTGCGTATAAAACAACAAATATAAATAAAATGAATGTGAAATTTGAACCAAAAAAAAGTGTATGATTTTTTTTAAACAATCTTGCTTCATAACGCTTATACCCGTAAATTTGGCAAATTGTCAAGTTTATAAATTCAGTATATCTTCTCAGTAAAATAAGTTCGATTCCTTTCATGATAAAGAAGCTAGAATTAAACAAAACTTTGCACTTTTTGACACAAACATTGTTATGGAAATCTTTAAAAGGTGACTTTTGAGAACTTTACGCTCCTCGGTCAGTTGGATCTCTTTAAAGCCTACGAAAAACCTAATTCTTGTACATAGTGAAGAATTGACTGCCTCGGATTCTTCTGCACACTTTTACGGTCCGCTGTAATTTTTTCATCCAATCTTTTGTTTTTTGAACGTATTGTATTGGTCGTGTCAAATCGTTTAAGGTTTTAGATTCGACTATGTTTAAGCTAAAGATTTGACAGATGATAAACAATACAAAATGGCAGCCACATTCTATCAACGCACGTCAACCTACGTCAATTGAAAAACCTTTTCTTTGAGTTGAGAATACTCGAAGTAATAGAAACTTAATCTCACTCTGGCTTGGTTTTTTTGCTCGAAAGCTTTATAAAACATGCCAAGTTCAAAAGAATACAATACTATGTGAACCCAATTTTTTACGGAGCTTTAAGAGGAAGTCATTAAATTTTTGACTTCTTATAATGAAAATACACAAATTTGAAAGCTAAAAGCAAATTATCTAAAAAAAACTTAATTTTTAACTTTGATTCTCCTATTTTCATACTAAACTTAAGTTTTTGAATAAACATAAATTAATATACAACCCCTAAAACAGAACATAAACAAAGCTTTTCTGACATTTGTAAGCGTTTGTATTCCTTTTATTCTATTTCAATTTTTCAAATGATTGCATAGGTCTTTTCATTGAATATTGAATTCATATTTTAAAACACTAAAGTAAAAATGATTTTTTTTTTTAAAGTTTAATAAGAATTCTCACTTTTGCCAAAAAACTTTACAATAAAATTCAAACTGAAGGTTTTTGTGTCAATTGAGTATACTTTTTGTAATTAATTCTTTTGCAATTATTGTTTTTTTTTAGCAAAGTTTTCAAATCCTTGAATATTAATATTCCTAAGTTTAAAAAAGTTTTCTTCAATTAATCCGTGTAAAATCAGCTAAAAATGATAAGTCCTTTAATTTCCAACTCGTTTGCTTGTTGTTTAGTTGGAGTTGTTGTGGTCACATAAGTTCCGGGTCTTGACGAGCATTCGAACCATTAATTTATTCATTTATAGTAATACAAATTGCTCCTCTCCTTGTAACTGATGGTATTCAATGTTGGTACTTTTCAACTTCAGTTAAAATTCCAAGGAAAAAAAATCCTTCTCCCCTAAAATAATTTTCAAAGTAAGTCGACCAACAACATCGACATGAACATCAACAACGTTAGCACTTTTCTGTGTTTGTCTTGTTTAACATTAATCACAGGCCATTACAACCATCAATATTGGCCATAAAAATAAATCCAAAGCCAATATACATACATATATAAACCAACATAAATAGCATAAAGAAGAAGAAGGAGTATAAGTTCCCAGTCCCATTTATTCTTCTTAAATGTAGGCTTAAAACCAAAAAGTAATCATTTTTGTTTTTTCTCGGGCAATAAAACTTCACGCAAATTATAAGAAACAACAACAAACAAGAAAAGAGACAAAAATCCTTGTTTCGAACTTTTCTCACTCATACTGTTATTATATGCCCATACTCACAGTAGCTAGGTACCTACTGTTACAGTTGCAAAATGGTATACTATATAGAACTGGCGTAAGACAAAAAGCTTCTTATCAACTGTACATAGTATAGCTGAAGACCAAAGGACGACGAAAAAGAAGAAGAAGAAGAAGAAGCTGAAGAAAAACAAAAGAAAACCAACAGAACAAATATAATGATGGTGGGATTTTCATTTTTGGTTTTTTGTCCTTGCGACACAGTGGTTTGCTGATTCTGGTTTTGGTTTTGGTTTTTGGGTTCGATTGTAATCGTATAACGTTAACGTTACGTTACTGCGGTAAGACGAAGTAGCCGACGAATTGGTTCTGATGCGGTATAGCGGTATATGGATGTCCTTATTGGTTTTTGGTCTATACTCGTATGTATGTAGAGGTAGTATATGTCTTGCCATTTTGGTGTATAGTTTATCCCTATTAACGCCTCAATAAATCCACAGTGTCAGGGTTATCGTTGTGTATGTAGGATGTTCAACCCCCTTTCTCTACCGAACTTTTATACTCCGACAGCCGACAGGACATGTATGTAGGTGTACAAAATACAACCGAAGCAAAGCCAGCCCAGAGGCAAGGAAAAGATACAGATCCATGGACAATATCCTTGGTTATCACCATACAAAAGATTATTTAAGTTTTATCCATAAATTTTGTCGACTAATTCGGCTATAATCTGAAACAAATTATCGAATTAGCTGGTCCTGGTTCTAGTCTTGGTCCTGGTCCTATATATACATTAGGTACATATGTACCATTACGAGTAGGTATATCCTGCCTGATGATGGTCCTGTGGATGCGTTGTTTTACAGCAGCAAGTTCTTATATTATATTATTGGAAACGATATGGTTTTGGATATGGCAATGGTCTTGGCTTGGAGGAGGGCGTCAACACCGCACCGCCAACCCGAGCCGCCACCACCACTCCGTGGAGTTGAGTTCTGTGCAGTGTTGGAAAATCTTTACGATATCCTTCTAAGGAAACATATACTATATAATAGTAATATTAAATTAGAAATTAATGATACAGAACATTATTTTATCAGCATTCTTGTTTGTTTACTTGTTTTCTCTGGTTATTATTTTTATATCCTTTTTGTATTTCTATATAATTTTTTTTTTGTTTAGTTCCGTTTTTGGTGCCGTATTTCATATGGTTGCCTCCTTGTTGCAGATTTATGAAGCAATAAAAACACAGATTGTTGCGCGTTATGGTTGTTTATTTGTATAGTTTTGTTTTTGTTTTCGTTTTGTTTGTTTGTATTAGTTGCAGATGTTATTGACCTACAAAAGAGCTATTAATTGTCCTTCTGAGTTGGAGATAATTGATGAGAAAAGAGAGAAAGTTTTAATTTTTTATTTGCGTAGAAAAGAAATTGAAATGTATAAATGTGTTAAATTGTACTCGTAATGGTAGGACTTTAAGCATGATTTAATGGCATAAAATATGGATTATGATCTAAAATATCCAACAGAAATGCTGATTTTATTTAATGAATGATCTGAAAATTTATCGGTTTTTGTGAATAAATTTTAATCCATATTACTGAAAAAATGTTTCACAGAAAAAAATTGAAAACCCGTCTTAAAATTAAGTTTAAAATGTTTTTTTTTTTTTGGAAATAACTCCAAACTTCAGTTAAATGTAGGTACTAGTAAAATACTTTGGAACCCAGTAAAATAACCTATAATTCTAAAAAAGACTGTTAATCGACAAAGTATAATATCAATTGATTAAAATATCTCCTAGACCTAGATGGTTAATTTGTACTGGAAGAAATCTAAAATGTTTCTTCTAAAATATACTTTGGAAACATCTCGAAACTGAAGGAAGTATTTTGTATCCAAGAAAATGTCTTTTGACCAAGACAAATTTGTCGTTAGTCTACAAATTGTGCTATTTCGTAATTCAATTGACTCCAATACCTTTTCATAAAAAACAAGAAAATCTGCGTATGCTTAAATATCTCATTTTTGAGCAAGTTGTGCAATAAATACTTAGAAATGAAGAATAGTAAGACTGATAAAATAAAAAAACCAATGGTCGAAAAATTAGAATACCTCGTAATCCAAAATATATCAAATAATTCGGAGCTGAAAATGTGACTTTTTTGACAATATGGGAGTTAAACACCTGTCCTCGAATGTATGACATTCAAATTGAAGGTGAATAAAAGTCTAAAATTTCGGAAGTTAAGGTGCATTTTAGGAGTTAAGACCAAATATCTCTTATACTTACTTAATCAGGCTCCCGATCCATGAAGGATCTCTGCCTGAGACACGATGGCCTTCCATCCTCTGCGATCCCGAGCACGTTGCTTCCAGTCATCTAGACCAAGCGTTCTGGCATCCGCGATGGATTGGTCTTTAAACCGTAGGTTCGGTCTTCCTTGTCTCCTCGAATCAGGTGGCTGGATTCGAAGATACTCTTAGCTGGAGCGTTGTTGTCCATTCGCTCGATGTGGCCGAGCCAATAAAGTCGGCGTGTTTTAACTTTTTTGTCCCCATCTTTGTACAGCTCACAGAGTTCGCGGTTGTATCTTCTCCTCCATTCGCACACAGGACCAAATATCCGATGAAGAATTTTTCTCTCAAAAGAGCCCAATAGTAACTCTCCCTTTCTGCTTATCGTCCAACACTCAGCACCATATAGCAGGACTGGCAGTATAAGGGTTTTTAGAGCAAGCATTTTCTCTTTCGAGAGAGGAGTTTTGAACCCATTTGTTTTGCTAAACCGAAGTAGCAGTGGTTTCCTAGGGTAATTCTTCGATGTGATGTTAACTCCGAGGTAGATGAACTCCTTAAATACTTTGAAGTAACTGCTATAAATAGTGACGTTGCGTCCATTTCGGTGGATGGATGTGCTTTTGTTTGTTGATAGCAGGTATTTTGTCTTGTCCTCGTTAACTTCAAGACCAACTAGTTTCGTTGGTCTTTTCCAGAATCTGTCTGAGTGTGAAGATTTGGTCTATAGTCGATCTACCGGGCCGGAAGCCACACTGGTATTTGGAAGCCAAATATCTCATTAGTCTTGAATTGAAAACATGCTACAAAAGTCAAATACTTTTTGAGAAAGGGTACCAAAAGTTTTTCCTAGCCTATTTGTATTTATAAGATAAAGATTATCTAATCATTAAGAGTGTTGTAAATAAAATGGAACCCTGTGGTACACCATTTAATGCATGAAATTTTCTGGTCGTGGAGTACTTAATATGAAAAATGAAGTCATATGAACACTAAAATGTTAATTTTTGGAATATTGTTTGTTGAGTGAAAGTAAAACAAGAAGAACGTAAGTTAATTACATGAAATAGTTTTCACGAGTTGATTGTAAATTCAGCTGTATACAATTTTGTAAGGTATCATTTATCGTTTTTTTCCGAATTTTTGTTTGGAGTGCCGAACTCTGGTTAATGTCAATCTTTATTTGATTCAAAAACTATCAAAACGACTCATTGTACTTGCCCAAAAACTTCCTATAGCCCATTATAATATTATGAAATCAAAATAACGAAACAATCAAACTAAAATCTTCGAAATGCTATTTAAATTCGACCTAATGGCAGGAAAATACTGCGTTCATCATCATTTTTGTCCAGCTATTAAGCCCAAAACGAAATACTCCCGTCATTGCCCAAAATGTTTTTCTAAAAGCCAAAATAATAAATAGATGTTTAGTTACCCATGTCGTTGCCAATTTGCAATAATGATTATTTCATTTAATATATAGAATTCTCCCCCTTGGCCTTCGACACCCTTCTCATCGTTTTCTGTGGTGATTTCACTTTCATTCCATCATCCATTAGCATCATATCGCACCAGCAGAATCAGGACGTACCATCATCCTATGTCCTTTTTTGTGTGTATAGGGAATTATATTATATTTTTTGTATCTTCCCGTAGTTATAACAAAACAAATTTCTCTTTCCCTCTTTCTCTTTTTCTGTTTTTGTCTTTCGTCCTTTGACCGAATGACTTAAATACGCTTTGTACATTTTTTTGCACTAACAAGACAGAAATGAGTAACCTCCTTTTTTGATGATATAATCAGCACAAATTATTTCTTGGCTCATTTAACCCTTTTATTTTGCCCATCATCATCATCATCGTCGTCGTCGTGTTCGTTGTTGTTGTCGTCATCAGGGGTACTGGGGAGGGGCATTCATATAGAAGAAACTACTCTAAGAGAGTCCTTTTACTTTTCTTGGGTTTCTTCTTTTTCCTTATCGTCTTTGCCTTTCTGATGTCTTGTCCCTATTATGTTTTTTTCGATCTTTTTTTTTAATTTTTGGAGGAAATGATGCCTGTCCATGACCTCGCTGTTTCTTGTGTGCAGTCAATTTTGGTTACTATCATCATCCTTTTTAGGGGTTCCCAATGCGCACACTGGTCCTATAAATAAAAATAAATTTTATGTCATGATGATAAGAAGACAAAGCACCTAACCTCAATCATCCCTGACGTTTGGAAAAAAAACGTCAAACAAAAAAAAATGCGACCTCAGAAGGACGATAATCATCAAGGACGCACCAGCAAAACCACCAGCCTTTCTATCACAAGACAAAAAAGGAGAAGAAAAAAAAAGGAACCAACATCGCAAAATTATCAAAGACACATAAGAAAAGAAAAAAAAAAAACCTAGAAGACTCAATGAACGTAAGAAAATAATAAAGGACGTCCGCACTTTGTGTCACTAAGGAGAAATGAAATTATGGACAACAACCCTCGTGAGAGGGATGTAGTGGGGCCGTTGCCCTTAACATCCCACTGAAGAAAGACAGGAAGGCCGAAAAAGAGACAAAAGAAAAAATATAAATCATAGATATTAAGATGCTACGGCAGGATAACATTTTCCTTTTTTTTAACAAGGTTATCTCTGTGTGATGGTTATGGTTCACATGGTGGGGTGCCTACCTAATCGTACCTACATACATTTCGGTGTCCTTTGTTTGTGTTTCTTTTTTTTTCCTTCTTTACACTTTCATTTCTTTTACCTAATTTTTGTTAAGAGAAACAAATATATAGGATGACAATCGTGATTACCTACCTACAAAGATAGTTGAATTTATAAAGCAAAATTCACAAATACACACACAGAAATGTGGAATGACACGACACCACTTTGATAGGTCATCATCTTAGGATGAAGTTTTGTAAAGTGGTTTGATATGGGGGTGGAAAATGTTCTCTAAATTGACTTTAAAATGTTCAAAAATTAGCTTTGACATTGAAGAGCTTAAATGACTGAATAAAGGAGAGGGGGGTCATAAGTTATATAAGGGCTCATTTCTTGATAATAATGACAATGTAAGTTTTTATTACATTTTTTCTATAAGAAATATTTACGTTTAAATAACTACCTTATAACAAGGACTTAATTTAAAATAAAATTCATGACTTAAACTCACGTAATCGTAAAGTTTTCATAAAATTCTTAGATTTATTATATAAAAAAATGTCAAAAAAAAACATAACACAAACAATAAAGCAGAAGTTTCTGAAGACTTTCATGTAAATTACACAAGTCAACCTCAAAAAAAAGAAAAAAAGTGCGTATACGCCTCGATGTACATTTATGGTGTTGTTGATGTTTTTCCCAAGGTAAAAAGTTACAAAGTTAATTTTTGGAACCTTTTGAAACAAATAATACAAAATCAGTTTAAAATTTAATTATTAACACACAAATTTAAGATTATAATTTTATTAACTGTACAAAACGCCTACAAGGAAAAATTGTAAATTATAGATAAAGGTTTTAAACTTTCTTAAAATTAAATTGTGTATAATTTTTTAACACAAAGAGCAGATAGCCTTGTCTGCTACTACTCTTGATCCTAATTTGTAACACATTTAAATACGTTATTGATAATAAATATGTAATTACAAAAAAAAATTATACAAAATGAATTAATTTTTTTTAATTTATATTTTTTTATCAATAAATATATTTTATTATTTTAAAACATTATGTTTATGATTCATTTTTCTCCTTTCTTCTATTTTCAGGTGAGTTATTTGATAAATTTCCCCCAAGAATATAAAACATTCGATTTAAGGTAACAAATATTAATGTTCGTGTATTGTTCAACCTTTATTTCCAAAACTTTAAAAATATTTTCTTTCACAGGGTTTATTTTTCGTTAATATTTTCTATAACAAAGTAATCCTTTAAGTTTCCTTAAACCGAAATATTTGTGCCTATAAAAAATTCTCCTACATTTTTTACGAATAAAACTTCTCTAACTCCGAAATGCTTCACTTATGTCTTGTTTGAATCTTTAACGCTGCACAATTCTATTCAGAGCTATAGTTTTATTGTTATAAGAATATTCAAAATCATTTTTGAAATAGTTAATCTATAGGTACTCAAAAATAATAAAAATACAAAAATGTTGTAAATGAGATAATTTTGAAAAAAAAACTTATATTACAGTATGAAAGTCCTAAAAAATGGCAG
Source organism: Scaeva pyrastri (assembly GCA_905146935.1). Taxonomy (NCBI): domain Eukaryota; kingdom Metazoa; phylum Arthropoda; class Insecta; order Diptera; family Syrphidae; genus Scaeva; species Scaeva pyrastri. Next base: position 59,078,755 of record LR989927.1, read on the forward strand.
TTACAAACATCAAGAAAATTTAAAATTTTTGGCTAAAATTAGTTTTCTCTAATTTTTTTCTGCTTTAAGTAAGGCATGCTTACGAGTACAGATTGATTAAATATTTTGACCTTATTATCTAAAATAAAATTCAACATTATAGGAGACATTTTTGACGTTTTATTAGATTAAAAGCTTTAATGTTTTCCGAAACATCACGAATGTATCTACCTAATTTACATTTTAATATTTATGACATTATTTGCTTTTATTTTTGCTGATTAAATAAATAATCCTTTAAATTGAACATCACCAACAAAACAAGAAAAAAAAATTATGAGGTTTTAAAATCCCTAATTCTTTGCATTCTAATGTGTGCGAAATCTGATCGAATGAAAATAAATCCGTGCTACTTAGCGCACTTAATTTATTACAAATTATAAAATTATAGAAAATTCAAAACCAAACAAAAAATAGAAAAAACTGTAACAACATCCACAAATTTTATCCTGATTATTATCAACCAAAAAAAAAAAAAAAAATTAGACGAGTTCACAATTTAAATGACCAAATAACTGAATATCTATGAAATATATTTTTGTGTACGAATTTGCTGGTAATATAATCTTTCCATCTCACACCTTTTTGTGTGGAATTAAAAAACGAAAACAAAAAATAAAATACCACGCATAATGATAATAATAATTAAATTAATTGATTTGCCAAGTTGATGTTTTTCTGCCTATTTGAACTCATTGATATAGTGAGTCGTGAGTGTTGTTACGTTTCAATGGTTTAATGGTTTATTTTTTTGTAGTACCATTTTTCACACCACCCACTATGCGTGCGTGGCCATTTAATTTGAATTTAAATAATTTATTTCGATTTTTTAAATTGTGAAACTGACTCTAACCATTTTTGTGTCGGTTTTCTGTTCGAATACTCACTTTGGTGTTTGCAATTTACTCGATTGAGTGCATTTTGAGGTACAGAAAAAAATGTATATACAAATACACACATATAATAAGGACATTCATTCAATTAATATGTGAATGTACAGATTCAAATATGGATTTTGACAATATATACGTTACATGTATTTATACAGTAAAGAGTAAAAGATATAAAATGGAAAATTAATTTATGCGATTTATAGAAATTGTGAAGTGGCATAAAATTAATTAATTATAATAATAATAATAGTATAGGATATAAATGTCTCTATTGAGGAAATGAAGAGTTCCTGACATGTTGACCTCAAGAGTTCAAAAATAATTTAAACTGAAGTGTATCATAGATGAACAGATACAGTATCTATCTTTGTTTCTAATTTTAATGTATCGTATTTATGTTTGTGTGTGTAAAATTTATTTATATTATAATATCTATTAAATGTTTGGAAGGAATCAAATTATAGTTTGTAGTTTTTTTCAAAAGTTTTACAAAAGATTCTCAATTATTTGATGATGATTTTAATTTTATTTTCTGAACTCATTATAATTTTATTTGAAATAAAAATCTCCTTTTTTTTACCTGAATAAATGTGAATTGTATGAAGTTTAAGTCATCAATAAGCAGTAAAAATAACAAAACTTTCAAATATAAAACAAAAAACAATATTGGCCATATATGGCTGCCCTGTGGAACTCTTTAAATTATATTTAAATTGGTGGAAATTGTTCTTTAATAATAAAAATCATTTGTTTTTGATGCCGCTTTAATTCTCGATGGAAAAACTGAACAGCCAACTGAATTGCCCATATTTTACACAACACTCAGCGAACTCGTATTTTGGAGAGTTTTTATCCATCTTTAAAAGGCAATTAAAAATCGTAAGATTTTTTTATTTAAAAAATTCCTCAGTTGGTGTAATATTTTACGAATACCTTCATGGTACCAATTTCAGGACTGTTTGTTCATTTATAAATTTTGGGTGCTACTAAAAGTGTTGATTTAAAGTTTGTAATTTACGCTTCTAGTGTCAAAAAACTCAATACTTTTTTCTAGATATTCTTTTGATATCTTTTCTTTTTGTTGAAATCAGGATCATTCTTTAAGTCCACTGAGATTCATTTCGTCATACATTAGGTAGTAATATTGAATTGTCACTTAAGTTAACCTGAAATTTGTACACGAGTTGCACTTTCACATCAAAGTGTCAAAGCTTATTTAGGCAGAAGTAACTTTAAGGCTCCTTTTATGACTATAAAACTTGGTCTAAATGTGTATCTACAACTTAAAATTTTCCCTTTTTTGCCCAAAACTTTAAAGAATTCAAAAAAGAAGATATCTTTGACTACATCGCCATTGAAATCAATAGCAAATCGAACATACAACAAAATTTTATTCCCCATTGAGCATTGATGTATTTATAATAGTGCTGCAGGTTTAAATAATCAAGAATCCAACCATTTATTTGTCAATAACATGCCAAAATTATACATAAATCGAACACTTATCAAAATTTCAATTTAGAAATACTAATAAACAATATAAAATGACGCTACTAGGCAATGTCCCTATTCCTGCTCCTGATGATGATTCTGAATGAATGAATATAATGTACGTTATGTGTGTATATATGTATAAGGGTATGTGTTTGTTTATATTGTAGTTAAAATTAGGATACCATAGATGACTAAATTAATATTGAAATTCAATCAATTTAAACGGCATTCTCATTTATTTCCAACTGCTTCAAGGATTGTTTCATAATCATATCTATGTGTATATCTACGATAACTTAAACTAAAGTTTATAGGTAGATATAGAAACATGCTAATTTTGTGGACATAATTGAGCGATGGAATTGCAATGCTCACCTTCAATTTATAGCAAACATTGGACATACATACATACGTACATATCTGGGAGAGTGTATATGTTATAAGTACTATGGAATTATAATTAAGTGAAGTTTGCAAACCCAATTAAATTTAAAGGCACTAATAACATCTAATAATACCCATGCCATGCGAGAAATCAAATATGTACAAGGTGTCGCAAAATAATTCATCCATAAAACGATTTTGGACAGGACAGCCTTAACGAGAACCCTTACAATTTTGTCTGTTAAGTCTTAAGTCTTTCTTTAAGGGCTGTTGTTGTTTTCTTGTTTCAAAAAGCCCTAAAGAATTAACCTGTCATGAATAAATCGGTCAATCTCGTTGGCCATTCTAGATCCTTAAAACGGGGCCTAAAATGGCTTCGTTCACAATATCCATGACTCGTGCTGTGTGTTCGTTTCTACCGTATTGTTGAAACTACATGTCCGTCCACCAAGCCCTGCTCATCCAATTCCGGCAGTCGTTTATTAATGACCGTATTTCTGATGTCCTTAAAGAAATTCGGTCCAATAACTCTTCTTTCGTTAAATCCACGCTTCAAAGTGGCTCCGTGATTTTGAATGGATTTAATGACTCACAAGCAAATTTTAAATGTCACAGAAACGTACATCTTTTCTGATTTATGCAACCAATCAAGTTGGAATGCGCTCCTAGATCAATGTCTGATAATATTCTACACAAAATCGTCCTTGTAGTTTCTGAGATTGAAAACGGTTCTATATCTATACGAGAATATTGCAGCTGTGAAGTTAAGAAATGTCACATTCAATTGACGTAAGACGCCATTTGAAACATCTTCCTATTTGGTGATTAATTTTGCTACACCTTATCTACATATATAAACTAAGGATTAGACTTATAAAGTGGCGAGGAACGTGGGACGAGAATTAAGTGTGATGATGTGTGTTTGGTTTTAGATTGCGATTAGATCTCTTCCTGCACTCTCTGTCTCTCTGTGAAATGTAATTTGCTAAAAGGGTATTTTTTTGCGCTTGTTGGTCGACTTATTGATATACCAAAGTTGTCGTCACGCCGCCGCCACCGTCCTCGCTGTCCTGTCAACAACTTTTTTCAAATACAAAAAAAAAATCCTTTCAAATATAAACTCATGTTTCCCTGGTCGATGGGTGTTCCACCACCAATCCAATTATTTATTTTACCATTTTTCCCAACATGTGCACTGAATAAGTTAATGAATTAGGTTAATTTGGCTTAATGTACGATTACACTGAGCGGATTAAAATTGATACCCACCACTCCTCTTGACTGAGGTGCATTGCACCGGTGAAAGCTGACGACACAACCAACGACGGACACGACACGGCGACGTATATTTACCAAAAGCCCAGTTGCATTAAGGACATTCGGTATTATGTTGCTGTTGTTGCATCGCTGCTATCCAATAATCGCTCGCTCGCGCGACAAGATAAGTAAATAATTGAACCAAACATTGGACTTTGGCCCTGGCCCTCATCACCACCAACACAAACAAAATTTATCCTTTTTTCGTGGTGTTGTTTTTTTTATGTTTAAAAGTTCGTTTTGTCCAATGGCTTGTGGAGGAGGAAAAATTGTGATCGCATGTGTAATTTGAATCGACAGGATGTTTTTATTTTGTTTCCATGTTTGTAAATTTTTATATCTACTCGTTTACTATTTCATCCAGGAGGCAGCTATGAGTTACATGAGTGTCAAAAGTCTGTTGTATTGTTAATATAATTTGTGCACGTTTTAATTTTTTTTAACTATGGCTTTGACAATAACAACAACAACAAAATCACACGTGAACAGACCAAAAAAGGAACAACCAAATTATTACCTATATATACATAAAATTAATAATCTCTTCAATTGCACTCTCTTTCTGAATGTGTCCACCGAGACATGTAATAACTATTATTATTATTACAGGATACAATTCTTGTGCACGTTTAATATCATCCATATATCCAGATATTCACACACGGTACACAGTACACACGACGTATGAGTAAGGAAAAAAAAGTAAAAAACGAAAAATCGAAAAATCGAAACAAGCGAGGGCACTATGCCATCAGCACGCACCAGACCATAAGGATTGAAAATTGTTGTTGCATTTTTTTTTTTTTTTAATGATGAATGAACATACTTTTCCCGGGAAAACAAAAAAGAAAAACCGCATGAAATGACATTTTTTTTTTCATTTTATGCGATAATAGGTAGAATATGTGTTTGTGTTGAATGCTTGTGAAATAAAAGAAGCAATCACAGTTAAAACAACACACATCACATAGGCTTTTCTGGGGAAATGCAATATTTAAGCCAAAAGATGAATTTCCCCGATGCGCTTTTGGTGTTTTTCACATTTTCTGGATGTAGGGAGATAGGATGTAGGTATCAGAATGTACAAAAGAGTACAATGACTCCCTTTTTACCTGATGACTATTGAATGGGTCTAGTGCCAGACACTATAATTTTACTGCTTGAACTTTGTGCTGTTCCAGTTCCATTAGAGTGGTTCAAAATAGTCATAGTTTTTATTTTTGAAATTTATAGAATATCATTCAAAATGATCATTGGCAAATTATTTATACACGTATATACTTATACCTGTATATATCTAAATTGAATACTGTACGAAAAAGGTGCTGACAAATTTCGGCATCTTTTATTTATTGTTTTTGCCGTATTTATAGTTGGGCATGGTTTTTTGAATTGTGTGTTGGTTTCAGAGTTGAGGCTATATCTCGCAGAAAACAGATTTGGTTTTCATTCCAAGAACCTGCCTCAATGCATATAAATTGAGGTTATAAATTGTTAAATAAACCTGCCAACCTTTTTCCATGGAATAATGGTTTAAATTTGATTTTCAAAATCGTGGTTGAATAAACTGTTTCAAAAAAGTTATTTAGTATCGTAAATTTCTTGCGATAATGACTCCATCTTCCTCCATAACATTTTATTTCAGTTTAAGCAAGTACAAATCGTTCTTTTTGTAAAGAATCTTTCAAGTCTTTGTCTTGTTTGAGTTAGTTCACGAATAGTTCGTGAATCTTCCAAATTTTCATCCACATACAGTTTGCTGCTATGCGAACTCTTCACATGTCCAAATAGCGCTTAACCTCTACTGAAATCCTTTTTCTTTTGAGCAAGTTCACATACAGTTTGTATAAGTTTTATTCAATTTTATCAAAAAATATTATATAATTTCAAAAGTTTATAAATTGGTTGAAGGTAGATTGAATGGCAGTTTTAGCTGTTTAATTTTTAAACGTCAACCATCTTATTCAAAGAAATTTTCGGTTTTCGCTTTGTGAATCCATCAGAAGAATTTAGTTAAAAACATAACCTTAACGAACTTGAACTTTCGAAAACAAAAAAAAATATTTACGGAGTAAAGACACAGCACCTAAGCACCTAAGGCCATTAGATGATACCACACAAAAGTAAGTATCAGATGGTTGCCTTTATTTTCGGGCTGTTTTTATTCCTATCCAACATTTTAAAACTCTACCCAGTATACCAACAACATGCTCATCTGATAGTTATGGGATTTCCAAAAAGAAGAAAAATGTACTTAATCATTTTTCAAATTGTTCAAACTTATGTTCCCATAATAACTCCGCAAAGCAAGTCGAAAAATAGAAAACCATAAAACACTCGTAACATCAATTATTTCCAACAAAATTATAAACTTCCTGGACCTGACACTGTCTAGCAAAATTAACTTTACATTCGATCTTCTACCTCCATGTCCACACTCACCTAACCCTTTTCACATTTATCTTATTTTGTCATAAATCACTATTTACACAATAATTAAAGCACAAACCCCTTTCTTTGTTCACACATGACATATACCCCCCAACCCCCTAGTTCACTATGCACAAATGTTAAGAGAGTTCATCAAAAATATCCAGGTAGACCACAAAATTCAATTAGATTCCCATATTTACAAAACAAAAAACAGACATAATAAACATAGCTTTTCCTTGAACCTTTTCCTATGAACACACCCACAATTTTTCCACCCCTCTCAAACTCAAAGGACACACATCAGAGGATGCAATACAAAATAAAAATAAAAATAAAAATACCTCCACCGTGGTTTCGTTTCGGTTTTTGGAGTGAAAAATGAGCCGATTTTCTATCTCTGCACTAATTCATTTATTTCTCTCATAGATTTTTTTTTTGTAATACATATACTCATTCTCGTATATCTTTGATGGCTAAATCCTACACCAATACCAAAAAAAGAAAAAACACGAATTAGTAGAGAAAAAAAAAAGCAGGAGAAATACAAAACACAATTCATCATCATCGGCCAGAGGGATTTTAGTTTGACATTTGGTTTTTAACTTGTTCCTTTCCTGTCGCCCAAAGGGGGTTCAGTTACTCTATACTTTTTCGTATGCGCCCGTGGGTTGTAGGATAGGTAAATCACCCCTTGCTTCGGAGACGCCGAGCCGCCGAAGAGAGATGGGTTTTTTTGAAGTCAAATTACTGTATTGCTGGTGTTATGTATATGTTGTGTGTTCTTTATCACTTTTTTATTTATTATTGTTTTTGAAAAATTTCACTTCAATTGGATGTGCAATTTTTCACATTTTTTTTTTTTTTTTTGTCATGTGAAATGTTGAAGCTTCTCGGTGGTTTATCTGCGTGAGCTTTTACAAGGTAGCGGAAAATGAATCACCCTATCGGGAGTTGTTATAGTTCTTTGCAAATGGGTTCGTCCGTCAGACATATTTGGCATTTGTGAACTTGACATCAGTTGAAGTATACAAACAGGTCAACAGTCAAGTCATATTCAATATCAACAACGAAAATGACGATTTGTATCAAAAGTCATCAGCGAGTGATGTGGTGCATTTCTAATTTTGTCAAAAATCACGAATAGTCATTTCATTATTGACAAAACCGGGTGACTAATATTGAGCCACCTTGTTCTAGATTCCCCCGGGTATACACTAAAAAATGTCAATGTTGTCTAAGGACGTTTGTGTAATATTTTTTGTTTCGTTAAGTTTCCTTTCTCTGTCTTTATTGCTGTTCTAATAAATGACCTTCGTGAAAAATCATTTTGGTTTTTAACCATTTGTTTAGGCATATTTTTCTTTTTTTGATTGCCACCCCTTGCACATCCCACTTTTATGCATGATGAACAAAAAAAAAAGAATAATGGTTATTCATAAAGCAAGATTTGTTTGGGGATTTTGTTTTTGTTCTTCTTTTTTTTTGGTTGAAGAATCTTTATGTTCGAGTGTGGCGATGTAGATTTTTCCAACTATTGATTCACAAGCTCTGTTTTGATCCATATATTAAATTAAATTCAAAAAAAATCCTGAAAGGGAAAATGATTTATGACCACCAATGACCGAAATTGATCAAAAATAACAAAACAAAAAAAATTGTTGACATTTTTTGGTCTGCTGTTGTGGTATAAGTTTGCTCTACATTTGACATATGTACATACAAACATATGTACCAACCTACCTACTAGTTGGAAATTTATGAAAATATATTTTGTTTTTTATTTTTATTTGACAAGGATATTTCCACAGAAATATGTATTTGTTTTAGAAAAATTGTTTTTTCTGAAAAAAAAAAAAATGAAAATACCAAATGACAAATGTCAAACTGTGCTGTGATGAATTAAAATACAGATAAAGAGATGGATGACCTTCGTTAACATTTTTAATGGATACGTTTGGTTGAATCAAATTAAATTTAATGTCAAACAAAATCTTAAATGTCATTCTCCAACATCGCGGAGTTAAAACACTGCTTCTTTACAACCAATGTGGTTTGCCAAATATTGACTAACTACTCGAACATGAAACATTTTTCAGTGATTTTGCCATTTTGTTTTTAACCACGTCTGTCGAAGCTGTTCAGTCATACTTATGTCAAATCATTATAAAAAGTATATCGACTTACGGGCTTATCAAAACTACAATATTCGTCATGGTTACAATACCATAGGCACATAAGCTCAAAGTCAATTCTCCAAAACGAGATCAATTTAAATGGAAATCAATCTGTCAAATTTTGCCTTTGGATTGCACGATAACATATGATAGTGATTTTTGAGAATCTATAGGAGTAGCCTGTTTGCTCTTCGAACTAAAATTTGAAAACTTTTATATCGAAATTCAAGCTAGGTTTCAATAAGCTCAAACCATTCTAAAACCTCATAGTACATGACCATCAACAGATCCATTTAAGCGTCTTATTTTGACATTCAAATAATATTCTATTCCAAATGTCACTTCGAAAAGACCGACGACACCTAGAAGACTCTCTAGAGTTTCGGTAAAATTAATTCTCAAATGCTTTTTAAGTCTCTGTGGCCAGCCCTACTAGGTAATTGCTTGAAAACGTCTCCACTTTTGTTTAGTTCCTACTACTTGTTTAGCTAACATCCACATTAGAATTATTTTTCTGTATCAATTGTATTTTTCTGTATGAATCTAAATTCCTTGAGTAAGTCTTAAGTTTCAGTAAAATTGCTTCAATGTGGTAAAGACTGGTAGGACAAGGTGCAGGTAGAATCGTTAAACCCACATCTTTGAAAACTCTGTTTAAAATGTCGATTTAAATTTTCGCCCAAAAAATCTCATTTTTGATGCAGCTATACTAAAAAAGATAAGTTTAAATTTTTTCAGCTTAACTATAAAACTTTCCTTAAATCCAATTTCGAAAATAAATTTAACCGCTTTGCCTTAATTTCTATATCACTTATACCATAAAAATTCCACATATAGCGAGGCATTGTGAATTTTTACTTCTATTATACTCGTTTTTTGTTGGCTTGTTTATAACTTATTTTTGGCAATAAAATAACACAAAAAGAAACAACAACAAACAGACATTGTGAAAACCCCAACTTCGAAAAAAAAACAGAAACAACTCCAGATAACCTATTTAATTTATTTATTCTCTTGTGTGCCCTCATCATATATGTCACTCTTTTAGTCTACTTAATGCAACATAATCCCTGCACGTTCAAAAAATGGCCTTATGTTGTGTTTTGTACAACGGTACATTGTACGTAGGCTACCTACTTTTGGAATAATGTCCTTTTTCATTGTTTGTTGGTTTTTCACTCGTGTTATGTGGTGGATACTTTATTTTTTTTTTTTAACAATGCATTGCTGGCAATTCCATACGCCATATCTTACCGTCATTGCCACAGAATTTTAAACGCTTAATGTATAAAATAAAGTAAACCGAAAATAAAAAAATTGTATGCACAAAAGAAGTTATTTTCTTCTCTATACTAGAACAACAACAAAAAACGTTCATTATTTAATGAGTATTTTGATCATAATGAGGATATTTTAATTAAATATTAAAGTGACCATCGTTGAAAGTATATCTAAATTTTTTAGTACAAAAACTTGAACGGGACTAGTTTTAGTTACAAGATTTGAATAGAAATATAAAAACTAGAAGTTTGAAAATCAATTTTTGTACAAAATTCGAAAGTAGCTTTTTTTTAAATCATTTAAAATCAGTGCAGTGCAAATTTTAGGTAATAAAAAAGTACACGAATATATTTAAGTAAAAAACAAAAAAATTAGAACCAAATGTTTCTACAGATTCATGTTATAAGAAAGTATTCCAACCATTATCTGTCAAGTTTTTAAGGGTTTAAATATAATATGGAAAAGAATTGTTTTAATATTAATAAAAACGAGTATGGTCACCATATTATTATTTATACAAAGGACGCATTTTATAAATTCCTTATACAGTGCAGTTGAAAGATTTTATTAAGTTACTATACTTTTGGCTGAGTTCTTAATTATTGTTTTGGAGTTCTTGAGTTTCTTGAGAATTTTATAATTTTTTTTAGTCATTCCACCCAAGCCCCACTTCAGTTGAGTATGTATTTAAAGCAATTTTCTTATTTTATATATTCCTATGAATACTTTTTTTAATTTATTCAAATTATTTTAATAACGATTGCATGCTTTGGACATTTTTGGTTTGTTTGTTTGAACTTTTAATTGTCATGTGGAAAATAATTTAAAAAAAAGAGGTTAAAAAAAAGAAATGTCTCATAAATGAATTATCGTGGTAAGGTTTTAATAGGAGAAAAATGTTTTTCAATTTTATTTTTAGTATTTACACTTTTTGTAGATATGTATTTGTTCCAAGGGAAATAAAATATGGAGGCAACTATCATTTTTTTAAAGTTCTTAATTACCAAATTATTCGTTGGTCGCTCTCATATGAATAGTCCTTTATTATAAAAACTATACGTATTAACCTTTAAGCCTGGATGCAAAATTCTTTTTATACCTTTAATTTGTGTTTACATTTTATTCCGAATAACGAACTCAAAGATTATTTTATGTCCTGTAAACCTGTAACAACATTTTTTTTCTGTCTGCCTTAGACAAAAAATATGATTACAACTTAAAATGTGCTTAAAATATTCCCTTAGTCAGTTTTTTCTTCAAACCGACAAAGTTCTCTTATGCACCAGGCGATCAGGCTGGTAAAAGAGGTTTCTGATCTATTTTCTTGCCACTACGCACACACGTTTGTTACAGTCTTGTCATCAGAGCGTTGTGTCCAAATGTGTACATACAACAAATGTCAACACAAAATTTTACCGGTGTAGAAGGGTGGGTCCTATCAATTCCGAGCAAAAAGGAACAAAAAATACTTTCTCCACCTTTAGTAATAACTTTTCACAATAATAAAAAAAAACAGCTTTCATATTATTAATTCATAAAGGGGACTCTAAGTAGCACATTTCAAAGATTTCATATATTTTTACACTAATGGAATTCGTTTTTTTTTTCGATGATTTTCGCAAAAAAATGCTGTCTTGCTCTAGGTCTAGGTGACCAGGCTGACAGGGAGAGTCTGATCTTTTTGTTTCAATCAAAAAACCCTTTACTTTGGTAACTATCGGATGGAATACAAAATTTTACCGTTCTAGAAGGGCGGAGCCAGATAAATCCACATAAACCAGTTATTTGTTTCCTTTTTTCCCCCTCCCTCTCCCAGACGTTCCAGGACCAAGAGCCACCATAAAAGGAATTGTTTTTCTACTTCTACCAGGCGATCACGATAGAATGTAGGTAAACTATTTTGCTTTAATTTGAGTGTTCCTGTACATTATTTGTTCGAGTCCTAAAACCAATAAGCATTCTACATATGTATGTGTTTTAAAAATTTGGTGTGGTTAAATATTTTTCCATTAACAATATCGTTTTTTATTCAAATAACTCCCAATTTCATCACCATCACCCTCCCTCCAACACCCCTTAGTTAGTGTTTGTTTTAATAGCAAAATAAAAGAATTTCTCTATTTTCACCAGGCGCTCATGTAGACAAAGTAGGTGAACAGTTTTTGTTCTAGCTTGGTCTGCTTTTGTTTCCTTTTTTTTTGTTTTTCTAGTCACTCAAAGCTTTGCTCCGCCCTCTTACTGTAAATTCCCTTAAATATGACATGGTGAAGGTTTATAAATTGGAAGGCTTTTACGTATGTACATAATTACCTAGTGATGTAAAAAGTTGCTCATTTCGTTACTCTTTTTCAACAAACTAATCGTTATTTTATTTATTTTTTAGTTATACCTAAATTAAATTTAGAAAAAAAAAAGGATTGTCATCAGAATTTTTCAGCTGTTTAGTTTAGTTAAATAAAACTTGATCTTTAAAAGAAAGAAAATTAAGGAAATGGGTCTGTTTCAATTAAATTTAAACCTACATTTTACATTTTTTTTTTCTTAGTAGACAAATCTTAACGCCGAAAAAAATGAGTTAAATATATAATTTATTTTAAGATAATTTTTTATTAAAAAAATTATGTTGATTAAGAAACAACACCCTTATAATTGTATCTCCATTTTTTCTCCTATTTACTCGACTTTCTTCCTTTTTTTATTCGTCCATAGAACTCGAGGCCTTTTAACTCAAAAGTTTTAGTTCTTGACTTATGGTTATGGTCCAATACTTAATAATATGAAAGCGCTCTTTTTGACAAACTTAAAAATAATTGACGACAAATGCAGAATTGCAGACAGCAAAAATTGTGAGTCGTGTGGTGCTTTACGAGTACCCCTTAATTGATTTAATCAATAATCATGGAAGAATATCTACAAGTTTTTTTTAGGTCTTGTTTGATTTTTCATAGATTCTCAAAAACAACTTTAACGATTTTGATGAAATTTAAAACTTTGTTGCATTTTAATAAGATGTATCTACCTATGTTTTCTTAAAAGCTAATCCTATTGGTTTTTACCAAGCTATTTTAAAGGACGGCAAATCAAGTTTGAAATGCAAACATTTTATAAAAATAAAGCAGTAACAATTTTCACATTTCGACCTTGAACTCCAAACGCAGCATAGACAGAAAATGCATGAATTTTAATTCCCTACTTTCTCAATTAAAACCCACAATTAACTTTATTTTTAAGGAGCTTCCCTTCACCACAGTCTCTTATTGAGTTAAAATTTAACTTCCCACATTCTACTGAGTAAAAACTCCTTTCAATTAAAATTCAGGATGTTCTATCAAATAACAGAACAACAACAAAAATAATACAAAGATCATTGTTGTCATCTAATATTTTTACTCTCATTAATCTCACTTTTTTAATAATTCAATTATATCTACGAAAAACAAAGAAGAAGAAAAAATTCCAAAAGAAACCTCTCCTTTCATCTCCTTGAAAATTTAAAACCTTTTTTCTGTTCGTCTCCAAAAACCTCATTAATCTAACCCTCCACTCCATTTAAAAAATGTATAGGTACTAAAATTAGACGTTATTACTCTCCTTTGAATGTTATGACATGAGAGAATACACAAACACACACAAGAAAACAATCTTTCTTTTTGACAAAAAAGTTAAATATCAACTTTAGAAGTCCTATATCATCAAGGACATCATCATCAACTCATCAGATACTATACACGGTACACACACTTATTATGACACACATCATCACAAGAAGAGGAAGGAGAAGAAGAAGCAATTTTAAAATCATAAATCTGATTAATTACCACAAAGATGAGAAGGATAAATATTTAATTAGGTATCTCATCTTAAAGAAGCCTTTTTATATACTTAGACGTTATAATTCGTCCTTCCTGATGTCAGCTCAAAAGTCTAAAGTCTAAAGTTGTGTTATTATCATCACCAGAACCAGTTCTAGCACCATGAACCAGCACCACCTACAATGTCACCCTGGAATTGCTTCTCCTGTTCCTACGAAAGAGTTCTGATGAGGATGACGAGGTTATGGTGGTTCGCTTCGTTCTGGTTCCCGGTCCTGGTCCCGGTCCTGGTCCCGGTCCCGGTCCCAGTCCCGTATCTTGAGTTACTTTCCACTTTGGATCTTACACATGAGTGGGTACACATATACACTTCACATGAATTATTATTAAAGGATTTCTTTTTCCACTTGAGTATGTCCTTTTTTTCTCTTCATCATCTGCGTTCAACATTTAGCGCATCAACTTTAGCTTTAGCTTCAGTTTCTTCTTTCTTCTTGATTTTCCTCAATGATATTGCTACTGTTGATGGGCTCTTATATGTCCTTGGCTGCTGTTTTCCCTCTCTCTTTTTCTCTTAATGTGTCGTTCTTGTATAGGACCACACGCTTGGAGCTGGCATATGTTGTGTGTTCAACCGCGCTTAGCATCATCATCACTCAGACTTAAAGTGCCACTTTTACATGTTCATAATTTCATTAAGCTTCCAGCTCTGTCTCCCTTTCTCTTTCTCTTCGCCAAATTATGTTTTTATATTCAGTCTTTTTCTGTGTGTGTGTGTATGTTTGGGAATGTGATATCCTTTGAAGGAGAAGATATAGTCATTCTTTATTTTTTTGTTTCGCGAAAAACTCAATGCGGGCAATTTTAATGGAATCCCATTTCGGTTAATTGCCACACGGATGAGATGAGCAGAGTAGAGTACCTTGGAACAGGACCCATCAGGACTATTTTATGTAGTATATGCGGTACACAACACACACACAAGAGAGCGACAGTGCCCTGCGGGAAATATGTTGTTAATTTTAATACTCCTGTGAGTCCTGTGGGTAAAAATGGCCAAGATTTTTTTTTTTACTGTGTTCTGTTTTTCCTGCAATTTGGCTCCTCTTGGCCAACCACTCTCTAGATAATAATGGAAGTAGTGCACAAGAGGGAGCCATTGTGCATTGTTTCTCATTTTTAACCTATGTTTATATCCACCTAGACCGAGACACCCCCCAAGCCCCTTCCGATTTACCGGTTGGGAGATAAGCAACTTAATTATTATTGTTTGTGTTATTTTTTTTTTTTTTAACTGAAGCGCTTCTCTCTGATGATGAGACTTCTGCCAATTATCCTAGCTCCATGCTCCGAGGATACTGGTGATGATGCTGATGATTAGATGGAGGTTCTGGTTACTCCAATAGAAAGTCCGTCGTGAAATGATGATTTAATATTCCAGGAACTTACAAAAGATACGCTTATTAAATTTATTTGTGTCCATAAAGGTTAATGTAAATAAATTACCATTTAATACTAAAGGTTATGGAGAAAAATGAGTATTGAAGAATATATTTAAAAATTTGTTTCAATTAAAATCGAGTGAAGACATTGGGATTTTATTTTTAAAAAGATAAACCACGTTTGTTAAAAATTCCATTTCGAAGCACGTCTTATAAAATATTTTACAATTTGTTGAACTACTGAAAAAAAAACTATCTACTAAAAAAAGAAGGTTTGATAAATTAATAGTAAGCGTGTCTAAGTATATTGCTGAAACGTATGAATAGTGGGCGTGGCAGAGGAGCTGAGCGCATAGCCTCCTAATGTAATTTTCCCCGGGCTGTAAACTTAAAAAAATTAATTTTCCTTAAAATAAAATTGCGCAATCGATGCTTTGTCAAAATTCAAAAGTTAGAAATGTCAAGATCTAATCTGTCTCTCCCCCTTTCCCCTTCAGAAACCTTTATTCCGAACTTTTGTTAAACTCTTCGTAAAACTTCTTAGAAGTAGTAGGAACCATCTCCACCACTGTCCCTAAGATATAACATTCTTGAATGTTTACAGAACTGCTGACAGGGTACGAACCCCTAAGTCTGTCCTTGTCGATTTCATACAGAATCAGTCTTAGATTGAGCGTCCGCATCATGAATAATCTTTCAGAAAATAAATATACTAATAGTTACTGATTTTAATAGCTTAAGGCACTCTTCTGTTGAACATTCAGTAGAGCTGTGATAATTCCCCACTTCTTCTACATATTTCAGACACAACTGCATTTTTTACCTAACTAGCTAGGTCTGTTTTTAATAGCACAAAAAGTTAAGAAGCAAATGAATCAGTCGTAGCAACAAGATTCGTTTCGCTTCATCATCAAAAGCTAGTTAAAGCGCCTTTGAGAGATTGTAGGTTCTTTAAGAATCAAACCATAGAATAAAATTGAAGTAAAGTATCTTTTGTTTCTTTTCTGATTTTTGAAAAAAAATATTTTCTAAAAGTATTATTTCTTGGTCTTTCAAGCGGCATATTGATTTTTTAAGAAGCTTCGAACAAAGTCTCTTCATGTGCTATCACGAGTAGCCTAAGTCAGCCTGTTTTTATCCTTGATTGTCAATTCCAACGAACCTGACTTAATTCTGTAGTCATGGAAATGGAAATGTGTTTCTCAATAGATTTGTTGGGATTTATTTTTCAATTTCAAATTGTTTTATATTCAATTAGACCTAGACTTTGGACTTAGGGGATCTCAATTTTCACTTTTTCTTAGAAAAACCTGTCACCGAATACGAATTTTCTCACCGCAAAAGATCCATTTCATGGGAAGACATTTTAGTCGTATACCAATTAACACCGATGTAAAATGTAATAAATTCGAGGATATTCGACCAAAATAACAATTCCACGAATTTCCTTGTAGAAATTGCTCATATCGCATATAAAGTTAATTTGAACAAGAAACAGAAGTCATTATAAAATTTTTACAATCATTCCAAAAAATACAGTCAAAGATTGAGTGTAAAATGTCATAGTGACAGCAAAACTCTTGACAATCTAAACACGTTGATGAAAATGATATGATATTGTCAATGTATACCTAGGATACAACATTTCTGTGCATCTTACTTGATTGCTTGATTTTTTTGTTTTAATTTTTTTTTTTCGAATTGAATATTCTATTAGGCAATGGAAAAATACCAAGAAACGAACACAGGAAGTTATCCTTCTTTTTTAAGATATCCTGTTACGAGTTGTTCTTGTGTTGTGCTGTGTTGTCTTGTTGTCTATTTCATTTCCTTTTAAATTTTGTATAAGAGTACGAGAGTGAGTACTATACGAATATCTTGTTCTATTCCATTCAAAATCTCATTCGGTTCTTCATTTTCTTTTTCTTTTTCATTCTTTAAATTGATTTCAATTTGACACATAAAATGGATATCGTATCGTCATCGTCATCGTCATCCTCGTATAGACATAGACACAAACATCCAATGATACTCGTACTTGTTATACGGATGCAATGGTAGTAGTTTTCATCAAGAAGTATCTTTACTGCACTTCATATCCTGTAACTGTATCTTTTAATACTAAGCAAGGAAATGTACGGAGTTACTGCAAACAGAGAACATGTAAACAAATGCAGCAAAAAAGAAAGGCTTCATTTCGTTATCATTTCATTTTAATGCTTCTTTAAGTGAAGCTGTAAGGGTGTACTATTCGTAGATGGCGTTGGCGTTCGAGTTGGCGTTAGCGTCTCTCGTCCGTCCTTGTTGTCTCCATCGTCTTCATTGTTGCTTGCTTCTTTTTCTTCCTGATGGTTTCATCCTATTTCGGAATTGTCTAAATGCCTGTCTGGTTCTTACAGTTGAGCTCTGTGCGGAAGTGGAATTGACGTCCGTCGTCTCCGTCTCCGTTTTCGTCATTGCGTCAGTATCGGTGTTGTGGAAAATCCGTCTCATCTTGTAATATCCAAGCCAACACAGTGCACACAACTAGTGGCGGCAGCGGCGGCGACGACGACGGCGGCGTTAAGAGTATATTTGATGGTTTTCCTCTTGTTTTTGTTTTGGTCCTGTTCCAGCTTCTGCTCCTCCATGACTACCATATCGCCTCCATCGTTACCCACATCGTCGCTCTTCTGCGAGTAATCAGTGAAACGCATTTTGTGAAATTCGCTTCCGTCGACAAGTACTATATTTTTTTTACTTCTTAGTTTTTGTTTTGTAAAATTTTATTAGTTGGATAGAATCCTGCAGCAAGGATAACAGATAAAACCATAAAAATACATAAGAACTGGATTACATTGGCATGCAATATGTAGAAGATATAGAAGATGTCTCGAATCGAAAGAAGAAGGGGATCTGACTGGCCCTGCGCTACTGGTAGACACCAGTAGTGTGCAGAATCTAGTTGGAACGAGCTAGTAAATCCTTAACTAAATGGAAGGAATATGTTTGTCCTTTTTTTTTAAGTTTTTGTTGTGTCTATCATTTTATATGCGCTGTGAGTTTGCAGTCTGTAGACGATGATGACGGTGACGATGACGAAGACAACGGATGCGACGGAGACGAACTTTTGAGAATACTAAAAGAAGGACGAGGAGGAAGAAGGACTTCACTGACATTCGCCTGGCATATGCTTTGGCAAAAGTGCTGAACTGCTGAGATGGACAACACGACCGACATGGTACCGGCATAGAACTCTGTACTTTGCCTTAAGGCAAACGATATGCTCTTAGATTGCCAGTGCATGTTGGACGTAGGTATACGAGTTGGACGATGGAAATTCAACTGGGATGATGGGCCAGAAGGGAAAGAGAGTCAGAAGGTAATGAAATTTTACTATGAACCTGATTCGAATGCAGTGCTACTGCTGGAACTGGAGCTGGTCGTGTAGATGCACGTGGATTCCTTCCTAGAAAATGGAGAGTGGCTATGACTATGACTATGGCCATGAATATGACTATGACTATAGCCACGGGTAAAAGGAGACAAAAAGGATATGAAATTCTTTCAAATGGTTGGATATTGTTTTGAATGGGATCATTCGGGCGTTTTTAGTTCATTTTCTTCTCTTTTTAATTTTTTTTATATATATGTATGTATAAAAAACCTCCTCCTTATCCTCCTCCTTTATATGTTTGTAAATGTAATGGATAGTAAGTTCCGAGGAACCATAGCATACACTATTTTTAAGGAATGCCATACCGCAATATTTGCCAACTGGTTTAATCGTTGTTTTTTTTTTTAAGTGTGGATTTAAGGACTGCAGTGTGGAGTAGAAGTACTAGAACCTAACGTACCCTATAGTACAGTTTTTTAACGAAGTGTGTCCCGTGCTTTTTTCCTTTTTTCTTTCCCCTTCGTCGGTCGGTCGAGATGTTTTTTCGATTAAGTTTTATCATTATTTTATTCTCGAAACTTTTTTTTTGTTTCTTGACAGAAAAGGAGGTTTTTTAATTTTTGATGACTTTAAGGAAATGAAACAGTTGATATTTTTGTTTTTCTCATTTTTACGTTTTTTTTTTTTTTCTTTCTGTTGCTGGTGTCATTCAAAAGGACATGAATATTTACTTACAGATTTTAAACAATGTTAAGTAGATTATTTGCTAAATTAAGTTTGAAAGTGGAATTTTTATTTTGGACGATGATTATGGTAGCTAATTCTAATTCTCAAAAGAATTTTATGGTGTTTTCTTTCTAACCGAAATTAATGGAAAGATTGAACATGGAAGTGGTTTGTAATAGTAGATAATTTAGTCGGTGAAAGCCAATTAATTGAAACACGATAGATTAGATAGGTTAATTAACACTTTGAACTGGTTAAGATCCTTTGATAATCTTGTTGAAAGTTAACAGTGGAAAAGGAACTTTTAAACCTGTAGGGAAATAATTTTAAAACCATTTTTTAAAGCCGCTGTTTTTTGAAAGTCGAACTCTGATGTGATGTCAAGTTTTTTGGGGCTTATATTCAGAATCTTTCGTAATTAGTCCGTAGAAAATGTATATGTATATAAACCGATTAAATATCTTTGTTAGGTTTGTTTGACACTAAAAAAAGAGATAGACAAGTTCGAAAAGTCAACGATTCATGCTAGTATTTAAACTATTTTAAAAAGTTGAGGTAAGAGGACCTAACTTGTCAACCACAGAGTCGAGATTTCGAAATTTTAAGTTTTCCCGAAATGATTTTTTTCGATAAATCTGCCTGAATTAAATTTTTCTGACTTAAGCTTTCCTAAATAGTAGTGACCATTCATGTATTAGAGGTTTCTCACCGACAGAATCAGCTGTTAAGTTTCTTGAGAAGTTCAATCTGATTATTATTTGAATTTCAATGTTGGTATAAGTTTCGTTCTATTTAGTGTTACTATCACTATATGACGAATGTTAAAACTACACAAAATTTAAAAACATCCACAAATTTGGTAACCACTTTACATCTCTGTGGAACATTGTCAAAAGACATTTCGACGTTAGAATTAAACAGTCGTAGCTTGGTGTTCAAGCTAAGATACTTGTTCCTCCAAACATTGGACCACATCCTGAACGCAGCCTTTGCTTTTCCGATGCGACTGACGATGTCTAGTTCGGTTCCTCCTTCAGTAGAGACGATACTTCCAAGGTATTAAAAGCTCTCTACTTTCTTTACGGCTTGTTGAGCAATGTTTATCGCAGCGGATGATTGCGAGCTCCCAAGGCTAAACATCTTTGTTTTTCCCATATTGATTTTCAGCTCCATTCCACTCTTGTTGCCATTTGATGGAGATCCATCATTCTATGGGAAAGCAAGCAAACATCGTCAGCGTAGTCAAGATGTTTAAGGTAAGTTGTCAGTGTCCATCTTATTCCTCCGGTTCCTGTCAAAGCCATCCGCAGTACATCGCTTATCACCAATAAAAACAGGATTGGTGACAGTATGCAGCCCTGCCTGACTCCGCTTTGGACTTCAAATTCTTCAGACAATCTACCTCCGTGTAAGACGTGACATTTGGACCCATTATAAGTCGCTTTTATAATAGCAATGAGTTTCTCCGGTATACCCCTCCTCCACAAAGCAAGCCAAATAAACTTCCTGTTGACGCTGTCGAAAGTCTTCTCGAAATCAATTAACAGCAGGTGGAGTGGTGATCGATATTCGACGCACTCTACGATTATGATTCTCAAGGTATTGATATGATCAATGCAGGAGGACCCAGTGCTTGTTCAGCTTCGAGCGATGCTTCGAGATGTTATTTTATGCTTTCTATGCTTATGCTTTTTCGCACTTCATCAAGTCAACTTGAACACACAAAAATTAAGGAATATCTCTCTGAAATTAAAAAAAAAAAATAACGTATTCGCCCAAGTACACCACTTTATTTCTTGTGAATTTTTCTTCTAGAGAATAAAAGATCCGGAACATATTACTTGTTTCATCAGGCGAAAGTGGTTCTTAAGTGAGTCAAATTTACCCCTGCTCTTAGGATTCTTTTACCAGACTTGTAACCTACTATATGCTTGTTATATGTAGTTGTTTATACAAAACTTATGTAATTGTGTTAAAAATATGACATTAAGATAATACAAATTTGTAACTCTAGAATTGTGATGTCATACAATTTGGAGAGATTCCAATCCTAATTACTGTTTAATAAGCTTACAGATTTTGTCCTTAGCTTCCCCACAAGTTCCTTTTAAACCACACTAACTGCATTCTTCATCAAATATGTGTGTCTAATGGTGTAAGTATAAAATTCCTATAGCTTGTTTCTGCGACAACCATTTTCATCTTAGTCTGCATCGCATGAGGACAAAAAAAGAGCAAAGAATTCGTTATCCTTAGAGTTAGAATACCTACACATATGTATATCCATACTCAATCACTCATACACACTCACTCAAACTATATTACTTGTATATATACATATGTATAGGAGTATAGGTGAAGTACAGTGCAAGAAACCATATGTGTTCGCATTGTTCGGTCGTATTGGGTCATGATAAATGAGTTTTATTGAAAATCGCTAAAGCGAATTGATGCGGAATACGAAAGCCACCATATTACATCCCCTTGTTATACCCCCCCCCCCCTTGCCCTGCCGCTTTGCCTATCTAGATCTACCTTCTGTACTTCTAACCAACCAACCTATACCTTAGTACCTTCTGCTTCTGCTTCTGCTTGCCCCTCTCATCCTTGAATATAAGGTTGGATAACAGATCGTATAGGGGGTTTTAGTTTATGGGTTTTCGGGTCTGGAAGTTCCATTCTTCTTATTGTGTCTGTGTGTGTATGATGTCTATAGATGGATGTTACAATATTATGTAGGTATTGCTATGTGTGTGCTTGACTAAATTGTCGTCAACGAAGAATAGTGAGTGCATCGTCGTCGTCGTCATTCCCGTCATTCCCGTCGTTCTCGTCGTCCTTGTCGTGGTTTGGAGAACGAAGACGGGAAGAAGGCTTCATATGTCAAGTGAATATGGCATAGAGGGTATATTATAGATGTCAGGGGCTTGGAGAGTGCATTTGTTATACCAACGACATCTATCTTGTTTTTGTTTTTGACATTCTAAAGGAATTTCGTATATACATATAAATATAATATAGACCAAAATCCCTTATATACGAGTATGTATGTGTATGTGTATAGAATACCATCACAATGACGATGAATAGGTGAAGAAGTTGGAAGTGATTTATTATTTTCAACTTGAATTCGAGGATTTAGAAAGTGATGGGCATGTATAAGCGAAACCGAGCTCATGGCGAAAGTCCATTTTTAGTTTGTTGTCCTTTTTTTTGATTTTAATGTCAAATGAAATTTACTGCAAGTTGAGATTTTCTTTTATAAAAAAAAACGCAAAAAAAAAGTTAATTTGATGTGAACAACCATTTTTTTTTTTAATAATGACCGCTTTGTAGAAATTGCCATTACTTTTATTACTGACCCTTGTCACAAAATGTTTTAAGCGACTGAAAAGGATTTGGTTTAAAGCTGTGAAAAATGCAAAATGCTGTTTCTTGATTCTATAAAGGTTTAGTTAAAAAGACTTGGGTTGCCTAAAGTTTCCAGATAGTTCCTGATTATCCCTGAGTTGAGTGATATTTATTCTTAGCCTTGCAGTTTCACCGCCAACTTAAGGACCCTAAAATTGATCCAAGGAGATGATCTAAAAAACTGCACCATAGTTAGGAATTTGGATCAAAAGAAAATGATGGAAAAATGAAACCTTGTCAGTTAAATAGTTGAAGAAATTGGAAGAAATTTATCTGAAGTTTTAAAACTGATCAAATTTGCAAAAATATCAGCAGTTGATTGCGACTTATTGAAATGGACGAGGATTAAACCTATTCTTAAACAGGATAGGATCTTTTTGTCCCCTTCTACCAATGCCCTGTAAGAATCACGGGTTTTCAACGTCCTTATCATTCCAACTGGACCAAAAGAGTTGGAAATCAGTGATCCCTATACAAAAATGATTGCTGTGCGAAGGGGCAACTCGTAAGACTTGAAGCAGATAATATATAAAACGTTAATCTCAGAAGACTCAATAGTAGTAAGTTACCTTATTCGCAAGAACCAAAAAAAAGGGACTTGGAAGCCGAAAAGTTCTTTCTAGAACATTGTTAGTATAAAAAATATGTTAGAAGATCATGTTTGACTTCAAACTTTGCTCAAATATCGATGGAAAATTTCGCCAAGTTTTAAAAGACTAAGTTCTTGCGTGTGACACTGTTTCATTTGCCTTACGGACCGTTTTCGACATAAGTGACAAAACAATAAATAAGAAAGCCGGTGAATAATCAAATGGCAAGCACAAAATGTGAAAATCGACTTGAGCATTTGAGTTTCATTTGCAGCACATTTCTAGAAACCTAATAGACGAATTTTGAGTTTGTAACATGGACAAAAAAAAAGTTCCATGGTTATATTGATCGTCATAAAGCAAAAATTGCTATTATGTCTTTATTTGGTGGTACAATTGTGGCTGAAACATTAGTAACAGTTGTGTTTAAGGACCCTTTTTTTTAATCACTAGAGAAACAAAACTTCCAAAAAATATTTAAAACCACAGTCTAGAAGTAATCACATCCAGACACTTCACTAAGTACCACCAACACTTTTTCTTCTTACAACTCTGTCTCTGAAAATGCAATACATATTCCTCCGGGCCATCTACATACATTAACATCTACATACTCATTCACATATCCTTTTCCAGAAACAGACACAGATAGAAACAGTTTTCCACTGAAACTCTAGGTAACACCTTTGGTCAATTGTTTTTGGTTGGAAATCCTTATACCAATTCGACAATTTCATCCTGGCAAATTTACTGTTTGGTATTTAAGTAGCATACAATATTGCAAAGTTATATCTTCCTTTTAACCAATGTATCTATAGATACTCTATACCAATACACAAACTCGTCCAGTCATAAATTGGCAACATAAATGACCAAACAAGATTCTCATCTTAAGCAGCTGTAAAAGCGTACCAGGATTACAAACAAATAAGGACATATACAATACATGTACGGAGTAGTATGCGAAGGATATCGACCACAAAACCATATCCTATCCTAACTGTATCTATACAACAAAAACAACTTTGGTAGTTAGAGGTACAAGGTTCTCCTATCTCATCTCATCTCTGGCATCTCTTTCCTCTTTCGATTCGTAGATATTATATCTTTGCTAATTAAAAATTCGAATAAATAATGCAGAAGAGATTTGTGCCATATCCTTTTGGATGTCTAATATTCTAGCTATACTATAATAGGAATAGGAGGATCGAAGGTACATATACAGCAAGGAGTGAGAGTTAGGACCTGGTCCTGTGGTCGGTTAGAGAGAAAACATAGGTAAAGCCAGATCCAGAGAAACCCTTTAAGCATATGAGTCCTCTTTCGTGCCCCATCTACAGAGTACCTAGAAGTAGATTGGACATCTCTCTAGTAGAATATTATGTTGGAATTATTATTATGTGCAGTCCCATTAAGCGAATCCAACACACCGTACATATCACAGTACACATACAGACATGTGCTCTATATCATATAGACCTTAACAACAACGGAGAACGGTATTGGACGACGACGACGAGTGGCAATAGCAAAAGCAAACGCGTTCAGCACGTAGAGTCAACAACAAAATCCATGCAGCGCTCCAGCACCAGCACCAGCAGCAGCAGCGACCAAAGAAGACCATCATCCAGATTGTATACTGTATACATTTGTATGTATATGTACATAGGTACAAGGTAAATAGTACCATTAGCCTTGTCTGGATGGTTGAGTTTTTGGCATACAACATTGTAGCAATACACCTACACTTATCCTTAGGTACAAGTGTTTGTGTGTCGTCCTTAAATCGATCCTCTGACATAGTCATTCAAGCCAAGCCAAGAATGCTAGAGACACATCTGCGTTTTTTGAATATGCTCCTTTCTATACCCCTACGCTACGGTTGGGTATATCAACTAGAGAAGGACGGCATATGATATGCGTAAAGAAGTTAATAGGATAAAACCTTTTTTTTATACTCTTGTCGTTGTCGGTCTGTCGATTTTAAGCATCCTTCTGGTCCTGGGTTAACTCTGATGGGGTTTTTCTGGAGGACTTAAAACAGGGATGAACTTATTGGTTTAAAAGATCATAATGTACCCTATTTTATATATAGGGGCCTCGTTAGGGTACATAGAGAAGACTAAATCTTTTAAAAAAGAAGGGTTTATTGTGTTCGTTTTTTTAAATTCAAATTGCCAATTTTTAAATTTTATTTTCTTATTTAGGATTGCTATATATTATATATGCTATTTAAATTGTTTGGGGACTTTTGGTATACATTACAGTTCTTAAAATCTTTTGTGCATATAAAATAATAAAGTATATTACTTGATAAATTCAAGTTGAAAAGGGTTTAGAAATGTTCATGGAAAATTAAATGGATTTCATTTGGTTTCGATTCATTTAGTAAGAACTGAACATTTTTAAGAGATTTCGGAATAAAGTACCACTTACTAAGATATATCTGTCTTAAATCTATCTAAAAAAATATTTTATTTGTAATTTTTCCATATTTTATCACTTTTTAAACCTTCATTTGACTTCGACAAACACTTCGAAACTCAGCCATATCGGGTATTGAGTGTTTTGTGCTATGTAGTAATTTAAAAAATTGGTTTGCTTAAAATTACTAATTGTTTAAGCAATTTTTATTGTAATAAAATCCAAAGAAAAAAATACTAAGTTAGTTAGTAATAATTTGAAAAACCCTGTTTTTATCTAAAGAGAGGCTTTAATATCGTACTTCATTAAGTAAAATTTTGAACCATTGAAGTATTTAAAATATTTAAATGAAAAAAAGTAAGCTATCTAAATTAAATTCAAACAAACTTTAAATTAAGTGACGCGTGTTTAAATTATTTTTTTCAAGAATTTTGTATTTTAGAAACTAAAGTTTCAAAGGATTTAAAACTTTTATAGATTTTTTATTCTGAAAAATAACTGCCACTAGAAAGTCTTAAAAAAATTATCTTTATTGTGGTTCTAAATAAATTTCTAATTAATTAATTTTCAATGTCTTTTAAATCATTTAGATTGAAATATTGGGACTTAAAAAGTGCGGGAAAGGAATAATTAGACTCTGTTTTTCAAAAATAATTTTAAGAAAAAAAGATCAATAATTCACAAGGCTTAGATTAATGTTTATAATTTTTAATAAAAATGACTTCATAAAATTTATTTTATGTACAACAATTTCCAACATTTTTTTACGTTTTTCTTAATACATTCGTTTTGCAATTAAAATGAAAAGTGAAATTTTTAACTTCTTCCGGAAATCAGAATAAAAATAATTAAACAATGCACTGCGCATGTTCTGTTTTACGACATTTTAATGGTTACTTTTGGTCTAAAAAAAAAGGTCCTTAGAATTTCAAGATATAATCTTTAAACAACAATATTTAAAGATCTGTTTAAACATACTTCAAATCTGTAGTTGCAATTTTTAGGATCATTCAAGCGGGTAATCAGCTATTAACATAAATTAAAGCTTTTCTTTTTATAAAGAACATTTTTAAAAACAATGACTGGGTATTATATCAATGAAACTAGGTGAAATACTGAAATTAAATATGGTCATTAAAAAACTTTCAAAAATTCGTGTCTAACTCCAAATTTTAAAAATCTCTAGCGATTTCATGGCTTTTTTTGCATCCCCTTTTTGAACATCTTTTTGAACATATTTATTAATTATTTGCTTTTTTTAACCCCCTTTTCCCCATCACTCATCATCGTCATCATAGATTGATTCGATGTGGGTTCGGATTGGAATAGAATGTTGAAGTGGTGAAAGTTTAAGTACTCTTTTCCACTCTTGTAGAAAAAAAAACAACAGAAAACTTGGAAAAAAATGTCACAATATTTCAAAAAATAATTTCAAGTGCGCATACTTCTTACATTTTTTTTGTGCTGTAATAAGTCTTTTCACAGAATCCGTTCCTGGAGTCATTTTATTCGCATTAGGTTCCGTCCGTGTCGTCGTCGTCGTAGTAGCAGTCGTTTTTTGATGTCGTGCTTCGCCGCCGTCGTCGTCGTCGTCGTTATGACAGTCATAATGTCGATTTGTGATGTATATGTATCTTGTACAGTGAAGGTCCTCCTCTGTGTGTGCGTGTCCTTTGATGTTGCCTTATGCTATGAATGTTGAAAGATGAATTTTCCAGACTCACACGCGCTTCTACCGCTTGGAGCAAGTTTGATAGCTCGTATACTCCTACTACACGTCCCTGTTAAGCATAAGTACATATATTATTGAAGCGGCCAGCTAGCGCATAACATCATATAGTATAGCAACTTGCCGACATGTTGTGAGAAATGGTAAATTTTTCATAATGGAGATGTGAGCATATAATCGCATACATTTACATACATATATACGCCAATATGATGGGTAAACGCTTAAGGGTGCGGGAACGATTATACATTTGTACGTAGATACATATATAGTTGAAATTGAAGTAAGAGAAGCTTATGCCAATGGATGTACTGTACATATTCAAACCGGAAGGAAGGATTTATTGAGGTGATTTGAATTTTTGAAAACACTCAAAAATACGTTCCTATGCTCCGGGTGCAGATGGGTAAAATTTATTACCAAAGCCATAATTTCTGTTTTGAAACAGTTGTTTATTTTGAACGCTTTAAATGCTGTTGCACGTTCGACTATTGTTGATTCATAGTTTAAGAAACACTACCTACATAAAACACAGAAAGGGGCAAAGAGAATAAGAAGGAACCCGAAGGGAACGACTTAAATTTATCAGAACGTTTTTTAATGTCTTTAATCAATGTTTTCTTGCAGATACTAATAGGGAAACATAGTGTTTAAGAAAAAAGTTTGAATTTTTGACCAATAAATGTGTTTTGCCACAAATTTGAAGAAATTAGTTTAATCTTTCAATAATTGTTAACTGTCTTTGGCTTTTTGTTAGTTCTAAATCATCTAATTACATTTACAAAATTTGTTCATTCTTGGGTAAAAAACGTACCGCAGTTTTTAATATTTTTGTCTTCAAATGTCAACTTCAACAACAGTTTTCATTAAAAAAAATTTCAAATGCCATAAAAATCAAGCTTCTGTAATTTATCAGAGAAATCATTTTGCTAATGTACCCATATTTACCCTAAGTTCAAATAATTCAGTTCATTAAAATAATTTCAATTTATATTTAAACGCGCTTTTAAAGCTTAATTAATTTGCAGTTCTTCTAACTTTTAAAATGGGTTTTAGCTTAAATTAATTAGTTGTGGTCAATAATTTTGAATTACAAATTAAATGGTAGTTCAAGAACTTTTCAGGACTTAGCCATATGTTGTTAAAAATTAAACAATGCTACTTGTAGATACATATTTCAAAAGATTGCTTAAAAAAATACATACGCATTTAAGCTTGGATTATGTCATTTTACTCATTTACCCTTGTACACTGTATAAAAAAAAAACTAAACCTTAAAAGCTCATTTAATTTTAATCTCTTTGAGTAATCTTGTCCCCATTAAATTTTCTCCCAGTGAAGTTACTCCATATTTCAGTTTTATTTTTAAATGTGCCTTTAAATTGAGTCTAAATCCATCATATTTTTTCCTTATAAGTTTTTGTGTGTTCCTAGAAAATTTCCATACACTCCTTTACATCCTTTTCGAGTGCTGCCAATCTTTTTCAATTTGACAAGGGAGACAGCTCTAAAGTCAACAAAACTTCATCCACTTTGACAGTTTAACAAATAAAATATGTACACATGGCTACAAAATAGCCCCAACTTTGCATAGCTTCAGGCTTAAGGCACAGTTTGTATCTTTATATTATATTTTGTCCTACACCGGAGAACATGTCTGGATGGTTGGCAGCGTAAATTACTTACAAACTTCAAAAATACACTTTTCCGGTTCCTGATGCCCCTACCCACACAAACAAAATAAACAACATACAAACTCACATACAGAACAGAACGTTTTGGTAAACTTTTTAAGCCCAAAACACTTTGTGCACTTAAAGCTTCAAACAAAAATAAAAAAAGTTGTAAACAGCCGCCGCCACTAACCGGCTTCATTCTCCTTTTTTTTTTGAACACACTGCCTTACCTAACGTACCTAAGTCTTTTCTGCACTTAATTCATCGTTTTGCCACACCCAATCTGCAAAATTTGTGTAAAGGGGTATAGAACGGAAGTCTATTACATTCCGCTTAAAGGGCGGCCAACAATATCTGCGAAAACGAAAAATAAACACAATAACAAAATCCCCTCAAGCTAGCTTTCAAGTGAAATAAAGGCTAGTATGGGAACCATACTTCCCTCACACCACTACCACCACCCCTCCCATCCCACTTAACCCTTTCCACCACACTTCATGTCGTGAACGATGTGTACTGTTACTTTTACTGGTGTACAGCTCTGCCTTACCCACGCAAACTAATGTCAGTTAAATGGACTGCTAGCTTCGCCAAGTTTTATAGTTTGAGGGCAAAATGTGTAGGGGAATAAGTGAAAATGGGTCACACACTAGAATTTCCTCTAAGCCATCATCACCGAGACCGACCCCGTCGTCGTCGTCGGTCGTTCAACATTCACATCACACAAACACAAACCCTTTTGCGCGCCCTCTGAATCTGAATTCTGAACATAGAGTGAAAATTTCCTGTCAAAATGAGATGACTCCCGTGAAAATGTGGGTGCGCTGGTGATGGTGATGATGATGGCAGGTGGCAAGAGTCGACAGTCGACAGGTAGACCGACCAAAAATGTTGGAAAATATTTTACACATATCTAACATTACATGGTTTTTTTTTTTTTTGAGTTGCGTTTATATCTCTGTGGCAACAGAACTGACTTTGCTTTTTTCCCCCGGGGGAATTGGAATATTGCAGTAGTCACCATGGTGGGCAGGGGGGGAGTTGCAAAAAATATGCCAATTTGGTGGCGTGTATCGAAAATCACATTCGCGAAAGTAGAACAACCCTGTTCGAGAACCTATACCAACACTGTTTGGGTAGGTAGAGCGGTTTTGTGGTCTTTTTACTGATGCCAACTGCAGATTGGTTGGCTTGAGAGGAAAATATACAAAAGTACCGCAAAAAATTGACGTATATCCTATACTATCCTATCCACCCACGACATGTACCTACATATCTAGGTTATGTGGAAAATTAACATATAATATCACTTTCCACGATGCGGAGGAATATTGAAATGAGGAATTGTTGTTGTTGTTGTTTTTTCCTTTTTTCAATTTTGTATCCTTTTGTCAAAAAATCAAGCCAATGCTTTTGAGGATGTGTCGAACAGATCAAGTGAAGAAATCTCATAACAATATGAAGGGTATACACATGTAAATTTTTTGATTCCTTTTTTTTTTCATTTTATTTTTGTCTCAATGATTTTATCTCATATCCAAAGGTGAAAAAGGAATATTTTGAGATGTGGGATACAATTTCAGTGAATTCGTGGGAAATGAGAATGGGACGTGCTTAAATTTTGAAATGCCTACGTTATTAAGATTGATGGAATGACTGATACAAATTTTAACTAGGGGAGGACCTCCAACGTCTTAACTTAAAGCAATTGAAGCAGATCCGGAAGAAGGCTTATGGGGAGAACTTCTGCTGCTAAAAGCCAGTTATACGATGGTTCAATTTTTTAAACTGTAAGATTACTTGAACCAAAGTTGATAAACCAACATCAGAACTAAGAAAGAAAACCCTTTGAAGGGTGCCAACCATTGAGGTATCAGTCTTTCAATGACATAAGATCCACATTCAATTGAAAACATTTTAAATGACAGGAGACTTTGGAAAAAGCCCTCGTACTTCAAATTGATACTCTGTAGTTTATTTCATCAA
Organism: Scaeva pyrastri; assembly: GCA_905146935.1. Taxonomy (NCBI): domain Eukaryota; kingdom Metazoa; phylum Arthropoda; class Insecta; order Diptera; family Syrphidae; genus Scaeva; species Scaeva pyrastri. The sequence goes on from LR989927.1 coordinate 59,109,942, forward strand.
TTACAATTTTTAAATGCAACTTTATTTGAAGACAATGTGTGTCTAAATCTTTTGAATAAATCGGGAAATTTCGGTATCGTTGTACTGAGCTCCTTAAAATTAGTTAATTGGATAATTTTACCTAAGCCTTAAATCATCTGTGGGGCACGAAGTCACATTGATTGTTTTCGTAAAAATCATGTTGAAGTACAGTACAGAACACTCGAGAGAATCAAAACTTTAGATGCTAATAAGGAAGAAGGGTCTAGTGTCTTTGTCAAAACCTTTAACAATCTTCAAATAAAAACCGAAGACATTTTGTGTGCATTCGAAGAATTGTTCTTACTCATCCCCACTAACATCAATCTGCCTAAACACTATTACCTACTATGGACTGCTAAATATACGAACAGAATCATATTACGGTCCAACGCTCTCCTAACAGGACATACCTACCATCCAACCAGATCCTTGAGTACCTACTTACGTTACACACTATATCTATCACTTCATATTGTTGATTCCCTTGACATCATTTTGTATATGTTCCCTTTTCTGTCGCAAGCAATTTCTGTGTCCTGTTCACATCCTGTTGGTGTTTAAAGGCATTTCTGTCGCTCTCTATTGTCATTTGTCCTCGTCCATTTATTTCGTTTTTTTTTTTTTTTTGTTAATTCCTCATTCTTCACATAAGTACAATGTCATTCATATTCCCTTAGCTCGCTTCAACTACAAAAAAAGTGCCTATCCACAATATAATAGTCCCTCTAGACCACTCTTTCATTCTGGAAGAAGAAATTTCCTGCCATGGTCTGGCCTGGCTGAGCCCATAGAGCTTCATAAGCAAAAAAAAAAAGACGAGAAAAAAGCGAAAGAAAAAAATATGTCATCCCTAACAAATTACCACCCAATTACCAGAAATCCACGCCACTTCAGACCCAATTTTCAAATGTAACGCTATATCCTTAACCACCCATCTCTCCCTCAACCAAATACACCCCATTCCTGTATCCTCTCTCGTTCGTAGTGTCCAGTCAAATAAACACAGTTGTAAATCCCCATTTGATGATATATACTATACACTCCCCTCCCACCCTTCTTCCGATCTTTTGATGGCAATGGAGTAAGTTAGGGGGAAATTGGCCTTTTAAGTGACAACAATAACCCCAAAAGAGCCATCGACACAGCAGCAGAGTATAGAATTGTCCCCTCCCCCTTGCAAAAAAAAAGAAAATGAAAATGAAAACGAAAACGAACAGAAAAAAACGAAAAACTTCCTGATTTATCGTTGGTCCTTTACGGCGGCGCGCAGCTTGTGATTGTCTCCCCATCACAATCTATCTATGTATATATACCCCGTCCTCCCAAACTAAATTTCTTCTTTTATTATGGGCGAAAAACGACGACGAGTCAAGTGAATATATCCTCCTCCTCGAGCAAGGATATTCGTGCTTCAAGTGGGTCTTTTGTTTTCCCTTTGGCTGATGGGTAATTTTTTCATCATCCTCGTCCTCTCTTCTTTCTATGTATGTGCCTTGCAGTGTTTTCTTTTTTTTTTCCTTTTTTGTATGTGTGTTTCCAATGAAGAGCATCCCATTAACGGTGCAGTTTTTACTTGTCCTTTTTTTGTTTGTCTATTCCTACGACAACTTTCTTATAGGTAGTCCTTGTTTTTTTTTTGTCGTATCTCATTGTTATCAGGGCTTTCTTAAGTCGAGTGTGTCTCTCGTTACAACTAAATGAAAGGATAATACACTTCCTTATGCGAAATTATCACATTTTCAAGTTCCTTCAAGGACTTTTAAGGAGCAAAAAGTGACAAAAGAAAAAAATTCAAAAAAAGAAAAGATAACTATTAGATTATATAGACAAAAGGTCTTTGAAGGATCCTGAGAAGGACTCTCTGCCTTCTTCTTTTTTTCTTTTTTTTTTCCTCCTTCTTCCCCTTAGCTCTTTAGTTATCAGCAGGATAATTTATAATTAAATATGTTTTTTTGCTGTTGTTATTTCAGGTGACAAGACACCCCCAGGATTTCCAGTCATCACTCAAGGACCCAGTACTAGAGTTATTGAAGTTGGCCATACGGCTGTGATGCAGTGTAAGGCAATTGGTAATCCACAACCAGCTATATATTGGATTAAGAATCAGACAAAAGTCGATATGTCGAATCCTCGATATTCCATCAAAGATGGTAAGTGATTTAAAGCATATATCCTTTAAGTACATTGTTAAGTCCTTTAAGCCGTTTGGGTCTTTCGAAGAAGAGATACTCCTTTTCTTTTTGCAACTGTTTAATTATTTAACGAGTCACTTTGGTGTTAGTGCTCATTTAATACAAACGTGCGAGGGGATGATGGTGGGAAAGAAGTTTCAAGGACCACTTAAGGAGTTATAACCGCCGCCGCCGCGCCGTCAAGTGTTGAAAATTTCACAAGAGGACGAAAATGAAGCGAATTATTTAAGCAAAACCATCAGATGTTATGTACTTGAGAGGAATTTCAAGAATGGAGTAGATATTATGCATTTTTTGGTTAAAAGAGTAGGGGGGTTTCTAGGAAAGATATGATACACCATAGGACGACACAGGATAGTCCTGGCGATATCCTCAGTTTTAAGCTTACTTTGTCAACTATAGCGAATATTTTCGTCGCCACCACCGACCATAATCATCATCATCATCTTTATCGTCATCAACGGCGAAAGGATTTTTCACTAAAGTGAAAAAGGATTTTTTTTCTTAATTTAACTGTTTTCTGTATTAGGTTTTATTTTGGGTAAATTGAAATAATGCCGTTACAGTTTTATACCTACGTGTGTAGTTGTAGATAGGTATATGTGGACGCGGCGAGAAAAAGGATAAATGTGTCTATTTTCCCACGGTACTTTGCATTTTTATAAAATGCAAAAAAAAAAACTGTATACCCGAGATGAAAAAGACAAGAAGCAGAAGAGAATTGTGCAAAATGGGTTATTTTGTGGAGAATTTAAAATTTTTGCAATTTATGAAAAATGGAGACTTTTATTTGTCCTCATTTTTTTTGTGTTTTTTCTTTTGGCCCAGAATGTTAATAGAAAAAGTGAATATTTTAACGTGATGAAATATGAAAATGGAGAGAGATATTTTTTTCGTTTTTAGAGGAGATGTATTTCATTTAAAGGAATTTCTTAAATTTTAGAGGCTTTTAGTCTAGGAGTGGTAAAAAATGCACATAAATCCACGAACTATAGAGACATTGCACCTCAGATGCTGACATAAAATATCAGGTGATACGACACTGACAAGGGACAGATAGAAAAAAATACAAATAACTAAGATAATAGAACCCCAAAGACTAGGTTAGACTTAAGAAAATTATTTATCTTTCTATTCTCACTGAAAAATTCAATTTTTGACGATTTTTGACATAAGTTTGATTTTTAAAGAAATATCGAATTGTATTTTACAACGCATATTGATTTTACACCTATTATACACGTTTATTTAAAATTTTACATTTTAAAAGTCATGGCTTTGAGTTAAAAGTGTGTAATTTGTATTTGTGTAAGCAAAGTTTTGCTTAAAATTACCATTTGTTTTAATTTTACATCAGTTTTACTCCAGTTTGACAATTAATTATCAATATAAACTTTGACCTTTTTCACTATACCAAAAATGAAAATTTCTCCAAAACTTAATACCATCGTGTCGATTCACCGACAACGTTTACATGATTGAAGCACAGAAAGGTAACCAAATATTTATTTTAAAACTCTTTCGGAAAATGTACGCTTTAAAAATAAAAGTAAACACATTTTTGTAACAAAATCTCTCTTTAAAAAAAAACACCAAAAGTCAAAAAAAAACTAACATAAATTTAAAATTAAAAAGTAGATTGTGGTAGAGTTTTACTCTTACTTTGCTTTATAGTCAAAAAAAAAAAAAATAAAAAATGGAAAACGAAAATCTGGCACACCTACCTACCTTAACATGAATCTTATTTATACTCTTGCATTTACCTTTCCTTTACACTCGTTTACCTCTAGATCGTCCTTTACAATCTGCAATAAAATAAACAATTTATATGTGAAAACAAAACTCCAAACGAACAATATCTATAGCCCTCCCACCACTTAAAGGCACTCACTACACTCTTCACTTCCAAGCCGCCTTCCTTGAGACCTACACACATATAATATGTAAATAAATATAATGTATGTGTTTTATGGTATGCACTGTTGTTGGAATCGTCATCATCACATACAACAACATGCCTCCCACACCCACATAGGTTAGTCCTTTCCTTACTTACTCACTTCTTGACAGAAAAGTAAAATATAGTTCCTATCCAGACACACTCCTTGTAGATGTGGGGTTTTGGCCACAAGTCCTACCTACACCCAAGGACCGCGCCAAAATAAAGGGCCAGAACACACAACATCCTTGTTGGAGTCGTCGGAGTCCTTGTTCTCGTTCTCGTTCTCGTCCTAGCCGTCGCAGTCGCAGTCGTGTGAATTGAAATTTATTTCTCCTTGATATTCTTCCTGTCTGTCGTCCTGGGTGGTTTCCTTTCACTCGTGCATATTCATTCCTTGTACCTTTACGTCCATATGAAAATCCTTGGTTCCTTTGGATCCTAGTCTATATTCGTACCGAGCAAGGAAGTAAATTCTCAAGATTTACAATGAACTGGGATGATTGAGACAAAGGAGCTTGGCTGGTGCCTGTTTGTCTGATTTTGCCTTTCTTTCATTCTTTCAAAAAGAGATAAATAAGAAAAATCGCTTTTAGGGATGTGCATATGCATTGGAAATTCCTATACCTTCCTATCCTGTATACATATGTAAATGATACAACATCGTCTCTCATAGGATTCGAATTTTCCAAACAGGATATTCAATTTGCAAAGTTGTTTTTTATCTTTGGTCTTTTAAAGTGTAAAGAAGAAAAAAAAAAAACTTTCTTACACACGCCAATGTGCAAATGAAAAAAAAGACTCCCTAGCAAATTATGTGAGAGAAAATGTTACGAAAATTGCTAACAAATTGTGTACATACAATTTTATAGAGTCCATATCAAGTGTTTTTTTTTTTTATTTTTATTATTATTTAGTTTTAAGAATGAAGTTTTTGTTATAAGCAAATGCTTGTTTTATTCTACACCTGTTCTACATGATAATTTAAAATTTTAAACTTTCAAATGTTTGGTGTATAAGTAATTTTATTCTTAAAATCATCATTTTTTGCTTTCCATCAGTTTTTGTGTTTACTATCATAAAATTATTCTAAATGTTCTTTTTACCTTTTTCAAATAATTAAATTTAGCGTAAAAATCGTTCCTTGAAACAAATTTTCTATTACTAACAAAATGTTGGTTTATTTTACACCAAATTTGCGTCATTTTCATTTAACACTTAAAATTTTAATATTCAAAATAGTTTACATGTGGTCTACATCATTTTACCATAACGATTATTTATTTTCATGAGAACTTGAAATTTTACATTAATAGATAAACACTTTGTTAAGGTAGTTTTCATTTTTAAGTATGAATTGTTTAGACTAATTGAAATTCAGTTTTAATTTACACCAGTTTTACTCTATGTTTACATTTAAATAATTTTACATTTGTTTTACATCATTTTTCTAGTAACTGTTAGTCATTTTTCTTTCACCTTATTTACATTATAATTTTGTATTTTACACTTTTAAATGTTTAATTTGATTTAATTGACATAATTTAGATTTTTTTTAAAGAACTTCAAACTTTTTTTAAATGTAAAATAAGACTATTTTCTTTGACATATTTTTCAGACCGTTTTTTAACACTTTCATTTTTTCATTTGATTGGCTTTTCTATGGGTTTTCCTTGCAGATGAAGGCCGACTTAACATTGCAAAAATATTGCCTAATATTTTTACAGCTAAGTGTTGCTTACTTAATTAGAAAGTTGCTGACAACAATCGAATATATGTAATTATCATCCCTGTCTGATAACTGTAAAATCTTCTCCTTCTTCTAGTAAATTTTAATTCTGTAAAATTTTACATTTTGCTGTAAATTCCATGTAAATCGCATGTAGAATATCAGTGAAATTAGATTTTACAACGCAATTCCATGTTAAAAGTCAAAGCCTCAAAGTCAAAAGGTGTAAATTCTCAAAATTATTTGAGAATTTTCTCAACTCAAGTATGTATGTATTGTGTACGTAAAACTACCATAAAAATACCACACCTTATTTCACTACACTTTATATTTCCCACAAATTATGATACATCTACACAAATTTACACATGCATATTCGCAATATTGTTGGCATAGTATGATTGTATATAAATTTCCTTTTAACTTCATTTAAATTTCCGATTTGTCAAAGGTTTTTCAAATGCATACAAGTCACCTACAACCGCACCAATTCAAATATATAGAGATGGTAGGGTTATTGGAAAATTGTCGAACTATAAATACGAGGGGTTGATACATACGTCTGATGTGTAATAGTGAACATGAAAATTGAGATAGGTACATATACATACGAGTATAGTTAGTATAATAACTAACCAATATTGACTGTTTTGTGTGCATCAATACTGACTGATATAGTTTACAGTGTACGGTATAGTTTACATGTACATGTACAATACGATTTCTGTTAATGAATCAAATGCTTTTTGGGGTTTTAATTAGTGCAAATGGTTTTGCCAGTTATTTTGATGATTGTTTAATGCACATACATAAATAATACTATTATGTATATGAATGTTTGTGTTTATGTGAAAGGAGTGAAATAGAGAGCTAGGTAGAAAGGATAAGAAAGGAGTTGAATTAATGAAAGAGCTTTGAAACAAAAAAGATATGCCTAAAGTCGTCTAATCTGGATGGAATTGACTTAAATTTTTTTGTAAAAAATTTGTCAACTTAAAAATCAAAATTGATGAATGATAATATTAGTTTCAATTTGTGTACACATATATGAGATTTTTTAAATTATTTTGATCTCCAATTTGACTTCCTTTTTCTTAACAATGTTGAATTTGTAGATTTAAGAGTTTTAGTGTTCGTTTTTGAATAATTCGAAAAAATAAAAAAAAAATCTTTTAATAGAAATGAGCTGAAAGGAATCCCAAAGTCTGTCTTTAGAATTCGATAAGACTGGCGTCTATTTTTTCAACATACACAACATTCGTTATTTTAAACATCACAGATTGAAAATAATGATAACCTTCTCCAATATCTGATTTACGGTGATTATACAAATTATGTATTTCTTGACAATATCAAATGTGCTTCAAACATTCCCTCAGTCTGTTTCTTTTTCTTTGTTAACAAGTTTTTAACAAAATTCTCTCATACACCAGGCGATCATGCTGCCAAGAAATCTTCTCTTATCTATTTTGTACCAATTAGGCATTTACGTGCTATTGGTTATTCTATGTGCTTATATATACATACATATATTACCAAAAAAAGAATTCACAAATTTTACCGTAACAGGAGGGCGGAGCTTTTCAGTCTTATTAAAATGGAGTACAAACTTGAGCTGTCATGTTAAATGCGAATTTGCTTATTAAATCTCTCTGTTCCACCAGGCGATCAGGCAGAAAAAGAAGTTTCTTTTATGTTGATTGTAATTTCATTTTTCTTCAATTTCGTAAAAGTGTAAAGAAAGACTAAACAAAAAACTACGACTACAAGGACAAATACCAGTGCTGTCCTCTGATTAGAAAACAATTAATAAAGAATTTTTTTTCTTGAACGAATGAAGTAGTGTATACTACATTATATATATAAGAATGTTGATCCTTTTTATTTTTCGTCTTCAATATAGCGATTGATACCTTAATGACACATACAAAATCTCAAGGTAAAAGTATTGACATGCAAAAATTTGCAAAAATTACAACTTTTAACCGGCTCTTATAACAGATAGTTAAAAAGTGTCATCTATTGCTGACTAAATATAGATTAAATGATATTTTCAGTGACGATGACGTCTGCTATCTAAGACTATTACTGTTTGTGGTTTCACAAGTGAGTGACAACTCATACTTTTTTGTAGTTTAGAGTGATATTGAGTTGGTTGAAAGAAGTATATTTGTCACTGACTATAAATGAATTGATATTTCAGTTACGTCTTATCTTATTCTTTTAGCAACAGCTGTCATTTCTCCAGAAATTATAGTTTATAAAAAGTGTACTAAAAAATTGAAATTTACTAGCGTGTGTTTTGTCCCTGACTATGTTTTAAGTGACGCTGATATTTAATATTGCCATTTTGTGTGATTTATGTTTGTACTTTAATAAATGCAATGTTAATTAAAATTACTATTTAGTCAATTATGCCTTCTGTTTTTGATCTCTTGAAGTCACTAACTTTCTCAAGACTATAATTTAAGTGACATCTCATATTTCTTTATATGTTAGTTAAAAGTGCCTTCTTTGTAGTAGTGCAAGATATATATTTTCAAATATGTATATCTTAGACTGGTATTTATGTTCAATGATGATAATGCGTGTCACCTGTACTGTTATTTATTGGTGTTATATTTGTCACTATCTGCTGCCTGCAATTATACTAACGTCTGATGCTTACTAACTAATATTTAGTGAAACTTGCTAACTAAATGACGTTTTCTAAATTTTGTATTTGTTTAAATGTCATTTAATTTAAATTGCTATATGTCACAATTTATGTCACCATTTAGTAACGTTTATTTTAGTGAAGATTTTATTATTGACTTTAATACTTATCTTCTATATACATATACTAGCTGTTCCCCACGACTTCGTCCGCCTCAATTTATTTTCCCCGTTTTTGCAACATTATAACTGAAGAACGGCTGAACCGATTTGGCTGAAATTTGGCACAGAGACAGAGATAGATTATAATTTGGAATAGTACATATAAGCTGATTTCTATCCCGGTAAAATTTATTTTATTTGCATTGAACGTTGACCACGTTTTACACAAAAATTGAATAAATCTACGGTTATTGTTTTACATGCAGTACAATGATGGAGATGGTTTCAACAATTTGGACTACTTTTTAATAAACTTTCGAAGTACACCGGCCCATTTAGAAACAAATAAAAAAATTGCATGGAAAAATAAATAAGTAAAAACAATATTTTTTTCCATAGCTTGAGTTTCTACATTAAATTGGGGCTAGACGAAGTTTGCCGCGCCCTCTAGTAGACTATATTTCAGTTAACTACATTTTTTACCTTAGACTGTAATTTACTGGATAGAATCAAAACATTCTAGATAAGGTCTTAAATTAATATAATAAAAATATACTGCGTCATTATGATTATAAACAAAGTTAATAAAAATTTACTAAGATCCACACGTTATTGAATTATGTAATTAATATTAATTAGTATTCGAAGAATAATTTCTGAATTCAACTTTTGCATGTTCATCAATTTTTAAACTTTCTTTCGTAAAAAATAAGAAAAAAAATCTTTAATGTTATTTTTAATTACATCCCTTTTCTTTAAATAGTTTTTTTACTTTCTTTGTAAAAAAAAAACAAAAATTGAACTATGGGGGAGAAAAACTGCAACTGATTTAAAAAATAAAAAAAAATGTAAAAACTTATTTCAATTTTCTCTTTAATCGTTCTTCTGTCATATTCAGAAACGCGCAATATGCTGTCATTATAATATTTCATTGTTTCTTGAATATTTATATTTTTTTTAGAATTTTAATTTTTATTCTTGCTGTGCGCTTCCTTCCTATTTTGATAAGTTATTAAAAATGCACAGCAGCGTAACTTTTCAATATATATTATATAGCATAAGTTATGGAAAGGAGATGCAAATACAATCAAACTCTTTTTTTTCGTCCTTAGAATACGTATAAATACGTATAAATATATAAAAATAAAGACAAAAAAATGGAACTAGAGGAATATAAACAAAAAACTTAGAAGGATAATATCTAATTGTTCAATAAAGTCATCATCCTCTCAGCAGGATATCAAATCAATAGAAAAGTTTTCAGAGAACAATGACTCAGGACATCTTTTTAGTTCAAGAAAACCAATTAAAAGAAAAGAAAACAAGGAACAGAAAAAAAAAATACCATCCTCATTATTCCCAGAAGGAAAATATTATTATATATATTTTTTTTTTGTTGTTTTGTGTATTTTTCAAAAAAATAAAATCAAAAAGGATATATAGGATTTTCCTGATTAACTTGTCGTCCACTCAATAAAAAATAGAGAAAAAAAATAATTTGCACTCTTTCAAACGCTAAAGTGGGGGATTATTGGTATGAGTTAGAAAGTGATGCCAAGTTAACCCCCTTTATTTTTTAATCCCAATTGGAAAATATCCTTTCCAAGGATCAATGAATGGAACATTGAACAGAACATAAATAAAACTAGATACAAAAAAAAAAACCATCGTCATGTTGTGATGATGAGAATGAGAACGAATAAAAAGCAAAAAAAAATAAAAGAAAAGTAAAAACAAAATCGTCCTCAGGCACAATTGTATTAACCTTTTTTCCTCATTCTTCTTCGTTCTTTCTTCTTCTCGATTTCGCATCCATCTAGGACTTTGGTATAAAGTAGGTATGTCCTTTGACTGGTGTTTTCTATAATTTTTGTTTTAACCTCATTTAATCTTCGTGGATTATGTTCTATCGTCAACAAACAACAACAAAACAAATAAATACACACACATTTTTATACACCCACATACATCCATACAAACATCTTAAGTTGGAAATTATCGTTTTTCTGTATTGCACCGTTGGGCATTTGTGGGAAATTGTCGTCCCACGAACCTTTTTTCGAACCAATTTTTGTCGTATTCCTTTTTGTCAATATGGTTCTGGTTTTGGTTGGTTTTCTGCGGGTAGATTATACTAACATAGGTAAACGTAGAGGAAGGAAGCGAGTAGGTAGTTATCAGGGGTGTTCTTGACGTGGTATGAAAGGGGCTCTGGAGCTAAAAGGGGCTCTTGAGTCACAAAATAATAATATTATAATAATAAACAAAATCCAAATTGTTAACAAACATTTCCGTGTCTTTTCGAAAGATCAAAGAGCAATTGGTTACCTCAGGGTGGTCATTAAACGCCACTCCTTTTTTAGGCAATCTAAACTTGGGTTAACTAAAACTTTGCTTATTCATACAAACATTTGTTAAATGTTCTCTAAAACGACTCTAGAAATTTTGGTTAAATTTTACTATCAATATCAAAATTAGTTGCAAAAAACTTGAACTTAAAATGTAGGAATCCCAAAAACATTGCTAATACAGGCCCGCAAAGGTCCAGTTACTCCACTGGTAGCTATAAGGCCAATCTTACGAAAGCTTGTTTAAGGCATAAAGGGAGAGAGTGTAATTTTTTTTGTTTCGGCGGAGGGGGGAAGCCAGGTTTTAGGTACACACACAAAAAAAAGGAATTATTTTTTACCGATAATTTACTTTGGGGTTTTGCTGAGTTAAGGTTGCAACTTGATTTGTTGATACCATTAAACCGCGCTAACCCCACTCTCTCTTTCTCTCTTTCTTTGAAGTTGTACCTATATGGTTTTTTTTTTGCTTGTATTTATTTATGTATGATATAAATGTATGTGTATAGATAGGACTTACAAAAGCAAAATGAAAATGATAATGTCCTGGACGTGGTGCGATAGCAATGAATTCAATGGATATTCGAGGGTATTAAATGTAGAATGATAGGGTATTTTGGTAATTCATCGCGATGGGAATTAAGCAGATTTATTAGGTTTCCGTGTGTATGTGTATGTTTTTTTTTTGTAAGATAAATGAGTAAAATAATTGCTATCTTTGATAGAACTATATTTTTTTTTTTTTTGATTATGTGTAGGTAGGTCGGAATAATCTCATTTTTATTAATAATTTGTGTAAATCAATTTTTGGTCATGAAAATAATAAATTTGAATCGAAAACAAAATTGTTACCCTTTATTCGATCTCTGTTGAGCTTAAATTTAGGGAAATAGTCAAATTTTAAATTTAATTTCATTTTCAGATCCCATTCGTATTCATGGCTGACAGTTTTTTTTTACATCTATATTTGCGTTGGGATTTCACTTATGTGAGTAGGAACTAGGAACCAAGCCTCCTTAATGGAAAAAAATATTTGTTTTTCCAATTTATTCCCTTATAAACTCTTTCATTGCTATTAACTCTAAGAAATATCATCATTCTTTACGAAAATTGGTAGTTTCCATTTAATGTCATATCTACCAATTATGAGTAAAAAAGGAACATACCACACCCCTCAGTAAAAATTTAAAAGTTATGTCCTTTCTTACGGTTTCACACGGTCCTACAATATCAGGAAGGACATTAGATATAGTTTGGATAATCTGTCAGTGAATCAGTGAGTTCGTCAGATTCGGTTTTACAAATTTTTGAACAATAGTATCTCGGGAATTACTTCTACTATTGAACTGAAATTTAGTGAGGTTCATGAGTCTAGAGCAAGCCTAACAAATATGAAATTGAAGTTTTGGGGAGTCAAAAATTAGCTGAGTTTGTTCCTGCCAAAACTCTTGGTTGCTTTTAATTAGAAGATTTAGAAGCAAGGTCCTTGTTTTATACAATCACAGAAATATTAATCAATTAAAACAAAAACTAACCTATACCCAGAATCTTTTTGAAATCAGATTATTTTCCTAAAATTCCCTAATTTCGAATTGCACGAAAATAATTCAATCTGACAGTTGCATTTCCAAAAAACCAAATACCTAGACCTACCTGTCCTATGCCTCAATACATTCACGTCGAATTTTGTAAAAAAAATGTAAGCACAAAACAAAAAGAACAAAAAAAAAAAAAAAAACCTGTAAGGAAAGCTAAAAACGTTGTCCCTTAACTTTGTCTCTGTGTCCCTAAAAGGAATTTCTGTCAAGCTTTTCTCGTTCATTTCTTTTTTCCCACTCGTGATGTTGCACTTTCTCAAACCTTCAATTTCTCTCCGGGGGGAATATACTACATACATATATCGAATCGGCATCGTTCGTCGTTCGGAGTGAAGTGAAATCAGGTCGACCCTAAAGTAAGAATCTCTTTGTCTCACATTCTCTGCCTCTTTTTCTCTCACGCTTCTATATATGACAAGAGTGACTTGGTAGAAAAAAGATACGTTTTTTCGTCCTTTTTTAGATTTTGACGAAACTTGCAATTTTTATTATTTTTTTTTTTAACTTTTTTGTTTCATTTTCAGTTGAACTAAAGTTGTTCTATTTTTACAGTTCCATGGAGATTAATGTCAGCATTCAGTTACACGGTACATGATTTTACAATTTGCTGTTTAAGCAGCAACAGTAGCAGCTAACAGCTTGCAGCTATAGTAGCTAGTAGCCAGCTATCAGCCAACCGGCAGCCGGCAACCGGCAGCCAGGAGCGTCATGTCAGGCAGGATATTAAGGATTTTTGCCATTTTGTTTTGTTTTCCTATTTATTGTGTGCTGATGCTCCGCTGGCGGAAGTATTCGAGTGTGCAATATGGTGGCGCATTTAATACGATTCACCTGTTATACCTTTACGAGTGTACTGTATATGTGCGACGCGCGACGGCCGGTGGCGGTGGCGATAGGGAGTCAAATGTCACCGCGATTAATCTCTTAATTGCCACTTGCAACATCATCACTTACACATATAAACAAATAACTTAAGGTGTAGATAACACTTTTTCGAAAAGGATCAACCCCTACATCAACCTGGATCTAGGAATAATAAAATAAACTTTTCCGCACTTAAATGGATTGAATTCTTTGTCCTTTCCCGTCAATATATAGTCAAAAAGGGAGACACAGAAAGGGAATGAGGAAATGATAATAATGTGTGTTTGTTGTACATATGTATGTTTGAGAGTGTGTGTCCTTGTGAATGGCATTGTGGCAACACCTTTATACGGTGCCTATTCATCGAGATGTCACTTGCCAGGATTTCTATTTATCACGTCTGTTTTCTGCTTTAGTGCCTTTATCTCCTCTAATCTTTGGGCGCTCCTGTGTGGACTTTTCCCACTTGATAGCCATTACCTTTATTGTTCGGATTTCATTGATGGCGGCTTAATGGCACGCAAAGAATATAATTAGTGAAGATAATTAAAGAAAATTTGTTCCACACATCGTCCTAGTCTCTGATTTGTTCCGGACTCCGGAGTCATCCAGTACGCGGAGCATCACAATGATTTGTGTTTTGTATTATGAACATGTCCCTTCACTTTAGGGACATGAAATTAGTAGCAAACTCACAAAAAAAAAGACGAAAGAAAAATGTCTGTTCCAGTTCTTCCAGAGAAATGTCCTTAATAGTGCGATTTGTATGGCATGTGTCGATGAGGCTGATGCTTGTTCCTTTGGTCAAAACCTATGTTATACCTACTCCTACCACCTGATATTTGTGTCTTAAAATGGTGTCCATTATATACTTGTATCTCTAATAAATAATGTCCTGTTGACAGCCATTAGAGGAATTAGCTTTATTTCTTGCAACAATATCCTGTTGGATTTTATATTCTTTCTTCGTTCGTCTTTTCAACATCTTTGCGCTATTTCGAAGGCTTTTAGTAGAGATATGGGAGAAGAGGATTCGATTTATTTAAGTTTGGATACAAGAGTTTTTTTTTTACTGTGAAATTGATTTACAAGACATGATGAACTCTTTGAGTAAATCCTTAATAAATCTTCTTTATTGAAAGGTGTTAAAATAAACACGAGACATACTTAATAAATATTTAATACAGATTTACCTATAGTGATTGAAATCTGCACCCCAATATGAACAAAAGACTTTAAGTGAATAAATCTGAGTTAGTACACTCCAAGGCTTCAGGCGTTCTAGTGTACGCCTTATTTCCAGCGTTATCATGTTCTGTCTAGCTGTCTGCTACCATAAAATATGCGACAAATGAATTTCCCATCAGGTTCCTCTTCGCTCAGCCGAGCTTGGTGACCTGCCCATTGGAGCTTAATTTTTTTTTTTTTGGCGGGGTAGATTGCATGAACTGTATGGTTGTTACGTCTACGGTTATCTGCTTTCTTTTGCACGAGCATGTGATACCTTCTCGCCAGTCTGAATTGCGCCATGAAAATCTGGTCCGCCATGTTTCAAATTATTCAAATAATAACACTAGGATGAATAGTTTTTAAAAACTGAAAGGTTTTTGCCACTCAATTGGAGGCTTTTGAGCCCAATTGGAAAGAGTTAAACTTTTGTTATCTTAAATCAAGATTCAATCGAAGGGTTGACTTTGAGAGACTTAGTTATGAGCTTCGTTTATCTCTAGAGAACTAAAAGTTATAATTCCATATCAGTTACTTATCAATATTTAAATTTTTCTTTAACTTTCAAATTAATGGAATACTGAAAAATTGCATCTTCAAGCCATACCTATACACAAACATTCGTCTTACACATTAAATAGTGAAGAAAAAATCATTGCCCCCTTCGTTCTCTATCCTTCATCTCACTTGAATAATTCCATCATTAATAAGGAAACCTCCATTTGATCTAACTTCCTGTGTAGGTATTCTCGTACTCATAGAGCATATCCTTCATTTTATATCAGCTCCTTATTTCTAGGTTCTTTTTATTTCTTTGCTTTTCCTTCTAATAAACAAGAAGAACCAAGAACCACATCCTCACTGCCTCTCTTCCTTATACTCGTTCCAATTGATGATGGCTTCTGTTATATAGGATATTATTCAGTCTTCAGATGATGCTCCATAGGATTCAGCTCAGGAACTATTCCGGAACTTCTGGAATTTTTTATAGGTTTTCTTCTTTGGTCGACTACGACTACGACTATGAGTATTTCGAGTAGGTATAGTTAGTATTGCATTCGTTAGGATTCTTCTTTATGCTTCCAAGTATTTCCACAGAGAGTTTGGAAGAAGATGGAGGAGAAGGAGGAGTGTACAGAGATCACTTCGACTTCGCCCTCCTCTTAAACTACACAAAAGGTAGAAATGATGGTGAATAAGAATGAGAAAAAAATAGAGAACAAAAGGCACTATACTCGTACTTCCGTTCGTTTTCGTACGGTTTCTGATTTACTTCGAAAACGCATAAAAATTGGAAATACTTTGCTATGTGTATGTGTGTCTGCTTGACTATGTGTGTGTGTGTGTGTCTGAATGAAGTTAAGGGCAAAAAAAGGTGC
Source organism: Scaeva pyrastri (assembly GCA_905146935.1). Taxonomy (NCBI): domain Eukaryota; kingdom Metazoa; phylum Arthropoda; class Insecta; order Diptera; family Syrphidae; genus Scaeva; species Scaeva pyrastri. Next base: position 59,126,056 of record LR989927.1, read on the forward strand.
TCGAAATAAGAATCTCTTCCATTTTCCGATATCGTATTTTTATTTTATCATTTTCCACTTTTTACGACTGCACCAGAAGTCTGATGGATGTTTACTATGATTTTTTTTTCCTTCTAAGGATGCACCAAGGATGTCTTAAAATTTGATATAAAAACTCTGATAAGATGTTTGATTTTTTTCTATTTTTGTTCTTGCAAGAAAAAAACACACTTTACCATTCATGGGATTTTGGAGATATTTCCCAAGAACCCCCAGAGGAAAACCTTTAAACAACAAAAATAAGTGCAACGAATATTTTTTTTTTATCATCAGTTCTGAATTTATAACCTTATCCTCGAAAACAAGGTACCGCACAGTTAGAGTTAAAGTTTAAATTGAAAAATTTAACATTCTGACTTATTGCAAGAATTTTTAATTGAAAATCCTTTTTCTGTGCAAAAGTGTACACCAACATGACCGACCACTACCATCATCATCATTGCTATCTTCATTATTGTCATCAACCCCAGGAAGTCAAACTAGAAAATCTGGAATAAAAACATACGTTCAAAAAAAAACAAGGAAATGAAGAATTTAACAAGTGGTTTTTAGGTTATGGTTTTGTTGTGAATTACAGTGTAATAGTAGGATGAGTTAAACAGGGATGAATTGGTCCTTTAAAGATCCTGTTTTGAATTCTATTAAGCTAAAAATGCTTAACAAATCAGTTTAAGGATTCTTTTGGCCAAAATAAAGTAATTAAATCTTATGAATCTGATTTGAATACCTTACTCAGGCTTTTGGAGAACATTTGTATTCCAACTCTTTTAGTATGACTAATATCTGATATCTTTTTTCAACAAATAGTTGAAACAATTTCTAGTAAAAAATAAAAGTGGGCGTGTCAGTGGGTGAATTTAAAAAAGAAAACATTTTTAATGCAAAATAAAAAGAAAAAGACTAATGTTCCTTGGCGCCCCAATCCACTTCACATATCACACCCAAAATTACTCCACCTCTGTTGTCTATGACAGAAATTCCAAAGAAAATTATTATCATCACCAAAAGTCTTTACTTTTTCTCTCTTTTTTCTATTTTGGTGTCTGTTATGCCAGTTTAGAAAGAGCGAGAGAGAAGTTGTGATAGTGCTAAAGTTTGCTTACTTTCTAGACAACAAAAAAAAACACGCACACAGAAACCAAAAGAATTATTATTGAAAGTCTGTTAGGTTATAATTTAATAAAAAAAGTTTTAATTGAAAAATTCAACACAAAAATAACAATAAAAAGAAAAAAAAATTACAAAATGAGAAAATGAGAAAATCCGTGACACAAAATCTTATGTAAGGGAATTCTTAAGTAAAAGTTAATATACAAAAATATGGTTTTGATTTTAACTTTGTTGTTGGTTTTGGCTAAATAAAAAGTAGCTAAGGAACGACGAATATTGTTCTGGGGAAATAGTTTTGAAAGAATTACATTTTCATGAAAATACATGCACATAAATATGTGTTTTGTTATTTCTTTGTGATATTTAAAAGTTGGGAGAACAATGAAAGAAATAAAAATTAATTTCATGTCGTACACGGTGGCGTATGTGGAACTTTTTTCAATATGTCATCTAAGATGACTTTCTGACGATGCTCAATTTAGTTGACCAGAGTACAATCGATTTTTCTGACCAGTTTAATCTCTTTATTTCGTATCCATCCACGTTTGGGTCTTGGATTTAGGTACAAAGAAGCTTGACACTCTCCAACCGGAGATTTATTAAATTTAGAATCATTGTCTAGTCATTGACAACTCTCAACTCTTTCCGGAGGCGATCTACACTTTTTATTTCTGGTAATTCCGAACTGCTGACATTTAAACCACTAAGGATATGATAAGAGTACATAATTCTTTGAAGACGTTTCAATTTCTTTCAGGGTGTAGTGTCTTGGAGAAAAAATTTCTTTGGTCTTTGATTCCCTGTTGGTTTTCTTTCCAAAAAGATTTAATTCTTTCTACACAAAATTTCACTCTTGAGTGTCAAAAATTTGCAACCTCATCAAAAAATGTAACATTTCAAAAACATCTTTGAATGGCGGTTTTCTTTTTATCGTTTTACAAAAACCTTCATAACTCAAACACTTTGACTTATTTCAAATGAAGCATCTACAAGTTCATTAAAAGTTGAAATACAAAAGAAACAAACCCATCAAAGGACAAAAATATCCTTTAACATATGTACATTAATATTCACAAACCTTTCAAAAATGTCCAAAAACTTTCGATTTACATATGTAGGTACATGAATACAACATAGAAAAAGTTTTCCAAACCCAACAAGCTTTATATCCTTTATTCTTTCAAATGAAACCAATATTGATTGAATTTACACCACAAATAAAATTTATATGTTCCATTCATTGACCACATCATCAGCATCACGCATATAAAGACAAATTTTTGCACGAAAAATTTCAAAAACACAAAAATTGCTATTTCAGCAATTGATTCGATAGCAAAAATCATTCAAATTGTTTTACAACTTGCTTCCCTTTCTGTCTCTCGCTCTCCCTCTTCGAACGTGGTTATTTTCAATTCCTTTTGAAAATGAAACACTAAGAGAGGGGGGTGGGTAAAGGGGATGTATTGAATTCAAACCGGAACTGACTCAGTTAAAATTCTATAAACCACACAAAAGAGTTAAAAGTCAAGCTAAAAACTCTAAACTTCAAAAATAATAAAATAAAAATATAAAAACTGTTGACTGATATCCGGAAATAAATAAGAAAAATATCTGAAGAAAAAAAGGAACCAGTATCCTTAGACTGAAGACCGAGACTTCGTGCATCCTTGATTCTATAGAAAAACTCCTTCCTCCTCTTTCTCTGACTCTCTGCATCTCTTCGTGCATAAATTGTGTATAGAAAGATAGACCTTCTTCCCCCACTTCCTTCCTATTTAAAATTGTACCTATATCCACATCCGAATAAAAAGGGAAAACTTCTATGCGAAGCAAAATCGAGCAATTTGAAGATGAAGTATTCCTAGCACGCAAAACCCAACTAAAACCCGAGAAGGATATTGTAGACGGACGGACGTTAAAAAAAAAGGCAGAGAAAACAGAAAACCAACAACTATTTGAATTTTTTTTTAAAGTGAAGAAAATACCACACTTCATATTCCTTACAAGGATCATCGTACAAGGATGCAGACGAAGACGAGGAGGCGTGAAACTTAGAACTAGAAGCAAATTCCTTCATATACTCTTATACCCTTTCCCTCTCGAAAAACCCCATTTTTCTTTCGGTTTGGTGAAAGCAATTGCACTGGCAAGCAAACTACCGAGTCAATTATACGATACCGCATACTCGCCACGTTGAGATGATGTCACTTTTTTGTCTTTCAAGTTTTTTTGTTGTAAGGTGGCGGTAACGGCGGTGGCGGAGCGGCGGCGGCTTTTGACTAGTGAAGCATTTTATTCTGAACGGATGTTAGTTTTATATCACTTCTTTTTTTTTTAATAAAAGTTTATATGCGGTATTCTTATGCAGTCACGTGATCTTAATGGAAAGACGTTGGCAAACAAATTAATTCCGTAGAATTTGACACTGTTTTCGAAAAACTTCAGAGCTTTCAAGTGGTAATTTTTGATAATTTTGAAATTGAAATTCCGAGTTATAAGAACTCTACATGTGTGATATTCATAAAAAAAAAGAAGTGAAAAATCGTACACAATCTCCAATAAATGTACAATATTTTGTTGTTGTTATGATTTTTTTGTAATATTTACTAAAACAGTCGAATATCCCACAAATAAATTTTCTTAATAATATTTTAACATGGGAAATATATAATTAACTAATTAATCATCTTAAATGAAACTTTTTAAGATTGAGTGCATTTTTTGATGAAATCCTTTTTTTTCGAATATCCCACACATACATTTTCTACTATTTTGAACGGAAAAAATGTTTACTTGGTCAGTTAGCTTATATATAACTAAATATTTTGAAGATAAGATGTTTTTTTTTTTTTTTTGAATGATATTCCCACTGTAACTACTAAAAATTCAGAACTTGGAAAATCTTTAACTGACTAATTACTGAAAGAATATAGATGATTTTTTGCAATTACAAAGCTTTTTGTATAAAAATGTTCCGCTTTGAATATCCCAAAAACTTAATTAAGAACTACTGACTTTTTTCGCCAAAATCGCATTAATGTACTCTTATTTGAAATTACTTTTTTTTTGTTGTGATTTAAGTAGAAATCATCAAAAATCACCAAAAATATATTCTGATTTCTATGAACCACATAAACTGGGATATTCATGTTTGAGCAGTGATAATAATTTAGACAGTGTAGTTTGAAATATCCCACATACAAATTTGCCTAATATCTGAAATTGAATTAAAATTTGTATCCTATCAATAAATAATAATACTAAATAAATAAATTGATAAATATCCTATCAATTTCTAAAAATGATGTTTCTTTTCACGTTTTTTATAATATCCCACTAATGAAGGACTTCAAAATCTTGACAAAGACTTTTTAAAATTAACACCCCTTTAAGGTTAGAGGTGTTAAGAACTCATATATGTACAATGTACTTATGTATATAGTTAAAAAAAATAAAATCCTTTTAGAAACTAGTAGATGTGTATAAAATAAAAATATATATCACATTTAATGTTCACATCAACATCTTCATAGTGTCAATTTGTCGCACAAAATAATTGCTAATCTTTTTTTACGAAATTGAGATATTAGCCATGTATAAAAGGGGTAAACATTAGGCATCTGAGAACTTAACATATAAATATGTGGGATATTCGAATAATTACTGACTTTTTCGTATTACACATTTGGGATATTCGTAAAAATGTTTTATTTTTAACAACTGGGAATAATATTGGAATAATCTTAAATGCAGAGTATTGCAGAATTTAATAAAAATTGAAACATTAAATGGTAGGACCAATATTCTGTCCTCAATTTTTTTGTTTTTATTATTCTCATATCACAAATTATTATTATCAAAGACATCCACCTAATAATGTCATCATCGTCAAAAAAAAAAGAATACATCAAGTCAAATATTTACACGACACGCCCACCCACCCATCAGAGAATTCAAAATTTCCACCGTTTTCTTTTAATACCTACTCAAATTCATATTATTAATTTAACACTCCAATAAACACATTTCAAAAAGTTTTTTTAACAACTTTTTTCTTCTTCTTTTCCTTTAAAACCTCTTAATTTTAAGCCTAATATAAAAAGAAAAGCGACCATAAGTCCGTCAAAAGAAAAAAAGAAAAACACCATCAACAAGTTTGTATTCATATGTATGTATGTAAATTTTATAGAAAGACAACAACAAAAATACTCATAGTATATATTTTCAAAGCAACAAGCAAAAACCAAAAACCAGAAGGTAACTTAGGAACTTTAATCTTTATTCCAAAAAAAAAAGAAACTCAAGCCAAAAAGAATGAATAACAACAAGCCAAAGTCAGAAGGCTCCTGTCGAATAAAAGACAAACGACCGTTAAGGTCAAAATTCATTGAACAAAGGATTATACAGTGTTGAAAAATAAACAGCAAATTTAACTAACCTCCTCCAGTATCCAAACCCCCCTATCCCCCCCACTCCTTATTGAACTCCTCCGCCTAATCATCTAACAAAATATAGCCTTAAGTATAATATAGATAAACCTTAATTCCTCGTTGTAACATAACAAAAGTTGCTCCTTAAAGTGCCAAAAAAGGATGAAGGCTCGCCAAGGACTCCAAAAAAGATTTGTTCTTTTGCTTTTTATTGTTGTTGTTGTTGTTGTTGTTGTGATTTTGTGTGTTTTAACAAAAAGTTTGTATTTTTCTCCATCTCCGTCTCCTTCTTTTCCTTCAATTGCTTGGAATACTTAACAGAGAAAAAAAGAGGAAGAGAAAGTGCGAAGCAGAAGAAGGAGTTTCCTAACAGAGATTACGCAAATTAAAAACAGTCCTTTGCAAAATATCCTATAGTATACAACGCACAACACTGATTGTGATTAATGGTCCTCCCAAGGATCAGTGCGGTAGGCTAAAGGATTTTTCTTTTTCATTTTTATTAACTTCACACATACCTACATTTTTCGATAATAATTTGTTACACTGTCGCGAAACTGTGGTGCAAAATGGCAAAACTCGAGGCAAAAAAAAAAAAATACCATAGACTTTTTTATAAAAATACTTTATATTAATGTTTAGTATTTAGTTCCATATTGGTCTTTCTTTCTTCTCTCTGTCAATCTGATAATTTCACTTCCTTAGATACAGTGTTTCTACTATCAAATACAATGCAAGAGCAACAATTTTCTCAAAATTTGATTTTAGCCAAAATATTCTTTTGAACGAAAACAAATTGTGGCTTTTTATGCTTTCAAAAGCAATGATTTTAGCAATGAAAAATAACATTTTGGACCAAAGTGCTCGTCACCAGCTCTAGTGAAAAAAAGTATAAAATCCCACAGGATTCACAGGATTGTAGGAATAAAGGTGTCTTTTATATTAGAAAATATGGTAGTTACGCTCCGGTTGCCCATAGAAAAATGAATAGCTCTACAAGGATATACATAGGAAAGGATATGCGCTAGTTCATCCTGTAGTCACGTTTCGAATGAATTGCACCCAGCTGGTGTAAACCAGAAATCATCAGTATACGAGTAAAGAGAAAAGTGGTGTTATAAAGCAAGAAAAATATCATCCATGTGTTAGTTAGGCACGGAACAACGACTCGACGACCGACACGATGACACCAACAGCTCTATAGAGCCCAGGAAGACACACCATTTGAGAATTTAGGTAGCAATTTATTCACCGCGGATATCCTGCCATCATATGGCGGCAGCAGCCGGTTGTTACCGAACCGACCAACAAACCAAATGCCATCCTACTTCAGTAGCTCAGATCAGAATTGCCACCGATGATGATGGTGCATTTGCAATATGCAAACTATGGTCCTATACATATATCTACCTTATTTCTATACTCGTAGCTTGTCGTCATTTTATCTTCAAGTTATCCCTCTCACAGGATAAACTATGGGACGGGTGTTATGTTTTACGACTACGGTCTCCAACAGAGTTGGCAAAAAAAAAAAAGAAGAAAACAATCACGTAGGATATTCCTCGAATAAATCTGAGTGTCAAGGCGTTTGAATTGCGGTCCTAAGACATCATAGCCACCTACCTACCTTCATCTTGCCTCCTTCCTCCTGACTCCTGCAAACCAACTATTACTAACGTAATGTCATTTGCCTGTGGTTTTGACCTCCTACAACACAGATGCTGAATAAAAAGATAAATGAAACTATCATCGAGAGGGCTTTGGCTTGGATAAAGGCGAACAGCGTCGCGTCGTCGGCGATCAAAGTTTTTCTTCTTTTGTACGTTTTTATTTCTATGATAGATGTAGCCTCAAAGCCTTACCCTTACTTTCGTTTTGGTGTTCGTGAAAGAATTGCAAACTTGTGATTTTATTCAAATGCCGTAAAACTATAGGGCTCTAAAAATGAACACGTCTGCAGGAATCGTTGCTTTGAAAAATCTTTTTCCTTTTCGATTTCTGCCCTAAAATATGACCCTAAAAGTGACTATCAAAGGTTTCTTATTCACCATTTATCAACTATTGATTACATTTTTTACGGCCAGTACTCGGAAGTTTTTCAGTCTCTTGTTAAATTAAAGGTCTAATGATTAATAATCTTTGGTTAAAGATAAATCATTTGTAACACTTTCTTCATCATACAAATTGCTGGTCCGAGATAAGTAACGGTTCCAATAAACATTACCTAACTGTCATTTTTCTCAGTATAGTTTATGTCAATTAGTCAATTGGATCAAAAGCCAAGCTCTGATAGTGGATTTAATCAGTTTTCCGACTTCAAAAAGCACGATCAAAATGGTTTTTCTATTGGGATTGGTAAATGTTGACAGTGTAAGGTTACTGTCAAATGTTATTTCTTAGAAAATTTCAGAAAAAAAAACAAAGTTTTGGAGGAAATAGTTAGCAGTTAGTTGCCAAATTTTAAATAATACCAGATTACTAAAAGTTTACCAGCTGTCAATGCATCTTCACAATATCAGTTCTTCGGAAGCAAAACATTCAGTAGAAATTTTCTTAGACGAAGTGTAACATATCCGATTTTCAAATTGCCATTCGACACAAATATGGTAAAAATTTAAGCATAGCCGTGCAATACGAGTAGACTTGAAACAGAATAGTTTCTTGTCAGTTTTGTACCTTTAAGTTGTCACTTTCGAAGCTTTTCTTAAACTTCGGTATTAGTTAGACTTTGGTGCCACAGGCGACGTTTAATGGACTGAACCATTAAATTCAGCTATTAAAGCCTTTAAGCATGTTGTTGAAATGTCAAACGGGTCGGAAATTATCCCAGCTCTTGTGAAAATTGAGCACATTGAATTTGGAAACATAATTTTTTGCTAGAAGATGGACAAAATTTTGGGCTAAGACTCTTCTGACAGTTGTTGTCCTATTCCTGCCTAATCTCAATTGTACACTTTTCTAAATAAATCATTTAAAGAAAAACTTCTTCCCCTTCTTATCAATACCAAAATATGTATAGTTTCTCAAAACTTGAAAACTCTATCAAAACCCGCTACAAATCCTCTGATTTCCGTGTCAAAAATTACTTCCTGAATTAAATCCATCATTTTAATTTATTTCCCTTATTTCAATTTAATTGACGACTTATACCACCAAATATTGGCATAATAAAAAATCCATCCCTCCCTCCCCAAATTTCCCCAATCGTAAAAATTTAGTACCTGTTTTGTTCGAAACATCGTGTCATAGCATAAAACCTAATAATCCAATATTTTAATTTAAGGTTGAATAAACTTGATAAAATGTCGTTTAAAGTTTACGTTTTACATTTTACACAGAAGAAACAATTTTAAATCCCCCATAGCTTAAGGAATTCAAAAAAGACCACATTTAATTCCTCCCTTTTCCGTTTTCCCTTTTCCTATCTAAAGAACATAATAAGCTCACCTTTTTTGATGAGATGCCTCCAACTTATAAATACCTACTCGTATACCTACATAAAAAGGTATTAAACGTGTTGTTCATCATCAGAAGCCGAATCAAAGGATAGGAAGCGAAAAACCCCTTAATTTTTGAATTGAAAAGCCTACAAACTGGCCAGAGGCATATTCATAGTATCCCATGCCCCACTCTCACGGTTTGTGGATTCATTTCTAGGTACCTTTATTCGGTTCCTTGATGAGTTCCATAAAAAGGATTTCGTGATTCTCATAAAAACCAAACCGAAAGGTGTAGCAACGACCAGGGAAAGGTATTGAACCGCATAAGCCTCTCTCGCTTTGGAAGGATGGATGTATTGCATTTTGATCACAACGCAAAAATATTTCAATTCCGGATGCTTGGTGTTGGTGGATTGGTGCCTCCGAGCATCTCCCGTATCCCGAATCTATAATATGGCTAATAAAAATGAAATACTCTGCGTTTTCGGTGATGTTCGGGTTCAGGATGAGACACACAAATAATATTGAAATGGATTTCGAGGAGCCTACAGAATATTTGATAACCAAGGATCTCCGTTAACACCCAGGCGGAGGGCGGGCGGGACAAGAGTGTGTTGATTAAGTCGCATCTTTGGGCTCCTCACGAAGAAACTCGGAAGAGAAGCACAAAAAATAATAAAGTCTAATTGAATTTGATGAACTCGGTGTGAATTTTAATGACTTCTTGTTGTTTGGCATTGGCATATTTATTCGACCAAAAATTAACTCCTTTTTCCCGCCGCCACCACCGCCGTCACCGTGCGTAGTCGTCGTTGTGGAATCTCTAGAGTTAGACACTCCACTTTTGGTCAAAACACAAAATACAATATTTGTTTCATTGGGTAATTTCGAGTCAGTGGTGGCGGTTTAGTGGGTGGGGCTGCTATGTGGTTCTCCATGAATGACGGCATCATCATATTTAATGACGCCACTTTCACACTTAGTTATGTTCGCATCTTAACTGCCGCATGTTGTTATGGATTTGGAGAACGTTAAAACTTGATAGGTCCGGTCGTTTGGTTTGAATGTAAGTCCTTAGATATTGTAAATACCCTCAATCTACATATGTATGTATATGTGTGTGGAGAATTAAATTGTCTCTAAATTGTCTCTCAATCTCAATATAAGAACCCCCCCCCCTCCTTGTGTATGTTTTATTTAAGGGATTGCCTTTTTTATTTGGTGTTTAATAGGTGCGATGTGGGTTTAAACGGGAATTATATAATATAATATAAATGTTAGGATATAGATTAAGAAATTTATTATTATTGTATTTTGATTGAAGTTATATTACTTTTATATTCTCGTACAGAGGTGTATAGAATGTTTCTTAAAGGGCTTTAAGATTTTAAGTAGCAATATTATCTACCTATAGGTTTAGCACATCATCACGTTCAACTTGACTAAACAAATCAATTGGATTAAAAGGGCTTTGGGGGTCTATTAAAAAGTGTTTATTTTACGTGGAAGTCTCGATAACGACTTGAATTGGATTTCGATAGTAAAAAGTCAATAAAAAAGAGGATGGGTGCAACCCACACAGATAACTTTCCATTATACTTTGAAATGTTCCCTTGCAGTCTTCAATCAAAACATAATTTTGTGAATCGTTTATTTTATTCTTGATGTTGATTGATGACAATTTTATTAATTATAATTATTAAATAATTATTTATTCTCGAGAGATTGTAGTGGAAAAACAATATTTAAAAATTTAGTAGTAGTTTTTTTATTTTTTGTAAACAAAACTGTCAGTTCGATATTTGACGATATTTTATCATTTCGATTTTGACAAAGGCATATAATATAGTCAATATCAATGCTTTTTGTGAAGATATTTGAGTCGAAACACAATTTTTGTAAATTTTTGGTAAATTTAGATTTTAGTTTTTTATTTTTTGTAAAAAAAAAAACACTATCAATTCGATATTTTTTCAAAAATGTACCATAATATGTTAACAGTTGTGATATGCAAAAAAAAATAAGATAAATTCAAAATTAAAGTGATTGACCACTCTCGGTCCCAACATATTCAAGACAAAAAACAACTTATGACATTTTTTGGTTAATTTTTGTTTTAGTTTTATATTTTTTTGTAAAAAAAAAACAGTAAATAAGATATTTGCCAAAATTGTAGTATATCTTTGAAGTTATATTTTGTATAAACTTAAATAAATTTAAAGTCAATATCGTTGCCAACTCTCCAGATATTTGAGTCAAAAAACATGGTTTACCAAATTTTGGCACTGCTGTAGTGAAAAAACCACTTGATAAATTTTTATAAAAGTCCATTCTGCATCTTTTGAAGTTATAACCTGTCGCACGAAATTTAATTGGACTCGATAACTCTCCTCGTTCTTGAGATACCGTGGACGCAAAAGGATATCTCGAACTTACGAACGTACTTGCACACGCACACAGATCTATCTACAAATGATGCATTTAGATTCTAGGAACCTTAAACTGTCCACATTTTTAAAAATTTCAATTTGACAAATCGGACCGATAACAATAACTCCCTACCCTATGGGAAGTTAAAAATTTCCAACAAAAGTGTTTTTGTACCACTTTCGAGCACGCTAATCGGAGTTAGTAGATTCTCCAAAAAGTCCTTTAAGCGGTCGGTCTTATGATTAAGGTTTCACTCTAACAATAAACTTCATTGATTGTGTGCGGACCTGCGCCGTGTCTGATCGGGTAACTGTTGACTGCCTATAACTTGGCATAGGCCAGCAGCGCAACTTTCAGGCACGACGAAGTGCTTACTTTACCTCCCCGTGGTGGTCCCCGGTAATTATTTTTGTATACCTATATACAAAAATAAGCTAAAATTGTAAGTGCGGAGCTCCCAGCTTTCTCTGGGATAGGTTACGGAGGTTAGCATTCTTCGTAACTGAATTAAATCGTGCTACCGAAACCGAAACTACGCCTCGGATAAGGATTGATCACACGTTGACGACTTTTGGCTATTGTACCCGGACAAAGATTGGTTTCTGGAATGTGAAGACGCTCCTGGAAGCAGGAAATGAAGGTCCTCACAACTCCAGATTCCTCCAACTAGAGAGAGAATTCATGCGGTATGGGTTGGATATCCTAGGGATCAGTGAAGTAAGATGGCTGGGATCGGGCAAATACAAGTCTCCAACGCGTAACACTGTGCTACTCTATTCCGGAAAACCACCTGGAAGCGCTCGGGACGCTGGAGTTGGGCTGTTGCTAACCAAAACAGCTATCAATAGCCTAATTTCATGGGAGCCACTAGGTGAACGTATTATTAAGGCCAGATTCCGGAGTAGAGTACGCAACATCACCATCATACAGTGTTACGCCCCAACGGAACTCGCCCCGGATGAAGAGAAAGAAGGCTTTTACAGTCGGCTAAGTGCGGTATACAACAACACACCGCGCGGAGACATCATAATGGTAATGGGAGACTTGAATGCCAAGGTTGGCAACGACAACGAAGGGCTCAGGCACGTCATGGGAAAGCATGGAGTTGGCAGTTGCAATGACAATGGTGAGAGGTTTGTGGACTTCTGCAACGCTAACCGTCTTGTGATTGGCGGCACCATGTTTGAACATAAAACGTGCCACAAAATTAGCTGGGTGTCAACAGACAGACAAGCTTCTTCCAACCAAATTGATCACTTCGCGATCAGCCGTCGGTTCAGAAGCAGTCTCTTAGATGTCAGGAATAGAAGAGGTGCTGACATGGGGCTTGCCCGCGATCACCATCTTATGGTAGCTACCCTAAGATTACGTACAGCTGCAATTCGGAGATCGAATTCGAACACCAGAACGCCCAAGTTTAACACGGACAGACTAAAGGACCCTAACACTCGACAACAACTCAGGGACCACCTTTCGCAACATATGAGGGCAATCAGCAGCACTGGAACAGAATCCATAGAAAACCACTGGAGTGCTGTGAAAAATGCTCTCATATCAGGTGCTGAGAGAATAGTCGGTCGTGTGCAAGGAAGCCGTAACACCTGGCTTTCGGAAGAAACTTGGGCTAAGATCGACGAAAGAAAACACCTTAAAGCTCGTTTGGCAGCTGCGCACGGAGAAGAAAGAAACGAGCTAGAATCCACATACCGCATGAAGATGAAAGAGGTCCAGCGTAGTGTAAGACGTGATAAACGTAATCACACCAACGCTCTGGCCCTAGAAGCAGAAGAAGCTGCAAACAGGTGCGACAGCAGAACTCTCTACAGAATAACCAAAGAACTCGCTGGTGTGCAGAGCTCAAAACAACACCCGGTTAAAGATAGAGATGGAACCCTGCTGATATCGGATGAGGACCAACTCAGAAGGTGGAGGGAGCATTTTGCCTCTGTCTTAAATCATGTTTTTGACAGCAACATGCAAATGACATCTTCCGAGTTGCCCGATACAACCAATTCCCGATTACGCACCGCACCCCCCAGTAAGGAAGAGATATGTACCGCCATCAAAGCACTTAAGACCAACAAAGCGGTAGGACTTGACGGCATTCCCGCAGAATTGCTGCAAGCAGCACCAACAACATCAAGCGATCTGCTGCAACCGCTCATAGAGAAAGCGTGGGTCTCCGAATGCTTTCCCGAAGAGTGGAAAAAGGGAATGATTGTCAAGCTCCCAAAAAAAGGAGACTTGATGAAGTGTGAAAACTGGAGGGGTATCTGCGTTTTGCCTGCAGTCGCCAAAATAGTAGCAAAGATTGTTTTAGATCGCATTAAAGAACACCTCGAAGCATCGCTCGACGCTGAACAAGCAGGCTTCCGCACTGGGTCCTCCTGTATTGATCACATTAACACCTTGAGGATCATCATCGAACAGTGCGTCGAATATCGATCACCACTTCACCTGCTGTTCATTGATTTCGAGAAGGCTTTCGACAGCGTCAACAGGGAGTTTATCTGGCTTGCTTTACGGAGGAGGGGTATACCGGAGAAACTCATTGCTATTATTAAAGCGACTTATGATGGGTCCAAATGTCACGTCTTACACGGAGGTAGGTTGTCCGAAGAATTTGAAGTCCAAAGCGGGGTCAGACAGGGCTGCATACTGTCACCAATCCTGTTTTTATTGGTGATAAGTGATGTACTGCGGATGGCTTTGAGAGGAAGCGGAGGAATAAGATGGACTCTGACAACTTACCTTAAACATCTCGACTACGCTGACGATGTTTGCTTGCTTTCCCATAAGATCATGGATCTCCATCAAATGGCAACAAGGGTGGAGAGAGAAGCAGCAATCGTGGGGCTGAAAATCAATACGGGAAAAACAAAGATGTTCAGTCTCGGGAGCTCGCAATCATCCGCTCTGATGAACATTGGTCAACAAGCAGTAGAGAAAGTAGATAGCTTCCAATACCTTGGAAGTATCGTCTCTCCTGAAGGAGGAACCGAATTAGACATCGCCAGCCGCATCGGAAAAGCAAAGGCTGCGTTCGGGATGTTGTCCAATGTTTGGAGGAACAAATCTCTCAGCTTGAACACAAAGCTACGACTGTTCAACTCTAACGTCGAATCAGTTCTGCTATATGGCTGCAGCACCTGGAAAATAACAACCACAATAACCAGGAAACTGCAAACCTTCGTTAATAGGTGTCTTCGAAACATCTTACGGGTTTTCTGGCCTAATCGTATCTCCAACTATGACTTACATAGACGAACAGGTCAGGAACCCATAGATACCATTATACGAAGGCGCAAGTGGCAGTGGATTGGACACACGCTTCGAAAAGGTAATGACTGCATTGCAGGCCAAGCAATGCAGTGGAACCCACTCACACAAGAAGGAAGAAGAGTAGGTAGACCGAGAAGCACGTGGAGAAGAACAGTTGAGGAGGAATCTGCGAGACTGGGAAAGAGCTGGAGGGAGCTTAAATACATCGCTGGAAACCGTACACGATGGCGCGTAGGAGTAGTTGAGGCCCTATGTCCCGCTAGGGAACACCAACGGACTTCGTAGGTCTGAGGACCTAAGTAAGTAAGTAAGTATTGTGTGCAAAAAATTGAAAAAAGTTTGAAATTCAAAGTTTTGTTTTGAAAAGTTACAAAAATTAAATTTTTTTTTTGAAATTGAGACTGGGAAAAGCAGGGTCTTTCCAATGATCAAACAAGTGTCTTTGGTCAATGCCATTCAACCAGTGTACTTATGATCTGCTTAGCTAGAGCTTCGAGGCAGGCTCTAGAAACATTTTTCCTTTGCTTCCTTCCTTCCTTTAAGCTCAATCTTTTTGATAGAGTAACAAATTTTCCTGTGCACCGAACTAATGTTAACTCCACACACATTCAAGTTGTCTACTTAACATAAAGTCGAGACTGTACCAAAAATCTTTCGACAAAAATTTCAATTCCTATTGAATATTTTGAAAGTTGATATTTGCTATGAAACGTATCAATTATTAGAAGGAATATGGAAATAAGGCTTCCAAGTTTAAGTTAAACTGATTTATAATAACGATTGTAAGAAAAAGAATTGTTCTTAAATATTGTCAAACTCTTACCAATATCTGATGAAATAACTTAAAAAATACTTAAGCTTATTAATCAAACGGATTATCATTGAACTATGAACAACAAATTCACATTTGGCTTCCTCAAGGCAGTCATTTAAGACCAAATTTCTTTTTTCTTCAATGTTCTATCCCTTTGATTATGATAGAACAATGTCTAGTCCATGCCAAGTTTTCTTGAACAAAAATCTGATACATATTTTGAAATATTAACTTTATTTTAGAACTGGGACCAATGTTCTACCTTCTAACAAATGGTTCTGACGATTTTTTTTTTAAATTTCTACTGTCTTAAGAAAACTGAGTTTTACGAAATTTTAAAACTACGAGTATATGATTCAATAAAGAAACACGACTTCAGGGGTCATGTGTTTCTATGCTACAATTAAAAACTTTGACAGCTTAAAAATAATATAGAAAAGAATTGTCACTGTCATTTGAAACAGGTAGTATTATTTTCAAATGTGGAAACACTCAATTATTATATCTAAAATGTCAGCTGCCAACTTTTGAATTCAAAAATTTCAGAAAACTCCAAATAATTGCGAATCTAGAGGCGATAAGCCTGAAATAACCTAAATTTATTGTCGTTACTCTTTTATTTTTAACACAAAAAATGACATAAAAAGTGTTATTGTTTATTCTTATCACAGTTCAAATTTCAAATACAAATTGTTTTGGCATTTTTCACAAATTCTGACATTTCTACTTTCATCCAATCTATTCCTTAATTTAACCCAGCAGTTGAAAGTATGATAATAATTCTTTTGACTTCATCAAATTTAAAATATTAGATATAATAAATATTATTAATATGATAAAAAAATATTTTATAATAAAAATTATTAAATAAGAAAAACAAAGTCCCGTCAATTAATGGAAAAACCGTATTATTCCTGAAATTAAAATTCATTTCACGGTATCCTAGATGACGAAAAAGTCCTCTTTCACACTTTTGTGTGGTTCTTATATTTTTTTTATATGAATTTCTTGATGCGTTTCATCCTGATGGTATTGCCATTTTTAATTGGATTATAAAAAAGAAATTAAATAAAAATCGCCGCTCATTTTTATACAATTGTTGGGTTTTACCTGTAACAAAAATAAAGAATTAAAAAAAACATTCTCAGTTAATAATTTAATCATGAAATAATGGCTGGAAAAAAGTGCAGAAACTGACAAATGGTGGACCGTTTTTTTGTAGACTTTATAGGCCAAGAGGATTTGTTATAAATGTGTATGTGTGTGTAGGAATATAAGGGACTTCCTCTGGACGATGATGATGAAGCTTTTCCGTGGTGGTTGGCGGCGAGTTGTGAAAAAAGGACCAAAAACGGTATTGTAGGAAATAATCCATTATGATCGACTTACAGTTAACCCCGGGTCTTGGGGCAATGACGGCGGATATGATTCTTCTTCCTTATGTTCTAACGGATGAAAAGATAAAAGAAAATGGTTAGGTTAGCGGTGATTATTTAAGACTGCGTATTTTGGGACAGCAGCGAAAAGAAGTGCAATATGTCTGGAAATTCTCTAAAATACTAAATATGTTTTTTTTTTTGATATTTGAAATGTTGCCTAAGTTTTATTTGACAGCAGAAACCTCGGTGTGTTTAACTAGAAGTTTTAAATGTTAGTATTCTCATTTTTATTTTCAAGTACTTCGTAAAAAATTCCAATTTCTGAATACTTAAGTGCAAACAAAGTACTGAAGAACCAGATACGTAAAATTTCCTGTTTGAAACTTGAACATTTCAATTACTAGTATATTTTAAAGATATTTCGCAAAAAATATTAAGTGTGAACAAAGTACTTGAAGAGCGGTACTTGAACTACTAAATTTTTTCTTCTGATAAAATAGATACATGAATAGATTTCCTTCTTAAACAGTTATTTGTAAATTGGTTCAAGAACGATTATATACAAGAAATACTGTTCTTGTCCTTCAAGTAAAACTCACGTACTTGAATCACAACTCACACACACCCATGTATTTGAAGAACTTCTAACTTACTCCTCAAGTATTTATTCGCCTGAAAAGCGGCATTCGTGAAGTGTTACTCACTTTTCTTAAAGTACTAGTACTAGCATACTTTTGTGAGTTCAAGTACATAATTGCACTTTATGTATTAATAAAGTACTGAAAACCTAAATTCTCAAGTAATATACAAAATTCAGGAAATTTAACCAAAAAATACTAACATTTCCTCTATCTATGTATATAAAGTATAGAGTTCCGAGGCTAGAAAAAAAGGAGCTCTAGAAAAAGCGCCGAGATGCCCCCTGTTGACCTTTAATATCCTCATTGTGGTCCTCTTATTGATGTTAAATTCAAACCCAAAAGCAACAAAAAAAAGCAACAAAAAAAATCAACAAAAAAGATAAAACATATTTTCAGGAGAGTGCAATACTGCGTCCTCATTTTTAAAAAATATGAATAGCCTGGCCGGCCGGCTGCTGTACGGCACTGACAACGACAACGACGACGACGACGGACAAAATTTGCAATATATATAATACATATGTATATAAATAAAACAGAACAAACCAGCAACTACTCGTATATTGACGAAAAAAAAATTAAATACCAACCGACACAAAAATAAAGAAGGATAAATGGGCAACCATAAAAAATTAATAGTCCATCGACAGTACTAAATCATTTTAATGGCGAATCCTTGTACACGAAAATATAGGTGTATCAGTATATGAGTTTGTGTGTATGTGTAAGGCATATAATACTGAAGGGCGATAGGATCTTCTTTTTTGTCCTGCTTGCTTTTGTTCCGTTTACATATTTTTTGTTTCCGTTTTTTTGGTTCCTTGGTATCCTTTTTTACATTTACATATAAGTATGACAGTGGCAACGGGTTACGGTCACACTTGATGGCGGTATGCGGTTCAATACCTACAGATGTGTAGGTCTATTTTTTGTATGTGTAGATTTTTTTTTTCTTTTGGTTGAAAATGTCCAAACACCATCGAGGTATAAAGTAATAGATTTATTTCTGGTAGATTTAAACCAAAAACAGAAAAGAGAGCCCTTCTGTCGGTTAGGACTTGACGAGCACAAGGATCAATCATTGAGAGAAAATGTTTAATGAGAACCATGAAAAAGGATTTGTGTATTTTCTGTTCCACTAGATAAAATAGATAAACCAGGATTTGTTCCCGAAACCTCAGAGTTAAGAATATAAAAAAAAAAAATAAAACAATTAAATTTAAAATGGTTAGAAATTTGTTTTATTGATCAAACAGAGAGTCAAGGGAATGTCCCAAAATAAATTCAATATTGGAATTGGCTCGGAAGTTGGAAATTGTTTTGCTTACTCTATCTTGGATTTGTCAAGCTTTAGATTAAGAAGACGGACGTATGGATAAAGATTTTTGGATTTGAAAAACTCGCTTTATTTCGCTCTAAATAGAGTGCAATTACTTTGTCAATTCAAATTATTACTAGGGTTGCCAACAGTCTGTTACTTTTAAAGCGAAAAATTTAAATTTAGTCATGATTTTGGGACACTTTATTAAAGGTACATTCTGTGAGTGTTTAAAATCTGACTTCTTTTCATGACTGCCAGTTTTTGACAACAGTTTTCATAACCACTTTTGACATTCGTGCTTTTGATCGGTTTTTTCTTGAATATAGAAATTTTAAAGTTTTCAAATGCTTAATTTATTTATTCGTTATATATCGATCGGAATGTTACATTTTTATAATTTTTAAACTGTTTCAACTGGGTTCGATGCCACGCTCCCTTAGTGGATATTTTATTCAAATAGAAACTATTTAAGTAACTCAAAATTAGAAGGATTGTAGAAAAATAAAAAATAAAAATATCTCGCACTATTCTCAGTTTTTTCTGACCAAAACTTATCAATAAGTCAATTTTTCTACGTTTATTAAAAGAGTTATTGGTAGAAATCCTTGAACATTTTACTTTCTATTTTGCTTGTTTTTAAAATTTACTATACTGTCTTAATAAAAACTCAAAAAGTCCTACTGTGTGGCTTTTTTTTACATTCAGAACCAGAGGGAGCCAGTACTTATTGTTATTGTAGTTTTTTTTTTTTTGTCTATCCAATGACTGCAAAAGGTGATACCAGTAACACCATCTACCCCTTTCTAGCCAGCCTCCCTCTCCGCCACTTCCTGTTCCGTTGGACACTGGGTATAATGTTGTGTGTGGAATATGCTTAACCGCGTATAATTTATCGCTCGGTGTTCTTCGTTCCATTTTATGTTACGTGTGTTATCATACTTTTGCACTCGCTTTTTTCTCTCTGAATGACGTATAAACAGTGTGTGTTATACTTGCACAGATGGCGCTAGGAGTCGATATTGGAAAGTACAAGTCCACATTCACCCCAAGGGCTATCATTTATCGGCTCAGGTTATGAAAATATGGAAGAATTTGGGAGGGGCTTGGGGGCAGTGTACGGACGGTGTATTGTGGACTAAATGGTATAGGCGGTAATAATTATGGCATGGTCAGGAGGATACGCCAATGAAGTGTTGCAGGACACATATGTGGCAGTCTTTTGTTTTATAAGTTTCCTATATTTCTGCCCGAGGTGTGGACGGCTTACGAGTATAAAAATGTTGTCGATTTTTCGTAGTCAGGAACTCATTATTAGTGCGAAAATATCAGAGCAAGACTGGCGGCGGCGATGCAGATGACGGGGAACGTGCCCAAAGAATAGGACAACCGAGGACGAAGCTTCATTACTTTTATTATTTGTGTCACTAAAGGCTTCCTTCCACCTGTCACTGCCGGATTTTTATGACTTACTTGCCTGTTTCCTGCTCCCTGGCTGGAGGGTCCCTTCTGGAAGCCTTCTGCTGCTGCCCTTGCTTTAACTATTAGAGCCGTTTGTGCTTTAATAGCCGCAAGCATTAAATTTACGAGCTGATCTTAATTTTTTCCTCTGTTTATAAGGATATCTTCATTGTTGTGGGTTATATGGGCTTTGTTGTTGTTGTTGTTGTTTATGCTCACCCCTCTCCACACAAAAAGCTGTATGTGTCATTGACAAAGTGTAAGGATTATTATCATTTCTTGCACATTGATGGCGGTCCTTTTTACCTTTTTGTTTTTTTTTTATTTATTTGTTGGTTTTATATTGTGGTTGAAGGTTTATAACCATGTAATGATTTTTCTTCTTTTAATGTACAACAAAATAAAAAGTTCATAACAATTTAAGAGACAAAACCTTTTAGGGATTATATACAATACATACATATATTTGGCAAAAGGTGGGTGAAGGGATTTGTGCGTTTTGATTGGACATTCAAAAAGGAATCTCTCCTTTTTATTCCCACGCTATGTCTATACCCAACTATACCCACCTGCCTACGAAAAACTCATATGGATATAATTTTTACGATAAGTACAATTTAAATGTCAAAATCAAGTCCTGATCCCTGGGGAGTGATATGTATGTAGGTATGTGGATTTAGCTAGGCCCAAAAATCACTTTCATATACGAGGTATGGGAGGCATAGGTTTAAGTTGGACTTGTCGCAGTAGATCAATAAATTATTAAGGACTTTTTAAGGTGTGCCTATAAAAGGGAATGATGGAGTAGATTTTGTTTTATTATGGTGTCTGGGCTTAGGATAGGAGTAAACGTTTTGGAGGCATAAAGTGCATGATTTGATGGAAATATGAATGAGTAGGTATATTTTCATGATTTAAATGGGGGAGATTATATTATGGGCACACATACATAACTCGTATTATAAAAATTTGATATTAAATTGTAATTGATTTGATATGATACGGGTTACATAAAGTTCGACTGAAAATTTTATGATTGAAAGGCTTTAAATCAAAAGAAATTGAATAGGTAAGTAAATGCTTAAATCCATCGTAACAATTTTTTTTACTGGAAATAAAGACAATGTGTAGAAGAATTTATGAATATGAACTACAATTAAAGTTAAGCATCAATGAGCGTGGTCAGTTGGAAGTTGAGAGCCGTGCTGAAACGACCGATGGCTCTTGTTTTCTTTTTCTTAGTCTTTCTTTAGTTTCATCTTTCTTCTCGCTCTTCGTGAGTAAAAAATGAACAGCCAAAGTGACTCTTTTTTAAAATATCAATAAGTAGAATAATTATCTTCATAAATTGATGTAAACAATTAAATAACTTTGAACTGAAAATTCTTTCCAGGAGGTCTTCAAATTGAAAACAGTCGAGAAGAAGATCAAGGCAAATACGAGTGCGTTGCGGAGAATTCCGTTGGCACTGAACATTCCAAAGCGACAAATCTCTACGTCAAAGTACGTCGTGTTCCGCCCACATTCTCAAGACCGCCAGAGCAAATCAACGAAGTAATGCTTGGTGCTAATTTAAATTTATCTTGCATAGCAGTTGGTTCGCCGATGCCTCATGTCAAATGGATGAAAGGTATGAACGATTAAAAACAAAAAAGAAACTAATAATGGTATTTTAATTTCAATTTTATTTCCAATTTTCAGGTCCCCAAGATCTTACCCCAGAAAATGAAATTCCAATTGGCCGGAATGTCCTTCAATTGACCAACATCCAGCAGAGTTCAAATTATACATGCATAGCAGCGTCGTCTTTGGGCCAAATCGAAGCTGTTGCTGTTGTTAAAGTGCAATGTAAGTGGGAGCAATAATTGACTTCGTCGACACTACTTGGAAAAAATTAATGACTATTGTAATTTTTCTTTTTTTTTAAACATAGCTCTCCCAACCGCACCAACCGATGTACAAATATCCGAAGTAACAGCAACATCTGTTCGGCTAGAATGGTCATACAAGGGTCCTGAGGATCTGCAATATTACGTTATACAGTACAAACCCAAAAATGCTAATCAGGTAAGGACACTTATACAAAAATGATACAATTAAAGGACGGACCAAAAAAAGGAAAAGCAGCAAAAACTATAAAAGAATTCTAATTAGTTTTTGGCTCGTCTTTGTCGTCTCCGTGTTCTAATCCTGGAAATAAAGGACTCCATCGAAAGGGGAAGCAATTTCCAGTCAAAACAAGGATCCAAAAAAGAAAAACACACTCCAGGACCAGGACTTCCATCTGGTTGAAATTGAATAAATTAAATGTGTCGAGTCTCGAGTGAAAATGTTAATTTTTTCTCCTTCGTCCTTCGTCCTTCTGCTGCTTGTGCTGATGTTATTTTCGTCGTTTGTCTCGAAATTTTAATACTTTTTTATAGTTTAAGTTGTTTTTGTTGTTTTGTCTTATTTACATTTTTTTTTTACTTTATTTTAGGCATTTAGCGAAATCAGTGGTATTATTACAATGTTTTATGTTGTTCGAGCACTGAGTCCTTACACAGAATATGAATTTTATGTGATTGCTGTGAATAATATTGGACGGGGACCGCCATCAATTCCAGCGACATGTACCACCGGTGAGACTGGTGAGTAAAATTTCTTTCTTTCATAATTTACTTTTCTTTTTGAAAATTTACAATTTGAAATATGAAAATACATTTTTCTCTTTTTTCCCATTTTCTCCTTCTCATTATGTCTTACATGTGTTTTTTTTTGGGATTTTTGGTTTGATGGTAACAAAATATTAAATAACAGGAATTTTTAATTTGTTTCAAAATTTTTTATCAATTTATTTTAATGGAATTTTGGTTGATATAAATAATATAAGTTGTGATCGATGAAAATACAGTACAGTCCTTGAAATAGAACGTATTGGCAGAAGATTCAAAATTAAAAGTTAATTTAAAATAAGTTTTTGAAAACTTTTGAACACTAAAAAGTTGTCTGTATATAGTTTCGATTGTCGAAGGTATTTTACAGAGAGTTTAAGTCGTTACTTTAACGTATTTTCTTATTTCTTTTACTTTAAGCCACCTAACAATCCCACTTGATTCAATTTTTGAAGTGAAGAACCACTATAGTCAAAATATGGTTCTCTCGTTTTAAAAGAAAAGTTGTAACAGAAAGCCTGTTAAATGTGTCATTTTGATGCTTTTTGAGCCTGATTTGAGTCCAAAGAAACTGATTTAAAATATAATACAAAAAATATATAAAAATATAATAAATAATAAAATATATAAAAATTGTAATACAAACTTCCAAAAACTATTCAAACTACAAAATTAGGGTTTGCTCAACAAAAAAAGAAATACAATGTTGAAAAACCACACAAGGTGCAAGTTTTTCGAAATTATTATCAAACCTTTGTTAATGTCATTAAAATCCCAACATTTAAAAAATATTAAACAAATGTAATAATTGCAACATTTTCCAATTTTTATCACTTAAAAATTCGATCTCCATTCCTTTTAAAAATTCTTTGAAAAAACTATTACTGTATAATTTTTGGATTTCAGAAATTGTAGGTTATTATTATTTTTAGAAAACCTATCTGGAAATCTTGCGATCACAACTTATAACAACCAAATTCTTTGTTTAATATTTTATTCCATAAAAATTTTGGAAATATTCTGAAAATTACCGTTAAACACTTTTTCGTCTTCTTCTTCTTTTATTTTCTTACCATTTTCAATGCTGCATACCCTTAGGTGACTTTACATTTGGAGGTGCAAGTAAGTAAAATAATATAAAAAATATTTCAACATGATTGTCGAAGTTCTTGTCGTAGCTTCGTAGTTGTAGTCGCAGTCGAACTCATGCATGTTTACCACGTATCTTCGTTCGATTCCATTTTGGTACGTGACACCTTTAGTCATTTACAGAACGTGTTGGTGCCACCTTGTGGCATGAATGTATTTAACCATAACCAATGTGTTCGTTCTCAAGGACTTCAAATCGGTCGTTTGGTTTTCATTCTTTTTTCTTTTTTTGAGGGGGGAGGTGTGGGGAGTGTGTAAGGATAGGTGAATTGCTGCTTGTACTCGTTTATCCTTTGTCTGTGACGACTATATGGGTATTTGGTATATGGAATGATATTGCTGCAAAATCGAAAGCGATAAGGATAATTGGCTCAATAAAAGTTTTCAAGCAAACGTTTACACACACATAACAATACAAAATGAACAAATGAACGAGAGAAGGAACGAAGGAACATCAGTCGTCCTAGTTCTCGTCGTCTCTATACACAAAGATACGAGAATGTTCCGAAGAAAGAATCCAACAGAGAAAAAAAAAACAAACGAGATAATAGCAGCTATGGAACATCTCTAAAAAGGATACCTTCAGATAGTGGCAGGGGGAACATGTGTGTATGCTGGCTGAGGGTCTTCTTCCACTATCATCGTCGTCGAAACGGAATGAAAGGTTCTGTTTGTGTGTTTATATGAGGACCGAGAGGTTCATGTTGATGGTTTGCCACAGGAATGCAAGCAGGGTCAGCTTTCTTGCTTCTTTATTTCAGATGAGTTCTTGCATTCGCACAGGGTAGCAAAAAGTCCTAGAAATCGAGAAGAACACACACAAACTACATATTGCTTTATGGACCTACATTGTGGCAGGAGGACTACTCTGAGAGCCTCGTAGCCTATTCCCACTTGAAAACAGAAGCCATCCGAATCAAATCCAATAGCCAAGGAAAACAATGGTAAAACGATGCTTGAAATTTCTGGATATGCGGGACCATCATATTAATTCGGGGATCCTTCTTTCGTTTCGGTGATTCGGGATTGGGAGATGCTTATTTGTGCTAGTGTGTGTGTGCGTGTAGGGTCCTTGATATTAGCAACATTATTCGATATTTTCTAAAATACTACGACTACCTTTAGACGTTGATGGTACTAAGATACCCTCAGTCGTTGTTCCTTGCTTGCTTTGGTTGTCTTGATGGTTCTTTTTCATAAGGGTTGGTTTTTGGAAAATCGAAAATTCAACTTCATGGCACGTTTTGCCGGTTTTGAAAACGCTGATAGCTTGCATTCAGTGGAAATTCTGTAATTCGTTTGTGTGGTAATTTGAAGCAATGAGATGGTTTGTGTTGTGTCTTGAACACGAATTCTTCGCACTATTGTCCGCACTTTTTTTCCTGATGGTTTTTTTTTTATATAGAAAGAAGCGTCAGTAAAACGTTTAAAATAATTGGCAGGTTAATATAATAAAAAGAAATTTTGTCTGATTCTACTTTTGGCATTTTTCTTTTGGGGGCGGGGAAGTTGGGTGCTAAAATTTCAGTTTATAGTAGATAATTAAGTTGAGGCTTTAATACTGTTTGTGGAAATTGGTTTTGTTATACGATAAGAAATTGATAAGTCAACAGTTGGTCTAAGAGGTGATTTCGATAAAGAAGAACGTTAGAACGAAGTAGTATTGATATTTAAGTCAATTTGAAGTTATTGTTAATAATAAGGAGATATTTAAGAAGTGAAATATGTACTTACATACATTCCTAGAAAGGTGTAGGTTGTTCTTTTATTATATCAGAAATAATGTGTTATTTGAGTTTATTAGACGAAACAATTTTTGCAATCTAATTGAATTATGTTTTTTTTCGATAATCCCCTGAAAAGTGGATGTTACAGAAAATGTATATTAAATTATTGTAGGCTGTTTCTAAATATTTAATAGTTACTTTTTCAATTTTCGGTGCAACTATTAAGCCACATCAGACTCCTGTCAAAGAATGTCTAATTTTTTGTTCAAAATAAAAATATATTTGTAAAAACGCCGCAGCCGAAAAGAAGTGTAGCAAATAGTTTTGGCTTGGAAGAAATATTAGAAATTTCATTTCCTCTAAAAGTATACTCTTGGCATATATGTATATCAATTTGAAGGTGGAAAGGTGAGTGCTTTAAAAAAGTGGGCGTGTCAGCAGGAGAAAATTGAAAAAAGGTTGGATTTTTAAAATTTAATTGAGTACAGTAGTAAGAACTGTCCATTAAAAAAAAAAAATATCAGGTCTCTCCGATTTGAAGATTTTTATATCGATATTCACATACTACAACAATTACTTGAAAGGGGTGTATTTCCATTTGGAGCTTAGTGGTCTTTATGTACAGTGACGTTAGATAAAATTTTATAATTTTTGCTAAATTTATCAACCAATATTAACATAGTGAACTAGTGACAGAATAAGATTGTCCATGGAAAACCCTTTATTCTATTTTCGCGACATATTGTCCCATCAATACTACTGTCAAAATATTCTGCTCCACTGAAATATCATAATCTTCGACAAATGATTGAAATGTTGTTCAAATGTGACAATTCTTTTTCTTTAAACTGGCATCTGTCAAATTGTTTTTTTATTTAATGATTCAGACTCGGAATTTGAAGTACTGTTGGTCTCTTAAGCATTTTCTCTAATGACACTTTGAATATTTTTTTTTAATTGATATCACCCCTTACTTTCCCGAAGGCATTTACTTTTAAATTATAAAATATATGTACATATGTATATGTATATGTAAATACACATATGTACATACGTACAAATTCTCAACCATGTGTTCCCCTATTTTTAAACTTGCATTAAAAAAAAATTGGTTTAACTTGACCTAAAAAGAGGCAACCCTTTTTATACATACACACAGGTAGTATTTTACATGCATCCCCTAAGAATATTTTGCATCACTTCGCACTAAAAGCAATTAACAATAGTTATACGCAAGTGAACTACGTACAACAACAAAACTAAAAAACACAACAACACGAACAAAAAAAACTTTACCTATAAAAAATCATTCAACCAAAGAACTAAATTCGTACGAGTAACGAGTAACCCACACTATGCCACAACTGCACTATAAAAGATTTTGAAAATCGGGTTAAATTACAACTCTAATCCCTGGTTAAGAGGATTATCCCTCACTTCATGACAACGACCGACGAGCGACGAGCGACGACCAAGACGATGACGACGCCATTTCACTTAACAACAACTCAACCCCGGTTAGATGGAGCGATATGTGTTAGAAGAATAAAAAAGGGGGTTTAAGAACACCCTCATTTCACCCTTCTATCTCTATGTAAACATAACCTAAAGTCCTTATAACTGTGTCATGTGAATACCTCTATAAACTCTCCTGCATGTGAATAACCCAACCACTTCCTGTGAGAAGAAACGGTAAAAGTTCTTCGTTTATGCGATGAACGTTTTAAACTTACACATCCCCATATGATGGTGTAAGTTTGTGTGGTTGTGTGTGTGAATACAAGAGGTCCTTTAATGGCCAATCGATAATTGCATTTCGTTTTAATATACGAAATACGAAACGAAGGATATTTAGAATTCTGGCAAGGATATACAGGGTTTGATGGGATGGCCTTCTCGCCCCCTTCTTGGGGACTTAAGCCAGCCGACCTATAGTTCGTCTGCTGCTCTCAAAGACTTCCGGCTGCATCCGGATTTTGTCGAATGAAGAAAGTTTTAGGGTTTGCCAAGGATATAGGCAAGGATACATGTATAAGGCGCAGAGATTATGCCAAGCTTTATTCTTTAGGTACGAGGATGAGGATATACTGATGCATGAATATACCTATATAAGTATGTATGGACGTTTAATGGGGTTGTGTAACCGTTATTATATGGCGTATGAAGTTGCAGTGGCACATCAACTTAGGGAGCAAGAGCAGAACTATCAATGCGAATTGCCTGTTCTATCCCAATAGTATACATCCCTATAACTCGATGTACATGCATGAGATGATGATGGACATGAATTGAAATGGAAACTTTAGTTTGGATGGGAAACTTTGTTTAAGAACTATTGGTTACGCGCCATGATGCGAGTAATTTTACATCAAGACAAATCAGAGACCATCGACAGAGAGACACAGACAAAAAGAGAAAAGGATGACATTAAACCTAAAATTCCTTTGGCGTCATCTTGATCATGCTTTGAAATTTGATTAAATTCTTTGTTGTTGTTTTTGTTTACAAATTTGAATTTCGATTAATTATTGACAAAGAGAAATAAGAAACGGGAGTTAAGTGCACACAGTCATAAGGCCACATAAGTGAAATATATTAATTTAATTAACCTTATTGGCCTTAAGTCAAGTGTTGTGAATTTATGTTCGATACATTTTTGATCCTCTGAAGATCAAAAAATATTTTGAACTTAAAAAAAAACTTCTTTGTTTGAAAATGGAGATTTGAAGGCGTTATGAGGTTATAGTTTCGTTCCTGAAAACATAGCAGAGTATAAGTAAGAAAAATCGCTATTTTTTTCCAAACTTAGGCCGTCCTCGGTTGAGTTCCGTCAAAGACTTAGATTTATTCTGTTCTTCCGAATATGTCTTTGGTCTTTAGTCTTTGGTCTTTGGTCTTTGGTCTTTGGTCTTTGGTCTTTGGTCTTTGGTCTTTGGTCTTTGGTCTTTGGTCTTTGGTCTTTGGTCTTTGGTCTTTGGTCTTTGGTCTTTGGTCTTTGGTCTTTGGTCTTTGGTCTTTGGTCTTTGGTCTTTGGTCTTTGGTCTTTGGTCTTTGGTCTTTGGTCTTTAGTCTTTGGTCTTTGGTCTTTGGTCTTTGGTCTTTGGTCTTTGGTCTTTGGTCTTTGGTCTTTGGTCTTTGGTCTTTGGTCTTTGGTCTTTGGTCTTTGGTCTTTGGTCTTTGGTCTTTGGTCTTTGGTCTTTGGTCTTTGGTCTTTGGTCTTTGGTCTTTGGTCTTTGGTCTTTAGTCTTTGGTCTTTGGTCTTTGGTCTTTGGTCTTTGGTCTTTGGTCTTTGGTCTTTGGTCTTTGGTCTTTGGTCTTTGGTCTTTGGTCTTTGGTCTTTGGTCTTTGGTCTTTGGTCTTTGGTCTTTAGTCTTTGGTCTTTGGTCTTTGGTCTTTGGTCTTTGGTCTTTGGTCTTTGGTCTTTGGTCTTTGGTCTTTGGTCTTTGGTCTTTGGTCTTTGGTCTTTGGTCTTTGGTCTTTGGTCTTTAGTCTTTGGTCTTTGTTCTTTGGTCTTTGGTCTTTGGTCTTTGGTCTTTGGTCTTTGGTCTATGGTCTTTGGTCTATGGTCTTTGGTCTTGCCACATAAAACAAATATTGAAGATTGACCATTAAGTGTCGTTAATTTGCTTTGGTTTTGACAGATGGACAAATTTCCTAATTAACCAGTTTGGTGTATTTCTTAAATTTTCACACGCCTTCCAAAATATTGCAAATTCTTTCAACCCTCCCCCCTTTAAGCGACAGCTTGAAATTAAATTTATATTTTGGTGCAAGTGGAATATTATCGTCGGTCGGGCTTCAATAAACGTCTGAATCAATCAAAGTCTGAATGACGTGCACAGGTGCACTTAAATTTGCTGTTGAGTTATGTGTGAATGTGTGTGCTTTTAAAAATCCACAAAAATAAAATTTATAATGCAACCATCACCAAACCAATTTTTCTGCGTTATTTTGTTGTTTTTTGTATGAAAATTGCCAGACAATGATGCCAACGAACGAACACCGTCACGCACACACTTTAGAGCTAAAAGTTTAAGTTAATTTAAGCTCACTATTACCACTCCTCTTCCCCCCATCTTTCCCCACACCTGCTCATTACCACACAACATCGTAGAATGTAGACTTGGTCTGACTTCATTAAATTAATTGCTTATTAAAACACTTGAATAAAAGTTGCACCACCAACGAACGAACGATGATGATGGCGGTGTTGGTGGTGATGGTGGTGATGGTAAAGGTTGCCAGATGCAGCGAAGCTATATTTATAGGTGACGACAAGGACGACGACGGATTCAAGGGATCAAACGGATGTTGAAAAGCCACGAAATTAAAATCAACATCGCATAAGGCCTTCAAGCAGCTTCCACCACCGCCACCTCCAACCATTTCTAATAAGGATCGATGCACGGGAGTATACACCAGTTTCGTTTATTTTAAGAAAATTCCCAACTTTTTCTTTTCGTCAAACCCAGCATCCACACCATCTGCAATCAAAAACATCAACCCAAGGTTACATGGTGCTCTCTAGACTCTACCACGACCTGATGATAATTATCGATTCCTAATAAACCACCATCATCATATCGCCTGCTACCTGCAGTAAGACTCCATGAACAGTTTTACTACCTGCATCGGGAGATTCGTGTTCTTGAGGACAAGTTATGGATTTGCAAAAAAAATTCCGAAGAAAGTTTTGAAATTCCTAGAAAAATGAGACCCAAATTCGATGAAAACATTTTCTTTAGTCAAAGTAAATATACGAGGTCCGAAATGACTCCCTTTAGGTACGTACGAATCCAATCACCAGGATCAAATGCAGGGGCCTAGTAAGAACACTTGATTTATGAGGAAAGTCATTTGATGTGAACTTAAATCAAGGATTGGCGATGCTACTTCGGTGAAAAGACATTTAAAATCATCTTTTGTGGCAGAATTCTGTCCCTAAGATGCAATCGTCTGTGCTTGTCATGGTAGGGACTTGCAACTATCAGAATGTTCAATACTGAAATTGAATATGACAATATGACAGTTCAGAGCTTGACACTGTATACTTTACTATTGGCAAAGAGCAACAAACATAAACATCAACTTCGACGTCAATGAAGTGTCGTCCAAGGAAATAATCTATTTATTTTATAGACTGTTAAAACTTTAAGTGTAAACGTCTTCACTTCAACAGAATGTTGTTTGTGAGAAAGAATAGTGCTGACATATTTAAATGCATTTTTGACAGACTGACATTTAACAGTTTCTTGCTGCAATTCTGTGCGACGCAATTGGACACCTAGTTTTGTTTTGTTTAAATTCATGGGTACAATTTCAACTGCTGAATGCTTGAAATTTAAGTGTAAATTAAGACTGGTACCGGTATAGCTCTGCTCAAGTTCGTCTGTATGCCCTTTCGATACCTATTCCTACTTATGTACATTAAATCATAGATACCTAAAATTATTTGCCATTGCCGCATCAATGTGAAATAATTTCACCAAAACTAAACCTACCATTAACGTCGTCGGCGTCGTCGCCACACCATGTCGCTGTTGTTGCTTGCCTCCTGGATCCTACTTCCGCTGATGCTATTGCTTCGTGATGATTATATCGTGTTTTATTGGTATAAGTGAAGTACGCTTTCGATTTACACGCTTCGCAAAATATTTGAGTTTATGTTTTCGAAACTCTTACCAAAGCTAACTTCTTGATTACATGGGGTTAAGACTATTATCGAAAACTATAGTTGTTAGAGAGAAGAGAGGTAGAAAGGACGAAGATGAAGGACGAGGACTACGACTTAGGACAAAAACAGAAGAAGTTTAAACTCTGCTGATGCTGAGTACTCATATTTTTAAATGACGATTTTCCTTCCTTCGTTTGTTCGAAGCAGAAGAAAAGTTTCGATAACGGAAAATTTTAAACGCAAGTTTTAATTTTTCACTATTTTTTCAAAAATAATTTTAAGGAATTAAACTACCAATCAACTCAAGTGGATAATGTTGATGAAGATGATGATGATTATGATGATTTGATGATGATGATGTTGATGAAGAGAGGATGCAACCGAATGAACAGAAAACAAACATAGCAAAACTTTTTCATGTTGTTGGAAGGTACTCTTCGATGGAGGAGGGGAAGTGGGGGGGAGAGAAATTGCAGACACTAATGGGGTTATGGTCGCGATATGGTTTTAGTCGATTAAAATGCAATTGAAATCCGACGACGAGCTATTAGCTTTAAGGGATTATGCTTTGAAGAGACGATTTAAAGTTTAATTATTATTATTTTTTTTTTTGAGAAAGAACATTTTAAGAAAATCAAACTTAATTAAGCTGCCAGTTAAGGGTTAAAGAGATGAAGATAACTTATAATCGCTATTAAGATAATTCGAAAAACCACTAATTAACTGGCTGTATCGATTTTGTATATTAAACTTAAAAAGGATATTTGGTTTTGAAGATGTAGAAATAAATTGGGTATCTAGAAATTGAAGATGCTATTGGCTTCTTTAATGTGATTGGCAACCAAACTGACCAAGCACTAGAAGATACTCAAGTTCTTCTGTCTCAATATTGACAGCTAGAATTTTTTGATATTAAATGCAAAAAATACAGAGATTGCTGACAGAAGCTGAGTATCACAATCAATAGTTCCAGTGAGCACAAACCATTAAGAAAGAATTGGGAATAATGTGGCATTCTTTAAAGATGGCACAGAATAAAAGATTGTGAACGATCATAGTAAAATCTAATATTGGTATACCACTAGCTACGTGTAAACTCGTGCTAAATCAAGATACCATTGAGAAGGTGAATCGCAGGTGGTCTGATTCACTCACTTGTCTGGCAACAAAATCAATTTGGCCAAAGCTTGATGCTAAACGCTCAAAGTAACTCATCTCGATAGGTAGACGGCACATTAGCTCCGTTGTAGGTGTCCTTACAGGACACTGCTTAATAGGTAGACATACCTTCCGACTTGGACATACCTTCTGTAGAAGCTATATGGATCAGGAAGAAGAAGAACAGTCAGTTCCTCATCTTCTTTGGTCTTTTCCTGCACTTTCACAAAAACGTAAACTACTCCTCGGTGACTTCTATTACAATAATCCCAGTGATCTAATTAACATAGATATTCACAGTCTTAACCGCTTTATTGTTAGCTCCAAATGGTTCAACGAGTATGAGGATCTTATGATCTATGTGGTATCACAATGGACCATTGATGGTCTAAGTGTGCTGGCCTTCTTTCCAGCAGCCACCTTAACCTAACCTATAACCTAACCATAGTAATATCTAAGCGGTCATGAAGTCTTCAAAAAAAAACTCAGGCTGAACAGTAAATCACAGATAATTGTGATAGCAGTTTGGAAGCAAGAAAAGTTGTCAGTAGACTGCCCATATATTACATAAGATTTCAGAACATGCTGAAATTCTAGGAGTATCACGATGTTGTGCCTCTAACCTTCAATAACAGGTAGATCCGGCTCATAAATTTTTAGTATCCGTCTGAAGCCTTGGATCGCTTTAATGGACATCGGGAAGAACTTATTCTAGAGAACTACAACCGGAGCAGATGATAATGATGCTGCCCAAGAACTTGATGGTTTGTGCGTAGGATTATCATACCAAAAGTAATTTCAATTTTGCCTGTGCTAGGAAAGACGGAGAAGTTTTTGGTTTTCGAGTAAGGAAAAAGCTAGGAACTTACTTTTAGTTTCATCATCATCCACATCGATAAAAAATCAGTTTTCATCGATCATCAAAATCTGGCTGTGTTTTTCCGTTTGTTGTTTCTTCTCTGTCCATCTGTTCTTATATTATTGTCTTGTATTTTAGTGTCATAACCTCAGTTGCTAAGATGCAGTGTTTCCACTCCGTAGATTTCTATGCGAAAAGTAGCTACTTCTTCAAAAATTGCAATTGAAAATTTTGAGAAAAGTTTGGCCTTTTTTTGTAGAAAAGCATTCATTCAATTGAAATTAAAATCAAACAACATCAACAATAATTTCGAATCGCACTCAAATTATAACAACGTTTTTTTTTTATTATTCCCTTTCATGAGGATTTGTATAAAATGCACACATACTCGTCTATACAAAAGTAAACTAATAACTAAATTAGAAAACCAAATATTAAACAATAACATTTCCAATAACTGTTATACATGTGTATATATGTATAACTAAAGAGTCAATGTGTGGTTAATTCTTGATATTAGAAACACAATCAATATTAAATCTAACTCGTTGTTGAACAAATATTTTACACTCTGTAAACCCAAAAAAACATAAAAACCAATAATACTTATATGGTTGATTGTGATTGTTATTATATTACTTTTTTTTAGTCCTATAAAATAATATTATGAAAAAAATTTTCAAATATTTGAGAGTTATTTTATAATTCTCTAAGTTAATTTAGTAAGTAGTTTTTATCTTAACACATTCAATGACCATAAATTCTTGATTTAGATGCATAAAGCCCATAATCAAATCGTTGTTGATGAAATGATGACATAACATAAAAAAAGTTTTAATCCTATAGTTAATCATAATCGAGTTAATGTCAGTTCTGAAAATAGT
The DNA here is from genome assembly GCA_905146935.1 of Scaeva pyrastri. Lineage (NCBI taxonomy): Eukaryota > Metazoa > Arthropoda > Insecta > Diptera > Syrphidae > Scaeva > Scaeva pyrastri. The sequence goes on from LR989927.1 coordinate 59,160,508, forward strand.
GATTTACAAGTTCCAAGATGACATAGATGTCAAAACATGGTTCGTTGTTGACCTCAAAACTCATAAACTGTCAAATGTTATCGAACAATATATACTGTTTCATAATCACATTTAGAAAAAAAATTCAAATCAAAGTATTTACGCGACCGAGAGCTATATACCGAAACGAGACTGATATTAATTCAAGTTTTCAAGTTTAGCGAAACGCCCCACAGTGGGGCAAACAGGGACAGAATTTAAAAAAAATTTATTCGGATATAATTATGAAACTTTACAGATTTGTAGTTCAAATAACAAAGAAAAATAAAAAAAATTAAAATAGACACATTTTTTAACATTTGACATTGAAAAAAATTATAAAGTGACTAGATAATGCAAGCTTTTGCTAAGCCTACAAAAAATTGTCATTTTCTAAAAGCTTATACTATTGTCTAACATTCCTATAAATTTCATTGAGTTTGAAAGTGACTTTCCAAAAGGCTATACAATCATTTTTTACCTTTTTTAAACTAAGTATGAAGTTTGCTCTCCTCATTCTTATGCGCAATTAAGGTAATTGAAGTTAGTTTACTATTTTTCTTTGTCATGATTAAGAATTAATTTATAATTTATTGATTTATTTTTTTCATATTTTTTCATATATATAACGATTTAGTTAAATTGAATTACTAAAATTAATTTAAATTGACTTAAATTAATTTAAAAGTAAATTAAAACTTAATTTTAAAGAAGTAATTAATATGTATGTACTTAAATTGTATGTAATATTATAGAATAAATTAATACACATATGCAGGCAATAATCGTAAAAATAAAATGAAAACGAGTTGTTCCATTTTTTTGCAGATTTTTCCCCCATTTATATTTCGAAAAGCAGTTACTTTGATTGCATAAACAGTTTTTATAAGTAGATTGCAAAATGTTCATCAGTTGTTTCTTATACTCCTCTACATACGTGAAAACTTCATAAAATTTTTTAAAAGTTCTAATTTTATCGAACTAAAGGAATATTCATATGAGAACGACCGATGAATGACGAACATTCGTCAATTTTGACATTTCGTTTACATATACTTTTTTATTCGTAGCGAATGTCGTTTACTTAGACCCAGAAAATCCTTTTAGAATGATTTTTAGGTTAGTCACGTGCTAACAATTCATTCGTTGAAGTGTGGATGGTATGTGACGACCAAATTATTCTCTCAAATTTCTCTTATTTCAGCAATTACAACCCAAATTTTAATATATTAACATTAAATAAACTAATAAGATTTCTACATTTTTGTTAAGTTTTTGTGAAGAATTTAGGCTTATATGTATGTAAATGTATGTAAGTTTTAAATCCTATTTGGTTTTTTATTCGTTTGTCGCTCTTATGTGCATAGTCCTTAAGACCACGTCGATCAAAAAATGTTAAAAAAAAGTCTGGGCGTGGCAGTGGGCGGACATTAATTGTGTAATTTTGTTTTCATTGACTATCAGCTAGTTTTTATTAAAAGGAGCAATAAGTAGCTGTGTCAGTGGGCGGAAATTGATAGGGAAAGGCTGAAAATCATTCCTGAAAATTTCAACAAAATCGGTTCAATGGTTTAAATTTTATGGAGTTTTTTTCCGTTCTCCCATACAAGTCGCCCCACTGTGCGCCGCCGCGTGCCGCTCCGACGACGAGATTAGCAAAGGCCTTTAAATCTCCCTTCAGAAAGAAAGTTGATCGAAAGAACGTATGTACAATGTACATACAGGAAAAAGTATCGAATGCTAAATGGAACCGTGAGGTACTCTATTTTTGCCTTAATTAATTCATTCTTTTAGTTAAAACTTGATCAAATTGCAATGAATATAAAACTTCAGTAGAATAGAGGTCTCTGTGTACTGTCAAAATGGTCAAAAAGCATGCGATTTTCAGAATAGAGATTCCGAGAATCGTTTTAGAAACTCAGAATTTCAAAATTTAGTTTTTAATTTATTTTTATCACTTACCCCTACGATAACTTAGAAAGAAAATTTTTAATCTGAAATTGAGTAAGAATCTATTTTTTTTCCTTTAAAATGACTATTTAGTAAAAATGGCCATAAAACTTTTAAAAAAACTAATGCATACATTTTTCGTGAAAGCAATACTTGCCACTTCAATAAAAACTCAACAAAAATATAATTGGCAACTTTTTATTTAGTCCTGGTTTTTCAATTCGAATAATTAAAATCCAAAACAAATAAATATGTAAATTACAATACAAATACTTATGTATGCCTTTTGGGCGTAATTACACATTTACAAACATTTATTACCTGTGTGTTCAATTTTTTTTTTTATAAAATGATATCGTTTAATTTAGAAAAGTCAAATAATAATAAATGAAATTCCTACATTAGTATCAGAAGTGGGAAACACTCGAATATGGTATTTTTGTTGAACTTCGTTATAATTTCATTGATATTCAGTTAAAGTCAAATCTGAATATTCAATTAAAATTTCAATTTTTTCAAAATCCCAATTTAATGGACTAATATAATATGTTTGATTTGATCAATTTAAGTTAATTAGACCAATGTAGGTTTTGATTTTTGGATATCAAAAGTATGTGTTTGAAAAAATAATTTTTAATAAAATGTTTTTTTTTTTTGACATCCCTATGTGACTTCCGTGATTGGATTTGACTTGCTTGGAATTGGTTTAGGAATGGACCAAAATATCGTGATTTTAATTTAAAAAAAATTTAAGAATTTTTCGAGAAAAAAAATTGTCATAGTCCATTGTAGTTCGAGATTAACTTTCAACATGTAGACTGAGTTCCAAAAAATTCGCCTTAAACATGATTTTAGTGAATTCGAAGAAAAAGAATCCAAGTAATTAATGTTCTCAAAAACAACTCCAACGATTTTGATTAAATTTCATTTCTACTATGACCGAAGTGATTTCAAGAAAACTAATTCTCAATTTTCTGATAAAAAGTTTTTATGAGTGCAATAAAGTACCTATAATTTCATATTTTTATTCGAAAAATTCTTGGAGTTTAAACAAATTGCATGTCTTCCTTAATTTTCTAAAGACATTTTAAGTGTCAACCAATTAATATACAAAGACCAATCAGTATTTATATAGCTTGATATATAAACCAACAGTTTCAGAGTCCTTTTTTATCCAGTTTAAGGATATTTGAGGAATTTATAAGCAAACAATTATATTTATTTATTCTCAATTGCTTTTCAACATGATCTAACCAAAATGTCTACTTCAGTATGTGTAAGGAATGTATTGTCCATATTATTTCAAATACAAAAAAAAAGCACACATTTCCACACAAATAGCAATTGTCACAAACAATTATACATATATATAAAAAGTACTTATACATATGTCTACAGAATGTATGCATAAATATATTTGAAATAAAGTAAATTTTATTATCTCTGAATTTCAATTTGAAAACAAATGAATATCCCACAAATCGTTTTCTTTCCCATATCTACACCAATGTACATAATACATGAATGTATTTGTATATTTTGTTGGTATATGTGGGTATATTTCTTGCAATTTTATTTAATTGGAAATTGAAGCAAAATTCTAAATTTAATTTTCCAACTCTCAAATACCTTAGATACGATACAGATACTTGTATAGAAAATTGGATATCTAACCTGAGAGTGTGTGGAATATTATTGTCAAAGTCTTGCTATTTGATATTCCAATTGCAAAAACTGTCTAGATCTATAGATACAAATCTATCTATCTATCTTTCTATCTATCGAACACCCCCACACAGAAGAAAAAAAATAAACAAATTATATACAATTGAACAATACAATTTGGTTCGATATTTTATGTAAACGTACACTCAGGGTCATGTGACTAGTGTCCTTTATTATCGGTTCTGCACACGATGTATTACATATAAAATTTGTATGTGTTCTTGTAACTTTCTTAGTATCTATAATAGTGAATTTTTGGTCTACTAATAAGGCATTATCTCCAAGACCATTTTCAAAACTTTTATCACAATTATTTTTCGTAAAAATCAAAAATGTTTAACAAGTTTTTTTTTAATTTTTTGTTAAAATTAATGTTTCATAGTGGAAAATTTTCTGGGCTGGAGTGTTGGTTTCCATACGCTCTACGTGATGCATCCAGTTGATAAAAGTCATATTGACATCGTACTGAGTCCTTTCATTTATGTCAATATCGTCAGCTAAGGATGACGTTAAAAATATTTTGACCAAAAGAATCGGTAAAGTTGTTTCCAATCTTTATCGTGCAGAGCAAATTCTCCATAGTCATTAGACGTTTAGAGGTTCAAACACTACTACAGAAATCGTTTGAATACCATGTTGAGAAGACTGATTACTCTATAATAAGTGTTACTTTGACGACTTTGTAAAATGATTTAGCCTAAAACAGGCTCCTGATTTTTTTAAAATAAATCTATCTTTTAATTTTTTTTTAAATTTTATTTTTGCTTTTAAAAAAAAAATTGATTTTATTTTAATGAAATCATACCTATTTTTTTATTTTCGTTCATGAATGTTCCAAGCTTTCAAAAATTCTGAAAGATTTAAACTTATTATTATAATTTTTCAAATTTAATTACATAACTATTTAATAAAAAATTAAATAAAACAAAATCTAAGTTGAGCTCGAAACAGGCAATTTTTGTAGTGCTAGAAATAAGCGATAAAAACTTTAATCAAAAATTTTTTAAATAAAAAATTACTTTTTCACCGATTGAAAATCTTTTATAAAATAATTTAATACAATAGATACCCACTTCTTAAGTTGTTGGTTCTGTCCTAAATAAATAACCAAAATTTGTTATTATTTTTTATGCCCTTGGTCCTGATCTGTTACCTGTTTACTATTTTATTAAATATGTCACTCTGATGCATTTATTAAGTGTCTCATAATTTTAGAAAAATATGTTTAAAAAAATGAATTAATTCTTTTGATTCAAAGTGTTTCATATTCGAAATTAATTCGTACTTTGTTCATTTATATTTATGTGTAAATCTTTTTGTTATATGTATTAAGTATGTACAATGTTCATATGTATATAAATATACTTATATTTATTTATTTTGTTTTCTAGAAATGGAAAGCGCACCGAGAAATGTACAAGTCAGACCATTAAGCTCATCAACAATGGTCATTACATGGGAACCACCAGAGACACCGAATGGACAAGTGACTGTAAGTATTACATCCCACACTCTCTTTTATACATGACTTGGCTATAATCCCAAATAAACAAAATATTCCATATGGAATACAAACCACCCGTACGCATACATATCTGTATATATGTACATACATATGTGCATATTTAGGACAAACCTAAGATCGAAGGACCTTTACCAACCGATTGACCGACCACCAACACTTCCATCGTATACACACACACCCTCCTCCCCCTCCTGCATCGACCAAATTACATATATAGGTTTCACATTTTCGACTTTTTTGTTTTTGTTGCTTTCGAAAAGAGAGTACTGTCAATCTTTATATGAATGTGTCGAGACGAGACGAGACTAGACTTCGAGGTTGGATTTCATTTGAAATTTATACAATTCCAGATACGAGTACACAGTTAAATCTCTATTCATATTGTTATTGTTATTATTCAGAGGCTTTATATTAGTTGTCATCGTTGTTGTGGGTGGGTGGGCGTGTCTGTGGGGAGCCGCCTTCCTTTCCAGATAAAAGCATATAAATACAATTGTCCTCGATTCATCTCATCACTACTACGGTTGAGGTCTTCTCTTGAACTTTCTTCCCCCCGAATGCGAATAACCCACACACAAACAAATCTATAAAAGGTGAATTGAGTTTCAATTGTGTGTCATCCAAAAGGATTCCCAATGAAATTCCAACCAGCCAGCCAACATCCAGGACCTTTAAGGATACACGAAACTAAAGGTACATCCAATGGATTCTATGTGCGTTTTGGGATGGTGTCAATATTGAGAGATGGCAGGAGATTGTCTGCCTGTTAAGATTTTCCTTCTTTTTTTTTGGAATTTTTGTTTTGCAATTTGTTACCATTTTCAATGTTATTATTTTTTTTTTTGGTCTCCCATTGTATTCGAAAGTGTATTATTGAATTTCAAATGATAGGCAATAGCAAGGGGAATATACGAGTACGAATACGAGGACACAATTCGTATAAGTTACGAAAGGAATTTTATTTAGGGTCTCCGTTTGTTGTTGTTGTTGGTTTTGTTTTTGTATTGGATTACGTAATAAATAGAAGAAAGGTGACTTTATATAAACTTGTGACATTTTGTTATTTTTCATGTGAATAAAGTGATAATGTATGTGATATGGTAGAAAATAGACAATTCGATAACAACTTGATATGATAATCTATTGAAAGTTCATGACAATAAGTTTAAGTTAGGTATGTACTTGTATAATATGTTTATGTAACTTGGTGATTGATCTTACTACCAAAAATGTCAACTTAAAGAGGACAAAGCTCATGACCATAACTTTGTATTGCTTTAGTATTGCGAATTTTCCCTTTTTTGGGAATATATTAACAGAAGACTGGGCCAAAAACTACACTCAAAGAAATTCCATTATAAGCTTCTTTGTTTTCTTCAATGTAGGTAAATGTTTTTAGTTAGATAAGTTATTAGAAATTTAAGGGACATACTGCCTACTACAGTGTTGGAATTTATTGATATACTGAACGAATTTAGAAAGAAAAATACTGTTACATTTTATTGACATGCTGGCTTCAAACCTTTGACTACACTCCAATTTTTTGCACGGTTGTGGAAGTGTACGAATTAAAAAAAAAAAACATACATTTAACCGCTTTCCTCTGTTAATTAACTTCTCATAGGGAGTTATTGTAATCTGTCCGATTTGTCAAATTGAAATTCTTGACAAATCTGGACGTTTTAAAGTCTAAATTCGTCATTTGTAGAGAGAGAGAGATATCTGTGGTTGCGTGTATACGTACGTTCGAGATATAATTTTGCTTAGAGGTATATTCTCGAATTAAATTTTTTTCGATGGGTTACATTTTCAAAAGATGCAGAAAGGAATTTTATAAAAATTTGTCGAGCAGTTTTTGCCCAATAGCAATAAAAAAATGAAAATTTTAGTTGTTAAAAAATATCTCAGCAAAGGATAATGCTATTGACTTCAAATAAATTTTATTGTGTAGATTGTAATGTGATACAGTTTTCGTATAAATTTGGAAAAAGTTCATTATGCAGTTATTTTTTTATACAAAAATATATCGAATTGACAGTTTTTTTTTTGTAAAAATAAAACAAAAAAAACTAAGATTTACAAAAAGTGTCAAAAATGGTTCTTGACTCAAATATCTTCACAAAAAGCAATGATATTGACTACAAATGTATTTTATTTTCAATATAATGCCTTTGTCAAAAACCGTTGGTGAAGACAAATTCCTGTAACGTCAAAAACCACTATTTATTTCATATGTGTTGAAAGCAGTCTTATTATCCTTGTAAAACAAAAATGGTATTCTTATATTCATAAAAAAAAAAATTAAACAAAATGTTCATGATTTTGCTAGCTAGTTTTGCAATGAAATACATTCAATTTTTGTATAAGACATATTTTGAATTTACAGTGAACGTCCAATATAATTTTATTTCTCTATGTCTACAACATCTTAATAAGTTATTGGCAAATTCATTTATTCATAATTTTGAATATTACATTGTCTTTTTTCAAGTTAAGATTTCAACTGATGCGCTCTATTTGTTAGAAAGAAATTTTGTTAATAAATATCGCAATTTCTCTAAATTATTCTTACTTACAGATTGTCAAAATGAAAACACTTTTAAAAACTTAAAAGTTGTATTTTGACAATGTTGTGATAATATGGGGTTAGTTTCCTTGAAGTTTTTTTTTTAATTTCAAGAGACCAGTTTTTAACGAAAATTTGTTGTTAATCATTCAAAATGTTTTCAGATTGATAAACCATCAATAGTTTTATAAATCAAAAATACATTTCTTTGAAAATTATACTAAAAAATTCCACTCTAAAATTATTGAATTGAATCCTGCTACCAATACCAATATATCCATAAGAAACGACATATTAGGGACCCTCCAATCTTACTCTTTTTTAAGTAACAAAATTAAAATATTGGAACCAATAAAAAAAAAAGATTTCATAATTTTTATATTTTTCCTTTAAATATTTAGCAAAATTTTCCCTTTGGAAAATCTGTCATTCAATAAAAATATGAACAAGATTTGCTACTCAAATTTTATTATCCTTGTTTTCTTTACCAAATGAAAATATTGTCTCAAAACGGAAAAATGTCAATTTCAATGACGCATAATAATAATATATTCTTTTCACAAAACAAAGTATCTATTTGTGTATGTATGTATATGTAAGTAGTAAAGTGATAAAGTAAAGGTACGTTACCTTTTTTCGTATATGTATAACTTTTATAGTCATGCTTCCATATTTGTTTATTATACATCATCTCTTATCTTGATTCATCATCATCACGACGAAGAAGAACCTAAAACCATCACAAATATAAGTACTTATATACACATAATATCTATCTATCTATGTATCTGAATGAAAGCAACATCAGCTCCCCCATTATCATACACCTTCAATTTCTATCAAATGAGCTAGAAAATATTCCTTCTTGCTGGCTGATGGTCCCATATTATGTACGTAGTAAATTCCTTGTAGAATTTTGATGTCATTCAGGACATCTTGGGTTTTCAATCAATATGTCAATTTCATTACATATCAACATATTACGCTACCTACCCCCCCCCCCCCCCTCCTCTTGGTCTATACCAAACATGGATTATATTATATTGCCTTCGTTTTATCTTGAGGTCACATCGAATCATAGTCATAGTCACTTAATTCACATTATCTACGCTTGCCACAGGAATGTGCTGTAATTTTGTTGTGTTCTTTGTTTTTTTTTTTACAACATTTGTGTCAAAAAAATTCACAAATCGTTCATTTCCTAAGATTTTTAGCGAGAAATCAATCGGTAGCACATTGAAAATGTGCTTCATATAATTAAAAACTTCGTAAATAACTGACAGAAAATATTACACAGCACTGTACTGTATATCGAATTTATATACTCGAGACTTGTATCCTTGTATGTAATTATGTATTGCATTCATTAAGTCTACATGGAATTTGACAGTTACCCATACACACTCTCACTGTGATGTGGGTTCGAACTTCAAAATATATAAATTCATGAAGCACATACAAATCCAATGTAGCAAGGACTTACCTACCTTACTCTGTCATATCTTTACTCCTAATCTGTAAATAATTTATTCATAATTTTCCTTTCTCTCTCTCTCTTACTCTCTCTTACAGGGCTACAAAGTATATTACACAACCAATTCTAATCAACCTGAGGCATCTTGGGATTCACAAATGGTTGACAATAGCGAATTAACAACAATATCCGAATTGACACCGCATGCTATTTACACAGTACGTGTACAGGCTTATACGTCAATGGGTGCCGGTCCAATGTCCACTCCGGTTCAGGTGAAAACACAACAAGGTAAGGAATAAATGGGGATAAAGGTATTTCTCGTTATAATGAATATTTTAGTTTTTGTACTTTTTTTTTCTTTTGTTTTGAAATTATTCGACTACATGACTACTCGTGAAAACACTCCTAGATCCGTATACTTACATATATGCAGATTTTTGAAAGGGGACAGTCATGAACTTTAAATTCGTTTGTGTGGTATCAGTTATTTTGAAAAAAAAACGTGACTGGGGTTTTGGAGATAGTATACGTATAATATACAAAAGTACATCTTTTAATCATAAATATTTTAAGTTTTGACATAATCTTGTGTAACTATTTGTAAAGTTTTGTTTTAAAGTGATAAGGTCCAAGCACGTTCAGGTAAAGGTTTTAGTTTTTTTTTATTAATTGGAAATAGCAACTTATACAAAACACGTTCTCTTTTAAAACTCAGATAAAATTCGAAATATGTAATAAATCAAAATTTTTAACATACACAAAGTATTATTTACAAAAAATCACTTTTTTCTAATTTTGTCTAAGACAAAGGTCAGGAATTGATAAGTATGATATTATAAGAAATGTCTTTCAATTTTATATCGAAAATATATTTGTTACGTGATTTGGTAAACATGGTATCACAAACTTTAAAAGTCATATATTAATCGTGTCATCTTCCAAAGTCTCTTGGTTCTTTAGCTATTGAACACATGTTGTTTTCTAAAACTTTTGAAACTTTGAATCTCCAATTTTATAGCCAAAAGGAATAGTATTGTCTGAACCACTTTGAACTGAATCATCAATGTAAATAGATTTCATCACTATAATAGTCACTGCGCTTTTAAGTTTATAAAATAATAATGCTTACACCATTTAAAATTAAATAAAAAAAAAAGATAGATAAACAGAACGGGACTATCGTTAAGAACAAAAATGTTAATTTGTAGTTAAAGTAATTCAAATCCGTAACCGGAATTAAAAATGTGCTTCGTATTTTCAGTACTTTCCTCCAAAAGTCCTTAACCTCAAAGTGACAGATCTATTTTTACAAATTTTAAAATGTACTTCAAACTTAAAATACTTGAGTCAAAAGTCCTTAGCCTTAAAGTGTCAGATTTATTAAAATTTATATTTTTATCGATATTAAAATGTGCTTCGTACTGAAACTGATTTTTTTTAAAAGTCTAAAACTTTACAGTGGAAAATCTATTAATTTTTGTATGGATTTTTAAATGAGCTTAATACTTAACTAAGGTTCTTACTTTATAAGTCTTTAATCTTAAAATGACGGATCAATTATTACTCGTATTTGTATAGACTTTAAAATGTGATTCATGATAAAAATTCTTGAATCAAAGTCCTTCATCTTAAAGTGACAAATCGATACATTTTTGTGTGACATTTGAAATGTGCTTCATAAAAAAAAAAAATATAAATCGTTCTTCTATTTGATGTCTTATTTTACTTAATAAAAAATTTAAAATTATCAACAAAATGACTTTGTTACATCGCTACAAAAAAACTTTAATTTTACAAACACATGTAGCACTTTTTACTTTTTGAACGCATTAATTCTTGGCAATTTATTGCGAAATCTTAAACATTCAAAGAAATGTGAACAAACTTGACAGCAAGTAACTCTGCCAACCTTTGGATTCATGTCGCTCTCATTGTAATTTTCAATTCGTAGATACCTTTCAAAAACCGAAATGACTAATTTGTCGGATTGTTAAGTATATTTTTACCTGTCATTAAATAATATCAAAGTATTATGCCTAAACTCCTCAGGGTAGCGTTTTTAATAAAATAAAAAAAATATATAATTCTGTTTTATTATAGTGAAATTATATTCTGAGATAAATCTCTTTTGAGTTTAAAAATATTTCTGCAATTTTGTGCGAAAATCTGCATTATTATCAATATCGAACTTTTTGACATTTTTAAAACGAAACATATTTTCAAAACATCTCAAAAAAACCGCACCTCACGGATATATATTTTTTTTTTTTTGTTTCTGTCATTCAAACAAGCTTAATGCATTTCCACGTAATTTAAAATTATAAATAAAATAAAATTTTAAATATAAAAAGAACAACTTAACCTCTCCTACCGGTATCACATCGCATCGCATCCTATCGGATTCCTCATAATGAATTTTAATGTCAATTCCCCAACAATTCATCGTTATCACTACTCTCACTTTGCGCTCAAACATACTTACCGAGTTGCTGACATTACAATACATTGTTTCCCTGGTACATCATCAGGATATATAAATTAAATAAAAAAATTAAAAAAAAAAAACAGGAAAAAGTACCATCATGATCAATATGACAATTAATACGAATCTCCTGTACCCAAACCACCCACCGTCACGCCCACATCCCTGGCCACACAAGAATCGAAAATTTAACAAGGAGCAAGTTTTCATCTCGACGATTCGCTCTTGTGTAACATTAATTGCTTTTGGGATATTTTATATCCGTTTTACATTTAAATTACAACAACACAAAAAAACCGGAAAAACTGCATAAAAGTATAAAATTGTTAAAAAATAAAATTTAAACCGGCAAAAATATAACCTTTACCTTAATACTTTTGCGTTCAGAATCACCAGATGGAGGGAAGAGATACGGTAGGGAAAGGGAAAGGAAGGAGTGCAGAAGCAGAAGTAGATAATGATTCGATGCTGCAGCGTTTAAGTGACACAATTAACAACAACAAAAAAGAGCACAAAATGTTGCCTTTCTTGCTTGTGCCGGTAGGATACATTTAAACTCTGATTATATTGTATTCTATTTGTCATACAGTGGGGCAGCAAAAGTCGATGGATGGAAAAATTTAATTTAAAAAAATATTTTTAAGTAAAAAAATATAATTAGTTTCAAATTGAGTGGAGAACTTAATATTGAAATATTGTTCTACTAAACATAAAAAACAGTTCGTCTTTTTTTTTTACTAAATGTCACTTTTACACGTTTTATATAATTAAGTTTACCGTTTACATTTTTTTTTAATTTCATTTAACGTCCTCCAGTTTGACGTATGTTTGACATATGTTGATAAGTAAGTAAGCTAAAAAAAAAATTTTAGGGTTGCCATTCATTATTTACCATTTTCTTAAAACACAAACATAAAAACCCACCGGAAAATCGAACATTTATTTGTGAATATTGAATAAATTTAATCAGTCTTCTAAGATTAAATTCGCCAAATTGAAATGTGAATCCCTTTTCGGAGATATAAAATCGTTTCATAGAAATATTTCCCGATAAAAAAAAAATGCTAGTGAAATTTTACTCAGAATAAACCCCAATTTGTGTTTAATTTGCTTTTATTAATAAAGATTCGGTTTTTATTACTACTCAAATTAAATTCTCGAAGCCATTTTGTGCCCCACTGTCTTCGATGCGTTCCAATATGAGTGCCTTTTTGTTGTTGGCTTAAAATTAACACCCCGCTCCAAAAAAAAAAAAAAAAATAAAAATAAATAAAAAAACTCATCGAGGAAGTAAATTACATTAATTAAGGTTCATTCAGAGCTATAAATCTGCCAGGGATTTTTCTTTTTTATATCTCGGACATTATAAGCTTCAAAACCGTGTAAAAATGAAAAGTGCATATAAGAAGGATCGCTGATGATGCCCACATTGAGGTAAAGCCTTCAAATAAAAAATTTATACGTCCCAAGTAGATATGGGCAAACAAAATTATTGATTACATTTTTACACAAACGTTGGAGTGTTTTTTTACCCATCAAAAATCTGTATACATTGTATATACGAGTATTGGAAAAGATACATAAATTTACAATAGTATCTTTACCTTCTCTGCCTACAGCAGATACTCTCCTCATTTAAGGATATAGTCGTTGTTGGTTTTTATTTAATATTATTTTTAATTTAAATTTATATTTAAGGAGTACAAAAAATATAATTTCATTTCCGATATTTGTATGCACACAGCAGACAGACATTGAATTGAATTTATATTTATATTGTTTTTTTTTTTGTGAATATTATTATTAATTTTTCTTCGATTTCTATTCAATTTCCGCCATCATCGGACGACAACGGAACGGACTTTCTCTTTCCATCATCATACAACATTAACATTTCAATCAACTTTATATAAAACGACGATGAATTGAATGACAACAAACCCGATGATGACGATGATGGTTATGGTGATAATGATGAAATGAAAATCACCAGGTGTCCCATCGCAGCCCAGTAATTTCCGGGCGACCGATATTGGTGAGACCGCAGTTACCCTGCAATGGTCGAAACCGACACATTCCAGTGAAAATATTGTACATTATGAACTTTACTGGAATGATACGTATGCAAATCAGGATCATCATAAGTGAGTATATTATATTTTATTTTATTTCATTTTATGTTTACAAACCCTTTTTTAATGAATATTTTTAAAAGGGAAAAAGGATAGAAGTTAACATACCAAAAAAAAATTGGGAGGGGAATTATATTTATTTGAATTTTTTGTTTACTCGAAGCTTGAAGGTAAATTGAACTGTCATTCAAAATTTATCAGAAGTTGAGGTTTTTAGTGAATTAAATTGATGGCTGCAAAATCATATTACGGTTGGTCTTTTCAACAACATAAAAAATCCTAAAGGAATATTTTTGAGATCATGTGATAGTAATTGTATTTGTATTTTTCATTTTTTTTTTTGGTGCCATTTTAAGGATGAAAATTGATTCAATAAATCAAAAATGATAACCTTGATGAAAATTGGCTCGGTTCTGATGCAGAACTTTGGATTGTTAGATGGATGGATTTTGAGGTTAGGTTTATTTTTTGACTGATGAAACTTTAGATGTCATTTACATAATGTTTTACATTGATTAAATAGAGAAGTAGAAATTACGTTTTTTTAAGGCTTGTCATGCAAAAATTTAAGGTGGTGCTGTCAATTCTACTTTGACATAACTCAACTGTAACTGTTCTTTCATTCAGTGTTGCCAATCAGAAAAATAAAATAGAAACGAAGTGTCATAAATGAGACATCTGTTTTCTAGACTCTATCAATTGTCAAGGTCTTTAAATATTGCAGATATTTTTTAATGTATCAACATTTATGTTTTGTTTTAAAACTAAAAATAGTGCGGTAGAAAAATGTTCCCACTAAATTTCTGACTAAAAATATATATGTATACAAAAATATGGTATTTAACTATAAAAAAAAAACATATTCGTAAAAATTTTAGACTTTTTTTTGTAAATTGTCAAATCTTACCTAATTTGTTAAAAATACATTTTCAAGAAACTCTATGTATTAAAATATAATCTTTTGTAAATTCAATGTATTTAACCTTAAAATTAAGAGCTTATCGACATTTGTGAAACGGTAAATTTTATGTTTAACAAATCTTAGCCTCTTGCAATGTCTCAATGTAAACATTCTGACAACTATTATTATCTAGAATATACTTTTCGCACGGATTAATACAATGTGAGTCATTTTGGTTTTTGCACTGGCGAAGACTGTACGATTTCAAAAAAAAAACAGAAACAATGTTTATACTTTCTTATTATCTTCAATGTTTTTCGGAATTAAAAGTAGAAGGTGTCTTCGACACTTCTCGATTTATGAAAATTTGACATAAAACACTTGGAAAACTTAAACAAAATACACGCCCATGTTCCGGAATTCGATCGAAAGTGAATTGAAATCACTTTTGAATTTCACGTGAAATGAAATTGGATGTTCTAGATTTCGACCGATTTCGAAAACTTCGAAATTGCTTCGAACTGTCAGAACTGAAGATCATCCATTTTTATTTTGTTTCTAAAGTAAAATTCTTGTGCCTTGAACATGGATGCAATATTATTGGCAATTTTAATGGATAGAAGGAAGCAGAATTCAAAAGAAAAAATAAGAAGACAAATTTTGCGAGACAAATCAAATGTTTTAGATTTACCTGACACAATGTGAGTGTGTGAATATTATATGAATTGTGCTGATAAATAAAGTTAATTCTTGCTTTTTTTAAGTTTTCGTGGTAAAAAATGAAAAAAATAAATATTTTTCTCTTAAATTTTGCTAACAGACGAAGAAATATGTACAAAGTAACTGCTCTTTCACAAATTTCACAGACAATTCACAAACAAAAAATAAGTGATTAGAATCCGTTCAGAAATCAGAATGAACCTAAATGCAGAACAACAATTTTCACTTCCGAAATTCCAATTCACAATTAGGAATTATGGAACACCCAAATTCACTTTCGCCAAGTGAATTCACAATAAGTGAAATGCAGAACATGGGCGACAGCTGATAAATTGTGTTTTTTTTCAATCTGGCATTAGTTTTACGGAGTTGGTCTTTTTGACAGCTGTTACTTAATTTATACTTAGTTTAGTTTGCCATTTCATAATGATTAGACTTACTCCTGAACAAAGTTTGCAAATTATGCCAATTTATAACCAAAATAATATGTTGGTTCGGATGACGACATGACATACGGCCCCAATTACTGCTAAAAGTGATCAAAAATTAGATATCTCGACTGGAATTTATTCGAACCGGTCGCGGTGGCCACTTCCCTGAAATAATTTATAAAACATAATGACAAATCCTTATCCTTATAATAACACTAAATTCTGGGCCATAAGATTAAATTATGTACGTTTTATTTCTTCTTGAAAACCACACGTCGAAAAAAACACCCTTTAGTTAAGGGTCATAACAGTTTAGCATTAAACATTGAAGAATCACCCGTCAAATAGTTTTCTTAGGTGTTGCCAACAAACTAGTATGCAAATGGCAGCAAATTCAATTTTTTTTTTCAGTTTGCGACACTTATGTATATCACATTCAATACCAAAAATGTGATTAATTTTCACTGCATTCTTTCCATATTGGAAATTTTTTTAAATTTATGTATCAAATTGATTGATTTCTGAGATATTTAAAATGAAATTAAAACTTTTTTCATATTTTAATTTATTTTTTGTTTTCATGGGATTTTTAAATTTTATATTTACTACAAAAGAAACAATGTATTTCGACATAATTCAAATAATTCTACGGAAATTAAGACTACTTTCGATCGATAATTTTTTTTGTATATTTCATATTTTTATATCTTTTTTTTTAATAAAATTTGTGTTTTTTTTTTCTAATATACAATTTTATTTATTTTTTTTCAATTATTTAGACGTATATCAAATACAGAATCGTATACGCTTGATGGTTTATATCCTGACACATTGTATTATATATGGTTAGCAGCACGCTCTCAACGTGGCGAAGGAGCTACCACACCCCCAATACCCGTCCGAACGAAACAATATGGTAAGAAAAATTTTATTTAATTTATTTTTTGTAAATTGATGAACTTTATGATGATTATGATATTTATGTAAAATATGCATAAAAATTAAATAAATGTATATGGCTTCGTAAATTAGTTATAATAAATTAAGAATATTATTTACCAAAAAAAAAACTACAAAAAATCGATAAAAAACAATAATAGCTTATCAAACATAAATCACAAAAAAAAAAATACTTTAAACCTACTCCTTCTTGACACACCGAATATTTATAGTGTTAAAAGTAGTTGCGTAGATTTAAAAAAAAAAAAAAAGTAAAATTAATACAAAAAAGATTTATTATAAAAAAAAATATAAACAAATAAACAAACACCCATAATGTCCTTGCTCCCTCTAACCTTCATTTCGTCCATCCATTAAAATAAGTGTGCTTCTATTGTGTATCCTTTTGTGTAGCCACCTCCTCTTCAGAAAAAAATCCCTTTTTTAACATATAAAAGCTGCGTGGAAACAGGTAATCAACTATCGTTTTCCTTTTTGTAATCCTTTGATTCCTGGGCTTCTTTTTCCCAAAAAAAAAAATAAATAAATCACAAACACCCAAAAAAATTTAAGGACGAAAATTAAAATAAACAATATAAAAAAAGAGTGTGAGTCAAGTGAAAAGAATAAATAAATTAATAACAAAAAATGTATTAAAACACACTCTCGTATGTTGATATCCTCGCTCGCTAGTAGGTTCTAGAGCGGGAGAGTGTCCTTTTTGTTCCTAAATTTAAGAGAAACCAACTAAAGGTGTGTATTTTTTTACACACATACACAAACACGAAAATACACTCATTCATAGAGTTACAAAAATGTGAAAATGTGAAGCGTTATTTTTTTGTTTGTTTTGAGTTTTTTTTTTTTGCGTGTAATAAAATTATGTGTCCCGTCCAGGCAGGGTATGTATTTTTGAACACACATTTTTTCTTGTTTTATATTTTTGTTTCAATTCAACAAAAAATCAATCCCATCAAGGATACACTTGTTTAATTTTTTTTACAGTTTTGTTTTTTACGTTTTTTTAATTTATTTTTAATTTGAATTAAAAAAAATGCTTTTCCAAAAAATAAAATCTATTTATAGAAATAAAAAATGGAAAAAAAATTGTATTGATTTTACCGAAAAGAAGGTTGTATAGCTAATTCCATTTAATAAATATTTTTTATTTCCAATTGGGAAATATATATATTTAAATATAATGTAGTTTTCATCTATTTTGTTTGTGAAATGAATGCAACTATGTTTCATTGATTGGTATCAGAAATTGAGGAGTTTTTTTTCCCAAATAAATTCCCACTTTTTGACTTTGTAATGCAGAAATAGAAGTTAATTAAAATTGAGTTAATTTTGTTTTAAATAATGATTTTCAAATTAGAATTATTTTTGTGATATCTCGGTATGTAGATAAGTCAATTATTTTATTTATAGTTAAACAAAAATAGAAATTACTTTCAAAAGTTCAATTTTAAATACATAAATATTGTATCACATATCTAACATAGATATAAGAATATTAATTGCCATTCACTAGAAAGATACATATAGATATACTACTCGTATATGGCAAAACATTAAGTCGACAATTATGTCGAATGTGCATGCAGTTCCAGATTAAATTTCTTTTGAAATTTAAAGTTTTTATACTTTTCTTGTGAAAAATCGACAGTAACGAAATTTTGCAAGACAAAATCTTGTCATGTTATAAACTCATAAGTCTTCAGATTTTTTATAAAATTAAAGGCTTTTTATTCTTTCCTTAAAAACGTATTTCAGGAAAAAGCTCAGGCCTGTCAACGGAATAAGAATATCATTTGTTTGCAATTAAGTGTCGGCAACCCTAAAGAAATGTAATTTTTCATTCCATTCATATTAAAATCCTTTGACTTTACAAATGGCTATGAGTTGAAAACCTTATGGAAATTTTGAAATTACGGATCTTAATACGGTTATTCCTACTAAAAATATTGAAAACAGTACTACATAAGCAGAAAATTTAGTTATAGAAGGTGAAGGGCATGCAGGATGCGGGTAGCCAGCAAAAATCTACAATTTGCAAGTCCATAAGTTTAAGTTCAAGTTTAAAATTAAAAAGAATTGGTTCCTCAGCTCCTTCCTTAAACAATTCTTCGTAAGACTTTACTCTCAAACAATGCTGCGAGTTCGGGTTTAATACTTTTAACAAAATACTACTAAGATTGAAAAATACTTCATGAGAAGAGGTTATACATTAAATAAAGTATTTACAAGGAAAAAACAAAACACCAAGACGAGACTTGCAATTATAACTAGACCCTTACCGTTACCTACACCGAGAACCAGACGATGTTGACGTTTTTCTATATTGACGAGATCGTAACTTGTCAACTTCCACTTTTTAAGTTCGGTATGCAGTTCTATTTTTGATAGCGTTCTTTTGACATTGCCTAGATATTTAAAAATACCTATTCAAAATCATTAACTTCTGAAATTGTTTTGACTCAAAAGTCAGATTTAGGCATACTGCTGCCAATTTTTGAAGAATTTATTGATATGAAAGAGACGACTACAAAAGCAAAAAAATTACGTGTACGCCCAAGTGGACTCTGAATTGATATTGAGTTGACGTTTTTAAATAATTATTTTATATAATGTACTCCTACGTCAAATCGTGTTTTGTTGTCTCTTTGTTAAATCATAAACTGTCAAATATATACATACATATATGTATATCTATAAAAAAAAGACTTAAGAACTCTCAATTTGTCACCTGAAAACAGTTAACGATACGAGACTGACAATTTAATTTTTTGACGAGACCGAATCGAAAAAAAAAATAGAAATCTAATTTTGCCTTTAATAAAATCTTCGGCTACACGCCTCTGGGCAAAAATTAAAATTTTTGAGAAGCACATAGTTGAATTCAACAAAATAGCAGAATAAAGTTCTTTGGAAAATCGTGAAGAACTTTTAGAAAACTTCGTAAAATTTTAAAATTTGGAATTTAAAGAAAAATGCACAGTAGATAACCGCAAAATTTACGTACATCAGAACTTTTAATTTTTCGATCCAATTGGAACTTTTTCGAGATCTTGTAAACCATATAAATTTTGAAATATTTTGTAGTAAATTTATAAAAAGTTTAGCATTGATATGATATTTCTCGACATAACTCAAATAATGCAGATAATTAAACAGTTTTAAAATGTAAATTTTACCTATTAATTACTACAGAAAAACAAAAACAATTTGATCTGTACAATCAAGCCAACATAAATCGAACTGTTAAACGCTTTAATTCCATCAATCCTCTTACTATTTTATGCATAAATCAAACAAATTAATTTCATTTCATTTCTTTTCACTTTATAATAATATTAAAAATTAAATGAATTTAATTTATTTACAAATCAATTTTATCATTTCAATCTTCTTCTGTTTTTTTTTTTTATTAATCCAATATAACATCAAAAAATAAATAATAGTTCATACCTGTATTTATTAATGAAAAGCATTTTTTTAACTCTCTTTATACATATGTGTATATTTATTTTAATTCAATTATTTTTGAATATTGATACATTTATATAATACCCTCTATCAAACAATTTATCAATTAGCATTTAAAGTATAAAAATATAAAAATCAAAAATCCCGTATATACAA
This sequence comes from Scaeva pyrastri, assembly GCA_905146935.1. Classification (NCBI taxonomy): domain Eukaryota; kingdom Metazoa; phylum Arthropoda; class Insecta; order Diptera; family Syrphidae; genus Scaeva; species Scaeva pyrastri. The sequence continues at coordinate 59,181,019 of LR989927.1, forward strand.
CACCACCACATCACATCATTTTATATATAGAAAACAAAAAATCGAAATTACTCACTCGTATACACAATATGAAAGTATTTTTTTTTAATAAACACTTTTTTAAAGACACAAATAAACATAAATGATACTTCTACTTCACTAAATAAAAAAATATATATACTAAAATAAATCAACCAGAAAATTATACAACTCATTAACTCAGTCATTACTTAGGTTCAAAATTAGTAAACAAAGAATACATTTATCTACTTAAAGCCCCAAAAAAACACAACATAATATTTGTCATTAAGTTAAAACAACTCATTTTCAGCGATGTTTTCCAAGAAAATATAATTTTTTTCCTTTGTTTTTCCACAAAAAAAAATACAAACAAATCAGTCTTTCTCTTTTGCATGTTTAACAAAAACAGTTATGAACATACCTACATATAATACCTATGTATCAACCACCCATACAATCATACTCTTACATTTGCAAAAACAACAAAAAATCCAATTTGTAGAACCCTCAAGCACCAAACTCAAAAATAAACTCACTTAAATAACATACCTTAAATACCTTTACCCCTTTTTGGCAATTACAAATTAATCAGAAGTGGGATTGCACATTTTTTTTTTGATCTGTATACACGAACATGTTTAAATTGTGAAAAATGATTTAAAAATAAAAAAAAAATACAAAAACAACAAAAACCAAACCCATCAACATTAACATTGAAAGATACCTATTTTTTATTTTCTTGTTTAATTTAATATTACAACAGATGTCAGCCAGGAATTTCGTTTTCCCAGTGACACACAATTGTACTTAATGTTTTTTTTTTATTATTTTATTTCAATTAATAATATTATATTATGCAAGCAAATAATTGGCACACGTTTTGTAACTTATTACCAAAAATATACACACGCAAAAGTGAGAGTTTTTGTATCACCACATTTTTAACTGTTTAACTGGTATAGTGATGGGACAAACTCCGAAACATGAAATACAAAAATGTATTGGAAATTTTATATTTTTTTAATTAGTTTTTTTGTTGGTGTGTTTTTTTCCAAGCTATATTAAAAAGGGTATTATTGAAAATTAAAACCGAAATCTGTTGATTGTCACAGAAATTTATTTTGTGTCTACAAACGGTGTGTTTGGAGTGCGTGTTTTGTATATTTTATTTTTTAAGTTTTTTTTTTTTTAATATTCAATGTGTGATTCAAGTGTGTTTAATTCCTTTGTTGTGTATCAATGAAAAGGACTTTAATAGGATTATAATACCTATATTTATATTAATACAAACTTGTATATCAACTAGTAGAATATATTGATTTGGATGATGTTTTTTGTTGGCCTGTGAGACCACAGGAGAATGTATGTTCTTAAATGGCGCCCAATTAAAAAGTATAAATTTGGGATTTATTTTCATTGAACTATTTTGAACTGTATCCAATTGGAAATGAAAAAACAAAAGAATCTAAATAGCGCACAATTTGAAAAAAATTCACTAAATTGCGCCCAATTGAAATCAAAACATAAATTAAATCTGACTAAATGGCGCCCAACATTCGCTTGTGACTATCGATATACGTCAGCAAAAGACTATCCAAATTTTAATACCAATATAAATAACTTTTTTAATAATTTTTCTTCTTGTTAAATTGCATGTGTGTTGATTTCACAACTAACAAAAAAACAAGTAAAAGAGAGAAAGAGAGAGATAAAAATAATTAAAAATAATATTTGCACCTTGCACCTTGCACCATGCACACACCTGCACTATATTTTTTTATATATTATATATTTGCTTATTATAATTTCATTATTTCGTTGAATATTTTTTTTTTAAACTCGTTTCTTCTTATGAGAACGTGTAATTAAATTTTAAATGGAGCATGGAAAATGAATTCAAAGAAAAATATATGAAAAAAGAAGAAAAAACCTTGAATGAGATTTAATTAATAAAAAATTGCATGTGCACATTGGAAATGAATAAAAGACAACTTCACAGAGAAGCTTCTTGATTGATGTCCTTCATTTATCCTGATTTGTCGTATAATTTTTTTTTTAAATTTAATGTTGTTTTTTTAAATGTAATTTTGCACGAAATCTTGTCTTGTTATTGAATAAAATCCTGAAATATATTTTTGTTTTAAATTTAAATTCAGTGCACTTGTTTGTTTGTTATTTAATAATATTTAAAATAAATTGTGTAAAATATTTACATTTAATTTTTGGCTGTTTATTTTTAATTAAAAAATGCATTTTCGCTTCAATTTTGAAATTTCAATGTTTGTAACAATTTTTTTTTATACATACAAATTGCATGTACATATATATATATAAAATATATAAAAATTATCTTTATATGTAGCTTGTCGTGGTGCAGCTTTTGTGAATTGTTTACTTTATGCACTTTTTTTCATACCTACCTTTATATTTGTTTGTATTTTTTATTTTTAAGAGATGAGTTTGTTTTAAATATAAAAAATGGTGGTTTATTTCTGTTTTCTTTTTGTCGCAGTTAATTAACGTTTACTTTAGTGAATAAGAAAAAAAAAACAAACAAAAATAATATTAAATATATTAAATTTGTGGTTTTTGTTTTCATTGACCTTTTTGAGTGTATGATATGTTGAGAGATGTGATATTTACATCTATTCTTTATTAATATGTATATGTATATACAAAACTGTTAAAAAAGCCTTCTCTCAATTTTTTTAAAACCAAATTTCATTCTATTTATTGTTATATTATTTTTTGTTTTAATTTTTTTTTTGGATATTGAATTTTTCTCTGTAGTTTTAGAGTATAACAGATTTTTGATTTATTTATGAAATTGTTTGTATTTTTTGAGTCCATTTTTAGGGTTTTGTTTCATAAAATTAGGAAAAGAAATTTTATGTTGTGGTCTTGATTTTGTTTGTAATTTTTAAGGTTATTAAAATAAAAACGCCCTACTGAAATTCTAAAATTTTTTAGATTCTAATTTAAAATAGATGGTATTATTTTTTCCCAAGACTAAGTATCAGGAATATTTAAACTTAGACATGGTTTTGATTTAATACGTTGGTATTGAATAATTTCATTTACCCATTTACTTAAAACATAGTTCAATATCATTTTTTATCGTAATATTTAACAATTTGAGTAAAACCTTGAATAAGTTTTAGCTAAATATTATGTGAAAAACAATTAGTGGCATGCTAGACAAACACTCGAATCTATGAGTAAAAATCAGAATGACAGTAAATAAATACTTGAATTAAGCTTAAGGTTCTCTAAATTTGACAGTTCAATGTCCTTTTTATGGACTATACTGTTTTAAAACTAAAGAAGGAAATTTCCCATTAACTATAGCAAATTTCAACTTCACCTTCTTCAAGAGATGAAAAAATATCTAAATTTTAAGTTACATATGTAGTTCGTAATTTAAAAATTTCACTTCCACAGTGACTATGTACAATATTATTATTTGTTTGTGTTTGTGAATAAAATGTCAACATTTATAAAAGAACTAACTAGAACTGCAGTTTATGACAAAAATTATTAAACTATCTGTAAGATTCAACAAAGTGGTGATTTTGAAGATTGCAAATAACTTATTGGAAATTAAGGCTTTTGTGGAAACAGCGACAATAGGACTAAATTTTATTCCATATTGATTTGAACTTATTTCAAAATTCTTATCATAACTTTTAAGTACAACTTGTCACTGTCTTGTCTTCATTTGAAAATGGTAATTTGTTCGTTTGAAATCAATATTTAAGCTCACATTTGTAATTAATGTGGGTATCGAAAGGGTTAGTTTTAGGTCCTATCATATTTCGTTTTTTATTTTTAGTTTTTAGGAAGTCAAAAATAAAAACTATGGTTTTTAGTAAATTAATATTCATTAAAAAAAAAAAAACAATGTCAGGTTTTATAAATTTTTTATAATAATTTTGTTAAATAACTAGACTAAATTTAAATAATTTATGTTTATCATTCCTAATAGTTTTTAATTTTTTCTTAAAGATATTCAGTTATTTATTTAATTTATTGCAAGTCATTTATAATTTTTAAAAATGCGTTTCTATATTTTTTTGTTTTTTAATTTTTTTTTAATTAACATTTGAAATGGTTTATGCAAGGACTGTCACATGAAATGTACATAGCAATTAAATAAATAAAAAAACTTTAAGTAATTAAATGTTTATTTGATTATGAATTATTATATAAATGTTTAAATTTGTTTAATTTGTTGTGACTCAAAAATATGTACAATGTTCAAATTAAAATTTCAAAAAAACTGTCTTTGAGAAAAAAGCCTACATACTATATGTTTTTGCATGTTTTGCACTCTTTCAATTATTTTTTCTTATTTAAAAAAAAAAAAAAAACAATTCATTCAACAAAAAATAGAGACAAAAAAGATAAAAACAACAACAAATTTCTGTTTTTTCGTTCGCGATTAGGAAAACTATGAGCCTAGAATTTTATTTAATTTTATTATTATTTTTTTAATTTATTTAACAAAATTCTTGCATAAACCATTGGGCGATTATATTTATAGTTAATTTTAGTTCATTTAAATTTATATAAAAATATTATTTTCATTTGATTTTAATTAATTTGTGTCTTCATTTTTTTCATTTTCGTTTCATTTTCCCTCGTCCCACAACCCCTCGTTCAACATTTTTGGTTTGAAATTTTTGACATAAAATAATCAACTACAATTTTAACTCTCATGAAAATTATAAAATTTGAAAAAAATTTTTTGGAACCAAACAAAACAAATGTCGATTCCAAAAACAAAACAAAAAACAAAAATTCGAATATTGTAGTGCCAGGTGCTCCTCCAAGAAATATAACTGCCGAAGCCACAAGTCCAACGACAATCGCTGTATCTTGGTTACCACCACCCATCGAACGTTCCAACGGCCGCATTGTCTATTACAAAGTGTTCTTTGTCGAAGTTGGCCGTTCGGACAGTGAGGCCACAATAACGACCCTTAACGCCAGCAGCATTGTTCTGGACGAGTTGAAACGTTGGACCGAATACAAGATTTGGGTTCTAGCCGGAACATCAGTCGGTGATGGGCCAAGATCGCATCCGATTATCTTACGAACTCACGAAGATGGTATGTATTTTGTAGAATTTTATTTTTTTGCAAAAAATATATTTCAACTTTTTTTATATATATTAAAAAAAATCACATTATTTATAAACTTCTTACTAATCACACTTTGTAATTTATTTAAATTTTATTTTTATTCAAGTTATAAGTTTTTTATTTCATTTTGGTTTTGTTTTGTTTTAAAATTTAATCAAAAACAAAAATATATTATATGTTTTTTGAATTTTGTTCAAATTCTTCTTAGCAGGCTGCTGGATGCCTCAATTTTTGGATAAGGAATTAAAAATTTTTTTCAAATAAATTATAACCTTATAAAATATAATATTTTGAAGGAATTGAAAACCACATTTGACTATTGACATTTTTGAAGTCGAAATGGGTTTTAAAAAAGAATGTTTTTTTTATAAATTCTTATTTAATTTTTTGTTTATAAATATTAAAATTAGATGTTGTCTTTAATTTATAAATTAATTTATGTGTTTATGAATGAATTATAATTTTGTGATGCTTAAATTTCTATTGATTTCATAGTTTTTTTAGGAGCAACTTCGCGGTATCATTTATAAAAGTTTTTTTGTTTTGTTCACTGGGGCGTATGTGGAATAAAAAAATAATTTATGATTTTTGAGGAACTCTGTGCATTTAGGCGGTTTTGGACCCCTTTTCCTTCAGTAAATGATTTCAAATTTAAAAGTAATTCTTGATTTATTTTTCAAAAGTACTGTATGTACATATATTGATCATAATAGTCAAAATTAATTTTGGAACATAAATTTAAATTTAAAAAGTAATTTTCAAGGAAAAATAATTGCATCATAAGAACCTTGGATTTTCTTGTGGGCTTGCAGCTTTAAATCTTCCTTCAACACAGATAAGGTCGGGGTCTACGTAATGCCTTTTACATATTTCCAGATTTTTTGTCATTCAGGGATCATCATATGAAGATCCTTTTTGCATCCAATTATTTGTTGTCCGAAAGTTAAACGTGCACTTGTAGATCGATGTAGGACTTTTTCGACATTATTTCTAGTGCCCTTAGCTCTAATATAAGATGATCACCACCAAGTTGTTCGATTTGATCAAGTTAATACCAATTATATATTATATAGATTTAAAAATGGTTTCTTACAATTCATGGATTCCACCTTTTTAAAATGAGCCATTTTTTTATTTTTAAATCACATGTGAAACATAAATCAGTGAAATGAGAATTTTTTAATGATTTTTCCAAAATCTAAGAACATTCTTGCACTAAAACGTGCTTTGACAGTTGAAGCAACAGTTTGTTTGACACATTATGCATTTCCAGAGATTAAGAACATACATTTATTTTGGAACACCCTTTTATACTTTATTTATACGTGTCAGTCGTACTTTTTTCGATTTTCCCTAAATTTTGTATAAGAGGGCACAGAAGCTTGACACGATCACAAGCCATAAAACAAACTTTTGAAAATATCTACTCATTTCAAAAAAGGAACAATTTATTATTTTAAAGCGAAGTTGCTATATATTATTATTTTTTTTTTTTTTTCATTTTTGAATATTAATTTATTTTTAGCATTTCTATATATCCAATATTTAAATCTATATTTTCATATACAAATAATATTTTTAATATATATCTTTACAACAAACATTATAATAACTAAATATTTTTTGAATGTTTTTTAATGTTCGGGCAGAAAAAACCACTCGCACTTAATTTATTACAAAATTTTTGTTTAGTCTCTAAAATTATATTTTATTGCATTCCTTTTATAATTCCAATTTTCCTTTTTAATTTTAATTTCAACTGCAACTTGTATATTTTATATTTTTTTCTCCTCACCTTCACTTTTAGTATCGTTTCTTTTTTATATAAAAATTGGCACAATATGCACTTTTTAATAAAAGCAAATCTTTTTGATACAAAAAAAAATAATATATAGAACAAATTTATTTTTGATGAAAAATTTAAATATTTTTTCAACTATACTGTTCAATGTATTTCAAAAAAAAAAAATAATTAATAATACATTATTTTAAAAAATTACTTAAATATATACTTCGAATTTTTGAAAATGCACTATTTTTGTGGTATTTTGTAAAGAGAGCACATAACTATTTATTATATTTATACATGGATATATTTTTTAGATTTTTTGTTTTGTCAATTTTTAGTTTTTGTTTTCTTTTTTATTTATTGCACACAATTTAAATTATATCTATATATTATATATATATTTTGATTTTTGAAGCACTTGAACAATTTTTGTAAAGCTGTGCGATTTGCCCGATATATATATATCTTACTATAAAGAAAAATAAACCCCATCCAAATATACGTTTATGAATATTTTCAAATTAGTTTTTTTTTTTTTGAAAAACTATTGCATACTTATTTATTTTAATAAATATATATTTTGTGTTTAACCAACTTACTACACAATAATATTAGCATGTTAATTCATATTTTTGTGAAAAAATTCTTCTACAAGAATTTTATATCAATATACAAATACATATTTATTTATTTTTTGAAACAACTCGATATTTTGACTTCGTTAAAAAAAAAAACAAAAAGTGAACGAAAAAACAGAAAATGTTACATTTATGTATAAAATAATTTTTTTCTTATATAAATCTGTACACATATTTTTTGAGAATTGTTTTTGAAAGAAAAACGCTTAAATGATGCGTTTTGATTGTGTTGTTTTTATTTTTTGTTTAATTTTAATTTAGTAGATGTTTTTTGAACTTTTTCTATAAAAAAAAAAAGTTGAATTAAATTCAACCACGAATTTTTTTGCTCGTTTTGAGTTGATTTACTATTTTTTTCTCTTTTAATTATGTTTTTGATTTTTTAATGGAACTATGGAATGTAGTTTTCATTTTTGTATGCACAAATATTATGATTGAATTTGTTTGATAAATATTTATTTATTTTGTATAATTTTAAAATTACAGAAAAAAAACATGAATTTATATTGTTTCTAGTTTTAAGTCACAGCTCGTATGTTTCGCACACTTTTAAGTCTATGTTAATAATTTTATGTGTGAAAAATAATAATTTTTATTTAAACACCATGTTTATAAAAAATTTATATATATTTTTAAGCATTCAATAGCACTTTTTTCGTGAGCACTAAGCACTTTAAATTGAGGATTTAGTTAAGGAATAATTTTGTATCCGAACATGATTTTGAGTTTAGTAAAAAAAAAAAAATACTCAAAATAGAAATAACTCGTGCAGGGTTGGACTACGGTCTTGTTTGTTTTAAGTTTAATACTAGCAACACTTCCAAACTTTGCTCGCTTGTTAAGAACCAATTTCATTTTATAAATTGCTTAATTTTTTTTTCTTAAACTCATAAAGTTTTCCAACAAATTCTAAATCTAAAATAATACTTTCAAAGCGCAGTTAAAAGCAGACAAGTATAGCGATTCTAAAACTTAGAACACCAGTATTAAAAAAATACATCCAAGTTTAGTGTTTTTTTAATTAAAGAAAAAACTATAAGCAACTTTTAATTTCTGGTGTTTATCCAAATGACGTGTTTAAGTTGCATTTAAAAAAATGAAAGTGTCTCAAAATTGTTTTTTTTCGGTAATATGTGTTCAGTAAATTTTGGCCCAAAACTGTAAACTTTAAATTTTAAAACAGAAAATCGAAATATATTCTATCAAAACATCGTCCGTCTAAAAAGGATTGCTGCTTGATTTCCATTTTTGACTGAGAGTATTTTATCAGAAAATTTCCGTCTGGCAATGCCTTTATAGTTAATTTTTGCAAATCATAGAAACTGCGATTGATTTATGTCACTTTGATTCAATCGATTCAATCTCAAATTTCCTTTGACGTCTACAACCCTAACAGTGTTGGATCTAAAGTTTGAAATTTTAGAAAATAGAAAAATAATTGTTCAACTATTTTTTTTAATCTTTTTTTCTACGGAAAAAATAGGAAAAACTAGTAGTCAAACATTATTATTTTTTAAAGAAATACTATATTCTCAACTATTCAACTAATATAATTTCTATATGCTAGGTTTATGTGTATTTTTGAGACTGTATAATATTTTAACTGGCGCCCAACGCTTTCAATTAATTCTTTCGTTTGGCTTCAAATCAATAATGAGGTAGATAAAAATTACATATTTATTTATTTCCTTCTAAGCACTATTTTTAACAGTATCAGCACCATGTCTATAACAGTAGACACACGCTCTATGATAAAAAAAAAATTAAAAAAATAAAAACAAAAACGGCACAGAAATCGTATAAGCACGCTATGTTTTTAAAAATAGAAATTCAATTTATTTTATTGATTTTATTGTATTACATTTTTTTATTTATGTAAATTAAAAACTTTATAATTTCTTTTCACTTTTCACAAATTTTATATCAGCACACAATTTGCAAAGAAAAAAATGTATACTCAATTTTGTTTTCTTTTGTTTAATATTTATATTCAATCACTATCACTTTTAATAGAGCACCATATCTATATGTATCAAAATAATTTAATTAATTTTGAATAAAAATTAAAACATCACTAAAATAAAAAATATATATAAAAGAGCACCTTGTGTATATAATAGAGTTCTATGATTTTTTTATAATTTTACTATAAAATAAAATAAAACTTTAAATATAATATTTATATTTATAGAAAGTGTAGTTTTAAAAAATAATAATATAATAATCTTACCCTTTTTCCACACCGGACCGAACCCGACTCCATTGTGTTGTGAATATAGACTCCTGTGTGTAAATATATATACATTTCATTTTGTTGCACTATTTTCATAAAAATTTCAATATAAAAAAAAGATGAAGTAGGTAACATAATTACATTCCCCAGGAAATAATAACATAAGAGTTATAAAAAAAAAGAAATCCTTATAAGAAAAATTTCTATCTGCATTCATATTTATGTGCATATTTTATTTGTTATTATTTTTTTTTTTTTTTTTTTGTTACTCAAATGTTGTAAACTTGAGAATTTTCTATTCTTTATTTACAACCATCATCAGTATCACCATTACCATCCCAATCTTAACTACCACACATCTATGAAGGTAACGAGTACCAACAACATTACATCGGTTTTTTCTTTTTTTGATATAAAAAAAGTCATCTTTTTCATCTTGCATATTCTCAAGTGTGTAACTTGCACAATTTTGTTATTTAAATTACAAGGATCAACCTGCCCCCCACCCCTCACCCGCCACATGAACTCGCTACTCTTCTCATCTCGTATATCCTTTTATAGCAATCCACAGCCAGCACATAGTTAAATATACATTTGTATCTATAGAGAGGTGTCCTTTTTTGCACATAATTGTATCTATGTATCTACACACACACATTTCATGCAATGTACTATATCTATTTATTGCGCACTTAATACTTGCACAAGTATTTTGTAGGTAGGTAGATAGAGAGACTGAATCCTGTCTAGAGTCCTGTGTATAGAATTATAAAATAGCAACAAAAAAAAGAGTGAACGAGAGCATTGTGTGCATGATGAGGATAATGATGTCGGGGAAAGAGTCACCATTATATGGAACCTTAAAAAAAATGGAAAAAAAAACTTAACGATGTGTGTACCGCATCGCAATTAAGTCTTTTTTCAAGAGAACTGTCTTCGCATACAAGAACAACAGAAGGTACAACGACAACCTCAAAGTGCAATCATAGAAAAGAGGCTGCAAACCTTTCAACAAAGGATTCTAATTTTTTTTTTTTCAGTTTGTATGTGTGTGTGTGTGTTTTTTTTTATTATTTTCTGCTTTTTCTTTCCTGACTGGTTTGTGTATAGGATTTTTTGCTGATACAAGCCCAAATAAAATACAATCTGTCTTGCAAGAATAAATCAATGAGTGGATGGAAATATTAATTTGATCCTTAATTTTTTTATAAAAGTTATCGTGGATTAAATTTATGTAGGGACCACCCCAAAAAATGACATCTAAAACAATTAAATTGAACATTTTAGTGAATAACATTTTGTACAAAAATCAAAACGTTATAAGACTTTTTAAACTTAAAATATAATTATTACAGGTTAACTTTTTATTAATAGGCACATCAAGATCAAGTTACAGATTTATTTCTTAAGGCTCAAAAATGAAACAGAATTTTCCAAAAAAAAAAAAATTACTAAAATTCAAGATATGAAGATAAAGAAGTAGAAAATTGCGAAATAGATTTTTTATAAAAACACAAATATTTGGTGGGAAATGGAATTTTGATGTTCATTTATTCTTTTTTATGTTTTTTTGTGTTAAGGCCCCAAAAAGTTGTTTTTTTACATAAATATCTACATATTTGCATACAGCTTACCTACTTTTGGCGAAATGAAGAAACGTTACTTATTGAACATTAGTTTTGTGATGACAGCTATGTAAAAATATTTCATTGTGAAAAAGACTTAATATTTTGTACGGAAACAAAATGCTTAACTTCAGCAATCCGTTAAGTAATCTGTGGAGAAATGTCAAAAAATCACTTGCAAGATTTTTGTGAAGTACATAAATCACTAATTCCAAAGTACAATGGAAATTGAAGCACCAGCTTCAAATCATCAGGTTATTATCAAAATTTCGTTTTAATAATCTCATATTTTTATTTGTTAAAAAAGATGAATATTTTTGGGGTTGGGTATAAAAAACAAAAATCTACATTCGAGCTCAAAGACACAACCATGTTGCAGACGTAGAATAAATTCTGTTTACAACTTTAAAACATGAATAATTGTAAATAGCACCTCACAATCGATGGATATTATTTCACACTCACAATTTTTATAAATACATACTTAAATAAATCTACCTGAACAATATCAAATGTGCTTCACAAAATCCCTCTGTCCTAACCAAAAATCAGTGCTTGTTTTTAAAGACAGAGTTTCATAATGTTCTGTCACGCACCAGGTTAACAGATTGACTAAGAGGGTTTCTGATCTGTTTTGCTTCAACTTATTACACACACAGTCAAAAAATTGGTTAATCTAACTCTAACCATTGGTGTGAGCAAGAAAATACACAACACAAAGTTTTACCGGTTCAGTAGGGTGGAGCATTGCAACTAAAAAAAATGGTATCGCCATAGCAAAAACTTTTACTACAAAAAAAAAATGTTTTTGTCGATTCCCCAACATAGCTCATGTCTTCTCTCTTCTCGGTTCCTCCCTTTCACATGTGCAAAAATGGGTAAAATATTCAAATAATTTTCCCATATCACCAGGCGATCATGAAAGATAGAAGGCAAATGGCAAACGCTTTTTGGCTATTTGGCTTTATATTTTTCTTTTATTCAATTGGTCTATTTATTGAAAGCTAAGGTCCACCCTATAACTGTGAATTTTAAAAGAAAAAAAACGTCAAACGCTTGACTTTCACTTAGTGCTGAGCAAAGTTAGTACATTCGTTATTTTTTTTTCGTGTATACTCTTTCGTCGATACTTTTGGAGTTTTTTTTATTATTTGGCAAATAAATTGGTACAAGTCGGTTTGTATTGTTTTTTTTTTGATAATAATATAAGACGATAAATAAACAAAACTAGTCGCATAGGAGGAATAGATAAACAACATTTTTTTTCTAACTCCCCTCTGTCCCTTCTGCGATCACCACTCAAGAGTGCTTAAATGTGTTTTCAGTAGTAAGTAATAAGCGAATTTTCTCATTGGTTCCAGGCGATCATGATAGAAAGTAGGTATACTGGTTTTCTCTGCTTTAAGTTCGCATTGGTTTTGCTTTCTTCTTGTTTCAGTGAAAGTAACACTCAGCCCTCAAACTGTTAAAATATCGTATAATACAAAAAGTTTGTAGGAACCTATGTATAATTTTATTCCAACTGACGATTAGAGATCCATAAAGGCACATTCGTTACTTTTTATAAACAATTAGATTATTTTTTTGTTTTTTTAGGTAAAGAAATACAAAAAAAAATCTTTTTGTCATCAGCTTTTATTTTGATAACGAATAAAACAAAATGCATTGGTCAGGTCCTTAAGAGTAAGAAATAAACAATCTTCACCTGCAATATAAAAAAATGGGATTTAGGGATCACATTTTATATAAAAATATTGTTTTTATGCACTTACAGATTGGACAGAAATATTATTTAATAAATTAAAAGTATGTACCTACTTCAAATATTCTCTAAGGACCTACCAAAAATCATTGCTGATAAATGTCGACAAAAGTAACAAAAGTGATACTAAAAGGTTCTTTAATAGTCAATACCAGTCTTTAAATACATAAATACAAACCTCAATATAAGAAAATGGTAATGCTTTAGAAAGGCAAAGCTTTTAAAATTATCGAATATTTTTTTACATTTTGATTTGACATAAAACCATTACCTAAATATTATTACATAATATCACATTATTACATAATTAGCTACCCAAATAAGCCGACAGTCAGCCGACAACATTATCTCATGAGCCTAGAAATCATACTGAAACTGAAAGTGAAAACTAAAAATGAAAATGTGAAAGGATAAGGAATAAAGAAGGGATTAATAGATGAAAGCAAAAAGTACAAACACTAGCGTCATCGTGTGATTGAGAAAATTAAAATATTGCAATGATAATTTGTGTTCTTTTCGAGTACTACAGTTCCAACTTCCAAACAGGTTCTTTGTCTTCTTTCCTTATATTCAACTCTCACCCCCCCCCCCCCATCAACTTTCCACAAGTGCTTGTGTGACTGTGTCCTAATTAATTTCTTTATTTTACCAGGCGATCATGAAAGAAAGAAGGGCAACTGGTTTGATCTTTTCTTAGTTTACATTTTTCCCCTTTTTCTTAATCCTTGTAGTCACTGAAAGCTAAGCTCCACCTTTTAACTGTGAACATTTTGTAGAATATAAAAGAAACTGAATTGAAACAAACAACAAAATCGTATGTACATGTGTATGGATTTATGTACACATACACATGTTACTTGCGTCTAGTGATGGAAAAAGTTAACTAATTCGTTACTTTTTTCGATTCGTTATCGTTACTTTTGATTTCAATTCTTTTTTTTTATAAATGTAGACGAATTGCAACAAGTGTTATGTTTTTTTTTATAAACATTATAAAAACTTAAAAAAAAGAATCGTCTATTTCTCAAATTTCCGATAGCTGTCCAAGTCAGTTCCACCAAAAGTGACAAACACATAATATTTTTATAGAAATTTCACAAAAAGAAAAACACACTTTCTTCTGCACAAGACTGTCTACTCGTTCATCTACCTACCCCACTGAAAAACACAATGGCTTCTGAAAGTTTTCGGACACATGCTCGAGTTGTTTAGAAACGGAATTCTGATGAGGTTGTTGTCCTTTAATTCTATAAAAGTTCTATACACACTCCCTCCATTCCCATGTTGTCGGGTGTCTGTTGTGTTGGGTATAATTCCGTAGTAATTAAGTTTTTTTTTTACCAACACACACTTAATTGCAGGATACACCTACCTAACCTATCCTAGTTTTTTATGTTGTGTTATCTGCCATTGTTTTGGGTCATACTGTCATCATCATCATCGGTACACGTCATCATTGCAATAGTCACATTTTTTTTTGTTGTTGTCGTTAGTTTTATTGACATAACTAACAAGGTTTTGATAGTGTGTTATTTCTGATGGTTGGGGTCGTCGCCGTCGCCGCCGCCGCAGTGCCATACTCCACCTGGTGTTCTTTTTGTGTATGAAAAGCGACCTCTGCTGGTGGAATGGGTTAGAAACAGAAAAAATTGTGCATTTTGATGACTCTTCCTTTTAGATTTGTATATATTTCGTTTTTTTTGTCAATGAATAAGTGAAAAAATGTGTAGGTATACTCGTATGTACCATACCTACGTATGTAGATGAAGCACAGCTAGTATTTGATTTTATATATGTATGCTTTTTTTTCAAAAATAAACTTTAGAGGTTGCTATCACCTCGTTGAAGTGCCACATATACCATTTATATCTCTATGAATGCACTTTGAAAAGTTGTTTTTTTTTTTGAAAAGTTAACAAAGTCGCGAGTGTAAGTAACTAACTTCAGTTGTTTTTTTTTGGTAATGGTGACTCCTTCCCAAAAAAGTTTGAATGGGTTTACGAGTATAAATAAATGTTTGAATAAAAATGTTGATAATTTTTATATGATGATGGGTTTTGAAATGATGAATTTTATTTTATTTTTTATGTGAAATCTAAAGTGTGATTTTTGTGAGTGAGAGACAAAAAGAGGGTCTGATGAATGAATGAATTAAAATATTTTTTAAGATCAAAAATCAGTGAAAGGTGCTCTTTGATAAATCAAAAAAAAAAAAAAATATATATAAACAAACAAAGAATTGACACGTTTTTAATTTATTTTTTTACAAACAAATTTAACACAAACCATATTTAATGACATTCTTTTGATTTTGGTTTTCAAAACATTTTGTTTTATTTTTCTAATTTAAATTTGTATTTTTTAATTTTCTGTGAAATATTATCATCATGTTAAACTGTCTTATGCAAACTACCACCATTTTTTATTAAAAGAGTTACTTTTAAATATGGAATAGCAGATACTGCAAGGATTCTTTGTTTTTATAGAGATATATTTTGACATTGGACACCTGCCACAAAGTTCCCCCACAAGTCACAAACAAACGTCAGAAATATGTATTTATGTAGGTAACTTATACCAAAGACGTACGAGTATAACCATCATTTTCTTCTGGATAAAAAAAAAATATTTACAAAAATTTTCAAAGCAAATACAAATTTTACTTGATGGTTGCGTAGAGCCTCGTTAGCCTTTCAAAACTCTCCTTATTAATATCCTTGGAATTTGAAAGAACAAAAATCACGGTATGACCAAAATTGTTTTAAATGGCGCCCAACGCTAGTGCTTTTTATACTATGCAATAATATTTTATTACTAAAAGTGGAAAAATTTAAAAAGGCGCATAAAAACATACATTTTCGGCAGCTTTTGGATAATAATGGGTCATACAATTAAAACCCCATAGAATACAACTGAAAAAGTAAAAAATTGATCAGTATAACAAAATGCAAAAAATGTTTCTTCCATCAAAGAATAATTAACATTTTGGCAATAGTTTCTAAAAAACTACAAACCTTGTTTCGCCAAATCTTTAATGTTCTAGCTCGATCTTTCCGTCAAATTCTCTGACATTTGAAAAACGGTTTAATATTTAATTTTGCTTCAGACAAACAACTAAAAACTCCTTGCAGTGTTTGTTTTCCCGTTAAAATATTCAAAATTCATTCAAATAAAAACTAAAGTCAAAAACCCCGTGCCAAAATTATAAATTTTCATTCAAAATGTTTTTTTTTTTTGTTTCTTAAGTTTTCTTTTATTTTAATTTCTATTTAATTTTTACTGCGAGTGGGCCATTAAAAAAAAAAATTAATCATCTAAAAACACAGCAGCTTAAATTTATTACATAAAAATAGTCTAAAAAGAAACTTCAAAAAATATATTTTTTTCTCTTTTCTATATTTTTATTCTCGGTAATGAAAATTGATTGAAAATCGTCTTTAATGGCCACTCAAAATAAACCGCAAATATTAAACTGAATTACTACCAATATCTGTCTCCTCTACCTGAATTTTTTAAAACGAACGAAACATAAATATAAAAACAAATTTGAAAAAAAAAAACAAATAACAAAATGAATATGAATTTTTTGAATTTTGCGAAAATAATATCATTTTTGAACAAAAACGGGGATTTACTTTAAAAACGTCAAAAACTATAGAAAAAAAGAGTGAGTACCTTAATTAGTTTGAAATTTAAAAAAAAAAGAAAAGAAATTTCAAAAAAAAAATACAATTTTGAAAAAAAACAATGTTGTGTGAATTGTATTTTGTTTTTTTATTTTTTGTATTTTGTAAAACAGAAGGTTTAGTTTAATTTTAATTAATTTATTTTTTTTATATAAACTAAACTTTTACAAAAATATAATACCTACTCATGCATACGACTTATGACTGATTATGCATCTTTAAAAAAAAAACAAATATTGATCAGAAAAAAAAGAACTTTTGCGTGTACCAAAATTTGTTTTTGATCTTTTGTTTTTTTTTTGTTGTGGTGTGAGTGCAAGTTTTGATAGTTGTAAGATTTTTTTTTCTTTTGAAAAATAAACAAAAACTATGTTATTGTTATTTTTTTTTTTGTTTTTGAATTTTGACTTTGCCATGTTTGTTCTTACAATTTTTTTTGGAACAACGGTGTACAAGTCAAAACCCTTAAGTGGGATTTTTTTGAGAATGCTTATTCATAGTTTTTTGTTTTTGGAACATATTTCTTAGATTTTTTAAATTTGGTCAGAATTAGGATAAAAAGACAATTTGGTAAGTTGTGAAAATTCAAAGGTTTTTAATATTTTTTGACAACCAATTGGAAGTATTTTTGTACTAAATTTTTATCAAAAAAAAATGGGAAAAAGTAACAATTTTTATTAATAGGTAAATTTTGTGTATAAATTATATTTTTGGAAACATCAGAAAAAGTTCCGAATTTGTCTAAATTTAGTTCAAAATATCAATTACAAAAAAAAAAACAACTACAAAATGTGAGCCAACTTTTGTAAACTTAAATTTAGATGTCAAAACTATTAAAAACTGTTTTTGATCATTTTGAATTAACAACAATTTTCCGTACGAAATTTGTATCCAAAATTTCCAAAATTTGAAATAAGTTCCAAAAATGTGTTTTTTGGCAAGTTTTTTTGTAGTTTGCTTTTATAACAAACTTTAAAAAAAATAAAACAAAACAAGGAAAGTCTTGTTACTTTTATTTACTAAATATTTTTGCTAACCAAAATACATACATATTCCTAAATTTGTTGTAAATCTTTTTTGAATTTTTTTGGAACCATATTATGATACAGGATGTTTTTTGTCTATATACCTATACATATATAAATATATATATGAATTTTTTGTATTTCTGAAATGCGCTCCCAATGAAAAATGGATATTATTATATTTAATATTTATATTATTTTTGTCTTTTTCATTTCTACAAATTTTAAACAATTGAAAAAAAAAATAAAAATCTTATCTCTGATCCAATTTTTTGCATCTATGGAATTTAATATTTTTGAATAAAACATTTTTTGATACAAAAAATAAGGAATTAATCTATTTTTGAATGCATTCCATTTTTTGAAAAAAAAAAGAAAATAAAAAAAAATTATATATGGACGTGGATTTTTTTGTATCTTTCTTCCCTCCATATTTTTTTATATTCCGTTATTTTGTTGTGTATTTTGCTAGTCTTTCAAATTTTGAAAAAAAGGAGACAGGTATGTTCTCTGTTTTATTAATGAAAAAAAAAGAAAGGAGTTCGAAAAAAAAATTAAAGAGGAAACTAAATTTATAAAAAATAAAAAAAAATAGTAATCATTTCATTCGTGTTTTTTGCATCGTTATGAGATGTGGTGATGTTGTTTTAAATAAATTAAATATAATTTATTTTCTTAATAGGTATTGTTTCTTCATAGAACAGAAAAAAAAAATAAATGTATTTTTTTATTCTTATTTTTTTTTGGTTATATGTATCAAAACTCGAGGTATCTGAATATTTCCCCAAATTTATATGAAAAAAAGTCCTCCCCAAAGTGTTCTTGTAACTAAAGTGTAAACCTATCTAAGCTAGAAACCAACAGCGATTTATTTAAAATTTATAAAACTAAAAAAAGTATCAGGGCTCGTTAAACATACCAGATTTAATAAATAATAAACCTTTATGCTAATTTTTATACAAAAAATATATATAAAGACAAATAAATGCTATAATAGATAAATTGAAATTTTTAAGCTTAGTGTAATTTTTCTATGTGTAGAAGCTTTTCAATTATTGAAATTGCATATATTTTTTGTCTAGTTTTTCAAATTTAATTTTACTAATTTTCTATTGTTTTTTTTTTTAATTTTTTTCTTAATAAAATCAACATACAAAAAATAGTGCCTGGAGATCCCCAAGATGTTAAAGCTGCTCAAATAAATTCAACATCGATACATGTTAGTTGGAAGCCCCCATTGGAAAAGGATCGCAATGGCATAATTCGTGGCTATCATATACACGTGCAAGAATTAAGAGAAGAGGTAATGTATTGTATTTGTATTTTTGAATAATTACCTGAGGTGTTTTTTAAAATATCGCGTGGGTCGCGTCGTCGTCGTGGGCCTGTGGCGTGGCCTTCAAGCACGTGCGATTTAACACCGCTGGACTAGTTTTTGTGAGGTTATGTGAAGTCGCTTGTCAACGCAGATAAGCCCGAGACGATTGACGCCTTGCTGTAGTTCAGCATTTTTTAAAACTTTACGTTTAAAAATTGAAGGTTTCCAAAGCCAACGCAAATTTAATAGAAAATAAAACTACTCTAAGAATTTACGTTGCCTTGAAAAATTAAATTTTGAACTTGAATAAGGGACATCTCAAAAAATGTACGTATTGACGTCAACCTTCTTAACAGGGTACATTAAATAATGAAAATGGCATTACCGATGATTTTGGAATTCCGAAAATTAAGAAAATATATTTCTGAAAAATTCTTTTACCCAGAGTAAAATAGGAATGTTTAATTTTTTGAAAAATTCTACAAAAATTATTATTTGTGATTGTTCAACCAAAAACTTTTGTTTTTCGGAGATACAAAAGTAAAGGCGGGGTCTATTTTTTAAATATACATATTTATAAGCATTGCAAGCTTTATTTGAAAGGCATTGAATTTCAACGAAATGGTAGTTAACACTTTTGGGAACATAATTTTCACTTTAAGATTCAAAACTGGGTTTTCGAGACATACATACATACATATGTACTATGTACATGTAAAACAATTAGGTTTTTATTATTTTTGTTTTAATTTTTCAAATGATATTTTAGAATTACAAGCGTATCGTCGCCCATGTTGTCATTTTACTACTAAATCAATAAAAGATTTATTTTTATACATTTTTTTTCAGGGCAAGGGCTTCCTAAATGAACCATTGAAATTCGATGTTGTCGATGCCTTAGAATACAATGTGACTGGCCTACAACCAGACACCAAGTACTCCATACAAGTTGCCGCCCTCACACGCAAAGGTGATGGCGATCGCAGCAATGCTGTGATAGTTAAAACACCTGGCGGTGTACCGGTTAGACCGACAGTGAGCTTGAAAATTCTCGAACGTGATCCAACCGTATCGATAGAACTAGAATGGGAACGTCCAGCTCAGACTTATGGTGAACTGCGTGGATATCGACTGAAGTGGGGTATCAAAGATCAACCTCTAAGAGAAGATATGCTCCAAGGTCCTGGTATAACGAGAAAAAAGTTCCAAGATCTTGAACGTGGTGTGGAATATGAATTTAGAGTGGCAGGCAGTAATCATATTGGAATTGGACAGGAAACCGTGAAAATATTGCAGACACCTGAGGGTGTTCCAGCTGGTCCACCGGCAAATATATCGGTTCGGTTTCAAACTCCTGATATTGTGTGCATTACATGGGACCCTCCGACGAGGGAGCATCGTAATGGTCAAATCACTCGATATGATGTTTTGTTCCACAAGAAAATCGATCATGGCCTGGGATCGGAACGCAATATGACAGTTCGCAAAGCGGTGTTTACGAATCTGGAGGAGAATACAGAGTACATCTTCAGAGTTCGAGCCTACACCAAACAAGGAGCGGGACCATTTAGCGAAAAGATTCTGGTCGAAACCGAGCGGGATATGGGTCGAGCACCAATGTCCGTTCAAGCGGTGGCAACTTCCGAACAAACTGCCGAAATCTGGTGGGAACCAGTTCCGTCAAGGCCTCAGCTCTTGGGCTATAAAATATTCTACACAATGACTGCTGTTGAGGACCTCGATGAATGGCAAACCAAGACTGTTGGTCTGACAGCCTCTGCTGACCTAGTGAATCTGGAAAAGTTTGCTCAATATGCTGTTGCCATCGCTGCTCGCTTCAAGACAGGCTTAGGGCGACTGAGTGAGAAGGTTACCGTCAAGATAAAGCCTGAAGATGTCCCACTAAACCTTCGAGCTCATGACGTCAGCACTCATTCAATGACTCTTAGTTGGTCCCCGCCAATTCGTTTGAATCCAGTGAACTACAAAGTGTCTTTTGACGCAATGAAGGTCTTCGTTGACTCTCAGGGCTTCTCCCAGACACAAATCGTGACAAAGAGGGAAATTATTTTAAAGCAAACCATTCGGACGCACACAATCAACGAGTTGTCACCCTTCACGACGTACAACGTAAATGTAAGTGCTCTTCCGGCTGACTACTCATACAAACCGCCCACCAAGATAACCGTGACAACGCAAATGGCTGCCCCACAACCAATGGTCAAACCAGATTTTTATGGAGTTGTGAATGGCGAAGAAATTCTCGTGATCCTACCTCAGGCTTCCGAAGAATATGGCCCGATTTCCCACTATTACTTGGTGGTGGTGCCAGAGGACAAGTCCAACCTTCACAAAAATCCTGATCAGTTCCTGACGGAAGACCTTCTTCCCGGTAGAAATAAGCCTGAACGCCCTAATTCCCCCTACATAGCAGCTAAGTTTCCACAAAGATCGATTCCCTTTACTTTCCACCTTGGATCTGGTGATGACTACCACAACTTTACCAATCGCAAACTTGAGCGCGACAAGCGCTATCGAATCTTTGTTCGTGCAGTTGTCGACACTCCCCAGAAGCATCTTTATACCTCAAGCCCGTTCTCCGAATTTCTCTCGTTGGACATGAGAGAAGCACCTCCCGGAGAAAGACCTCACAGACCCGATCCAAACTGGCCCTCCGAACCGGAAGTCTCCGTGAATCGAAACAGTGATGAACCAGGAATGCTGTGGGTTGTTCTACCAGTTCTGGCTGCCCTACTCCTGTCAATGTCCTTCGTGGTTGTGTACATAATCAAGCGTCGACGTCAACCATGCAAGACTCCAGACCAAGCTGCCGTAACAAGACCTCTTATGGCTGCTGATCTTGGTGCTGGACCAGCGCCAAGCGATCCAGTTGACATGCGACGTTTGAATTTCCAGACCCCCGGTATGATAAGCCATCCACCAATTCCGATCTCGGAATTCGCTAATCACATTGAACGCCTGAAAGCCAATGACAATCAGAAATTTTCCCAGGAATACGAAAGCATCGAGCCGGGCCAGCAGTTTACCTGGGACAATTCAAACTACGAGTACAATAAGAGTAAAAACCGTTACGCTAACGTGACCGCCTACGACCACAGCCGAGTCCAATTGCCCTTGTTCGAGGGAGTTCTCGGATCGGATTACATCAACGCGAACTACTGTGATGGCTATCGGAAGCATAATGCATACGTGGCGACTCAGGGACCTCTGCAGGAGACCTTCGCAGACTTCTGGCGGATGTGCTGGGAACTCAAGACAACCACCATTGTCATGATGACACGTCTGGAAGAGCGGACTCGCATCAAGTGCGATCAGTACTGGCCATCACGGGGCACCGAAACCTACGGGCAGATGTTCATCACCATCACCGAGACCCAGGAGCTAGCCACTTACAGCATCCGCACTTTCCAGATCTGCCGTCAGGGCTTCAACGATCGCCGTGAAATCAAACAGTTGCAATTCACCGCCTGGCCAGATCATGGAGTTCCCGATCATCCAGCTCCATTCTTACAGTTCCTACGCCGATGCCGCTCACTCACTCCACCCGATTCGGGTCCGGTAGTTGTTCATTGCTCTGCCGGAGTTGGTCGCACTGGTTGCTATATTGTGATCGATTCCATGTTGGAACGGATGAAGCACGAGAAGATCATCGACATCTATGGTCATGTTACCTGTCTACGAGCTCAACGTAATTACATGGTTCAGACAGAGGATCAATACATCTTTATTCACGATGCCATCATCGAAGCCGTCATCTGTGGGAATACCGAAGTTCCGGCTAGAAATCTTCACACTCACTTGCAAAAATTGGTTCTCACTGAATCGGGTGAGAATATAACTGGCATGGAAATCGAATTCAAGAAACTCTCCAATGTCAAAGTCGATTCGTCTAAATTCGTTACCGCTAACTTGCCATGTAATAAACACAAAAATCGCTTAGTGCATATTCTTCCCTATGAATCGAGTCGGGTGTATTTGACTCCGATTCATGGCATCGAAGGAAGTGATTATGTAAATGCTAGTTTCATTGATGGCTATCGTTATCGGTCGGCTTATATAGCTGCTCAGGGACCGTTGCAAGATACGGCGGAGGACTTTTGGCGAATGTTGTGGGAGCATAATTCGACAATTGTTGTGATGTTGACCAAGCTCAAAGAGATGGGGAGGGTAAGCTGTTGGAATTATACCGCTTGAAAGTTTAGTTTTAATCTGTCAATTGTTTTTTTTTTTTTTGCAGGAGAAATGCTTCCAATATTGGCCGCATGAGAGATCAGTACGATATCAGTATTACGTTGTGGATCCTATTGCCGAATACAATATGCCACAATATAAGTTGCGTGAATTTAAGGTAAATCACTTTTATGAGAAAAATATAGACCGACCTTTCTTATAACTTATTCCTTTCTGAATTAAAGAAACATATTGCCGTAAGTCTAACTTAGGTTTTTTAATCACTTCAAAGCAAAGTCAGCGAACAGGCTTAAGTCTTTATAGTCTTCTCAATTCAAACCTTTCGTTCCTCCAAGTATACTCTTTCTGTTCTCTAAAAGAATTCAGCAGAATGTCAGTTTATTCGTCATACACTTAAGAATACATAACTCTTTCCCTAAGGCCATGTAATACTAAAAAAAATCTTAACAAAAATGGAGTTAATTAAGCCAAATGCAGTTTTTCAGAAGATACCATCCTTAAGAGTAATCTGGTCATACACGAGTGAGTCAATTTGGCTTTGTTAGTTTCTTAATTCCTAGGATTTCAAATAACTTCACATAAGCCAATCTATAAATGGACTTGGCCAAACTAATTGCCTTTTCAAGAATTCTAGATGTCTTAGTAGATCCAAGACAACTAGACTCGATGGACTATTAGCCTCCAAATTGAATAAAAAATCCCTATGATCCCAAAAACTGACTAATAATTCCCTTCAATTAATATTGTATACTTATTCAATAAAAGAACAAACGTCATTTAATACTTACTTAATTAAAATCCCAGGTAACAGACGCCCGTGATGGTTCCTCACGCACTGTACGCCAATTCCAGTTCATCGACTGGCCCGAACAAGGAG
The DNA here is from genome assembly GCA_905146935.1 of Scaeva pyrastri. Classification (NCBI taxonomy): domain Eukaryota; kingdom Metazoa; phylum Arthropoda; class Insecta; order Diptera; family Syrphidae; genus Scaeva; species Scaeva pyrastri. The sequence continues at coordinate 59,205,328 of LR989927.1, forward strand.
TACCAAAATCCGGTGAAGGCTTCATCGATTTCATTGGACAAGTGCACAAAACCAAGGAACAATTTGGACAAGATGGTCCAATTACAGTGCATTGTAGTGCTGGTGTTGGCCGAACTGGTGTGTTCATAACCTTAAGTATTGTTTTGGAACGTATGCAATATGAAGGTGTGCTAGATGTTTTCCAAACGGTGCGAATCCTAAGAGCACAACGACCTGCAATGGTCCAAACAGAAGTAAGTTTGTCATTTTTATATTAAAAACTAAAACAATCAATTAAAATAAAACCTTTTTTATTTTCCAGGATCAATATCATTTCTGTTATCGTGCTGCCTTGGAGTATTTGGGTTCATTTGACAATTACACAAACTAAAGTCGTCTTGTGTTAGGAAAACTTCTTTCGTGTTATAATATTTTTACATACACCTACCCTACATACATCTAAATACGCTACTATGCTTCGTTCCGGGACCTATTTTAACATCAAAGGAGAGAAAAATATCAAAAAACAACTCTGCATGACATTGATATTATTTAAAATTATGAATAGTTTTTTTTTTGTAATTAAAAAAAGGAGAAAAATTTAGGACAATTTATCAGAATCTCAAAAAAATATCAGAATCAAATCTGAAAGTTTTTCATTCAAATAAAAAAGAAAAAAAGTTAGATATGTATAAAAAATGAAATTATTATTATAATATCCTTTATGTGCTCTTGGAACTACAAAAACACACACACATACAACAAAACACAACAATTTAAAGAACAAACGTCTAGGAATGTCTTTTATGTTTTAATGTACTAAAAGACTGTTATACATTAATTTAAGATCTAAATATATTATATTAGAGAAACATAAAAAAAATTAAATAATAAGTCTTAGTGATTAGTTGTTAAAGTTGATTTTATAATCCTTAAGTTTTCATTAGATTCGTACATAAATATAGTGATTACAGGATAATTTAGTTGAATGTGGTAATTAATTGCCTTTTTGTCCTAAATGTTAGTATGTACCCTTATTATTTTAGTAAAAGACATTTTATTCCCATTTATAATTCAATATCTTCATTATTACTTTTCAACTTGCCAGTTGGTGTGATACGAACAATTTTAAACATACGTCCTTTCTTATTCGGGATCTCATTTTTAGGAATTTTTTTGAAATTCTTATTTTCAATTTGATCGCCAATATTATTTTGCCCCTTTATTAATTTAGTTAAATTGAAACTAATTAAAATGAGGCTTCTTCTTTTTTTTTTGAAAAAAAAGTGACCAATAAATTTTATGTATTTTTTTGTAATACAAAATAATGTAGACATATCACTTAATTCGGTTTAAATCGGTGTAATCTTTTCATCCATAAGCAATATTAGTTTATATATTTAAGAAAAACAAAAACGAAAAATTACTGTCAATTGTATTAAATTTAAATCATTCCATTATGTTTACTTTTGATTTAAGATTGAGAAGAATTTAATTTTGTGTTCTGTTATTTTAAGATTTAATTTTAAATTTAAGAAACTATTTCAACTAAATTATCCATTTTATAATTTTTACGAAAATGATTGTGAATAGTTCGATAGCAAAAAAAAAAAACGAAAAAAAAACAAGAACAAAAAAGATAATGGGCGACTTGCGAATTTTTATTTCTTAGTATATTTAATTTTTTTTACAAATATGCGCATATAGGAACAAATATTGTTTTTTTAACGAATTTAATGACTGGCAACTATATTTTTGTACTTAGAGAATTTTTTTGTTTACTGACATAAAATAAATTATGTATCACAATAATTTTAATTAAATCTATAGCAATACAAAAACAAACAAAAAAATATGTAAAATAAATTATTGAATACAAAAACTGTAAAAAATACACCAATGTTGTAAAATAAACAATAAACCTATACCTAATCTCTGTAAAAAGCTATGTTGTTACAAAACGAGAAATTTATATATATACATATATGAAAAAGAAGCATTTACTAGATATTAATTTTTATACAAACAAAAAAAGAACAAAAACATTGGAGAAAATTTGAGTTGCAATCTATTGAGAAACGCAAAAGTTAACTTCGGTAATAGTTTAATATTTTGTTCAATAAATGTGTCATTTTGTCTTCTGTTAGTTAGGTAACAAATTTTATCGCAAATTATTATTTTTTAAATTTTGCATCAGCTTATTAAGTCAAATCAGTTTTTGTACACGTTAACCAAGGCTATAAGATATAAGAATTTTTTCTTTCTCAACCTGAGTAGAAGAATAATAAAGTTATAGTAATTATTACTATAATTAAGAAATAGAATTAAAAAGATTGATTCCCAGAGTCTTGAGAAGCAAATTGAGAATTTCAGATTTTAAACAAATTGATAAAGTCTGAGTACAAGTCATGTTAACATTTTCTCTTTTATGAACAAATTTGTTTAGGAAGAAGCTTTTGCAAGTGTTAATTATTCACATAATTAGCAGAGTATGTCATAAATAGATATGAGAACTAGGTACTTACATATGTTTGGCTAATTGTTTTTGTATATTTTGTTTAAATTTATACAAATAATTTATTATAGGTGCGTTGAGCATAAATAGGTACGAATAGGTGCTGGCTTCTAGCATGAATGAGAGTTATGTTTCGAAAGGGAATATTTGTTTTCTTTCTGTTTTGTCATAAAGAAAGGTGCTCATGTTATGTTATAAAAGAAAAAAACTTAAAACTTTTGAACAACAATTATGCATCATTTAAGTTCTTATTAAAAAGATTAAACTTCTAGCATTGAAAAATATCAAACTTGTACAAGACTTTAAACATACTTTCTATGGCTTATCATTGTTTTGAAGCAGTTCCATAAATAAAAGTTTAAATAAATACGACAAAGATTCAAAAACATTGCTTTTTACCAAGGCACTCAATTTCTTGGACTGTTCAAAAGAAAAAAAAAGTATACATTCAATTCTTTTGGCCTAATTTTGCATTAGTGACTTTTGAAATAAAATAAGAAAACAAAACATTTTCTATTTCTTAATGCGACTATAAAGTTTACAAGGAGTCATGACTTTGTTAAGCTCATGGTCAAAAACAGTTACATGTTCTCAAAATTTTAAGAAAAATTGCAAAAAATAGTTGTCCTTTTGTTTCTTATGGCTTCGTATGCATATTTTTCTTCCCTGTTATTAATCGCCGAATTTTAAAAGATTGCAACTCAAATTAATCTACTCTACCCATAAAGTTAAAGCATGCAATAGTTGATCAATACACATACCAGAACAAAAAAAAAATAAAAAAGTACGTATATTTAAAAATAATAGAAACAAAATTTAAAAAAATCCATTAAATTAAGTGTTAATTTTTAAGATATTTAATTATAAGCCCATAAATAGTTATGTATGATAATTTTTTTTATTTAAAAATATGCGCAAATTTTTCCCTTTTTTACAAATATAGATTTTTAAATATTTTTTATTAAATACAATTATTGTATATGTATGCTGTTCAAAAATAAAATAAAAAAGAAAAAAGATTTAAAATAAAGATGCCATTATAATATTATAAAATTATTATTTTTATTTTTATTTGTTTTTTTTTTTAGCCCACAACGAATTATCATATCAGTTTTTTTACAAAATGTATTATATTTAGATGTTTTAAATGACGAAAACAAAAAAAATTATAGTTTTTAGAATTGGAGTTATTATCAATAGATAGACATTTAAGAGGTGCTATGGATATATTCAAAGTCGGCCTGGATTAGATTGCTGGCTTTTTTTTATTTGGTTTTGTCTTCTTTTTCCGTCGGTTTGTTTGCATTTTGAAAATCTAAGTTTGTTAACATTTAATGTTAATTTTTTAAGGTTCTCAAGAAAGAATTAGACTACCACTGTTCAGGTAAAAACAGTTTTTAGAAGTTTTTCTTACTCGTCATTTCAAGAAGATATTCAGAAGTAATTAACTTTTTAAAAATAAATCTTTTTACCCAGCAGAAAATGGAATTTTTGAACAATTGAGTTGGTGCTGACAAGAGATAATAACTAAAAACCAACAAAATAGAAGCAGGCTAAAGATAATCAAAGAATCTATAGTTAAAGTTTTAAATGGCATTGACTTAAAATAATTCAATTTTGTTTAATGGAAAGTTTTCTTCCGATTTTGCACAATTTTTCCATTAATTACTGAAAAAATCAGACAGCTTTACAAAAAAGAATTGCGAGTAAGATTTATTTGAAGAGAATAATATTGAGTTTCAGTGCTTGATTTGGTAATGAAAATGATATCAATAGACTGTTTCACTAGGAGTGGTTCAATGTCTATTTGGAAATTGTTGACAAACAATGCCCCCTGCTGTGAGTATCATCTTGGGTGGGATGTCCAAGTCAACTTGCATGGTTTTTTCAGAATAGCTGAAAAAATGTTAACAGGAATAGAGTCAATGTATCCGTTCCAGAAAAGGATATTTTTGTTAGATGTCTGTTTCTTGATACGTACTACATCCTAAATTAAAAATAGTAGTTTAACTTTCATATTTTTCAATAAGTCCTGAAATGGACATGGGCACATTGTAGTCATCATCACTCTTCAATATTCTTCAACTTGAATGTCTAATGAGGCTTTGAGAAAGACAAAAATGAAGTGGTTCCCGAAAAACTTGTTTCCCCCTATTTGTACCCATTTTTTGACAATTTCAATCAAAAATCAAGGAACTAATAAATAATGATAAATGTCGCAATGAAGCAGTTCTGAATGGTACTTTTCATCATTATTAAGACTAAACTAAAGGTATAAATACGAATATTCATCCTTGAATTAGTTGATTTTTTTAGTTTAGTTTAACGAACTCAATATTTAGAACTTATTTTAACTAAGAAGGACATTCAAAAGAATCAGATGATAAAAGTTTAACTTCAGTCTAATTTCTTAAGAGATGACCACAGGAAAAAATATTTTAAGCTTACCATAAAATGTACTAACCTATACCTTTCTTCCTTCACATGTTTTCCCTTGTTTTTAAATTAGATATTTAATTTATGCTTCTCAATAACAAACCATAAACTTAAACTATAATATTTCCTGTTTGATTTAGGTATTCTTTGAAATTTTGAGTTAAGTCTAAAACAAGAAAAAAAACTTCTACTAAAATATGATTAATATTATAATCTAGAAAATCTATTAAACAAAAAATGCCTCTCGTGTTAAATAAAAAAAAATAATAAATAATAATATTAAAACAAAAAAAATAATATAAAGAAACTTTTTTTCTTTATCCAGAACAAGGAAAACTAATCATTTTATTTAGTGTAAAGTAAATTTTTATACTTCTTCTATAAAAAAAAACAAAAAATAATATGAAAATTATAAATAATTATATTTATATGAAATATAAAACAAAATCATAGGAATAACACTATCATTTTAGTCAACAACAAAAAAAAACGATAGTAAAATGTAAATTATATAAACGGTGGCGCTTACAGAAAATTGAATATTATAAAAAAATAAATACATAAATATATATATATAATATACCATAGGCATTACCAATTAAAATATAACAAAATATAAAATATACAATTGATATAGAAAGCTTTATGAGAAGAAGAAAGATTAAAAAAGGAATAAACAAAAAAAAATAGTAAAAACAAATTATCCAATTAATTAAATAAATATTTAATAAAAAATAATAATTGGATGAGAAAAAAAATATTATGTAATTCAAAAATCCTAGATGAAACAATTATTAAAAGAAAAGAAAAAAAACATGTGTAGATATTATATTTTAGAAGGAAAATCAATATTCTAATCAAATTAAACATTAAAGTGAAAACCAACTAAAATTAATTTAAACAAAATATATATATAAAGTAGGTACATGCATATAATAAACTATATATATTTAAATATACACTATATTTGGAAGGAAAACAAGATTAAACACAAGCTAGAAACACATAATATAGTTGCATAAATAGGAAATATATATATTTTAAGAAGTTGCACGTAATGGATAAAATAAAAAATAAATTAAAAAGTAAAAAAAAAAAACTTGTTTTTAGACATTAAGATAATTAAATTAAAAAATGAAAATAAATACAATTAAGATTAATAATAATTTTTTAATTTAGTTTTAGTTTTGTGTAAGAGAAATTATATTGTAAAATGATAATGATGATTATAAAAAAAAAATATTTTGATTTAAAACATTAAAGGCAAAGATGAAATATATAAAACAGAAAAATAAAATATTCAAAGAGTTTTATTGTTTAAGTATAAGTTACAGTCATGGAGGACGACTTTAAACTGAATGCAATTATTCGACTCAAAACCGAAGGAAAACTGAAAATTGTCTCGGATGACCATTCAAATTAAGCGTTTGGGGTTTTACTGTGAAAAGAGATCCCTTGGTGGCCTCCTCAAATACTCTCGAATATGGAATTGAATGACTTTTTTAACTCATTCATTTTTAGCTTTTCGGTCCATTTTATGGTAGATCCACTTTGTTTTTAAATAATTAATATTTAATTTAGGCTGTTGAGGCAATCCGGACATTATTTTTTTAGGTTTGAGAAATTCGCATATTTCCTTGTTTTTATTAATTCTACGGTATGTCACTCCTTTTCCTTAAAAATAGTTTTAAAAGAGACAAGAACATTTTTGGAACTTCAATTATTTTGACTTAACTTAAAGTTGTTATATTTTAAGATAATTATCTTAAGTTAAAATTCATCAAAACATTATGAATGAATATAAAATTACATTAAAAACTCAATAAACGAATTTGTAATTATCAGTCTGCCCCTAAGGAAGATTTCACATGTGACATGCATTTAAGAGTCTTCCTCTTAGTTCTTTGTACAATTTGAATTTCCGATGTGTATTCTGTTAGTAAATTTATTGAAAGTTTTCAAAATTTCTTGTTAAAACTCGGAAAACTCAAAGGACAAATCCCCAAGCTTGAGAAACTTATAGAAATCAATAAAAGAATTCCTCATATTTTTTTTTCTTGAATGCACTTTATTTTTCTAAACAACTACAATTCTTCTTTTTTGCTTTTTTTGTGAATTTTTATAATTCATTGCTTTAATAAATAAAATATAATCTTTTTTTTCGTTTTTTTTCTTTGCAAAAATTGTCACATTGCAAAATCTTTCACGCTCACGCAGCAGTTTCAACATCACTCGTTGTTGATTTACTCTCGGTTTCTTGGGGTAGATTCTTTTCTGTGATCCCAAGCCATGGAACACGCTTTTCTAACTGCAGTCGATATTTAGGATGACTCACTGCATATACCCAAGGATCAATACAGGACACTATTTTAGCTGCCATTGCAGGAAGCATCGATGAAAATGGTGTGATGAGATTTCTGTGATAAGAATCAATTGATTAGAATTTTTTCAATTATTGACAAAAAAATTATTTATCAAAGTATTCGTATCTTTTGCTTACCTATTGCCAAAATTTGATATCATAAAAACCAACGTATATGGCATCCATGCACAAACAAATAAAAAGTAAATCGTAAATGACGCCTTGGCTATTCTTATTTCGACACTATTTGCTGTCGGATTGGCTGACAGAGATTTAACATTCATCTTTTTGGCTTGTTCCGCAAGCATCTTTTCGTGGGCTCGTACCTTAACAGTGAAGGACTCATATTTTTAACAAATTGAGATTGAAATGAAAACAATTTATATATACATGAAAAAAAAGTCTGGTGTAATTAGTACATATGATGGTCATCGGAGTAAAGAAGGCCCATGTAAAAATTCCCAGTCCAAAGTTTCTAGTTTCTTCATTTTCCGTCATATAGTCAAAGGAACATGTCGTTAAGTAGCCTTCTAAAATTTGTAAATAACAAAGTTTAAATATTATCTTTTTGTTAACGATTATTTCTATTAAATCTATGAGAACGAAATAAACAAACAAAAGAAAGGGAGGAGAAAAAAAACATATAAATGAAAAAAACTAAAAAAAATAAACATCACTCGCTGCTTCAGACCCAAGATCCTACAAAAATGTTTTCTAAGTCCTAAAGCAGTGGTGTAGCTACATACATTTATGTAGATGCTTGGAAGCTTTGAAGATATACATATATTCCTTTCTCAAAAAAAAGGTGAACGATTAGAATGTTGTCATGTCTTACACAGAGAGATACACCATTTATTACTAAGATTAAAAGAAGTGGCCCTAAGTGACTGCCCCGAGTTACCCCTATTTGATATAATCAGAAAGAGCCATTGACAAAGATCTTCTGAATTTGATATGTTAAGAACTTTTTTGTAGAAGAGGTGAAGTCCATCTTGTAAAAATAAGAAATGATTTAAATGCCATTAGCCAGAACACTTTACTGTATATTCTCATTCAAGAGTATCAAAATTCTGCCATAATGAATAAACTTGCAACTACTTTTTCTGGTTCTGCGCCCATATTAGCTCTCAATAAACCCAAATACAGGGATAGCTCTTTTCAAAGCCATTTCGTCAGATTAGCGACAAAAAATAGGTTCTTCAAAATAACTACGGAACAACAACCACAGCTACATAGTAATTTTAAAAGGAATCACTGTGAGTCACTCTAACTCGTCTAGTCTTCAGGTTACTTGCTTTACTCGAATGTTTTTAAAGACTTCTTCCTAAAAAAGATTAGGTACATCTAATACAAAGCAAATAGTGAAAGTGGCAGAGCTTTTAAATTAAGATTTCAATTGATAGAAAAACGTAAGCATCCGATAGTTGGACATAAGCCTACTTTACTTGACAATAGGAAAAGTTTTTCATAACTAACTCAGATTCTCAAAAAAAAAATCCTCAAATGGAAGGCCTTTACCTCAAAGTCCCTTTTTATGTCTTAAACTGCCTAATAACAATGATTTCTTTGCGCCTAACATCAAATGCTTCTTAATAATGTAATTTTGTGTTTGAAGACTCTTGAATCTCTGATTCTTAAGTTTTAGTAAGGAAACTCATGAATTTCCGAAACAAGATGATTTATTCAAATTTCGTTAACTGAAATAAAAAAAATGTTTGACTATCAACTTTCGGATCAAATCAAGTGTCTACTTATTAAAAAAATAATAAATCGAGGAAATTTCAAGGATGTGTCGTGATTTTTTGTCGAATAGTAGAAAGGTTAAAGTTACATCACATCACATCCATTTTTCCTTTTTCTACCATAATGCACTAACCTGGCATATAGCGTCCCCATATCCTCAAAAACGCCATCGTATTAAATGGAAGTGCCCAAAACCAAGTGAAAATAATTAACATTGTAACTTGAAAGGCATTTAAACGACCATCAATTGGACTCGATATTGTTCTTGAAAATTATAAAAAAAATATTATATAATATACAAAAACAAAACAAATTTTACTTGTATCTATCGTAAGCAATCATAGCATTCTGTTAGTAAATTTATTGAAAGTTTTCAAAATTTCTTGTTAAAACTCGGAAAACTCAAAGGACAAATCCCCAAGCTTGAGAAACTTATAGAAATCAATAAAAGAATTCCTCATATTTTTTTTTCTTGAATGCACTTTATTTTTCTAAACAACTACAATTCTTCTTTTTTGCTTTTTTTGTGAATTTTTATAATTCATTGCTTTAATAAATAAAATATAATCTTTTTTTTCGTTTTTTTTCTTTGCAAAAATTGTCACATTGCAAAATCTTTCACGCTCACGCAGCAGTTTCAACATCACTCGTTGTTGATTTACTCTCGGTTTCTTGGGGTAGATTCTTTTCTGTGATCCCAAGCCATGGAACACGCTTTTCTAACTGCAGTCGATATTTAGGATGACTCACTGCATATACCCAAGGATCAATACAGGACACTATTTTAGCTGCCATTGCAGGAAGCATCGATGAAAATGGTGTGATGAGATTTCTGTGATAAGAATCAATTGATTAGAATTTTTTCAATTATTGACAAAAAAATTATTTATCAAAGTATTCGTATCTTTTGCTTACCTATTGCCAAAATTTGATATCATAAAAACCAACGTATATGGCATCCATGCACAAACAAATAAAAAGTAAATCGTAAATGACGCCTTGGCTATTCTTATTTCGACACTATTTGCTGTCGGATTGGCTGACAGAGATTTAACATTCATCTTTTTGGCTTGTTCCGCAAGCATCTTTTCGTGGGCTCGTACCTTAACAGTGAAGGACTCATATTTTTAATAAATTGAGATTGAAATGAAAACAATTTATATATACATGAAAAAAAAGTCTGGTGTAATTAGTACATATGATGGTCATCGGAGTAAAGAAGGCCCATGTAAAAATTCCCAGTCCAAAGTTTCTAGTTTCTTCATTTTCCGTCATATAGTCAAAGGAACATGTCGTTAAGTAGCCTTCTAAAATTTGTAAATAACAAAGTTTAAATATTATCTTTTTGTTAACGATTATTTCTATTAAATCTATGAGAACGAAATAAACAAACAAAAGAAAGGGAGGAGAAAAAAAACATATAAATGAAAAAAACTAAAAAAAATAAACATCACTCGCTGCTTCAGACCCAAGATCCTACAAAAATGTTTTCTAAGTCCTAAAGCAGTGGTGTAGCTACATACATTTATGTAGATGCTTGGAAGCTTTGAAGATATATATTCCTTTCTCAAAAAAAAGGTGAACGATTAGAATGTTGTCATGTCTTACACAGAGAGATACACCATTTATTACTAAGATTAAAAGAAGTGGCCCTAAGTGACTGCACCGAGTTGCCCCTATTTGATATAATCAGAAAGAGCCATTGACAAAGATCTTCTGAATTTGATATGTTAAGAACTTTTTTGTAGAAGAGGTGAAGTCCATGTTGTAAAAATAAGAAATGATTTAAATGCCATTAGCCAGAACACTTTACTGTATATTCTCATTCAAGAGCATCAAAATTCTGCCATAATGAACAACTTGCAACTACTTTTTCTGGTTCTGCGTCCATATTAGCTCTCAATAAACCCAAATGCAGGGATAGCTCTTTTCAAAGCCATTTCGTCAGATGAGCGACAAAAAAATAGGTTCTTCAAAATAACTACGGAACCACAACCACAGCTACATAGTAATTTTAAAAGGAATCACTGTGAGTCACTCTAACTCGTCTACTCTTCAGGTTACTTGCTTTACTCGAATGTTTTTAAAGACTTCTTCCTAAAAAAGATTAGGTACATCTAATACAAAGCAAATAGTGGAAGTGGCAGAGCTTTTAAATTAAGATTTCAATTGATAGAAAAACGTAAGCATCCGATAGTTGGACATAAGCCTACTTAACTTGACAATAGGAAAAGTTTTTCATAACTAACTCAGATTCCCAAAAAAAAAATCCTCAAATGGAAGGCCTTTACCTCAAAGTCCCTTTTTATGTCTTAAACTGCCTTATAACAATGATTTCCTCGCGCCTAACATCAAATGCTTCTTAATAATGTAATTTTGTGTTTGAAGACTCTTGAATCTCTGATTCTTAAGTTTTAGTAAGGAAACTCATGAATTTCCGAAACAAGATGATTTATTAAAATTTCGTTAACTGAAATAAAAAAAAATGTTTGACTATCAACTTTCGGATCAAATCAAGTGTCTACTTATTAAAAAAATAATAAATCGAGGAAATTTCAAGGATGTGTCATGATTTTTTGTAGAAAGGTTACATCACATCACATCCATTCAATTTTTCAATCTACCATAATGCACTAACCTGGCATATAGCGCCCCCATATCCTCAAAAACGCCATCGTATTAAATGGAAGTGCCCAAAACCAAGTGAAAATAATTAACATTGTAACTTGAAAGGCATTTAAACGACCATCAATTGGACTCGATATTGTTCTTGAAAGTTATAAAAAAAAATATTATATAATATAGAAAACTCAATAAAATTACAAAAACAAAACAAATTTTACTTGTATCTATCGTAAGCAATCATAGCATTCGACATAGCAGCACCAATTCCTGCAATCCCTCCAAAAAATGAATAAATATTACAACCCATTTCATCGCCCAACATTCGTCCCCAAATGGAGTTTGCTAAAAACACCACCGAGTTCTGAGCCATGCATAAATCAAAAACAGCTAAATTGATGATTAGTAAATTCGATGGTGTGCGCAGGGATTTTGATCTAAAAAAAAAAACACTTCTTTAGCTAAAAATCTTCAATGAACACAAAATCGGATCGGATCTAACGTTCCAAATATCCAGATCACCAAGCCATTGCCAAACAGAGAGAACCCAAACAGAAGAACATAGGCGATGAAAAAGAGGGCGTGATGATAAAGTGGCGGAGCTCGAAAACCACGCCAATAAGGATGTATCATATGTAGCGACTCGACTGGCAAATCCCATCCGAGATATTTCGTCTCATTGTTACCAGAGCTTCCATATAGAATTGCAAATAAAATCACAATTTACATTAAAACACACTTATTTGTCGAATTTATATAAAATTTTTACTTATTAAAATAATTCGTATACGCTAAAGGCCGCGAATATAGACGGATATCGGATTCCAATCCGATGTCCATTATTATCCTGAGTTAGTTTTTACACAAAAACATTTTTCGGAAAATTCCAACAAAATTTCGATTTGAATTATTCCGCCCGATTGTAATGACTCGCGATGTGGAATTTCTGTGGTGGGTTTTTATAGGTTTTTTCCTGTCCAAAGCCACAAGAAGAAGTCTTTAAGGAGATTAAAATTCCTTATTGTGGTGTGCCATAGTCTTGAGCTGGATTAAGACACGTTTTGTTGACAACATTTGTCTCATCAGCAAAGTGCATAATAATACAATGTCAAGTCGACAGTCGACTAGCTATAAAAATGCGGGAGATATACCTAATCGTATAAATGGAAATTCCAATGATGGTTTTATTGCTATTGACATTCATTATAGTACCACAGTGTCACAGAAGATAACTAAGTAGGAAAATTCTCAGACTTTGCGTCAAGATTAGGAGAAATGCCCACCTGGCCTTTTATTAAGAGCTAATTTCTTATTAGTACAAATTCATTCTAAAAATAAATAAAATCCGAGTTAACCCGAACGCAATTTTTTAGATAAAAGCACCACGGATATGAATCTTTCCTTATTTAATTATCATGGCAAGCCTTTAGAAATTACTTTGGATTAAATTAAGCTCAGCCTTGCATGCAACTAAACTATTAAAACCTTAAATTACTATCTTAGGCGAAGATAAAATAAAATAAACCCCAACTTATCTAACAATCAGCCCCACTGTTTTGTTTTGTTTTGTTTTTATTAAACTACTAAATGCGTTCCTTTCCATAAAATCTATTAACATAGTTAGGTGTTCGCGTAATATCCATTAAATGAATTGAAAATGCACTTCATCCAAAAACAGAATTGACTAACCACAGAATCCAAAAATTTTAAATATGAAGAAAAAAAAACAATAAATCAGCTTTTTTAACAAAAGTGCTAAGCAAAAAAGAAAAATGAATCTTCTTTAACAATAAATCTATGACAAATTCCATTTAAAGAGAAGAAGTTCTACGTTCTGGTTAGTCCAAAAGCTAAGCGACACATATAAGCCGTGACAAGGATCTGCCTCATCTGCTGTAAAACGAAATGTCGTAAGTCACTATTATTAATATTTGTTAATTTTTTTTAAATTAATGTTTGTCCAGTTTTAAAATATTTAGTATTTACATGATAAAGGCTTAAACAACATTCTCAAAAAAAAGCTTGCTCATTGGCAAAATAAATATTGGGACTGTGTACGTGACATGAGAAGAAAATTTAAGGACCTTCATCACTTAAGTTCATAAAATGTTTGTAGCTATCCTCCCAAAAATCGTACGATCTACGCTAAAAAAAAGGTCATGCCAATAAAATTGTCAAAACATTCAAAAACTAAGAACTTGCATAAGTTTAATAAATATTAATAAATGCAACAAAAAACATATAAAAAATTAAATTTCTATGAAATGAATAAACTACGAAGACATCCAAAAATGTGTTCTTATGTATTTTTTATAATAAAACTTAAAATTGTAAAATATAGAGCGATATTTTTGTATTTTTACGATAAAAAAATCTTTTAAAATAATTTTAGCTTTTGTTTAGCCTTTTGCAATTTACTAATTTAGTTTACATTAATTAAAAAATATATTTTTAGAGCAAGTTTTTGAATTATATATTTTCAATAACATTAATTCTACTTCAATATTGTTTTTCAAGCCGTGAGAAATTAACTTTATATTTACATATGTATGTATTTATAAATTGATATAATTTAATACTCACTTTTTGAAGAAGAAATAATTTCGTTTGATGCATCCTCATCTATCAATTATTTACGTTGCATTTTGATTCTTTCTGATTCCCTAAGAAAATCGTGGCCCCCTCTGATTCTTTTATTGTTCACACACAAGAATGCTCTATAATTTACATTTAATAGGCCTTAATTGTTTTGAAGTTATTCCGATAAATATTTTTTTTACAATTCAAATTTAAGATAAAAAGCTAAAAAATCGTAACAAAGTGTTTGAAAGTATTAATTAAAGACAAAAAGATTTTACCAAAATTGGATTAATTACATTTGTATTATTTTTTCACTTTTAGTGTAAAAAAATGAACAGACACAAAATCCGAGAGGAAAATTCAGATTTAAAGATTAGCTCATAAAAAAAACTTTAACATAGGTAGTCGTCTCTATTCTGCTATCCGATTGATTCGCATCTTTTGAGCCACGTGAATAATCCAATTGAATCGAAGAGAAAAAAGAAAAACTATTTCACATATTTGTGAAAGTAAATTCATAAATAATTGATACTTAAATAGATTTTTGTTGAGTGGAAAAAGGAAGTTATTCCAGACACTCAAGTGTTAAATTCTTGAAAGGTTTTACTTTTTCTTCTCATTGAACTATTGATCATGCTTTTCTTTTGACACTATTTATGAAAATTACATAAGTGGATTTAGTTGTCCTGAAATCTAATATCGACAAAAAAAAAACAGTTTAGCTATTTTTATTCAAAAATTTTTGGCGTTGATTTCGAATTTGAACTACGATTTCCTTGTTTTTAACATACAAACATAAAAAAAACTGAATGCGATAGTCTTTTTTAGGTTACGAAATTGTTATTATACAGTCTTTTACTGTGAAAAACCTTTTAATCATATGTCTGGGAGTTTCTGTTAAATAGGCAAAGACAGACAACTAATGTGAATTGTTCTAAAAGTAAATGAGATTCTGAAAATATTTATGGTGAAAAATAAAGATAGAGATTAGAATTTCAAAGCTTAATATTTTCTTTGTAGAATGAGTAAATTAAGGAAAACTGTCCTAGGATCTTATATTACTTTTTCTTTTTTTATGAACGCCGTTTAGTCCGAAAAACTACCTTATTTATTTATCAAACATCTTAAACAAATTTTTGCCATGTTATGTCTTAAAACCTAGCTTTACAGTTGCATCTCAAATAGTTTTAAAAATAATATTCTAGCTTCAGAAATAAGCAATCATTTTTATTTTTTAATAAAAATAAAAAACAAAGATTTTTGGAATGTTTTCTTTTTTTTCATCAATTCAATTGAATTTGTTTTTTTTCAATACCTAAAACTTTTAAAAGAATCCAAAAAATGTACATTTTTCAGGTATTGGAAAATTAGTTTCCTATGGTGGATAGCAGAATACAGACTTTCATGTGTCACGCTTTTAGTAGAGCAAGGGCTAAATATCTGGTCACTTCATCATCTTGTCGAAAATTTTGATAGTGAAGAATTTATTGATATATTAGTATGCAATAGGTTTATTCCATTGAATCAAAAATAAATGTGTCAAGACGTAGAACCAAATATTAATTTTAAAAAAATTGTAGTCTTAAAAAAAAATATACAATATACATATTTATCAATCGCGATATTTCGTGCAACCGATCGTTATTTTTATCACCGCAGCAATTTTTCCAAATGATTATTTGATTTTGTCCCCCCCGCCGATGGACTTTGACTCTTAAGCATCTTAGCAAGTTGCAGGAGAGAATTTTCTTTTTGTGTTTTTGAAATTATTGTTTTTTCAGCTTTCGCTTTCGCGGGCTTAGGTTTCTGTTTATCGTTTTTCTTTTCAGAAAATGGATTTGGTTTCTTTGGTTGTGGTTGAGAAATCGCTTTGTTCAGTTTCAGTCCAGCCGATTTGTCTTTCTTTTTTTTCTTCTTTTTAGTTGGGATCATAATCTCAGGCTCTTTCACTTCGATTTTTGGTTTATTTTGTGCCCTGATGAGAGCTTGACGTGTTTTCTTTTTACAAAATTCACAAGTAATTTCCTTAAAGAAAAAAAATAAAGTAAATATTTGTTATATCGAGATAGACACATGGAATCCCTAGAAACATACCACATTGTTGCATATTTTCTTCTTCAACCATTTGGCTCTTTTCTTCTGCTTCCTACTAAGATTCTTTTGGTCAGTGTTGAGTTTGTCCACTAGCTTCTCAGCTTTTTGACTATGGATTCGGAGTGGCTTCAATGCAAGTGTAAATTTACTTTCTGACCAAATGGACGAACATTTAGGACACATAACAGATGGAACAAATGTTAAGCAGGGCAGTGCAACATCGAAGCGGGCTAGTTTCTTGCATGTAGTCCTGGAAGAAAGAAAATTACTTTAAGGGGTAAATGATTCAGACAAGAGGAAATACTAACAAATAAAACGATCTCAGAAGCTGAGTTGTGTGATTTTCTTGTGGTAGAACATTTGCTTGGTTCCATAATAAATTGATTTTCTTTTCACCGGCCGATTGATATTGTTCCATTGCAAAAGAATGCAAATGCTTAATGCAAACAGAAATCGGGTTTAGCTTTTCTGTTTTGAAGAATTTTTGTGTTTTTATTTTCCGTTCCTCACGTGTGTCAGATGGTCTGCTATTACACGATGAATCTAGATGCATGCGACACTTCGAACAACATAAGTGCAAAAGAGAGACAAAATTCGAAAACATGAGACGCAAGAAAATCGACTTGTGTCGCACGGGTAAAATTTTCCGTGCGACAATTTGACGTTTGTCTTTGCTCTTGTTCGCTTTTTTGCTGTTCTCTTTCATATGGTTTCGTTCTTCGAGAAGGAAACTTCGATGCATCTTAACATTATAAATGTTTTTTATACTAATTTGTATTCCAAAATTTATATTCTTCATCAATAAATAAAAACAAATCAAATTTAAATATTTTTTTAATTGATTTCAAAGAAAACTGAAATATTTGAATTTGAAAAGTCTCATAAGCAAACCTACAAGTCAAACAACGAAATATAAATAAAAGAGAACTGTCAAAATAGATTCATGAATCTGGTTTCATCGTGTAATAGCACTTGAGAAACAGGATAGGATAACAAAGAAGAATTCGAAGATGTCGCATGCATCTAGATTCATCGTGTAATAGCAGACATGGAAATGTCACTTCGAAACAGGTGATTCTAGAAAAGTGCTGAATACCACTGAATTACAATCTTTAAGCTGGTTATACATGACTTATGAGGCAAATTGCCTAGTGTCATCTCGGTCCATTAGTTCAGCCCTTAATAAGTCAAATTTTGTTTAAGTTATTTGCGAAAAAATGTAAACTTGTCACTTTCATGAAGTCTCAAAATTGCTTTAAACAAATTGAAGCTTAAAACAAATTGGGACGTAGAATCCATAAATGACATTTTCGAATCGTTTGATTTCTGCTACAACTGTTATAAGTCTCAAGAAAAATTCAAAATATCTATAATTTTATATTGAAAAACATCATTAATCAGCGGAGTATACACAGAGCGACTTTGTGGTACAAAAGGAAAATCGTTCAATAGAAAAATCTTTCGTTAAGTACGATAAATAGTTTTTGTTTACCATTTTTCATTTGTTACTCAGTGTTTAAGGCCGAGTACGCAGATCGGGAAAAATTTTGTCTCCCATGCATTTTTGTCCCAGGACAAATTTTGTCTCTGGTTTTTTTCTAGGCAGTACGCTGTTTGCGAGCAAAACTATGACGTTTAGCTGGAATGGTGTGTTTAGCAAAGTGCAATTTTCACATTTTCACAAGGTAAACGATACTTTTCAAATTACCAAACAGGCATACAAAATTATATTGCGAGATAAATTTTGACAGCTCTCACAAACACAAATCCATTGCAACTGGGATGGAGTTATTTTTGATCGCAACTTACTAGGGCGACATAACAGCCATTTCTTATTTTTCGAAATAATTGTTTTTTATAAAAGTTTATTTTGAAAATAAGTATAAAGTAATAATTCGGAGACTGAATTCAAGAAAAAAATTTTAAAAAAACTTATACAAGACTTAAATACATTAAGAAAGAAAAACTCATATGAAAACAAAATATGAAAGAAATATGTATTTGCTATACACATATATGTAACGAAAAACATGAAAGGAAACGTGAAACGACAGACAAAAGCATTATCATTCTCAAGTTAGTTTTATTATATTTCTCTTAAAGAAAGTGAAGTGATTCGTTCATACTTAATTGCTTAGTAACACGTTTCAAAATGATTTCAACCAAATATTTACGGGACATTTTACCGAAAATAAAAGTGAACTAAAAAATAAAAAAAAAACAATTCAAAATGGACTCATTCGCAAAAATAATACTCCTAATAAATATAAAGGGTTATACAGTTGCGCCTTATAATCACCAATAGAAAAGCCCATCCCTGGTAGGTGTTTTTATCTCTCCAATTTCAAACTGTTGCGCGGGCATCTTGTAGAGATTAAGATTGTAGAGATAAATTTTTTCTTGTCCCAATCTGCGTACTAGGCTTAAACTCTTACAGCCTTATTTATTAGATTTCACCTAGGAATAGTTAAAACTAGTTGTATCACTTACACCATCTTTGCACTACGTCAAATGAATTTAAATCATTCACAAAATCAAAATACGTCTTCATTTCTCAAAATTATAAAAACAATTCTTTTACACTCTTTTTTGAAATGTCAAAATGACCAATAGATACTAAAGCGGCTTACTCCGCCTCTAATACTGGTGTATTTTTTTTTATAATTCAGTATTAAATGCGTTGCAAAGTCGAAGTAACTTTAGTCCACCGATAATACGAGTTAATAAATAAGGCTGTTTTTGTTTTACCTTTTGGTTGCATATAAAGCATGAAATCTCAAAAAGTGCAGCAAAGAGTGTAAGCACTCAGTGACAAATGTAAAATGGTAAACAAATACTACTTATAGTACTCTACGAACATGCCTTCTAGGTACACAAGAGTTATCAATTGTACCAACATTTTTATTCGAGACTCGAGCAAACGTCAAAATTCTATCCGTAGTGGAATCCTACTAAAGGTCTGCATGAATACATTCATTTCCTTTCTCCAAATGAATACTGTTTAAATTATCCAGTCTACACTGAAACGTGTACCCTGTTTTTTACTTCCGAACACTGTACACACACATCAAGCATGAGTCTTCAATCTTTTATATTTTCATTGTCGGTTTCGTAAGAGGACGATCTATAAATTAATGAGCTTTGGAATTTTCTCAACTAAATTCTATTTTTACGAATTTCTTTGAAATATTAAATTTCTTAGTTATTTTGTATGCTTATTTGTTTTCTATTTTTTAATTTTCAAAAATGTTCATTACCGACATTAACTCTTGCCCTTGTAACCTCTTCAAAATACTCAACACAAATGAGACAATGAATACTTGATCAATCATCATTATTTGTCTCACTCCCTCGTTCACTGAAGTAATTCGGCCCCCGATCTATAAGTGTGACTTTTATACTAATATACTCACAGGTGACTGACAAGCATTTGAACAGTGTATAGGCCGCTTAAGTCAATAGTTTAAGGTTATTTGATTCTATACACTTTTTCATAGACTGACAGAAAATCCCTAATATGTATGGATTTCTATGAAGAAGCCTGGTCACCCTAATTAAATTCTATTTTTTCGACATCGAATTCGAGTCTCGAACTAATACAACATTCTTCCGAAATCCGAAATTCAGCAACCTGAAGAGCACCTTCCAACCACACACACAACCATCACACACTGACGTTTCCCGAAAGATCCACACAAATTTTCTAATTCCATTTCCAACAAAAAAAATTAGTCAGAAAGATTCTTTCCGCAGCAAAGGGTGCATAGAAAATTTTTCCTTGCAGTTTCTAACCAACAAAATAGAAATTAAAAAAAAATAATCTCCGATCGATTTCCCGAGCAACAAATTAATGAAAATCAATCACCTCCGATTGTTTTCCGCATAAATTCGTGCAATTTCCAACAAATTTTCGTTTCGCAAATTGTTAAAATCCAAAAATTGGAAAAAAATCGCAACGTGTAGAAATATCCGAGTGAAAAAAGGAAAAAAAAGAGTGCAGAAAATTTTCGTCTCAATCGAAAATTTAAGAAAATAAAAGAAAAAGGCAAATATAAAAAAATAAAATTCGTAAGAAGCTAAAAATTTTCCCGTGAGTGGTACAAACGTGCGTGTGGTGTATTTCTTTATTTCTTTTTCGATAAATTCGTGTGTGCAAAGTGAAAGTTGGGAGGACGACGACTCTCGTTTGGTTTCTTGTGGAAAATCCGGAAAATAGAAGAAGAAGAAGAATCCTTTTTATCTATTTTTAGTATAAAAAGGAAAATCGCTTTTCATCACAGCCCGACGACAACGACGGTCGCTATTTTGTGAATTGTTGAGTAAATCTCAAATGTGTATGGCTATTGTGGTAAGTTTTTGTTAAAATTCGTGGAAATTCATTCGGTGTAGAGTTCTCAATTTGATTTTCCTTTTTTTTCACACACCTACTACACACTGCCTTCTTCTTCTTCTACTTCTCTTCGTCTTTATAAGGCGCCTTATTTTTTTTCTGTGCCGTCACAGTATCTGTCCTAGTTGCAGTATAAGGGGGGTAAAGAAAAAAAAAATGTTATCGAGAAGGAACGGGGGCAAAGGAAGAGGTAGAAGAAAAGTGCTGTTGTTGTTTTTGTTACATTTTCCGACAATTTTTCTATTTTTCCCGTGGTAGAATTTGGATTGACCAAATCCATGGATATCATTCCGCCACATACACCACACATTCACAACAGAAGACCACACACACTCACACACACGCACTGAAATGATCTTTCCCAAAAAAACATTCAACTGTCAGATTTTTTTTTTTTTAATCGGTTTGTCTATTTTCGAAAGAGAGTTACCGAGGTAGTAGTTTTTTTGTTTGGTATTGAAATGGAGTGGAATTCTGATTTTTATTTTGTTTTGGATAAAATAAATGAATTTTAAGATGCCAGACAAGTGTAGTTGTTTTCTTTTCTACTTATTAATTTGAAATTAAACAGGTATCATGAATATCAGCGATTTACACAAATTACAGAATCTGATGATGGAATCAAATATGAATTTGGACATTTCCACCATAGTAAAAATGTCAAACAATCGCATTCTATGGTTTCTTTGTTTTGATTGAGCAACAAGAAAAATGGAATTTTTAAATTTTTATTTGAGTTAATTTTATTTGATGTTAATAACTTATGTTATAAGCTTATAACTACTCTTACCAATGTAAAATAAATATAAACTTATGTAATCATTTTTGAAGTCTCAATAAAGTAATCCATTCAAAGGATTCAATAATCGATATTGTTATCTATTGATGGCTTATTTATCAGATTGATGATTTTATTAAATTTTAGTTACTCCTTATCTCAACAGTTTTCTAAATGACAAATAAATTAATTTTGTATGTGTTTGTGAAATTCACTTTTATTTCACAGTTGTTGATAATTCGGTTGTGTAATTGCAATGGTTCTTCTTAGCTATTCAGCAACAGTATTTTCTATCCCATTTAGAATTAGAACTGTCATTTTGAATTTTCTAATTAGGTTGTCAAAATTTAAGGTGAAAAAAGTTCAAATGAGTTCCAAATGACAGTTGAACAAAAACAAAATTTTAAATAGAAAAATGTCATGTCAAAAGACATCTTAAATTTGCTTCGATACTAATACGTTTTGAATTAAGTTTAACGTCTTGTCACATTCATATACAAAATATAAATGACAGGAATTGGGCTTTAAAATCATTGAATTTTGGAAGTATGGAAATAAACCTGTAAAACCATCTTAATTTTGTTTGTTATTCCCTTAAAAAAACATCATCTGAAGCTGTCAGATGTAGATCAATATATTTATGTTCTATGCCTATTGAACGTACCCAGTATCGAACCGGCAATTTTAGTTTTAAAGTCAAACAGCTGAGAAAATGATGTTGCAACTATTCTTTTTCAAATAACTTTGACATTGATTAAAATGGGACAATAAGTTACAGCGCTATTGGAAGTAAGTGGCAATATTTGCTACTAAAGTAATGTAAATTAGAGAAATAAAAAAAATAAGTTGATATTACAGCACAATAAAGAATAAAATATTACTGTATATTTTGACAGTTGCATTTATCTGTCAAAATTTGCACGCCAACAAGAAGTACCAAAGTAACCAGGTTCAGTTAAAAACTAGTTTACGCGGGTGACATCGTTATCATCCAGATCGACCAGGCGAGGCGGCCAAAAATCTTAAACTGCTTATTAGTGATTCATTAACAAATTGAGGGATTAACATGGTGGCGTCGACAGTTGGTCAAACAGTCTAGGTAGCGGAGCACGAATTTGAAGTTGTACAATCCTTCAAATACCTTTGGTCAATACTAGAAGCCGACAATAACATAGACGTAGAAATACGTCGGCATCTGAAAGAAGCCAACAGAGCCGACTACAGTCTGTCAAAACTATTGTAGCAAAAACTAAATGCAGCAACCTTATTAAAACTTCTAAATTGTTTCTTGTACATGACGATGGTTCTGTCACATATCACATATGGACCTGAGGGCGTGTTTAGCAAAAAAAAATCACTCCGTTCTTAGGCGCATTCGACATCGTCGGTCGGCTCACGATCAAAATAAATGCAGACACTTGTTGAATGAGGCTTGGACCGAATGCTTATAGATTTGAAAAAATATTCGCTGTAGCGGTTAGTTTCTTATAACACTCAGAAATGGCAATTATGCCTTTAGAAACTAATCTGACTTATTGGATGGACTTGGATCGTATTTCTGCTAAATTCTATTTTAGTCTTAGCAAATATGTACATACCTACATCAGACCAAGTATCTACAGAAATTGACTTTTTGATGTCTAATAAGGAAGAGTGATATTATTCGCTAGAACATGACCTTTTGATAAAGACGAGCTAAATTTAGAGGCACGGTCAACAAATACCCTCCAATAATCGATTTATGTTACTGACTGAATTCAAAAATACCAAAATAGATTGGAATGAAGGTGGGAGTATTTCACTCAAAGAACCTACTATACTCATCAATATTCGTACTAATGGTGTAATAGGAAACTTAACTTTCCCATTAAGCTTAAAAAAAAACCTATCACCTTATTTCACAATGTGAAATTTTACAACTTAATTTGCAATGACTTAATAGATAGGTTAAAAACAAATTTCACAACTCGTGAAATTCTTCAATAAACCAACAACAAATTTAAAAAAAAGGAAAACCGTCATCGTCGCAGTAGGAACTGCATAGCACATTGCAAAAATAAAAAAATGAGGTGACACACACAATATCCACACAATACACCCCTTATTCGTATTCACTTTTTATGGCGCATATCAGCTACAAAATTACATGAAGACATATTAAATACTTACATTCTATTTGCGGACGGTTGGACGGATGCGACGGACCATCAAGGGGTGGCTCTTTCAAGTCCTTTTCCATTGAATTTAGTCATTTGGGGTATTCCATCAAATGCAGCAAAGTGGTGGCGAAACTATAAAAAAATAAAAATAAAATTATAAAACATTTTTTTATTGTTACGAAATTCTACGAAAATAGATAAGCACAACAAATTATTATACCTGCTGTATTTCTTGCTGAAAATGGCACAGTACCCGGTAAACATTTTTAATGCATTTTTTATGACGTCAAACTACAAATACTTAAAACCTACATACTTACCTACGGATTTCAAGGAAATTTAAAGCAATAAACCATAATGACGTCATACTCAAACAGGTCATCATGCATGAAGCTCAGTAAGTTGCAGATATTCACCACGACCACAGTCAGCTATGGTAGGCAAATTGGGGGTCTGGGGGCTAGACGCTGAAGTATCGTGTGGAGGCTTTGGAGAGGGCTCTATTAATATCGAATTTAGTGAAGGCGATATGAAAGTTCTGATATAGATTTTCAATTCAAATGCGTCATTGATTAGAAAGGAAAAATAAAAACAATAACTCTTCGAGAAAACATGAAAAAATAAATAAATATCTAAATTTTGAAAATTGAGATTCATGTTTTGTGACTCAATCCAATAGTCACATCGATTTTACACCAACCTACCCATACCCACCTTTCAATAGTCGACACGTGTGTGCCAGCCAAGTTGTGGAAGTTGATGTTACAAAATAAGGGCTTGGCAATGGGCAGCAGCGGTATTGATCGGAGCTTTGTTTTTCTGTTTTCATTGGAAATTAATATTCAGCTTGCAGCAGTTGTTTCCTTATAAATATGACCGAGACACAATAACTGCATATAAGGCCAAATGGAAAAGTCGCCTGGCCTGGTGCAATAAGTTGTGACGACCGGATATGGATTTATTTCAAAAACTCGTAAGTGCATACAAATTCCTTGAATTCGTTTTAATAAGCAAGCATTTTTTTGAATTTTCAGATACATAGTTTGCCAATGGACTTTGAAGCTTTGATGCATCTTAGGCGACTTTATGGTTTATTTGATTCCAATGCGCCTGTTAACGTTGCTGATAACACCAATTAAACCTGACCGTCAGATGTATTCTATTTTCATAGATGAATGAATTGAAATGGCTATTAGCTCTTAAATGAGCTTTTTTTTATTGTCACCTGTGTTGCGCAGTTAATTAAAGATGATTTGATATGAGGGATTTATGAACAAACACCCAGCAGATTATGGAACACAGACAATAGGGCGCTGATATTGAAATGCTTCTCAATTTGCTGCTTCTTTATGAAATCGTTATACGCTCATTGAAGCAAACACATTCCAAAGAATAATTTCAACGGGAGTTTCTTGAAAGTAGATCTTGGCCACAATCATTGAATGGATACCAACGTTCCGGCTAGGAGAATCTTTGAATTCCAACCAGCTGGTTCGAGGCGACCAAGAAGACCGAACCTTCTTCAGTTTAAAGACCAAGCTATCGCAGATGCCAGAATGTTTGGCTTTTATAACTGGAAGCAACGTGTTGTAGAGGATGGAAGGTCATCGTATGTACATCAAGCAGATCGGGAGCCTGATAAAGTAAAGCTATCACATTCAGCTTTTTACAAGCCACATTAATATTTATAGAATTTTCCAATTTTTGTAGTAAATCACCATGATAAAGGTGGATGTGTTGAGATTCTTAGTTCAGTTCCTCAACTTTTGTTCATGAGTCTGTCATCAAATTGTAGAGTTCAAAAAATATCTAGGACAGTTAAATGTTAATCAATGCCCAGTCCTTACAGTTTTCAACAAGTAGTGAGTCGATTCGATTGGTATGCCAGTTGTGCTGCCGAAGTCATTAGGTGTCATGATTTCAGCCATATCTTCAGAGTTTGAGTGGTCATCTGCCATTAAACGTAATGACAAGGCATTCCTAATCGGTTCATCTGTGTTCATTCGAACTATATGACTCATTAGCTGGCGTCCTAATACAAGTACCAAAAAAATGTTTATTCCGTTTACAACTCACTCTTAATTTTACTACCAAAATTGGTGCATTCGAAAAATTTGTTATACTCTTTTTAAGTAGAGTTGAAAAGTTCATGAAAATGTAAATCAAGTTGAAATATTCATGCAATGCAGACCGAGATCCGCCTAAATAAGAATTCCGGGAAGTTGCTTGCCTTTAAGTCGCCTAGTGAGCGTTGATTAGCAACTTACTTACAATCCTGGTAGGACCGTGATCCTGTAAAAAAGCAGCATTGAAATTAAGTATGGTTTGGTTTCTGGATTACAAAGAAGGCTCTGTTGGATGAGGCAGCCGCCTTTGTTTTCCTTCTTTAATGTTGGTTTTCGCCATCTAACAATGTCCTGAGATATTTGCTTACCACTTTTTAATAGCGGAGATGAACTACAATTTCATGTGAAAGCCGAAGCGAGAAGTTGTTTTTTTGATTTATGGGTTCCTCTTGTATTTTATTTGATTTAATTTAAAAACGCCAAAACTTATCAATGACTTTATTTTGTAATAAATCTTTTAAGTGGCAATGTTTCCCACATTGAATGTGTCGCATGTGGTACATAAATTCTCACTTATGAACATTTTCCCACCTTGTAAAAAGTTTAACATCGCACTAAGCGTAGTTTAACTTTCCAGACAAATAAATATTCGCATTTGATATTATTTTACAAAAAAAAAAGCGAATTTAAACTTGAGTTATGTATGAAACCAGACTTGTGAGCCAGTGCCGTGTCAATTTGTTTGTTGTTGATACATAGCAACCGAATACTATTTTTTTTTGTTCAGTCATGACACCCATCAGTCTGGGATTTATAACTTTCAATGAGATTGCAAAACTTGCAGGTATAGCAGTTTGGTAATTTGAGTCAAGGTATGTAATTGGCACGTTGCGTTGGTTGTTTGGTGTTAGGTGTAATTTTCTATTCATTTGGTCAGAACCATAAATGAAGCCGCGGAATAGATACTCTTGGATGTACATATCTTTATAATGGATCGCTTGCGATTTGACGGAGGTTAAACTTGGTGAGTGAGTACGCAATGCTATGGCCTTTGAAAAACATCAGTTAGACCTAGAAGCTTTGACTACAAAACTCCAAAAAGGGAAAGGTGTAACTGTATACTAAAAATGTTCAATTTGTCTTTTAATGGAAAGAAAATATGTGTGGCACTATTTTATCGTAATCAGACTTGAAGCCATTGAATCATTTTGCATTTAACGGTTAGAAAAAAAATTTCTAATCGAACGAAGAACCAGTTCACCTTAACCGGAGGCACATATTTCCAATTAAAGAGCCTGATGATCAACCCTTTTTATTCTAAAAATTAGAAGTATATACATATTCTTAAGTTGAAATTTCAAACAAAACAAAAAAATTATAGGTTCAAGCTAGCTGAAGCAAACTTAAATTGGCCCTCAAGGCCTAACTGCTCAAAACTTTTATCATAAAAGATTTCCGCTAAAAAGATAAGTGCCCCCCTCCAAAATAAATGTGTATTAATATCACATTATCTCACCCTTCACATAACCCCTCCATAAATCTATAAATATAACATATCACTTTAATATGAAGTTCTAAATTATCGGTTACATTATTATAAGCATAAATCTGTTTTGCGTTTGATTGATTGCCAAATATAATAAATACGAAAAAATAAATCACAAGTGAATCTAGATACGTCAATTTCATGAAAAAATGTATTAGGTAGCAGTACGAGGACAAGGATAGATAAAGAGACATACGTCATTTTGACATGAACAAATTTTTATCATTTTCATACAAATTTTGTTTCTTTCTTAAAATTGCTTCTCATAAAAATGCAAAATAAGAAAAGAAAAGAAAAAAGCTTTTCGCTTGGCAACAAACAAAAAAAAAAAAAAACAATAATAAACTTCAAAAATGTGTGTAGTCCGGATATTTTTTGCCAAAAATAAAACTATAAATAGATAAATAAAAGCTTGTTTTTAAACTTAATAATATTTTGACAAGTGTCATAATGTGTGTTTTAAAATATGCTCAGGCTTCAATTAGAATGTTTGAGGATTTTAACAAATAAACACTTTTCTTTGTTCTATAGAAGAGTTTGGTTTTGAGTATAGGCAGGTGCGTAATTACAATGACAGAAATAATTCCCATCATAAAATGCATTCAATTCAAAATGTACTAAAGCTGACACAATGAAAATCATTTAACACAAAAAAAAAAAAAAAATATCTGTCAACAAACATTTGAATGAAGTCTGTTGTAGAATTGACGTATGCCATATAAAACATCAAACAACTGTCAATTGTTATCCTAATAATGTATATTTTCGAATTCTAATGATAAGTTTTGATTTGTATGGAAATTTTGTGATGTTATGATAGCAAGCAAAGTCTTATAACTGTAAATAAATATTTTAATCAGTAGATAGTTAACAAAATTGTTAACCAGTTCAGCAATGGCATTCGTTATTTCTCGACACTTTTCTAAACTAAAAAGTAAATTGTTTACGTTTCAAACAATCCATGAATGCATCGTCTGGCATAATTGATTTCTCACATAAAAGATTGTTTTATTTTTTCCAAGCTGTGTGCGGGCTTTTAAAAACCAGTATAATCTCTGGCCAACAGTTGATGGCTTAAATGTATTTTCTATGAATAATAATGCAAGAGACTTCTTAAGATTCACTGCAAGGTCTTTAGCCATACAGATAAAAAAAATTCAAGTAAAATTAACCAGAAATCAATTTTTTTCTGTTGGATCACAAATCAGTTACATTTTACAAAGGAAAAAGTTGGCCTTAGGCAATTCGAAGCAATGTTTGAGGTTAACCATGACCATGGGTTAAACTCACTTTTGGATCTTAAACAAATCAGACAGATATAAGCAAGTTTTGAAATTTGGAGCAATTTATCAGCCCATTTGGTTAGTGACAAAGAGTCAACCATTTGTTTATTGACTTCAAGGCCAATAACCATGAGTAGAATCCATGAAAAAATTCGGCGTCCCAAATCAATTGACATGACCACACCAATCTACAAGAAGAAGAAGTAATAGGTCGATTGCTTAAACGTAATAAAGCTATTTAAACCAGAAACTTTACCAAAACTTCTAATCTATACTGCTGTGTAGGACGATGATAATTCTGCCAGTACTCAAATTTGGATCCAAGACCTGGGTGCTTAGTAAAAGGCACTCCGACGTCTTAGAGGAGGAAGGACGATTTCGGATACGCTATCTACAATCATGAACTGTATATACTGGCAATATACTTCCAAGAAAAAAATTAAGCTCGGTAGACTCCGTTGAGCTGGCCAGCTATCTCGCATGAGCGAAGAGGAATCAGCTGTGAAAGTTCTTTGTAGTACATTTAATGGTAGGAGACATGCTTACGCTGGAGAGATGGCGTAAACCAGGCTGCTTGAAACTTTGAAATGCGCAACTGGATGGCATCGGCTCACGATCGGGATATATAGAGTAACCCGGGACAAATTTGTCAAGGTTAAAAAAAAAAACTCAATTGATATGTATAATAACTTGTCAACCTAAATTATGAAACTTACAAACGTCTATTAGTAGGTTGGTTAGTTAACCTTTTTTTTATTGTTTTCTGAAACACTTTTAAATTATCATGATTTCAATAAACAAACAAAGCAAAACATCACATATGAACTTATACTATGTAGGTAATACCCCGTACCACAAACAATGATGACATATTTCTATCCAAATACGAGCATGAGTCTATACTATGACGGCAAATAATTGCATGTTATTCAAAAAGATATAAATGCCAAGATTTCATAACAAATGACAGTTTACTTTTCCATTAATTTTTTCCACAAATTGTGCATAGATTTTTTTTTGCAATAAAAAAATTAAAAAAAAAGAGAATATAAAACAGAATCACGGAAGAATATCGATTTCGTATTTTCTTCTCCCTTTTTTTAATTGGTGTCTCCTTTTTTTTTTTTAGCTCAGCGCGTGTTTGAACTTTTCAAGTTCACTTTTGCCCTTTAAGGGAATTAAATATTTACTCCACGCAATTCGACAATAATTTACTATAGGTATTTGTTATCATTGGCAAAAAAAAAAAAAAAAAATATGAACATAAAGCGTTTTTATTGACATAACTAATTAAATGAAATAAAATATCTTTAACTCAAATGCACTTTGGATGAATTCGCGTTTCAATAAACAATACATTCTTTAGAAAAGAAACTTAAGTTAAGAAATTTTATTGAAATGAGATTTCCAAAAAAAAAAAAATTGTCTGTGACAACCACTGTCAAGCACCTTTCAACTGGCTGCAAATTAAGGTTTGTTATTTAAATCTTTGCTGTACGCAGTACAGTAGTAGTATAAAAAAATAGACTTCTCAAAAGTAAATAAGGTTATAAAATCAAGTTCAGAAGGATTTTTATCAATGTGAAGTTAAAAAACGTCGCTTAGTAAAAGTTAAATCCTACAAATAGAAATTGAGAGCGGTGAGTCTTAATGTTATTCAAGTTAACACTGAGGAATTGCATTAATTTTCATAATTATAATTAATCATACTCATCATCAGCGATCGTCTCCACAAGCCGCCGATATTTATTGACCACGGGTCAATGACGTCATCTTGTTGAATATTCAGATCATCCAGTGCAGTATAAGCATGATCTGCTTAGCTGTGACCCTACTGTAGAATGAGCAACAAACGTGGGCCTGATAATATGAGCACTGGAGTTTAGCGAGCTTTTTGAAATTGGTACATGATTTTAGTCAATACAAACCTACGAAAGAGTTCGTCATCTCAAATAAATTGACAAAAAATTTCGTTCGACATCCATTTGCAAAATTTGCTTCTAACTAATGGGCAACTGTTAGATCGAGTGTTTTCAAAAACAGTGTTGCCAATTTCAAATTTTCTGTTGCTGAAAAAAAAAAATTTAAAAGGTTTATGTTTATTGCAAATGTTTATCAAAACCAAAGAAAAGGTGACAAAAAAGTGGTAGTAAGTCAAGTTGAGTTTTCCCATCCCAAAATCAAGCCATATAAAAGAACTTTTCTATAAATGCTGTTGTTGTTGTGTTTTTGTCTACGTAAGCTCTCTCACTTAAGTGGATTACCTGATGCTTATTTTTAAAATGACATTAACTCAAACGGATAGAATCGAAAACCAAAGTGGGGTTTTGCATCAACTAAAGATATGTACACAACCGCAATAGTCTATTATTTTTTTTTTTGTTACAATTTAATTTAAATGATTACAAAATTCAACCACTGTAATTTGAATGCGGCAATGACCCACTGGCATTTACGGTTATTTTTTTTCTGCTTTTCACCTGAATTCTTTTTATACATATGTGGGCTGGTAGGTGGTTGGTTGGTTGGATACCTCTACTATCTAGCCCCATTCAATTCCATCAAGGCTTCGTCTCTATAAAAACAGAACAAGAATGAAAAGGGTTGGGTTTTTCTATCTACTGTCGAGCTCTGCCATCATCAGCAATCTACTTTCCTCCTCCATACCTTTGGCCACTTGTATATAGATGCATCTCATTTCTTGGGAAAATCCTTTAGTTAAATTGACCGTATAGTTTCAAAACTGGCAACAGAAAGATAAAATGGTATACATAGACAGACATATCTTTTGGTTGCTTTATCTCTGGAAGGATGCTGGATCTGGAGCTGGAGCTAAAGCTGGATCTGGACTGTAAGTAGTGGTGTGGTGTGGTGAATAAAGTAGGAAAAGTAGGTCAACATTTTGATTATGTATTTTTTTGTGTCTTCTGTCGAAGAAGAAATTTATCAGATCCACTTTGCACGCCCCAGCAAAATATACTCGTATTCATAGGGTGTGTGATGTTTGTTGTGTTCATATGACACAGTTGGAAATAAACAATTTTTATGTATGAAAAGAAAACAACAAAATGTTAATAAATGTGTGTCTTGGAGTTGTTAAAGTTATCAC
Source organism: Scaeva pyrastri (assembly GCA_905146935.1). Taxonomy (NCBI): domain Eukaryota; kingdom Metazoa; phylum Arthropoda; class Insecta; order Diptera; family Syrphidae; genus Scaeva; species Scaeva pyrastri. The sequence goes on from LR989927.1 coordinate 59,236,990, forward strand.
TGGGGAATCTAGATCATCGTCACATTCTCGTATATTGTACTCGTAACATCCATGTAACATTCGATTTTATGTATGTACATACATATGTATGTAGTTATTGTTTTTTTTTAGATAGTAAAACCTACACTACATTTTTTATTCGAGATGAAATCTGGAAAAGCAATAAACATCAAAGCCTGTGAAAAGAATTTGGTGACAAATTTTCATTTCGGCCAGAGGCAGACAATATGTGATGGGTGTTATTTTATTTGTAGGAATTTTTAAGGATCAAGTATTTGAGAAGAAAAATAAAGTTGTTTTTATCAAAAAAAAAAAAAAAAAAAATTGCCGTGAAGAAATACGTTTCTGGGATGTTCACAAAAATAAGGATTTCACTTAAAATTTCCTATTTTTGTCCAAAAGGGTCAATTAGACGCACTTCAAAATTAGCTATAGATTTCGATTTTTGATTTTGTGGATTCAAGATCAAAAGATATGTAATTTGTGGGATATTCGACTTAAAGGTGTATTCAACACATTTGAAAATGAAACTAGATTCCAAACATTTTCAAGTTATTAAATTCAAATTTTTGGATTTTGTTTTATGTTAGAAATTGTGAAGTTTTTCTGAACTTTAGGGGTTTTTCAGAATTAAATTTGAGTCCTTGGGTTTATCAGATTTGGTGTTGTTAGGCTCTTTTGGTATTCGGGTTTTTTGGATTTTCTTCTTTCATGAACTAGGTATTTTAGAATTTGTTCTTGGACTTGGACTTTTGCAGTACATTTAATTTTTTGAAGTTTTTGGTTTTTAGATAGTTTTAAATGTTAGTTTTTCATTATTTTGGGGTTTTGTGATTTATAGAATTATAAGGTTGGGATATTAGGATATTGGACTTTCGGTTTGTTGTGGTTTATGATTTTTGAATTTTCTATTTTTGCTCAAATCCCACTAAAATTTTGTTTCTTTTTTTTTAAAGTAAAGTTTATGTGCATTTTGTGGTTTCCAAGATTTAAATGATTAAAATTTTATGATTTTTTTTGGTCTTGATATTCTCGATGGCTGCACTATTCATCTGAACTATATCTGAATATCCCAAAATTCTGAAAATGAAGATATAAACATCTTTGATGGCTTAAAACAAAAATTAAGAATTTATTGAACATTTTCTGAACACCTCAACTTTGTTCTGTAATAACCCACTTTTGAATTGCTTAAATTATTACGAATAACCCACATAAACGATGCTTAATCCCACTACCGAAATATTGCATCCTAAAAACAAAACACCCCAGGGTTGTATACCATTAAATAAAATTTTTCAATTACGGCATGAATAACCCATTTATGTTATTTGGGATGTTAACCTTTACTTGTTAACATGAAAATTGCTCCTAATTTAGTCGATGTTGGATTTTCATAGTGATATGTAAGAAATTCGAGTCAAAGTTGCTCCCTATGGAAATCACTTTCTTGGATAATTGATATACAGTGATTCTCACTACGAATAAACATCAGTCAGAGTAAATGTCACACAGACGTTTTTATTACCTTGTTCTTGTCTCATTTCGTTGACAGTTTCGCATTAGCTAATGTCTTTTGTCGATATCAAGGCGAAATAATAATAATGGCAAAATAAAAACAAGAACACAACACAACCTAATCTTTGAAAAAGCCTGTTTTGCATTTATGCCAATTTATTGATTTTCACAGTAACACGGACGATGACGGTTCATTTCTGTCACACAACTCGAAAACCAACACGTGCCACTGTCACAGCTACACCATCATCCCACCTTAGACAAAGTAACCATGAATGTTTATTTTTAAAACTAAAAATGGCAAAGAATTTTCACTCAAACTCGACTGCCATACGGGTTTTCTCAAGGACGTGTTTATTTTTTCGGTGCGATTTTAGAATGAAAAACACAAAAAAAAATCAAACAAACGTCCAAAAGAGAACGACAGGAAATGTGGTGAAACCCGGAAGGCATAGAAAATATTAGAATATACGTTGCCAGGACTTTTTTCCTTCATTTTAATTTAATATTTTTTTTTTGTTCATCCTACAAAATTTCGACCGTATAATATAATGGCAATAAAACCGAGAGAATTTTTCCAAAAAAAAAATATAGGAAAATATATAAATTCATGGCAATAAACGAGCTGTGATGATAGGTTCCCATCCCAGCATACGAACATCTAACGACGGACTCTTTGGTTTGAAGTTTAAGGTCGTATGCGTCCAGCCTTAGTTTGGTATAGATTAGGCGAACTACATATGTACATATGCTACTGCTTACGATGACGACAACTCCATGGACATGGAGCCATTGAAAAAGGTTCTTAGTCAGGGACGATTTTTCCTCATTTTTTCTTTCTGTTCTGAAGAATTTCAGTTTTGGTTACCAAGCGGTTTGTTTTTTTAATTGAATTTTGTTGAGTAGGATTTTTTGTGTGAATATGTGTGTGTGGTCCGTTAGAGAGAGAGAAGAAAAGTTATCCAAGACAATGTGGAGACTATTTGTTGGAATTTATGTCATCTATAAGTTTAGTTCTGAGAAGAGAACAAATTGACTGAAGATGGAGTTTAATATGGCTAAAAGATGGCAACTGAGGAGGATATGAAGTGTCCACAGTCTAAAAATATAATGTTGGTTGGTTGTTGCTAAGGAAGGCTAAGTCAAATTTGCTGGACACCAATTTGGATGTGGTGAGGTTTGACCCTACGTTTGTATAAGTCATCAAATATTTTTCCAATGACTGGGATAAGGGTTTGATGGTATTTAAGCTTTCAAATAAATTAGGTGTGTCATCGGCTATAGGTATATAATAGAGTAAAAAGTGTCACTCACGTAACAAAATAAAATTATTTTGCGACTTTTCAAACCATAACTATGAAATTGATATTTCAAGAATTCTTAACAATACTACAGTCTAACACTTAAAGAAATTGAGTCCATATTTTAAGTAAAAGGATAGTGTCACAGAAGTAACATACTTCTATAATAAATAGATAGTTAATAACATTGAAAAATATCACATACATATGTACATATGTAAGTACATACGTAACATTTTAAAATATTTTACAAATCAGTGATTAAAACAATGATAGTGATGTCACATTAAAAACTTTGTTAAGTAAAAACGAAATCAAGAATAAACTTACAAACGCAACATTTTCAAGTAGAACCTACATCAGATTTAGTTTTACATCCGTAATACTGTTGCATTAGAAGCAAATCAAGTATATTGCAACGTCTGTGACATTATAAAATGTGTACTAGAATAGCGATAACATCACATGTGTAATATTCTAAAGTTTGAACTAATTCCAACATAGAGTCACATTCGTAACATAGTTAGTGTCACATGATGAACATTGTCAAGCGGAAACTAAGTCATTGATAGTGTCACATGCGTAACATTTTTAAATTAAAATTAGAAAAGGTAAACTGTCAAATCTGTAATATTGCTTAGTATAAGAATAAGATCAGCAATGTTGTCATATCCGTAACATTGTTGAATACAAACTCGTTAGAAAATTATGTTACATTGGTAACATTTTAAAACTAGATTAAGATCATTTGAGTTTCTTCTTGCGTTTTTTTTTTCCTACAAAATAATTTTACAAAAACTACAAAATAAAACACAATTGTATTAAACAATTACATGCAAATCTTTACATGGTTTAGTTTGGCTTTAACTTTGAAGAAACAAAAAAGAATTGTCATCAGAAGATGAATGAATTATATTTAAACTTATGAGGGCGTTTTGTTTTCTAAAGCTCTTGTTATACGATCGTTTCTAAACAACCAGCAAGTCACCTTAACCTTAAAACATTTCCATTCTCAAGAGACCGACTTTTAATTGAAATCTTGGAAGATAATGCATCCGATATATACGTATGTTATCAATCAGAATTAAGTTGAGTCAACTCACTTCACACTTCCAAGAAAAAATCTCTTCCTTCTCTTCTCATATAACACTCCCCCAAAACCTATTAAACCAAATATTTTTACAGTAAATTGCGTCATTTAGTCATATACTCGTAAATGTATGCCTGTTCGTTCGTTTATGATATGATTACTCAATTACTCATCCATTAAAAGATATCAGCATTCTTTTTCCCTTGCCAATCCATCTTTTGTTATCTAATCTCAAGACCTAAAGATTTCGTTGCGGTGTCATTCCAGCACGTAGTTATACTAAAGTTCATAAAGTCTTGTATTTTCATAAATGAATTTTGCAACTATACAATTGTTGACGTGCATCTCACAATTAATTTTTTTTATATTTATACATACGTAATAAACAAAATAAAACATTAGATACGTGTTGTTTAAAGTTCAAAATAAATAACAAAATAAATAAACAATATTTATAAAACAGTTAGTTTATTTTTTGAATGTTTGTGTGACTTTTAAAACTGTGTTGTGGTTTTAGAAAATAGTTCTATAATAAATTTTATCAATACCAACAACAAAATATTAAGACGTGGTGTAAAATATCGACATGTTATATTTGATAATCCGGGCAAAGAGGACAAGATAAAGCCTTTTCGAAAGAATTTTCCATTACTTTTTTTTTGTGAAAAAGAAACAACAATTTTAATATAAATTCAATAAACAAGTATGTACTGAGAATTATGTAAAACCATATTTTGTACGTCTAGACAAAATATATATGTATGTATGTATAAAATAAGCGCCTTTGATAATTAAATTTAATCACTTGTTAATACATACAAATACATACATGTAGTTACCTATAAACTTTGAAAATGATTGATTAATAAAAATCGACAGTAGAGATAAAAAGTTTTTGTTTTGTATTGATTCATCATTTTTTTTTTAAAGAAAGTTTTAATTGAGATTAGGTTTAAGAGACAAAATTTCTCTGTTTATTCATTCATTTGGAATTCAAAGACGTATTAACGAATTTAAAAAAAAAAAAGGTATCTAAAATATGTGTTTTTGACAGTGCCATTTAATATTTGCACAAATACTACCTTAAGAAACTCAATTTTTTGATAAAAAATGTGCGTTGAAAGTCACTTTTTGAAAATATTTTCGACTAAATTTTTGAAGCAATTATTATTATAAAAATGTATAAATAATCAGTATTTATGCCATTGTGCAATAAGTTTAAGAAAAAAATATATGTAAAATATTCCGCTACAATAAATACAAATACAAAAAAAAAAATAAATAAATAACTACATAGATGATCAGAAGACGGAATTTGGAATGCGATTTTCAAATGTATATAAACCAATTTTTTATGACTTTATTCAACTGTTGTCGTTTATGATAAATCTTCTTACAATTAGACCCAAGACAGCGCAGCGGTCAATAAATAGGTCTGAACAAAAAGCATTATCTCAAAATTAGTGAAGTAAAGTTTTATAAAAACCCGAAAAGACATTTCTGCATCTTAGTTGACAGTTCACGTGACGCTGCCCATATTTTCTGAATTTTTTCACATAATCATAATATCAATATTATATATTAATATCTTAACAAATGTTTTGACAGATGGGTGTCAGTTTTATGAAAAAATAGAGTTTTTCTTAAGTTCCACCAAATTTCGTGTACAATTTTATTGTATCTTAGTTTTTGGAAATTTGGATTATTCCTTATTTATTTTAAAATGAAGGTATTGTGTATTACCGTATTAAACCGACATTAAATGTCATTAGTTCAAAAGCTCAGACTTACGTCAGTAATGGTTTGCTAGATGACTAAAGACCATGACCATTTGACATTCCGAGAGAACTGTCAAAATAAAAAAGGTTCGAAGTCGATGCTTGTTTTAAGAACCCCAACTGTATTTTAATTTTTACTATATAATTTATTGTTTTCTTTAATATTAAAGCAATTTCGAGCTAAAATTATGTACAATACACATGTAAACGCATAGTATAAGTATAACTAAACTTTAAAAAATAAATTTTAGCGAACATAAAAATCAGGATTGCCGTGTTATATTACACCAGTTAATATTACCAGTTAATATTACACTACCAATCACTAGGTTGAGGCCCAATTTAGGAAGAATTTTAATCAAAATATCATATGACAACAATTATTATCGATATAATATAATCCAAGAGATTAGAAAAAGTTTCCACAATAATATCTTATAGATTTGATTGGACTTTAAATAGCACATCAAAAATAATTCATATTATTTTACATGATTTAAGATAAAAATATGTTCACAATAAAAAATGTACTTCAAATAATCCCTTTGTGTTTTTTTTGTGTTTTTTTTTCAAGTCCAAAAATTAAAGTTCAATCCCTTTTTGTCTTCATATTTTTAAACAGATGATCTAAAGCTTCTGTTAATATTCTCTCAAACGCACACACATTTGTGTTTTTTTCTATGTCTGAACTCTACCCCCCCAGAGGCGTAAATCCAGCCTTAAAACAATTTTCCGCATTACCACCGGCGATCATGCTGGAAAGTTGGTTACTATTTTGATCTAGTTAGCGCTTAAATTTTCTTTTGTTTTATTTTCTTTTTAATTTACAGAAAAAAAATTAAGAGTTGATTTTTTTGGTCTGAATTTTTCACATGAAATTAGAAATAAAAAATTAAATACCAACACTTTTTCGATATTCCTCCTTAACACTACCTCTGATACCTCAATGTGTAATACAATTGACATTAGTATAAAAATTCCCACTATCAAAAATGGGTGTCCTCATCCTGGTGATCCGCAGTGTACACAAATATGCTTTTTCATAAAAAACAATATGGTTAAAAAAAAAACCCTTGATTGTAGTATAGGGTGTCGATTTATAACAACCATCTACCGTAATTCTTTCTCTTTTTTTCTGAAAATTTATACATTTTCTGACATTTACAAGGTTTCATGTTGCCTTGTGCTCGCTGTCATCATCATCGTCGTCGGCGTCATTGTCGTCGTTGTTGTTGTCATTCTCCAGACTTTATTGCCGAAACGTGATTACGCACACATTACAAGTTTTCATTTTTCATAAAGCTTATTTTATCTACTTAACTTTATGTAAAAGTATATACATCCCGCTATTTGATTAAAAAATTAGTCATAGTATTAAAGTTAGTTTATTTTTTCGCTTTTAAAAAATATTGATTAAAGACTGAAAAGAGTGCTTTTCTTTTGTTTTTAGATTAACTATTTGGAGTTGTTAAATCTGATAAAAAGTTTTAATTAAAATTCCTTACTTTCAGCGGATCTGGTTGGTATTTCCGGTTATTTAGATGCATTTGAAAAAAACCAGTTAAACGACATAAAAAAAACATCTGTTTCGAGCTTTTCTCTGATATTCAAATGAATATGCAAATTAATGCTGAAAGTTTAGTTGAATCATTTTCATACTTCGTTGAATAATAAAAAAAGAAAATCTCTTGATTTAATCAAATTGAATTTGTAAATTAACAAAACAACTAACTTTGAACTTGGTTACATTTAAACCAAGGTCAATGTTAAATTTAAATAACCATAACCCATTTACATAAATGAACAATAAAATTAAAACACAATTCTTATGACAAAAAATAAAAAGCTTTATTTATTTAATCGTCGGCGGCGGCAGTGATGGGAAAGGTTGTTTAAATAATTTGAGAGTATTGAGTACTTTGATAATATACATATTTACTGTAGGTTCTTGTAATTGTGTGGTAATTTGTAATTTAACTGTGTTATTTATTATTAATAAAACAATTTAATTTAATCAGCAATTTATAAAATGATAATATGGATTTAATAAATCAGGATTGAGTCATGTCAGAATAAACAAAATATAATTATAACAGACAGTGGAGTGGAAAAGTTTATTAAGCAGTTGCAATGCAAAGAGGGTGTTTCAAATTGAAAGTACTTCTTATCTGTCAAAAAACAAATGTTGCTTTCTTTTTACTTCCCAGTATTTTTTATTCATGTTGTTTCAACACATTTAAATTGACAGCCTTTCACAATGTAATGGACAACTTGAAGGACCAGCAGCTCAATAATAACACTAGTCATAAAAATTAAGAGGACAAATTTATTTCATTATTAATTGTATTGTACAAAGTGCATATATGTATGTATATTTTTTTTTGAAAAATGTATTTTGCAAAAGCTTATTTCACAAAAAACAATCAATTTCACTACTTGTATGATTTATTCACTAAAAACTAGATATTAAGTAAAAAAATTGGGTATCGTCATAAGTCATAACATAACGAACATTGTAAATTTATTGTTTCTTAAAGTAAATGTTTTGAACCGAATTCCAAGTAAATTTTTTGCTGCCCCGTTTAGACTAAATGTCAATTTTATGCAATGCAAATAGTGCACACAGGCGTATTAGTACTTTTTTATTGAATTAATAATGTTAGTTTTTTAATTAATGTTTGTACTGGGTTACATTTAAAAAAGATGCTTCATTTTAACCCCTAAAATATAAAAATTTCAATATTTGCACATAAAATTTTATCTAAAAATCTATTTGACTTAAATTTTAATATTTATTTTTATTTTTTCCAGGTAAGTCATCGAAAAAATTGCTAAGAAAAATATTTTAAGGTGAATATACTTAAACTTTCGAATAAATAATATCCTTTCCTACAGATGTGACTTTCTATTATATTTTAAAATTAATATTGTTGCATTTAAAAAACAAAAACATGAAAAAGACATAAAAGTAATGTCCACTAGTAAAAAGTAATCTTTAAGCTATAACACTCGATTGGTTGTAGTTTCCTACTTAGTTGAGTACATGTTCATATAATTTTTAAGCACTGCAATAACGTGGGGTTTTAAGAGTTGCATTTAATTTTTATCTAAACACAACCAGACTTATAAATTTATGTTTATGTTTAAGAAAAAAAACAATTTCACAAACCAGATACATACCACAGAATCCATTATTGCAACGTACATTTCTATTTTTTTTCCAAGAAAAAAAAAAAAGAAAACCAAAACAAATGATGCCAAATAATCTTAATGGATTGTGTCACTGAGCACCCCCTTCTTCCCCCACAAACTTTTGCACAACATTTTATGCAGTCAAGAATTATTTATCTTTTTTTCTTCTAATCTGAAACTATATCATTTGTAAAATTAAAAAAAAATATTATTATTGCTGTCGTAAATTTTTCCAACACAAGTTGGTGAATATCAGCTCTCCCCCATCCCCGGTAAAGTTTATGGATAGGGTTGGGCAAACTAATGCATCAATTAGGACGAAAAAGTTTTATAAACTTTCTTTCATCTTGATTTATATTCTAAAGAATTTTCATAGATTTACCGAGGCACAATTTATTCTGCAAATTAAAAATTTAAATAGAATCACTTATAAAGAAGCATTTTATAATGTAGGAAAATAGTAAATAGACAAATTAATTAGTTACGGTTGCATTGAAATCTTGATGGTTTTTTCATAAGAAATTTTGTACAGATGGGGTCAGAAGTATTGGTTGAAAAAATAACAATCAAATTTACACGTTTTCGCGATGAAATGAACAAGTTTGATGAAGAACTTGGAATGCTTAAGTTATATAAATATATTTTTAATAATAAAAGCTATTGAGCTTGTTCACAAATCTTAGTACATATCGACACTTTTCGAGGAAAAAACACTTTGGAAACATGTTAATTGGTGGTTAAATTTGGTTATAAAACCACTTGTTAAACAAAGTTAAACTCCCAAATTTGGCTAATTTTTCGAGTAATTTTAAGAGCTATCAGTGTGGCCATTCTTTATAAAATTCGTACATAAAAATTGATCAATAGAATTAATTTTCATAGAAATTCTAATTTCCAACAGAAAATTTCTAAAAAAGCATGTTCAACATCGTACTATTTTCCGAGTTATATTAAAAACTAGCGATTAAAAAAGCACATCATATTAATAGTAGTTTTTGAGTTGTGCCAAATTTCATAAAGATCCGTTCAGCTTTTCTGGCGTGATTGGAAGAATTAAAAGAACTCTATTCCACAGGAACCATACATTTTATTTTAGCAGAATATAATCTATCTCTATGTCAAATTTCATCCAAATCAGTTAAGTCGTTCTGGTGTTATTGAGTAACATCTATATGTATGGAAATACATCTAAACTTTATATTAAAAAAAACTACCAGTTTGACAGTTCAGAAACCAGTAATAACAATTCTAGATAAATAATAACAATATACAATTTTCAACAACCATTCATTTAGTGGTAAAGCCACAATTTATGGAATGGTTACAAATAAAAACCAAGCAATTGTTAGTTGGTTTAATTTCTTGTTTTACAGCAGTCAAAATGACACTGTTCACACTTCAAAAAAAGATTGTCAATTTAAATATTATAAATGAAGTTACACTTTATGTTAATGTATTTATATTTTGATTCTAAATGTCAAATTGTGGGAAAAGTGTTGATTCAAGTATTTTATCTCTTCAAAAATTAACGATGCTTTACTTTATTTGTTTGCAAATCATAAATCATAAACTCATCACATATTAAGTTGTATGACAATTTGGTTTGACAGCTGTCAAAATCGAAAAACTTCACAGTGATCTCACTCAGCTTCACACCTTTTTTCAAACAAAAACTCCATTATAAATTCTGATTGTGATTTGATTGCAAAGTTATGAATATTTCATTACACCAATACCTAAGACATTTATCATAGGGATAAAAAAAATTATTTGACACATGTCAATCAAATCATATTTTTCTTCTACATACATATATGTCAAATTTATGGAACTTCCATTTCTTGATTTTATTTTTCAATGAATTATAAATTTTCTCTTGATTGGAGGTGGGTACAAAGTTTAAAATTTTTGACGAGAAAAGATATTTAATTAAGTGTTTGAAATATTTACATGTAGGTACCTGTAGCTGTTTCTTCTCATTTTCAAAGCAAAACATGCGCCACCCTATATCATCATCCCGCTTTCAAACACGTGCGACCTTCATTTTCTATTGATTTTGTTGTTTGTAATATTTTTTTTTTTTTTGTAATTTGTTAAATTTCAAATAAGGTTGTGGTTGACTAAGTGAGAAGCAGGAGGGGATGGTGATAAATAAATATTCGTTGCATGCAATTAATTTTATTAATTATTTTCAATTTTTACCTCACAAATAAAATTAGTATAGAAAAGGGAAGTACTATATATTTTTATATTTGTTTTTGTTGTTTATGAATGCAAAAGCACTGCCATATTGAAGTGTGCCAGGCCAAGTCAACTTGCTGTGCCAGAAAGATTCATCATTATCAACACACACACACACCCCCTTTAAGCCTTCTCTACCTGGGCCTTCTATATTTTACATGTTGTTTGGATTTGGTTTGAGATATGCCAATAAAAATTGTGGTTTTTATAATTAATGAGGAAAATAATGGAATTAATATTTTTGTTTTATTATTTTAATGAATTCATTTCTGATTCCTGATTTACGCAGATGATGACGTGGGCTTTTAAAATTTTAAAATGGAGATTGAGTGGATAATTAACACACTGAACAGCTGCAAAGTAAGACATAAATCACTTCTAACACACGAATACATTTCTAGAAACTGTATAAATTGTTACCAATGTTACACAAAATCCTACTTAATTGTCCTTACTCTTATTATATATATATTTTTTTTTCAAATTCCTACGTTAAAATTTATTTCAATTTACAAGAGTTGAGAAAGTTTTAAGAAGAATGTCTTACATTAACATTTAGTTACGGAAGTGACAAGTTTCGCCTGACTGTCCGAAATTTGTCTCTAGTTCTAAAAATGACAATTTTGTCTGTGTATAAACGAAAAAATTATTGTTACGAATGTGACAAAGTATATAATATATATTTGTTACTATTTCTTTTAAGAAGCAGAAACATTTCTTCTTTCAAAGTTCTTATACTACAACCGGAATGTGTTACTCTATTGACAGTTTAAAAACAAAATCAAATTGTATCGAGATGATATTTTAATAGCATGTCTTATACTTCTTTTAATTCCAAAATACAGAGAATAAGTTTTAAATGTGATGAATAAATAATACAATTTTAATCAACATTATGTGACGTGAATGACACAATGTTTTTGGTAAAAAGTTCAAGTTCAGTGTATAATTCAAAATGTTCACTGATAAAAAAAGCCACTATTTACAAATATTTATGTAAATAAGATTTGTTACGTATGTGAAACATTTAAACAATAAACATATTTTACAATACAGGCAACAATTTATAGGAACCCTTAAGCTTCAGGATCAAGTTCGTGTCACTCCGTCCTGCATTTTATTATTACTTTCTTGTAGATACACGAAAACAACTTTTAGGAAGTCAATTAATTTTCTGTCTTAAAATTCCACACGCATGGTTAAATAAATAATAATTATACCTTCTGTTTCTTATTGCAATTAATTTTTTTTTTTTAAACTCATTATTTATCTTAACTCAAAAACAAGACAGAAAAAAATAAGGAATTCATTCAACAAAAGAATATAAATCTAAAAATAAGCTTCTGAAAGTTTTATCTATAGCACCCCAAACCGAGAGCAGTCAAAGTCATAAGCCTACGTCAATGAAGGTCTATCTTAATCCTTAACTTTTATATCCTTTATTCATGCTTAAAAAGAATCTTTTCAACTTAATATAAATAAAGCTTTGGAATAGCAATCAAGGGATGTGGGTGCAAATTGATTTGAATTTTGAAAACAATGACGTACTGTAAAAACGAATAAATAAATCAGAAATAAAAATCAGTTCTAATGGAATAATTGAAGTTGGTGGATAAATAAAATCTTTTATTCTTTAAGGATTAACTTATAAATCTTGTAAAAAGTGTAAAGTACAAATTTGTGCCTTTATCAGTGGATTATGGATTCAAAATTGCAATTTTCAGGTATGGAATGGGATACAAAAATTAATTTTTAATTCTTATGATTTCCTAAAATTTAAAAATGTGCCATCAATGAAATAAAGTCAAACTATAGTAAATTTTTGAATTTTTTTTAGCAAAAGCATTAAGTTCGTCAACATATGAGTGTAAGGTTTAATCAAAATCGTTGAGTAGTTCTTAAGACAACGTGTTGAACAAAAGTAAAAATTTTGTAAGAATTTTTCTAGTTTGATGAGTTTTCACACTCTAGGGAATCAGATTTCACATGAGCTCTAGCTAAGATAAACAATTACAGTGGACAAACAGTAGACCAACTGTGGTTCACAATGACATGGAAGTTATGGCTAAAACCGAACTTTACTTCATCTGGAAAAACCTTCTTTTTTAAACTTGCATATTTTTTTTTTTACATAAAACTTTCCTTTGTCCAATTTTATAATTAAAATTAAAATGGTATTATTTTAATCGAAATTAAATATAATTAATTAATTAAAATTTGTTACGTGCTAATTTATTCAAGCATTCTCTACCTTATCCCACGCAGATGAGTAAATGTGTCGATTCGCGATAATTTTCTTATTTTCATAATTTCTCGGAAGTATAAAATGTATGGTGGAACAAAAATAATTAAAGATAAACTTATTTTTTGAGTTATAGTCTGGGTGACAAAGTTGTATTTTGAAAATTAGGAAAAAAAGTAAGTAAGTAAAAGACGTTCAAAATTTTAAAATAACTGAAATGATGCATAAATTAAAACAAATTTATAAATAAATGAATAATTTCAAGAATAAACAATATGCAAATAAATTTATTAATTTGCTATGCATACATTTTTTTTAATGTTGCTTGCAACTTTTTTTTAAATATTTTTTGTTAGTTTTAATTGAGATTATTTTTAGAACACAAAATCACTTCGTTCGCTTTATCACTTAATTTTTTCAGCTTTAAATGTCAGCTGTCAAAAGTTTTCTTAAATTTCCTTTTTAAAAAGTTATTGATCTAAAAAAAAAATTACAACTTCACCTTTCAGACTATAATTTTGTATGGAGATATTTATTTGGCAGCAAATATTTTTAAATTGATTTCATGTCAACAGAAAAATATATTTTTTTCACATTTATTTTGGCAGGATGTCGATGTTTTCATAAAAATAGAAAAAAAAATCGGTTTCTTTTCCCCGAGACTATTTTTTTTTATATTTTTGCACAACTTGACTCCATGATGAAAAAAAAAAAAAATATTACATATGTATTTCTTTTGAAGTCATATGTGTGTTTTTGTAGAATTTTAAAAACGTGTGGTTTTTGTTTTTGGCACTTTTTGAAAATAATTTATTATTGTGTAACGAGAAATTTCACAGCCCTCTAATTAAAATTTCATGGTCAAAAATTTTTCTTAATGCAGAGATATAGTCTATATTTCCGTAATAATTTATGTGTTATTTTAAATTTCAATTTTACAAATTTCAATCTCAGTTTCGTACTGCTTCTATTTTTATTTCGAAATATTTCACAGTGTTTGACAGAAAATTAGACACATCAGTGTACCTATTTGATTCAAAAATGCAATGAAATTATTTAATAAAAAAAAAATTTATAAAAATCAGTGCGTATACGCCCAGATGCACGGAATATGATTTAATACCATTAGAAAATAGTTACTGCACAGTCTTTGTTTAATTTCTTATTTAACTTGATTTTTTATTCATTGTATTGTATTGACAAAATTTTGTATACCTTGAGAATTTTTGTTTCTTTCATTCACCAAAGACAAATTTCCACATTTATAAATGAAAATTAATAGCAAGTGTGGTTAAAAATTTCTTGCTCCATTGTTCCATTAAAATATTTAAAAAATATATAATTATAATTTCATTCGACTTTGGATTTGAATTATTTTTTTCTTATGAATTACATATAAATCATTCTCATGAAGCAAAGTTCATTACATGCAACAATCCTAATTTTGTGTCATTTTAAGGGTCCCAAGTCTTTATACGAAATACGGGGTAATGTCGCTTGTAGATTGTTAATTATATTTTTGTCAACATTACGGTCTACAGCAGCCCCCTCAGATGTTCTTGAGTGAAGCACATGGTTACGATTCTTTACATCTTCACATTACTTGTCAAAGAAGTTCAAATCTTTCCTGGAGTTTCACTATTGCCGTTTTACAAGGTGTTCCTAGACGTGCCAAAAGTGTTTAATTTTTACTGACTAAGACCGCAAAACTGTTTACCTGTTATTGTTGTGAATTTTTACAATTTTTTTGTTTTCCATTTTTAGTCATGATGCGTATCTAACGTGTCAAATGTCGAAAGATGACAGCTTTAAAAGTGACAGCTGCCCAGAAATCGATATTTTCAAAATGAAAACTCTTTGGTTTTAAAAAATCTTTTATAATTTTATTTAAGTTAAATAAATACCATCTTCTGAATGTTCATTCGAAATGTCAAAAAGAATTATTTATTTATGTATTTTTTCCATCCGTAAATAGGCTTAAATTTCCTTGACGATTTTAGTTGGGCGCCATTTTAAATGTATTGTTAAACAATTCGTAAATTTGCAAATAAAGTCCAATAAATTTGTATTAGTCATTCAAAATTTCTCTTTTAAAATTATTTTCCGTAAATAAAAATTCACATTTTTTGAAAATGTCAAATCTCATAATGCCTCCCCTGTCAATTTGTCAGACAATAAGTCAACTCCGTTTTGAACATTTTTTGTCATCTGTATAAACAACATACACATGTAATTATGACACAGAGATAAATGTCAAAGGAATTTCGTCATAGACGTGATGACTGTCACAGAAGCTACCACCTACCTACCACCTACCGCCTACCACATTGTGCGTATTTTGCCTATAAATACCTCCCCACAGACACTCGCATAACCATAGCCCCTTATAAGAACGCCTTCTTTTAATGCAAACGAGATTATCGTTGTGCGTCAAATAGCATTAATGTAATTGTAAATTATTATTAAGTTAAAGTACAAATTTACATATTCACAGTTATTTTTAACATTTCTATTTTATACGCTAAGCCTGATAGTTCTTAGACCATCATCGTATGCCTCGCTATGTTTCCAGCTTCAATTTTCTGTGCTGGAAATGGACAAGGACGAAAAACATTACAACCGCCCACACTCAACAACCATGATGATGATGATTATGATAATCATAAATTATCGATTAAGGCAAAAAAGGGAAACCCCTTTGAATGGCGCTGATGTTACGCGCCGCGCCAAAGGATGTCAGGGTCGTAGGTGTAAACCCAATCACAAAAAAAAAGAAGAACAAAAAAAAGTTAATATCTT
This sequence comes from Scaeva pyrastri, assembly GCA_905146935.1. Lineage (NCBI taxonomy): Eukaryota > Metazoa > Arthropoda > Insecta > Diptera > Syrphidae > Scaeva > Scaeva pyrastri. The sequence goes on from LR989927.1 coordinate 59,253,151, forward strand.
GGGTGTTTCAATTTGAAAAAGAACAAGAACCAAACGCCTTTAATGAGATATTCTATTTTTAGAATAAAGGGGGCTAAAGGGAGGTACTGCTCATCCAAATTATTGGACTTTTTACTTTTGTCTCACTTTTGACCTTATTTTATTTCAAGGATTCATTTTTGCGAATTTCTTCAGTCAATGCGAATTGGGTTTTGGTGGAAGTGATGATGATTTCATTTGCGAGAGCTTATGTGAGTCAAGGATGTTTGGGAAATTGGAGCTTAGTCATGTGAATTATTTGTGGGAGTGCGAACGAATGATTTATTCTTTTGCTTGGGAAAATCGATTTTGAAAAATGAGTATTGGTGAGGTCAAATGTACGTAAATGTGGGCCGCGTAAAATGAGAGCTCTTTAAGGTCTTTTTTCATCTATTGTTTCAGACCTTGGCCCTTGAATTTCGAAATATGTATAATGTATATACCTGAAATGTTACTAAATTTGAGCTGTCACTGCCTGACTTGTCCTGATATGTTCATTAAAACACAAAAAAAACCTTAATGGTAGTCTTGAGTTGGGTTGTCTTGGGTTTTGGGTTTCATAAACCAATAAGACTTTCAACTTTTGTGTGTTTCCGAAATTTGAAAACGTCGGTGTAAACTCTTATTTCTTGAAGACCAGGAATATTAAGTTGCTTAAATCCTTGGCGTAAATTGTAATCTTTAAGTAACTCTATGTAATTGATTTATAGCAACAGATCTTGAATGAATCCGGCAAGAGTTTTCTGTTTTTGGAAAATAGTTCCAACGAAACATTGTCCTGCTCTAAGCTGCCATCACTTTTTTTGATTTGAGTTTTCTAAGCCACCTCATTCATAAAGAAGCCTTAAACTGTGATCTAAAATAGTCTAAAAAGTTTTTTTAAGCTTCGAGAAAAACCGATTGATCTTATTATTTGCACACTTTTTCAAGATGTACAAATGGAAGCCAAAATTAACACAAGATTTGAATTAAATAGAAAAAACAGTTTTTAGTCGTTTGATTGTAATTTTTTTATATTGAATCATAAATTACATACGTATGATAGAGTTATTTTTTTTATGGAATAACACATCGGACAATTTACCTCTACGGCTTTGTTGACGCATACACACTCGTCAACACTTCAACAGCGTTTATTTGGAATTCATGTTTTGATTGGAGGATGCAAGTTAAATGGCTATCGAACCTTGGAACGTAAAAGCTAAAGCATCAGAGTTCAATGATAATGTTTAACACTAGTTGTATGAAAATTAATACCCAAAAATTTAATAGGTTACTACAACTGATTACCTTACCCCGCTATGTAGTTTAAACTTCGCTATCGCGGGAATAGTCGAAGGTCATATTTATCTAAGGATTTTAAGTTCTGTGCACAACTTTTACTTAAGCAATTGACTTGTGCTGACTGCATTATCGAATTTCACATAATTTCCCACTTAAATTAATTCGCATTAATGAAATTATAAATGAAATTTTATAAAAGAAATGTAATTTTAACAATGGGATTAACTTTAATCTTGCTCAAAATTTATATGAATTAAATCCAGTGTGAAGTCAAGGCAATACAAAAAAAAAGCTTTTAAAATTATCACAACATATTTATTACAACATCCAACACTTAAACTTCAAATTATAGTTAAAACTAAGTTAATCCATACAAATTTGTTGGCTGAAAATGATACGGCAGTGGTTTAAGTTCTTACAATTTTATACCTTTGCTTAAATTCGGTTCTAAAATATTCGGACCTCAGTTTATTTTTATAAATCTATTCATAATCTAAGTTTATCTGTGGTTTAACTTAACACAATTATTGTATTCAAGAAAATGATAACCTAAAAATTAAAAATACATTTTTAACAGATTGCCTTCCTTAATCCTATTTAAGGTACTTAATCCTAGGCCTAAGTTCAGATAAACTCAATCAATCTATTTTAAACCACCGTCGTATATTAAAACCGTGGAACTGAGTCTCAGTTTAGAAATCGGCAGATTTAATAAAGTTTAACAGTGGATTAAGTTGTTCGTCCATCCAATGTTGCTTAGTAAGTTAACTTTGACTTATATATGAATTGATTTAATTACATTAAAGAGTATTTTTTTAAAAGATTATACAATTTAAGTAGCTTAAGTGAAGATTAAACTAAAATGAAGTCAGCACTCAAAGACTACCCTAAAGACATAATAGCATAGCATAATTAAATCCCAGTTAAACCATTAAGAAATCAGTAGATTCAAACAAATTTTAAATATCCTTTTACAATTTCAATGTTATAAAAAAACATTCACTCATTTTTTCACAAAAATATGAACCTAAACGCGATTAAGGTCTTTAAATTGAAAAAAAAGGAACCTTTAAGCTAGCTAAGGGCTCAGTAACCCATAAAAAAACTGACTCTTAAAATCTCTAAATGAATTAAAAAAAAAATATGAGATATTCCAAAAGTAAAAAACCTCTATCCTTTTTGCTGATGGGATTCCAGCATTCTTAAGATAACGAATCCTTAAAAGATAGGTTCTTCCAAGAAAAAACCTTTAGCTTATCGTTGCTCAAAAGTGACAAAGTTAAAAAAAACTTTCCTTCAAAGAGTCATTAGAAACCATCTATCATCGCCTAAAGGTACCTCACCTCCTCCGCTTTGCCATTTTTTATACCAATGACTAACATCCTTTTAGCCAGAAGTCAACAAACTCAACTCAACTCGACTCGGCCAAATGGAGGCCTTTTATCGTCCATTGGCCCAAATAATATTCTCTTTATGTTTTTTTTTTTCGCTGAGTTACCAACAAAACTGGCTCTTTTGACCCCGTCAAAAATAAAAAGAGTACCAAAGACATCGGATTCCCCTCTGTTCTGGCTACAAACGAGCTTATCAAAGTTGAAGCCGCTCTTCATTTCGAAGAAGAGACAATCCCGATTCCGAGAGACAGAAAAAGCTCACATTTTATCGATTTTATTTTCGCTAGAATGCCCTTATATGGTATCACCAAGTGTAATATTCTTAGGGTAGGTACGTACGTTAGAAGTGCACCCCCTCTGCATCCCATAACTCTGGGGTGCCTGGCGCGGTGGTATAGAGGCGTAGAGGCCCTCCTCATCTCACGTTCTCTAATGTAAACTGAGATGGGTGCTAAATAGGAAAATGGTGGGCGTTGGCGATGGCGATGACGATGATGGTGTGTGCTATCGGAAATGTTTTTTTTTTTTATTTTATTTTATTTCTCATTCTATTGAAACTTTTATTAGCTGTTTTATTGCTATTTTTCCTTTTTTTTTAAATTCATTTTTAATGGGAGTTAGGTAGGAGCGTAGGTACCCACTTTCAAAGGTAACATCATCAGGGAAAGAGTAAAAAAAGAAGAAAAAAAAACGTGCCAGTTTTCGGTCTACAGATATTCCCATGCTTCCACATCGATGAATTCATACAATGGGGTACCTCAGGACGGCTTCCGGCAACATAAGTCTTTTGTTGGGGTTCTATGTGAAATTCGTTTTTTTCAGTGCTTGTGTTTGAATTTTTACTTTTGTGTGGTAATTTTGTCTTTTGGTTCTTGTTCTTTCTACTTTTTTTTTTTTGAAGTATTTCACGACCAGACAAAACCTTTGTTCGTCAAAAGCATATCATTAAGACATGTTTCAGTTGTGTGTGTGTGTCTGTTTTGTGTCCTTCGATATTTTTTTTCAGGGAATCAAAAATTTCATTCGAACCAGGAACCAGCAAAAAAAGAAGAAAAAAAAAAAAAACAGCTTAAAATCCTTGAAAATCAATATAAAAAGGGGTAAATGCCCTTTAGAAATACTCAAGGAAGAAATATCATACACACACTTAAACATAAACACAAAGGAAATAAACCCCCGAAAATGTAAAGTACATTGCACCGGAATTTTGTCTTGAAGATGTTCCTTTCCTTTTGCCATATAACATATAATAATGTCTGGCTAAAGATTTATTTGGTAAAGTTTGAGGCTTTTGAATTCTTATGTCTTACTGGAATTCAGTCTGGAAAGATAAGGAAAATGTTTGGAGTTTATATCTATTTTGTTTTTTTTTTGTACAAATTAAAACTTCAAAAGACTGTCTTAAAAGTTTTGAGTTACTTGGTAAAAAGGTGGCAAATTATTATCATCTGAAAATCATTCATAGAATTCAATCAATTGAATGCAGTCACCATCCATTTAGCGCTAGAAGAGATTGCAATCGTTTTTAATTACATTCATTTGACAACAATCAATTAAATGGAAACTTTTCAAAAATGATTGCAAGAACACTTAGGAACTTAAACTTATCGAATTTGAACTCTATAAGCCAATGTAGTTTCTGAGATACAACAGTTGAAAAATTAAAAATATCTTAACTGATCCCGCCATCGCAATATTTTACATATATAAATCCTTCGGTAAAAACAAAGACCAAATAAAAAGCTTTCTTTTTCGATCTAGAGGGCGGGCGCGGTAAGAGTTGAAGAATCTTCTAAGGAAAATATTATAAACTCAAGCTATTCAACTCAAAAGACCCAAAAGGCACCAGACTTCTTTTCTAACAATTGTTATAATTTATATAGAGTAATTTTTTTTTTTTTAAATTGTGAAATGAGGATTCAAAACAAATATGTACTATTAATTTTTGACCATATCCCAAAGCAACGCGTTTATATTTTGTTTGTTATAATTTAATGTGCAAGGTTCCAGAAAAATTCCTCAACTAAAAACAACTTCAAGAAATCTTCTCTAGAGAATCGCATTTACTTCTTTTCCATTCGCTCAACATCAGCAATCAATTGATTGCAATCTTTTGGGAATTCTTTTGTTTGATTTTCATTTTCAATAGGAAAAGTCAATTTATTTATATAAAATGTTGGAACGCGAATGTATTTGTAATTCTTAAACTAAGTACATAATTTTAAATTAATTAGTTGAAAATTGTTGTAAAAATATTTAATAAAAATCGTTCTAAGTGTTTTCCAGAGTAAATATAAAAATATAAAATTAAAATATATGTTTTAGTTCTAGAGAATCGCAAACAAATTTCAATTAAATATTGACTACTTACTGATATATTTCATCGATAAACTTTCATCATCATCTTTTTATAGTTAAAAAAAACTACAATGGAAATAAATTATTGAATTTTTTTCATATCACTTAAAGTCTTCAAACTTAATTTCATGTTTTAAGTAATCTAAGGAACCAGATTTTATTTACTATATTCCATTTATCAGGTTTTAAAATATTCAAGTGTTCAATAATATCTTGAAAAATGGGAGATTTAAATCTAAATATTTTCACAGATTGAACAAGTTCCTAAAGGTTAAAAATTGGTTGAAAACAGTTTGAAATTCAGTTAACATTTTACTTTGGTTTTTTAAGAGAAACAAATCAAAAAATTGAATACATTACATTTAAACACTTCTGTATAACAAAAAAAAAAAAAAAAAAAAAAAAAAAAAAAAAAAAAAATAAATGTCCAGAAACGTAAAAAAAGGAAGACATGTTTTGAAATTCTTGAAATTCGATAGTCTTGGTGCAGGTTCGTGTCGGTCGTGTCTGTCTCTCTGTCTGTCTATCGGTGTACATAAAGACATCAGTTATATTTATATTGTTTGTGATGTATTATAAAAAGGAAAATCGTTTTTTTTTACAGTGGAACAAAAATACCGTATACCTGGCAGCAACACAAGGAAATAAGACAAAGAACAAAAAAAAAAAACACATACACCAAAGACTATAGATTTCAAGTTTTTACATAAATCAAAGAATTTGAATTCAATTTTTCGGGGTTCCATTTCAACTATAGACACAAACGAACTTCTTTTTTGTAAAATATGTATATTATTAATTAAACTTCAGTCCAATGTGGGTAACTAATTGATGGATACAATTTTGTCATATGAAATCCAACGACTAAATATTTCAATCTACAAATAAAAATGTGGACATTTTTGAATAAAAAAAGTGCGTATACGCCTAAGTGCATCACAGTAATAAGTTTCATTTGGAGTGTTGTTCCAAGTGTATAAAATAAGAAATTAACATCAGAAACATCTCAATACGTTTTTATTGGAAGAAAGAAAAGGCTCATGACTTTAATATGTATGACCTGTCAAAAAAGCTTTTTTTTTATTTTTCAGAAAACTTGTTCTCATAAACTCGACATATCCTAACATTCAAAAATGTATATTCTGTTTCATTATAGAATCATTCAACCCCACTGTACCTACCTTGTATCTCCTTTATGTATATATGATTCCAAGTGTTCGCTCTTTAGTTTTGTATTCAATTATATGTTGTCGAATTCGGGGAATTTCTTTCAGTCCCTGACCAAAGAATCACCATTCTTTTTGAGCACAGCAGCAGCGCGGACAAACGAAACGAAACGACAAAAAAAAACGCACAAAAAAACAGCCGACAGATCGTCCCTGAATGAAATAACACAAAGTCATTCAACTTTTCTATACTCGAAAAAATAAAAGTGGAAAAAAAAAAAAAACAAAAACTGCCAAAAGTCTCGTCTAGACGACCTCAATGACATTTTTTTGGGGTGATACCTACCAGCAGCGAGCGGAACGATGATGTACCTACTTTAACTCTTAACATAAACATATACACACACCAATACAAGAAGTAGTCCCTTTGAATGTATTGAGTGATATACTTTATACTTAAATTCAAACACATTCGTGATATAAAATGTTTTATTTGGTTTTTCGGTTGAACAACGGGGACAGCTGACGCATCTCGCAGACATAAAAGCCGCAGAACACCACTCGCCCCGATCCCGAACCGCCACCGGTAGAGGAAAGGCAATAGCAGCATCCGTGTGGCCTTCAATTCCGTCGACGTCGTCGTCGGCGCTGCCACTGTCAGACGGGAAGAAAAATAATTAAAAAGAATAACACAGCACAAAAAAACAGCATTGACTTTTCTGTCAGAATTAGAATTCATCGCAGACATAAAAAAAAAACAACTACAACCAAAAAAAATCATCACCTTTGTGTTGCAATTACAGTTTTACATCCAACCCTATATTTTGAGCAATCGAAGGGTTATTGCCCCCAAAAAAGGGCTTAATTTTTTTTGGGCGAAAATGAATAAGAAAACAAAATGAAATTGCAACAACAATGGCGGATGGCAGGTCGGCCGGCGGCGGCGGGTACAGAGTCCATTATTATAAAAGAGAGAGGACTTCAACTTCGGTTCGGAGTTTAGACTTGGTCGTTGCTTTTTTGTTTGTTTGTTTGCTTTACACAGGGTGGTTCACAAAATTTTATATTTTTTTTGTGTAATTTTATGGAAATAGAAAAATTTATATGAAAAAAGGGCTATGGAAGTAGACGAATAATACCACAAAAAATCACTCTTATAACTCTCTTAACGCTGAATTTCAGTGGTATGTCAATTCGATTTAACCCTCTTTTATACTTGTCTAGTAAACTGTCAGATGTCAAATATTTTTTGAAATAAAAACAAAAAACTTAGGGTTAATTTTTTCATTTATAAGTTATATTCGAATAAATTAACTTGATCTGACAATTACTTCACGAAATGTTAGGGGAAATCAAATAACTTGAATATTTTCTGTCAAAATTAACCCGAGTTAAAACAGCTAGTTTAAAAAAGAATTGTCAAATTGTGTCTATAAAGAATATTTTTCCATCATGTCAAGCGCTGATTTTAAACATGAAGCAGGACCTGTCTTGCTTATAGTGTAATCTATACTCACTAAATAAAGGGTGACCTTAAAATGTACAAAATATTTAGTTTTTCGTCATTGAATGTCGTTGACATCCCTAAAAAATGCCATTATTCTTGATGTGGCTTTTATGCTATGTTCTATTTTTATAGAAATTCATTTTCTTTCTTATAATTATTGTTAATTTTAACTTAACAAATGAATATTCTCATTTTAAATCTTGTGTTAATTTAAGGATAAAATCCATTTAGTTTTTTGTATACTTTTATTATTTTCAGAACACCCTGTTCTTTCACTATTGCAGACTGATTGCATAATAATGACTTTTAAAGGGTTGTTTTTGTCTCGGATATAATATGAGTAAATTTGTTTCTGTCCTGAAATTAAAATTTATGCTATGTCAAAAGATTGAAGTGTCTTACCAACAACTATACTCCCCACCGCCTTCGTCATCGTCGCCTACGACAACTAGTAGAACCTACTTATGTTACACAAAAAAAAAAAGTAATAGAAATTGTTTGAAGGGGCAACTTTAAAGAGGGTGACAATAAGAGCACTTCAAGAGAATTACATTTTTCGGAGAAACTAGAAAAGCTTTATTTTGTTCTAGGTAGGATTCTCTTTGAAAATAGTTTATTTGGAAAATTGTTTGACAAGGAAAGAAAAAATAACTTCAAAAAGGAAAACTTTCGAATTACTCAAAAAAAAAACCTTATAGAAGAGAAATTGAATTTGACTGGTTTAGGTTTTTTTTTATTTGATATTTATTTATTATTCAATTAGGTAGGTATGTACTTAAAATTAATTACAATTATAAATTCAATCAAGATGAATTACATATTTACTTTCATAATGACTTATAAGTTATCTGACATTTGCGGAGTATTTTTGTTCTTTTTTCTTAAAGATATCAATTAATAAATAACTCAAAACTTGTATTGTTATTTTATAAATTTAAATGATGCCAAATGTGAAAGACCCTTAAAAAACAATTAAATATTACTCGCAGCTAGAACAATCATCATTAATTCAACATTGAGCAGTAAATTTTAATAATTATTTGAAAATGGCGCCCAATGTTAGGAATAAATGACATACAAAATGTTTCTAGCAATATCATTTATGTATGTTTCCACTACTTTGGCGGTATGTTGTCAAAATTTTAAAGAGTGTTCTTTCTTCAAGTTGCTCCATAAGAAACAAGTGCAACCTGAGCTTGGTCGAGGATAATAAATTCATAATAATTGGTCTAATCAATGAATAACTTCAACATCATCTGTTACAAATAAGCCTCATCATCATCATCATCATCAAGAAAAAACCCCTCCATGTGCATTTTCTTAATAATACAAAAAAAAAACCCCGAGGTCCTTCAACTATGCAACCTTAAACCAAAGCAAAGCTATAGAAGACAAAAACAAGACGCGTTCCTTAACCTTAAATCTACTGCTTGATGCAACCGACATTCCAAAGTCCCTTTGTCTCGTCTACTCTTTTCGTCACTCAGTTTTCGGTGTACGAGTATCTTGTCTTCTTTGCTAAATTCCTATCAAGATTTTGAATACAATGACCTCATTAAAAAACTACCAGTTGCGTGTTGAAAATAAAAAAAATAAACGGCAAAACCAAACGCAAAAAAAAAACACTAAGCTGCCAGACACGCCGCATCGCCATCGAACTGCATCAGAACCGAACCGTGTTCGAAGGATTCAAAACAAAAGAATCGAATCCAAGTCGACAAATCTTCTAAATTCGTATGTGTGAGTGTGTGTGTGTGTTACTTGCCTTGATAAACTATTTAAAGCTGTGTGGCATTGAGTTTGTGCGTTTATTACCTGGACAGGCTTCTTGGAGCTCCTTTTTGTCTTCAAATTTCAGGTGCAAAGAACTCTTGTCCCGATTTCTTTCAACCAGACGCGATGCTTTATTATTGGCGGCGTGGCTGGCGTCGTTTTGTTCCTTTTTGAAGTTGTTAACCCTGAGAAAGGATAGTGATCTTCTATACCTACTTTCTGCCTCTCCATTCTCTCCAAAGGAACACAAAAAATTCGATTTTTTTTTGTCTGTTTGTTTTAATTAAGAATCCTTTAATGGAATTTGTTGTATCTTTTTTATTTTGTAATTTTATTCCACTCATCTTTTCGTATGCCTTTGTGTTTGAGTCTAAAAGGTACTTCTACTGCAACACTGAATATAATCGAATTCCAATTGTATCTATAGACCATAGGCTGTTTGGCTTTGGCTCATAATGAAAAAAAAAACAATCCCATGCTTGGTTGAACTGCATTCCAGATGCAAACAAAAAAAAATGAAAGAATTACCACAAAAATTGATGCACAAAAAGCACTGAAAATAATCCCGACCTCGGACAAACAACTAATATTAAAAAAAAAAACACCAAACCATCCTGTATCCAACATTGCATCAGGCTTTAAAATGCAACAAGAATGCAACGTACTCGAATATCTACCAAACTGCATACAAGTTAGCTTGTTGTGTATGTGTTTACAATATTTTCGTGTCTTAAATTTACACTGCGGTTGATTAAGATAGAGATTAATTTGCAAGTTATTCCAAACTTAAAAAATTGATAAAAGACTTAATTATATAACTTCCTATCACATAATTTTGGTAATAACTGACTGAACTTAAAATACTATGATATTAGGTCCTACTTTATAATATCTCTATTGAATTTATACAGTTCAAACTCCCCAGAATGCTCGATTTCCATGGAGTTCCACATGGTTCCATTCTCAGTCCACTTATATTTTAAGTATTTTTCTTTTTTTCATCACATTTAACATCCTTTGATATACAAATTAGAATATTTTTCTTTAGAAAATGTAGTTAATTTTCTTCGCATGTTCAATTTGACAAATTCACGAACAATTTTTTAAAGCCCCATTTTAACCGTTATGCAATTATTTTTTGAAACAATTTTACAATAACTTTTTGTTTTTTTCCCGTAAAACAGATTTAAACTAACATGCGTAAGAAAATTACCTAAGAAATTGACAATACATAAATTAGACTAAACAAATAGGAGGTCATAACCATACTAGTTTTGATATGTTAGATATTTGACATGAACATGATTCCGTTCGTTAATAAAACTGTTCATTAAAATGACAATTTGTTTGGAATAAAGAATGATATTTAATGAAGAAATATTCAAAGTGCAAACTTAAATCCAATATTAAAAATCAAGAAAAAAAAATGTATCAATATTTAATGAAATGAGTTCATAGAGTTAATGAAATATTTTTTGTTTCCTATGAAAAGTTTCATTGACGAAAATCGAAAAAGTTTATTGACTAAAATAATATCAATGTAACACATTTTACATTCAAAGAGATAAGTTTGCCATAAACATGTGCATTTCTGTCTTATATGTCCAAAAGGGTTGCCTTTTTCGCCGGAAATTCTTAATTCAGAAACACATTCATTTAGAATATTTTGTGTATTCTTTTTCTAAATTAATTTTTCTCATTAAAAAATATCAATCAATCAGAAAAATTCCTTCAAAAATAAATAATTTTTCCCGTGAAGTTTCTAATTTTCGAACGAGAAAAACATTCGTTGTGATAATCCTTAATTGTTTAATATATCGTTATTTTAAATATTTAAAGACAAGAGAGTACACTGTAAACTCAAACATTCACTGAAAGTGAAAATTAATCTCTTACATCTTAGAAAATTATTTTTAAACTTGTATTTAATCAGTTTTAGATACATACAAAAAAAGTGATGTACCTCAAGGTTCCATTCTGTCCTCATACTTTTTAATTTTAACAAGATTTAGACTCTAGACAATATTCGTTCTGTACCATTGTGAAACGGGCAAAAATGGCAATAATTTTGTAATATGACCAATTTGACATGATTCATTTGACATAAGACCAAATTGATTTTTTTAAGATAACAATTCGGACCGGGATGCCCAAGGTAGAAACTTTCATTCAAAGAATCTTTTGCAGTTCGAAACCTTCTTAATTTGTTAATTTAGTAATTTGCTTAGTTTTGTAATATCTTTGAGAGTGTCAAAAAAAAATAAATATGTAAGTCCTTCATCTAGTGAAACGGAGTCTAATCGCTTCACAACCAGGCGCTCCTTCTGCTCTAAACAGATACATACAGTGAAGTCAGAAAATAAAAACCGTAGCGCCTGGCGATACAACATAAAGATACCACTAACAACCCATGTGTTGTTGTCTGTTGTGTTGTTGTTTATATATGTACATAGATAGCAATCCCATAGATACTTTTGCTGGCTGATGCTCTTGCAGTTGTCCCCCTTTTGCTGGTATGTTCCATGTTCCTGCACTTTACATTGCAATTTTCCCGCTTTATTTTTGTATTTTGTTTTTTTTCGGAGAGATAATAAACGAATTCGTATAGAAGAAGACGTATTTTTTTTAAAGCGGTATTCCGTCGTATTCGTCGTCGTATGTTTGCTCAAGGGGCCCAAGCCACCACAACTGCAGGAGTTGTAGATGTTTGTCTGTTGATGATAATGATGATGATGATGATGGAACCAATGCAAAAAGGCAACAAAAGATCTAAAAGAAAAAAAAAGTTCAGTTCGAATGATAGACCAAGTGACAGACCGACCCGACCGACGCGACGGACGCGACGCTACGGACCGGCCGACCTGACTAACGATTAGACAAAGAGATCGACGGAACGGAAAAGGACGCCACACTGCGCTGCTGGTGCATCTTATAATTTATTAATTTTTTGTTTTCTGCATCCGCAGCGGAATGATGGCGGAATGGTTCCCTTTTTAAAACAAGAATTTGTTGTTTTATTTTTAATGATGTTTTCTATATGTATTTCCGTTTTTTGACCCGGAGTTTTTTGTTTTTTATAAATTCTCCCTATTGGAAAAAATTTCGAAGTATGTTTTTTGTTATTTTTTTTTGTTGGTTCGAACTTTAGAACGATTGTTGTGAAATGCAAGTAAGATGAAAAAAGAAAATGGGGAAAAATATCCTCCATCTTTATGTAAACTACATTGTCTGCTGAGCTTTAGAGTTTTATGTGGTGCCTAAGAAATCGAATCAATACAATTTTTAATATAAAAATTATAAAAGCTGACTTAAGCATTTTCTAAGGGATTAGTTTTGGTAAGAAAAGAACAATAACCAGACATTTACTATTCCTCGAATTATCTTTTTAGTTTTTATAAGGACATACCAAATTCTTACGTGTATTAATGTCAAATGTTGTCATAATCCAACAACAATCTTGAAAGACAGATGTCTTTCTATAATCTTATGAAACAAATGTCATTTGATACAGCTTTAAAAATAGATTTCATTAAATTATTACAGTGTAATATTAGTGTCTTTAAGTCTTAAAGTTATTATCAAGATACCTTATGAAATAGTAGATGTTACTGAAGTGAGCCTGAGAAAGGAAATTCAACCGAAATTAAGTGTGCGCTTTCAAACAAACGAATTACGTACATTCTCAGATATCACTGAATTTCAGTCTCAGGCAAAAAATATAACCCTAATACATTCTAAAAACTAAATTACAGTCAGAAAGAGTATACATCTTTTAATTGCAGTATGAGAGCAGATGTGGCTACAATCTGAAGTTTCAGTCTGAGTTTGAAGCTATAAACGAAGTACAGTCTTAGGCTAATAAATACAGTCTGATACCACGGTCTGAGATAGAGAGGGCACTGTAATGAAATATAAGCTGACAGCTGCCACATAAGTACAGTACAATATAGAAGAATTGCAGTTGAAGATATCAGATGTTTCAAAGCTTTCCAGGCATACCTAATTATAGTATCACTTAAACACCATTTAAATACAATCGGAAATACCAATTATTGCCAAATTACAGATTCAAAAATCAGCTGTCACTTCATCACTATCAAAATCAGTATTCATTCAAGAACGAAGTAGAATAGTTTCTGGCCTTAAGTAAGATACCTCAGGACTCCTAATCTTTGTCAAAACATCGACCACACTAAACTTTCTTCCTAACTCTCAGCAGAAGATATAAAACTTCATAATAATCCAAACAGACTCCCAAATGTCTGGGCCATCTTTGCCTTCCCTTAAACTGAAGTAAATTCAAAAAGTATAAACCACATTTTCTCCTAATCCTTATGCTGGATATTTTTGAAATAAATATACAAAGAGCAAACAAAAAAATCATCTTCCGTCTGCTATTTGCAATTACAATCTCTTATACGTTACATAATTTGTATAGCTGTACGAGTATCTGCTAAAATATTATTCACCCTTGGTATTTTCTATTTATGTATGTACGCGTATATGGAAGCTCGCAGAACACATCATCAAACATTTAGCAACCCCTAAAAGCATTTTCTAAATCGTTAATCATTCACTCCCCCTTAGCTAGACCAAAGCCTAAGCTATCCTATACCTAACCCTTTATAGTCTTTTAACTCTCATCCGCAAAAAGTATCCTTCGAGTGTCTAGACAGATCCGCATAACAACTTTTTCACAAAGTTATTCAGCAATTATTCGGAAGCATCCTGCATTACAAGTCAGCGGCGACGAAGGCGGCGGCGGCGGTGGTGGTGGTAGCAACCATCATCAGCGACTTTATATGTGAAGATAGAGGGTGAGAAAGAAAGACGTGGTTCCGGCGAGATTTATCACCACAAAATAACTTGAACAATTTCTTTCAAACTTATGCTAAAAAAAAAAACTTACGAAGAAAGTCTGTTGCAGGTTTCCTTTTTGGAATTTATTGTATTTTAAGTTTAATTAAGTCACTCCTAAATAAAATGTAGGCAGTTAAATTTTCCAAAGAGGGTGTGGCACTTCTCCTCTCGTTTGCTTATGGTTTGATGGTTGATAGTTTGATAAGAATCTCAACAAAACTAGAGCACTCTACAATATAACTTGGTTTTTCACCTTAACTGAAGATTGCGTGTATTTATTGCACCTCCCCTTGATGTTCCAATTTCAAATTTTATGATATGGATTTTCTACTCGCGTAAACTTGCCCTAGAGTATAAATCTTAAGCGTATCACGATCACGAGTAGTGTGAGGAAATTTATTGGTTTTGTAGTAAAATTGAAAATATTTAACAATTTTGAAAATTCGATCATAAAGCTTTTACATTCATTTACTAAAAAATGGTCACACTAATACAATACAACTCGAAAACTGAGCAAAATTTTAAAATTAATTTAAGAAACTTTCTGAATTCGAAAATATTATTTAAAATTATTAATTTAAGCTTAGTTTTTTCAGCTATTTGGAATTGTGAGGCCTTCTCAAATTGGGCTCATCTTAATTTTTGTATGGCAGGTTTTCGTTCTAGTTCTAGTAAGTTTCTCAGATATTTGGCCAAGAAAGCTTACAATACGATTAGGATGTTTCTTATTATAAAACTCGTATATCTAATAATTAAAAAAAAAAAAACTATAAAAGAAGTGGCCCCGAATGACAACCTTGAGGAACTCTCTGCATAAAAGTTATATTGAAATTTAGTTAATTGTTGATTAAACCTTCAATTTAGACAGAAAATCTTATTTCTAGTAAAAAGTTACTTAATAGAAATTCTAAAATTACGGCTAGTTTTTGAGTTGTTTCAGCAACAACTTTTAAAAAAGACCAGTGTGACCATTCTCTGAAGTAAAATTTGCTTTGCTGTTTTTTTTTTTTTATTTTTCGTGACTTCTTCATTCGAATTACATAATTTATCTTCCTTATCCTCTTCTGCAGGGTGAATTCTAAATTGTTTGCTTATCGCTTCAATTTTTATTCCTTTTATTGTTATTCCGCGGATACAAAAGCTCCCCGTGCCATCATCTACCTACCCGCGCTCTTATCTATTCCCCTATTCGTAGATACTTAGATATAAAACTGCAATCAACTCCGTGGTTCTTTTTAATGTGTGTGTTGGTGTATAGTTGAAGAAGTAGCTGTTGCTACATTATTTGTACGTTTTGCATTCATCACAGATACACACGTACACATTCACATTGACAGTTTTATAAGCTTGGGTGCAGTGCCCTTTAAAGCGCATACGTCTTCAATGATGTCGTCATGCATGCACTCTTCAATTTAATTCCATTAAATAAAAATAAAAATAAAAATAAAAAAAAACTTCCTTAAAACCTCCCTCCTTTTTTTAAATATGCAGTGCCTACTTATGTATGTGTGTGTGTGTGTGTGTATGCACGTGCAGTGAATGTAATCTGCAAGGAGGTGGAAAATATTCTTCCAAAAGGAAAATTTAATTTTCAATTAAATTACACAAAAAAGAAGAATTTTTATAATTTTTTTTTCGACATGAAAAGGTACCTAAAGATGGTAATGGTGGTATTTTGTTGTTGTTCTAAAATGAAAATTGTATGCATATTCAAGAAACACTGAAGCCATGAGGTTATAACGGATGAAAAGTTTCAACTTGCTGCAACTATGTTGGTACCTACTCGTATCTATTTTATATATTAATTTTTCCGTATAAAATAAAGAAAAAAAAATTTATAACGGAAAGAGGTTTTCAGCTTAAGACAAGTTAAATATTTTTAATTTTCTTTATTTTTTGAGTTCAAGTTTTAAAAGGGAAATGGTTGGGAAAAGTTGTGAGAGATATGAATTTTTCATAAGATTAAACTTAGCAGCAGATTTTTTATTGCAGAATTTAAAACACATAAAATTAAAACCACGAAAAGGTCGGGTGGACGTTATTTGCTACTTATGCTAGGATTTTAGTTTGGGCAAGGATTTTGGAGAACAAGATTGTAATTGTTTTCTACCTTAACGTACATTAACATTTTCAAATTTAAAGAAATAAATAATTCTAGTAATTCTTGTGAATTTGTAATTTTTTCATAAATTTGTCTCGTTAGTTTTCTGAAAATTAACCTCTGACAATGCTGATTTGAGGGTAGACTAGTATGCTTTATTAACCCTAAAAAAAGTAAAATTAATTCAAAATAAAGCAAATGAACAGCTTTATTACTTTTCTAAAACTTTAAAGTAGTAGTTCTTCTTCAAGTGTATTTTTTTTTTCTTGAAGATACTAATTTTTTAAACTTTTTTCCTTTAAATAGACGTACCTACTAACCTAAAAGTTAGTTTGTTATTTGAGGTATTTACATTAATTTTTTTTTTTAATTAGCTGACCAGTTCAAACTTTGCCTTGTGTTTTTGAATAGTTTAAAAAATATTTTAGGAAATGACGAAATAATATCTAAAATATGATAACGTGATCTAACTCTCATATTTTTTTAAAGTTCTGCCAATAAATGAAGCAATGAGGTGTCATAAAAAATATTGGTAAAAAACTTAGCAATAAAATATATTAAAAATATTTTGCACTATGATCAACTTTTACCATAGTTAAACCATATATTCTGAGTTGAAAACAAAAGTCCCCAAACTACAAATTTTGTTCAATTTGTCCTTGAAACTTTTTTTTTTTTAATCTTCGAAATCTTGAAGGCCCTAGCACTTCATTGTTTCATAACTCTCTTCATTTTTCAATTTTCAAAAAATTTTACTTTCAACATTTAAAATGATTATTATTTTTGATTGAAAAAGACATCACTTAAAGACTTAAAAAAATGTTAAAGCCTTATAATAACTGACTTAATTTGATCCTATCCAAATTTGTTCTGGAGTACCACAAGATAGCCCTTTTGGTCCACTGTTTTTTATTTGGACTAATAGTGCTGTTATTATAATCTTATAATGAATAATAATCTTAGGAATGCATTGTTTTTTAATTATTACTTATGTAAATCTCAAGAAATGTCATACAAGTTGAAGTTTATGCAGGAATGCCTCCTTCGCTATCCTTATACTTTGAACATTTTCAAGGAAAATTTAAATTTAAAGTTATAAGAAAAAAAAAAGAAGAACGATGAAAATCCCTAATTCATGTCTTCTAGTCACGTGCTACAAAATATTTTTATGTCATTACATCCTGTCATTTTATAAATCAATCATCTCGTCAATTTAATGGCATGTATGCCACTCATCACAAATTCTTACAAGTATATTTTATCCCGCTTAGTCTGCAGTACAAAATATTCAATTGAAATTTCTAACTTAATGAAAACCCAAGGATACAAATAATATTGACAACATAATTTGCGTGAGTCTAGAAAACAAAATCAATTAACTAAATGAATATTGTGAAAAGAAAAACGACGACCATCAGCTAATTAATCAAAAAAAAAAAAAAAAAAAAAAAAAATATGAAAATAAAAATAAAGAAAAAAACTGACCATCGAAGTAATATTAGAAGAGCACATGCAAAGAAGTCCAGACCCACCCTAGACAGACAGACCAAGGCTAGATATGTGGACCCGTAGAAGCTGATAATATTTTTCATGTCAATATTCTACTTGATCTCTTTTAGAAGTAATCATGTTCAAACATGCTTCATTTTGCAAATATATACACATATATTATATGTATATATGTATGTACATATGAAGCTACCGTCGCGTCAGGCGCGTGTAGTCCAAGAATCCGATGGACAAGGCGCTTTCGGTTTCGATATTTTTATGATTTTCAATTGAATTTCACGAGTTTGAAAGCATTATGAAGGTATAATTAATTAAAAATTCAGTTAATTAAATAAGATAAATAAATAAATAATAAAATAGCAATTAGTCAAAAAAAAAACAACTAATTACATATCTTTAACAAATTAAAAATTATTTTAAATAAAGTATAACATTACAAAAGAAAATTAAAAAATAAATAAAACTGAATACACAATTAAAAAATGCATACAAATTGAATACAAGAAAAAAAATAGACAAAAATTGAATTAAGTATATATTAAAATAAAATAAAGTTTAAATATTAAAATCAAATTATTCCCATAAACAAAGTTCAACAATAAAAAAATAATAAACAAAATAGACAATTAATAAATACTAATAAATTATATAATATTATATACAATACTTTAAAGAAGATGAAAATAAAAATACTTAAATATAAAACAATTATCTACAATATATTAAAGTGCAAAAAAAATCTTAAAATAAATAAAACAGAACACAACATTAAACAGAAAAATATAAAAACAAAAATACATAAACAATCAAAAATAAATATCACGTAAAATAAATTTAACAATGAGAAAAATGTAATGTTAAAATGAAATTAAAAAAACTTTAAAAAATAAATCATAAGACAAAAAAATGTGAAAGTAAATATAATACCAATTTATAAATAAATACACCAGAACTTAATGCTTAATGAAAAGAACTTAGAAAAATGTTATAAAATAAACTGAATAAGAAGTATAAAAATTAAGTTATATAAAGTAAACATAAATTGTAATAATAATAAAAACTTACAAAATAAGGAAAAGAAAAACCCGATAAAGAAATTATTAATTTAATTAAAAAAAAAATTCAATAGATTTTAATGTAAAATAAAATAAAATAAAAAATAAAACAAAATAAAATAAAATAAAAAATAAAATAAAAATAAAAATAAATTTAATTAAATAAGATTAAAATTATTTAAATTAAATTTAATAACATAAACATTATAACTTAAAAATACTGAGAGAAATTAAGTAAAAATTAAAAAAAAAATGTTTTAAATTCGAGAAAACAAATTTCTAAATACAGAACTATGAAAATCTATAAATAAATCAAAATATGTACATATAATGTACCTATTTGATATTAAAAAAATAGTTATCAAATTAAAAATATTAAAATGTAAATTAAAAAATGTTTATTGTTTTGCCACATAAAACCAATATTAGCTCACTTTTCTATTGGTGAAATTCACCTTTAACTCTATTGATATGATCTGGATGACGCAAACGATGTGGATTAAAATTTTCATTTTTTCCCTTGGTGCGAATTAATCAAGTTTATTTTTTATTTATGTTTTATTATCGAGATTGAGATAGTGTCGTCCTCGTTTTTATATCCAACAGTAATGGACTGATGGACGTGGACAGAAATTGGAGAACGATTTAATTTCAGGGACATCCATAATCAGCTTTTGGCGGCATGCATGCTCGACTAGACTATATAGAATATAGACTGTCCTGCATCAGAGGAACACACCACGAGTTCGAGTGTATATCTGGAGTGGCAATTTAGTTCTGTGTTAACAGGCACGCGTGGCTGGGATTTGTTTACATCATTGATTTAAGTTTAAGTCGGAGAAACTTGAAGCCTTGTTCCAGTTACTGTGGTGGATCAAATGCAGACACATGTGGCTCTTCAAAAAAAACAAAATAATAATAAAAAAAATTGCTACTGGGTGGGAATAAAATAAAAATAAAAAAAAATGTAATAAGAACGTCAACCCGAGTAACCTTCAGAGACGAAGCCACCTCGTAATGAATGACGGTTACGAAATTTTATTTAGGTGCACGTTTTTGCAAATAACATACTTAAGAAACATACATAAATAATTTGTATGAATGTATTTAATTTCTGGGAATACTGCTGCTACTTGTCTGGATTAATATTTCAACTCAGTCAGGCAGTCAACCTGCCTGTGGCAATTTATGCTACTCTAGAAGTTTTGTATAGAATTTTATAATTGAAAGTTTTTTGAATTTCATGACTAACAAATTTTGTATGTAACGAGTAAATTGAATTAATTTTTTTTTGTTTTTCTGCTCTCTTTTCAGGTAAGCAAATTTAATTTTATTAAATTTTCACATGATTATGAGATATGACAAAACTACAGGTAAAAACATAGGAAATAATATATTTTACGATTCTAGTTAAATTTTATATACAAAATATAAAATAAGGAAATATCTTAAGACTTACTTTCTAAGAAAAAAATGTTTGTAAGATCAAGAAATCTTAAAATTACATATGTGAAAATAAGAACTTCGAGGTTCTTGATATTCGTAGAAATATATCGTTTTAAGTTTTGATTAAAAGAAGAGGACCCAAGTGGGTTCCTTGAGAAACTCTTTATTTAAGTATAAATGATTAGGAAAGAAGCTTTTCTACTCAAGTACTATTAAAACTAACTTTGATGGTAGGATGAAGTTCAAGTATAATTGAGGGAAACGTGAGAGAAGTCAAAAGGTTTTATTGTCAAAAAAGAAAGATTTCTTGGAAGAGATGATTAAGTCCCTTGCCCTTGTCATAGGAACAATCTTCTTGAAAGATTGGAAAGGTGATGTGTTTTTTCTATGAAATTTAGTATTCCAGTTTTAACACACTGACATTTTATCAAAACGTTCCTATATTTTAATCCAATTTCCCTTAAAATCCTCGAATTTATAAATACATATAAATTTATTATTATTTTGTTTAACAGCGTCTTTTTTGAGATAAATACTGCACATTTTTAAAATTTCAATTAAAAAAATGAGCTTTAAAAAAAAACTTTAATACTAAGCATTTAATTGCTCATTCAAATCCAAAAAAAAAACAATTACGATTCGAAAGATACGAAAGACTTGACAATATCCATTTGCCACGAACCCATCATGTTCATGTTCAATGTTTATAAAATCTACAATTTTTTGCCATTTTTCAAAATAAACTTCCAGTCACATTCAGACATCCTGCCAGCCAGTCTGTCCTTGAATAACACATCCATTTTAACACCGCCACCTTGCCCCTGCCCCCCCTATCATATCTATTATCTTTATATTGTCCTTCTGTATTTGAATTTCTCTATAAAAAGTTAATTGTATGTAAAGTGACCACATACATTATAACTTGTATCTTTAGAATGACGACAGATAACTTTTGACTACTTGATGTCATCGCCCTTCTTGGTTTCTAAAACCCAAAAAATAAAAAGATAACAGTTGATAATGTTTTAGGACTAAATGGTCAGGCCAACATCATTAATGCCTGTGAGAGTATTTGTATTCCTTGCTGCCAAACACAAAAGAATGAATCCTTGTCAAGGCTGAAGAAATGGAATCGATTGACCTCAATTTTATCGTGTTTTTTGTACAAATATCGAATGGAACAAAATTCTTTGTCCTTTCTGAATATTATTTTACTAATTTATAAACAGGGTGGTTTTGATTTAATCTGTTAAAAAATAAAAATAATTCCTCTATTAAAAAAAAAAAATTAAATCAGAGACATAAATATGCACATACTCTGATGGGATTTAAAAACCCCACAAGTGGGATATTCATAAAAACGTATGTATTAAAAATAAGAAAGCACAATTGTATTAGTATTTGATCAATCATACAAAAATATGAGTCAACAAGTTTTTAAGACCAGTACAATTTTGATGGGGATATTCGCAAATAAATTGGCATTAATTTTTACATTATTTAAAATGATCCTTGAATTTATTGTTATAATCTTTCATAGACCTATTTTATATGAAAAATTAAATCAATAAAAATTATGAAATCATTCATCATTCATACATTTTTTGAAATGTAAGCAATCCGTATATGGGATATTCGAAAAGGTATCATCTAAAATTAACCCAAACATTTTCTAGTTTAATTATTTGAGTAGTTATATATATTTTCAAATAATGTTCGCAGTAATTGTTTTTAACACATTATACTTGTGGGATATTCAAAAAAAAAAAAAAATCCCATACATAATTTGAATAGTCACTAAAACATCATCAAATCATACTCTTTTTTGAGTATTGGAGTTGCCTTTTTGTAAGGACTCGTACTTTTTCTGTTTACTCAATAGGGATATTCGGAACAATAAACAATATAAGCTACTCCAAATAAGACATAACTTTAAGTTTTGGGATATTCAAATTTAAGGGTATTTATAAATCTTACCAAACAGTCAGTTGCTTTTGGGCATTTATCAATCATAAAATTTTATGAATTTCGTGCTTTTATTCTTTTTTTATATATGTACATATATAGATATAGTGATTTTATCCTTTATGGGATATTGGTGAAAACAGTAACAATTTCAACTCTGTATTTTTAATAATTTAGCAGACATACATACATTGATTTGAAAGAATTTTCAAGCATATACTTTTGTGGGATATTAGAATAAATTCATGGGATATTCAAATAAATTCATGGGATATTCGAGAAAAAATTTAAAAGACTGCTTTTATTTTATCTTTTATGGGATTTCATAAAAAGACAGTCAGACCTAACAGTTAATCCCCTCTTTGAGAAAGTGGCAATTTTGCTTATAATCGTCTGGACCTGTTGAAATGATATGTAACACCCTGTAGCTTACTCACCTTCAGATGTCCTTTATGATTATATCAATCATAAATCTTCAAATATATAGGTACCTTCAATTTGCAAAACAACAAAGTATTTGTTTAACCTTGATAACTTTTTTTTTAAATTAATATCAAAACGAATTTATTATACTTTTATATTTGACAAACATCGTAACTTGTCTTATCTATGGAAAATATCATTTTTATGTTGGTTCGTTGGTAACTAATATTACCTGATGTCTACATCAATTACTTATCCAAAAAGTTAACTATGGGTAGGGTTTGACATTTTATGTTCTTATAATGAAAGAAAAAAATATTTATAACATACATATACATACATATTTATATAAAAGAAACGCCCTTGAATGTTAATTGAACACGATTCCTTTTTAAAAATAGAAGAACAAACAACGCCTATTGTCATCATCGAGTTATATGAGTGGCGACATAAAGGGGAAACGAAGACGTCGTCGTCGTCGTCATTGTCGAAGTCGTTGTCTTCGTTCTCGTCGTCGATTGTCGCCAACTTTTTTAAGAAATTACAAGAAATATCGTGCTCCCTTGGATATTCAATCCCACCAAAAAGGATACAAATAATAATTGAAGATGAGACATTCTCTCTTCGATTCTCAAGGCTACATTTTAAGACTGACTGGCTAAGGAAATGAGCTCAGACAGAAGGTTACATGAAATAGTGTATTTGTGACCTTTGGATAGAAATTTTGCCGAAAGAAATCTGGAATTTGTATAGATTCTTTTAAAGGACTAAAAAAACGGAATTTCTTTTAAATTTTGACTTAAGATAATTTGGTTTTGAAAAACAATGAAAATTGTGTTGGTTTTTTTAATCAAAACTTAACCTTAGTAAGATTGGAATACAAATGGAAGAAATTTCCTAATTCTTCAATCTCGTAGGTGTGCCTAAGGCCTAGACGGTTCAGCCAAACAATTAAGGTAGGTACCTACAATGCATACCTGCCATACAAACAGTTTTAGAATTAAAGTGGGCATTTTTGCTTTTTTTTTTACACGGAGCCATTTTAATTAGAACAGATTTCTGTATTTTCAATCTAATAATTTGCACAAATTTGTTAATTTTGTTTAAAAATTTGAAAATGTTTTTTTTACAAAATAGATTCTGATCATCTCAAAATTTTAAGCTGTTGATAAAAAATAATTATAGTTTCCATTTCGGTATGAAAATATTTTAAAACAAAAGTAAAAAACAGTAAACACTGTGACTTTATCTATTTTAGTTGTGACATTTTTTTTGGGTTCAGGAAAAATTTTTGTGCGGTTGGTTTTAGTTTTTAAATTTGTACTTAAAAGTTTTAAAAATTGAAAAATATCTACCGAATATATTTTTAAAATATATTTTCAGATTCACTTTTTGAAAATTAAATTTTTGATCTTTCAAAAGATTTATTATAAGTCAAATTAAAGAATTAATCCAATTTTAAAATTTTGAAAGATGTCTAGAAGAGAAATCAGTAATCTTTTTTCAGCATTGAACTCTGTAATTTAAAAAAGTTTCTAAAATACATGTCGAAAACTTGAAAAAAAAAAGTTTTTAAACTTTAATAAACATTAAATATTATTGGAGTCTACTTGAGTTTTTGAAATATAAAATTTGAAAAATTGAATTGAATACTTTTCGTAATCCTACAAATATTATAAATGTAAAAGTTTGGATGTTTATTGCTATAAATGGCACCAGAACGGCTGAACGGATTTGGATGAAATTTGCACACAGAGAAAGATTATAGTATGGAATATTGACATTGGCTACTTTTAATATCACTAAAATGCATGGTTACCTTGTGATAGATTTCTTTTAAATTTTACAATCGCGCCAGAATAGCTGAAAGGATCGGGATGAAATTGTGCACAGAGGTACTTTTGACTCGTCAACTCGAAAACTACTGCTCAAAATAGCCAAGGAATGTAATTATGGAAATATCTTTACTCAAGTAGAAAATCATTTAATAAATAGGCATATCTTGAATTATTTCAGTAGTTCAATACCTCATGCTGGCAGTCTATCACTTCCAGTTTAAGTGCAGGACTTTTGGGATCGAGATTTTTTTGTCTACCAATGACTTAATTAGTCTTGATGTTAGATCTTGGGTTTAAGAAGATTAAGCAAGACACCAAGTTCAAAATTTCTAGTCACTGGCTTAGACCCCTAAGGAAAAATTCAAAAGTGCCATCTTAACTTTCTCAGTACTTCCTCAAAAAGATACCTGTTCTAAGAAAATCCTGCAATAGTTCTACTACGTATGTAGTATATGTCTGAAGAATTCAAAGAGATTGGCCTCATCGCAGGACCCATGTTGTTGAAGTTTCTATTTATTTAAAGTTAAAACCAAAACATCGAATTCGATACATTTTTTTTAACGAATCCATAACTTGACATTTTAGTGCTTTTACCCTCCCTATAGGTAGATATCAAACTTTAACTTGATATTGTTCTAAGTTAGAAACGTTACAGATCTATAAATTCCCATAAGTGAGCTTAACACAATAAATCCAATTTGATGTGATATAAAAGGTACATCATGTGATGAATAATAATACATAATTACAATAATAACACATCATAAAATTTTATCATAAATCATCGTTAGGTATACGAGATACAAAGTTTGTGCCAATAAATACCTACGAAATTTTATTAAATACATACATAAATAGTCTGTACTTGGTTTTATCCTGAAACCGAAATTTCTCTATCTTTATCCCGCTCCAAGTATTATTAGTATTTTATGTGAATCTATGTGCGTGCAAGTATAAAAGTACATACAAACACTTGACGCAACATCATGCTTCCCTATAAAACTTTATAGGCACTATACCTAATCAGACATAGGGTTAAGAACCCACATAGTCGTATCGGGGATGATCCCATTTGCAAAAACCCCCAAAACCAAATCCTCTACACATATTTCTCTCCCTTGTCGTGTCCAATGATGGTCATAGATTTTAATTTGATATACTTAACATTTAGGTCACAACACAAGCTGAAAATTAATATTTATCTATCTTCTTCAGAAAATTGTATCTTTTGTCTCTTGGAAATGTTATGATTTCTAGAGCAAGGAAATTTATGAAGACATTGCATGATTTCTGAATATAAACTCTTCTCATTTCATAATAATTATGTTTGTTTATTTGCTTAAGACTTGAGTTTAAGTTTTCTGAAATAATTTATAATTGGAAGCAGAGAAACATCATCATCATCATCATCGTTGTCATTTTTGTTTTGCTGGAGGTGTCTAATTACCTGATGCTCTGATAAATTTCTCCTATATTTTGTGTTATTAGATTAAATTCGTAATTTACCAAGGATTGATTTATTGTGATGAATTAAAGTGATTTTGCTTACAAAACACTAAATAATTTATAATTGAAGATAATAATTTTGAATGTATGTCTGTATATTTAAACTCACAGGAAATGAATTTTCACTTAAAAGAGACAGACTTAAAAAGATTGCAACTAATGGGAAGGCAAAACCGGAGTAAGAAGTTACTTGCATCTAATAAATTTAAATCCTACAGATTTTTTTTTTAACAATTTATGAAGTTTTTTCTTGAAATTTAATGCTCAGCACACACAATTTCGCATTCAATATAAAAATCATCTTTTTCTTGTGTGCACTCTGGCGTATACGTAATTTTTTTTCCATCATCTTTTTCTTTCGTTCATATTTCCTTTTTTTCATTCACAGTTGATTGAAACATCACTTAAAATCCAATAAACCGAATAAAATTTCATATAATCGTGACTTAAATAATAATTTTTTTTTTCAATAGAACCAATTGTTGAAAATGGTTCATCAAAATTCCAATAGAACGGAACCATCGAAATGGCTTTCATCTTTTTCGTTTTCTATTATTTTTTGTGTATATTTTTTTTTGTTGAATAAATTGATTCCTTGAATCAAGAAAATAGGAGGTACTCAAATATTTGTATCATCTGCTTTTTTTTTCATAGTCATTTTTATATTTACCTATGAGACAAATAAGGATAGAAATGAGGCAGAGAGTGATTAAATCTGTGGGAGAGGTAATTTTTATAGGTTTATGACAAGCATTGCTATATTCATTTACAGTAGCCTCATATGAACTTAAGTCAAAAAAATTTACATTTAAACCATTTGCTTTTCCTACTCATTTTTTAGGAGTCCCACATGCAAATGAATTTATCAAAAAAAAAAAAAAAATCCTTGCGTCTTTGATTCAATTATGATTCATACTGTTTGAAAAACGTCTAAAGATTTATGGTAAAATCACCTTCTATCAAAATCATAAAAGTTGTTTTTGAGATGATTTTTCTAACTGACTCCATTACTGTCACTATTAAATTAAGACAATATTCTCTAGACCTAAAACATAGAAACAAAACTTCGTCGCTCGTTTTAATTACGTTAAGTGTTATTTAAATCTCAAGATTGATTCTTCTGCATAGCCAAATTTTGTCCAATAGAACACATCCTTAAGAAGTAGTACTCATGCATAAATTCCATCAAACAAAATGGTCTCAAGACACAACACTTGAATCTCTAACCAATTCAATTACAGTCCCCATATCATTCCACCCAAATGAACTTAAGAACTTCAAGACATGCAAACAGAACAATACTTCTGTCAGTAAATAACACACTTGTATATGTAATTCGTCCTTAATGTATCCTGAGTATACTTAATTCATTATGGAACAGAAATAAAAACTAACCAAAGCTTACCCGCAAAATGTTTGATTCCATTCACAATCAAAAGAAAACTGCCATTTTAGGGGGTGGGAATAAAAGTAAAAATTAGAAAAATATGATGAAAGTACGTAACTAAATGGCGGAGTGGTTCTTGATCCTGGGATAGTTCTTAGAAGCTCATCCACTTTACACTTTTTTGTCAAGATTCTTTTAAATTCTACCCCACTGTCTATTGCATTTCACAACCACCGTAACACGAGAATTCCAAGGCTTATACTATAGCTGAGCCTTGGCTTATTTTTCGAATCCTTCCATCCAAATAATGTTGCCATGTGCAAGACTATCAATTTCCCTGAGGTCACATCCAAGGATAAACACAAAAGTAAGTAATTTAATATTCTTAGTGCGAATGTAAAGACCAAGATCGAGGGAGTATCCAGAGTATCTATACTTGTTACTACTGCATACAATAAAAATCTGGAGGAAGAAAATATTTTACTTTTATTGTGTATCTTCAATAAAGCTGAATAAAGAGTATAGATGGGTGTAGCTGTAGATAGATAGCATAGAAAATCGCACACGTTGATGCTTTAATTTTTCGCACGTGTAAAGTGTAGATAAAGAAATTGATATAGAGATGTATAACTGTATAATATACATGCCAACCTATGGAGAAATGACAGAAAAATGAATGATAACAGAAAGAAACAAGAAAAATAATTTAAAACGAGAAAGAAAGAGATAGGAATTCTTAAACTAGGACAATTGTTTGCCAAAAGCTTTTATGTCGTGTTGTGTGTATAATTCGCATCATCACACGAGGCAAACGTCTTTTTTTCTTTTTCTTTGTCTTCTTGTTCTTATTTTTTTTTTTCTTTTATCGATTTTCAGGATTCATTCGTAAGATAATTTATTCATTTTGTTCGAAATATTATTTGGTTTTTTTTTTACAAGGGCAATTTCCAAACCTTTCACTGGTACATTTTTATAGAAATAGAGTGAGACAGAAAGATGGATATGCTTTCAGAGAGAAAGAGATGATAGTAGAAAAATCTATTTTTGTACTGTTTATATCGCCTAAAGGAACATCAATCAGATTTCAGCACGAATTTTTGATCTAAAAATAAAATATAATGTTTTTCATCATCGAACGATGTCTGGATAAAACAAAAAGTCAGTGCGTGCGTCAAGAGGAAATGTGGAGGGTTAAGATTTAGAAGGAGATTGTCTGGATGGATGTAATAAATTTATTGTCATTTTCCATTGTCACAATAAAAGACATAACGAAAATTAATAATTTATTGGGGCAAACAAAATGGCTCGGAAATTATGATGGAATTATTTTGAAGGTCGCATTATGGAAAGAGAATTATTTCTTATTTGTTTTTGGAAACTACAATATCAAATGTGGAATGATTTTCCATCTTTCCTCTAATTTGGGTTTAAAAATTTTTAAACCTTTGAATATTTAAATCATTTTTGAAATATTAAATTGTGTCAGCCAACATTTTTTACTATCAACTTAAAAACAAGAACTCATTGTTAATTCCGTACTCGTGCATCGTGTGCTAATTTATAGACCATTAACAATACTTGGCTCGTATGGTAGTGAAATAGCTGCAGTTACTGAAGCAAAACGGAAACGGAAACAATTTATATTGTAAATATTTGCACACCTGTTGTGGGTATGCAGGTTTAGATTACTTTTAAAAAAAGTTTATGATCTACTGTGTATGGTTCCGTCAAACTAGAGTAGATTTTGTCTTCTATTTTTGATATCAAATCATTCAAGCATTCAGTTGATCTAAATTTGATGAAACCCAGAATCTTTGGTAACAATTTTTGCGTTTTGTAAAATTTACAAAACTGTATAAACAAGAGTCAAAGAGAAGTTTCCTTATTACAAAAACAATAAAAGTGTTATAATATATGTATATTTTATTTCTAAATGGCGCCCAACACTGACACTTTGATGAAAAACGTCACTTTTTTATACCTTCAAATTTCTTTACACTTTAACTGACCTATTTCTGACAGTTCTCTTATATGACAATTTTACTTCAACAGCTTTTGTCTTATTTTCAGTCTCTAACAGTATAGTTTTCTTTAAAACCTTTCCTAATATTTTCACCTTGAACATTATTTGCTGTTTTTGCAGTCTCTATGAAAGACAAAAAAAAAATGAAAACTATGCAAGAGCATACAAATACTACGAAAGCATCAAATGAATGAATGAAATCTTAACTGATTGCAATCAATTTATTACAATCTGTGGAATGTCAAATGGTAATTGAAAAAATTTTAAGTCCTACTTTTTAAGTGGATGCAATAATTTGCCATTTAGCGTCTAACTTAAAGTTTAAAAAATCGAACAAAGTTTGAACAATTTATCTAAAAGTTTCTACCAAAATATTTTTGTGAATTTTAAAATTTATAAAATTGGCTTGTAAAAGTAGTCACTACTGACAAAAAAATCTAAGTAAAGTATTTATTTGTTTAATCCAGAAATGTCAAATTAGAATTGACATTTGTTACCATTATGCTCAATGTCATTCAATTCGGTGCGTTGACATGATCGGTCTGCATTTTTCAAACACAAATAGGGGGCATATAAATAACAAATATTAAATCAAATCAAAACCACGAGGTGCTGCACTTCAACCGTCATCATTTATAACTTTTATAACACCTTAATGTGTTTCAACAAAATTGGTTCATTGGATATGATTATCACTTACCTATACATAAGTTATTATTGTGTGTTTATACCTACTTAAAAAAAAAAACTGCCTTGACATACAACTGATTCAAAAAAAAAAAAAAATTCAACCATAAGTTCATTTTTTATTAATTTATTTGTAATCTATTTTTATCAAAGTATCTATCTACCCATAGTATAGATAAAGTTCTAAAGTTCTAATATTTGTATTTTATTTGCTTTTAAAATTTTGTATTCGTTCCTATCTTCCCATTAATTTATTATTCATGTGCGTGATATCTGTCAGGTACCTATATACATATATGGATATCTCTGTATGTGTAGAAATGTCATGCTCAAGCTGACAGCGACCACGTTTTACAATTATTATTATTGATTTGTACTTATGTACATAGGTATTTGTTAATGGTTTTCAATTTGTTCGAACTGAAATTTAAACACTCCTAATAATATTTTGTCATAATATTTGGATAATAATACTGACTTAAAAGTTCTTAAATAAGTACATACCTATTAAACAATCAAAATTTCTATCTAAACGAATTAAATGAGCCGGTTTTTGTCGCTTAGAAATTAGAATTACTTTATTATTTTTTTTTCTTGCAAAAACCAATGTATCTTAAAATTAAACTGGAAAAACTCTTTTTAAATCGTCTACAATTTTTTTTCTTTTTCTTTTCATATAACGTAGGTTTTTAATAAAGAGAACCATATGATTGAGTTTATTGAATGTTTAAGGTAATAGAAGCGAAAAAAAGCTCTTTACCTCTCTCATAACAGGAGTATGGGAGAAATTAAAGTCGCTCTCTTGCTTTTTTCAAGTGTTTTTTCTGTTTATGAGAATGGAAATGTATATACAGATTTTTGATTTTTAAAGGATACAGTCTAGGAAGTAGGGAAACAAATGTTGACTTCAGTAAGCTCACGAAGGATACCGAATTTAAAAAGATGATTTTAAGTCGATTGAAGCACTGATAACAAGCTTTTAAATCTTAAAAAATTATATTTTTTTAAAACCCAATACTATGTATATTTTTACTTCACATATTTGTCTTCAAATCTTATTGCCTAGAGTCTAGACAAACAAAAAAGCAACTTTAACAGTCAAAATCATCAGAATAGGCTCTAGGTTTGCTCTCATGCAAATAGTTGGTGTGTGCCACAGGGCTTCGTATTAGGGTCGGATTCTGGAGACCAAAATGCTCTTTTTGAAAACCACCCAAAGAATGTTTTTATATCTTTTATTTGAAATAAAATGCTGGCTAAATTTTAAAAATTTGACATTTTGCAGAGGTCTTTTTGAACTTTTCGCACACCTAGGGACCCCCCTAGAAAAATTCCTCCTATATGTACTTTAAACATGACGAATTGAGACCGCAAGAACAAAAAAAAAACTTATCAACTTATTAACACACCCTATATAATCTAAAAGCAATGACCTCAACTAAACCACAAAAAATAAGAGTTCAATTTAAGAGAGAAAAGAGCTTTTTCACAGTTTATTCGACGACGACGAAGATAAAAAAAAATGAGCGAAAAACTAGTTTCTCCCCAACAACAAGCCCACAATAAGCAACCATTATTCCATCTCGTGCTCGTGCTCATAGCTCGTCTCTTCGTCAGCTTTAATTCGTCATCATTCATACAAAAAAGAGAACTAAGCGAAAAAAAAAGTTCATAAAAAAGCTCTTTTCATCTCTCATAAGCGACGACGACAACGAAATTGTCGGCGGACCAACAACGGAGCGACGCAACGACCAACGACACATTTCAAAAATACTCCTCGGCTAGTAACAACCGAAATTTTTTATCCCATCAGTCGCCATCAAATGATGAAACTGTCTTGTCGCGTTTATTCGCTGAATGTTGTACTTGATCAACGTCTTAGAATTGACACCTGTCGATATCTTATCGAGATTCTATCGCGCCGTCTAGCAGGGGAATAAATTCCCTCCATAAAATTAATTTTTCTTTTCAAAAAAAAAAGAAAAGAAAAAGTGTAAAGAATTTTTTTTTTAAAAATTCAAAAATTCGACAGCCAATAAATTCGAAGAAAGATACAACATTTTGAAATATTTTTATTTTTTAAACATAATCACCTGTTATAAATAAATTGTTCGTTGCTATCGGGAACAAAAAAGTGAAAGTTTAATTTTTTTTGTTCGTGTTGTGTCTTCGATATACGTGGCCTAAATAAAATCCAATTTAATTCCAATTGGTGAGATAAAAAAAAAATCAAAAGTATCTAGATACATCCAGTTTCTAGACGAAGAAGAAAGAATTATTTTTTTTTTCAGAATTCAAACACACCGCGCGACGCGGGGTTATTCAAATATTGAGCCTGTAAATTTATTTTAAACAATTTGATGTTTCATTCTGAAATTTGTAAAAAAAAATTAAACAATTACAATTTTCTATTTAATTTAACAAGTTTGTGTTGATTATTTCTGTGTTGGTACTTTATTTCGGGGGATATCGTTCCGCTTGGCATTTTGATCCAATAATTCGTTAAATTAAACAAAAAATAATAAATTTAACTTAATATTTTCTTACTGCTCGACTTCGCGGACAACAACGAAGACTTCTACCGAACGTGTGCTGCCTGTGCCGCTTTATTTTTATCTCTCAAGTTCAAGTAGATGACCTCGCTTTTGTTGGCGGTCTCGCTCGTCTTCTCATTTTATATTTTTGTATATGTAAATATCGCGCCGCCGCCGCTGCCGGTTACACTAGATAAAGTGTATTTTTCCATTTCAAATTAAATGCATTAAAATTATAAAAACAGTGGATATAGTTCCTAAATTTTAAATTAAAAAGCAGAAAGAAAATTTGACAACTTTTTATTACAAAACCACAAGTTCTGTGATAATACTAAAAAAAAAAAAATATAAAGTGTTTTTTTTACAAATCATTTTTATTTTTTGCACAAAAGAGAAAAACAATACAAAAAAAAAAAATTGTTAAAAATACAAAACAAAGAAATTTATATATTCTAGACATCAAGATACAAAATAAAAAATCGCCCACTCGAAATTTTCTTCCATAATAATTCTCGTTTTTTTAATTAAACAACAACAACTACAAAAATACAGAAAAACCGTATATAAATATTTTTTACATATATGTATTTGCTAAATACAATTTTTTAAAAAAGTGCTTTTTTGTGAAACCTATAATCGTACTACCTACCTACCTACTTCTTTGTTTGTTTTTTTTTTCAAAAATTTTCTTTAAA
This sequence comes from Scaeva pyrastri, assembly GCA_905146935.1. NCBI lineage: Eukaryota > Metazoa > Arthropoda > Insecta > Diptera > Syrphidae > Scaeva > Scaeva pyrastri. Next base: position 59,286,680 of record LR989927.1, read on the forward strand.
AAGAAATATTAAATGAACAAAAAATAAAATAAAATAAAATAAAATAAAATAAAATCACTCAGTGTACATTAGCATAATAGTAGGAGAGAACTAGTGAAGACTGACAACAACAAAAAAAAGTTAATCGAATATAAGAAGATACAAAAATATAAAATTATTACTTATTAAATAAAATAAAAATAAATCAGTGTGTGTGTTAATTTATTTGTTCTTCTTTGTATAGTAAAACAAAAAAAAAAATATATAAAAATATATATTTGAGTACAAAAAATAATTTAAAAAAAAAAAACATCAACAACTATTTTTGGATAATTTTTTTTCTTTGAATATAAGAATATTTAATAGTTATCCCAGACATTTTGAAGGAATATAAAAATTTTATATTTTTCGGTAAGTTTTTTTTGTTAACTTAAAATTTAAACAAAATACATTTGTTACTAATTTTACAAAGTCAGGAAAATTATTATTTTTTTAACTAATTTTATTTTTTTTTTAATTAAATTTATTTTTAAAATTGCACAAAAAATATCTATACAATTTATTTTAAAGTTAAATTATGTATTCATTTTAAAGAATAAATTAATATGTTTTGTTTTCATTTCTTTTTTAAGTAAATTTATCAATATTTTAATGTTTAAGTCCAGAAATTAGTCGAAACTAATAATAATTTAGTGTAAAAATAAAAGGTTAATAAAAAAAATCAAATCTGTCATTAATAAACATTCACCTTATAGCATATTTTATTTTATTAATTATGGTGGATAAAAATTTGATATTTTATAACCCAGAACAAAAAAAATTGACTAGTAGTGTCAGACTGTTGATACTTTCTTAAATAAAATAGAGTTTAAAAATTCCAAATTTCAGTATATAGCAAATATCAGTTGATAATAATTGATTTCCATGATTATATTTTATTTAATGAATCTTTTCTTTCATTTTAAACTTCAGTTATGGATTAATTTTTTTTTTTATAAAAAAGTTTGAATCTTTCTAATAATTTGGTTTGAATTAAACTTTTTGTAAACCATTTTATAAAGTAGTTTATGAAATGTCCTCGTCTTGATCTCGTCATCGTGTTTTTTTTTTCAGAATATATTAATTTCGAGTGTAAAGTTATTGTACTATAAATTTAATATTTTTTTTACACATGTAAGCAACAAATACAAAAACAATTGATTTTCTAAATCGTTAAATCTTACATGTTTCTTTTCAAATGTTATTCTGAAGTGACGATTTATTTTTCACAAGAAAATTCCCAATTTTTCAGATGGTTTCCACATTAAAATTTTGACAGTCAGTAGATGTGCTGACATTTTTTCAATCATTAAGTTAAGCTTGAAATATTTTCGTTGGTGGAATGAATCAATAAAATTTAACCAACATTTGTTAATCATCTTAAATTCTTTTTTTTTTAACCAAATTTTCATCAAAAGTTTATTCCAAAAATATTCCGGCAAATGCAACCATATGGAATTTTAAGTAACAAAACAAAAATAAATATATTTTCCTTTAATGTTGTGACTTCTATGTTTGTATTTTATTAATAATTCAAAATGCATTAAATAAAGAATCGTCATGAATTTTTATATTGTTATGTTCATGAAAAATGAAAAAAAAAAGACAATGAAAAAATCATCACCATCTGTCAACTCATTATTTATACAAAATGAAAACAGAATGCCATAAAATATTATTTCAAAATATGGATGTTTCATTGAGAACTATTTATTTTTTATCAGTTTGATATTGATTGAAATAATATTACACATTTTGAGTAAATATAATATCAAATAGAATTGGTTACTTTTATTGAGAAAAATCTTCTCCATTTTGAAAATTGAAAATTACAATTCTAAAGTTTAAGCAAAATTGTTCAAGTCGTTTTAGAAAAACTCATTTAGCTCATTTGATTCTCTCTAATATTCAAAACATTCTGATTGATGATTACATTTATATGTAAACAAAAACTCGAACAACAACTTATTATTAAGTCAAATTGCATTGTTTCACTGTTCATAATCCCATGTTACTGATGTGTAACAGTAATTATTTTGTTATTCCTGGGATTTTATTTAACTTATAATTGCCGTAATAATACTAGAATTTACTTAATCAAAACAAAAATATTAATATAATTACATGCTATAAGCAGCCATCACTGCTTATAAAGGGTGTCCCATTTTGAAGAACTAAAAGTGGAATGTTTGAAGTAAAGTTTTAACAACCCTAAATATTTTGACAGCTGTCAGCGTGTAGTCAGGAAAATAGAGCAATACTTTGGAAGTAAATATGCTTTTGTCATTGAACAATATTTCATAAATAATAAAAGTTCAGTGCCGAAACACTGGGTTAACCACTAGCACCCACTATTATCGTTTCAATATTGACATTTGAACGTCTTGTGACAATCAAAGTTTTCAACATTTACATTGGATTTAGTTTCTATGAATTCTTCACTTACTCTCTTTAGAAATGAAAAGCTCATGAATGTTTCAATATGATTTTATTATGTTTGACATGTTTTTAATCAATGGATTACTAATTTTAATTTTTTTGTTTAAGTTATTGAGAAATGTAAACTCTGCATTAATTTTGAAACACCCTCTATTAAATAAACAAAACAGCATTACGTATACATTATTTGCAAAATATAAAATTAAATATTGTGAATTTCTACTATACTGAGTAAAAATCTAGGAATTGCTGATTAATATATTATTATCTAAACGTCATAAGCTGAACAGCTCATTTTGTAGTCATCAAAGTTTCTAACATCAGCCTTAAAATACTGAAGTTCCTTTCAAAAAAAATCTTAATTAATTTTTTAATAAACTATTATCTTGACATTTATACCATTGCGTTTAAGTATAGTTTGTTGACGTTATAACCTTCCAAATTAAAAAAAAAGTAGAAATTAAACATTAAAGTTGTTCGGAAACACACGCAATCTAATCTTCAGAGATAACAACATTTAGTAGGGTTGGAGTGACTTATTTTTATTTATTTTTGGCGACAAAACTTCGTTGTAATATTTATATCGGATTGTATTAATATTATATTTAACATGCGACAAAAAATAATCAATTATATAAAAAACTAAAACAAAATATCTATCGTGTGTGGGTGATTTTTTTTTTCATCTTTAGTAAATATAAACAATGTTAAAAATAATGATCTAAGTGAAAATGATTCACTTTCGACAGTTGTGACAATGATGCCACGAGAAATATTTTCAAGTTTTGTTAAAATGTACATAAAACTTTCCAATTTATCAAAATCTATTCTGTCAGAAATTAAAAATGACAGTTAGAAAAAAAATGTGACAGATGAACGCGCAACGACATTAAATTTATAACAAATGTCACTGGCATTGAATGCGTTCATTTTTTGGCATTTGAAAAAAATTTAATGTCATTTAATATGAAATGTCAGATATATGGATTTCAAAGTTTCTCTTTCTTTGATATAACTTATTCTCTTTGTATCTAATGTCAAAGCATGAAATGACATTTAATGTCATTTACATTGTATTGTAATTTTTGAAGTGAAAACGTTTATAGGCACATTGGGCACTTTTTGGTAGAGGTAAAAGTAAATGGGGAAAAATCTCTTGATGGAAAATTGGTGAAAACATCAATGAATTCATCTAGTTCAGTCATTGAGCTAAAATATTGTGTGTAACACGTTAGTGCAAGTTTTGTGTAGGTAATGGGTACAATGTATAAGTGATATTAAATGGATAGGGAAAAGTTAAAAGAAATTTTATTTCTACGGGAATTTAATTATCCATCGAAAAATCGTCTGCTATCGTGAATCGGAATGAATTTCAATTAAATGCACTACTGACAACGAAAATATTCAGTTAAGTTAATAGTTTCTCACACAAATGGACTGAGAACAATTAAAGTATGTACATTATATACTAGTTTTCACTTCAGACAATTCTTTTCAAATAAAAAAAGTTTTTCCAATCGATAACTTTCACAATAAAGAAATTTTTATTTCAATATCCCTTCATTTAAAAAGTGTCACTTCAAACAACCAAAATATAATTTGACGTTTAAAACGTCACATTCACAAAAATCTGCAAACTGCCATATCACATTATTATTCACAATAACAATTTCATTGCGCATTCCACACATAAAATCAAAAGAATAAAATCTTTTCACCGGATGCCAGTAAAATATTTGTGACTGGAGTCAGTCACAGTCGCCTCACTCATATTTTTATTTATTCATTTTTTTTTCTTCTTTCATTAGCATAAGTAGATTTACAGCGATTATATGAATGGGCATTCAATTATCCAACCATAATATACTTACATATTATATGTACGAGTTCGAGCTCCTAATAAAGTCATGTGCGCCATATCAACAATTGAGTATGTGATGATGATAAGTGGATTTAATTCATTCAGCTTTTCTTTTTATATACGAGTACATCATAAAATGGTTATTTATCCAGCAGAGCACAGAAAACATGTTGATGATCGATTGAGGTTAATAACTTTAGTGGTTTTATGACGATATTGACGGCGGCGACGCGATGATGATAAAATAAATCTAAATCTAAAATGTAGTGAAATGTAATCATTGTTTTTTTTTTTTTATTTGTCACACAAGTAATCACTTTTCTTACGTCAATTACTGACCAAATGACGTCAAAGTTAAATAGTTTGTTATTCTGAATGACACAAACAGAACACAAAATAAAAACTCCATTGTGAATAGCATTTCACTGTGCATTGATCATGTTTCATTATCTACATTTACATACGAGCATATGTTCTACTGTGACTTTAAAAACTTGAATGAAAATTCGATTTGGTTTTTTGACAAAAGATCAATAATCTATCGGCTGGAAACAGTGATTTTTTTGATAATTCAAGGTTAGTAGGTTATTCAATTCAATTCATGTTAAGTTAGTGATCTTTCAAACGTGTCACATAATAGATGAATTTAAATTTAAATCACAATGGTGTTTTTTATTCAAATCAAATATTCATGAAATTAAATATATTCAAAGGAAAAATTTGATTTGAATGGAAATTGTTCGTTCTATTTTCATTTTGAACACGAGCTTTTAACATGTCAATGTTTCAATGCAAAAAAAGAGAAATATTTAAGAACATAGATTTAAAATCAATGGACAAATTTATTATTTAAGCCACGTATGGTAAATTTTCATGGTTTGCACGTAAATACATACATATTAATTCTACAAATGGTTTAAAACATTTCTGTCATCACATGTGAGATTTTTATAAAATTTATTTCAATGCAAAACTATTCACAGCTGTAAGTTTGAGTTGGTTATGTGAATATCAAAAAGCTTTTGGTCGGCTAATCTTATTTTCATTAACAATATTTTAATAGTTGTGCTTGGAAAATTTCCAAATATTAAAGAGAACAAATTTAAATGTGAAGTCACAAAGTACGATGAACTTAGGTAGGATCCAGGTTCACAAATTAAAATAGAAAGGAGTCATAAGTCCACAATTGTTGTTGTTTTTTTTTTTTTACATGGAAATAAAAGCAGAATAGCACTTGGTAAATTTTGAAAGTGTTTTTTAATTCTGATGTCTTCGATTATATCGCAGCAGAGTTCTGAAAATTGCATTCAAATTATGGAACTAAAAGATAAATTAAAAAAATGTCATGGGAGTAGGACTTAAGTCTTCTAAATCACAAGTATAATGTACTGATACTTCCACTACCTTTTTGTTCTTGATTCGAAAAATTGTAAGTATTTTGTAAGTATTTTAGTACAAATACAGGTTTTTTAATGCTTAAGCAGAATGCAAGTTCTTAAGCGGTATTCTAAAATACATAACTACATACATACATATGTACTTAAGTTCATAAATAAATAAGTACTTGAATTACTTGAAGCTCTGCTTGATTCTATCTAGTGTCACTTAAGAACGTAAGTACTCGATACTAAATTTTTGAAAGTACTGATACTTGGAAATTTCAAGATTTTGATAAAAGTTCTATGTATATCTAAATTTCTGTTCGTTTTTTAGTAATTATCTTCAACACTATTTTTATTCCAGTAATCATACAAAATTCTGAACACACCCTATTTCCAATTACATATAACTTTCAATCATTCATCTTGAGTTAATTCAAAAACGACAACAGTCATTCATCCAATTACTACCTAATTCAAATTAATTCAACCTTGGCCACTTGCTAACAAGAACCAAACCATAAACCAAAAACCAAAAATAATAAAAAAACCACTTCATTTTCAATTGAATTGAATAATCATCTAAAAATAGATGCCATTTATTGACCTATTTGTTCAACACCACATGACCTCATTTGACATTTAGATCAATTAATCGAAATTAACTTGTCCCAAATTGGAATGCCTGACGTTCTTTACAAATACACTTATACCACTACCACCACCACCATCACAATCATCTTCATAATCGACAGCCTTATTATCAGGGCATGTGAATCTCATAACCAAGGCGATAATTGCGATTGACTATAGACAGAGAATTATTTAAGTTTTCAGTTTTCAGTTTTGTTGTGTTTGTTTTTGTATTTTGAAATAGAGATATAAAGATATTTTGCTTTGAAATACCTAATTTTTGCGATGTTTCTTTTGGGAGCCAAAATGTATCTACGCGATACAATATCTAAACTCAAAATTGTCGGTCGAACGAAGCCAGAGTTGTCGTTGTCGGCGTGTGTCAGTTTCGAATGATGATGGCGGCGATAATTTTATTTTGGCAAACATTTTTGTGGAAAATGTTAATTGACATGAAACACAAAAAAAAAAAAAAAAAAACATTTTTGCAATTTGGAATTCGTCTTCGATGTTCTCTCTTCTTCGATTTTATTTAAAGATAAAGAAAAAAAATACAAATTTTTAAAAATAAATTCGAGCACAAGTGTCTTTCTGTTGGGATGTGATTTTTTGAAAACTTTGCAAAACATTTCAAAAGTTTACCATAGCTTAACTATTTCCAACTTTCGTTCAATTGAATACCAAATGTCAATGACAAAACCTTAATTGACAGTCATTTATTGTGCATTTTTTTTTCTTTATTATAAATAATAGTTATGCCAATACAGTACATCAGTAGAGACACAATAAATGTGCGGAGATGAAATTAACCTTAAAGCTGTAAAAGTGCAAGACCAATAAAAGTTTTCGATTAAATGAAATTCACAATAAATTTTCCATTTTAAATTGATTATTTCCATCGAATGAAAATTAATGGTTTGTATATGTTTTTAAGATGGTATGTATGACGAGGTTTGTTTATATAGAGTCTAGGTATTCTGGTTTGGCAGTGATCTTATGTTGTCAATAAAGAGAACAAACAGTATAAATAAATAAGCCAGACAACATTCCTGATCCGTGAGTCATTTTATGATTCGAGTTTCCAGTTTCGTTCAGATGACATTTTAATGTCTATTGATGCATCAATAAGATTCACTCCTTAATTATGGGTCTGGCCTTGAACGAACATTTTGACAGCTGCTCTAATAGATCTTAAGGGAATATCAGGATACCCTCCCTCATTCCAAAAAGCTTAAAAAATATTATTATTTAATTTATAATTTTTATTGAAGAAATGAGCGTTATATCGAAATAATAGAACATTTTGTGAAAACGAAATTTCGTATGGGATTCGTTTTAATTAATGAATAAGATTGGATTACAATGCTGACTCTTAAGTTAAATTTTCAAATTCGCCTTACGACGACGTTATGTATATATAAAAAATATTAAATTACCGATCGTTTTATCCAAATATATTTAATAATATTAATTCGATTTGTTAAAAATATTTTAAATTATTACAGACTTGATTTAGATATTTATTAGTTACTTTGAACTGAGAAAATGTTTCAACAATAAATACGCAGATAAAATGATTCAATCTTGATCAAATAATAGATGATTATGTGTGTAATGCGTACACATTTATTTTTGTTATTTTCTCATATACATACATATATTTTTTATTTATTTATTTCAATTTAAAAAATACTCATCACTGAGTCGTTTTGTTTTCAATTTAATGTTGTTGCCGATTGCAAACGCCATCAGACAATAAAAATTAACCACATGTTGATTTTTATTTTGCGCATTGCAAATGTGACGCACATTGAATAATATGTTTTTCATTTACCTTTAATTTTAATAAAAAATAAATTAATCACAATTTTCTTTTGTTGATGCACATAAAAGTTGTCTTCCCACTTCTTCCATGCATCGTTGAATTTAAATCGGAAAATAAAATCAATTTCATTGCGTTTTCTTACTTTTATAGGTTTTGAAATTATATTTGCAAAATTATTTAAGGAATAACAAATAAAATACAATAAATAAGTAATACAAATTACACATTTTAAGTATCTAGTTAAGTTTATTATACACTCTTACATAAAAGGAATATTTAATCTTTAAGATTTTCAAAATGTTATTATCTTTTAAAATGAAATTAACTTTATTAAATCATTTAAAGATTTTTAAACATTTGCGGAAGCTTAAATTTAATAAACAATATTAAATTTTGAACTTCTATTGCATCAGATAAGAAAAATAATAACTTTATTAAAATTTACAATATATAACAAATATAAATAAAAATTAATTTGTCATGAATTTGTTTTTATTATTATTTGTTGTTTTAGATAGTCAACATTTTTAAAATTTTAAAATTATTATATCTTGAATTTTAAGTGTAGTGTATTCTCCAGAAATTTTAGTTATTCGAATTTATTGTAAAAATATGAATTCTAATACGTATTTGAAATTTGTTCATATCGCTAAAATTTGGTAAAGAATGTATATATAAAAGAAATGTGTGTCTTCAATGGCTTGACTTATTTTGATTTGCATTTCGGTCAAAACAATATACTGAGTCTATTTTTGAATTCCACATTTTGTATTTTTTAGTTTTTGAAAATTTTATTACAACTTATAAAAGATTAAGGACCATACAACCTGGAACATTGTACCTTGACTTTTTATTATTTGATTGTTTATATTCATCCAACTTCTCTGTATAAATTTTTTAATTACCTAATTTTGTTTTCATTTATAAAAATTATATATGAAATTGCGAAAAAGTGAAAAATTTATATTTCACAGGAACTATTTTTATTCTCTAAAAGCATTTTTTAATGTACCCTTGTTTTTTTGTTCACCCCAAATGAAGAATTGAAGGAACCAATTTCAATTGTTTTTTTTTCTCACCCGGAAATCTTACACCCCGTTGCGTTTAGTTAAACCCAGTCTATATTATATTTTTTTCTTTTCTTAAAATATTCTACCGCCTACATAATTTAATGGCCTAGTTTAGTTGCCATCATTTAAAAACCATTGCAAAATAAATATATTAACGAGCTAAATATTAAACACAGGATAAGATTACTTTTTTTCTCAAAAAAGAAAAAAAAAAATCTTTATAGGTAAAATTATTGAGTACCAAGAAATCATTTGTTATTTTCTGACGGTTTTTTTTTTAAACATAAACAAAAATTATACATCTCTATATTTACAATAAAAATTAATTCATACATTTTTTTTAATTACTTGCAGCTTGTTAGACCTGTTCCCACATCTATGGAGTTTCATCTAGACAGTGCAGAATACTGCCAAGCTCAGCACAAATAAAAAGTAAGTACTTGCGCAAGACATATACTTTACTTATATCCACAATTAAACTGTCTATTATTAGACATTACTTTATTTTTATTTTATATCGTGAAAAAAAGAGAAAATATCGAGACATTTGTGTACTCTCACAGTGGTCACTTTAAACACAGTCGATAACAAGTATTTGCATGTAATCGATTTAGAAAAATTTGATCAATTATAATAGATAATAAAAATTAGCAAGCATTAAATTTCCTTAGTTCTGAATTTAAAAAAATACACACAAATATTTTGTTAATTCATAATGCAAAAAAATATTCAAATAAAAGTAATGTGATTTTTTTATTTTATGTTTATTAAATCAATGTTTGAGAATTTTCAGAAGTACGGCTTTAAAGAAGTTCTCACGGAATATAAATTGTCAGCTGTCAAATTCAGTTGAATAAGTGATACTAATTTTAAAAAAATGCAGTTGGTAACTTGATATCACTTTACATCGATCTTATGAACGAAATCTTAATTTAAAGTTCATACTTTTTCAAAAAAAAAAAAATAACATTGTTGACAACTTTCGTCGCTTATAAAGGAAAATCTTTTTTCTCTTTGGAAGAGATTCAGTTGAAAAAAATTAGCAAATTAAAAAAAAAATTAAATATTCTTTTTGAAAAACTGAGAACAATACAAAAAAGTTGGTGAAAGCAAATATCATTTTTTATCTCAAGATCAATCAAGCTGGAAAATAGTTTTTAGTTATAAGTTAATTTTTTTTTTAAATATTTTTATGGAAAAACACAAAAACTTATTTTTTCAATGTCATTGCTTTCCTGCAAAACATTCAAATTAAAAAACAATTTTTACGATTTTGAAATTCTGGTTTTTAGATTTTTCTTCATTTTTTTAAATAAATTAAAAGTTTATTTTTAAAATGTACAAGTTATTGCGAATTCCAGTGCTTATAAAATAAAATATAACTGAAGTAAATATTGTAGAACAAAAAATGATATTATTACTATCGAAATAATTTTATACTACAAAATATAAAAATACATTTTTGACAATTAGTAAGAGTAAAAAAAACAGTAAATTTTTAACAAAAAAATTAGTTTTTATAAAATTCGTTTGCAAATTTTTCGCAAAAAATTTTTATTTAGACAAACAATTTAGTATTCACATACGAGATTTCGACTATAACAGATTAACGATCTATAACAAAATTAAATTGTTTGGAAACCAACCAACAAAAGATCAAAAACTATTATTAGATTTGAAAAAAAAAGAAACCTTTGCAGTTTCTTTTTTTATTTTTTTGTTCTAATAGTTGTCGGTCACATAGTAAAGGTCAAAAAAGTTCGACACCTGTAACATAATTTATCACTCTTCATGTAAATGCAAGATTTTCTTAATAAAATCAAATTAATTTTGTAGTAATAATAAAATTTTAAAGAAAATTTCCATATGGAAGCTTAAACTGACTAGAAAATAATTTTTCTTGAAAAAATGCCAAGAAAATAAATTTTAAAATATTTTTAAAATGTTGCCAAAAATTAAAATCAATAAAAACAAAAGCATATTTTGTTTATATATATATTTTGTATATAGACATTGTCTAGAAGGTGGTTCATTTATAAAAATATGTCATATTTGTTGTCATATGGCGGGGGAGCACTTTTTTTCATTCAAAAATAGATACAATTTTTATAGGTATAAGAATTTTAGCAAACAAAATGAAGATCTGTTTATATGGTACATATTTCTGTTAGAAACCCCTTCGAAAAGTTATTTCGTTGCAAAGGTTTTTGTTTGACTATTTAAAAGAAATTTTAAATTAAAGAAAAAGCTTCCGGTTCGTTTTAATTCAACAAATACTTTGTGTTAATAAATACCTCTAAAATTTTCAGAATTGAAAAAAAATTTCATTCAATTTACCTACTTTCAATTTCATCTAAATTAAAGATTATTCAGGAAATTTCACAAAATTTTACCGTTGTAGAGGACGGTGCTGATGTCAGTACATATTATAGTAGAACCTAGAACTTTTTAGAAACAAAATTTACTGTCACAAACATACCATATTGATAAATCCCTAATTCAAAAGGAACACAAAATGTTACCGTTTTAAAAGGGTGGATCACCTTCTGAAGAAAATTAGACAAAAATTAGTGTTGCCATTCTAGGTTGCTAAAAACTATTTGTTTCACAAGGCAATCATGCTAACTGTATATTCGATGTAGAGATGCACAAACTTGGGATATTTGTTATTTTTTATCATTACCTACTGTTTTTTAATTACATAATTTATTTTCCTAGGAGAAAAAAAGTTCCATATTAGATCTTAATAATTTTTCTCATTGTTTCGTTTAAATCATAATTTGCTATTAAAAAAAAATGGAAAGTTAAAATATAAAAATCCGATTGGACGCGTTTTTGCGAAAAAATAAAAAAAATTAGCGGCCCGTTCTAGCTTCGCACGTGTTAGATAGATAATAATAGAAAAGCACATCATATTAATATTTGACTGTAGTCAAAAGTCTGTTTACTTATCCTCATTTCATCCAAATCCGGTTAGCCGTTCTGGTGCCATTTAGTAACAAACATTCACATTTATAAAATTTGTAGGATTATAACTCAAAATTTAAAATAAAAAAAAATTTTATATCGTTAAAGCAAAAAAATTTTTTTTTTTCTAAAAAATCGTTTTTGAAATAGAAACATTTAAAAAATGTATCTTCAGTTTTTATTTTTACGAAAGTTATTTAAAAAATGAAGATCAAAACCGATCGGTTCGATTTATGTAAGGTAACTGTCAAAAGTGACTTTGCTAAAAAATGTAAGAAGCGTTTTTCAACGAATATTACATTTGTTTTATTATAAACAAGTGTTGCAAGTCGCTTATAATAATGTAACGTATTGTTTACGTTTTTTTTTTATTCAAATAAATATTTTTGAAAATATAAAAATAAGTTTTTGTGGTTTTTCGATTTCAATATCTCATGTTAACCTTTTGCAAATTTTACCATGGCAACCATTACTTTGGCAGTTGTTATTAAAAATTCATCAATAAAATGACAACCTTAATTGACGATAAACTCGGGCATAATACTATTTGGCTATCGACCACTTACAATGACATTTTTTAAACTACTCAAATATTGTGTATTAAAAAATCAAAAATTATTACTCAAATTATTTTTCTCTCTTTTTCTATAAAAATAAATAATTGTATTCAAAATAAAAATAACATTTTTTAAATTTTCTTTTCAGGTGACTTAAAAAAAATCACCTCAAAAAACGGGGGAGTGCGAGAGTGGTGAAGTGAATAATTCAGCGCGTGCGCGATTCAGAGTAGATACATCAATAGAAATAATTATTTTTCAATCATTAGATCATAATTTTTCAACAACAAACAACAACAAAAAATCTCTCTATCAAGTAGTTAATTTTTAAACAAAAATAAAATTCAATAATTTTCCCATTAACATATATAATTATATTGCAAAAACAAAAACGCATATCAACGATCATAAAAATTAAAGTTAAATATTAAAAAATATAAAAACAACCGGGAAATATCGGTTGAAGCGTTTCAAATTTGAATTCAAAATCAGAGACCCGTTTTTTCTTTAGTTTTTTTCTTATTTCTTTTAATTTGAAAAATTAATCAAACATCACAGGGTTAAATTTCCTTTTTTTAAATACATAATTAAAAAAAATATTGAATATCTATCTGTGTCGGCTTAAAAAATTCTAATCAGTAATTACAAAAAGAAAAAAACAAAAAAATAATTAAAAAGTGCATAAGATACACTAACAGGAAATTTGAAAAATAAATGTATGTATATTAAAATTGTTATGGGTGATAAATAAAAACAATAATATTAAGATTTTTCTAGCAATTTATCAATTTCACTAAAAGCAAAAAATTGCAAAATAATTAATATTTTTGTTTTCTACTCTTTTGTACTTAACATCTTATCTTATTTTTTTTTTGTCTAAGTTAGAAGCCATTTTCAAGCAAGGCCTTCAGAAAAAAATATAAAACTTTCAAAAAACAGATAAATATAATAAAAGTATATATTTTTATCTCACATTCAAAAAAAAAAACAAAAACAGATACGTATATATTTTTACAAAAAGAAAAAAACAAAAACAAAAGAAAAATCAATTTATATTTTTAAAAAAAAAGATTATCTTTTCCACAAAAAACCGTCTCGTCTCGTCGAAACACAGAATAAACAAATTCTCCAAAAAATCAGTAATTTAACTGACGAAATTAAATTTTAAAGTAAAAAATAAGAGAAAACTCTAACTATTTTTGTTTTTGTAATTTATTATATATACATATATATTATAAAGTATAAATTATTAAGAGCATATAAATCTGAAGATAAACTAATTATTTAATATTTAAATTTAAATTTAAACTAAAAAATAAAATACAAGGACTGCAATAATTAACTTAATATTAAAAATAAAATTATAAAAAAAAAACAAGTCAAACTACGCACGCGTGAATCGAAAATAAAATAAATTACTTAACTAATTTATTTACTCAACAAAAAGAAAAATAACTCTATAAACAAAACTTCAAAAATAATCAAATTACATAATTATAAAAAAAAATCACACACAAAATCAAGAAGCCAATCAACGAAACAAAGTTTGTTTGAATCCACTCCACTCCTCTTTTTTCTATTCTGAACGCGAATTTTTTATTGATGAGCAACATGCGCCAAAAGGACATCCGACCAGCACCCGCTCTTATTGAGTTTAAGGGGATGAAATTTTTGATTACAGATCGCCCATCTGATCTGACCATAGCACATTATGTCTTGGTGAGTTTTGATAATTTTTTGAAATGAGAATATTCTAATAAACGTCTTTTTTGGATTTCAGGAATTAAAGAAAAATAATGTCAGCACTGTTGTGCGTGTATGCGAACCAAGTTATAAAACCGACGAACTTGAGTCTCAAGGCATTGTTGTTAAGGATTTGGCATTTGAAGACGGAACACCACCGCCACAAAATGTTGTTGATGAATGGTTCGAGATATTAAAGCAGAAGTAAGTTTAAGTCAGTGAGTGTAAGTTTGAAATGAAATAGGGTTTTGTCAGGACTTGGATGTGCAGATCTGTTTGACTGAATCCCCAGAATCTATAGAATCTCCATATAACGCTTAAGACAACTTTCTTCTTCGTCTTCAATTTGCAGTAACATAAGAACTTTTCTACATTTATTTTCACTGGAAATTCTTATTTTTTTCTCCTGGATATAAAAATGCGTATCCAGCATGGTGATTTGCTAAAGCCTTGAGAATTGTCTTCGTCCACAACACGAAAGTCAGCTTTATAACTTAACAAGATTCTTTCTATAGTGTAAGTTTGAAATGAAATAGGGTTTTGTCAGGACTTGGATATGCAGATCTGTTTGACTGAATCCCCAGAATCTATAGAATCTCCATATAACGCTTAAGACAACTTTCTTCTTCGTCTTCAATTTGCAGTAACATAAGAACTTTTCTACATTTATTTTCACTGGAAATTCTTATTTTTTTCTCCTGGACATAAAAATGCTTATCCAGCATGGTGATTTGCTAAAGGCTTGAGAATTGTCTTCGTCCACAACACGAAAGTCAGCCTTATAACTTAACACGATTCTTTCTAAAAAATACTCTATAAACTTCGCGAAAAGATTTATTCTTTTTATAGTAGATTTCCACAATTTGGAATTAAGTTCTGCCCAAATCTAACTGAACAGAAATATCAACACAGTTTGACATTCTCAACTGTTAAACCATAAAAAACACCCTTTATGAATTCAAATGCGTTTTTTTCCCCTACTTCGCATAAGACTTGCAATGGTCCTACGCGCGATCGTGTACGATTTCTATGAATGTATTTTGTATTGTGCAGATACTTTTCATAGTCAAGAATTTCTAGGTCGTCCTACTTGTCTGCTTTTCTGTACGAGCGAGTTTAATAATTCCATTGTTTGACCTGCAACGCCTTTTCAAAGCCTATGTCCAATCCAATGCCACTTTCGTTCTTGTACAAAAGAGTCAGGAACGACCTTTTCTTTTCTTGCATGAAGTTCGACATTGGAAATACGATTGTCCCCGAAAATCTTCCATAAGTTTAGAATGCATCTATTAAGCTTTTACTTTTCGAGTGCAGCATGGATTCAACATTAAAGCGGAACGGTAGTAACTTGGTCTTTAATCCAAATGAGTTGTTGCTCAATACAATGCTCAATACTTCCATTTAATTAGTCTCAATACATATTTAAGACATATTACTAAGTTTAACATCGCTCTGTTCTTAGGAAAATATTATCAAATGGCGTGTTTTAATGATAATCAAAAGCTAGCTCTGTAACAAACGTTCCAAAAACGCTTGTATTACATTGTACTGGTCGATTTGAAAAATGTATGAAAATGTAGATCGAGTTGGTTTAGAGAGTATTCCTCACTTAAAATTTTGAAAAAAGACGTTTTTTGTTTTTAGGTCTCCCGCCTAAAGTCATAGTTCATTTAGATTCGCTTATTTGACAGATCACAAACTAGTTGTCGGCAACTGGTTGCATAATCGTGGATCAATTTGGGAAGTAAAAATTCCTTTATTCAATAAAAAAGATTCTAGAAGATAAAAGTAAACTTAAAATTACAAAAAAAAAAAAAACACTAGGTAAAAAATACAGGAAGTTGCTCTCCTAGAGGTCGATTATTTGCAACTTACTTTGCTCGACGCCATATGGCATATTGCAATGACGTTTCCACAACGTGTAATGATTAAACAAACTAATAGAAATTATTTGTCTTCATATGAATTTGTCTTTCCCATTTTTGTGACAAACTTAGACTACTTTTATTCAAAAAATGTTTTTTCCTCTTATTTGCGAAACTTTTCACTTTGTAGTGCAGTCAAAGTACCTATCAAAATTTATTTTTTCTAGCACAACTCAACCTCTCCTACATTTAACAATCCGAAACTATATCTTCACTAAAATACTTTTACAGGTTACTAACTTATTTTTATTCAATAATTCCAAAAATTCTTTGCCTGGAGAGTATAAGAATAAGCTGTAGGAAATGTTTAAGTTAATTGAAATTCTTTTCGGAGTGTTTTTTTATTTGTAAACTTACAAAACAAAATAATATTTTATATCCCTTTTTACTCTCAGCTATCAACAAAATCCTGAAGCATGCGTTGCTGTCCACTGTGTAGCTGGCCTAGGTAGAGCACCGGTCTTAGTTGCATTGGCGTTGATCGAACTTGGTCTCAAGTACGAGGCAGCTGTTGAAATGATCAGAGAGTAAGTTCTAAATATATAAATATTCCTCAAAATATCATTTATTAATTTCCTTTCTTTTTTTTTCTTATAGTAAACGGCGAGGAGCTATTAACGCTAAGCAACTCTCCTATTTAGAACGATATAGGCCCAAATCAAGGCTTAAGCACAAAAATGGCCACAAAAATTCATGTAGCGTGCAATAGATATCAAAATAAAATTCCCACCAGATAAAAAGTGTTCATTTTAACCGATAAACAAACAAACAAACAAGAATTAATTATTTAAAAAAAAAAATCAAAAAAAAAAACAACAACATTAAATAACTTAATCAAGAAACTTTATCCAAAAACACTTAACAATTGAGAGCGAAAAGAGTTTGTTTTATTTTTGTTTGTTGAGAAATAATGTGGAATTAGAAAAAAGAACGAGAAATAACTTCGGTTGAAAAGTAGGAAAAAAAACATGAAAAATAGTTAAATATTTAATTGTAAAACCATTGATTGTATCAAAATGAAAAATGAAAACAAAATACTTGCAATTAATAACAACCACACAATTATTCCCACTATAATCCCAACTTTCCTGTATTTGTGCATCACTATTCAATTTTGTCTTTAAAAATTAATCCTCTCTCTCTATCCTCCACTCAAAACAATGATTTCTATGTTTTTTATTATATTTTTGCTTTTGATTAATATTTTCTTTTTTTCTTAAATCTTAAAATATGTATTGTAATTTATTCTTTTGTTTGAAATAAATAATTGTAATAATAATAAATCGTTGTACCCCCTTAATTAGAATACGAATTATTTAAAACAAAAGATAATCTAATTAAAAACAAAAAATTGTAACAAAAAATAAATCAAATCCTTCCACATGATAATTTCTGCGGATGAGATAAAATCTAAAGAAGAAAGCAACTAAAAAATTATATATATTTAATTATTTAATAAAAAAGAAGAAAACAAAATGAACAACCGAATGAATTAAATTAAATGTGAAGCTATAATAAAGAAATATAGTTAGCTATTAATTTTTCTAGGAAATCCAGAATGTAAAAAAAAACTAAAACTAATAAATGGAAACAAATCTAATGGACACACATTATTTAGCAGTTATGTATTAAAAATAAGCAATCCAATGTTAAAAAAAATATAATAAATGAACCACAAAAAGAAAATGAAAAAAAAAAAAAAACAATACACCACTCTCCACACTCGTAAATAATTAACATCTAATCAATTGCATATAATTAAATGAAACAAATAATAAAACGTAATATCACAATAGAACATCAAAGTAAAAACTAAATATTTATCTAGAATATTTGCTCCTTACTCCCCCCAGAAAAAGTAAAATAACAATAATGTTAGAACAAAACTAAAATTAAAGGAGAAAAATTCATTGGAAATTATAAATATACATACATGATTATAAACTAAACTCACTCACATAGAAATATAAATGTAAAAAAAAGAGAAAGGAAACGAAAGATTTTCAAAAGCAAAATTTATTAAAATAAAATAAAAATGAGGTCTAGACACATTCAATGAACAAAAAGAATAACAAGTGAAAATAATAAAACAATTATTAAATGAAAACAAAAATAAACTATACGGAAAAGAAACACTTTTTATATTATTATATATATTATACATTATTATTAATTAATTAAATAATTAAAAACAACAACAACAGAAACAAGGAAGAAAGAAAATTATAAAAAAATGATAATAAAGAAAAATCAAATAAAAAATTTAAAAAATACAATTTGTATGAGTTTTATTTCGGTAATAATTTATTATTATTTGTTTGATTAATTTTTGTAAAATGGGAAATTAAGGGAAATTATTTTTAATGGAATCTGAAAGTAGATACATTTTAAAGTAATAATACTTAGGCAATATTAAGTTCCGGATCTTAGATTCTGGATTTTGCAAAGTGCTAATGCTAAACAGACATGCAGCAGGATGACTATTTCGGTAGACTTATTTAGAGTGACATGAGAATATATAAATCTTATCTCAACATCTTTGATTGACGTAGGTAGATGAATGAATGAATGAAAGAATGTTGGGGTTTGTGCACTGCGACCTAAAAGATCTGTCTATTGTGCTCCCTTCTGACGCAGATACTCGCATATGTACAAACCTGGAATGGAATAAGCTTAGGTGATGAATGTATACCTTTACTATTTAATGTTAGTCAAGGTCAATTTTTAGTTACGAAACAGACAATATGGACAGGTTTAAATAAGCAACATAATTGGCGAGACAATTCGGATCAGATCTTTGCGATTTTCAACAAACATGTCGCGACGACATACCATAGGGGTAAGGAATACCTTTGAAAGTCCTTTGGAGAACAATTTTTGGTAGAGAACAGCAGCGTGACAGACTATGTTCCAATAAACTAGAGTAATATCATAAATAAGAAAACCATATCTTATATACAATAGGTATTAGGAACGCACTCGATTTATCGAGACTGTTATGATGATTGAAATTGTGACGATATCTGCTTCGAGGTAGATTGCATACAATACTTGTTTGCAGCGTCTCCAGAATCGTCCTTCCTCACATACGGGGCCAAAAATTCTCCTCAAGACTTTTCTTTCAAACACTCTTAAGAGGTCGGAGTGCCTTTTACAAAGCACCCATGTCTCGGATCGATATGTGAGTATTGGCAGGACTATGATAGTCCTGTACAGCAGCAATTTAGAAGATATGTTCTAAGTTCTAATGAATGTCTGATTTAATAGTGGGAAATTAAATACTAGCTTATGATCAAAACTAAAAATGTTTAATTTCATACCTACATCGTTTTAATTAAATTTTTAAATATTCCCTCCCAAAAACACAATAAAAAACCCTCAAAAAATTCTCTCTCTCTGTTCACCAGCCACAAGGCCACAACACAAGTCACAACACTAACACAACCCACTACTACTAGCTTCCATAAACACAAATTTTCTCCTCTAAAGTATTATACTAGAGAGAAAAAGAGATCAACCAATATCCATATAAACATTGAGAGGGAGTTCATTCATACAGACTGCAACAAATTGCAACTTCACCTCTTCACCTACGCTCTCAAAGTCATATAATATAACACATTCTCACAATCACAAGCACAACAGGTGGGATCTTTCTCCAATATTCTAGTTCAGTTTGTGAAGTGCGTTGCGTTTGTTTGTGTCGTTCTCGTTCGTCTCGTAAGTTTTGCTCCGCGATCGAATCGGAAGAAAAAGGAAAATTTATTAAAAATATATATTCAAATTGTACGAAAATTAAATTAAAATATTAATTAAATGTTGTAGAGTATGTTTGTTGGATAAAAAGTATAAAATTCGATTGTTTTAAAGTATTTTTTCGAGTATTTTTAAGAAGTAAAATTTAGTTTGAAGACAATTTTTTACCGGTGCATTTTCATGAGAGTGCAGTGTGTCGAGTATTGGTATTCTCCGCTTTTTGTGACGGGGAAACGGATGTGTAGTGCGAAAATATTAAATGAATGGTATTCAAAATTTGTGGCGGGAAAGTTTGAAAAGGAAAATTAAATTTTAAATTGTTCG
Source organism: Scaeva pyrastri (assembly GCA_905146935.1). Classification (NCBI taxonomy): domain Eukaryota; kingdom Metazoa; phylum Arthropoda; class Insecta; order Diptera; family Syrphidae; genus Scaeva; species Scaeva pyrastri. Next base: position 59,307,177 of record LR989927.1, read on the forward strand.
GGGTAAGTTGTTTTTGTTTTTTTTTTATGAAATATTTTATTTAATATATCATTTAAAACTAAAAGAATTTATAGGTATACCGGCCATAAGTTATGCTAGAAAAATATATATGAAACGATGTAACCTACCTATTATTTTGTTTTCACTTTTTGTCGTTTTAAGCCAAGCAGACCTTGGGTCTGATTCTTGGGTTAACTTTAACAAAAAATCATTATTCTAATATTTTAGCTCTGGAATTTCCGAGGTATTTTTTCAAATCTATAAAAATTGGCCTTAAGGCACTCCTGTGTTTTTTTGGCTAACTTTGCAAGAGCAAAGTCCTGTTGAAGGGTCCATCTATGTATTTGTTCAAATCTACATGTGTATATGTACATAAATCCCTTTAACACATTGAAAGGATTTTGGAATGTTACTCCTTTCCTTAGTTTGAGAATCTCCATCAAACAATTACTGATATTTGGTGGTAGCCATGTTGTTTTGGTTAACTAATGATGATGAGGCCAATACAAAACATTTTATTCGAAAAAATGATTATTTTATGGTAATTTTTCGCTGTAAAAGTCTTTTACTTCTTTCCTCAATAACAGAATATGTGTATGGCTGTTTTCAGAAGCGCCGGAATTCTGACGAATTCATAACTTTCATAAATGCAAATGATAAATGTCAGATTTTCATAAAACTTAAAAGCAAAGCGCAAATATGCAAATACCAAAACTCACGTGCCAAAATATTTTCTATGACTTAAGTATAATTTGCAATTGGTCGCATGTAAACAATGCAACCATGCATTAGCGAACACACTCATTCTGCAGAATGTGTGCAGTCCTGTTTAAGTACAATTTTCATGTAGTCACTGAATGTCCATTAAGGTCTGATAAAATTTAGAAATGGCCTTCAAAGAAAACTATTGCAGCTTACTTTTTTGATTTTTTTAATACATACCAAGAACTTAGAAATCTACTTTTGGATCGTTTTTTTTTTTTCGTTTTTTTCGAGCCATCCCCAACAAAAATTTTGCATACAAAGATTTACAGGATTTGCACGTTAAATCGTTTATCCATCAAATCAGGATTTTTTCTGCAGTCAAACAAATATGGCAGGGAAATCTGCCCGACACTGACTACGACGACGTCAGAAAAGACATTTATGAACACAAATTCTGCGTTATTCCGAACACTTCGACTTCGACTTTATGAACGCAGATCGAAGTTAGTTCGACGCTTATAAAAAACGCGATATTTTATGTCGAGGTGTAAATTTTATGTAGCGTCAATAGACGTCAATGAGTGGATGCACCCTCGTCAACATAGAGAGGAATTTAGTGAATATAATGCATTAAAAATGTTCTGGACATTATCTTTCTCTTTCGATCAATAAAGGGTTTTAGACGTGACTTTTTCAAGAAGAAATATACTCGTAATTTAATATTTTTGTCTAGAATTTAGCCTTATTATAAAGATAAGGGTTTGCCATTATGTCTTAAATTATGCAAGAATAAATTGTTGCCGAGGGGCCCAATTTTTGATTACTTTTTGCAGCAATTGGGCCCGTAATTCAGCAATTACTCCCAGAATATTTTCTTCCAAGGCGTCAATCGTCTCGGGCTCATCTGCGTAGACAAGCGACTTCAGATAATCTCTTAAAAAATAGTCAATAGCGCACCAATCAGTGTGTTTTTGAGGATGGATGTAACCGCGGCGGCGTCTCAACAATGGCTTATGGATTATGATCACTCCAAACACGAAAATTTTACTTATTAACATATCCTTTTAACCAAAAATTAGCTCCATCGCTGAACAAAATTTTCTTTCGAAAATCGGGATCGGAATGTATAAATGTTATCTTTGAAATCTATGCTCTCTTAAATTTAAATCTAGCTTGTAAGAATTATTTTGTACAATCACTTCAAATCTAGCGTCCGATCAATAAAGACCTATGTACATACACTGCCAATCACTAGGATGAGGCCACATATTTTTCAACCGATTTTCGGTCCGATACCAGTTGGAATTTGTTTAACCCGGAAAATTTTACTACATGAGAGTAGGTACATATTTTCTTAAAACAAAGTGATACAATTATAGGGTTAATTAGAAAAGACCGTTGGAATTTCCCTACATTAATGAATGAGCTACCTAAAAAGGATATAAAAAAGTGCGTCACTAGGATGAGGCCATTGCGAATATTTCGTTGTAGAAGTTCACATCAGCATTTTTTTTTCAAAATTTTGGTTGCAATATTTAAGAACATTTTACAAATGACTCTTTTTATTAAGTTTCAATTACAAATGGGTTCCGGAAAGACGTTGACAGTGGCAGAAAGAGGACAAATCGATGCTTTCAAGGAAATGGGACTCTCAAGCCGAGAAATAGCAAGGAAGCTGAACAGAAGTAAGACAGTTGTAAACAACTATCTTGCTGATCCTCAAAACTATAGAAAAAACCAAAAAGGACGCACAGCCCAAGCAACAACATCCCGAGAAAAGCGGTTAATTTTACGTATTGCTTCAAATTCTACTCAATCAGCTACTAAAATAAGGTCCAAAAGCGGAGTATCAGCCAGTATTTCGACAGTCCGAAGGATAATAAGAAAAGATGGTACTATCCAGAGAAGAAAACTCAAAAAGAAACCTGTTATAAAGCAAGTACACAAGGAGCTGCGAATGAACTTTGCAACAGAACATGTCTCTTGGAGCAGTCAATGGAAACGCGTCGTCTTTTCGGATGAAAAAAAGTTTAACCTTGACGGCCCCGATGGTTACAACTTTTATTTCCATGATTTAAGAAAAGAGGAACTAATTTTGGGAAGACATCACAGCCGTACATCAGGTGTTATGGTGTGGGGAGCTATCACCTACTATGGCAAAATCGAGTTGGAGTTTCTTTCTACAACAATGAACGGAAACAGCTACAAATGCTTGTTGGAACGGTCATTTCCGAAGATGAAAAATATTTTTGGACCTCTGCCTTGGATTTTCCAACAAGACAATGCCCCCATCCACACTTCCAGGGTTGTCAAAAGCTGGATTTTATCAGAAAACGTAGAGCTTTTGCCATGGCCACCCTATTCACCGGACTTGAACATAATCGAAAACGTATGGGCATGGCTATCTCGAAAAGTTTATGAAGGCGGTAGACAATTTGAAGTCAAGGACTCCTTAATTGAAGCTATCCGTGATGCCTGGGACGAGATTTCACTTGACTATTTAAAAAAACTTTATGATTCCATTCCCAACCGTCTAATAGAGGTCATATCGAAAAATGGGGGGCATACTCATTAGTAATTGAGAAAAACTTGATAAATAAATGTTTGAAAACCAAAAACTGTAAACATTTCTTTCATTTTTTTGATATTTTATAAGATTTTTCATGTGGCCTCATCCAAGTGACGCACTTTTTCATACTGTTTTTAAGTAGCTCTTTAATTAATGTAGGGAAATTCCAACGGTCTTTTCTATCTAACCCCTTAATTTTATTACTTTTTTTAAAGAAAATGTATACCTACTCAAATGTAGTAAATTTTTATGGGTACGAAATTTCCAGCAGGTATAAAGAACGAAAATCGATTAAAAAATATGTGGCCTCATCCTAGTGATTGGCAGTGTATTTTTGCCTATGGAATATAACTCCCGCAAACCAAAATCCTTCAGCAAAATCTTCGATAAAGGAGATGGTCACAGCTCCAATTGTTGCCCGTGATGGCGGATGGACTCATTCGGGTCTTCTTCGATACTCTGCTACACACACAGCAACAATAGCGTCTTCGGTGCGCACTATGCCGCGTTTCTGAGCATGCGTAGTATCCATTTGAGTAAAAGTGGTGCCAAACCGATACACGTTTGATCGACTTACTGACTCTACTACTCCTGGGGCGATTATTTCACCGCGATGCACCGCGTTACGTTGCGCAAACCGAACCACTATTTTGATAATAAATTGGCATATTGTGAAATGGCAAACTAAAGTCAAGTGACAGCTGTCAAAAAGACCAACTCAAACAAATTATTGCCAGATTGAAAACTATACGTCTAAAAAAACACCCTTTATGTATACAGTCTTGGTTTTCTTTTAACTACCTTCTTTCTCTAATAAAAAAAAAGAAATTTAAGATTAATATTTTTCTCTACTTCTAGGTGAGTTTTTTGATGATCATTTATTAAAATAAATATTTTGTTCTAACACAATTGGGTGAGTACTTTATTTAAAAATTGATAACCTGGAATAAGATTAATATTTTTTATAAAATAAGAACTAATTCGGTATTTCCTCTCTTTTAATGATATATTTTTTTAAACAAACACAATTTATTTTTTTTTACTAAAGACTAAATATGGTGAATACTATGACTAGGGCATAGATTATTCTACAGAGCGATAATTTTTCCATGAAAAAATAACGAATCCTACTTTACCAGTTGCCTGTAAAATTGGTCCATACTTAGTGTTTGGTAAGAGACTGATTTTGAATTTATTCCCATTGACAAAATGTCAAAGAAAAGTTTCTATCAAAGAATTATTCAAAAAAAGAAAGTCTCCACTCTTTAACGCAAAGATTATTCTTCTAAGTTTCAAATCTGCTATACTGTTTTCTTACCTCTGCTGTTTCCTTGAGAATAGATCTTGTAGTTTTGTAAACCACTGTAAAAATTAATTTTTGAATGATTCTATGATACCATTGTTATTTTGGAGACCATTCAAAAACACGAAAATAACGTTCGGATGAAATTCCTACACTATGTTATCGACAAAAACGCGTAAGCTCCATCTGTTGTCTTATTCAGTAGCTCAGTTAACAGAATTTTTCAAGCGGTTTTGAATGCACTATAAATTCAACATAATTTCGGAATTCGGTTTATAGGTACGTGAGTTTGCTATAACAAGGGAAATTTTATTCAATATGGGGTTCATGTCCTTACTGAAGAAAAGAATATTGGAGAATTATAAAAAGAGCACATTTGACTCTGGAGGAAATTACATGAAACTGTTTTTTGTGTTTTCCTGTTTTAATTTTGTGTTTATTGCTTATTATTTTGTTTTACTGCCGCCTTAGTTGGCCTTAGCTATTTAACAAGAAGGATGACTTATTAACTTCCCATAGGGAGTTATTGTAATCAGTCCGATTTGTCAAATTGAAAATTTTGACAAATATGAACGTTTCAAGGTTCCTAGAATCTAGATCCGTCATTTGTAGAGAGATGTCTGTGTGTGCGTGTGTACGTACGTTCGTACGTTCAAGATACCCTTTTTCGTCCACGGTATCTCAAGAACGAGTAAAGATATCGACTCCAATTAAATTTTGTTCGACAGGTTATAACTTCGAAAGATGCAGAAAGGACTTTTATAAAAATTGATCAAGCGGTTTTTTCATTATAGCAGTTTTAAAAAAAAAGAAAATTTTGGTTGGAAGCAAATATCTCAGGAATAAATAGTGCCATTGACTTCAAATAAATTATATTGTATACATTGTAATGTGATACAGATTTGATATAAATTTTGAAAATTTTCAACTTACCGTTATTTTTAAAAAATTGAAAAACTAAAAAAAAATTTTGTTGGCGCGAAAATATACAATGAAGGAAAAATGATACTCTCTTCAAAACTATTTTCTATTATCTGAAATGGTGTTCTTTACATCTGGTGAAAGTTTGAAAAATATTCAATTGACAGTTTTTTTTACAAAATTAAAAAAGTACACAAAATTCTTCCAAATGGTGGTAAAAAGTGTTTTTTGACTTGAATATCTCGAGAATGACCACCGATATTGACTTCAAACTTATTTATGTTTATACAAAATACAATTATTAATATATGCTACAATTTTGACAATTATCGAATTGACAGTCTTTTTACAAAAAATAAAAAACTTAATCAAAAATTGACCAAAAAATGTCAAAAGTAGCTTTCTTGACTTGAATATGTCCAAAATGGTCAATCATTTTAACTTCGAATCTATATTTCATTTTTTGCGTAATAGAATTTTGAACATATGGTACTTTTTTGACACATATCGAATTGGCAGTTTTTTTTTACGAAAAATAAAAAACCAAAACTGAAATTTACAGAAAAGTGTCAAAAATTGTTTTTCTGCTTAAATATCATCCCAACAAGCAATGCTATTGACTTCAAATGTATTTTATTTTTAACATAATGCATTTGTCAATACCGAAAAAAATGAAAAAATATTGACGAATATCAAATTGACATTTTTTTTTTAAATACAAAACTACAAAAAGTTAAGAAAAATTAGTAAATATTGTTTTTCCGCTTAAACATTTCTAACAATTTTTTTGTTAGTAAAATTGTTAACAATCAGCATCAAAAGTATGTAAATCGATTAATATCACCAACGCCAAGTTTTCAAATTATGCATAATGGGAACCTCTTTTTTAATTTAATATTGTAAAGGATTTGGAAATGAATATCGAATCTTATATCTTACACTCGTAGGCATGTATGTATATGTGCTTGGACTTGGAAGTCTTCATCTTCATTTGTCCAGAACTAACATTATAAGGCCTTGAACACGGAATCACACATTTTAATTATTTTATTTATCCCTCGATATACAAAAACAATCCAAGCATTATGACTGCCTTCCTAATCGAATTGACTAACTATTGGAGTATACCCGACCGATACTACCAATCGTCGACTTCCAACCTAATTTCTAAATGATTTTCCAGTTGACTGGGTTGTCGTCTCTGCGAATTTTTTTTTGTCGTAATAATCCTGCTAACATGTGCCATATAAGAATTATCATATCAGCAAAGCAACTAGAGATAGTCTGCCTCAAACCAGGCAGGATACCAACTTCAACTACGAGTATACTCCTCTATTCTATACTCGCTGTATTCCATTTTCCTTGTTGTTGTCCTAACGAGGAGGAGGATAGAGGGGGTAGTGTAGAATCAGGGAGGTGGGTTTTTGTTGTCCTGGAAGATGAGCAGCCAATTTAGCCGCCGCCGGCAGCATTCAAATTTCTAAAGCGAAAGTGGTGTGTAATCATTTTATTGGGACACAAAGTTTTGTCATTTTGCTTGTTGTTGTCGTGTGCATGTATCTGTTAGATACTCGTATCTGTTAGATGCTTGTATTTGTAGTTGTAGTTGAAATGTCTTTCTTTCTTGATTGTCTGGCAATGGCAGTTTGTCCGGTTCAGTTCGGTGCAGTTTGGTGGGGTTGGGGTGGGATGGTGGCAGTCCAGCTCTCTCATCAAATAACCGTCTCTAAAGAGGATTTGTATTCTCGGGCAGATTGGCTACTATATCCTGTGCATCCTGGGAAGGATAACTTGGGATTGTGTTGGAGGAACAGGGATAACTACATTTTTATACATACCCTAGGTATATGTGTACATATATGAAATCGATTCATCGCCTAGTTACCGCGCTATCGCTATTTCTTGTTGATTTGGTTGATGGATGCTTTAGGTCGTTGCTTTTTGCGTTCGTTTGGTCGTTGGCTTTGGTCAAAATTGGTTTGTTGTTTACTGTTGGGTTTTTGATGTTTTTCTGGACAAGTTTACAAGAGAAAGACTCGGAAATTCTAGCATCTACATGATTGCTATACAAGTACAAGATTGGTTGATACCTACTCTTTCAATTAGAGCTAACTAGATTTGGTTTTTTTTTTTTTGCTTGCTCATTAGGTAGGTACTTGCACTCTACGTATGAGTCTCATCGATACCTATTCTCTTTGTGATTATTTAATTGTTGTTTAATGGGAAATGACTGGACAAATATCTACTGTGTTTGTTGATAAATAATGGGGAAACGTTTGGTCTATGAATTGGAAACCAACAATATAATCAAGTCCTCAAAAACTGTCAGAAAGATGATCTTAATAAGCACAGTCTCAATTTTATAACTTTTCCCAAACTGCAAATTGTGACAGGAAGATTTTCTGGCTGATTATACATATAGCTATGTCAAACTCTTTAATTGAAGACATTGCACGGTTTGAGTCGAGTAGACAAATCCATCTGGAGTTCCTCAAGGTAAACACCTTGGCCCTATATTGTTTCTCATCACAGTAATTAAAGTTTTTGATAGCATAAAATGACATAATGTCTGTTCTGTTCGTGATCTTTTGCAACTTGCAATAAATTGGAGTTTAGAAAACTTTCGTACTCTCGTAAGTTTCTTAGTGAAAAGGGGGTTTGGACTGTAACAATTAAGGAGCAAATCAATTGAATTGAAGGACCAAGTCTTCCTCCATAATTTTTATGTTTAAAATGGCAAGCTCTAATTTTTTCTGAATTCAATTCAAAACTTAGTCCCAAGCCACCAACAAAATAATTTCCTTATTTAAATTATGAACTTATCACTTTATACATAATTTAAAACAAAATTTTGTGTTTATCTCTTTATTAACTAAATTTTTACTTAAATAAATTGGCTTTAGTTTTGTGTTTCACCATCCAGATTAAAAGCAAAACGAAACCAAAAAAAAAAAAAACAATAAAATTCCATTCGATATGCAATGCATATCATATTTAATGACAAATAAACATTTTGAATATCTCAATTTTACCTCGACTTTTTTTTTTGTTTTTCTATATAAATTTTGTATAAATGATTAAAATCACATCCCAACATTATTATTATTATTATTATCAAACATAGAGAGAGAGTGTAAAGCAATGTAATCCAATGTAGTTTGAAATTATTAATGAAATAAATAAATAATTATTCAAATATGAATTGTGAATTATTTGATGAAAATTTAAGGCAGAGAGCCACCCGACCTACCGACTCCTTGCATTACCACGCCGCGCCGCCGAATAAACAACACCAAATGTCATCGTGGGTAAACCATTATTTTATTGTTTCAAGTTAAGCCAAGCACAAACACTAGGTATACAGCGTTGCCAACTTGAAAAAAAAAAAAAACGAATTAATATTTAATCAAAATCGTTTGAATCATTTTTGAGAATTTCGTTATTGAAGCTTTAATGTTTTTTTTTAAATTGATTTTTTTCTCTAAAGAATTACATTAATATTGTTTTTCCTAAAATTAATTAAATTAGTGTTCAGACTTAGGGGATGTGACTAAAAACACACTAAAAACAACGTCTTCGTTCTCGGTCGACTTCATTTTTTTTTGTATAAAAAATCATATAACTTTGATAAAAATAGATTCAGGTGATCATGTAACTTAAGATCGCACAGTTGGTGTTAGATCTAATGTTACTGAGAGAGAAAGTTTATTTTGAGTCAGAAAGAAGAATACTTAATCTCTTGCACTAAATTTGATCTTAAATCAGTCCAGGCGTTTTATGTTAAGCACAAAGAATATTATGGAATATGGATGCATAGGCTATGGATGTGATGGAAATTCCATTTTTAAACTATACTAACTATAGGAAATTTAAAAAAGTATGTATTTCATGGTCTTAAACCCTTTCTCAAATAAGAGAGCATTAAAGCCACAAAGACTGCGTGCATGGCGTTAAGTCCTTTTTTAACATATGTTTTTCCTTTTAAGTTTAAATCTTTTGTTTTTCTGGGCAATTTCTATGCCTAATTTGATAAAAATCGGTTCACACGTTTTTTTTTTTTCAGATGACGGACGCACAGGAGGCGGACACGACTTGAAGACAATAAATAACCTTTTTTTGCATTTAGCCATTCTTTGTTATTACTTTATTGCTGGCTTAAGTTTCCAGCTGAATAATTATTTGCCAAATTGACGAACGGACGACGACGCACGTCACGTAACAGACTGACATGACAGAGAGAAACTTGTTGACGTCTTTCCTTTCTCATTTACTCTAACTTAAGGTTTGATACTCTTTACCTTTTTAGGGTTTACTTCTTAGACTATTCATGCTCGTGAATTGTGAATAATTGACGGAATGTCGTTTTTTGAAATTTTATTTCTTCTCGGATTCTGGACTTAGTTTTCTAAAACTCGGTCCAAGGCTTTTAAAGAACATGAGGTTATCGGGTGCATTTGAGATGGACGTGACTTATTAACAGAAAGAATTTTGTTTGACGTTTATCCGTTTTATTTTGGCTTTACCGCTTCCCTCAGAAATCACATACAAAAATCAAAACGTCATTTTAACCTATTCAAGGTTTCATGGCATACCTACTCTAAAATATAAATGGACTTTTTGGATGTCACATGCACCAATAACAGACACACATCTACGTGGATAACTGACGGAATGGTTTTTTAAAACTTTCTAATTTTATTTCTTTGCACCAAATCTGATCAATATTAGTTTAAGGGTTACGGATGCAACGTACTGACTGACGGAAGGAGAAAACTTTTTTGCCATCAATTTATCCTCGTTTGTCGTTTGTTTTCTAGGGAGTCACATAAAAAAGTTCTGTACTTAATTTGAAGGAAATTTTTGTCCATGCTTGTGTTAAATAATAACAGTATAGATGTGACAGTTGACGGATTGGACGTACATATATGTGAGACTTTACTTCTAACTTCAAATTAGTCAACTGGGCTCATTAAACTTTCACAAATGGCAACACTTTTCTGAATTAAGCCGCCGCTGCCGCGCCAAAGCCTTCTTCTAAACGCCCACCAAAAATGAATCAATTTCGTTGCAGTTCATTGGCGTCAGCGTCACGTCAATGAGCCAAAATCTGAAATTATTAAATTTGTTTCCATAAAATTTCAATTCCAAGCGCCCCGCCTCTGTCCCGCATCACCTACAAACTCGCTATTGAAAAAATAAAACCCACTAACTTAAAAGGTTTATTTAATTTTTAAAATTGTTTTATTTTTTATTACGAGGCATATTTTTAAGGCATCAGGCACACATGCCCGAGCAGACTTGGTATAGGATTGTTTTTATGTTTTTTTTTTTTTTTAATTTATTTTTTTACAGTTGTCACGTCTGTGGTGTACTTTTGGATTTGTTATATAATTAGATTATTGGTGGTTCGGACAGGGCTTTGAATTTATAATAAAACATATAAGTAAAATCAATTTTTACTTTTACACGAGCAAACTACAACTCATAATATCGATGATAAGCGAAGCTGTGAAGGGATGTGTAGTGTAGTGTGTTGTGTAGGTTATGTTTTTAAAACCCAGATTTAAGCTTTGCGGTTGGCAGGGCTTTAAAATGTCAAAGTGAATTGAATTGTTTGTCGGTGGGATTTTGGGAAGGTGGATGGGTTTGATGGTGAGAAGCTGAGAAGGTGAGAAGGTGGGTGGGTATGTTGCTTTTTTCGTGTAAGCCCCTAGGGCTGCTATATCCGTAGTGCCTACATCAGGACAAGAGGATTAAAAATTCTATTTAAACTCAATTATTTTTGTGGATGTGTTTGTGTGTTGTTATTCTTTTTGTTGTTGTATTTATTGTAGTTATGGTAAATTCCAATTCATTGAACTGAAAATATTTTGACCAAAGCGATTGCGATTTGAGATGATAAAAGAGGATTTTTTTTTAACATGGTTAAAACCCATGGCCAGGCCAGTCCAGGCTTGTGAACAAAGTATGAAATTGTTTCAATTTATTCACATCCATATTATGTTCATATGTATGTAGATGCGAGTGTAGAGAACAAATGAACCTTTTTTTGGTGAGTGAACACTTTTGGTTTTGATCAAGCGATAAAAACCACCAATTTAGCCAGCCAATTATTATTTTAAATACAAACTTTTAGCTAGGCTATGAAATGTTTGTGTCAGTTGCAGTTCATTTGTTTGATTTAGTCTATTTCTATTATATATGTATATGTATGTATATGTAGTTGATAGTAAGAGGATAGATGAGTTTAGGCTTGTGTTGTAGACTTAGATGGAAGTTGATTTAAGTCTTTAATTGGGCCTTTATGCAGTTTATTGAAACAAATTGAATAAATTTAATGTTCGAAGAGTTGCGGCGCGGGCATGACACAGGGTCAGAAGTCCTTAATTTAATTTTGTCGATCGAACTCTGAAAAAACAACCCACACAGTATTTTATTTTCACAGTTCAAAAATTCACATTTGTATGTCTTAAAAACAATTGACAACATTTAATTTTGAGATTCTGTCTTTTGTGCCCTTCTGTCTTTGGATATAAGATTGCTTCATTGAAGATTCTAAGCTGACAAGAGCGGGCTTAGAAAGGATAATTGAATGGTCTACTTTGCCTATTTTCAACAAGTTTCTTGTTTATTTGTGTGAATTTATGTCACACCAGGTCTTGAGGGACGTTATTTTTCCAGCTTGTAAATGTGAGGTGCGTTGCTTATGCTTCATCTTCGGCAATTGTCTCACTCACTTTAAAGTTGTTGCACTGTTAGCTGTAAGCGATGATTATATTGATCTTCTTTTAAGTGTATTAACACTAAATTCTTATATCTCGAGAACGTTATGTCCAAATTAAGCAGGCACATCCTCATATCGTTTCATTTGGCATTGTATACAACTCCAAGACTGTTAACCTCAAGTGTTTTATTTTATTCAAGTTTACACGAAGTTAATATCAAGTCGTTGATGTTTGGAAGACAGAATTCTAAGTCTTTTTGGACTGGGTTCAAAAGTATGATCACCTTGATGCTCTCAATGAGTTCGTCTAAAAAAAAAATCCCGATTCAAGTGATTACTAATCGACCAGACCTTTCGTTTTAAAGCGAATCGAATCTATCAAAAACTTCATCTTTGGCCAAAAATAATCGGATTGTAAAAGAATTAAGTCTTAAAAGCTTCAACTGTATCGAAACTAAACTATCTGAATTTCAAATCAAGTTCGTGTCTCTCACTTTCATAATACCCAATACAACAATGTGTAATGTTGCTGGTTATTTCGTGATAAGACTCCAACTCAACTTAACTTAACACAACTCATCTCAACTCAACTCAACCCAACTATGTATGTATATCAAACAACTTCACAGGCAACAACTTTTATTTACGTGTCCTTTCCTTTTATCTACTTAATTATTCGACATCATTTCGTTTGTTTAGTTCTCATGTCTGTTGCACAATTTTCTCTTCTATGCCTTTTAATATAGTTGGTCTTGGTGTAGACTGTAGATATACATTGTACAGGCTAGAACTGAAGCTAAAACTACCGCACGCCACACTGCACAGTCAAACCCACCTAACTACATACGTATATGTATATATATTCATTATGCAAAAGAACCACAAGAAAGAAAAACAAGAACTCATTGAAGTTTCTATACCCTGGCCCTGCCTGGGATGCCAACAAACTATGGAAGACGCAAACTGTCATTGTAAGCACGAGGTAAGGTTTTTCTTTTTCTTTAAAAGAAAATAAACCAAAGAGAAAAGAGTAAGGAAAATAAGAATGTAAAAAAAGAAAGCATCAACTAATAGAAGAAACGAACTTTTTCCAGCGTGTCATTTAGAAGACTTCAGTAGTTAAGTCAAAATATATCCTTCAGATGGGGACCGTAGTAGTACGTAGGGTTGGCTGGGAAGGTGAAGCAGGAGAAATCCTTCCTTATACTCGTACGCACACTCTTTCCCTACAGGATGACGATAATCAAGTTGCAATATAGTTCGAATTTTTCTTCCTAACTAAGTGTTCTTTAACTCCCTGCATTCTGTTGCTTTTTGGGGTTTTGGGGGTAAAGAGCTTCCCCCACTTCGCAGGACAGAGTTCATACAAAAAGAAAAGGGTTTTCCTGTTGCGGGGTGCGGTACTCAACCGTGTGTATACATTCAGCTTATGTATGCAGGGTGGAAGGCAAGGTTTCACTTGGGTGTTTAGCTCCGGAAGCCAGCACTGTCACGAAGTTTTCCATACACATCACCTACACCAGTGGCAGGTTTTTGAAAATCCTTGATAGATATGTGAACAGTTTTATAATTTTTTTCCTCCCATCCAAAGAATTGATGCCTGATGATAAAGATGAAGATGGCGATGACGATGAAGGCGACAAGGATATGAAATAAGGAAAACGACAACGATGAAGACAAGAAGTTGTGTCAGGAAGGGGTGAATCCGGTGCGGCACGGCACGGCATGGCACGGCTGCAGCGGTCGGTGGTAGTGGCAAAAAATCGCTCATGAAGCGTGAGTCTATGAAGTTTTTCTATATTTTTTTTAAATCTATCAGCATAGACTAGAAAGAAATGGTGAGGGAAGGGATCACCAACACCAACAGCAGCAGCAGCATAAGCATCGCCAAAAGCCACAGCCACAGGATCTGTTGGGATGATGCAAAGGGCTTATCCTATTATAGATGGATCCTGAAGGATTCATATTTCCATTAGGATGTGTTCGGTGAAAGGTTTTACTCCTTTTTCACTCTCTCTTTTACCCTCTCTCTCTCTCTCGTAAATCCCTCCCTTTTGTTGTCTCTCTGTCGTCTGTCCTGGTTTGCCTTGACTTGGCTTTTAGTGAAAAATGGTGTGTGGAACGAATTTTTCTTTTCATTTTTTTCTCGAAAATTTCGTTAAAGAAAATATATTTTTTTTGTTCGTTGCTTTTCCATCAAACTTTCTTTTTTCTTTTCACTGTTGTTGTTGTAATATTCATTTAACTTTTATCGAATTTACGTTGACGCTGTAATTTTGTTTGATTTTTTTCTTATTTTTTTGTGATTTTTTTTTTCCAGTGGAGTTAAGTTTTCTTGGAGTTTTTTTTCCGAAGGTAAACCTTGCATAGAGAGGACCTTTACTTGACATATTGATGATCTTTTTCTTGATAAGTTATTCTTTTTTTTGAGTTAAGAAATCTTACATACTCGTATGAATTGAAAGTTTTGTAAGTTCAAATCATTTTCCATTGAATATTTAACTTTTTAAAGGAAATGGAATAAGTTCGGATGTAAGAAAGTCTTTGATAATGAAATTGAGGTCGAAATATGTGAATATTTTGAGCTGTGACTTAAGATTTCCAATGTAATGCAATGTTTTCTATGTTGTCTATTATTTTGTGTAATTCTACAAACTTCTGCATATAACAAGTCATAATATATGGAAATATTATAGATGGTTTTAGTCAATCATAAGTTGGTAGATCTGTAATTGAATCATTCTATGTTTTCTATGATGGATATTTTTTGGTACAATCAACTTAAAGAATGACAAAATACTTCATGTTTTAAATATTTTAAACTTTATAAGTGAACTTGAAATATTTAATTTTGGTTGATACGATTTTTTTATTAATTTATTGCTTCCCAATGTAGATTCAATGTTTTTTAATATTTTCATAAATAAATAATAGCATTTC
This sequence comes from Scaeva pyrastri, assembly GCA_905146935.1. Lineage (NCBI taxonomy): Eukaryota > Metazoa > Arthropoda > Insecta > Diptera > Syrphidae > Scaeva > Scaeva pyrastri. Next base: position 59,322,339 of record LR989927.1, read on the forward strand.
CAATTTTTCTTTAGCTTTAGTTGCTAATTCGACTTGTAATTTCTTCTATGTTCTTGTTTTTTGTGTATGTTTCTAAAACAGCTCAGGAAAGTATATAGTTCTTTAATTATGCTATTTGTTATTTGTTGTTTGTTTTAATGTTTTCTATGTTTTTATTTTTCTCCTAGTTTCATAGAAAGTAAGACGCATCTCCTCAAAAAAGAGTTGTAAGTTCTTAAATAACAATTATTTATAATTCCCTATTAATAAGTCATAAGAATCATAAGGAATGTTCTTCCAGTTTCAATAATTTTCTATGTTGAATGTTTTCTACGTTTTTATTATGTTTTATTGTTTTCATATCGATATGTGTACATATATAAGAAGACATTTTATAACATTATGTTCTATAACATTATGTTTTATAACATTATGTTTTATATCTTTGAAATTTATCGACACTTGCTATGTTTTCTATGTTTTGTGATCTACATATGTATGTAGCTTTGGAATTGTTTTGTTTTGGTTTTATGGTAGACATTTTTCTATGTTTTTTTCTTAAAACTCATTCAAGATAGCATGCAGCACTTATTTACTTATAATAAGATTTCGTTTCTTTTTATAAATAATAAATTTTGAAAACGTTATTTTTCCCAGAGATGTTTTCGAATTAAACAAAAAACATAGAAAAAAATGTGCAAAAAACTGAAACTCATTCAGCTTATTAGTAAGTGAATATGAAAATGCTTTTATATTTAGGAAATTTTACTTATTTTAGAAAACATAGAAAACATAGCATGCTAAATTTTAAGGTAAAAAAGAGAAAACTAAATTAAAAAATTTTAAAATTGCTTCAATGAACATGAACTACAAAAGAATAATCGTGTTCACTCCATTGGCCATATTCTATGTATACATATATCTGTCCTTAACTCAAGTTCTCTGGCAAATCAGTTCACCTTTTAAAATTCCATAACTATACTTTTTTTGTTGCATTGCAAACCTGAAGCTATAAATAAATTACACTTTTATAAAATATCTTTCAACACTTTTAAGTTCTGATGACCATAAAACCTTCTACTTCAAAGTTCAAAACCACAAATTTTAAATTAACTTTTCTTATCTCACACACATAAAACTTTAACCATCTTTCCATCGTTATAGGTACGTCCTCGTTGCTTTGTTGGCTCTCGCCAATGTTCACCAACAATATTTCTGAGAATATGGTTGACATCAACAAACAATAATTGCAATGAGTTGCTGATGGAGTTTTTGTTTTTGTTTTTTTTTTTCGTTTCGTTTCGTTTCAAGCCCTCGAGAAATTCACCTAATTAAGCTGAACTATACTAAAATGCGATTTCATTATAAATTAATATACCGTTAAAATGAAAACGCACACAATTTAACTGCAGATGGAGGGGGTGTGATGGGAGTATATGTATATAGTCAGTTTCAGAGTCAGAAGTAATTTCGGTTGGTATGGGAGCAACCACCCTAACTGCGGTTGGTTACCATCAGGGACAAAAAGTTCTTTATCGTACAAAAAAAATTATAGACAAATAGTAGTTGAAGGACATAAATGCCCGCAGGACACGTTATTGCGTTGTGTACGAACACTGAACAGGGTTGCCATATACAATATTTATTTATTTTGTAAAAACAAATTTGACATTTCAAGCACTTTTGGGACACCTTCATTTAAAAGAAGATCAATCAAGAATCCTTAATTGAAATATTACTCTCAAAAAATTTTAATAATATAATACCAACTGAAAAAAGTAGGCTACTATCTGTAATACGCCAGTATTAGTTATGCCAATAGTGACAGCTGCTTCAAAGCTCTCAGCGCATAACAAGTGGCTGAAACAAGGGTATCTGAAACGTCAGGATGCAGAGTGGTCAAAAATGGCGGTGCTCCAATATGTAGAATTGATCCTTAATGCATACATGGCACCAAAACCAATTTTTTGCATCTATATCTAATAGTTAAATCAGGAAACATTTTGGCGCAGTTTGACATTCACTAAAAACCTGGCAACCCCGAGAATGAATTGAAAATTTCTCCCGAGACTGGGAGTGTATCCAGCTCTTTGTCTAAACTCTAAAGGAACGAAAACGAAGAAAGGTTGAAATGAAAAAGTAAAATTTTCCAACACAAAAACCAAAGTCAAAATGTCCAGTGTACGAATTCGAGAGTACACAAAAATGGTGACGATGTCGCGGTAACAAAAAACACTATACACAGACACACCCGTACCCAGTGCCACCAATAACACCAGTCACTGTTGCCCTTCAATTTGTGTCCTATCCATACTATCCCAGTTGGCGATGGACTTCTCGGGTAGAGCCAGGACTACTTGTTTCTCCTTTGTTTAATTTTATTTTTGTTTTCGTTTATGTGGTCGCCTTTGGCTAGATTATTCCAAGTTAAAGCTGTTTTTAGAATTGGAAGATTGTGTCGCGCTTGTTCCTCAGGATCAAGGTGAAGGCATTCAATTAAATGACTTTTGTGCCTCTGTCACCTGGACCAGCTTCATTCTACTAGTGAACAAACAGTTATACACGTTTAGCTTGGATATAAAATACATATGTATGTAGATACGAGTAAGATCCTGATTCCTAGAGACGAAGGTGTTTAGTTTTATTTATTTTTTTTTTTAACGCCTAGTAGCTTTTATCGAAAGAGATAGGGGCCGAGGGGAGGGACGCTCTTCGCGCAGTGTTTTGTTAATTTGCATGGTTAGGTCTAGGTGTCCTTTTGTGGGTTTTCCTCTTGACAGTTGTGTGGTTTGGGTTTTATGGTCGCGTCCATAATATGAATACATCAGGCAGGCTTGCTTTAGGAAACAAACACAATGCTTATGCTGACTGTTGCTTCTGGCACCATGCCTACAAAATACATGGTCGTGTTGGTTTTGTTTTTGGTCGAAAGAGTGTTTCCCTTTTGGTATGATTTTTAATGTTTTATCATGGTCCATTTTTAGGGTATGTTGTAATTTGTTTGGCATGGAAATGAGTTTCTTTTGTGGACAGCTAACGAAGTCTTCTATGATTTGCCAAAGGGCTCGTTTGTGATTTGTCCGATTCATCTGCAAACTTTAAATGAAATGCCAGATATATTTTCGATTTTCCTGTGTTCTTTTGTCACTCGTCATATTACCCTTTGTTATTACAGATTCATCCGTTATGTTCGCCCTAATATTATTATGATTTCTCTCAGAATTTTTCAGAAATTTATTCCGAGTGCATTGAAGGTTTCTTGTATTCGTTCTTCGCATATTGCTAGATTATTTCTAAATTGAATGAAAGATAAACAAAAAATTTCACATAATTTGTCGGATTTGAAGTGATTTTCCGGATTCCACAGTTCAGGGTTCATCAGATTCGTAGAGGATTTATCATTTTTGCTATGATTCGCTGTGATTTGTTCAATCAGGAATTTTTAATGAGTTGGAAACAGACTAATGCGGGGCGAGAGACAGGCGCCCATAGGTTGCATTTTCGGGTCAGGGTTGCGTAGGTTCATGAGAGGGGTTTGATCGGTACTCCCTCCTGAATGACAATGAGACATAGCAGACATTGTTTCGATGCACACAATTAAGGGATGTGTCCAACCTCTGTAGTGAGAGATAATAGACCGCCATTTTTTTTTTTGTGGATAACATTTCCGTGGTCCCATTAAATCTCTTGTCATTTTGTTGATTCATCCATTTTAACCCGATTGAATTTAAAAGCCTCGACCATCATTTATTTACCGAACTCTTTCGTAATTCGCTGAAGTTTGTTGATATTTACATGATTTACTAGAAATTAACAGTGATTTGTTGGTTTTATCACTGACAGAATATCAATTTATATTAAGTGTGTTTTTCCGGATTCGACCGAGTTTCATTGGAATTGTGTAAGATTTACGGAATTCATTCGGGAATTTTTCACAAATAAAATTTATTGAACTATTCTGTGATTTTCTGTTAAGTATATTTGGCTGTGATTTACTATTTTCATCCATTGTTGTCTGTTGACCATTGACCGAATTAATTCATGTTTTTTTAAGATTTCCCCGTGATTTCACCACATCACTTGTCGTTTAGCAGATTATCAAAATGTACGTTAATTTGTATTACTATTGTTGACTTACCAGATTTATGAAAATTCACAGGATTTGTAAAAAATTGTTGATTTGCACTTAATCTTCTAAATGTTCCATTTGTTGAAATTGTCAGTTATTTGCCACACGTATTCATCTTTTTTTCCTGGACTTTTCCGTGAACTTCCTCACTAGTCCGTATTTTTTCCACACTTAAATATAATTTACTGAAGTCCACATTCATTTTTCATTAAAAAAAATAGGGTATCACATAAACTTTTAAAACATTCCTTATTAGCCTGTGTGTGTTTTTTATTATGGAATGCTAACATTTTAGCCGCAGGACTTAACCACGAAAAGTTCATGTTTTGTTTTCATTGTCAATGTACCGCAAACAAATTTGTTTTGTTGTTGTTTTCATTTTTTCGGTTTTTGTTTTTCGGGTGTCGCTTAAATATGGCAATAAACGTGACTTGACATACTAATTCCTCAGTTAAGAAAATAATAAAAAAAAGGTTTTTTATTCTGGATTTTATATAAGTATGTATGTATATCTATGTATGTGTGGATATTTTTAATTCCTTTAAAATGAGGGGTGAATTATTTGCCTCACCTTGGTTTGCTTCGCCATATCGCCATCTCCAGTTGCTTCAAATATGAATTTAACACTATTTAGTCTAAGGTTTCCAAGGCATATTTTTTCGTTGAAATATTCCCGCAGGACGGTATTTACTTGTAATGATAAGAAAATACCAAATGTTCATGATTTATAGTCTGGGGTGGATGTTTGCATTTCTCATATCGATAGAATGTCGTGAGTAGATTAAACTTTCTTCCTTAGAACTGTTTTCATATTAAAAATATCATATCATTCAAGTGGGAAATAATGTCACTTTCACACTTAAAGTGAGAGGAACTTTGAATGTGATAGACACTAGACACCCATCCAAAATAGCATTGTTAAAGCGACTCTCAAAATCACTATAAAAAGTGGAGTTATTACTCGCTTTAAATGTGAAATATATATGGTTGATCATTTCTTTTTTCCTTTTTAGAGAGAGAAAAAATTATACACAATTTCTATCCATTATCAACTGGATGCACTTTTACTTGAAAAACGTGAAATTATTTCCTAAATTACTTTGAGTGTATGTGAATGTTATTTCCATTGTTATGTTATTTCCCTATTGGTTACTTCTTAGAGAGAGAAAGCGAAAAAACCTAAAATGCCTTCCCTGGACTATAAAAAAGATGCCCACGTCAATTGAAAGGACTCAATGGACATTATGTCTCAAGGGGTCTTGAACTTTTACTTTTTTGTTTGATGATGATTTTATCGTGTTTCTTAATTTTTTTTTTTTATTTCATTTTTTTTTCTGTGAAGAAAGTTTAATTTTTTGTTTCTGTTTAAACGTTGATTAACAATTATTTGCCTGAGGTGGGATAATTTTCTGTCTTAGATGGAATGTGTTGTGCGCGACAATGATTAGAATCATGGTGTTTTATCGATGTTTTTGTTTTCTTTTTGTTCTTTTCTTTTATTAACAAAGAACAGACAATAATTAGAACTCAAGAAGTTACCAAATATTTGTATATTAATTTTATGTAATGTAAAAATAAACACCCAAAAAATAAGGGATTAAATCGTTTTCTCTGTGCCTGCCTTAGAGGATTTTTGCTAATTTTCAAAAAGTATATTTTTCTAGAAATCATTATAATTATTTTTATTATGGTGGTAGGTAGGTATATTGAGGTATGATTTAAGAGAGTTTTTCATGTACAGACAGTTATGCTTATCGTTTTGGTTAAATTATTTAAAAACATAGAAAATGTGATACTGTGATTTAGTGATTTAGTGACATTTGGCTTCGCGTATGTCATTTTCTTAATAAGTGACGTTTGATTCTCTTAGAATGTGACTTCCTAGCTATCTTAAAACGTGATTTATTGATTTTCTCAATGATTGGTTTTAAATAAATTGTAATTGATAAAAATCTGACTCAAACTCTAAATTAGTGACATCTGTTATCTTAGCTATCTGCGAACGTGATTCAATGTGCTCATGTAGGTGACGTAAGCTCAGTCATTCAGTGCCATGTCAATGATGACTTAATTTAAATTTGTCAAGTGTCTTCTGTTCTGTAATGCCTCAGGCTATGATTGAATAACACCAGCTATGTGTATATAAATATTGTGACACAATTCAGTCAATTTCAGATTTACTGACGGTCCTGTTATCCTATTGTGATTAAGTAACGTTTTCCATTTTAAGTGATAAAATCACTTTTGCTATAAGTATTCGACTATTGTTGCTTTAAAATCAGTGACTTGATTTTAAAAATTAGGTTCAAATTCAGAACTATCCGCACTTAATTTTTTTCTATAAAAAGCTGTAAAAGATATCTTGAATACAAAAAATCGAATTAATATGCGTCTAGCGTGCGTAGAAAGTCACTGTGTTTGAGAGCCTGTTGGTTTTGCTTCCTACACTCAATTGAGGGTCTACTTGAATAAATAATAGAAGGTACTTTGAGGCTTCTTGAAACGAGTATAAAACGCTCACATACCATCATATAACAAATTCAGTTAAATTTTTACAAATATGCAAAAGTAAATGTACATATATAGTATGTATGTAATATTTTATATATAAAATTTCCTTTTTATTTGTTTATCATTTCTATTGACTTCCGCTCCAAGAAAGACGACAACAAATATTTCTACAAAACAAAAAAAAAAAATGTATATAAAAACTGAATACAAACATTTTTGAACGGCTAAGAACATAGATATTCTATACAGAGAATGCCATCATCACGTTTTTGCTAAAATTCTCACTTCGGTGATCCGGATCCGGATCCAACACCGGCACCAGCACCGGCACTGGCACTGGCACAGCACAAAACGAGCGCGCACAGGTTGAACCAATATTCTAATTTGAATGCTTCATGAACCGGAAATGGTAAGAGGAGTATTCTACCACAACAAGGCATGCAAAACCATACAGTACTTATCTACATATATGCACGACATATACATACATACATACAATACAAGTACACATGTATCTATGTAGTAGATACTGCGGGCGATGTGATATCCTTGGGACAAGCCCAATAGTCAGAGAATATCATCTTTCGACAGCAGTTGTGGTAGTTGCTTGCATATCAGCAAGGCATCATCTTCTTTGGGAAACTACGACCAAAAAGAAAAAGAAAAAGAAAAAATGTGTTCATGTTGTCGAAAAGTCACATCACAGTTGTTGTTGTAAAATGCTGGTTCTCTTGTTGTTGGTTGGTTGGTTAAGTTTGGTTTGGCTTAGTCCTTCGTCCTTCGAGATAATTTTTTTTTTGTGTTTTTTTGGTTTTGGTTTTTGCTTTTTATTTCTTTGTAGATATAACCCCAAATGAACGAAAGACAGAAAACGTGACTAATGAGTTTTAAAAAGGATAGGATACGTTAAAGCTACCTATGATATCGGTGAAGAGTCAGCCAAAGGCAACAAACATCACTAAGTTAGAAGCACCCTGTCAAGGTGCATGGTTTTGGATGAGAAAAAGTGCTTCAAGAATAAAAGCCACGTCATCGTAGGTACATAATGTTAGTGTATTTGTAAATAATCATAAAGCAAGAAAAATAATATTTTAGCCAAATTATGTTTACACAGTTACTGTTCTTACTGACTTATACTAATTAACACTAATTGTACATTAAAAACGGGAATTATGAATTTCCAATCTCAATCTCATCTCAATCTCAATCTCAATCTCAATCTCAATCTCAATCTCAATCTCAATCTCAATCTCAATCTCAATCTCAATCTCAATCTCAATCTCAATCTCAATCTCAATCTCAATCTCAATCTCAATCTCAATCTCAATCTCAATCTCAATCTCAATCTCAATCTCAATCTCAATTTCAATCTCAATCTCAATCTCAATCTCAATCTCAATCTCAATCTCAATCTCAATCTCAATCTTAATCTCAATCTCAATCTCAATCTCAATCTCAATCTCAATCTCAATCTCAATCTCAATCTCAATCTCAATCTCAATCTCAATCTCAATCTCAATCTCAATCTCAATCTCAATCTCAATCTCAATCTCAATCTCAATCTCAATCTCAATCTCAATCTCAATCTCAATCTGAATCTGAATCTGAATCTGAATCTGAATCTGAATCTGAATCTGAATCTGAATCTGAATCTCAATCTCAATCTCAATCTCAATCTCAATCTCAAACTCAAACTCAAACTCAAACTCAAACTCAAACTCAAGGTAAGAGTACAGAGTAAAGACTTCTTGGTGAATTCCGTAATGCTGTTAACATGAGTCTCAATAAAAATCATCACGTATTGGTCATGTTCGTGGACTTCAGCAAGTCATTTGACACGTTGAGTCATGAAAAACTTTTGATTGTCCTTTCACAGAATTGCCATTAGAGGAACACTTTTGAAATGAATGAAGAGTTACCTAATAGAAAGAACATTGAAAGTCCAAGATGGAAGTACATTGAGTGACGAAAGAAACTGCACACATGGTGTACCTCAAGGGTCAAAACTTAGTCCGGTTCTTTTTATACTTTTTACAGAGGCACTTACTACGGGTTTTTATGAAAAGCTTTTGCATATGCAGACGACATAGCTATTGCTGTTAGACACATGTGTCTTGAAACCGCAAATTCTACGATGCAACAGGAGTTTGACGAAATCACTCGATGGTGCCACGATTTTGGACTAGTCATCAATGCAACCAAAACGAAAATTATGCATATTCGTTCAACAAACAAACAAAAGGAGTCAATTAATATTTTCTTTCAAAATCTTCAATGACCATCTTCAAGAAAAATTGATGCCATTTTGAATTAGTGCAATCAATCAAATACCTTGGAGTAACAATAGATGGACACTTTCTGTGGCACGAGTATATTAATAACATAAGGCTAAGTATGAGGAGTGCTTTATTTCATTTAGAAAGATATTCAACAAAAGATGTTCAAAAAAACAGGTTTACTATTCACTTGTGGAATCTCGATTAAGATATGGAGTATATTAACTTGTTAATCTACAGAGTAAAATTGATAAAATTATTAATAAAAACGATCTTCATTTGAATTTCTTGAATGTGAAAAATGTATTTAGGATGACAGTAGCACTTGAACACTACGAGAATTTAAGATTCCAGCAACCTATTTCACATAGTGTTAACACTAGAAGATGAGCGCAAGGTCTACTTAAAATTCCGATTATGTATACCTACAACAACTAAAACTCGAGAACGCATGGGCCACCAATATCATTTTCCCATTTACCCCTACCTGCAAAAAAAAATTCTATTTCAGTTGGTCAGTTGGTTCTCGAAAGTTTTAAATTAATATTTCAATGTTCAATCGTCACTTCATTGTATCACTATTGTTATATGATCATTTATATTTCTAAGTCTTATTTAAATTTGGCAAAGTTTCGACATCTACCTAATAAAAATGATTATGACATATGTTGTCTGTAGACTCTAGTTCCTCGTTCACGTCGAAAACGATTTTTCCCCAATTAAATTAAATTAAATTATATTTTCTTTATTTTTATTTCTTCATATTTTTTGAAAAAAAATCCTGATATGTTAAGTGCTTGATAAGTAAAGGTACCATTTTATTCTTGTGTTAAATATACAATATACATATGTACATATATAAACACTCACTTGTATAGCAATAAGAAACAAACGTACATTTACATTTTTATTAATATAGATCATATTCCCTGGAATGTTCAGAACATTTTCTTAGTCTATTGTTCCTGAAACCCAATCATAATTTTCAAATTCCATGTTTTCATCCTTATTATTATCAGTCATATTAGATGAGTTGATAATGTTGGTAGCTGTAAGACCACTTTCATCACTTTTTGTTTGGTCTACGGATGCAAGACTAGCATTTTTTGGTGAAATTGATGTTGATATTTGTGGTGGTAGTGTGTCCGTTGAATATTCCGAGGACTTTGGATTTACTTCGTCTATCTCATCATAAGTCTGCGGTTTTGGAATTTCTTGGCTGCTTGTTTTGGTATCATTTAGCTTCTTGTAGGGTTCTGTTGCGGTATCCAACTCTTTGTCTTCAGAGACAATGTCTTCGATGTCTAATTCGATAAAACCCTGTGCAAGAAGGAACACATTTCTGCGCCATTTCTTTAATTCGTCCTCTGATAATCCCAATCGTTCCATTAAATAATTCAAACGTGCCTTTTCACTTTTGGACCAAATGTTATAAGTTGATTTAATGACGTAGTCTTTAAAGATTGCCATTTGCAAACTCTCCAATTCTCTGGCTCTAAAGTTTTCTAGCTGTATTAGGTTCATTTTCAAATATTTTGCAACTTTTTCAATGCGTTGCATCTCTGACCTTTGCCAATTCTTTAGATCATCTACCGATTGAAGATTATACAACGAAACAATGTTCATAAGTCTATCATCTTCATCAGTTTGCCAATGTAACAAGTCTTTCGAAGAGAAATTTTGCTTACGAATCAAACTATAGAGGTGGTTGGTTTCTAGTCGTTTCCATTCCATGGGGTATATGAAATTCTTTAATTTCTCCAAAGTACCATTTTCTTCCATTTTCTTCAGCTCATTCTCTTGGAAATTCAATAGCTCCTGCTGTGACACTTTATACCTTACAATTAAATAGTGTTCGAATTCGCTATTAAATTTAATAAATTCGAGCAGTTCATCTTTGGAAATGATAACCATCTTCGCTATTGACGAAAGTCTCTCACGTTCTATAGCTTGCCACTTCTCCAAAGGAGAGGATTCAATAGATTTCCCATAGCCCAGTTTAGCTAAACGTTTGAGTTCCTTCAATTGCCAATTAAATAATATGTTCGGTGTGATGTGGTATTTGGAAGAAAGACGTTCTAAAGCCTGTCGGTCAATTATTAGATGCTCTTTAAGCAACTCTATGCTCATCTTTTGCTGGGTAACCAACATGTAAAGGCGATTCTTCTCAATCTTTTGCCAATCTGTGAGATTTTCTGTATAAATTATCCTTTTTTGAAGTAAATCCAGCAGCTTCGAGCGGTATAATTTGTGAATGTCATTTGGAGTAACATCATGCAGGTAAGTAAGTTGCCTCAGATGCTCCTCATCGTTGATGAGTTCTCTCTCAAGCTCTTCAATGGACCATGAGTAATATTTTGCAATAAGATATTCAATGTATTTTTGTTCTGAAATCTTCCATTCGTCAGTTCCAACCTGGGAAATAAGATCCAGCTGTATGAGAATTTGATATTCCTTCTTCCAGAACTCAACGATATCGTTCAATTCTGCACCGTATTTGGCGGAAACTTTTTGCATTCTTATCTTTTCATTAGCTAGACGATCTTCGAAGTTTGTCTGTAGTGTAATATTGTTCATCTGCACTAAATCAATGAGATATTTACGTTCATGTTGCTGCCAAGGACTTAGACTGCTTCCAGATGTACTCCTGCTAACGGGCTTGATCATACGTTCTCCTTCGGTTCTAATGTAACTTTCAAATTCTTCAACGGTCACTTGGTAGTCAGCAGCTTTTTGTTCAATTCTTTGTTTTTGGTCTTGGATATAATTTTCCAGATCTTCACGGGTTAAATTTTTATATTGATTCAAATCTAATAATCTATTCTTTTCATCGAACTGCCAATTTGTTATGGATCTGGGATTTAATTGTCGTTCTATTTCTTTTGAAGCCCAATCTTTGATTAAGAAAATAGAAATTTCTTTTACAGTTGCCAATGTTTGGATTTCCTCATCCAAGCTTTCCATTGTGTCGTTACTGCTAACTACGTTATGGATTTTAAATCGCAACAACTTCTGCCAGTCCATCAAATCACCAATAACTCCGTCATTCTCCAGGCGTTCAGTTAATTTGATCATCCATTCTTCGATTTCTTCAATAGAAATATAATATTCGTATGCTAGAAGTTTTATCAGTCTCTTGTCATCGGTGAGTTTATGCTCAAATTCAGAAAGTGTAACACCATTAAACTTCTTAGCCAATTGTTCAATACGTTCTTTTACGGCTATCTGCCAATCTAACTTTCCTTCTTCCTTCAAATCTTCCAATTTCCTTTCAATCCATTCATCAAAGTCTTTCGAACTTAAGGGATATTTAGAAGAAAACTGCTGTAACTTTTTCAAGCCTTGAAGTATTTCTTGATCAAGATTCAATAAATCTCCTAAATGTTCTATTTGTTTTCTCATTTCTGCGATGTTTTCTAGATTTGCTTTTGTCAAGTTTCTTATTTCGTTTTTGTGATTTAAAATCAGGGCTTGAAGGTCCATTTGGTGTTGTTCTTTCAAGACCTCGCATAAGTCTGTCTCAATTGGTTTGTGCTTTCTGTCATTCTGTTGGAAAGAATTTAAACGATCAAGCTCATGGTGATAGTAATCTATTAGTGTTTCAATGGTTATCTGATAATATTCTGCCAATTTAATACATTTTTGATAATTGGCAGAAAGCCAATCTTCTAAATCCGCCTTGGTCATTGTATTTTGCCGAATAAGCCAGTCGATTCGACATTGTTCGAGTTTCTGCCATTCATGATGATTTATGTTTCTAGAGTTGCATTCATTATTTAATGCTCTATACGCTTCAAGTTCTTTTCGTTGCCATTGTTCTATTTCTTTCAGGATATTGTTAGATATTTTAAACAAACCATAACCTTGGATTGGTTGCCATTCTTTCAATAGGTCGTTATTTGTTTTATGACAATTCAAGCTCCAAAACATTTGTTTGCGTGCTTCGTGCTTCCAAATCTCGTCATTGGTGTCATTTTGAATGAAGTACTGATGATAGATCAACTTATCATCAACCCATATTGAAGAAAATTGACTACGACTTCCGCTTTCCAATGGTTTTCCTTGGGACTCTGAATTCTTGTCTTTATTTTTTTGGAAATAATGAAAACTTTGATCCTGAAATTGATTTTTTTCAGAGGTTAAACTGCTGGAAATTTGATTCATCATTTCGGTAGCTTCCTGTATACTCTTTTGAGTTGACTTAATCAAATTATTATCTACACAAAAAATAAATTAATGCGTTTTGAGAAATTAAACATTTGACAAATAAAATCTTACCCATTGAATCCCTATCGGATAAGATCTTTTTTTGTTCCTTATTTATCTTATTTAGTATTTGTGTAATTTTATCATCAAATGATAGTTTTGATTTTTCAAAAATATTCCTTATCAAATGCGGTTTATACGAAATTTTAATATAACCAGATGAGTGATTATCATCGGAGAGAGGGTGAGCATTGTTTAAAAAACAAGTGCTCGTCATCACTAATATTAGAAATATGGTCCTCATTGTAACTGGAGTGCTGTTGAAGAAAACATAATTAAATTTAAGTAAAAAGTTGAAGTTAATTGAGAACTCTAGAAACTGGGACTTTTTTCAATCACCAATTATTTGATCTTAAAAAAGATTGCAAAAGATTGTTTTCCATTTCATTTAAATAAAACTTACTTTAAAGAACTTTCACTCCTTAAATTCACGATATGTTTATCAAATTACCGTTAATATTAAAGTCTCGGACTAGTCTGGCTAATATTTTAAGTCAATCTCTTATAAATAGGAGGTATAATGAGAATATTTTAATTTTCACTAGAACGTAATCAGTAATCACCAATGGTTTATCATTTTGCGAATTTAATTCTTAGGCTGTTTGTAGACAGCAATATCGCAATTAAATTTTTAATTTCAGCAAAACAATCTGACAACTAGAAAAAAAGATAATATAATGTCTTGTTTTTTATTTAACTGAAACAAACTACAAAAACCGAAGGCAAAAGATTGAAAATAAAGGGTGATCAATTTCTAGGTTCCCTAATTTTTTAAAGAAAAAACAGAAAATTCAAAATTAATGGGTACTGTATATTATCATTTGAAAAAACATTCTTTGGCATTTATTTTTTGAAGATTAACTCTTTTAAATGCTGGCCGCGGCTATGCCTCAGATTACCCATCAGTTGTCAGTTGACTAAAAGTTTCGATGACTCGTTCGAGCATTTCGACTGGTAACTATAGCTAATGAAACTCGTGATCTTTTGCTCCAAGGCCTGAATCGAAGCTGGATTGTCCGCATAGACTCTAGACTTTACATATCCCCACAGCTCTTGAATCTCTTTAGGTTTACTCTTCGTCCCAAATGCGGCAATTTTGCTTGTTTACATAGCCTCATCGCTGAACAAAATTTGTCTCTAAAACACATTTTTTACAAAAAGTGAATTTTCTTAAAAAAAGTTGAACGATTTGTAAACGTTGATTAGGCCAAACAATACTGAACAAAAATAACATCACAGCTTGACATGACTGTCTGTCATAAAAAGGCTATTAAAAAAAGTACTTCTAGTTGGATCACCCGTTAGTTAGGTAAACTGTCAAATGGTAAATATACTGTAAGTTGCACGTGTGCAGGTTGCTTTAGTCTTTTTTCTGATAATGACAACATTTGTTAAACCGAATTATAACTTTGATAATGAGAATTTCGTCAGAAGAAGTCAAAGTATTTTTGTCTTATCTCAAATAGATTCTCTTGAATTACATAATAGGTAGGTATTTATTTTTATGCATAATTTGATGATTAGATTCTTTAAATCTTAGTTTTTTTTTTAATTTGAGAAGCTGAATATTAATTCTCAAGGTCCATTTTTAACAAGGTGAAATTGCTTCACATGCCTTATCTGTCATCACAAACTAAGTTGTTAAGAAAAAATATGGGGATTTCTTCTAAAAGAATAAAAACCATTTTCTTTTTGTAAAATTATTCATAAATTTGAACTTTTTGTATATTTCAGTTGTTACAAAAGTGGGTTGTTGCCACTCTCCTATGTTACATTCTTCAATTCCTAAAGAATTTCACCACTTTACAAGAAATCGAAGTATCATTTCATTTAATATCAAATAATTTTTTAAAAAATGACAGATAACACACCTCTTTAGTCAAAAATAGAAAAATTGTCCAAACGAATTCTCCGATCCTCTAATATTGAACAGTGTTTCAAAATTTTAAAGATTTGTCAGTGATTCAATTATGGAGTTTTGTAATTTTTGAAATGTCATATCAATGTGTTGAGGTTTATATCCTTGATTTGACCAGCAAATAGTGTTTGTTCTTAAGTTAGAGGGTGGTAGAAATTCCGCAGAGTTCGTTTCTGTTAAACGGTTGGAGTGCCTTATTACTCAATTAGACACAACAGTGCTCTTTGCTATCATCGGCTTCGGTAGTTTAACAGGATATTATACACTAATCGTCAATATTATAGTAGAAACAAAGATGTTAGCCTTTCTTAGAACGCTCCTTTCTAGTTTAAAACAATGTCTAATTGTTTTATATGTAGTTAAACAGTTGTCTAAACATGAACATTCTTTAAAATGGGCTTATAAATAAAACTGTTAATTATTTAAGAATTAGGAGTTGTAAAATCCTTCAAGAGTAATTCTTGTCATCAAAAATAAGTACAACTGAATGTGTTTTCTATTCCTGATATTACTTACACTCAGAAATGTGTGTGCGTGTGTACGTACATTCATACGTTCGAGATACCCTTTTTCGTCCACGGTATCTCAAGAACGAGTAGAGATATCGACTCCAATTAAATTTTGTTCGACAGGTTATAACTTCGAAAGACGCAGAAAGGACTTTCATAAAAATTGGTCAAGCGGTTTTTTCACTGTAGCAGTTTTAAAAATTTTGGTTTGTAGCAAATTATCTCAGGAATGGATAGTGCCATTGACTTCAAATAAATTTCCAACTTACCGTTATTTTTAAAATAGAAAAACTAAAATAAAAGTTTTTAGCGCGAAAATATACAAGGAAGGAAAAATGATATTATCTTCAAAACTATTTTCTTTTATGTGAAACAATGTTTTTTGCATCTGGTGAAAATTTAAAAAATTAATTGACAGTTTTTTTTACAAAAAAAAAAACAAAAAATCTACCAAAAGTTGGTAAAAAGTTTTTTTTTTTTTGACTTGAATACCTCGAGAATACACACCGATATTGACTTGAAACTTGTTTATGTTTAAACAAAATACAATTAATAATATATGTTACAATTTTGACAGTGTTTTTAAAAAATATAAGAAACAACCAAAAATGTACCTAAAAATGTTAAAAGTAGTTTTTGACTTGAATAATAAGTGGTCAATAATTTAAACTTCGAATTTATTTTATTTTTTGCATAATAGAATTTTAAACATATGGTACTTTTTTGACAAATAGCAAAATGACAGTTTTTTTTACGAAAAATAAAAAACCCAAATTGAAATTTTTTTTAAAACAAATACAAAACTACAAAAAGTTAAGAAAAATTTGTAAATATTGTTTTTCCGCTTCAACATCTCTGACAATTTTTTTGTTAGTAAAATTGTTGTCGATCAACATCAAAAGTAAATCGATTAATATCAGCAACGCCAAGTTTTCAAATTATGCATAATGGGAAGTTATCAGTGTGGGTCGCACCCAGCCTCTTGTTTAAATTTAATACGAAATATAGTTTTTAGTAACTTTTAAAGAAAACAAATAAACCTATAAAATTATGTTAAATTAATAGTAGATATCTAATTCAAAACTCTTGGTATTAGTTTCAACAGGTCTTTCTGATGGCTTCATATGTATGATTGAACTGCGTTTCAAAAAACATTCAAGTATTGGCAGAGTATTGTATTTGGTTATTATCTTTATTAAGTAATTCATTCAACCTTATTCAATCCAAATTTCCATAAGTCGATTCTATTCACTAATTTAAATAAGATTCAGTCAAGGTTAAGGTACATTAAAGCTCTGGTTGGGTAACCTACTGTATATGCTCAATTATGTATAAATATCCGAAGCTCACTGCAAATTGACCCTTACCGTAGACAAAACTTAAAGTCTCTTAGCCTTGATAAAGACGTTTTAATTATTTATCATTTTCAATTTCACTGAATTGGCTATTATTGGCAACTTCTAGGGAAATGTCAAAGTATCTTCGCATTATCTATAAATTGGACAATTTCTCACGAATATTATTTTAAAAAATTGACAAGAATGAAAATGCAAAACTCAAAACTGATAGGTAACTTATTCTTACTGTTTTATTTTTGTATTAACTTAATTAAAATTTATTACGATTAATTACCATAATTCGATTGGTCCTTGTAAGCTGTCGTCTGCTTCTTGGTGGCCGAACTATATTCCTCTTGCCAATGATGTCAATTGATCTATCAGCTTTCGTTGGTGATCCAATTGAAGTTCTAGTTCTTGGAGCTCATGTAAATGACCTTGATTTGTATTCCCTGCTTGAGACTTCTGTAATTGGTTAAAGATTTCTTGAAGGCGCTTTAATTCTCGGATTGCTTCGAGTTCTTCATTTGATTTATTAGATTTGTCAGGATTTGGATTTTTGGAATTGTAACTGTAAACAAGATTGTTATCAATCCAGGTATATTGGCTTCTACTTCCACTGTACACAAGTTTGTTTTCGCTATCCGTTGTTACTCTATTGTGAAATGTTTTTAAAGTCGTTGTTTCGCGAGGATTATTGTTAGTTTGAAGGTTGCTTGTAGGCAAAGACTGAGCCAAACGGCCTACTTCCTTTTCAATAGCAGTTAGTGGGTCTTGAATGGTTTGTCTTTGGATAATTCCAGAACTCGCTCCTATCTGTGGTGAGTTTTTTTCCAAATGGTACCCACTTTGACTACCACTCACCATAAGTGGACCGCCATTTTCTTTGGTTACTTTTCGGTCGAAATTTTCCACATTTATAGTGTCACTAGAATGCAATCGAGTTTGGGGAACATTTGTGGATAAGGACTGAGGTGTTCTCGGTGAATTCTGCAAGCTGTTTGTTTGGATGTTTCTAGAATCTACTCCGAAATATGGTGAGTTATTTTCCAAATGGTACCCACTTTGACTACCACTCACCATAAGTGGGCCGCCATTTTCTTTGGTTACTTTTCGGTCGAAATTTTCCACATTTATAGTGTCACTAGAATAAAATCGAGTTTGGGGAACATTTGTGGATAAGGACTGAGGTGTTCTCGGTGAAGTCTGATAGCTGTTTGTTTGGATATTTCTAGAATCTGCTCCGAAATATGGTAAGTTTTTTTCCAAATGGTACCCACTTTGACTACCACTCACCATAAGTGGACCGCCATTTTCTTTGGTTACTTTTCGGTCGAAATTTTCCACATTTATGGTGTCACTAGAATAAAATCGAGTTTGGGGAACATTTGTGGATAAGGACTGAGGTGTTCTCGGTGAAGTCTGATAGCTGTTTGTTTGGATATTTCTAGAATCTGCTCCGAAATTTGGTGAGTTTTTTTCCAAATGGTACCCACTTTGACTACCACTCACCATAAGTGGGCCGCCATTTTCTTTGGTTACTTTTCGGTCGAAATTTTCCACATTTATAGTGTCACTAGAATAAAATCGAGTTTGGGGAACATTTGTGGATAAGGACTGAGGTGTTCTCGGTGAAGTCTGATAGCTGTTTGTTTGGATATTTCTAGAATCTGCTCCGAAATTTGGTAAGTTTTTTTCCAAATGGTACCCACTTTGACTACCACTCACCATAAGTGGACCGCCATTTTCTTTGGTTACTTTTCGGTCGAAATTTTCCACATTTATAGTGTCACTAGAATGCAATCGAGTTTGGGGAACATTTGTGGATAAGGACTGAGGTGTTCTCGGTGAATTCTGATAGCTGTTTGTTTGGATGTTTCTAGAATCTGCTCCGAAATATGGTAAGTTTTTTTCCAAATGGTACCCACTTTGACTACCACTCACCATAAGTGGGCCGCCATTTTCTTTGGTTACTTTTCGGTTGAAATTTTCCACATTTATAGTGTCACTAGAATGCAATCGAGTTTGGGGAACATTTGTGGATAAGGACTGAGGTGTTCTCGGTGAATTCTGATAGCTGTTTGTTTGGATGTTTCTAGAATCTTCTGGGAAATTTGTGACTGTGGGTGTGGCAAGAGGCGTTTGTGGTGTATTCTCAAAGTTGTTGCTTTGGTTCGTTTCTCTAGTTGCTCGTAATTCTTTCAAAGCATGATCAGCCAAATGAGAGAAAAAGTTTGGATTACCAATCTGTATATACTTTTGTTTGCCGGTATTTATATCATCGATCATAATATCAGTAAACCTTTCCACTATGGAATAGACTCTCTCGGAAGTAACACCTATTGTGTTTGCGATTATATCTGAAAATAAATAAAAAGACGGTTGAGTGATTTTGAAAACGCTTAGAATAGCTTTTGACATACCAATGTGAGATCGATCTGGAAACCATCCAGTTTTTTGATAATATTTTGCATAAAAAGCATTAATTAGTTCTTCAATCATTAAGAATGCAATGTAATTTTGTTCGTTATGCCTTTTTATATCACATGTCCGATCTTGAAACATATTGGATTGTTGGTATTGTTTGGCATCGCTCCATATTATACAAGTGGTTGTTAACATTATTGTTAGAATCAAATGTGTCATTGTAGCAGGATCTCCTGTTCAAGAAATAAGGCACATTTAAAAAGTGTACAGTATTGCACAATAATTTAATTTGTATTTTGACAGTTAAACAGTTTGTTTTGTGTTTTTGTTTTGTTATCGATAAAATGGCAATACATTTTTATACATCAACAACTCACTGTAAGCACTTATCCTTTTTTGCTGGTAAATTCCTCAACGTTTTTGTAAAAAAAAAACACAAATATTTTCTGTTGGATTTATAAGTATTAAAGCTAAACTCAAATATTTTCTAAAAATCGATCAGTTCGGATGAAAGTAGCAGAAGTAAATGAGGTTTGTGGTGATTTTGTTGAAGCATAAATTCAATTTATGCGGCAGATGATTTTATGAAAGACACAGTGGTGGACTACAAATGAACGAACTTTTAGGCGGTAGATGGTGAGGGGCGAAAAAAATCGAAAAACACAAAACATATTGGAACTTACTTAAGTAGTTATAATATTTTCTTTGCACTTAGATTTGTGTTAGTATTAAAAAAAATATATTATAGTAAATTGTATTTGTACTTAAATATGTACATAGGTATTTAATTTCTTCGTAATACTTTAATACTCTTTAATACTCTTTAGCATAAAGAACAGCAAAAAGCAGAAGTACCTACTTACATGAAGGTTTAAAAGTAATTGTAAGTACGAATTATAAAGTATTCAAGAATAACTCATTACTAATTGGATTAATCCCTAATTTCTGGTGCAAATACTTATGTAGTAATAAAATGAACTATGGTGTCCAATTAAAGTACTGATTCATATTTAATTAAAGAAATAAAAATGTAAAGAAATTTTACTTGTAATTTAACTCATGTTATTTAAGCAAAGAATTGCGGGAAGAACTATATAAATTGGCACTTGACACTAATCAACTCCTGGATTTAATTTCTCTTATCAAGGTAATAAATAATATTTTATTAAAATAAAAACTCATGAGTAGATAAGTTTCACTTGTTTTTTATTTACCATATATCTGTGTGCCATATTATTATAAGTTGACTAAGTACTTTTCTTCTGTACAATTAAAATAAATGTTTCTTATGAAACGTACAATTGATAATTTTTAATCAAAATTTAAACTAGTATTTTATTTTGAATTCACATTTAATTAGAAAAAATAATTGGAAAAAAAAAGTTGACCAAATTAATAAAAAGAACTTGCTTGGAAATAATAAATATGCTAACTTAACGTATGTAATAATTATTATGAACTTAACGAAAATGAAATTCAATTTTGGAATAATATTTATCGAACATTTTATAAATTAATAAATATTTACAAATGAAAACTAGCAGACCTTTTTTTATTGAGTTTTGGTGAGTCCTCTTTCTTCCATAATATTTTTAACGAAGAGTCACTTTCATTATTTGTAAAAGACTTATCTAGGGATTTCTTCAGTATTAATTAAGCTGGCTGATCCCAGAGTGGTGGGTGTGAAAGACTGATGGCAAATAAAAAAGAGTTAAGTTACGTCATTTTATATATGTACATACGTCATAACGAAAAAATTGAATGGTTTTTTGAAGAGAAGTTACGTTATTTTTTAACGATAAAATTGTTCTATTTTTTACACTACTTTCACTTTTTAAAGTTTGAACTTAGACTGCTCGTACGGGAGGAAAGAGTCACGGGGAGGTAGAAATTAAGTTAAAAGAACATGACAATAGGTGTGTTTTTGGCAATTCTATCCATAGTGAAGTGGGATTTCCGCAGTGGTGTGGTTTTTCAATTTAAAATCTAGTATGTACTACTGACTAGTTGTCAAATATTTAATTGAAAAAAATATAAAAATATTGTCCGATGCGTTATTTAATAGTGAGGAAGACTTTAATATGAAAAAACACTGTTTTTATGTTGCGTTAGTTTGCGAACACTCGACAGCGTTTGAAATTTTGTCGCGTTTCTATTTTACCTTAGTTTGGTTGCATATAAAACACGAAACCTCAAAAATTGCAGCAAAGAATAAAAGTGTAAACTCTCAGTGACAAATGTAAAATGTAAAACAAAAACCACTTATCGTACTCTACGAACATGCCTTCGAGATACCCAAGAGTTATCAACTGTACCAAACTGCCAACATTTATATTCTAGACTCGAGCAGACGTCAAAATTCTATCCGAAATTGGATCCTACTTCTACTTTTATTGGAAGTGAGGTTGGTGTATTTGTAATGCGAGTAAAATCTTACTTCACTACGGATAGCATTGCCAAAAAAACACACCTAATTATTAGGAAATAGTACCTTAGACATTTGAGAAAATTTTTTTTTACCTTAAAATTAAAAGGCTGATGTGGACGAAGAAGAGCAAGGGCCCAAACAGAACACCATATTTTTTCATGATGATTTGCTAAAACATAGTGAATAAATGACAGCTCATTTGATAAATGACGTCTTAACAATATGGCCAAATGTCAATGTTGGGAAGATCCTCTTGAAAGACTTTACTATTAAAGAAACAAACACAATACAAACATTTTATAAGATTGAATAAAGAAATAATTGAACAAAATTGAATAAAAGCAACTCTCTCTTATGCTCTCCTTTAAGGTGGCAATAATAATCTTGAAGACGTCCCAAGGGCGGTTTTTTTTTCAATTGTCTCTTTTTTTTTATTGGTAGCCATATGAATAGACGACATCGGCCTTATACCCATTCTGACCATTTTCTTTTTTTTTTGTTGTTATGGTGGAATTTCCGCTCACTTCTTCTTTTTGGTACAAATATACAAGGTGGTGCAAAATTGGTCATTCATTTTTTTTTTGGATCTTAATCATTTTTTCAGTTTGGTGGAAAATTTTGACTATTTTAAGTTCCGATCCTAATTGTTCGCATTTCTGTCGAATATTATTTTTAAGGGTGATAATTTAAGCCCGAAATTTCGAGGAGTCCCAAAGAATGACATTTGGAATATGTAAACAGGTTGACCTTGTTTAACATTATGCCGAAATGTCTTCGTGTTTAAAAGAATCGAATTTAAATTTGAGTATTTTCAATTTTAAGATTGGTTTGACAATTTTTCTGTATAGGTACTGCTCTGCTGCCAGTTGCAAATATTAAAAAAAAAATCGCCACCTTGTTTGCAGCTTATTATTTAATTCCATATGTATGTGAGGTCTTGGTTAGTTGGGTATATCAACAGATGAACACCTCACACACGTCCGTATCGTAGTCATGATGGTTGTCATTGTCATCGTCTTCATGTCACATTGACACGAAATGTTTAGGGCAAAAGATATGTATGTACCAAAATAAATAAGAAAAAAAGAATGAACCCGAAAAATGGAAGCGGCACTTAGGAAAATTTTTTGCCATGGTTTTTTATTTTTTTCTCTTTGTCCCTAGGGTAAATTTGTACTCATCCCCCGCCGCTACTACCAGCCTAAGCTAGCATAGCGATAAGGTAAATGATGAATGAGAGAAGAATCTTAACCTAAAGGCTGTTTTGTTTTTTAAGATTTTTTTTTTTTTTAAGTCACTGCTCGTTGATATATGTGTCCTAAGGTGAGATTAAGAAGGAATTTTTATTTTATTTTATTTTCTTATTTTAAGCTTTGAAGTAATTTAGCTAAAAGGTGTGTTTTTCGCTCACCTACATTACATATACAAATACACATACCTTCTGACATTTTCTTCTTAAAGTTTGCATCATGCATTATACAATTGACATTCAAGAGTGTCACCTTTTTGACACCCAACGAAAGAATTTGGAATGGGATACTACCTTAGGTTGGTTGTATTTTAATAATTTACTTTTCTTTCAAGGGGATTTTGAGTAAAATCTTTTGTTTCTATGTTTTTGTGGAAAATAAACCTCAAAGTTTTCGGAACTCATATTATAAGTCATTTAGGTAGGAACTGTTGGAAGGTTTAGACGTTAGACAGATTAAAATTTGATTAAAATTCAATTTGTTTAATGAATTTTGACTAATGCAAGAAGGTATTATGTTTGAGGCGTTAGAAAAAGGCTACGGTAAGGTTTATTGCCAATCATCCGTTGTAGACAGGTTAAAGAGAAGTACCAGTAGACTTCTAATTACTCTGAAACGTATATTATACATAAGTCTGCTCTGAAGTCATTCAAGGTTATGTCTCTAGTAGTCCTGTAGTTAGGCTGAACTTCTTTATTAAGACTTTCAGATATGTGCTACTGAGTAAGACGTTTTTTGGATTAGATTTCGACTTATCAAACTACCACTTCAAACTTTTCTTAAAATCTAGTTTTGGATATTAAAAGATATAGAGATATACATATAGGTCCCTCCATGGCTGAGATTTTTTTTTTACTGCAATTTAGACGCTGTTCATTTCAGCGAAGTCTAATCAAACTCTGACTATCTACGAAATTGATTCTCGGATCATTCAACTATATCAATCAATCTTGAACCACCAGACCAAGACACTATTACTGTATTAAAGACTTACTATCATTCCGAAAGACCAACATAATTATTGTTGATCGATATTCTTATTATAATTACGTTCAAAAGCCTGGTTTTTAGACATCGAGTATACATATGTATGTGCTTCTTGAGAAACTTCTTTAGGCACCTATTTGATGCCTTGTTATTCCACATGGATGATGGTTATGGATCTTGAGATCTACTGTACGAGTATACAAACTCTTTAAAGGTATTTCCAGAGTACCTATGTGAGAGACAACTATTAAAAAAATGTATCTATAAATTTGTTGTAGTATTCTTATAGTCTCCGGCCTGTTTGACCAAAAGCAAATTAGTCTTCTGACATTTCTTGGTCTTAGAAGAAATCGGCACGATTGAAAAAGTGTCAGTTTTGAAGAGATTTAGATTTAGTTTGTTTCCTTATTTACTTCTAATAAATCTCTGGATATGTAGTGTTCTTGTAAAAAAAAAAACTTCCAAACATTTTCTTGAAAATTCTGCTTACATTAAATCAAAAATGGTATTATATTTACTCAGTCATTTCTGAGATACATATTTTACCAATAATTGGTTTAAGAGTATTATCACTACTAGTGTGACCATTCTTGCATTTGAAATAGCTGAAAATTTTGATCGGTTGGTAAACTATCGGCCAATCTAATAGGCTAGGCAAAGTTCACCGGGTCCTCTAGTTAATATTAATTTGAAGCTCCCAAATTTCACAGAACGTATGTAATCTGGTAAGTGTACTTCAAGACGGTACAATAATCTTCTAGATATAAAAATCAATTTCTATCTGTTTGTCTCGTTAAAATTCGAGAACGGCTTGGTCGATTTGGCTGATTTTGTTTTTTAAATGTTTGCCGTAGTCCAGGGCCCTATTCCACAAAAAACTTATCAACTTTTCACTTTGCACTTTGCGAATCGATTTTTTTGGCAAAGTGATAAGTGTTTCTGTTCCACAATATTCTTTGCAAATTTTACTTTGCACTAAGCTAACTTTTGCAAAGACTTTGCACTATATGCAAAAGACTTTGCACTTTATGCAAAGACTGCATTTAATGCAAAGTCTTTGCACTGTCCTGCAAAGTGAGAGTGCAAAGTGTTCCACAAAGCATTTAATCATCTTTGCACTTTTGTCTCATCACTTTTCACTTTGCATTGTACTTTGTAAAATCAAAATTGAAAAAAGAGGCTGGGTGCGACCCACACTGATAACTTCCCATTTTGTATTTATTGTACAAAAATGTCAATTTGATATTCGTCAATATTTTATCATTTTTTAGTTATTGACAAATGCATTTGTTAAAAATAAAATACATTTGAAGTCAATAGCATTGCTTATTGTGATGATATTTAAGTCGAAAAACAATTTTTGACACTTTTCGGTAAATTTCAGTTTTTGCTTTTTTATTTAAAAAAAAACTGTAAAAGAGTACCATATGTTCAAAATTCTACTATGCAAAAAATAAAATAAATTTGAAGTTAAAATGATTGATCATTTGGACATTATTCAAGACAAGAAACTACTTTTGATATTTTTTGGTAAATGTTTGGTTAAGTTTTTTATTTTTTGTAAAACAACTGTCAATTTGATATTTGTCAAAATTGTAGCATATGTTATTAATTTTGTATTTTGTTTAAACATAAATAAATAAATAAGTTTGAAGTCAATATCGGTGCTTATTCTCGTCATTCTCGATATTCAAGTCAAAATACATTTTCTACCAACTTTTGGTATGGTAGAATTTTTTTACTTTTTTATAAAAAAAAATCAATTGATTTTTTCCCAAAAAATTACTAAATGTCAAAGACGTCATTTCACATAAAAGAAAATTATTTTAAACATAATACCATTTTGCCTTCATTGTTTATTTGTGTTATAAAAGGATTTTGTTTTAAGAACATTAATTATGTAAGTATTATGCTTGAATTCGATTTAAACGAAAACACTTATTGAAATTATAATTTTGCAGTCCCGAAAAATTAATACTGTATTTATAATTTCTTATTACACTCGCGTCTTCAACATCGTCAAAAAAAAACTCAAGTTTTAACATCTTGAAAGCTTCACTGGTAATGTGAATATGCATTTGCAAAGCGAACGTTTTCTTTGCAAATTTTTGGTAAACTTATCAAAATTCGCTTTGCAAAAATAGAGTTGTAAGTTTTTGTGGAACGAAACAGCATTATTTTTACACAGTCTTTGCAAATTACACTTTTCAATATTAACTTTGCACTTTCCACAAAAGAACGTACGTGGAACAGAAATTGCAAAGTGAAACTAAAAATTGCAAAAGACTTTGCAAATTACACTTATCATATTCAACTTTTCACTTATCAGATTTTATAGTTCTGTTTGACGAAAAATTTGCAAAGTGCAAAGTGAAAAGTTGATAAGTTGTTTTGTGGAATAGGGCCCAGGTGAGGTTTAAAATGTGAGAAAATATGGAAAAAAAGACATAAAAAAAACTGGTCTTAAAATAACAAGGAAAAGACGAACTTCAACTTAATGTAAACTTTTTTTGTAAGTTCCGAGAGCAATGATAATTTTGATCAGTTGGTGACATATCGACCAATCTTACAGCCAGGAGGTGTGCTGTAAGAACTCAATTGGGGAGTTACAAAGTCCGCCGGGTCCTCTAGTCTGTTTTATAAATGTGTTTTTTATATCAGACCATATTTTCAAATCGTTCTCTACATATATCAGACTGTCGCTTATGTTATTTCAGACCATAATCAATTGACGTCTGCAATCACAGACTGTAAAACTGTGCTGTGAATTAGTGACGAGGACGACTGGTAAATCAAACTGTAACCTAGCAGAGTCTATTTTATGTAAACTGTTATCTAGTGGTTCCTGCTATCTTAGACTGGAAGCAAATGTGTTATCTATCATCGCTGTTATCAAGTTTCTTAAACTGTAATTTAGTAGTGGATCCACTGTAGAGATACTATTTCTTCATTCAAGTTTTTGAATAAATGTGATCATTTTAAATGTATATTAATTCCATAAATTTGAATAAAGCATACCTTTATTATTTATTCTATTTTGTTTATTAAATATTAATTTCAATATCAATTTCAAGCGTAATTCTTTTTTAAATAGGTCAAAGACCTAACCTACTACACCTGAAATATTTTTCACAAAATAACAATACAAAATACAATTACAAAATAGGTATGCCCCTGATTACATATATGTAAGTATCTAGTATCTACTCAGTACTCGTACTTTATTTTTTAATAAAAAAAGGTCGGTAGGTATATGTATGTAGTTTTCATTATTTAATAAATATCAGGTTATCCCTGATTGACAGTTGACACAACTCACATCAGAATGCTTCAGAGTAGGTGGGGAACGTTTTATTATGTATGAACATCATACAACGTGGTCGTTGAAAAGCATTCCAGGGGCATCATATCCCTGCATAAATATTTCTTTTGTTATACCTATAAAAAAAACCTACCTCCATATCTACCTACAATCTACATACATGAAAATCTCCAATAAATCCGCTATATCCTCGTACACTCCCGTTTTTTTTCCGTTTTTCCCAATTTTTTTTTGTTTGTTAATTTTTCATGTTAGTGGCCGCCATCCTTATAATATCATTGAAGTAATTAATTTTCATAATTAAAATAAATACCTACCTTTCTCTACCATTTAGCTTCTGTATCTATGGATATTCATACATCCCACGTCCCATCTCATACCATTCAGATCACATCCCATCTCATACCACACCACCACACCCACTCCACCCCGCAGCATGCCTTCCACCAAAAAGAGACGAAAATATTTCCTTTTTTTATTTATGAAAAATTAAATTAAAAGTTTCATTAAATTGCAAACTCTCACCATTCTGGTCCTGGAGTCAAATTTTTTAACAAGGCAATCAATTTTTTTTTTTTGTTCGTATTTTGCAATTTTTTTTTGCCAGCATATTTTATCAACGCACACATTTATTTCGGTCGTCATTCGGCTACGACGATGGTGACGGTCGCCACTGCCGCCACCGCGCCGTCATTCAGTGACACAGTATGTCACCCCTGTGTCGGTATATAAAACATCCTTTTGAGCGGTTGCATTAAAAATAAAAATAAAAATCAAGAAAAAACGTAATTAGCATTAAGTACACTCTCGTCTTTCATTGTAAAGCAAGCAAATAAAAAATCCAAAAAAAACTAGCCTCCCGGGCATGTCCTTCCAATTAAAAAAAGAAAAAAAAAAATGTTACAATTTTTTCGTGTTGGCAATTTTTTTGCGCAACCCTCTTATTGTATGACAACATGTCCTATGCTGATAGAATAAAAGCAATCACCCAGACCGACCATAGAACCCCAATTACCTTGTCAAAGGCTGTTTTTAGTGACACCATCATCAGCATCAAGGCAGATAAAGGGACAGGAAGAGGGACCGTAGACCCGTACCCGAGACCAATACTGGCCGGCCACAGGAAAGAGGGAGAAAAATAAACTGACACGCTTGACTAACGAAATAAAAGGACACGCGATCGAGGTGCGGCAACCAAACCTGAACCCTTTTATCACTCGAAGCGACTGAATTTTTCACGAATCTAACAAATACCTTTTTACATAGACATACCTACAACAAAAAAAAAAGTGTCCTTCCATTGCCTGGTCCTGCTGGCAGGAACATCAGGAGCAGGACCTCTTGTGCGTTTGATGAATCAAATTTTTCATCACCAGGAATTAATAGTTAATAGACAGACAAAACGGGTTTGATGCCGAACATGCAGAGCACGGCACACAGCAGCTCGAGCTTCGATATCCTCGTAAAGGGATTGCTTTTGCCACTGCCCTTGCTCCTGCTCTGGTACCAGCTCCTGAAGTTGGATGTTTCTGGGTGTTGGTTGGATGATGATGGCGATGGTGACGGCGATGGTGATGGTGACTCTAACGTAGATTGGATGTGAAATCTGATGTGTAAGGATAACGATAACGACACGGGTTCAACTCGGGACCTATGGGCAAAAAAGGACGAAAATCAGCACAGTTGTTCTAATTTACAGAGAAAAAAAAAAACAAAACTCAACACACAACTCAACAAAGGATATTTATTATTCTGCAGCCCAAAAAACAGGAATGAGTTTGGTTGACTCTAATATTGAGCCTTAGTCCTGAGTATCCTCTCCCTGAGCCTGAGCTACCTCATAACCGAGAAAAGTAATTGCTCGAAAAAATCGTCTGTGTTTACATTGATTGGTGGTGATAGTTTTTACTTTTTAATATTTAGTAACTTAAAGGAATGATATTGGTTATATTGACGTAATTTAAATGCAGTTGTTTTATTAATGCAAACAAAATTAATTGATTTGACTATTGGGAAGCTTGTCAAATGGAAAAACTTCTATGCAGTTCCTGATGGTGAGGGTCCCGATTTTGGCAGCTGTTACTTTTGAAATTGTCATCTTTTTATAAGTTAATAAAATTCACTACAAAAATATGGTGAGCACTTTTGTGTCGTCTTTAAGCACTTCTTTTCTTGGCTGATAAATTGTTGGTAATTATTGAGCTTTTTGGACAAGATAGAAAAAAAAATTGATTCGTGTTGACGAAAAGCCAGGTGTTGATTGATTGTTGATCTAATAATATTGTTTTTTCTTGGTTGATGCAATTCTTCTTCTTAAATAATTTCCTTATAAAATTATTCGTTTCTTTGAAAAACTGTGTACAGTGTACATTACAAAAAATTTTGATATATTTTTAAAAATAGTTTCTGTTAATATTTGTATATTCCAACAATTTGACTATACTTAAATGACGAAAAGTTTAAATTTCAAAATATCCAGGGAGACAGGCTCATTCAAATATCAAGTTTGATATTTATATACAAATCCAAAAATTACCCCATATAACAAAGTGACTTAAAATGGTTGACTGAGGCGTATACTTACTTTTCTTATTTAATCTAGTTTTAAACAAATTTTTGTTTGTGTGTTGGAAGTTTTATTATCAAGAACAAAATTAATTTAACAATTGCTTTCAGTTTGCATCTTTCATTGTGATTTATTTCGGAAGACATGGTCTATTTTTGTAATTTTAACGAGCTTTAAAAATTGTTTTCTAAAAAAAAGTTAGGATCATGTATGCATGTATTTTTCACTTCTACTTCATATTGAAAGTTTAAGCAATACCAAAAAGAGTTATTTTTGAGATAATCGATGAGACTAAAAAGTCTCTCTCAAAAATTACAAGAAATTAACTGATCTTTGAAACCACATCCATATATGTATTAGCAAAATATTGGTTTTATATTTAAAAGCAACAAATTAATCCTTGAAACTAATGCATCATCTAAATGCATTCAAAACAAATTGTATTTTATATTCCAATTCAAAAGCAATAACAAAAAATTCCTGAACCTGGTATCCGCTTATACGAGATCATCCCCATAAATGTTCTCATATACATACATATGCATAAGTTAAACTCCTGCTGCCTTAAGTGTTCCAGCATTCCAGAAATTAATGAACCGTACATGATTTTCGTGCTCCCTTATGCACATAGAGACGACATATTTTCTGTGACAAGTTAATCCCAGCATTAGCTGTTTGCTTCATTCTCCAATGCTCCACCACCAGTGCATGTCAGTACTTTGAGGAAGGATGAGATCTTATTATCCTGTCATCACAATCAAATTGCCTAGGATATTATTCAAGACCGTCTAATCTAACAGATTTGGTAATTGCTTTCGTGCAGCAGGAACAAGTAAAAGGAGATGAAGAAGAACAACAACAACAGATAGAAAAAAAAAAAAGAGAAAGGAAAAATTCCCTATTCCTATCATCTTGTGTGGTTTCAGCCATAAGTCGTACGCGTGTACCTCTATCCTTATACCCATTCCGTATCCGTATTCTTGTCTTGGTCGTGGTTTGAAGGGATACAAAAATTTGTATATAAATAAAAAAAAAGTAGGATCCTTTGGCGTTATCCGTAAATTTGCTTTTTACATATATTTTTTTCTTTTTTTCCGTTTTTTTTTTTTGTTTTCTAGCGATAAGAATTATAATTAATTTCAGATAATCCGGTTGGTCTATTCGGAGGCACGAAAAGGTGACTTGGTTTGGTTGGCTGGCTGGTTCGTTGGTTGGTTAGCTTGGATTTAAGCAAAAGACAGACAGGAATAAAAAAGCAACAAACTGCGAGGAGAAAGAATCATTTTGAAAAGTGACAGGCAACAGTTCATGTTCTGTGTTTTTGGTTCCCTCAGGATATTCATTTTTTTTTCGTTTTGATTTTTTTCTCTGGAAATTGTTGGCGTACATCGTGGGTTGGTTTTTAGAGAGTTTGCATCAGGCAATATGGTGGTTAATTTTTCCAGCATTTATATAGCTCCAGGAGGTAACATCAACTATACGCGGAGGATTCCCAGAAGTTTTCTGATGTACGAATAAATCGAAAATGTTTGAGTTGTTGTAACAGCGTTCTACATACATACATATGTATGTATGTACGTACATACTCGTAGGTATAAAGTTTTCTAGAAAATTCAATGTAAAGTACAAGTTGTACTAACTCATATCGGTACGTGGATAGGATTGCCTCAGAGTTTAGGAAGACCTTTGCATCCGACTTGAGTCTTAATGAATGACTTTAAAATAAATAGTTTCTTAGAAATGCCAGAGGTTAATATAAATGTCAAAGTTTGGTGAATGATACAATAATTTGTTATCAGGTATTGAATGCATCTTAAAGATGTTTGGGCAAGTTTTTCAACTTCGAGGGATATGATTTAAGAATGTTTAAAGTTAAACATGTGTTAAAGGAAAATTTGATAAGTGAATGATTTTGTTCCTTGAAAATTTTAGAAAAGAAGGAATACATATTTGCTGCATTATGAAAAATTGTCTCAGTTTTTACGATCAATGCTTCCTCTAAGGAACTCGCTTGAAAACGATCAAGGTTTTGTTCATTCTATAAATTTAATAACTACCTTCTTTGACTTGGATCTTTGTTATGTTACAAGAAGACACCACATCAGAGTTAGAGAAGTTTGTCGAAATAAGGACCAGGTGGTGGGGTCGCAAAGGGAAAGCGCAATGAATTCGATATTGTGTTTCCAAGAGCGTAGATCATCATTCTCTAGATCACTTAGATCGCAATCAAATTCTTTCACTGATAATATGAACGGTGGATTTTTTACTTCACCAATCTTAAATAACTTAAACTTAAACCACTCAGATTGTTTTTCGTACTTTCTCTCGACCAAGGGAACTAAATTTTTTGGTCATTATGTTTTAAGTTGACTTTTAAACACTATCAGTTCCTATAAAAAAGCTAGTCTTCTTAAAGGATAATTGGAAAGGTGATTTGTAATATTTCAGAGGGCGAACTTTGGCCAAAAGATCAAAAAGTTTATCATCACTAACTATGTTTGACATTTAGAATAAAATGTCAGTCTCGTATATCGTCTCAAGATCAATCTTAGGGCGATGCTTGGTGAACAGCCGTGTCGAAACCAAGTATATTATCATTTTGTGACTATAGCATGCAAGGATAAAGTATCAGTATTTTATTTTTTCTATGAGTGGTAATGCACTTAAATTATTATTGGTTTAACTCGACGAGTACTGTTTAAAACCGACTTAAATTGAATTAAACCTAAGTATTAATATCCCAACTATACTTAATTGATTAATTTCAACCATTTTTCGACTATACATACATATGTATATAAGTATTTTTTGTAACGCTTTAACCAGTTAATTCAATCCTCATTAATGTCAAACCATATCATAATAGCTTCAGACGTTATACATATGTAATATGTATATAAAAATGCTACATTCTTTATATCACTTTACTTTCCCTCTCTCACTCTCTTTGAAGATTAATTAAATTAAATAATTTTTTTGATGGAAAATCACTTGCCAGTCAATTACACCTCCTTTGGCCTCTTTAATAGCTTTTTACTGTTTTATTTAACAAGAAATCATAAATAAAAAAATTCCACATCGTCAACTGACCCATCGACGACGACGCGACGCCCGATAAAATTAAAAATTAAATTCACAGAATTTATATCAACCCGCAAACACAATCATTGTGACTTTAAAAACATCAACAAAAATAACGAGAATTAAAGACTCGAGGCGTAGGATGTCCTTATGCACTTATTCCCACCGCGTTCCTGATCGCTATGTCAGCGCACAGTTATGTACATACATACATACATATGTAGAGTTCAGCTAGGGCTCCTGCTCAGGCTATACTCGTATGTGGAATCGACTAGTCCGAGGAATGCACTTTCGTTGGGGGTAACCAACAGCTGCTCTAGCCGGAAAACCAAAATCGACATTAAATCAATTTGACGGTTATCAACTCGTTTGGCGACCATTTTGTAAATACATGTTTCAGTTTTTTTTTCGTTTATTGTTTTAAACTTTATTCTTTTCTCTTTGACGTTTTTTTTTATACTCATATTTATTTATATTTTTGACTTTTTGACATTGCGTTCAATTTAATGACTGTCTATGATCCGCAGGGCTTAACTTCAATTTATTATTGTAACGATTCGTAAATATGTAGGTGTGTGTAGTTGTTTTCGTTTGTTTGCGTTATGTATTTATGTATGCGTGTCAGGAATGTTGATTGTTTGACATTCGTGCAATAAAGGTCAGCTTTTGACGGAAACCTCAATAAAGTAACACGTGCCTATATACATAAGTTTACATTTAAATGTACATTACACAATTTTATAGTACCTACATCCCAAGCCCAACAAAACACTGACAACTCGATGAAACATCAACGTTTTGATACTTTGTTGATTAAAAAAGAGTAAAGTTGTGTTTTTGTAGCAGGATTTTTAAAACAAAACTATACATTGGAGGGATAAGATCTAAGATTCAGTTTCTCTGTGCTAGATTAAAGTTTAACCCTTCAGAGTTGCATTTATATGTATTTCATGTCAAATCACTCGTCACTCGCTGTTGTAGTGACTTCGAATGATTTATATTATGATTGCACCATCTTAAAAATTTGTTCAGCAAATATTTCTTCAGGGAAGTTATGGCCTTTTTATTATCATTTTTATTATCAATCATGACTGATACATTTGGATACAGTTGGCTACAACTTTTGTAAACTTGAGGGTATCACAATTTTCAATCTATTCATTCGGGCGGTTGAACTCATTCGATTGAATTGCAAATTGGTATTAAGACAACGGGTTCTGAGATTTACTTTCAGTCAGGCAATCGAAATATTTCAATGATTGTTGATTGCTGAATGTTGGAATGCTATGTGTTTATAACTGTTCTTGGCATAACTATCAGCTTAAAACCGTTTTGTCTTGCTAGACTCTACATAATTTTATTTCAAAAGTTAAAAGATTCATTTAAGAATGATACAAATTGATTACCCTTTTCATGACTGACAGTTTTGATTGATATTTTAGTTTTTTTTTGTTCAACCCTAAGTTTTCAAAGTTGTTCATACTTTTTGCAAAAGCAGTAAGACACAAGTTGTTGATTATTTTTATGACTGACAGCTTTGACTGACGTTTTATTTTGCATGAAGTCACATTTTTATGGACTTTTTCCAACGATGAATCTCAATTTCCAGACTATATGTACCTACAAACAAACAAACCTTCGAGTCATAATTTAAATAATTTTAAAATGTTTATTTATTGCACACAAAGGCCCATTAGGCTGCCAACAAAACCGGAAGGATATGCAATTTAACAAAATATAAAAAATTAATAAGTGCCACTGGTTGCACTGTGCGTCGCGCATCGCGTTTGTCCTTCGCGTCGGTATTTGCATCATCCCTATCTGTCGTTCGTCGTCTCCGTCTGAGAAACCGGAAACGGAAGTATCTGCATGGCTCGCGGATGGTTGGTTATTTGTGTAAATGAATGAGTTTATAGTTTGAAGTTTTTTTTTTTTTTTTTATCTACAAAAATGTAAAATATAAAATTAAATTCTCGGTCATCGTTCTCTCTCAAACCAATGAAATTAACTCGTCACAAATAAAAAAAGACAAGAAAAAAAACAGAAAATGAAAATGAAAATAATTTTAAAATTATGAGGTGAAATTTTATGCCGCGACACGGGTGTTAAGTATCATCTCGTTAAATTCATTTTTAAATACATAAATTTATTGAAAAATACATTTTTCTTTGGAATTGTTGCTCTTTAATTTTTTTTGTTTTGTTTTGGATTTCACATTTTCGGTCGATAAATTTCAGCTGACTTGGAGAAAACAGTCTTTTTGTCTGCCTTTTTTACTCGTATCAGGCTTTCGTAGGCAGAAAATGAAGATAAAAATTTTAAAACATGAATTTACGATGAATTTCTTATCGTAATCAGCAGTTTTTTGTCTTTTCATTAAACGCTTCTTTGTGTCCTCGATATCACACGGTTTTAATGGGGATTGGATTTTGGTTATAAGGACGACAACTATACTGTACTTTTACAAACTTATATGAGTAGTTTTACATTTTTGAGGTTTATCTGCACTGGCTGCTTTTCCGTACCCACTTGTAAATTCGAGAGAAAATTTAAAAAATCCTTTCCCTTTAACTCATTCCTACTACTTTTTTAACATGAGACTTCTGGAAGTTTATGCATCAAAACTCTTACATATGCTTCAATATCCATAAGCTTGCGTCATCGTGAAAATGTCTATATGAGCATGAACATGAGTATACATTTGTGTCAAATAGCGATGCGTCAATACACTTGCATTTGCTTAAAGACTCGTAAATATGCGTCAGCAAACGAACTATTGCGTCAACATGCGTTTATTTGTGTCAATATCTTATGCTTGTGTTTCAAATTGTTTACTTATGGCTTTTTAAATTGGCAATCTGGAAGCAGAAAAAAGCATTCTGAAAGCGTTCAATTGGGCAAAAGTGACAGTTCTCATTCTGAAAAAGAAGAGATTTCTCTTCTGGATTTGAAATCAGAAGCAAAAACAGAATCATTCACACATTCAAAGATTTTAAATGTCACACTTGATAAATGTAGGATATATTTTATGAATTAACGATTATACCAGAAAACCCGTAAGAAGTTTCGAAGACACCTATAAACGAAGGTTTGCAGTTTCCTGGTTATTGTAGTTGTTATTTTCCAGGTGCTGCAACCATATAGCAGAACTGACGTTAGAGTTATACGGTAGTAGCTTTGTGTTCATTCTGAAAGATTTATTTTTCCAAATATTGAACAACATCCCAAAACATCCCAAAAGCGGCCTTTGCTTTTCCTATGTTCCTCTTTCATTAGAGACGATACTTCCAAAGTATAAGAAGCTCTCTACTTTCTCTACTGGTTGTTGAGCAATTTTCATAGGATCGGAGGGACTTCAATTGGACTGTCATATTTCTTTGGCTTAAGTTTAAGCCCTTCTTGTCAGTATGTTAAGAATCAAGACCTAGTGACAGTTTGACAGTAAGACTTAGTTTCTCTACCTCATTTTTGGTCACTTTAACAAAATATAAGTCTTAAATAATGCTTTATTTTAATAACGTCTAAGTAATATTTACTTTTACAAGAAACTGTTGAAAATTATGTTAAATTGTTTAAAGGAAACTTATTTTACAGATAAGCAAGCTAAAATTAATTTTTTTTTGCCATTTGTATTGACAATCATCTCAAAAATAAATACATAAAAGGAAGTCTCAGATTTTTTTGTGAAGTCTCAACCTCCTAAAAATTCCTTTACCTTGTGCTCTTCCACTTAAACTGATTGCAAGCAAACCAATTCAAAGCGAATCTTACAGGTGGCACTTCTTGGAATCATTATTTGCCATCATAACGGCTCAGTTGTTATAGGTATGTTATTAATCGTCACATTAACAAACAAATCCTTCCGCTAAACGTGAGACGATTACAGGTCTGGTATGAAGGTTGAATAGATATAGAAAACCCCCACGAACCCCACGGAAAACGGGAAAAGCAAGGACCTAAGTACGTTAACGTGTTGAAAATGCGTGGCTCGAAGTACGAATATTATGACTGACTAGTCAAACAAACTTCCATATAATTAGGAGCAGGGGTGGAACGAGTAGATCCTTAAGACTGTGTTCTATCGTCATCATCGTCGCTTCGTCGTCGGCGCAAGGTCTTAGACGCTGCATTTTATTTTTACCTACACCTTCCCTGATGACGATGACGATGACGGTGTCAAAGGTACATATATAGGTATATTGGATCTCCTGTTGATTTTTTTTGTTTTTCAATTTTCATGGTGTGATGTTAATTAATTTCAATCTTCTCACTCCGAGGAGCAGGTATACGGAGGATGTTACATCGTGCGTCGCCGTCGTCGTCATCGTCATCATCGCGCGAGCTATTTTGATGAAAAGGAAACTCTTAAGGAGCGTGTGTCAGCCTTGCTCCTTGAATGTGGTGCATGTAGCATATTACTTATGTATAACTTGGGTAAAGGTTTAAGTGTAATAAAAGGCTACGAAGATGACGACGACGAGGACGACAAACGGCGGCGGCGGCGGCGGCGTGCAGCGGATGATAGTGACGATGTTCAGAGTACCTATACCTACTCTACCTGGGTGCTATGTGAGACTTATAACGGTGTTTTCATTAAACAATTTTATGGTAACTATTAACAACTTAAGTGTGTACTACGAGTTTAAGTGTGGTTGGATGAGGACGAACGACGACAACTTCGCCGATGACGACGAAGCTACGACGAGGCCAAGGCAAACCACTGATAAGCTCCTCTCGTTGCATGGTATGGTTTTAAGATTTTTTTTTTTTTTTTAAAGAAGCACAAATATTTCAGAGTGTAAAAATATAGAAAAGCGAAGGCTTTAGGAAAAAAGTTGACTTTGAGTTGAAGTAATCGTTTTCATTAAAACTCAGATTATGTTTGAAGTCAATTAGCCAAGCGAAAGTGTTTTGAAGAGAAAAAGTCTTTGGCACTAAAAGCAGTGCATGTCGTGTTGTAGAGGTAGAGGCGTTGACATTAGACGTCAGATGATGTTTTTTGTGTGATGTGCAAAATTTAGGTTAAAGACGCTATAAGCTTAAGATGATGTTTGTTCTTTAGAATTTAAGTCACAGACTTGGATTGGGATGGATACTGATACTTTTCATTGACTGTTTTTAGTTAGAAGGCATCTTTTGACCACTTTTTTTTTTTGTTTTGACGTATTCGACTGTTTACCATTCTTTCGTCGTTTAGGTTTCTAAAAGAGTTCAATCAGCAAATCTTAGAAATGTTTAGCGTAACAATTTTTTTCGATATAGTTAATCCAATATTAATTTTAGCTGTTTTTCATTAACTTCTTTTAGAGTACCGATGGGTTCTATATTTGGACCTTTGTATTATTGATTTTGGTTTTATTGAATTTATTGAAGTTTAATTTGTCCTCAGTTTTGAATGTGATTGCGTATCGAACTCTGTTTGACAAATTTAAACCCCATGCGTGAATTATCAAACTTTTAAGCTAAGTTTGTTATCAAAAAACATTTGGTTCAAGTTCAATTTAATTAAATGGAAAAACATTAAAACATAACCTGAACGCATTTTGGTACATTTGAGTATTCTAATAGATTTTCGTGAAATTTTCAAGTTTTTTATCATTTCTTGTAGGGTTTAACTATCCAATATTTTGTCTTTTGACTACTTTCAAAAAAAATTTAAATCTGCTAGATGTGTGTAGATTTTTTTTGTAATATTTTTTGTTGAACACCTTTTGCAGTAATTTGACTCTTTGTAGAGATTTATTTATCGACCGTCTTTTTTGCCATTATTTCAATTAATAAAACTGCCCCTGTTTACACAAGCTTAAGTACTTTAAGATAGACTAAAATAACTTTCTCTGAGTTATTCATAGCGAAGAACATCAGGGTTCCATTTTTTTGACCTTTTCTGTTTTCTTCATTCAAAAATGATCTTTAGCTCTTAGTTCTAAATTACTTAAATTTATTCAATCAAAACTATAACTAAAGATTAAAGACTAAAGACTAAAGACTAAAGACTAAAGACTAAAGACTAAAGACTAAAGACTAAAGACTAAAGACTAAAGACTAAAGACTAAAGACTAAAGACTAAAGACTAAAGACTAAAGACTAAAGACTAAAGACTAAAGACTAAAGACTAAAGACTAAAGACTAAAGACTAAAGACTAAAGACTAAAGACTAAAGACTAAAGACTAAAGACTAAAGACTAAAGACTAAAGACTAAAGACTAAAGACTAAAGACTAAAGACTAAAGACTAAAGACTAAAGACTAAAGACTAAAGACTAAAGACTAAAGACTAAAGACTAAAGACTAAAGACTAAAGACTAAAGACTAAAGACTAAAGACTAAAGACTAAAGACTAAAGACTAAAGACTAAAGACTAAAGACTAAAGACTAAAGACTAAAGACTAAAGACTAAAGACTAAAGACTAAAGACTAAAGACTAAAGACTAAAGACTAAAGACTAAAGACTAAAGACTAAAGACTAAAGACTAAAGACTAAAGACTAAAGACTAAAGACTAAAGACTAAAGACTAAAGACTAAAGACTAAAGACTAAAGACTAAAGACTAAAGACTAAAGACTAAAGACTAAAGACTAAAGACTAAAGACTAAAGACTAAAGACTAAAGACTAAAGACTAAAGACTAAAGACTAAAGACTAAAGACTAAAGACTAAAGACTAAAGACTAAAGACTAAAGACTAAAGACTAAAGACTAAAGACTAAAGACTAAAGACTAAAGACTAAAGACTAAAGACTAAAGACTAAAGACTAAAGACTAAAGACTAAAGACTAAAGACTAAAGACTAAGTTATCTCCACATTCAATTACATACATTTGTATTTAATTTAAATTGTTGTGTTAAGTTTTAATATATTTCACAA
This sequence comes from Scaeva pyrastri, assembly GCA_905146935.1. NCBI lineage: Eukaryota > Metazoa > Arthropoda > Insecta > Diptera > Syrphidae > Scaeva > Scaeva pyrastri. The sequence continues at coordinate 59,362,190 of LR989927.1, forward strand.
CAATTTAAATATGGCAATGTCAAATTTATAAAAGAACTACGAGTCGTACAGTATTAACTTAGTCTAGAAAATAGCCTTTTGCGTTATTTAAACAAACTAGGATCAATTTAGCATGCTACACATCTTTTGACATGCAACACATAAAATTCCATACAAAATTTTGCCAAAAACAGTACTAGCATTTGTGACGCAATAAGTGTTGCTAATATCGAGAAATATCAACTGAAGAAGCCAAAGCATTAGTGGCAGCTAAACACACACACACATACGAATATAAACGTAAGTATGTGGAATAGAAAATTTGCACTTGCACCAATCAACGCCAACGCAACGAATAATTCCTGGAAATTGTTGTTTCTAGAATTTATTTTGTATAGAAGATATCCTTTCCTACACTCGAGATCAAATGATTGAGGTTAGAACTTTGGTTTGATATTATTTATTTACCGTTATTCTCAAATGCAGAATTTTGCATGAGTGTTAATTTAACGAAACAACATCTACTAGTCGAAAAATTAGTAGTTGGATAATTTGGCGTTAATTGGTCCTTAATTGATTCTATCAATTTCGAATTCATCGTGCAATGTTTTCTATGATTTTTCAGTCTTTCTGCTACATTGATTCTTAATCTTAACAATGTAAACCACAGAAAAATCTTTACGATTTGTTAATTTTTTGTTAATTAACAGCTAACTAAATTTGATAAAATAAATCTCTTTTGCGAACGCTGATTTCGTAGTCTGATATGAATTGATTTTAGTGAACGAGAGAACATAGAAAATATGGACCGACAAAAATTTTAAACTATCATAACAGATTCAGGACTAATTAACGGTGAATTAAGTTAAAAAAAATGAATTTATAGAATTCCGCAATCATCCAGACCCAGATCGAAGTTAAACAAAATTTAACATGGCTACAAAAAAAAAGTTATAAAGGAGTGGACCTACTATTTTTGACCGAATCCAAAATAAGAGATACCTTTGGAAAATTTGGACAGGGATATTATTAAAATATGGCTGATCTCTGAAGACTTAACTATACTAACCCTGAAAATCAATACTTGAAGTTTTGAATCTTCTTAGACCGATCGGGCAATGCTGCCATTAGTTATGTTACTGTTTCGAATGAAATTGAATTATTTGTTGTACTTAAAAAAATATTTATAAGCCTTGATGGAGATCTTTGCATTCAAAGAAAAGTTCTTGTCCGTAATCAATAGATTTGAGGTGTTTTATAAACTGACACATACATATGTACATATGTATGTGCCTAGCAACTACATACAGAAATGGGTCTAAAGTGTACTCTAGTCTAAACTCCTTTTGCTGAATTATTGAGTCGAAATACCCATCACTCTAGAATCTAGATGGGGTTTTTTGGCGAATTCTCACACTCTATTTCCACCGTGGAAAATGCAACATTCCACACAAAGAGCTGCAAATCGAAAAACAAATACCACTCTAGTTAGTGGTTCCTTGCATAATTAAATTTGCGTGCATTAGGTGGTCGAAAAATGGACGAGAGTAGTGGCAAAGGCAAGTGGTAAGAGCTGTTGATAAGGACACCATTTGTGTACTAGGTTAGGTATGGACTATGGAATAAGTATGGAGATGAATGGTATGCTTCAAAGTGGGTGTGTGCACTGTGCAGTGTGCAGTGGAGGGAACAGAGTTCGCAGGAGTTCCATTCAATATGGCCAATACTAGTGTGCCAGCCGGATTGCTGTGCGAACAAGCTTATGTGATCCACAATGAATGATATAGGTACCTAGCTAGTGATGGAATGTGTGTGTGGTTTTTGGAACCGTATAACGGGGGGAATGTGTGCTTGTTGTCAGCTTTTTGGCCCAAACCGAAAATGATCTTTGTCCATTTGTTTAGCTATTCTGTTGTTTTTTTTTTTTTTTGTGTGAATATGTGGAGAAATTAAGAGGAGTGGGCGGTGAGCGAGTGGTCTAGTATAGAGAAAGTATCAGCGAAGAGGGAATCCTTTGCATTTTCTATACGTTTACGGTTTTATTCGTTGGCTTTAGAGGTTCTATGTTTTATTTTTTGTTCATTGTTTGTTAAATGAATGAACTAGTTTTATAGTTGAAATGAGTGTATTTTGAAACACACTATGATTTTGAAGCTTTTATAAGAGAATACAAGTTCATTCAAACGTATAAAGGAGGTCGAGCAAATAGCATCAGCTAAACGTACTCACTGATTTTAGTATGACTATTTTATTCCATGTAGAATTTTCAAACAAATTATAAACAGTATTTAGGTTGTAAATGATGATGATACTTGTGTGTCTTTTTTCATTTATTTATATCGGGATTTGGGACACACAAATATTCTATGTGAAGCCGTTTGTTTATAGGAGAAACAAATTGTATGTCAAACAACTTGAATTAAAAGCTTGTTGTGATATATGTACATTTATCATGCAATGTTATTGAAACTTTAGATTAGAAAATAATTATGTGTTTTATTAAAATCAGTTTGGAAAAGAGTGTTTTAGGCACTTTTTTTTCTTAAAATTTAAGAAATAATTGTTTACTCATACCAGAAATAAATATTTTAAAATACATAGAAAAAACATCGCATACTAAATTTAACACATTCACAGCTGATTTGAAACTTTACCACAAGAGATAAATGTATAGTTTATTTTTGACCTAAAATCGTCATTCTATGTCTGTGAAGCTCCAAAACATTAAGAAATATTTTTGTGTTTTATCAAAACCCGTTAGGATAAGAAGCCCTAAACAGTTGACGACATGAAAATTGTGTTTTTGGCATTCTAAAAATTGAAGGAAGAATTTCTCCTACTAGAAAATCAGAAAAGATAAAAACATAGAAAAAACATCGCATGTCAGATTTATTGTATTCTCAGTTAATTTTAAATTGCATGTAAAATAATATCAAAACTAATTCATAGTAGGAATCTTCATTACTTTAATGTAATTTGTGAGTGGCTAGCTTCACCTTTTCTGGAAATTAAAGAAATAAATGAAAAAAAAAAAACATAAAATAGAAAAAAACAGCATGTCAAATTTGCGCACTAACGGCTTATTATCGTTTGATTATGTAGATTTAGATTATGGAGGATTGATTGGAAAATTCGGGAATAGAAATTTCTTCAAACATCCTTTAAGAATATGTACACTCAAATAGTGTCAAAAGTATCATTTGCAATTTACTTTCTTCAATCTTTAAGCTTCTGGGAATCTTTGTCTATCAAAATTCAAGACAAAATTAAAGCACACAATGAAGATGAACAGCCGAAAATGATTGACAATTCTCAATTTCTTGGAAGGGATATTCTAAGTGGACATTTTTGTTCTTTTTCCTTTTTCCTTTTTCAATTTTCAATTTCAACGCGAAGTTGTTTTTTCATTCAGTTTTCCAAGAAATAATTACCTTCATTCATCTTATAAATCAATTAATTTAATTTTTTATTTTATTTTTTGAAAATGAAAAAAAGGTAATTGTTATTGGTAAAATTATTTCGTGTTCAAAGGATCAACATTCAACACACACAGGACAGCAATATGATTATTATTATTGCTTCTCTGCCCATATACCTTTGATGATGATGCTATTAATAAATTTCTTATAAATTCGATATAACAATGAAATTTATATAAAATTAAAGAAATTCCCAGTATATAAAGGGAGTAATAAACAACTTAACAAAATTACGAATTGTTATTATTTTTTGATGAAAATTATTCTTTGTGTCGTGAAAAAGCTTACATGAAAATATTAAAAAAAAAAGAAAGCAGAATGGTAATAAGTGGGTGATTCTTGTTGGAAGAAAAATTTTTAAAAACCTTCTTGGTATTCCTGAATATAATTTTATAAATTAAAAACAAATGATTGATACATTTTGTTCTGAGAAATTGCCAACAAAAAAATCGACGTCAGATGGTGCCTGATTGTTTAAGAGTTTAAAGAGCTTTAATACCAGAGAACAGATTGAATGCAAGGATTTTAAATGAATTGTGTAAATTTTAAAGGATTGCAATCAGATAAATAGGAAAGAACGAATGCAATCTTTTCAGCGAATTCAATGAATGCAATCTTATAATAAAATTCACCCGAATTTGAAGACCTGATTTCAAGCGAAAGTCAAACAGTATTTCTTTTCTAAATTCTCGGTCTTCAATTTCAATTTGCCCAGAAAGTGTTGCCAAATAGATCAAACAATGAAAAAAGTTATCGTCTTTATTTTGACTTTTCTAGCCGAGCAAATATTTGGTCTTCTTTCTTCTTTAAAAAACCCAACTAGTAACTTAACTTGGGTCAGACACAGACACAGAAATTGAAAACATTTTCACTCTCTGTCTCCGTCGTCGTCTTCATCACCACACCCGCCCCGCACCACGCCCCCTACACATGGAAATAGAAACTTCTTTAAAAATATGCACTGCCAAAAATGTAAATCTTCCTCCCTCACAACTTCGTATAAATGTTTAGCGGGACAACCAAGTGAAGAAGAAGAGTATTCTAAAAGTCCTTAGCCTCGTTTCCGGTGGCGATGGCGCAAAAAGTGAGTTTAAAATTGATGCAACCTTAGCACTGCCATCCTCCGCACCACTCTCTTCTTCAGTTTCATGAGAGAATTTTTATATGAAATCAATTTGTTTGTCTGGCACGAGCTAGAGCGCATTTTATACTAATTGTTTTGACGCGAAGCGGCACGGCGCGGCGGTGGCGGCGTTGGCGGTGGCATGGTTTTTAGCCATTTGTCCTGCAACGAGACTACCCAGTATATACTTAGATAGAAGATAGTTTACTGTGCTCTACTTAACCTTTCGGGACATAAATAAAACGCCCCCGAAAAACCACTCGAGAAAGTCCAAGCTTCCATAAAACTGAACTCTGAAAGAGCTAGCTTCGAAGAATGAGTAATTTTCAAATCCTGCAATATGTCAGAAGTTTGGGAACATTTTAAATGTTTTTTTTTCTGTTTTTTTGTTACTGGCTGCTGTACATAGTTTGCATGGCTCGTCCTCTTTGCCACGTTTTGTGGCAGCAGGACACCTCTAGATGATTTTGGAAAGAGAATAGAAAGCAAGGACCTTTTGCCATTGTCGCCGCTATCCACCACCACCACCACCGTCATCGTCTCTGCCGGTTGTCGACGAAAAGTTGGCTAAAATGTACGGTACTTCAATTCTTCCCCCCTCACAGAGCTGTTTTGGTGGGACAACGTTTGCCACTTGAATGAAAGAGGCCAGGAAAAAATGGAAATTCCTTCTAGCCACGGTGTCTGCGAGTTGGGTTCTTTAAGGCAATCAAAGGAGCATAACTAATGTCCTGCCTCGCCTTCGCTCCGGATCGGTCGCTGTGCTGGTGATGGTTTGGTGTTGGTTTCATAGCGTTTTGTGTGTTGCAGCTTTAACCACAAAATATTCTTCTTCTTTTTCTGCCACTATCCAACAAGGAACACTTTTGCTAAGTGGGTGGATGCACGGTTATTGTTGGAGAAGCGCAGCGGCTCGAACAGGCGGTGGTGGCAGCAGCGGGTGAAGTGTAATCCTTTTGGCCTTTCATGAATCCTTTCTGCACCTTCTCTCAGACTATAATTCGCCTTTGTTTTGCTCTTTCCTGCCTCTTCGACGCCACCGCCCCGGTGCTCTTCACCATCAAACTCTTCTCTCTTTTCTTTTATGGCCTTTGGATTTTAGTTAAAAGTTGCGACAGTTCCACAAGAATGAATGAAAGAAAACGAAACTAAACGAAAAAAATCTGAGTAATTGGACTGTGTCCGGAACCAAAAAAGACCATCCACCATTTATAAGGCAACATTGCTTTTCCTGGGATGAGGTTAGACTGTAAGAATGGAAAAATACTGGATAAGCGAAAGTGGTAGATCAGGGCCCTGTCTGAGCTGAGGAGGAACATTCAACCAACTCTAGCCATTATGAACCGCAACGAAATGTTTCTAAATGATTTGAAGGTTTTATAAGCTTCTTTTTGTCTTGTTTCAAACACACTAAGGATTTGAATTTAGTGGAGTGGAAGGAGCAACAAAAAGACTGGAAGTTTTGAATAGTCGAGTGTCTAACACTTGAGGACGAAACATTTAGAAAAGGAGAGAGAGAGAGAGAGAGTGACACCGAAATTAAGTTCCTTGAACTCGGAATGAATTATGTAAGTCTTAGTTTACTTAGTTCACACTATGGAGCAGAAATAAGCAGAACCTTGGCCAACAAGTTTCTTCCCGGTTGCAAAGGTCTCCCTAATTAGCTCATCTCAGAACCATCTGTAAGTCAAGATTGTCTAAGACTTATTTATATATCTTTAAATCCGAGTGTCTTCACTCACTTTATAAATTTGTAGAAGTTCCTATTTTACAGAAGAAATTTGTATCTCATTGACTTGATAGTGTTTTTCTTTCTTCATCCTCAGCATTAATTTGTTTTGCTTTCTTCAGTGAACTCAGACTTTTGAAGAGCCACATTTAAAGTTAAAAAAATGTGTCAGGAATACAGTACTTCTGACATTTTAAACATAAAGGGTGTTTTTTATTTGACGTGTGGTTTTTAATCTGGTATTACTTTTTTTGGAGATAGCTTTTTGATAGCTGTCACTTTGGTTTGCCATTTCATAATGAATAGACTTGTATCTGAACAACGTTTGTAAATTTTGCAAATTTATTACATATCCAAATAATGGATCGGTTCTGCTTCCAATATTCGATTTTCAAAATCGCCCAGACCAGCAGAGTCGGTAATTCGAGCAACCATTTATCGATTTTTCATTAAGTATATTTACGTGGATAATGTGCATCCTCAGAGACGCCGCCGTCGTATAATTATAATGCACAACGAAGACGCTATTGCTGCTGTTGAGCAGATTATCGAAGAAGATCAGAATTAGTCCCACCACGCGCCCACCAATTGGAGCTCTATATCAACATCCACATTATATGAAATATTTTGCGGAAGGATCTTGGTTTGCGGGCTTAAAAAATCCAATTCGTGAAAGAATTGAAGCCGAATGACCATCAAGCGCGTCGCAAGTTCGGTGAAACCGATCCTGAGTTCCACAAGAAAATTAGACGCCCGTTACATCCTCAAAAAGTTACTTGACTCTTTTTGTGGGGTTACGTAAAGTCGCTTGTCTACTCATATAACCTCGAGACGATCAAGGCACAGTGGGGTATTCAGGCTCAAAACATGGCATTAACCTATGTGAAAATAGTGACCTGAGTTTTATTTTTGTTGTGACAACGGAGCAACATTTTTTATCAAAAATACAATGAAATCTCAACAAGGATGTATTAACTGAATTAGAAATATTAAAATGTTTGCAATTTGTGCAGTGTAATATTAATAAATAATTGAATCATTTAAACAATACGAAAATAAACATTTTCCATTTATTGTCGATATATATTAGAAGATTTGTTTATGTTCTTCACTGATCCCCGCTCTGATTTTTATATGTGGTGATAGCTGTATATTTCTATTATTGGATTCAAAAAAAAAATCTTGCTCCAATTTGCCCCATTTCAAAATATTGAGTTTTTTGACAACCCTTTTTTATTATGATTAGAATTTATTCTAGAAAGCCGCTGCTGCTACTTGCCCGAAATCGTATGTATTTAAAACATATCAATAATCACATTTAAATTAAAATAAAGATAAATTCTTTGTCATGATAACACTAAATTGTGTGCATTGTGCACACGTCTAAAAAATCACCCTTTAGGTTAACTCACTTCTCGGTTTCTTTAATAACTTTTAACTGTCAGCTGTCAAACTAATTTTAAAGTAAAATATTGGAAGATTGCAGGTCCAAGACTTGACGACACAAAGTTTGCTAATTTGTTGTCTTGGAAAGACAGAGTTCTTGTGAATCTTAATCCCTTGCACACTCTTACACATCATCACACCTTAATTTTTCCTATCAGTAACGGTACAGAAATCCTTTTTTTGATAAAACTATTTTATCATAACAATATTAGACAGCTTCCATTTTGGTATAAGAAACAAACTACAAAAAATGACATACAATTTGACAGATGTAGTTTTAATATTATGGCCGCTAAACTGTCAAACTTCAACTGTCAAAAACAATAAAAGACCATTTACTTCAGTATTATAGTACATAAGAGATCTATACTACTTTAACAGTGAATTAAGAAGGAGAAATCTTTTCTAGATCAATCTGTGACCTGGTGAAAGACAAAGTTTAAAACAAATTTAACATTATTAAACTTTTCCTCTAGAAACTTTCTTAAAACAAAAAACTAAATGTCCTACAAAACAGCTATGGACCATTAAACTACTATTCATCGTATCTCATACCCATAGCTATCTCTGGAAGGAAACTCTGGTTTCCTATCACAATCGTTTTATCCCTCTATACTCTATAATAATAATTGTCGTTGTGATGATTTCCACTGCCAAGATGCGCGTCATTTAAATGTTAATTGCTTCTGAAATACAATTTCAAAACAATACACCCAAGGGTATATACACCCCCCATCAGACCCACCTATTTTCGTCTGTGGAGTGAAAGCGACAGACAGGCAAAGAGCGAATTTAAACAAACAACCCTAAACCAACATCCTTTCGTCTTTTCCAGCCTCCAATACCTACAACCCATATTCTGTCATTGTATATCTTAGGTCTTTGTTGGTTATGTTCTAATGGTTTTGGAAAACTGCAAGAGGAGTTTTACTCCTAGAACCTAGAATCTCCTACTCAGCTAGAGGCATCATTATTCCATATATGAAAATTGACGTTCATTCACAAATAAAAGGGGGGTTCCTATTTGTTGAAATTTTGTATCCTTTAGCGTCATTCTGTTTATGTCTCCTCTGCTATATCTGAGTATCTACATATGCATACTCCCAGTGAGTATCTACTGACTGTCAGAGTGAAGGAAAATTGTCGGAATATTTACAAAACAGCACACCGCACCTAGACATACCCGTATATACCCGTCTGAGAGCTCAATTATTTTTTTGGTAACATTACTATGCCAACAAGAGGAGTATAGTAGTCTAACCATCATCCAGGAAGTTTCAATCGTCAATTCTCCCATATATGGAGAAAAAAATAAGCAAAAGCTTCTTCTTTCGCATGCAGACTCTTGACGAAGAACCCTCATTTAATTGCAAGTACAGGGTGTTTCGAGCAAATATTGAATTCTGTGCTTTTTATCGTTCGGAGAATATAAAACAGGTTGACAGTTGACAGTTGACAATTAGCCAAAAATATTGTTTCTTCACTGTTAAATATGTACCTATGTTTGGTCCATTTTTCGTTTTTATCCGGCACCCATATTATTATTCGTTTATCACACTAACATAGCTCTATCGAATTTCCTCTAACGAATATCCTACTTCCAGATTCAAAGTGACTAATAGCTGGAACTCTATAACACCCTGTAGTCCTAATAATTATACAGAATCCAGATCCTTTGTGGTTCTTGTCGAAAGTCGGACAAGCAAACGATCCGAGAGTAAAGCTTGCAGCCTCATAACCTTATTCACTAGTTCCGACTGATTTTCAAATACCCAATAAACTCGTACATAATGTACACTACATACTCGTATATACATACATAAGTCTGAGGGTGAGTGTGTTGTCTGTATCCTGTATCCTAATCTTTGCGAAGAAATGTCATATCATAATCCCAGGGAGCCGAGTTGTTGTTCATTTATCTCTGAATCAAAATCAAAATCACATACGAAATATGTGAATGTAAAGCATGGCAACCTACAAAACGCCAACAATGACGAGGACGACCGATGACGAGGACGATGACGAAGCTAGAAGTTTAGGACGGATGTTGATGCCGGAGCCAGAGCCGGGTTTGTTTTGTCTGTCTTTCACCTGTTTTCCTATTGTCTTATTTGGCAAAGAAAGGAGTAAAAATTTTCTTAACTTTTGTGGCACCATTGGGATTTAAAATCCAAAAAAAAAAAACTTTAACTCACCTGGAAGATTGTTTGGATTGCTTTGTTTTGATTTGGTTCTTTTGGTCTATGGGTTAAGTCCTTTGGGAAGAGGCTAGGAATATATGCGTATAAACAGACATTCTATTAGGTTGACTTCAATAAGGGAATTTGTTTTCCTTCTTGAGTAGAATGAAATTTGAAGCAAAAAATATGATTTTTATTATGCCAAAATGGAATCTATGGATGTCGTAAGAAATGTAAGTTTGAAGTTTGATTGTTTGAACTTTTTTTTAAAAATACAGACTTACGAGAAAAATAAATAAAACAAAAGTTATGCTTTAGTAACTTAATACTTTGATTATCCGGATAACAGAAAAAGATCTGGATACACTATCTGTGATCAGATATACATATGTATAAAATGTAATATATAATAAACAAAATATAAATAAGGATAAATAAGGGTACAGCTGAGATTCAGCACTATCCGGATAGTAAAAAACATCCTCGGATCCGGATCTGCATATCCAAGCAACCGACACTATCCGGATAGGCTTCCTAATCAAATTTCAACTTATCTTACTATCCGGATTGATTGATTAAAATTTTTGCACGTAGATATCCGAATGTCTTGACATCCGAAGAGTGTAATACTTGAATAGATAATACTTTTCGAAGGCCTATTTTTAAGTAAAATTTTGACATCTAGATAAATTTCATATTTATTTATGAAACAGTTAAAATGAGACGTTTTTTTGAAATCCTTTAACGCCCCTTCTGATCTGACACTTTCCGGACAAAGAATCAAATCCTAATATAGTTTACAACTATGTATATATCCTCTTGGATTTTATCCGGATAGTGATAACTGAATTTTTCTTGTATCCCAATCCAACCATTGAAAAAGTATTCGAAACTTAATACAATTGGATTATCCGGATTAAATACAATTGATCAAATAAAGTTGATAGTAGATAGATTACGGTTTTAGAATCAGATCTAGATATATCGTAATGGATAACAATCCAAAACTATCCGGTTAACGTCGGATAAGTAAGAAGTTGAATAAAAAAATTGATATCCAAAACTATCCGGATATTTATGGTTATCCGGTGTTATATATAGATATTGATTAATGGTATATTTGTGTCTTCTAAGTAGAAGACTGTCAGTGCATCTGTCACTCTCCGAACAGTTTAAATATCATGAAAGGAAAGATGTTGAAGTTTAATTTTTGTCATATTGACAGATATGTTAGTTAAGATACCAAGTCCCATAGAATGCTTCCCGCCAAATAAATTATTATTTTCTATAAATTCTGCTTTTGTGTGTTCCTTTTATGTTGTGTTCCCTTTCACTTCAAAAATTACAACAAATTCTTATAAAATCCAAAAATTGTAGTCAAAATGGTTAAAGGTCTCCAAAATAAAATGATATTCTTAAAGATACAATATTTACTATAAATGCCATGCCATTGGGAAAATGCTTCCTTCCTTCCTCTTTGTTTTTCAAAACCCAAAGGCCAGTGACCGAAATTGAACTTCCAAAAAGCCAAAATATCCATCCGACCGGATAAAGGGTCTTAAAAAAAGGTTTCAAACTCGAATTCCTAATTATACACCCGAGCAATTGTTCGGATGCTATACCAGGACCATCATCAGGGATGTCCTCCTGATATGGTCAGGTGTAAGGTGTATCGGAACTACATATACGCAAGAGTCCAAAATAATGCTAAAGGAGAAGAAGATACCAAAGAAAGGAAAGGAGAAACAGGATAACACCATCAACCTACGAACGAGAAGATTATGCTTAAAAATGTGTTCATGTTTAGTCCTTATACTCTACGTCTACAGTCTGCACTCTCTTGGACACTGGACTGACTCTCCCCCTAAACGAAATCGCCATCAGAAACAGGATACAGAAGGACACACAAGGAAATGTATATATTTAAGAATCAAATCCTATTAATAGAAATTGAAAATTGACCACTTTTCTGTGGTTTTGGACGGACGACAAAAATCAAACGCCTTGAGAATTCTTATTCTTAGTTGTATCCTGGATTCTGGATGGTGTTCTCTGGTGTTTTGCGGCAGTGTTTTCCATTCCTCTGCTTTATACAATCTCCGGGGTCTCCCTTTTCCATACAAGTGGAAAAGGACAATTGAATCTTTTTGAATTAAATAAACTTTATCCCAAGAAGATGTTTCTCGAATGCAAAATTTTCCTCCTTCTTTGTCATATCCCGTCCCGATCCGTCTTTAGAGCAGGAAGTCGCTCGTCGTAGTCGTCGTCGTGGCAATCCTCGTTGGAGTGTTGCCTCTGGTGGTGGTGGTGGTTGTGGATTTTGGCATATCTCAGTTGGGAAATCAATTCAAGTGGTTTATTTGGAAAATCATCATTCAGAGCGTTCGTTCCTTCTGCTGCCATCGCCGATACCACAATTCCATGCGATGGCGATGCACTATGCACTATGCTACTATGCACACACGACGAACCAAGTGGAGACTGTCAGAGACTGACTATTGGATCAATATAGTGTCAAAATTTAACTGTATTGTTGTCATATTATTGCAGATATGACTGTCTGATTGTCTTCCTTCTATAAACTGCTCACATATGCACATTTATCACAGATCACAAACACTCCAGAGTCAATTTTGAAGACGAATCGAGGACGGATCGATGCAGTGTTCAATATACTCGTATACGAGAGTTTTCCATCTTTTATCCCTCGACCTGGATATTGGATGCTCCTGCAAGATGCACGGGTTCATATCATCTCTAATGGGAATCTATTTTCAAAGTCGAAGTTGTTCTTGTGTCATCTTAGATCTTAAGATGCATTAATTGATGTTATTACCTCGCTTCGCTTCTAGCTAGAGCGGGATGTGGCTTTCACTGCTCTGCGTGTGTGTGGGTGAAGATGAATTTCGAGTGATTGAAATTGAGGGTGTTTTTGGTTTTTCAAAGATACAAGACACCACCACCACCAAGACCAACCATGTACCGATTCGGTCGGCTTTATTTGGCTTTGATTTAAATTGTGTGAAGCAAATGAGGTGATTAAGCTGAAGAAGTGGAACTAATTGAAGACAGCCGACAAGGGTATCAATTATTTTGAAGATACATAGATATGAGTTGGTACATTTAGATACGCCTGGTGCTTGAGTGACGCTTGTTTAACAATTTCCGACATTGAAGTGATCTAAGAGGATGTTTGAGTTTCGTTAAGACAATAAATCGAAAACGGAAAGGATTGTGTGATGATGAGTCATTACGGGGAGAGTGTGTGTAGCAAAACACAAAAATAAAATACATAAGTCGTTGAGGGAGAATTCGGAAATATGCCGGGAAATTTTAATTGAGAAAGGAACTTAAGAAGGAAGCCGATTTGCTTGTAATTTGACCCCAAATATGTATTTAATTGAAATTAATTTAGAATTAGATAGAACGATTTCGTCAAAACTTACTCTTACAATTATTATAGAGGAACTTAAAATTGATTTAATGATTTATGACATAGTTTCATCGAAAACCGTTTTGAAGAGTTTGATCAAAATAGATGGAAATGAAAGAGACTGTGTTTCAGAGGGTTTATTTAAAACTATCAACGAAAAAGAACCAAGTCTACAAAACAAAGTTTACTGGAAATTAAAACTGAACTTGAAACAATAAAGATCACAAGATGATTAGAGAGTATAAATATCTCTGTGTAGTGAAGTCATAAAGCCACAGATATCTTTCAAAAAACATTTCCAACAAAAACTCGATGCAGATAATGAGATCCATAATGTTCTACGATGAACAAGTCTAGAGGATATTTCAATACGAAGAAGTGGAACAACTCCTAAATATATTTTGTTAAAACATCTTTAGACTATTAAATAATACTCCACATTATATGGTACATCTGGAAACTAATCTTCCGAAATTATGGTAAGGTTTCTGAATTAAAAGAACATTGACAGACTGTAGCAGGCTCTGTTGGCTTGGAGGAGACGTCCTCGTATTTCTTCTCCTATATTGTAATCGGTGGCTCATTGGCTTGGTATAGCTCTATACCCTATACATAAACCAATAAATCACTACACTTGTTATCAGTAGGTACATCCGCAAAATGTTAGAAATATGTTAGTACTCATAAATGTTACCACAAACCTGATAAGAAATCATATCTCCTCCTCCGCCTCCAAGAACTAAAAATATATTCTGTCTAAAATATCCGATAACTTCAACCTACATGTACACGTCATGTTTGTCATGTCTAATAAAATTAACAGTCTTTTTTAATGGTTTATGAAGCAGCAGCAGAAAAAGCAACTCCTTCCAGCCAAAACTCCATCTGCAAACAAAGAAAACCAATTTACTTCGTCACTCATAAATGCAAAGTATATGTCAATAATAATTTAACCACTACCACAATCAACCTCTCAAGAAATATTGAGTCTCCTTCGTAAACTCTATAAAGAGGTACAGGAAAATGCTTCCGATCTCGAAACCACTACCCTCCTTCAACTTTACCACCATCATCATCATCATCATCAAAATCTGCAAACAAACAATATTCCCAATTAATTTAACATTTATCTTTTGTTTCCGTTTCCGTTCTCGCACCAAAAAGTCCATTTTTGAGGCACAGAAAAAAGAATCAAGGAAGGAAAAAATCAGGAACACATAAAACCAAATTTCTTAAACATGGAAAAAAATTGCAAAGCCCACCATCACCCTCCTCCTCTTATCACCGCCGCCGCCGACTTCGTCCTAAAATCGACTTGAAGTGATGATATCTATGAAATGAAATCGCATAAATTTTATTCGAAGTGGGAAAAAATTTCAACAAGAATAAGTTCACGAGCCGTGTAACGGCTCTTGGATTGGCTGGATGGGGGTTGGTTCAGAGTTCTGGAGGGGCTTAACTTGTAATGGGAAGGGAGTTTTTTTTCTTTTTTAAGTTGCTAAACGAAAACTGGCCCTATTCAAGACAGAGTCAGATCGTTTTACAGGTTTGCCGCTGCTTCCACTATTGGCATTGGTATATAAACGTGCCGATATGCCGACATACCGTGCTTTAGTAAATGTATCTTTAATCATGGATGTAAACAGATTTTCCCAGCCGCCATTGCCACCAACGCACCACTGACACGCCATAGACACTATTCCTTACCTTTACGAGTAACTTGTGTATCTTCTCATATACCAAACCAATATCCTGGTGCTAGAGAACAGAAACAGAGGTGCAAGGATATGAATAAATGTTACACGTTAGGCATCAGCGTCAAAGTACACCCTCTTCCTCTTCCTCTATTCTAACGTTTATCCTTGTGAGGGAATTTTTGTGATGTGATGGTATTTTTTCCCTTGTTGTTGTTGCTGTGTAGGTATTTCAGGATATCCTTAGCGCGTGATATTTGACTGCTGATTCAAATTCGATATGCAGATTTAATGTATCTTCTCGCCATTTTTTGGTTTTCTCTTTCTCTTTCTTTTTTTTTTTCTTTTTATTATCCTGATCCTGACGTCGCGTCGTCGTCGTTGCTCGTCGCTCGTCGCTCGTCGTCGTTGTTGTCCTGAAGTTGATCCTTATTTCGATGCTTTTATGAATATTAACAAGTACCGCATTGCCAAATGCACAGTTTTTCCAATAAACTTAAGTTGGTTGGTAAGGTACTCGTACTCGTATACGGAGAAGGAGATGTTATGATACCAAAACATGCACACGGAAGGAATTCTGGAAGCAACACAGGATGCACCAGTCGAGTTTATTGCAATAAGATTTACAACTCAAATGCAAGGCAGGCAAAGAAAAAAAAAAGAAAAAGGATGTCTAGTCGAGTAGTGAAGAAGAAGAAGAAGAAGAAGCAGCAAACAGTGCTGAACCAGCACAAGAAAAAGCACACACAAAACAAGGATGTTTTTACGTTAAATTGAAAAGGGATACTGGGAATTAGAGAGAGGCTTTTTTGGTATTCATATTTCTTTTTTGTTCATTCTTTTTTTTTCTCATCTTCTTTCTTCTATGGGTATATCTATTTATCCTTAAAATATGCTGATAAACAAAATAAACACACACACACATTTGCCTAGCACCTATACAATTGAATTTCATTCAAATTGATAAACATTATGGAAAATAAGTTGAGGGGGTGGGGGGGTGGTAGGTTCACCCAGTACAAGTAGGTTTGCCTATTCCATTAGACGACAACAAAAGACTGAGACATAACAACCGCGAAACATTTAAAATGGTCTCTTATTGTTTGATGGTTGTTTTTTTTTATAGAATAAAGGAACAATAACGAAATGTGAGAAGGCTTATTTTTTTATAAAAAAACTTTTAAGTAGGTAATTGAAAAGAAAAACAAAATATTAGCGATGAAAAAAATTGCGTTTCTGATTTCATTCAAATTAAAAATTATGATTTTCTTTTAAAAATGTTTCGACAAAGTGACTCCGTTTGATAAATACGAACGATACCGCCGCCGCGCCGTGAGACTGAAGGCATGGAAGAAGTTTTTATTTGCTTTAATTTTTTGTGGATGGTTACCAAATGGTCATAAGTTGTAGTTCAAACGGTGCCAATTTACAGCAGCATTTTTCATTGCCCACAAAGGAGAATCAATCATTTACACTGAGATTAAAAGAAGTGGCCCTAAATGACTACCCTGAGGAACTCCTGATTTGGGAATGAATGAATGCCTTCGAGTTAGATCTTCTGTGGTAAATTCCAAATTCTCTGATTAGATAGTGCATATCGTAATTTAATATCTTTTAAAAAATCATTCGAAGAGATTTGTAATGATTGTACAATATTAACGTGTTGTTTTATATTTTTCCCAAAGGGAACATAATTAGGCGCCCCTGTGAAATTCAGACCTAGTAAAATTGGTACGTTGATGCTGTAGTAGCTTTACCCCTGATATTTTTCAATCGCTATAATTACGAAAGTGAAGACTAATATTTCAAAACATGGCTCAACTCTTTAAGACAAGGACATTAAATTTCTAATCTAACTCAACAAGTGTCATAATTGTCAATTATCAAAATTTTCCTTCTTACTTCACAGTTACACAAATCCTATGTATGTAGGTAATTTTTGAAAAAAAAAAATCTTTATGCAATTCAAAGATTTTACAAGTTTACGGATTTTTTAACAGACACTTTAATAACTCCATCAAAACAACCCCCCACTCGAGTCACGTACTTAAGTTATTAACATTTCGCTAGACATTCTTGACATTTAATAAAACAAAATATTCCCTCAATTTGTAAATATTATACAAAAAGTATGGCATTTAACGAAAATCCTCTCATTCAAAAAAAAAAGACGCCAAGGCCATTTCATTGCCACAAACAAAAAAATTATAAATCCAATGACATAAATAATATCAAAACCAAAAACAGAATACAAAAAAAAAGTCGCCCCCTTTTTCTCAATTAAATGATAGGATCAACAACAACAAAAAAAGGATAATTTTGATTCCCTTCAATTAGGTTGTCTAGTGATGTTCTCTGGCACAGTTTAGAAAAAAAAAAAAAAAAAAATACAACAACAACAACGTCAGGACTTAAATCCAGTAAACAAAAATTGAAAAATTATTTCAAGTACATAGTCTTAAGAAAAAAATAAAAAATAAAAAAAATTAAAAGAGGTTAACCGTCTCAGCCAAGACCGAGCAAAAAAAAAAAAAGAAAAACAAATTATAAAGATAACCATTTTTATCTCATTTTCTCAAGAACAAACCACTTTGCATTTTGTCTTAAGGATGCATCCTTATTGAGGTTGATTTCATTTAAGAAAAATACAAGACAAAATTATAAGAAGTATAACTTCAGGAAGTTCAAGGCTGAAGCCCGCTCGATCTGTATGACAAGAGGAGTGCTGTTGAATATTCAGCTTGACAACCTTTTTTCTTTATATCCCTAAGGGATGTGCTGTGTCGTTGTCGTCTGTACCGGAATTGGTGCCACTCTCACTACCACTCACACTCTCCTGTTTGCGTTTACCTTGCTCATCCTTGAACTAGAAGTGAATTATAGAAAAATAATTTATAATTAAATTAGCAATCCGTGACTTTGTATCCTTTCTCAAACTTCAAGTCGTATCCCACATGGGTTGGGTAAGGCCATGTGAACCATATGCTAAGGTGTTTCATACTTAGCTGGATATCCTTGCTGCCAAACTCTCTCCTCTGCGTCACCTTAAATATTATCCTCAATAATAATAATACGACTACAACAAAAGACAAAAAGGCGAAAAGTCATCGTTAAGCTATAAAATCATTTAGATACGAGCCGAGCGCACAGCAGGAAACTTTACCATGTTTCACTCAAATTAAGTTAATTGTACCCAAAAGTCGGTTTTTGGGGTTTTCCGTTTTGTGGTCCCTTTAGGTGAGGAGGGGGTGGAGGTGGAGAGAGAGGAAGATATGGGAACATGACACACACAAAGGTTAAAATTGTTGAGTGGGTGACTTGTGGGTAGGTATTGTATGTATATGGAGGAAAAAGTTCTATGATACCTTTGAGAATACCTGCCTTACCCTACTCCATCCCTTTCACCATCCCGCCAAGAGTAGGATAAACGAGAAGGACCAAGTCTTTCCAGAACACTCACTCGGTTTGTTTTGGCTTCTGGTATGGCTGATGGGAATATGAAAACTGTCGAAGCTGAAGTTGAAGTTGAAGTCGATGTCATTTGGATTGTGGGAGTCGAGTCGAGTCAAGTCAACTCGTTGTCGTGGTCCTCATCGTCATCGGCTTCGGTGGTTGGAAAGGATGGAGGAACAAAATAACGGAACCAACAAACTATGCTTCGTTTCGTTTCGCTCCACTCTGCTTGTGTTGTTTTGGAAGGAGATTAAGTTTCGGAGAAATGTTGTTTCTCAATTGAAGCTTACCCATCATCAGGACTCAGAATTCAGAAGCAGGAGCAGGAGCAGGACAGGACTTTCTGTAGTTATGGGTATGGAAAATTTTCTTTACCTTAAACTTTGGTTTTTGCTGGCATTCTGTTCGATCTGATGGTTGCACATATATTCACCATCACCCCTCTCCGTAGTCTTGCACTGATAGAAGTTCGAAGTTGTATATGACATGGCACTGGCACATTACTGTAGTTTTTTTTTTTAATTTTTTTTTGTGTTTTTTCTTCTTCAGAATTTTAAGGATGTGATTTTGAGTTTGTCATTCCGTCCGACTTTGGGGAATACGTATTTTTGGTTTCGACATTGGAAGTTTGGTATGTTGGAGACACAAATTTTGTGGATGCATATTTTTGTTAAATCATATTTGTATATTTTTCTTTCTTGAAGAGTAAGGGAGAAGCTGGGGGGTGGTGAAGAGTGATTATTTTTTTTTATTTTTTATCATCATCAGGCTTAGGCAACTTGGAAAGTTCAGATTTAACTGAAATGTAATGGCATCTCATCATGACTTGTGATTCAAATAATAAAAACCAATTTCCTGATTGCATAAAGAGGTTGCATATTTTCGTAAATATGGTGAAATACTTTTGGTGGGGGGGGGGGGAGTTGTTGGTAATTGTTAAAAACCTTTACCTTTACTAATCTCTAAAAACTGACTACTCAATATAAAATAAGCCCTTGCCCCTAATTATATCTGCTTAAAATCTTGAATGTTTACTTTATTAATCCTGATTTGTGGAGTCCTTCGTCACTAGGTCTTTTCCTTGATCCAGCAGAACGAGCTGAGGCAAAAGAACTGGGGATTTATATTAGTGAGAGAGATCCAAAGTACAGGGTAGCGTTGACTGCGAGAATAACAGTTGTTCAGTCTTCCAAATATATTGGGTGAATATTAAGTCCCGATAACTGCTGCTCAGATCCAACTATATTTTTAGATTCAAAAACGTTACCCGAAACTTTAACCATACTACGGGTAATGTAAGAGCTCTTTTAAATTCCAAGCTTAAGTGTAACTGCAAGAACTCTTACTTGTACTTCAGTACTCATCAATACTCTATTACATAAATATACTTAAAATTACCACTCGCCATCCAGCTTAGGGTGCCAATTTAAATATTACAGATCTTCAGTATCTTGGTACCTAAAACAGGTATTAAAATATTTCAAATGTTTTCTTAATTCAGAACTTGAGTATTATTTCAAGTATTTGGGCATGTCAAAGATTATTTCCAATCAAAAAATCAATCACTTGTCAACTAGGACTTGGATTTGGATGTATTGTTAAATTATTTAAATCCTGAAACACTCGTATTACTCACTAATCGTGTACTTGAAATGCTCAAGTACATACTAACGATTTGACACCATTAGACTATTTTTTGTGGGGGTATGTCAAGGCTAATGTCTATAGGGACAAGCCCGCTTCGATTGACGCACTGGAAGCCAACATCCATGCATTCATTCGTGAGATACCGGCCGATATGTGTGAAAGAGTATGCCAAAATTGTAATCAGCGGATGGGCTACCTGAGACGCAGCCGCGGTCAACATTTGCATGAAATTATCTTTAAACATTAAATTGCAAGGTTCAAACTATCGATTCAAATAAATATTTCATTCATTTTTTTCGAATTTTTTGTGTTTTTTTTTTAAAGTTCTAAACCTCTTAAAATCACCCATTATTAAAATCGTTAGGTATTGCCAAGTTTTAGTACTTTCAAGTACCTACTTCGTCGTAAGTATGGTACTTAAAAGTATTGAAATTTCGAGAATTCGCCTGTGTATCCTTGTACTAGTACTTGTATTTGAAATCTATTATACTTAAGTATTTGTTGATCTTTTTTTACTGTCTTTCAAAAACGGTATATAATTTAAAAAAAAACCGGTCCGAAAATCTATAAATTTAGCTCTCATTATTGCAATTACACTGATGCATTATTTCACCATGTTAACGAAGGGACTCTTACTTTCCCAGCTCACAGGTTAAGTGCTCTTGTCTGTGCCCATCGTTTTTTGAAAAACTCATATCATATCCTCGTTCCTTCCTATTCCTAGGCCGACTATACCATCATCATCATGACTCGTGAATCATGAGTCATGAGTATCGAAACCTTGACACAGTTCGACTTTGTCATATGATGATGGTATGTTTACGGTGGTAAAATGTGTGATTTTCGACTCCACATGCTCGGCCCTTGTTATGGTGATTCTGCCTTCTTAAACCAATATTTATTTTTCTCGTCCTTTCGACCAATAATAATGACAATAAATGACGTCATTCCCTTGATTATTTTTATTGTTTTTCCCTAAACAAAACTCTCCTCACCTTTAAATAAACAAAAATAGAAAAAAAAACCTGAACCTACATTCGTACCTTCCATAAATTAATGTTGATTCATTCAACAATAAATTGCAAATAATGGAAGTTCAAGTTAAGTTGACCTACCTTATATAGGATGTGTACACAGCCGCCGCGCCGCGCCGCGCAGTACCTTTAATATGGATGGCGTATACGCCCGCCGAAGCTGTAGGCCAACAAGAGAATCTATGTAGGAGTATATGCGAAAGACCGCATCCGCATCACGCTCCTCTTCATTACTAATCCGACCATAAAGTGCGCACCCCCCATCACAATGTAAATAAATATCCATAATACTTGTAATAATGGATTTTCCAAGAGTTTCCTGTTCACAACTTGGAGCATAAAGCACACCATTCGCCATCGTCATTCTCGTCGTCATCCTCATAGTAATCGCCATCAGCATCGCATCGTGCCAAGGAAGAATCTCTCTGGTTAACTGTGTTTTGAATATATTGTGTACAGTCTGGTGATGTGTTGTGGGGATACAGTACACCCCGTCATGCATTTCCCCATTCATATCCAAGCAAGCAAACATTTACAAAAAAAAAAAGAAGAAAAACGAGTCCTGCCGCGCGTATATGTATAGTATATAGAATTTATGCAAAATCCCAGTTAGAAAGTGGAGGAGTTTGCTCCCAACCCCCATTTCCATTTCCATTCCCCGTGTCATATAAAATGCGAAGAGACACACACATAAAATCTATATATAGTGAGATTTATAGCAAGGAGCGCACACTGATTCAATATGGCTTTCCCAGATTCAGCACCAGTACCATGTACCAGTACCAGTACCATTACCAGCCCCAGTTCCCAGCTATACCAGCTCCCATACCCAGCACCAAGAAGTACCAAGCTCCTAGGTATTCTATTCACTCTAAGTGAATTACATTAGCAATAATATAGCCAAGCCCAGTTCGCAAAGAGGTGGCTCACTTTATATCCAAAGCGGGTCAAGTTCAATGCTCCTCTGGAGCGAGATGGAATAAAATTATAGATAGATAGATGGGTCCTGGGAAGAGCAGTTCCATTCCATTTATTATACAGATACAGATACACGAACCGAGAAAGAGAGTCGCACTATTCTATGGATGTTGATGATGATGATAATAAGTTCACGTATGTATAGCTTTTGAAAAAAAAATAAGAATATAGGTTCATAGAAATGGGTTAGAATAAGACTACTAAAGTTCAAGGTGGAGTCCATTAGAGGAGAGGTACAATTAAGTGCTAAGTATATATATGTACCTACTGTTGCAGGTGGGGAATTCGGATTTCGGAGGCTTCAGAATTTTTACCACATTTGACCTATTATATTCCATAGGTGTCAATCTGAAGAGAGGAGAGATTTCGCATTTTCCAAAAGTCCCAAGAAAATTTAATTTTTATGAAATGGGGAAAAAAAATTTAGGATCTAAGAGAATGCAAAAAAAAGCAAATGCCTCATCCTTTATTTGTCCCTAGATCTGTATTTTCCTTAGGATTTTTGGAAAATGCATCTTAGTTCTTAGAGAATTACTGTACATAGACCTCCCCCCAACCCTCGTCTTCTTTTGGAAAAATATCTGCGTATGTCTAATGTCTAGTCGCCGCTCTTAAACTCTTGACCTCTAACAAAGTGACTTAAGTGGATAATTTTAGCTTAATGCAACTCTAAATCATTTTAGAACTAGGGCTGGTCACGAGATCACGAAACACGACTAGACTTTTGCTAGTCTCGTTTTAGTCTTGTCCATAATCAAGAAATGTCAGTCTCGTATAACATCAGTCTGGATCACGTTTGTCTTCTTATAAAATGTCAAATTTGAAATCTCACCTCGTCTTTTGAAAAAAACAAACTTAAAAGTTTCATATTAACAATTAACGGTATTTGACAAGATGGGGTTAACATTAGTCTGTTTTTGGGTTTGACAGATATTGATATTTTATCTCACTCACACTAAATCATCAAAAAGAGAGATAGAAATTTCTATATGTTTTAACAGAAAGATAATACGATGAAATGTCAAATTGAGTCACCTCCATAAAATCAAATGTCTTAGATGTCACTCGGAAAGTATAAAATTGGTCTTTTCATACATCAAAAAATGATTAAAGTTTTTTGGAGCATTAGGAACATTTGCAAAAGTCTGAACAAAACTCAGTCCAAAATACACAGTCTCATCTTCGTCTCGTCTCGGAGGTTTTTAAGAGATTCATGTGTAGAATTTTCTTGTCTCGTGGCCAGCTCTATAATATTTATGAGAATACAAAAACACATTCAAGAAATTCTATTTAAAAATACATATTTATTTCGAAGTTAAGGAACTTTCAAGAGGCTTATTTATGTACAATGTACATCCATTAATAAAATCGGAAAATTCTAAGAACCTCTCTGATTATAGAGCCCTAAATAAGAACGCCTAAGCACCAGCTTGTTGTGTGAATTTATACATATACACTGCCAATCACTAGGATGAGGCCACATATTTTTCAACCGATTTTCGGTCCGATACCTGTTGGAATTTGTTTAACCCCGAAAATTTTACTGCATGAGAGTAGGTACATATTTTCTTAAAACAAAGTGATACAATTATAGGGTTAATTAGAAAAGACCGTTGGAATTTCCCTACATTAATGAATGAGCTACCTAAAAAGGATATAAAAAGTGCGTCACTAGGATGAGGCCATTGCAAATATTTCGTTGTAGAAGTTCACATCAGCAATTTTTTGGAAAATTTTGGTTGCAATATTTAAGAACGTTTTACAAATAACTCTTTTTATTAAATTTCAATTACAAGTGGGTTCCGGAAAGACGTTGACAGTGGCAGAAAGAGGACAAATCGATGCTTTCAAGGAAATGGGACTCTCAAGCCGAGAATTAGCAAGGAAGCTGAACAGAAGTAAGACAGTTGTAAACAACTATCTTGCTGATCCTCAAAACTATGGAAAAAACCAAAGCACAGCCCAAGCAATAACGTCCCGAGAAAATCCGTTAATTTTACGTATTGCTTCAAATTCTACTCAATCAGCTACTAAAATAAGGTCCAAAAGCGGAGTATCAGCCAGTATTTCGACAGTCCGAAGGATGACAAGAAAAGATGGTACTATCCAGAGAAGAAAACTCAAAAAGAAACCTGTTCTAAAGCAAGTACACAAGGAGCTGCGAATGAACTTTGCAACAGAACATGTCTCTTGGAGCAGTCAATGGAAATGCGTTGTCTTTTCGGATGAAAAAAGTTTAACCTTGACGGCCCCGATGGTTACAACTTTTATTTCCATGATTTAAGAAAAGAGGAACTAATTTTGGGAAGACATCACAGCCGTACATCAGGTGTTATGGTGTGGGGAGCTATCACCTACTATGGCAAAATCGAGTTGGAGTTTCTTTCTACAACAATGAACGGAAACAGCTACAAATGCTTGTTGGAACGGTCATTTCCGAAGATGAAAAATATTTTTGGACCTCTGCCTTGGATTTTCCAACAAGACAATGCCCCCATCCACACTTCCAGGGTTGTCAAAAGCTGGATTTTATCAGAAAACGTAGAGCTTTTGCCATGGCCACCCTATTCAGCGGACTTGAACATAATCGAAAACGTATGGGCATGGCTATCTCGAAAAGTTTATGAAGGCGGTAGACAATTTGAAGACAAGGACTCCTTAATTGAAGCTATCCGTGATGCCTATGACGAGATTTCACTTGACTATTTAAAAAAACTTTATGATTCCATTCCCAACCGTCTAATAGAGGTCATATCGAAAAATGGGGGCATACTCATTATTAATTGAGAAAAACTTAATAAATAAATGTTTGAAAACCAAAAACTGTTAACATTTCTTTCATTTTTTTGATATTTTATGAGATTTTTCATGTGGCCTCATCCAAGTGACGCACTTTTTCATACTGTTTTTAAGTAGCTCTTTAAGGTATAAAGAACGAAAATCGATTAAAAAATATGTAGCCTCATCCTAGTGATTGTCAGTGTATGTAAGTCCCACACAGGTATTCCCTTCACTTGAGACGAATATTTATATACATATGCATACATATGTACTTAGATAGGTATTGAAATTTATAGATTTTTTCCCATCTTTATGTCCAATTTGAAGGAAAACTCCTTGCTCTTCAGAGTTCCGATTCAGATTCAGATTGTGACTGATTTAATGGGAAAATGAATTTAAATACCTACATACGTCATACATACATATGTACGTACATATGTATGTATAGTATTTTGTGTATTTTGCTATGTAAGAATTTAAATGGATTTATGTACATACATTTGTCTGTACGAGTATTGTGCTTATTTCTTATCTTCAATTGAAGATTATAAATGGTCAAATTGATTTATCCAAGGAATTTCAATTTTTGGAAAGAAAAATAAAATGTATAAAAATATGAACTAGTGCATGCTTGAAAAAATGCCAAGAATATCTAAAAATTACAGTAGATACTAGAAAGAGACAAAGACAAACATGTGTTTTTTTTTCTGTCAAGAGGAACTAGGTCATACGGTATTGGGATCCAGGTTTAACCAAGAAAGCTACAAATCTACATAAATGTTCGATTTGAGTTCTGGATGCTTTTATGACGTCACAAGGAAGACTTGATCATTTTTGACCTTGAGGATAATGGTTTTTGTTTAAAAATTTTGATTTCTGTCGACAAGTTAGGACCTTACTTCAACTACAAATTGGTTGAAGTCCTTTTCCTTTTTGAAACAATCGACATTTAAATGATTCTTAAAGTGATTACCAAGTCATTGGTCAAATTCAACCAAATTTCCCGCTGCAATATTTGACCTGGGATGTATGTTTTAGCCAACAAAGCCATGATCTAGATTACCACGACAAGTGTTGCCGGCTCAAAATTGGAAACTTTATGGGATCTGACTTTTGGATTAAATTAAAGATTAAAACAACCAGCAGTTGAACTGAAAACAAAATTGAACACAATCTAATGAATTAACGTTTTGACATATAATTCGGCTTAACTGTCAACTCCGATTCAAGATAAAGATTTTAAAATTGATAAATGTTTAATTTTATGATTTGTTATTTGTTTTTTTTTTTTTAATAATTTTAATTGTTCTAAATTAACAATACTAATTTAGTAATTTAATAAGTTTAAAAAAAAAAATCTTTAGTGAATGAAGAATAAATAATTGACATAAAAATGTCAAAAAGCAACATTAAAAAGAGGAAAGAACATTTTTAGAGGGGTGAAATTCGAGTGTATATAAAATATCAATAATTTGAAAAATAATAATTAATGTCTCCAAAACATTGTTGAAGTAATTGGTAGTGTTATGAAACATGGTGGAATAGCTTTCAAATTTACGGAGCATCACTCAAAAAACTTTCATCTTCACTATAAGAGTACATAATGTAGCTGATTTAGGAGCTCATGGTTTCCTCTGAGTTCCAAAGCATCATTAGTAAGAAATGTCAAAATGACAGGAAAATTGAATTGAAACTTTAAAGCATTGATATTCAAAGGTGCAGGTGGCCAAACGTCAGATATCGTATTTCAAATATCTATGTTGGAATGGCAATGCTCTTAAATTGAATTAAGTGATATAAGATTTTTATTTTTTCCTTCGTTGGTGAACCTTCAAAAATAATAGTGGAATAGTTTATTTTTAAATTGAGATTTAAAATGTTAAGAGGCTTATCTTAAACAAAAGTAAACATTTTAAATTAAATCTTACACTTTTATCGGGTCACCCTTTCCCTCGACTTTTCTGTTTGACAGTTTCATCCATTTATTGGTTTTTACTTAAGTTATAGAATTTGTTTATCAGTCAAAATATATCAGTTGGGTATGTCTAAGGTGTTAGACAGTCACTTTCTAGTGAATATGACGTTTCTAACGCAATATGAATAGAGTTACCAGACGCTTACAAAATAAATCATTCACAATTCTCATTTTTACCCACACGCAGTTTTGACTTAATTTGACATATATAATCTTAAAGAAAATTAAGCAATGAACTGTTTTCCTCTCAAAATCAGATTTTTGTTTTTTTTAATAATTTAAAATTTTAAGAACAATCCGTTTTGTTTGGTTTACATCACAATACCATGTTCCAGATTTAATTCCGCGATTAAGTAGTTTTTATTTTATTATCAGATCAGTTAGTAACCCAGAAATCATTATGGACTGAGTTTTAAAATTTGATATGGTATATTTTCTCAACTATTTCACCAACTATTACAAAATTGAAGTTTCTAAGTTTGCTGTTACTAAAGTTAAAGGGAGGCAAAAGTCGGCTTAGTTTATTCCTGAAAGTCCTTAGTCCTTTGATTCATTTGTGAAAAAGTGTATTTATTATTCTTCTTTTTAAACTTAAAAAAAAAAAACTTGTTTAAAAAAATAAAACAAACTTTTTGGTTTACTTTTTTTTTAATAAATTTATTTCACCACTTTCTTTGTCATTCACGTAAATAATTTTATTACATTTTTCTGCCCGTCATCCTAAAAGTGTTTATCTATACATTTTTATTTATGTTCTTTTATTTACTTTATACAATTTTTTGTTTATTTGTTTATTGTTTTTTAAATTTTACATTTTTTCACTTAATTTTAAGTCACTATTTAACAACTATAGTCTTGCCATTTATATTTAATTTTTTGTTTATAAACTTTTTGTATTTTTTCTTGAGTGTGTTCGTTTTATTTTTTTCTTTTTTATATTCCTTAAGTGTTTGTGTTTAAGAGTGTGAGTATATTGATAAAAATATTATGTCAATCAATATGTATTGTTTTTTTTTTACTTGTTATGTAGTTGTAGTAAGTTTTTAGTTTTAAATGTTTTGTTTGATTTATTTCCTTACAATAATCATTTTATTATTTTTAAATTAAAATGTGCGTTTGTTTTAAATTTATATTTTGATTGATTAATAATTTCTGCTGGAAAATAATAAAAATAATTAATTTTCTATGTTTATTGTTTGTCGTTGTTTTTCTGCAAATTTATTTTTAATTTTTCGGATGATTTCATTTTCGTTAATTTTTGTTTTTTTGTTTTTTTTTTTTGAAAGTGCGAGTATTTTGTGTACAGGTTTGTTTTTTAGTTTAAAAATAAAATACAATTCTAAAATAAAAATTTATTATAATATTCTTTTTCTAATCAAGCTTTTTATATATAAATACATGTTGATATTATTATAATTTTATATATTTTTATCAATACTAATTTAGCTTTGCAAATACAACTTTCTGAGGTGAGTTTTTTTGTTTATATTTTTTATATTAAATATTTTCAAAGATGTGATTAAAATTAGGGATTTTTTTTTAACTTTTATTTTGATTTACGTTTGTTTATAAATTGACCAATTTAATCCCATAATTTCTTGTAGGTTTTCTTTGAACATATAAAAAAAATTTAATATTAATGCACTTAATTAATAAACAAAAAATATACTTATGTTTTTTTTTCTAATTATAGTTTTATGTTTTTGGTTTTTGATTTATTTACATAACATCTTGCAACATTTGGTATAAAATATTCTACAGTAAGTTTTATTTTTTATTTGTATATTTTAATATTTTATATTTTTAAATATAATACATTACAATTTATGTATATTTATAATAATATGTAGTTTATATTTATGTATATTTATGATTTTTTTTTGTTTTTACTTAAGTTTATATTTCTTAGGCATTTTTAATTTTTAATTCCTATTTAATATTTAACAATTTTGTTGTTGTAATATTTTTTATTTTTATTTAATTGTTTGTGTTTTGCATGTTTAATAAACATTAATTAATTTTTTTTATTTTAAACAAACAAAAATATTTTCAGGCTTCCATGTGTTTTCTTTCTTGTTTATTTTATATAAATATATATATTTTTATTTCATCCTCTTTTGTTAGCATTTAATTTTTTTTGTTTTAAAAGTTGATTTGTTATTATTTATTTTCATTTAAATGAAGGTTAGTTAAGTGTATAAGAACAAAATCTTCTAATAAATATTAACTGCACTAAGACCAATATAATGGTGTGTAAATAATTTCCCAAACATTTAGCTTGTGCTGAAATTAAAGATGTCGTCGCTGAACTTTTATCTTTTGACCAATCATAACCTTTAGGACTGTCACCGGTTAGTTTTTGTTCGGATTTGTCAATTTCATTTAGATTCGATTGGTATTTTGAACCTGCTGTTAGATTTTCAAATGATGATTTTTTGAGTAAGTAAAATTTCAAAATAAAGTCTTGTATATTATACTACTTACTTTTATCTAGAGCAACAATTGAGTTCGTTGGAATATCACCATAAGTTGGAGTATTGAAACCAAATTTAATTGTAGTCGTTGTTGTACGATGAGGGGTTGTTGTCGTTGGTGGTGGTATTGTTGTTGGGGGTGTTGATGCTGAAAGTAGTTTAAAAATATAGTTGTATGTGCAAAATATTTTCCTAAAACCTAAGGACCTAAATGAACAAAGATTTAATAGCATTTTTATAAAATTTAAAAAAGTACCTATACGCCTCAGTGAACAACAAAGTCTTTTTTTTACTTTCAGAAAGAAAAACACAATTTTTATAGACAACATTAAATTATTGTGGGTGTAAGTACTTTTTTGTCTAAAAAATAAATGTACTACATAAGGTACACGATAACATGACTTAATTTGCCCAACATTCTCTGGAGCATCATATCCAAAAGCTGGTAAATAAATGTGAATGTCATGGTATTTCAAACCATGAATTCGTCAAATTTCCTTATGTTAGTGTTTTGAACAGTAAAGTCAGTTTTGAAACTATAAACCCAAAAAAAAACTGTCAAAATCGATGACAAAAATCGGTCCAAAATTTCAGATTCGTCACGAATTTTTAAAGGGAGTATAGTCTTGCCTCTTTTCGTCTTTGTTCTATGAAACAAGACCGATACTTTCCTAATTTTTTAAATAAATTTGACAGTTTTAATCAGTAGCGGATCAAGGATTTATCTGCGAACGGATTTGTGCCTCACAGAAATATGTAAATCAAATTGAAAAAACTTAAACTAAATTTCTGATTTCTGTCAAATTTGTCAATTTACCTAAGTATTTTAAAAATTCACGAAATTGACTCAAACTTGCTATGCAATCTTAATAACCAAGTCTTAATGTCTTCAATTTCTAGACTTTCAACGGTTCAAGTCTTAAAAAGTAAGTTTAAATTATTTTATTCAAAACTTATTCAACTCTGATAAAAAGGTTTATTGCAGCTGTCAAACTATATGGTAATATACCTTAACACATAAAGTTGTCTTAAAACCTGTCAAAAAACCGTCAATTTGATGATTGACTTTAAAAAGGACATCGAGACAATTTGGAATACTTTGTCCCATAGTCAAGAATCAGCTAATTTAAAATGAATTTCGTGGTTAAAGTGATAAATAAATTACTCGTTCCTTCACTCGTTAATTCACTATTGACAACTCTTTTGACAGTTTAACCCTTTTATTTCAATTCCATTAAAATGACATAAATCGAAAACAAAATTCCTTTGTCCTTAAAATGAATAAAACACCACAACCATCATCCAATTAGTTGGCCATTTCGATTTTGAAAAGTCTGAAAATAAAAGTTTTATTTTTTTGAGAAAAAAAATTTTCTAGCTTCTAAAGAGTGATAAGGGGATAGAGGGAAATAGCAGAGAATGAACCATCAAACAAAAGTTATAAAGTTGTTCTTTTCATCACTACCTAACCTACTACTTATAATGTCTGACCTGTCATTTGACTCTTTTTATAAGCTGCGGAGCGCTACGATGGAGATGAGATGCTTTTTTAGTTGTTTTGACAGAGTCAGGTTAAAACTTAACTTTGTCCACGAAGAATTTCGTCGGACAAAGTTTCAAAAGAATAATAGATTAAGTGATGGAACTTCGAACTCAAACTCTCCATGAACTGTCTACAAGAAATAACTGTTTATTCTGTCAGTATTGTCAATAAATTGACAGATCATAATTCATATTTTATCAACTGTCACTATGTTTTTTTTTTTCATTTTTGTTTTTTCTTATTTGTCTGACAGAAGCTAGATGACTATTTTTATCCGTCACACCTATTTATAGCCTTATTTTATTGCCTCCATTTAAATGGCATAATAATTTGAATGTAACACCATCCTACTTAAGTCTACACAATCAAAGAAGGATACAAAAAAAAAAGTAAAAGAACGAAAACGATGATTTAATGCCATTTATCATATTGCGACAAATCTCCCTAAATAAATCATCTATCGTTGTGTAATATAATTTACATGGCAGACGATTTTTTTCATTGAGTGAATAAAAAGTCTCCCCTTCCCATCCCTTCTCTTCTTCTCCCCCTTCCCCACTCACGACCTCCCATTTGACAAGCAAATCATAATTTTACAGTCCATCAAATCGATTGTTAATTTCATGGATTTCCATTGACAAATTCAAAGTTAAATAAAGAAAGAAAAAAAAATCATCGAAAATCACATTAAAGGACATTGAAAGCCATTAAAGAACCAACAAGGACTCACACTGTATACGAGTACATATACATACATATATTTATATAGTATATGTAGGACAGGATAGCAGTAAAAAGAATTCCTTCCTCGTCGTTTATATTTCTAAATAAACCCGAAAATAAACTTCGGTTAAAAAGTGTCGAAATCCCTGCAAATAGATAAATCTTTCTCACACCAGAGGGCCCCTTGCCACACAACCCACACAGCCTCTCCTATCGCTGCCACCACACCGACCGCACCACACCGCCCGCCACCGAGAATGAGGACGGAGGGCCTGACTTATACAACAAGCAGGACTCCTCCTTAGCTGTTTTGTTGTACGTATGTATATCGCTAGGTTATCCCAAAAACCACCACCACCGAGCTCTCAGCACCGAGCACCGAACCCCGAGCTCAAGCACCCCAGAACAGAAGCAGTAGTAGATTTGGTATAGTGGTAAGCTGGAGGCAGTAGCGTGCTGTCAATTGTGGTAAAGTGCTACAGAAAACACCTCGACTTGGTTTGGTTATGGTCGGGGCGGTGGTACTGGGCGGTTCTGGGCGGTGGGCTGTGGGCTGTGAGCGGTTGTCGGTGTGGCGTTCGAAAAAAAAAAACGACCATAAGAATGACGGGAGCTATTCTCGTACATCTATAAACAGCCCAGCACAGAAAGAGAGCATTAAGCGACAACGGAACGACGACGGACAGAGGTACGGTGATAAAGTGAGGAGTCTCTGGCTGATAGGAACTGACAATTTTAGTGGCTCCCTCTATATTAGTGTGTATCCGAGTGTGCAATGAAAGTTCAATGAGTTCCTTTGTCGATATTTATCTCTGCCCTCAATAGAGTCTTTTTCCATTTGAGATTTTTTTTTATAGACGATTTGGAATCTTTGGTTTGGTTCGTGATTCTTGTTCTTCATTGTCATCGTCATCCCTGCCTTGCTGTTTACGTCGTCGTTGTCTTCCTCGTCGTTGTCCTTGCTGCTGGCTTTGTGGCTAAAACCGAGGCTGAGACTGTGGCGGCATCTGTGTGTGTCTCTCTTTCACTCACTCCGTCGGTGGATTATATTGACGACAATTTGTGGTAATTTATGGCCTTTTTGTGGCCTAAGCGACAATTTTAACTTTCGAAAATAAAAATATAAAAAAGGTGACAAGGCGGGCCAGACGAGGCGAGAGAGTGAATTACTTTATTTTATTTTTCAACCAAAAAAAAAAATGAATGTATCTTTATATCCTTTTTTTTCCTTCCGCTCTTTGTCAAAGTAGCTAGATTTCTAGGAAGTGTATTTATGTGTGTCTGTGTTGAAAAAGATAGAATATCTCTATTTTTGGACCTATACAACAATGTATAGGTTAGGTAGTTAGTTTTATTACAAAAGATGTGTTTTTTTTTTTTTGAGGGATTTTGCACGAGAAGGAGTCTTTTATACGAATGTGGTCATCGTGTAATGAGGATATTTTTTGGTCTTTGTAGAAGGCAATTTGTTGCAAGTGTTTAATGTTGTAAGGTTAGGAGAGCGATTACAAAAGTGGTACTTTTTCATCTAGAATTGGATGGTATTAAGCGCTTTTAGAATTTTTTTTTGTCCAAAAATTCTTTTCAATTACCTTCTGTACGTCGTCGTAGGTTGAAAGAAAGCAGAAAAGTAAGTGAAGTGTTATGTGACTAATAAGGATTCCAGTCTATTGATTAGTTATTTAAGTATTTATAAATTAAAGAGAATATCTATTTCTGTCATAAAACATTGAAATAAGTGCTTATCTAATTTACCAGAGAATTTTTTCTACTAAGAGTTACTTTTTAACAACAAAAGTAATTTAGTTTGATAATTGATTTTAGAATCTTCTGTTAAGTAATATACAAAAGTCAAAAGAAGGTCTAACTTGTGTAAGACTCTGCTTTAAATCACAAAAGTCTAAAAACTTTAGTTATTATTCTGACATTGAATCGCTTGATGTTTAGTCTACCCTATGTCCGAACATTTCTTTTTCTTTGTAATGTCAGTTTGTATTTGGCTTGTGTGCTGTTGACTTTTCTCATGTAACTTTCCATGACTTTTCATTATCGCTGATTTCATTGTTTTGTTTCTTGTGCAAAACCAAAAATTTATTTAAATTTGATGAGAAGAAAAAATATTGCACATACGCCCGAGTGCACTAGGTAATGGTTGTAGTATTAATATGAGGAAATCGGAATTTTAACGTCTTCGATTCGTCATTTTATTATTTGAAAAGACTCTTGTTGGATTGAAGTGTCGAAAGTAACCCAAAAATAGACAACGTTGTGGATATTATAGACAGTAAATGGCTAAATTAAGGCCTATGTCCTTATAAGACTGTGCTGACATTATTAATCGATGATGTCTATGCGAGTAACCAAATATTGACCTTAACATCATCATCAATCATATTACCTTAATTGACACGCAAGTTTTCACATACCCCCAACAAATAAATTTACTGTTTATTGTGGTGTTCCACATGGCGGCATCTTCAGTCCTTGTTTCTTTGAATCGGAATTTGTTAAGACTTTTGGAATGAAATTTAAATCCAATAGCTGTCAATTTTACCAGAAACAACACCAGACCTTAACCAGTATGAGACTAAAACGATATTCAGATGAGATCAAAACAGTATAATAACGATGTAAATTTCTATTGTCTTACTTCGTCATCGTAATTTTTAACATTAAGATGTCGATTTTGAACTTCTTCAGAATCATGCGTACATACAATTTAGTAAAATTAAGACTCTCCCTAGCTGTAAAAATCTCTTATGTTTGATCTTTGAAGTTTGTGACTTACTAAAATTATTGAATAGTAAGACCACTTTCTTAGAAATATAGTGCACTTGGCATAATATAACAGTCACTTCCCTCCGCGGCGTCTGTCTGTCAGTATGTAGTCTTTAAAACTTCGCAACGGATTTTGATGCGTTTTTTTTATAGATAGAGTGATTCAAGATTACAATGTTTTGTTATTTCAAAAATACAATAAATCTTTCTATATTTATATAATACAATATAATTGAAAACAATTACAAAATTCAAAGGAGGAAAGGACCTTATCCCACGGGTTTCAATTTTTCCAACTGATCTTCCAATTAAAGCTGATTAATTTACCTTTTCCATGATGGGCTTTTGAAATGACCAATCGTTATAAGTTGTGTCAAAGTGTGTGAAATAAATCTCGAATTTCCCTGTTTTTGACACGGAAAGATACATATTATACGTTGTCCATTCATATGTTTGCAAACCGTCTTCGTTTTTTGTTTTTGAACCGGAAAGATAATTGAAAAATTTAGCTTTATATTCGAATAAATTTACTTTGAAATTTTAATTTTCTGATTTTTTATTTTTTTATCAATCCTGGATGGCGTTAAATTGGAGTGAGTCGAAGTTCAATTTAAAATTATTTTTACCCACGTTTAAGTTTTTTGTCTTCATTAATGCACACATCGAAATTAGCTAGTGATTTAATATTGTTCATAGAAGAATAACAAAAATAGGATTATTTTTTTAATAACATCATTCCCTAGTTAAGTTCCCTTAATCAAAAAATCCAAATCAAAACTAACGCTTCGATACACCATGATAAAATTCATGAATATAAAATGTTTATTTAGTTGTTTTAAATTTTTAATTTTATTATTTAAGCTTATTTAATTTGAAACTAAACCAATTTCCAATTGAAATATAGATACGCTTTGCCCATCATTATAAATAATTTTTCTCTAAACCTAATTTTCCTCACTCTCTTTAAATATAAACTAAAGTTTTAAATATTCTATTTATACGCTCACTTTTATGCCAACTGATTTCTAAGCTAATACACCATTAATTGCTAATTAAAGTCAAACCAAAACCAAACTCAAACCTCAAACCCAACCAAAGCCCAAACCTAAATCAAACCAAAGCAATGGTGAAAAACTTTTAAGCATAACCCCCCCCCCCGCTCCTCCATTAAATAGACGTGAAAACAACTCACTCCATTTCAGCAAAGAAATAAACAAACTAATACCAAGCCAATACCTAATTATATCCCATTAAAATCCCATTGAGTAAATATTTCTATGTAAACTGTATGACTGTGTGTGTCCTCCTTTTAAACACACACTCACACACAATATTTATCACCTCAATGAGCTTAACTGCAATTTCCGGTTCCTATTTCCTCTTCCACTATATGTACGAGTAGATTTTCCACATCGATACGAGTACAGTTAACATTCAGCGATATTTATGATTCGAAACAGCTTTTTGGTTATGTTTCAGTTTTTTTTTTTTTTTTGTTTTATTTGTTTTGTTTTTGAATTGGAAAACTTCTGTTTCCATTTCGAATACAAATAGACAACAAAATCAGAAACCCATATTTAAATAATTGTCATCACATATGAGAGAACAAACACACAGAAATAAATAAAAAAACAGAGATTTATTCCATAAATTATTATATTTGTTAATTTTGGCATTTTAAATTGTCACCTCTCTTTCTGCTACTCTGCACCGGAAACCGGATACCGATTCAAAGTCTATAGCATACAAAAAATGGCGCAAAACAAAAACAAAAAAAAAGAACACAGAAAAAAAAATAAAACCAATATCATGATGAACTTGATTCAGTGAAGCCTTTTCTGTACTCTGCCCCCCCGCTCCCCTCCTCGACACATAACCTCTGACTTCTGAAATAACCTCAAACTATGAACGGGAAAATATAGTATTGCCAAATTGGCTCTTTGTTCACGGTCTATTGTTTTATTAAGGCATATAAATCTTAATTGTACAGTGGTGTGATAAAAAATAAATATCTATACCAAAATTATTTAATTATTGTAATTTTGAGTAAACAAATTAAAATTTAATTAGTTTGCTTTGAATTTTTAAATTTTTTGAGTTGAATTTACATTTTTAATTTTTAGGTTTGTCATGTTTCAATATTTGGTAAATAATGAGCAATATGTTGTAGTAGAACAAAAACAAAATTAATATTATCTAAATAAATTATTTTATTTTTTATTTAAAGCTGAGATATACATATTTATGATTTAAAAACTGATTTTCAGATCTGACTTTTTTGTTTGTTTTTTTTTTTTATTTCTTCGATTGTAAAAATTGTGTTAAAAATATATTTGAAATTATTGTTCCTAAAAAATAGCAGCACTTTCAAATGAATGGTTTATATACAAAGATCATTTTCTTTTACTAAAATGCGTCAAAGAAAAACAAATTAAAATGTGACAACTATGTCACAGCTAGTCCAACTTAATAATGACAAAAAAGAATAATTTTTTAATCAAGTTCCTTTGGATACAAAAAAAAATCTATGTTTCATTTTTATTGAAAAATTTAATTCGCGTTTATTGACAAAAAATTTGGTGAGCTCAGGCCCCAAAATGTTCATTCTTCTTCATTCGTTTTTTAACGGTCTTAAGTAAAAAACAAAAAAAAATAAAAATAGTCTTAAAAAGTTAGACAAAAGTGTCATTTACGATAGGAAAATAATTATTTTTCAAAAAACTTGAAGATCAAAATTTTTATACAACTTTCAATAACGTACCATTTTGATCTGGCTTCAGATATTTTTTGGATTATTTTGATTCTTATTTCCTTAACACAATTATTTCCAGTTTTCTTAACAGAATTTGCATTTTGTACCATTTTAACATTTTTTTTTTCAAAACTAAAATGTGTTGACAAAATGGTATGTTTTTGTTCATGTTTTTAAAAATAAAAACAAAGCATTTTGAAAATTAAGAGGAACTGTCATCTTTTTTATTATAATTTTGATTTTAAAACTTCATAAAGAAATTTTTCATGAATGTGATTAAAAAGTGT
The DNA here is from genome assembly GCA_905146935.1 of Scaeva pyrastri. Taxonomy (NCBI): domain Eukaryota; kingdom Metazoa; phylum Arthropoda; class Insecta; order Diptera; family Syrphidae; genus Scaeva; species Scaeva pyrastri. The sequence continues at coordinate 59,399,678 of LR989927.1, forward strand.
CGGACTAAAATCGGAACCCTGAGGTATACCAGATTTTGTTCCACTTGTACTGGAGTACACATTTTTAATCTATGTCTAACTTTGAACATTTTAATCATTATGTCAATGTTATGCAGACTTAGGTGAATATTTAATTGGTACTGCAGAAATTTCAGCTGTTTAGGTACTCAGTACACAAAAATACTAGTAAGTTCATTTAAAAACAACAATATTTGGATTTTTGTACTGCCACAATTTTAGGGCTTAGAGTCTATTAGTTTATTACAAGTAGAAGTTTTGAGAAGCGATTTGAAATTTAATTTAGAGTCAGAAAAATGAGTTTGATGACATTTTAAGTTTAAACTTTTTTTAACTTAGGCTTAAAATAATTTTTAAGAAAATCATTTTTTTTAATTAATCAAAGTTTCTTCTTTTTCTAAGTCAATTTAGACAGGAAGTTTCATTCAAAAAGGATTTAATATTTTTTTTCGACCAAAAATTAAAAACATTCCCTTAAAGCTCAAGTTTGAACAGTACAACAGAATTCTCCATTATTGTTATAATTTATAATGATTTAAATTGAAGAATAACATTTAAGCAATAAGAAAAAGTACCTTAAAAAAATTACATCAAAATAAAATTTTCTGCACACCACTGTATTCGCAATAATAAACTAAAAGGGGTAACACATGAAAATATTTTAATGTGACACTTACTGTATAGTTTAATAGTGCCATCCATTTCGCCACGAGGATTTTTGGCGACACACTTATAGCTGCCGTAATCACTTTTTTGAACATTTGTTATAGTTAGCCGCATAGTTGCCTTATACGATGGTACGCCAGGCAGTGTTTCCGTCCTTTAAATCAAAAACAAAAAAAATAAATATGTAAGAATAAGGTTTAATGCGAATACTGACATAAGTTGAACTTGAATTATGAGGGTCTATAACTTACTTGTACTTGGCAGATTCGGTGATCATTTGGTCATTCTCCCGAGTCCAGTAATTCAGGGATGTCGGATTGGCCTCGATGAAACATTCTAGTGTAATGTTGAAGTACATCGGTATGCCGACTAATTGATGGGGAATCGAGACCATAGGTGAAACTAAAGGACGGATTTTGATTAAACTTAAAACTATATCGGATGAGGTTTTGAAAAAAAACTTACAATCAACACTGACTTTGATCCTTTTCGAAACACTTGGAGGCACCCCATTCGATGCTATACAGAGGTATGCACCCATGTGGAGTCTGGAGATGCGTTCAAGTTCAAGGGCTTCACCTTCCATGTCAATAACTGAAATATGGACAGACGATGTATTTTCTGTATAGTTGTATTATTGAACTTTTCCTTACCTTCTACAGTTTTGTTAACGACGATTTTATGGCCATCGTCCCGTTTCCATCGGATTGAGGGTTCTGGACTTCCTTTGGCTTTACAACGTAATGTCACATTGTCACCTTCTCTCACTATGACATCACTTGAGGTCAGAGAATCATCAATGTTGGGAGGAACTATAAATGGACAAAAATAAATTGGTTAAGACAGAGGGAAATATATTTTATATTTTCTAAAAAACATTTATGTTAAAATGTTTTACCTTGAATATTTTATGGCTTTTTCTTTTAATTACCACATTTTTGCGGATACAGTGCAGAATTGTGGCAACACATTTTAAAAATAATTCGTTAGAAAAATATATCTCAATATGTCAAAATTAATTCATTAAAATTTTAAATTAGTAGTTTTTGTAGTTGTATTGAAATTTGATAAAAATTTAATTTCGAACTATTCTTACAAAGAAATTTTTTTTGGTTTTCGTGTCAGGGGTATGTGGACATAAAGGTCTGCTATCTTTTTTTATTGGCTAAGATTGTTTTGGGACCTGATTTTTCTAATGTCCTTCAAATTGAAACCCCCTAAACTATGTATGTATGTAAGTCCCAGTCGGACAAAATCGTCTCTTCAAACCTCGATTTTGGAAAGAGTTAACAATGCTCTTGGTGGAGTCAAGGGACAATTTTTTCAACGTCAGGTAAAGAAGTTTAAGCGACTAAAATTTGCATAAACCAAACCACAATTTAGTCACAATAACAGAAAATATGCCCAGTTAGGAACATAATATAGAAAGAAATATTCGACTTTTTGGGCTTTTTTTATGTGATTTTTTGTAATTCCATTTTGAACTTCTTAATTTCTTGTATACAAATATTCAATTTAAAACTTCAAAATCATGAATTCAAACTCAAATATATAAAGTCAAAATTTCAAAAATTCAAATTTAACCGACTTTTAAGGAAATAACGAAAGATTTAATAATTATTGCATATGCTGCGGCTGAGCACAGCACTACTCTTTACTCTTTGTTTCAATATTCAGTTTCAAACCAGAGCTGTAAAAAATCTTACTACTGAATTTTGTACATAAGTAGTAACTAAATTTAAAGTTGAAGGACTATTTGTACAATTTTTAAGTCTTAAGTCGTTTTTGAAGCTTAGAAATTCCTCTTTATCATTCTCAAGGTGTCACTATTTCGTTTGGTTTTGGACCTTAAGAACTATTCATATGAGATCGACCAACGAATAAAAAAACAAATGGGACTTAAAACATATTTAAGCCTAAATTCTTTACGAAAACTTTACATAAGGGTAGAAATCTCGTAAAATTTAATGTTAGTATGTTAAAATTTACGTTGTAATTGCTATAAAATGAGAGAAATTTGAGAAAATAAATTGGTCGTCGGGAATTCCATTATTACTGCTACGAACTGTCAAACACTATTCGCGTTCCACATACCATTCACACTAACATCAAAATCATTCTTAAAGAATTTACTTGGGCTAGTTAAATACCTACCATTCGCCGTCAAAATGGACGAATGTTCGTTCAATTTTCAAAGAAAACCTGATCCCAATTGGTCATCGAAATTTTCTGATATAGGTAAATAAAACATAACACCTCAAGACTTGTTTGTTTCGAGCCATTTGGTTAGTATTTTTCCATTGTTATAGGATAATTAAACATAATTTATTGATTTCTCTTAGAAAAACACTTTTTGTTTTAAACAAAATGAAACCTTTTATTGAAAAATTCCTTACAAAAAGTGTCAAAGTTTTTCCTGTCCAAAAAACTTATTAAAAATAATTATACTAATATAAAATGTATCCCTAATTAATTTTTGTTTAAGTTAAATATTTAAATCTAATCCATTAATGAGTTCAATACTATTTTGTGTGTTTCAGTACTACTCTTTCCAATTACCACTACTATCGTTGTCATCACTGCACAATTTCAAGTTTCAACCTGTTGCTGTTCGTGTTCGATTCGTCTTCGTGATTGATCCGCAAAAAAAAATTAAATTCTTCAATTACATCGTCAATTTCGTGATTATAAAGTGGTTAATTTTATTAATTAAGTGTTAAATTTCAATTTTTCAAGTAAATTTAATAGATTTTATGTGCTCTTGAGTAGATTTTTGTTGCTAAACTAAGAGTGTCTAATTGTTGGCGAGTGCAATTTTCTTTGTATGTGTGCTTAGTTCGGGTTGCGGAGATGTGCGTGTGTTCGTTTTTAGTTCCTTTCCATGCGATGAAAAAATGTCGGTTAAATTTTAAAATTCAAATTTCGGTTTCAAAAATAAAAAGAAAGCAGAGTAAATTTAATTTATCCGAAGGTCCATTGTTTTTGAAAAGTGTGTATTTTTGAACGAGTATTTCAATATATTTGGAAAATGAGGCATCTTTAAAAAATAGAGGTTCGTTTCATGAGTAAGAAGAACTGAAAGTTTGAGTAAAATTTGTATTTTTTATTTCTTCTTTCAGGTAATTTTTAAAGAAATAAACAATACCTATATTGGAATTGGAACGTTATGGTAAGCCGTTAAGCATTGATAACTTTATAATTAATCAAGTAATGATTTGAGAGAAAGTTAAAAGTTTTAAAATTTCCATTTTCTTGTTTTTAAAAATGAATTAAGTGTATTTTTTTATATCGTATAGTTTTTGGGAAATCAAAATTTTAATTTTCCATGACAAAACAAACATAACACAATTGTTTATTTCAAAATTGACCAATTGTGGCTACAAATGTTAATTGTAAATTGAAGTAGAAGTCAAATTCAATTACACGAAGGACACTATATATATAAGTACATACATTATGTAAACTGATGAGATATTTCAATGAAGGATGTGGTTTTGGTTTAGATATACATCACTGTGAATTTAACATTTCATTCTTTAAATTCATAAAAACCCTAAGCTGAGTTTTTGTCTACTCAGGACTTTTGACTTTGCTGTCATCCTGAATTTTGGATAACAAGGGATTTAGGTTGCATAAATTCAAATCTTTTGGTGTCTTTTGAAAGGCAGTCTTTGGAACATTTCAAATAAAGTTTTTGAGATACAACAAAGTGACTTTAGCTTTATTTCACAGGGAGATTTTTTACTAAAAGAAAATCCAATCATGCACGAGTGAAGTTAAAAAATTATCATTTCAATCGAACTTTTACTTTAACACCTTCATAGTCTTTTGTATGAAGCACTTTTAAATTATTAGTCTTTAATAAATAAGCCCAAGTCCATTGTAAGAAGAGTTAGTTAAAGATATTCCAATGAACCCCTCTCCAGCAATTTCTTTCTTTCATCTATTTCCCACCTGTAAATCATCTTTCTAACAGTTTCTCGAGAATGAATAAACATATCAACACGAATTAAATTTTGTTCAATAGGTTATAACTTCATGAAATACAGAAAGGAATTTTAAAAAAATTTGTCGGACGGTTTTTTTCACAATAGCAGTTTTTAAAAAAAGTGAAAATTTTAGTTTGTCACATATATCTCAGGAACGAATAATGCTATTGACTTGAAATAAATTTTATTGTGTAGATTGCAATGTGGCACAGGTTCGGTATTAATTTGAAAATAATTTAACATACCGTTATTTTTAAAAAAAATAAAAACTAAAAAAAAATGTTGGCGTAAAAATATACAATGAAGGAAAAATGATATCATCTTCAAAACAATTTTTTACTATGTGAAATGTAGTCTTTGACATCTGGTAAAATTTTGGAAAAAATTGAAGTAACAGTTTTTTTTACAAAAAATAAAAAAGTTAAAAAAATCCTACCAAAAGTTGGTAAAAAATGTTTTTTGACTTGAATATAACGAGAATGGGCAACGATATTGACTTCAAATTTATTTGAGCTTAAACAAAATACAATTATTAAAATACGCTACAATTTTGATAAATATAGAATTGACAGTTTTTTTACAATAAATAAAAAACTTTAACAAAAATTAGCCGAAAAATTTCAACAGTAGTTTCTTGACTTGAATATGTCCAGAGTGGTAAATCATGTTAACTTCGAATTTATTTTATTTTTTACATAGTAGAACTGTCAACTTATGGTATATTTTTGACAAATGTCAGAATGACAGTTTTTTTTTTTACTTAAATAAAAAACTAAAACTAAAATTTACAGAAAAGTGTCATAAATTGTTTTTCGGCTTAAATATCATCACTACAAACTTTGATATTGACTTCAAATGTATTTTATTTTCAACCTACTCGTAATGCATTTGTCAATACCTAAAAAATGGTAAAATATTGAGGAATATTAAATTTAAATTCTCACAATAAATACAAAACTACAAATATTTCTAAAAAAAATTATTAAATATTGTTTTCAGATTCAATATCTCTAATATTTTTTATGTTAATAAAATTGTTAACAACTAACATCAAAAGTTAATCAATTATTATCAGGAACGCCAAGTTTTCAAATTATGCATGATGGAAAATTATCTGTGTGAGTCGCACCCAGCCTCTTTTTTAATTAATTGTTTTTGTTTAATCTTTGCCTCCCCGTCTTTACTGATATACCAAAACTTTAGGATTGATAACATAATATGATATGATTCTTTTTCTGGATTATCAATCAAAAGCTCCATCAGCCAGTGAGTACTTTTGAATTTTAATCGAATTTAAAGTCGCAAAAATAAATATGTAAATAAAAAAAAAAATATTCAGTCAATTCTTTTGTTTGACACTTCTGTTTCAACTGTCAGGATGGCCGAGCGGTCTAAGGCGCCAGACTCAAGAGCAATCTTACTCACTATCAGTGAGTGTAATACTGAGCGTTCTGGTCCTCTCTGAGGGCGTGGGTTCGAATCCCACTTCTGACAAGAATTTTTTTTTTAATTTTTCTGTTTTTTATAAGAATAAATCTAATTTTATTTGTCATCGAAATAAGATAATCAATTAATTCAAACCCATGTAATAGTTTCAAAAAATCTTACCAAAATTATCAAATAAAATTTTCGAGGAAATTTATTGTCAAATATATGAAAGTCAATTATTGTGGGCTTACCATGAGCCGTGTCAGAAAATTTTTTAGGGGGACAATAGTTGGTAAATCGAAGGCATAGAATAAAAAAAATTAAAGAAAGGAATTTGTCCAAGTCCATATTATTCATAATATCCAAATGAGCTGGAACAATTGGTAGCACTAGTCAAGATAAGCGAAATACTAATTTTCCAAAAGATTTAATTGTACAATACAAATTTTGGAAAAATGACAAAAATTCGATGATTTTATAGCTTAACAATAAACTGTACAAAAATAAATGTAACTGTAAGAACAGATCTATGTATATCAATCCAACTTGGTAACTAATACCCTTTAGCTTCTGAATAGACACTCAAGGTCTAATTTTGACTGCTCAGATTTCTGTTCTAACAATTGGTCTTTAAGTGATTACTTCAAAAATAAGCTTCTTAATATCAAAATGTAGCAAGGAAGCATCATTGTTGTCTGCCATAAAATAGAAGCAATTTAAAGAACCTATAATGAACAAAATTACTTAAGGTTCAAATGTCAAATAAATCACAAGTTTTCAAGATAATTCGCATTCTGTTTTCTTTATTTTTGTAAAGAAATCTTGATTCCGATTCTCTAACAACTCATCAACTAACCGTTTGCAATAATACAACTTAAGTGACAAAAATCATGAAAAAAATCTTCAATACGACAAACTTAACACAAGTAAATCTCATAATCTCCACATACGATTTTCATGAGAAATTCTTGGACAAATTCTTTGAGAAAAGTTCGAGTTATGAACCAAAAATACTTTATAAAATGTCTTCTTTAACTTCACTCACATCGTAGTTAAACTTTCTTAAAAAATAACAAAATTACACAAACGAAAGCTGGCACAAAAAAAAAAAAAAACTATCCAAACCTTGACAATCCTCTCGTTACTTAGAAAAATTTGTATTCATACATTGAATTACTGACGCATTCCGTTCAACTCAAGAACAAAGCTAAAAAAAAAAAAAAAAAATATTACACAAAGTCCAAGTGGAAAACTTTTTGTGTGACGCATTCATTTTTCAAAAAAACAACAACAAAAATATTTAGGAAATAGTGAATTCTATTTAAAAAAAAAAACTAAAAATTATGAGAAAAATAAAAATATCTCTCTTTTCAAAACTTTCGTCTAACTTTTCACCAGTAATGCCATTGTTGTTCTTATATTGTTTTTGTTATTGTTATTGTTGTTGCAACACGACAAAAGTATAAAAACAACAACAAAATAAAAAAGAGACATTACCCATACATATTTTGAAAGTTAAACATAAAAAAAAGTTTGAAATATAAAAAATCCACAAATATTATTTAACAACAACCAACAAAAACAACAACAACAACTCACACTACTTGCAGCAGTTGTTGCAAGTGCAAGTAGCATCGAACTTCCAACCCATATATGTATGTATAAGCCAACTCAAAACTCATACCAACAAAAGCAAAAGCAATGAATCTCATTAAATCAGCCTACATGCGAAAGTGCATATAGCACACACACACAAATACATGTACTCCTCTGCTCCTTTCAGTCCTCGCTACTTTTTTTTTTATGTTGGCATCCTGGTCTCGGTGTGGTGTGGTTTGGTTTTGTTGGGTTGGTAATGGTAATGGTAATACTGCTTCTGCTGCTGCATATAATTCTCTGCATAACGTTCCCTCGGAGACACGACGACACCAACATAGTCTCATACACATACATTACACAAGGACGACTTGACTGCACACACACACATTTAGGTACATATATTTAATTTCATTTCCAACATAATGAGGCAATTTATTAAATTCAATTATCCTGATGACAATAAAACAGTGAGGTCTTTTCTGTCTCCAATACAAATACCCATTTGTGCATATTTTAAACTTAAAGTGGAACGAACGCGCGTCCGTCGTTTGTCGTTCGTTGTCTGTTATCCTTCGTCCATCGTTGTCGTTGTCCTTTTTTCCAACCATCAACTGGGCAGGCAGCGCGGCGATGGCGATGGACACCCAGAATGAAAATTGTTTCCTAAATCACGAATTCACAATCAAATTAAGTTTCTCTGGCCATTAGTCGTCCTTTTTTTTTTGGAATATGCAATGCATGAAGGTTTAGTCAGAGTGCATGGTCCTGGGTTAGGTCCAGGTCCTGGTGCGGGTCCTGATGCAGGTTCTGCTGGCAAATCACATTTGTTATGGTTTTATACAAAACCAACACAACACCGGGTCAACATCAAACTTGCATTCCTCAATTTACCCTGCACTTCACTCGAGTACTCCGTGGTCATCCATGACTTTTTTCTTTTTCATTCCATTTCATTTTGTTTTCGTCCTTTTTTCGCAATGGGAGGAGGGGGGTCATTTTAGAGTGCGAGTGCGGATATAAAATATGAGAAGGACATACGTTGGGCTCCCTTGTGGTGTTTGTTGGGCGCCACTCTACGACCACGAATGTCGCAATTTATTAGTCACCTCGGCAAACTAAAGTTAGGATATAAATGTATGAAAAGGAGGCTAGACCAGGCCAAGTCGAGGCCTTACCTACATACTTCATATACATACGTCAGTCGTCGCGTCGTTTGGAAGAAAAAAAAAAGTCCTGGAGGATCGAGAACGACAGAAAAAAAGCAAAGTTTTTCCCTGGATTTTGCATTCCACATCAGCGCGCGAGGAGAAGACACATTTCAGACATGAAAATTCGTCCACAAGGCGATGCGATGCACAGCACGAAACGACAGTGCAACAGTTTGGACTAAGGAATGTCGCATATGGTCAACAGAAATCGTCGTTTTTACAAATCCTTTCACATCGCTTATTCCTTTTTTGTTTCTGTTTTTTGACATCGAGGACGACTATACGACAACAAAGTATGAGCGAGGACAACCAAATCAGAATTTAGACATCTGACCAACAATACGCACCAACAACTGCACGGATTTTGCTAAAAAATTCACATTTTTTCTTAGTTCTTCGTCCTTTTTCACAGACGACTTGGTCCTTGATGGTGGAAGGATATATGAACGTGTATGGAGATGTCATGTTGGGGAGGTTGTTTTTTTTTTTGAGATGAAAGTTTAAGCCAAACAAAAATAAAAAATGGTAAAAATATGGCATTTTTACAGACTAAAGTTGACCGCTTGGGATGAATACGTTACAATGGTGGTGGCTGACGAGGGATTTTTTTTTTTTGACTTGGGAATTTGCTTATTTATCGTAGATGCGTTAGAAAACGACTTTGAGAGGAATGTGGAGATATGGAGACTTTTTTTTTTAATTGGATATTATTTCGAGAAGGAAGCAGAAACCATGGAAAAGTAAGAATCTAATGCAGAAAGCAGAAAACAAAAAAAGATTTATGTTTGTTTTCTTTTTCAAGCCAAAAAAAAAACCTCATGCTTGACGTGGCTCTATGTCATATTGTCTCGGGGGGAAAAAATGTCAAATTGTAGGTTTGGAAGTTAAAGTTTGTACCGCATTTTTTTCAATTAAGTCACACACAAAAAAATCAACCTTTTTTCTAACAGAAAAACAGCAGTTCGGAAAAGATTTTCAAGACTGAAAAAATGCCGAATTTTCAACATCTATATACTGGAACCAAAAATGTTCGATTTTCTGTTCAGGAATTAGTCAAATGTCTTATCTTTTGAAATATAGATTGTGGTTGAAACTTTCTTCAAACTAAAGGAGAAAACTACTGAAATACCATCTAGGCTAGATCCACCCGGCTAAAATCAATATTGTATGTTCCGTTAAATTTTTTGTAGGATGAAAATGGAATTTTTAATTTTTAGTGTTAAGAAAGAACATCAAAACCAACTGAGCAAAATCCGAACGGGCTTGCTTCGGAAGACTAAAGAGGTATCATAGCCTTATTCCTTATCTGACAGACAGGTTACAACTGATATCCAAGCATTTTGTGCAAAGAGAATGGCATATTCACTGATAAACCATATCGATTTTCATTGAACACCGAAATCAAGTGAAATTAGAGAGCTTTCTCAGCAGAAAGTCGGGAAAATATCTGATCTAAAGTGTGTTACTGCGTTCTACTGTCATGAGTAATTTTTGTAGTAAGTTATTTTTTTTTCTTTCAATCGGCCTTGTATTGTTTCATCATTCTTCGAATTTATCTTTCGATTGGGGCATCAATTTTGTCAATCATAGATTATTTGATATTTAAAAACTTTACAATAATAATTTTTGTGCATTTGTAATTTTTAAGAGACCTTGCATTCATTTGCATTTCATTCTTCAAATGAATTCGAACGTAATCTCAAATGATTTCAATCAATTGAAAGCAGTCAAAAATAATTGCAATCATTCTAATGTTGTAATTGATTTCAAAGTTTGAAGTTCCAATCTCAAAATTAATTCAATGAATGCACTCTTTTAATTAAAGTCATTCAAGATTGCATTCTCATATTCAAAAACGAATGCAATACAAATAGAAGCTAGATTTACAATATGTCAACAAAAATTGCTGTGGTTTCTTGGTCAATAAGTTTGTATGTTAATTAAATAACTTGTAAAAAAGTAATAAAATAAAACTATTGCTTATTTATGAATTAAATTTAAACATTTTAAACGATCTGTTAAATTTACAGTGAAACAGTTTGATTTAAAAATACACACCGAAAATTATAAAGTCAAATTAACAAGTAAAAAATAAATCGAATGCATTTCAAATGATGCTGTTTCAACTTTCTATCAACATGAAAATCTATATATGTATATAAAAATGAGTTTCAAAAATGTGTGTGTGGCCGCCTAACTCGAGCATTTATGTACCGATTTCAACCGGTATTGATAGTACTTGCTCGAATTATAGTTCTAAGGCGTTTTCGAGGATTTTCAAGTATTTTTCGGAATCGAAAGTTCCATAAATACAGTAAAGATGTCCAAATTTGTGTATTAGAAAATATTTTCCCATTATCATTAATTAAGCTTTAAACTTAGTTTTTTTGAAACGTAAATTCTTTTATTTTATTCTGAAATGTAGTTTTAATTTAAATTTTTAAACGTGAAGTGATTTTGAGTTATAATACAAGAAAGTGAGTTTTTCAATATATCGTTGTTTAATTTTCATTTTTTTTTCTTTTGAAATATATTTAGGAAAACTTTGGAACAATTTTGATTTTTAAGAATGTTTGTGTGGCCACCTAACGCGCGTATGTATTTACCGATTTAATTTTTTTTTTTTTTGGCATTTTGTAAAGAATTTTCGGTATATAAACAATAATATTCGTAAACAATTCTTTACAAATTAAAATCCATAGATGTATGTTCTTCTTGAATATCCGAGGGCTAAACATGACATTGATTTTGACTTAATTAATATGTTTCAAAAATAATAATCTTATCTTAAGTGTGATAAAGTCTTTTTACTAAAATTGTTATTAATTAGGAAAATCAAAAATAAATCGAATAGATAGTTTTTTTTTACAAAAAATGTTGATATTCGTCAATATTTGATCATTTTTAAGGTATTGAAAAATGCATTATGTTGAAAATAAAATACAGTTGAATAGAATATCATTCCACTTCCTCGAGATATTTGTCCAAAATTTCAATTTGACAAATCGGACTGACAACAATATCTCCTATGAGAAGTTAAATTGAACAAAAAAATTATTTTGTTAAACGGCGATGTGTAACGCAAAATCTTCAAAAACTGCCAAATTTTCAAAATAAATTTAAAGTTATCAGTGTGGGTCGCACTGAGCCTCTATTTTATTTGTTTTATATTTTTTTCATACCAATGCTTTTTTAAAAACAAAAATATATTTGGTTTCATCATTATTAATCTCATAAGAAATGACACATACTCGACGGATGCGGTTACAAAAAAAAAAAAATGAAAACACTAAAAGACTAAGACTGGATATTTTTAGCAGAGATCAAAAGTAAATCTCAACCTTTTGAAAGGTCTCTTAAATTACTCTCACTTGTTGAGATTTTCAAAAATGATCACGTAATAACCAGTTTATTTATTATTTTTGTTTTTTCGGTTTCTCAGAGAGAAACTTTTATTTTGTTTTTTTTTTTAGGTTTTGGTTACCCGCTGACCACTTATTGCTGAGAGAAAAAAAATAAATCTCACTTGGAGATATTTAATTTGCTTTAGAAATTATTATCATTATTCTTGACTTAAAAGTTGTAAAAAGTAGGAGGTAAATAATAAAAAAAAACATAATACTAAATATTCTAGTCAAATATGCAAAAAAGCTTATGTACATAAATACAAAAAAAAAAAAACAAGTATACGCCTTGGTGTACGATATCAATACCATAGTCACTTTCTCTCGCTCTTCTCAGATGTCTAATTTGAACGGGCTATAAAAGCCTGCATTAAGGTATTAAAAGGTATATACATTATCTAAGAATCTTAAATTATCAGAAATTTCAATGATTTCAAATAATTTCACACACCTTTTTTCATTTAAAACATCCAAATTCCAATAAAAACTGTTTTTCACGAATAAAATAGAATTTTATTAACTCACATCTTATACACGTTCTGCTTAAACTGTTGATTTATGTATGTGGTTTGCAACAAGAACGTGAAGAAAATGGAACAAGTGACGTCAGTAACAACGAAACACTTCTAAAATTATATGTTGACATAGAAAATTTTGATTCGGCCTACCATCGTTTACCGTTGGACACTAATATTTTGTCATTTTTTCGAAATCTCAAACTAAAATGACCTTACATTTTTGAGATCCCTCTGGTTGTACTGGGCGTTCCAGCAACGCAAGTTTCAGTGGAAAGGGCATTTTCCTCTCTAAGTTTTATACTTAGTGAAAGAAGATACAATTTGAATCCAAAAAATCTTGAGAGTTTACTTTTAGTTAGGCTGAATACTTAAGAATTGATGTTTTTTACTTGAAAAATAAAGAAAACAATGTAATTTATCATTTGACCATTTTTGATTTATTTTCTATGGAAAAGGTTTTAGGTTAACCAATTATATATATTTTTGATTAAATAAGTCAACAGATAAGAGATATTTGTGAACTTAAATGATAAATCTCACCCAAAAATTATTTTTTTTAAATAAATCACAGAGCAAGATCTAAATGAAATCAGAGAATTAAATAAATCTCAGTGAGAAACCGATTGAAAATAAAGGTCAACGGTTATTTTGGATGTATAATTTTTAGCTTAAAAATGCAAAAAAAAAATACAAAACAGTAATTGAAATAACTATTTTGTTGCTATAATTGGATACAAAATATAAAAAAGTATAAACAAATGTAATTCATTGTTTGTCGTTTCGTTACCAAAACCTTGGTTCAGGCCATGTATTTTCATTAAAAAAAAAAATGTTGCCAGCGACAGGATTCGAACTTTGGACCCCTCACGTCTAGAGCCGAGATCTTTTTTTTTTTTTTAATTCAAATTTTGTATTCATTTTAACTTAAAACTACTTACATACTAGACAAAATTCAGTAAACTAGCCTACTAAATCATACTTAAATATAACTTACTGGCCCTAAACGGGCGCTCTAAGGAATTCATGAATACTTAAAACTAATGCCTTTCGGCCTATGAAGAGCGGAGATCTCACCAGGACACCACGATCTCTACTGATTTAGGTGTGCTCAAATTGCTAAATATCGTTAAAATAAGCGACCAAAATTTAATGTCTTTGTTTAACATATTTTCCATATTTTTTATAATTTTTTTTTGCGCCCTAAACCTTCTACTCTTATTCCTCTTTAATTAAAAAAAAAAAAAATTAAGAAAATCGGCCAACCGGTTTGGCTAGTTAGTGAAAGAACACAAAAAAACAGACTTTCTTTTATATATATAGATTTGCTATAAATTATGTTCATGCACAAAAAGTCATGGAAAGGTATTTTAATTCTTTTTAATTTAATTATTTCAATTATGGACAAAAATCTGAAAATCGAAATAGCAACAATTATATTTTTCAGTACAAACTGTTTCCTACCTGTAAGCCAGGAGAAGGTTTTTATTAAGGAAAACATTTCCAAAAAGTCGGGAAATTATTAACATTGATGTCTGTATGGAAATTAGAAGTGTTTTGCATGCCATTTTGGGTGAAATTAGAAAGATAAAAATAATAGATGGCGTTGGGGTACGATCAATGCCAAAATCTGATAGATGCCGTTATATGCTGACTTAGGCTGTGTTCAATTATACAGGCGTCATTTTACAGTCGCTTACATCATTACAGTCGTATATCGCACACAACATACGCAAACGATAAAAGCAAAAAAATACCTGAAATCTGAACTATACAAAATTGTGCAACGGTTCAGATTGAAGGAAATGACTGATGAAAACAATGTGATTATGGAGACGATTATCAATGGAAAATTCAAAGGAGAAAAGGACCTAATCCCACAAACTGCAATTATTTCAACTGATCTTCCAATCAAAGCGGAAATTTAACATTGAAATTTGAATTATCTGAGTTTAATTATCACCCTGGAGTTTATCACATGATGGCGTTCAATTTTAAATTATTTTTACACAGGTTACATTTTTTTCATCATAAATGCACACAGCGAAGCGGGTGGGAATTAGCTAGTAAAATATAGAAAATATGCTTAAGTTTCTCTCTAAAAGTTATTTGATATACAATTTGTACAATATGGTACACTGGGCCGTATACGTACTTTTCTTAATTCATTGATTTTTTTCTAGAATATTTTTCTCCATTTTGGTTTCTGTGCGACGACAATAGAACCTTAAGGGCACAGAAATAACTACTAAGGATTCAGAAGAATTTATGTTAATCAGGTGCTTGAATGTATTGTCAGTTTAGTTTTAGACAAAATCCTAGTGATAAGAGTTATTCGATGGTTCACATTGAAATCGAGATAAATTCGTTTAAAATTCTAAAAATTAAAATTAATTTTACATAAATTAAATAAATACAAATTTTAAACAACAAAAATTAATTGAAATTAATACATACATACTATATGTATGTATAAAAATTGTTTATATTTACAAATCTGCCAAAACAAAATTTTAGATATTAATAGTTATGATGAAAAGCACACTAAAACTATTTTTATTCTCTTACCAAGAAATAGTAAATAAAGTATAGAGACTGAGTTTGATAGAAACGATAAACCCTTGCAGCTTAAAATACTTCAGCAAAATTAAAAAACTGGAAATATAACTGGAAAATTGCGTGAAATTTATGTTTTCCAAGACTTCAGCTCACTCCAGTTTGGAATGTGAATACTACTGCGTTGGTTGATGGAAAATGCACTTTGTTCGGTCCTACTTTATTTTTTGATTCTTTTGCGATTTTTTGAATAAGAAATTTAAAAAATTTCAAACGTAATTTACATAGCCTTTTCAACTTTAACAAAAAAAGTTGATTGATTTACCATCAATTTTGTTTTTAAATTTTTATTTTCTGTCATGTCGGAAGTTCTTTTAAATCAATCTAACTCTTCTGAATAAAATATTAAGTAAAATAAAATATAAAAATTGAATGCAAACACTATGCAAGCTTTATAAAAAGACATTTTAGCTTACATATGCAATTTCCCTTAAGAAAAACCAATTCCTTGCAATGTCCTGTCCATGTTCACTTTATTTTACATATCTCACCCATGAACTTATTCCTATGTAAATGTAAATAAGCATCAATATAAAGTTTATGTGTGTCTGTGTGTGTGTGTGTGTATGTTTGTCATATGCAACATAAACTTTTCACACGATATGCAAGCAAAACAAACCGACACACAGTCAGACAGACAGACAGACAGACATACAGACCGACAGCAGCGCCAGCGAGTGAGAGCAATATGATGCGAGAGGAGTCGATAAATTCGTTCGATATGATGAAAAGCAAGCAGGAAGAGAAAAATTCAAATTCCGCTTCAAGGAATTTCAACTTGTCTATCGTGCAGCATCTTTTTGATTTGCTCCTATTTTCAATTCCAATTCTTGTGTTTCCTTCGTCTTCTTCGAAATTTAACCTGCATCAGTTCTAGGGGGATGCTGCTAATATCAACACAAGCAACAACAACAACATCAACAACGACCCGACCGGGGTAACCCTTTCGCGTGAGGCGTGAGGATGATGCACCATGCCATATATGCGACCCCTTTAAAACTGATGCCGTACCTTTATTATGTAGCAGCAGCAGTGGCACCGTTGCTTTTGGAACGGGAGAGAGACGAGGACGTAGACAGACGATATATATTGAACAGGAGGAGGATGCTACTGACTAGAACCAGGACTGGGACGGGGACTGGAACCGGGACTGCTTCTGTAGCAGCAACTCCTTGTCCTCATTTGTTATTCCACTCTCGATTATAATCAAAAGTTATTTCAGGACTTTGGGATATGACTTTGCATCCGTGTGTGTGTTTGTGTGTGTTTGTTTGTAACGCGCAAAAAAGGGTGGTGTCGACGACGATGACGACGATGTTGGTCGAAAATGGCGGTGATGGTGATGATTATGGCACAAGACGGGCTAAACTGAACCGTAACAACTCCCTAGATGACAATATGTTGCCTTTGCGTTACATTTTATTAACGCTTCTCTCCTTCTGCTTCTTCATCTGAATCCAGGATCTGGATGTCCTTAGACATTATCGCTGCTCTCATCTTTTGTGTACACACTCGTGCGTCAAGAAAAACCATCATCATCATCGTCACCACCATCATCTTGACCAGAAACTGAAACTCAAACTGAATAAAGGTATAGGACCGAATGTCAAACTATCAAATCTCACCCCCTTCCCCATGAGCCACGAGAGTGATAATCTTTTGGGTACACCAACAGACCCCCTTCTTGCAAAATGTAAATCTTAATTAAGCGGACGACAAAGTTAAGAAAGTGTCAAAGGCAGTTCGAGTTCGAGTTCGAAGTTAGAAGTTAGTTTTTGTTTTGTCAACGTTGACGTTGTCGTAGTTGTGCCCCCTCCTGTCGAAGGATATGGCTGATGGTGTAATATTTCAAAAGAACTAAAGACAGGACACGATATAAGAAAAAGTTTCTTTGACGAAATTAAATGATAACGATACTTTGTGTTCATTTTTGTTAGCTTCTGCAGAAAGAAGGAAAGAAAAGAATGTGTGCTTGCAATTTTTGATATGGTTTGCTGTTTCACCATAACCCCCATGCCCTGCTCCCCCGCTACTCAACAGCTTTTTCATCCTTGCACCAATTCAACCATATCCTGAAAAAAAAGAAACTCAAATGTTGGCATCATGGTTTTTTGGCAAAGTGGAGGAAATGTCATCGATTTGCTATTTAATGGCCATGATCTTTGAGCGGGTGCGGGTGGTCGGTTGGTTGTCGTCAATGGAGGGGGTAGGTTGTGGCCGGGGAGTGCAAATACAAGAACGGATAAAGCGAAACGATTTGCTGCTCTTTGTTAGATACGATCAGCAATATTGAAGGAGAGTCCTTAATGGGGTACTTTAAGGATAAAACGTGTGTGTAAATCTTATGAAGACCAAGACAGAACTCACACAAAAGCGAAGATGGCTCCAAAGATGACAGCAATGATACCGCCACTGCGGTCGCTGCCATCGCCAATGTCGTCACAACCACCACCATCACCTCACCGTCGTCGTTGTCGTCGGTCGACCGACGTTGACAGAAAGAATAACACGAACAAGAACGGTGGTGGATGCGGCTGCGGCGGCATTTGCTGCGAGATTATCTTGATATTTGTTGTGGATTTGCACAAAGTGGCCATTTTAATGTCACACGATTGGTTTATGGGGTTAAAGGAGTGCGTTATTGTCAAATGTGATAAGGATTCTCCTTCTCTCTCTCCCTCCCTCACTCACTCTTTCTAAAATGAATTGTATTACATTCCTTCTAAACGGACAATATGTTCTGTCAAATTGTACACACAGTGGCGTGCTAATCTTTTCAATGACATTTTGGTAATTTAGATTCGAGTTAAATGTGATGCGGGTGAATTATAATCTGTCTCAATATAGTCAATAGCAACCGTCATTGAAACAGACGACGACCGACGTCATGATGGCAGGGAAAATGCATAGAACTGTAGCAAAAACCCATCATGATTATAGTAAATGGTAGAAATTTGTTGATAAATAAGTTGGTCATTACTTTACGACCAATCCGGCGGCGATAGTCGTTTAATTCTGAGAGTTAAGACTTTTGAAATACGAGATTCAACTGATATGTTATCAGAATCGCATTTAGTATCATATAATGTTGTACATTTCGGATGAAACCTATAAATAGTTAAGACTTAGAAGTAAATACATAAATTCGATTTTTGGGAACATTTATTTAGTGGGAAATTTATAACGGTTTTTTGCTTCTGTTGGTGGATTTAGTGTTTTTCCTTTTTTTTTTTCTTTTTAAGTTGTAGTTAACTAAAACTGCCTATTTTTTGGAACTGTTTTTGCTCTAAAGTATAAAACAGTCAAGCATGGATTTTATCAAATTCGTAGATTGTTAATCAAATACGTCAATCAAAGACCAACAAATTGTTTGCTAAGGACGTCAAATTTAACAAAAATTTTGACTGTTTATAGAGCACTTTAGTTTTACTCAAAGTTGGCTATCTTGAATTTTGATATTCTTTAATAGGAGATTGAGACTGATGAGACTGAGACTGAGACGAGATTGAGACTGCGACTGAAATTGAGACTGAGATTAGATTGAGACTGAGACTGAGACTAAGACTAAGACTGAGACTGAGACTGAGACTGAGACTGAAACTGAGACTGAGACTGAGACTGAGACTGAGACTGAGACTGAGACTGAGACTGAGACTGAGACTGAGACTGAGACTGAGACTGAGACTGAGACTGAGACTGAGACTGAGACTGAGACTGAGACTGAGACTGAGACTGAGACTGAGACTGAGACTGAGACTGAGACTGAGACTGAGACTGAGACTGAGACTGAGACTGAGAATGAGACTGAGATTGAGACTGAGACTGAGACTGAGACTGAGATTGAGACTGAAACTGAGACTGAGACTGAGACTGAGACTGAGACTGAGACTGAGACTGAGACTGAGACTGAGACTGAGACTGAGACTGAGACTGAGACTGAGACTGAGACTGAGACTGAGACTGAGACTGAGACTGAGACTGAGACTGAAACTGAAACTGAAACTGAAACTCAAACTGAAACTGAAACTGAAACTGAAACTGAGACTGAAACTGAGACTGAGACTGAGACTGCGACTGCGACTATGTCAGTTTCTGTTTGACCTTCTCCAGAGTTAAATGACTTCGAAATATATGACACTGTTTTCAAGTTTACTCCTCAAACACGTTTTTCAGGCAATTTAAATAAATTTTGGTAAAATATTGCATTTTTCTGTTAACTAGGTAAATGACAAAATTCTTTAAATAATATTTTCTGTATAAAATGCATAGGTTTCATTAAATTTATTCTTTATCGATTTCGATTTGACAATTTTCAACAAAAATTTGATTGAATATGGAATCCAGATAATTATGCCCATTATTTTAACATTTTAATTAACAATCATAAATTAACGATAACTGGCCCAAAGCATTACATTACAAAGTGAGACCAATTTAACTAGACGAACAATGTTGGTTGGTCCTTAAAAGGACATCATTGACATACAAGTTCAAATCAAACAATCCAACAATTCCAGACCCAAATAATATTTACTCATCTTAATCAGAAAATGCTAATTATTTATGAAATTTTCCCACACCAATATTCAAGACACCCATTGACATACATTTTCGTCATTATGATTAAAGTCTAATACCAGAAGGAGGACTTATTCAACCATAAATAACAACAACCAACAACAACTACTTTCACCAACAAAACAGAAAAAACATCATTTCCCCCATAAAACAAATTAAAATCAAACACAAATGTTCAGGCATCCAAAATTATAATAAAAGTCTCTCAAAACCTACAAATTCATACATAAAAAGGACGACATGAAAAAAAGGGGGAAAAACATATTTTTTTTTATTTTTTTGGCAACAATGCCAACAAATTACAAAACTTTTTGACAAAACTTTATTTGCCCCTTTTATAATTCACTTCAACGTTTGAACCAAACCAAGAGGCATCCCAGAAAGGGGCGGACAAATATAACCTCAATCTTGCACCACACCCCCCGCTCAAAAAAAAAAAAAAATATCGAAAAAAATGCATTTCAATATGGCTAATGCATGCACACTTGAATGAATGAAATTTAAGAAACAAACAACAAATAAAAAAAGGTAAAAAACCAAAAACCCTATCGGCAAAATTTAGGGTAATCAAGTATAAACCACGAACCTTTAATACACAAACTAAAGACTAAAGAGATATCATCTCTGTGTTTATCTGATAAATACACAAAAAGAATAAAAATACACATTCATATACCTATATATGTATGAATGTCCTTCCACCTATAAAAAAGGATAATAAATGGGACAAATACCCCAGACCACTTTCAATTTAATTCGGAAGTTGTCCTTTGATTTTTGAGTATGATGCCGAACGACTACATACTTGGTCTCGAACCTTTCAAAGGTCCTCCATATATATACACAATCGGGCACAATCAAATGCTGAGACGACGAAGGGGGGCATTTGAAACGGACGATGACATTAGACCATTTTATAGATAATCCTCATATTGTCCTTCCACACTCCTGCATAATATAGAATACCCAGAGAAAGGACCAAGCCGAAAAAAAGGTAAACAAGAAATAAAACGTGTGTAATCGGTTTTATTAGAAAAGTTTTTCGGCCAAAACCAAAGTCGTAACGACAAATAGCAGACGGTAAATGTTGCGGGGCTCAATAATATTGTATTGCTTCCCACTTCCATCCTCCCTCCCTCTCCCATTTGTCATCGTCTCGCATCGGTTGAGGCAATGGCAATTCAAAGTTTTTCTTTTCATCTACCCTCTATAACCGAGGCCTGGAAGTGGAGACCTGTTTTTGACTGTTCTTTCGTATTCCCCATATACATATGTTAGCAGGTGGGGTATGAAGAACCATGGACAGTGTGGACAAAAGGGGAGGAAGAGGAAGACGACCAAGACCGACATTGGGGCTATCGAAAATGTTTGAAATGAAACATTAATCACCCCTCGTTAGGTTTAGTATTTTGGTAAACTTTCATGTGACAGTTGTCCGCATTGTGTGTCCATCCATTCTTCCCAAACGATTTATCCATCTTTACCCCTCTTTCCCTTTAATTCTGCGGAAGAGGATACAGCCTCTTCCAGTTCCCAAACATCACCACGTCGCGTCGTCATCGTCGGTTGGTCGTTGAAGGTAATTCACTTTGGACGACTCCTGTGTGTCCGTTTAAGTCCTTCAAAATGAAGTGGGATACCTATAAATTTTCTCATCTCATCCCGTTTCACTCCCCCTATCTCCACTTTTCCGTCCATCATCAGAACAATATTGACTTTCAATCACACATTCATATATGTATGTACATATGTACGTAGGTACTAAAATATCCAAGACACACAAACATGTCAGTTGATGTTTTTATATATATTGGTATTGGTATACGAGTACACGTATGTATATTAAATGAATATGGGAGGTGTACCTTGACGTAAACTAACTTACCGACAACTTTGACAAAACCGTATTGCGTCTTTGCTGTCACTGTATTAATTTGACACATATAACGACCTCGGTCCTCTTCTTGGACATTATTGATATGCAGGAACCATGTTCGATGTTTGTCGTGCTTATCGTGTGTCACACTAATTCGAGGATTACGTGTGATCACATGATTGTGTACGGTAAGGATAGCTGATTGTTCGAAATGCATCCACGCCACCTAGAGGGAGAAGAAGAAAGAAAAAAAAAATTATTTGAAATGTCAGAGTAGTTTACGAATATATAGTTAAGTTAGGTTATGGTAGATGATTGAAATGAAATGGAATGGACAGGACATGTTTGTACATATATTTAGAGTTGATAGTTTGTTGCGATTAGATTATCTTCAAAGTAACAATTTAGATGAATATTATAGACGACAGAGGATGATGGTGGGACAGGAAATGGATGAGTTTTTGGAGAGTTTCATGAAATCTCGGGCTCAAAAGTTAAGTTTAATTTTTGGCAAGGTCACTATGATTACTGATTGTTACATTTTAGTTCAGTTTTCAATCACTTTTGTTTTTTTTTTGTAATTCAGAAGAACTCCTGAGAGATGTTTATACTTTAAGAATGAAACTGACACTACAGATGGATAAGATAAGGATAAGGAGTAACTAGACATCTATCTCTCTTTAGTATTCCTTGTGTGAGACAAAATGAAGAGAACCTTCAACTTATAAACTATGTATTTCAACCAACTATGTCGAGAGACACTTTTTCTGATAAAGTTGATTTTTGAGAAGCTTGTAAGTTCTTGACTAGCTGTTGTCTTTCCACTGAAAATCAAAATTAAAACTTTTAGGTTACAGCCTGAAAAAAAGGAATATAACAATCTTGAAAAGAAAATATAACCTAGATGGTTAGAAGTTGTTAACCAACGAATTTTACTTGACTTAAAGCAACTTGAAATAAGAAGTAAGGAGTTTTGCTGGCTGGAATTTCTTTTGATTGCAGGGATAACACTTAATACTGGAACTCAAATCATCCTTAACTTATAGAGACATACCTTGAAAAGTTTGTTGGCTGCTACACATATCTTTACTAGACTTTAATTATTATAAACTGGAAAAAAACTATGCTACAACTAGAAGACCATATTGGTTGCAATCCTGGTTCCAACGATACCCCAAAGTTGCAACAAGTTCCTATTTTTAACCACGTACATAAGTGTATTTATATAGGCTATTCATAAGACGAGCTTGCTCAAGGAGTTACACGGACTCAAAAACCAAGCAGTAGTTGAGATAGAGATATTTAAAAAATTAACTAGTTCAAAACTAAGTTCACATCGAACTCTATCCGTCTTAATTTGACACCTGAAACTAGCAAAACTGGTTCAAAATGGTTGTTGGTCATGGAGGTATGTTTGTACAAGCTCTCAGTCGTATTAATTGACAGAACGTGTTCTTCAGTAATCACCCAAAACTCGTTCATTACTGTACACAAAAAAACTTAATAGTTCGATCTTAACTAGCTCTTACAGCTTTTTCAAAGCGCCTCAGGTTACTGGACTTAAGACACTTCAAAGAAACGTTTGTTTCTGGAAAAACAGGTACGAGGGCACATCGAAAGCTGTCTGGAAATAGCTCTTGGCTTAGTAGATTGATAGTAATAATTAATTAAAGACCTGGAATGTAATCAGACTTATTCAAGAACAATGAAGTTAAATTGTTAAAGGTATCCATATTAAATAAAGAATGGATTTCTGGCTGATCTAACAAAAAAAAACTTGGTCCACAGTAATTTCCAAAGGCAACAAGTAAAAAGTATTAGGAGCCGATCTATCTGAATGGCTTCAAGATAGAATAATACCGAACGGAGCTGGATAGAAAAACTTTTGAGTGCTTTCAGAGGTTCGCTCCAAATGTTACCAATTAAAATAGTACTGACCAAGCTGGCTGAAAAATCTTTCTGTTTTGGACAAATGCCACTCCGGATTCTAGAAACGACCTTTAATTAGAAGAAGTATTTACCAGTCGAGCTGGTTGAAAATCATGTGAGATATTCCTTAATTCACAGATATTTTATGAAGGATTCTAAGTAAAAAAAAAAACCAGAAGTCAATAGCTTGCTGACAAAAATATGAGGAAATACCAATTTTACTTGTTCTAATAAACAAAATTCATCAAAATCGTCCCCCTTTCTTTGCCTCTGGGTTGGTAAAATAAATGCAAAAACACAAATCATCCGATATAACAAACAATTTCCTCGCTCGTATGCATACATCTCCTCTCCCTCCCAAAACAGAAACTCCAATACTTCCTTATGACTTCACGTTTCTCGCTTAAAAATTTCACTCGAAAATCAATAAACGAAGAAGACCATTCATCCATATTTTGGTTTTGTTTTGCTTTTTTTTATAATTTGAAATGCGTGAGCACGTTGCAAACAAGTCCTTCGGGCTTGATTTGCCTGATTAGTCTTGGGGTTTTATACACTTGTTTTCATCTTCAAATATTTGCATTATTATTATAATTCCACCTTTTTTAACAGAACACAAAAAAAATCGAACAAAAAAAATTACACTCCGGGCCCGGAGTTTGAGGGGATATTTATGTAGATATACTCTGGAGAATGAATGGATCCAGATAAGGAGCAGCACGAAGCACACAATAGCAGAACAGCCTCCCATCCTTAGAGTATTTGAAGTGATGCCTCCGTCCCTTATTGTGCGCCTTCTTAAGTGCGGAAATTATGATCCTGTGACACGAAAACCACATTCTGATACCACAAACAGATGGCGCTGACGATGGCGGGCGATGGCTAAGGAGCTTCGGTTTTTTCTCAACCATGAAAGAAGTATAGTCCACCAAATTAGGGAGGATTGTCCTTTTTGAATGCATCTCACTTTAAACGGGGATTTGCTTCTTCGTCTTCTTCATCATCTTTTTTTTTTTTTTTTTTTCTCTAAAATTGTGTCCTTTTTGCATCATCATAACAAAAATTGAATGAGGAGGATGAGCCTGATGACGATGTTAATGGTGATGCCCATCGTCAAATTTAAGCGCCATTTTACAGCTTTAATTATCCTCTTTTTTAAAAAAAAAAAGAAGAAAATCGTCAAAAAATAGATGAGCGAAAGAGAAAAAGGGAAAAAAGGAAGCATCAACCCAAAGGATCTTGTTGCAACGGATGGTGAGGCACTTTATGATACTTTTTCCCCTGTGTTGGTCATCAGAGATATAGTACATATAATGAGGGGGGAGGAGGAGAAAGGAGCAAAAAAAGGATAATTTCCCAATTACACGGATGAAAAAGTAAACTTACAACGGCAACGATTCTAGAGGGGATGATGGGAATTGGCAAAGCACATACATAGTAGACAGAGGGCGCTCTGTGCAATGCTCCTGACGACCAACGACGACACGACGACAACGCCAACGACGAGGACGATGAGAACGACGAAGAAGAAAATCTCATCTGGTTGGTCTAATTAATTTCATTAAAACCATTTTGTCCTGTCGAGATGGCTGCGACCTAGGTGGCGAGTGATACAAGACGAATAGACGGACCAAAAAAAAAAAAATTTAAATGATGGAACCACACACAGGACGCTCGCTATGCCATCAGCAGGATTTGAACTGGGATTTCTGGTTCTGGTTCTGGTTCTGGTTCTTCTTTTTTCCTTTTTTTTTTACTTTTTTATATTTCGCTGCACGGTTTCCTTTTTGTAGGCATTTAAGCAGCACAAATGTGATTTGCGGTTTATATAGCGGGTGTGACATTTTGAATACGGAAATTGGCATAAAATAAGCATGAATAAAAGTGAGGGTGACGAGAATGAAGAAGCAGAGATGTGCCGAGGAGCAGGCGACAACGATTAAATTCTAGAGGAATTCCATGAGGAGTGACAATTAGATTTTCGAGATGAGAGGTCCTTGTCTATGCGGGATAAGTGGAAGCTTAAGCGAAGAGCTAACGACCCAAAGACATAACTTTGTCTAGTCTGTTAGGGATTATAATATAATATAACAGATACCTATGTACATCTAACCTATGTAGGTTATGTATTGTTTTTTGAATTTATAATTGAAAGGCTTAGAAATGGAATCAAATAATTGTGACAGAATAATTTTGAAATTAAACTTTATGCTCTTGACTTTGAGGCTTTAAGGAAAAGTGCATAATGGAAAATCTAAAAATCGATTGGTTATAGATTTTCTCTTGAGTTGACGTTGGGCGCCAGTTTTTAAATGATGAAGATATTATACTTCAATTAATTTCTTTTAGTGACCTGAATCAGTGTCAGCAGTCTTCCGATTAATTCGTCTTCGATTGAGTTTTGGATTATGAAGAAGTGTCAGGTTGTCAGGTTAAAATCTGCACTAAATCACTTATTTTGGAAGCATTCGTGGATATGACCATTTTCTACAATAGTACAGATGGAAGAGTTAATTTTTTTCAATCAGAAAAGTGAATATCTGCTAAAAATGTTAGATGAGGAAGTTTTGCTGTCAAAAATGACTTAGAAACATGATTTCCTGACAGTTTTATTTTAAACTCATCTGCTGTTGTGGCTTAAGATGGGAGTAAAATCGATTGCTTTGGAAAACTGAAAGTTGACTCAACTACAGAAACATTCCTTAAATATGAAAAAGACTTCAATAAAATTGTCTAAAGTTTATTCACTTTTCAAGTTCATTCGAATTGAAGGGTATAATCCAACAAGACAACACTCCAAGGTCACAGAAACTGAATTATCGGTCGTTTTTGGGGTCAGATTTGCGTCAACATGAACAAAAGTCTATTTCGAACAATTGAACTGTGAATGATAGAAACCTATAGAAGTTAAAATAAAAAAAACAAATTCGAATTCGGAAAATCATAGAAGAATCAAATGGCCAAGTTCTAGTGAAGACATTCGATTAGAAACATCGAAGAAGAATCTTAAAAAATAATTGTCGTTGTTCAATTCCTGAAACATTAACTTGAATCTTTTAATCTCTTTCCAAAAAATGTAAATTTTTCAAAAAAGACTCTTTTATCTTCAACTCAAAAAAAGTTAATACTTTTTATGTCTTTTATTTTAAAATGCTTTAAAAATTTAATATTCTAGGAATTTGTTTGTGAGGACCATCAGAGCTTTCGAACAAAAATAAAAAGGTCAATGTCAACATACTTAGAAAAATAAAACTTTTGTAAACAGATATTTACTAAAAAAAAAACACTTCAATTTTATTCCAACATTCAGACTACCTAGTCGAAATTGTCTTTGATGCCGTTTAGTATAAATTCTGTACTTCAAAATAGTGTAAAAGATTTTTCTTTTTTTACCATATTCGCTGAATTTTTAAATAAACAAGAAATTCATCAAACTTAATAAACTAGTTCGAAACTAGCCATGAACTAGTTCTTTTTGGTTTACTTATATTGTAGGTATAGGAATGTTCAAGAAAGTTCACGGAGTATTCTTAAGATCCCAAAATACTGCGAAATTGTTGGTAGAACTTATCCATGCAGTTTTATCAAAGCTCACTTTATGACGGTGACAATTTCCTTGCCCTGAAGCCATTTGTCACCAACATTAGCCTTTGTCGTGTTAAGTAGTTGATAATTTAGGTTTATTTTAGTATTTGTTTTTTTTTTATCAGTTGAAATGTACCTACTTATAAAAATTATTCTCGAAAAAAGCCAAATCTTTTATTTTTCCTACCAATTTCTAAAGGAGTACTCTAAGCACTTTTATCACCAAAACCTGGTCATAAGTGAACTCAAAACCTATTCCTATTTAAATTATAAGACATTCAAGCTCTCTTCAATTACTGTCAACATTCATTGAGAGTGTATCCTCTTGCATCACATCATCTTGAAGGAAGGTAACAAAAACAAAAAAAAAACTCCCGCTTTCGATTTCATCTCGTCTAATATTTATTTGATTTAAGTCAATTTTTTTTTTTCCTTTCTATATCATCAAATGTCACCGTCCCATCAGAAAGTCGTCAACACAATATCCAAGTGACAAGTGAAATTGATGATGGCATCCAAAACAACAGACGACATGTTGACAAAATGAATAAAAGTCAAACACAACATCAACCAAACATTCTTTTCTCCTCTTCGTCTACATTTTTTTATATGTTCATATAAATACACCCACATACATACATACATATGTAGATACATATGTATATGAAACATGTGTATTTTTATATGTGCAAAATTCACTTGCTCTCCTATGTCGTTTACATGAGGTCCTGTATGCAGTAGCAGTAGTAGAGTAGCAGTAGCAGTGGAAGTAGAAGTAGAAGTACAAGGGACACATAGTCACATGTCATGTACGTGCTATGCCGTATAATCCTTAATCGATTCATGGCGCTGCTGCTTGCTGTGTTAAAGGAACAACGATATCCCGTCAAGCTCTAAGCACACTAAACACGACGACGCGAGGAGTGTACATTGTACATTATAGCCCCCACCCCTACCACCACTACCACCCCTCAAACTCACGACTGCAATCCCAACTCTACCCTGTCATCCATTCAGCGATTACCTATACCAACTATGTAGAGTTGTTTTCCGAAAGATGATGACAAAAAAAGGATATAAAATGGGGTACACATTTGGCTCGTTGAAGTCTAACACCACCCCCCTTCCACATCACACCTCATCCTCATTTAGCTTTCTTAAAGGCTAAACGATATTATAGACTCATTCTCGCATCTAACACACAATGTCCTTTGCCGCCTTCGCTCGCTGACTGACTTTTTCGCTTCCCGCTATTCGATGAAAAAGTGTTGAACATTAATTTTATAAGAATCTTCCTTCGCATCGCATCCTTGTGCAATCCTTATGGATGGATCACAATCCGCCTCTCTTATATTTAAGTTTAATTTGGAAAGAATAAGATGAAGAAAATGCGCGTTAAGTTGGTATATACGAGAGTATATGGTACAAAAAATAAGAAAGAATTATCATCCCGTTGTTGGACAAAGGAAGTACTCAACCTACACTACCTATACAACTTAACCTATTTAGAAAAAAAAATCATTTTCGGGAGAGAGAACGGCATAACGCTTAACCATTTACAGGACATTCACTTCGTTTTATTGTGTTTTCCGATGGGTTTTTTTCACTGTTCTAGCCAGAGTTCCCTATGAAGAATTTTTCTTGAAGTATCACTAAACAATCAAAGAAAATACATACATTCAAATTTAAATATTTGATTAAAAAAAAGCAGACAATTCGCTCAAAAGTATTTGTAACCTTAATTTGGTTAAAAACCGTCAGAAAATAAATTAACTTGATTTTTTTTTTAATCTCTGAAATTCTATTCTTGTTTCAGTTCTTATTGCGATAAATTTTTCATATTATGTTGTTGAATACAATTAAAAAGAAATGTAACAATTAATGAAAATATATACTGATTTGATTAGTAAAACAAATAACTTTAACATTATTTGATTACAAAAATTGAAAAAAAAACAGAGCTAATGTAGAACCTTGGGAAACACCATTTATTTTTTTTTCTAGAAAATATAAAGTTTAATATTATTTTAGACTAGAAAACTCGGCGAACTTTGTCCGGCACCAATTGAGTTTTAACATGCACGCCTGGATGTTAAACTGTTCCATATGTCACCAACTGATCAAAATTTTCAATGCTATCGGAACTTACAAATAAAATTTCATCTATAATAAAGTTATTTGAATTGTATTGAGTTGAATTTTGTCTTTTCCTTGGCATATTAAGACCGACCAGTAAATCCCCGGCTCTGACAAACGGAGAATAAAAGATTTTAGTAACTGTATAATGGTGACTTTTCGATTTTTTTTTTCCTGTCTTTCTCTCATTTTTCCATATCTTCTCATTATTTAAATCTTTCCTAAACTACGACAAACATTTCAAAATTAAAATCATCCAAATCGGCCAAGCCGTTCTCGATAGTAGATTTATTGTATACCGCCTTGGAGTATACCAAAAATATATTGCAAATATCAATTATTGTAAAAAGTATTGCAGCTTTTAGGAGTAAATGGAATATGGAATAAAACGCATTTCTAGAATGAAATTTTAAAAACTAATTTTTTAATTGGAAAAAACATGATCTAGTTATACAACTCAAGGTTTATCCTCTTGAATTACTTTATCAATCTAAAATAAACCGCATCAAAATCCGTTATGTAGTTTTAAAGATCTAAGTAAACATATTGACAAACAAACAGCGGGAAGCATCAAAAACTATTATTATATCGAGTAGTTAATACCTAGTAGACCCCACAGACGCTGTCCGTCCGAAATTCTAAAACTTTTTTCAATAACCTGTTACAATCTAGAACGTTTTCTCAAAACTTCAGTCATGACTGCTTCAGAATTTGTATGAGCAATTTAAGTGCTTAATGCGCATTCTGTACCCATTGTCATTAAATTTTGGCAGTGTCATCTGGTCAAATGTCATCAATGTTAAATGAATTCGTAATAAACAATTTTTTAATCTTCTGAACACCACACAAAATTTCATCAAAATCATTCCAGTCGTTTAAAAAGTGTTCAGAATTAAGTTCGCCTAAATTTTGAAAAACCAGAAATACATAAATCATATATAGTTGGATGGGTCAATGTACCTCCCTTTAGGTGGGATAGATAGTTTCTAAAAAATTGACTTTAAACAGAAGTTGACTGCATCGTAGTGGGCACATAAATAGCACATTTCGACTTCAATTTAGTGAATTACATACAAATCTTAGCTCATTCTTAAAGTAACAGGGTTTGGTTTGATCTTATGATGACTAGTGAGCATAAAACCGTAAAAGTTTATGAGTAGTTATAAAATAAATTTCAAAAAAAAAAAATTCGATAGACATGGGAATGTGGAATGTGGTCCTCCATTGTACAGAGGATAAAAGAGCTTTGATAAATGATTGGAAAGCTAATGGAAAGACGGTTTCAGAAATCTTAGAGTTATTAAATTGTTCGAGGAAGCTTGTGTATATAACGCAATCCGGCATCGTGAGACAGTTGGAACAACACAAAAGGTCAGAAAAGTAAAACCACCATTAGATCATTTAATTCAGAGAATGCCTACTGCAGGCCCGTTCAAGTCTTTCAATTAAATTAAATCAGAAGTGGAGTCACATTACGGTATTTCTCTGTCTCTAAGGCGATTTGAAATGCCGCATTCAGTTTGCAAAGGAAAACCTTCGAAAACCTCTTAAATTTGATCGAGCATGTGACATTTAATTGTCCAGGTTAGAATACAAAAAAATACAAACTCTGGGTTTTATATCTATTTTGTTTTTACAGAAATAACTGAAAATAAAATAAAATCTTTTGATTCCAATAGATTAAGAAATATTTAAATTTGTTTTAAGCCATAAAAGCTTCATGTAAATGAACAGTTAATTATCATTTTACTTGAATTTAATAAATGACCAAAATTAACAAAAGTGTGTTCTATTTATGTATGTGAAGGTATTTGGGAAGCCAGAAATATTTCTTTAATTTTTATTTGAAATAAGTTGTGTTTGTGAACAGTTTTTGAATGAATTAAAATGACGATAATATTACATAGAAAAATTAGATCTTAATTAAATTAAACCGCTTACTGATAAGCCTTTAAAAAGAAATACTCATTTTGTTTGCTCAAAACTTTTGTTAAATTATTTAATTGAACACAGAAAGTTTTATATTATAATTGACAACTCTTGAAATAACATACTTAATCACATTTAATAACTTTATTTAAATTAAACAAATTTCTAAGCCCCTTGCAGAAACAAAGAAAAAAAATGAATCATTTTCTCAATATTTTGAAAGAATAAAAAAGTACGTATACGCCTGAGTGTACCTGGTTAATGTTGTTTTCTTTCTTTACCTAAACCTTAATCTTATTATTTCCCTCTAGGTACAAGAATCCATTTATTGTTACAAATCATTTGATGCACACTTTCTTTAATTTAATATTAATTATTTTATTTTGTATTTACAGTGTGTTTTTTTTTTAATTTTATTTATAGGCCAAGCCACTAAGGAAGTGTAACAATACATCATGGCCTAACAATTACCATGTAAGTCCAAAAATTATATCTTACATTATATATAACCTTACAAAAAAAAATCTTTAAATTGAACACCAAATCCTCCAAGGAGGCAACCCTGTTCGATACCATTTTATTTCCTCCTAAGCCAGGACAAACACCATAAAACACCATTCTCAAAAAAAAAAACAAGGATCTTTGTCTGTCTCCTGTTCACAATACAACTTCTTGTCCTGGGGATTTTAGTTGAATTTTCTCGACGACTTTGCCGCATTAGAAAGAGATATGGGTGAGAAAGCTTATCGGACAGGACATCAAAGGAATCCTTTTTATTCCTTCTCTTTTTTTTAGTTTGTTTCTTTTTTTGTCTATTTTATTTCTGTATGTTATATCTGAGATGTATGATGGTGTTGTTTTTTTTTTTTTTCGTTTTCGTTGTCATTTTCGTTTTTTGTTTGTCATTTTGTTTAGGTGTGTGGTAATGGAACGTGGCAGTTTTCTTTTTCATTTCTTTGGCTCCTTAAATGACGAAAAAAAAAGAAGACAAAATACACAAAACGAGGCAAAGTCATTAATTTCGCTTGATGGGATTTTTTTTTTTTTGTTGTGTTCGTCTTTTCTTATTCTTTCATTTAATTCAACTTCAAGAGGAGACATATTTCGAAAAATGCCTTCCAGTTCCAATATTGTCCTCGTATAGACGAGTTAGAGGTGTATCTAAATTAAATTGTTAGCTCTTTGATTGGGGTGAGGGGGGGAGGTTGTGTGTAGAGCTGTCTGGAAGTATGGGAAATTAGATTTTGTTGAGGCAATTTACATTTTTTTTTTTTGGAAAACTGACTTTAAGGACGAATAAAATAACATATTCAAAAAGTGAAAGAACTTAGAAAATCTTAATTTCGATTTAAGTTTTTTTTCTTATTTAAATAAAAATTAATCAAATTTCAATGCGAAAATAATCTAAGCGTGTGTTGGTATTGTTACGTGACTAAGCTGAAGAAATAAGTTAGGATGGAAAAGGATAGAGCTTCGGGGTCAGACTTTTAGTTGAAAAAAAAAGATTAAAATTAAAAAACACCAATAATTTTTTCTTGGCATTTTTATTAAATAAAACCCAAATTTTTTGTCTGTAATAAGAAGACAAATCTATAAAGCTATCTTATTTGTCCGACCAAAATGTTCTAATAACTTTACCCAACTTCACAAAAATTTGTCCCAAATTGGAGAAGTTCTTCGGATTATGCAGATTCCTTGTTCGATGTACAGACAACGAGCTATCAGTGGAACTTTAAATCAGATCAAAGAAAAGACCTATTATTATAATTTTTCAGTCTTAAATTAAATTATATTAAAAAACGAAGGTAAATTCTTGGTTATGACTTCAAAAACTTTCTTTGGAGATTGAATTTTCTATCAAAAAGGTGGTTTAGAAAACTTCAAACAAAAAACACTACTAAGTTTTGTATAACTTTTGAAGCCACGTAATCTTCAATTAAGGCTCTGATTTTCAGCCAAATTCCTTTACCAGCCAGTTTTATTCAAACCTTCCTCCAATAAGCCTTTTAGCTGATTAAAGTTCATCTTTGAAACTTCCTTTTCACTCTTCATAGACTATTTGATGGCCCTGTGTGATACCACAAGAATTTAGAAACTTCCTTCTAATTCAATACACATACAAAATTGAAGGCCTTACTAAAAGTGAAAGGCTTTTCAAGTCAGGGTTCATCAGATATCTTGGATAATTCTAATTGGTTCTTCTTAAGTTGATTCTTCACTTTTGCTATAAAACACAGAAAGTGAGAATTTTTTTCTTCACCTTCTTCGTCGTAACAGCTTCTGAAAATTGATTTGAAAATACTCCAATCCATACTTAGCGTACCTACTCTTCACGTGAGAACGTGATTCCACCTTGTGTTAAAACTGAAAATCACCTCTAGGCTGTTAGAGAAATATCTAGAGTGTTTAAAATTCAGAACTGAAGATTGTCTTTGGTGAAAATGGCAAAAAGCTGTAAGGCTGATGATAATTGGAGAAATTTATAAAAAAAAAACAGATATCAGAAGTTGATATAACGATTTCTTTTAGCCAGAAGGAAACTTCTTCTACCACCCAAAGTTCAGCCTTAAACCCTCCAAAATAGTAGATATCAGTATTGCAGTGGCTCATATCTATAAAAGTCTTCAACGAATATAATATCATCTCCAGAAATATCAAAACTTTATGGAGTCTTGGAGGTTGTACTTGTTCTTCTAGAAATGTTCACAAGTTAATCTTCGGGTTACCTCAATTGCATAGTTTCCAAAGTATGAAGAATTTTTTCGAAATGTTTTTAAATTCAAAACTTCATAACTTATGGTCACTGGTGTCTACATTTTAATTACTTATTCTCCAAATGCTTGCACTGTCATACTACATATTATTAAGGGTTGTCATCTCTTCCTAAAATTGTATCTTCATTTAATTCTCTACGTCTACACTGATGTCAACGATTTTAAGAATTCAAAAAGTCCTGGATATCACCAGAACTTATGCTAAGTGCTAAGGATAAAAACTACAATAATAATGAGATTTCCCAAAGATTCCTAACTTAATTTCATCAATTTATGAAAATTCTTCACTTTACTCTTTAGCTTATCAACTTTCCTCATTAATTGATTATTCCACAAGATCTAATAATCCTCCCTCTGGAACTTCTTGATAATATAACTAAGCAATAAAAATCTCTTCACACAATATCAACAGCTTGACCACAAAAACCTAATCCTTCTCGAAAAAAAGAACCCCATAAGGGCCCCTTTAGGGAGGAAGAGAGAGTAGATGATTTTGGTCGTCGTGGGTTTATTGGCCTTTTCACTGACCAATTTAGTTAACAATAAATTGATAAACACACCCTCTGGACTTAAGTCCAGGCTGCATCAGTGTATACATACGCACAACCCTAAAAGACAAACAGATAGAAGATCTAAGCACTTGTTATTCTATGCCCAGCGTTAATCTCGATATACACTTGTTCAGTATTTGACTTTCTTCGGCTTCGGCTTCTTCTTCTTCTGATGGGCTTCTGCTTATTCCTTATGCCGCAGATAAAAATAAAAGGGATATCTTAAATAATAAAACTAGCCTGAGGGACGAATGCTCTCGTATATAAAAGTATCTAAACAATCCAAAAGTCTTTGGATTTGTTTAACCTACGAGCTACGAGCTTGAAGCTACGAGCTATACGAACTACTGAAGATAACCCCTTTTTTGTGTTCTTCTGATGTATGAAGAATTTAATCCTGATGCCATATACAAGCATGCCGCAGTACACTTGCTTCCTCTTCATATCCTAATAAAATATACTAAACTAAGAAACTAAGAGAAAAAGATGTCCTGCTGCTCCTTGAAGTTTTTTTGTGTGTTAATTTTTTGGTCAATATCAAAGTCTTGCAGGTGCCGAAGACCAATTGCCCCCCATCAAGACAAACATACGAACTAAAGAACACATGGGAATTGTGTTTAGACCTTAACATGGATGTGTTGTGTATGTTAAGGAGCAAAACTGCCTCAAGGATATTTTTCCACAAAACAGAAAACAAAAAAAAACAAAAAAAAAAATAGAAAGAAAATAAGAATTTCAACCTCTATTGCCTCTCTCTTGTTGCTGGGGATATTAAGCCTTACCAGCAAAATTTGTAATTCTATAAAGGTTGTCGCCTCTAAGCCAACTAAGATTAACTGTGCACACACACAGAGGCAGAGGCAGGGGGAGGGGGTTATACGTCGTCGTATATAGAACCACCTTGGAAAAACCACAACGACAACGACAACGACGACGACGACGACGACGACTACGAAGATGGCTCACTTCTTCATCGCTCTTTCCAAAGGTCGGGTATATGGAGCAGAGATAAGGACTCAGGACGTGCAGTGCATGTGAAATGATCACACAAACATTCAATCCAACCAACAACCCCCCCCACCACCCCTACCAAACATCAGAAATCCCCAGAAATTCATATAGACACCAGCACCCGACAGCCAGTTCCAGAAATCCCATCACATATGGCAAAATTGGTTAATTAATGCTTAGTTAGGGGTTTGAGTTGGAGTTGGAGTTGGAGTTGGAGTTGTAGTTGGTTTGAAGGCATAAGCGAATCTCTCCATCGCCCGCTCTGCCCTCCATAACTAATAACAAAAGCAATCATAAGGATATGTGAGCATTACCTCCTGATGGATGTGTGTGTGTGTCGTGTTTATGTGTGGGCAAACATACGAGACACACACAACAGACGACATACACACATGTAGATGTAGAACGAGAGTATGATGACTTGGAAAAGGATGCGGGTGTAATAATAATGAACTCACCTTGTAGGAGCCTAAATTTTTGACAGAACACGCCAGTTTGACATTCCTTCCGGCTGGCACGGTGATATTCTCTATGACATCCGTAAATTCTGGATCTTCTGTAACCACTGCAAAGAAAAAATAAGAGGAAAAACATCACGATAAGGAAAACACGACAAAAAAATAATAATTGATAAAACTGTTTTTCCCTATATATGTACATATGTATATGTATGTACAATAAAGCTTATATATTCGTCCGTTATTTTTAGCTGTTTAGGTGATGTTGATAGGGGGTGGAGGGGTGGAATGAGGGGGCGTGGTTGGCATCATCGAAGCGAAACACACGAGGAAAGGAAATTAATTACACCGGGTTCTGTCTTATGTTGTTAATATCAATTATTTTGAATATTCAAACGAAATTTTTCGTGTTGCCTGGGTTTTAGGTTAAAGAAAGAGAAATTACACGAAGCCGGATAGAAGATTGAGTGGGGTGGGGAGAGGAGAGGAGAGGGGTGAAAACAACCCAATTCCAGGCTCGTCGCGTTTATTGACGACTTTCTTCCGTGATTCATTGGTCTCGCACGTAATTATTTACGAGGCCAGGCATTTTTCTTATGTTGATTCTTTTTTTTTTTTTTTCATTTTATTTTTTTTGCATGGTTTGTGATTTTTTCGCTCCACCTCCTTCGCATCATCAGGTTTGCATCACTAAGTGAAAAGATTTGTGACAGGATGGAATAAATAATGGTGTAACTTTGGAGCTCTGATGCTAAAACCTAAACCTAAGCAATCTACGCTACGTGCGGGTACATAGGATGGATCTAATTAGGAAATGAGGAAGGCGTTGGTTTTGACATTTGAAGGTTAATTGAGGATATAATGAATTATTTTCGTGAAGGAAGAGGGCAGAGGGGTGTTGTACTGTGTTGTGTTGAGAAGAATTTTGTATAGGGGGAATTTGAAAATTTTCAATACGTGATTTGGTTTTTTAAGAATGGCAGACGCTGAAGCAACAACTAGTTGAGCTAGAGAACATTTTAATATATTAATTTAAAATTAAAGTGAGTTAAGAAATAATTATAATTATATTTGAGCTAATTAAATTAAAAATGTATTTTTAATAAATTGAAGAATCGATATTTTTGTGGAAATATCTAACAGGCACGGGTAAGTAGACAAAAACAATACAAACAGGAATAGAATTGTTGTGAAGCTTAAGTCGCAGTCGGTCAGATTTTTGAAGACTCTGGTCAAATATGCCATCAACTTATCATCCCAAATGTTAGCCTTCAGAGAGTCGAAAATGGTTGACTTGTTATAATCAGTCAAAAAAAACTTATCAAAATGTTGCATCATAACTTTGAGCGTAATTTTGGAATCTCGTATGATTCAATATTGTCAAACTCAGACCTTTAAATGTATGGTAATTACTTCACTATTTCGGAAGAATGAAGGTCCAATCAGTTGAAGCGCCAAATGCAGAACTTTTTATTATGTTTATGGTTTTACGGTCTTCATTGGTCTCCATAAATTGGGTCGATTCTATGTCGAAGAGCAATTCAGCTGATCGATGCCCAATCTGTCTTCTTCGACCTTTATTGATAAGTGTTTAAAGGTGACTTAATATTCCAATATAGGTGTTATGATATACATTGTGTGCAAAGTAATGACATGAGTAGTTCCGTTAACCTGCTAATTCTATAACGCCCAAAATAGAACTGGATTTTTAAATTGACAAAATATTATTTGAATTTGTATGTGCTCAATTTTATCCTTACCTTTCATCGGTTAGTTTAAAAACGTATTGCATTTCATCAGATATTTTTGCTATAATTAAACAATTAAATCATGACCAACTTTCTGACTTTGAGAGTTCAAAGAATTTCCTGTATCGTTACAAAAAAGGCCCTTCCTTCACTTAGGACCTAATAGGAATGTACAATATTTTGTTGCCAAAAATACGCTATTAAAACATTTTTCTTGGAGTGGTAACATAATGTAGAATGTAGAAGTTGTCTATTTCTTTCACTTTCATGTCCTGCCCTTACTTACTTACTTAATTAGGTCCTCAGACCTACGAAGTCCGTTGGTGATCCCTAGCGTCACATAGGGCCTCAACTACTCCTACGCGCAATCGTGTGCGGTTTCCAGCGATGTATTTTAGCTCCCTACAGCTCTTTCCCAGTCTCGCAGATTTCTCCTCAACCGTTCTTCTCCACGTGCTTATCGGTCTACCTACTCTTCTTCCTTCTTGTGTGAGAGGGTTCCACTGCATTGCTTGGCCTGCAATGCAGTCATTACCTTTTCGAAGCGTGTGTCCAATCCACTGCAACTTGAGCCTTCGTATCATGGTATCTATGGATTCCTGACCTGTTCGTCTATGTAGGTCATCGTTGGAGATACGATTAGGCCAGAAAACCCGTAAGATGTTTCGAAGACACCTATTAACGAAGGTTTGCAGTTTCCTGGTTATTGTAGTTGTTATTCTCCAGGTGCTGCAGCCATATAGTAGAACTGATTCGACGTTAGAGTGGAACAGTCGTAGCTTTGTGTTCAAGCTGAGAGATTTGTTACTCCAAACATTGGACAACATCCCGAACGCAGCCTTTGCTTTTCCGATGCGGCTGGCGATGTCTAATTCGGTTCCTCCTTCAGGAGAGACGATACTTCCAAGGTATTGGAAGCTATCTACTTTCTCTACTGCGTGTTGACCAATGTTCATAGGAGCGGATGATTGCGAGCTCCCGAGGCTGAACATCTTTGTTTTTTCCGTATTGATTTTCAGCGCCACGATTGCTGCTTCTCTCTCCACCCTTGTTGCCATTTGATGGAGATCCATGATCATATGGGAAAGCAAGCAAACATCGTCAGCGTAGTCAAGATGTTTAAGGCAAGTTGTCAGAGTCCATCTTATTCCTCCGCTTCCTGTCAAAGCCATCCGCAGTACATCACTTATCACCAATAAAAACAAAATTCGTGACAGTATGCAGCCCTGTCTGACCCCGCTTTGGACTTCAAATTCTTCGGACAACCTACCTCCATGTAAGACGTGACATTTGGACCCATCATAAGTCGCTTTAATAATAGCAATGAGTTTCTCCGGTATACCCCTCCTCCGTAAAGCAAGCCAGATAAACTCCCTGTTGACGCTGTCGAAAGCCTTCTCGAAATCAAGTGGTGATCGATATTCGACGCACTGTTCGATGATGATCCTCAAGGTGTTTATGTGATCAATACAGGAGGACCCAATGCGGAAGCCTGCTTGTTCAGCGACGAGCGATGCTTCGAGGTGTTCTTTAATGCGATCTAAAACAATCTTTGCTACTATTTTGGCGACTGCAGGCAAAACGCAGATACCCCTCCAGTTTTCACACTTCATCAATGTCCTGCCCTTAAAGTTATAAAATTAATAACACTTTTCATCAATTTTTAATTTATTTTGATAATTTTCATAAGGCCACAAAAACTAGATAGCAACGATTTCAAATGTTGGTACTTTTATACTTTTTCCAGCACATTCTACTTTAAGTTTGCCTGTTAATTTTTGACAATACTACATACTTAAATGGTAATTTTTTATCTGTTAATCACTTTTTACTTTTTAGCCATTTTGGCAACTAAGCTAATTTTTGAATTTTTTTTTTTGACGAAAATTAGACAAAAAAAAATTTAAATTTAAAAATTTATATAATTTAATGTTTCTTCCAAGTATTTAGATTTATTATGATGAAGATAGGGGTTTGCCATTATGTTTTAAAAATTATTTTTGGCAAGTGGCTACCGTGGCTAGCTCGAATAAATTCCAGATGAGGGGCCCAATTTTCGACCACATTTTGGAACAATTGGGTCCTTATGTCAGCAATAACGTTCCCAATAATCTCTCCTAAACTTCAACCATATCGGGCTTATCTGCATAGACAAGCGACATCACATAACCCCATAAAAAATATTCGTACTATATTATAGGTCATGGGGCAGGCCCACGAAGTGAGATAATGCGCTCACCAAAAGTTTTCTTCAATCAATTAATTGTTTCGTATTCGTTTTACTACAATTCATACACGAAAAAGTCATTAATGAACAAAATTTTCTTGTGAAAACTGGGATCGGTGGTCATCTCGTTTTGGGCCCATTCAGCGAACGTGCGAATCGTTTGATGGTCGTTCGGGTTTTGTATGCCCGCATACCAAGATCCTTCAGCAAAATCTTCAATTTCTAAAGTGAAACAGATCCGGTTGTTGCTCGTGATGGTGGATGGACTAATTCGGGTTTTCTTCGATTTTCTACTCCACAGCAGCAATAGCATCTTCGGTTGCGAATTATCAGTTAGAGTAAATGTGGTGCAAAACCGATCAATGGTTGCTCGAATTACCGTCTCTGCTGGGCGATTATGAAAACCGGATTTGGAAAGAAGAACCGAACCTTTATTTTAGTAATAAATTTAATCGATTTGAAATTGTTGTTCAGAAGTAAGTCGCGTCATTTTGTCAATTTTGAGTACTCACTTAAGTTTTCACTTAAGAAGAGTCCAAATTGCCTGGCATATATTGACTTTAAGTTGACTAAAACCTGTCTTTTGTTATAACATGTTTTTCTGACATAAGAAACGATGTGGCATTTTTTAAAACCCCTCGTAAAAATTCTAATTTCGTTAATCTTACTTAAATAGCTAAACTAGGCTTAAAGTTTACCTTGACTTATTTATCAGTCACTTTGACAATTCTAATACATACTTACTTTTATTTGTAACCTTTTTAAAAACAACACTCAAAGAAAAGTTCCAAATATTCACCCACTGCATTCTATTTCTCACCATTTTATTAAGCTCCCGCATCAATTCTTATTCACAAATCACCAAATTCGCTCCAGATGAACTGATGAGACTTCAAAATGATTCACCTGAAGAACAGCCAACTTTAACAGTGATTCTGAATCTCATCATTTTTAACATTTATAAATTCATTCAAAACACCTAACTAAATCCATCATATTATCGAACTGACATTTGACCTTCAAACTTAAATTTTACCCTTGCCTTAATTTTTTCTTCAATTAAAAAAAAAATGAAATTTAAAAATTTTCTATTATTTATGAGATGTTTTTAAAGCATCAACATTTAAATCACCACACATGGAACATCTTCATCCTTTCAGCACCTTCTCTTTTCTCTTTCAGTTTCAATAAAAATAACGGCTTTATGCCCCTTAAATCCAATAAAGCACTTAAAACAAAAACTAAACACAGAACACAAAACACAAAACACAAATCTCCTGATGATATCCGTGAAATAAAAAATGTGCTTGTTCATTCTACACACTATTAAATGGTGTGTTGTATCTATTAGTATCCAACTAAACATAAACAATAAATAATCGTGGGTTTAATATTATGGTTGTGTATTGCGTTTGACAGGCACCACGAGCCAAATGGTGTATGAATAAGGCACGCAACAAAAACAAGTTGTGTATGTACATACGTACATATGTATGTACATTAGGCACTTTCAAACGTACACTGAAATCGTGTACAGAAATAATATCTTCATTGCGTGTAGAGTTTAAGAAAAGGGTGGTCTCAAAGTTAAGGCAAAGATTTGAATTGGGCGCCATTTTATAGTGGTGAAGTAAAGTATCGAATCGTATTTGACAGATGAATTTCTCGTATTTTTTTTTTTTTTTTTTTTTAAGTGAATCTTTAGAAACTTTTTAACAGCTGTCAGTTTAGACACATTTTTTGACAGCTGTCAGTTAAAAGAAAAGAATGACTCCTTTAATTCTCCGTTACAAAACAATCCTAAACTGTCAGCTATCAAATTGTTTTTAAACAAAAGAAAATGTTGTGAGAAAACCCACATCTTGAGTAAATGTCGGGACACCCTTTAGTTTTCTGTACACAAAGTGTTGTTGTTGCTGTCTATGATCCTTAATCGCTGAGCCTTCCCCAAAATTAAAAAAAAAAAACACTGAAATGTATCTATTCTCATCTCAAGCGTGAACAAAACTCCACTCCGGGTCCCGCCACGCAGGCCGACAGCGACACAGTCGAGCCGTCAGAATCACCAAAGTACACAGTTACAGTTACAATGAGACGAACCGTGTGTATAGATACAAATGGAATTACTGGAAAATCATGAGGGCGCCCATAAAAGTTGACATATTTATAGAACTGGCTAATTGTTGATGGAATGAGGCGGTGATTTTCTTTTTGTATCATTCGGTTGTCCATGGCTGCGATGATGATTTGAATCGATTTGTGCGTGTACCGAGATGATTCTTGGAATTGAATTGATATTATTTTGTTTTTTGGTATTTTTGTTTGTTTGTTTGTTTGTCTGTTGTCGCGTCTTTCGTTTCAAATTTAGTAATGGTATCAATGATGAAGGTCAAACGATGAAATGAGTGTTTGTCCAGCAAAAATATTGGAAATGTACAAAAAAAAAAGAAAATGAAAATGAAAATAGATTCTCATTCTAGGACCATGCGATTGATTAATTAATTGAATTTTCGAAGGAACTATGTCAAACAATGGATTGTTTAATCCTTCTCTTGAAGGTCGGTGATGGACTAGGCAGGGCACACAAATAAAGTGGAAGTGTATCAATGAAGAGTGCTGAAAAAGTAGGATTTAGAGGATGTTTTTGAAGGCAAAGTTTAGAATAGAGACAGACAAAGGTCCATTTCATTTACAGGTTTTCAGTCAGAAATGGGCCAAAGATTGGAATCGAAACGAATTACCTATCCGAGTTGACATTTAAATGGATATCTGAAATGGCGTCGGTAGTCGTCAGTATTGAAAAATCAAGTTTTTCAGTTAATAGTCAAATTTCTAAAGAGGATGAACGCTTATGTCTCTATACTTCCAGAATTTTTGAATTAATGAAATGATGATAGGATTGGAGAATTCAGATAGGGCAGATCCAAAAAAAACTCTTTTGACAAAACGTTGCACAAATCTACAGTGCCTAAGGGGAATGGGTTGATTTCTAGGAGATGATAGGTTAGAAACGGACAAGGGCTACTTCTTCTTAAAAAAAAAATTGTTGGCTAAAAAGCTGTAAAGGCTTAGAAAGCTGTCAAAGACTCATTGAATTGAAGTAGAGTCATGTATTGAAAAAATGCTCCTTCAAAACTTGATGTTAGGAACGTAGAACGTAGATTTTTCTATTATTTTTTTGTTCTTTGAACAAAGTTTTTTATTTATCATTTTTTAATTGAACATGAAAATCGAAAATCACTTCAGAATTTCATGTTTGAAATATTAAATAACCAAATTGCAAGATTTTTAATTGCACAAACAAATAGAAGAGGTCCTAAGTGGCTTCCTTGCGGAACACCAGAGATTTTCATTTCAGATGCTTGTTGATTTGGGTAAGTAAGAACGGAAGCCACAGCTTATAAGATTGTATGTAGATAGAAGTCTTTGATAGATAATAAAGACTTATTAGAGTAATAATTTTAAACACACAATAATTTTTAAGCCGACAGCTGGGCTTTTTTAGGCCACGGTGAGTTGAGGCAAAACCACCAAAACTTATTTCTGTCGGCCTTCTCATAGGACAGAGGACTTCATACTTTCTTGCTTCTGAACAGCAGCAGTGAAAAAAAGTTTCGGAACCCACTCTGCCCAGACCTTATTCATTAACAAAGACTCATGAAGGATTCTGTCTCTTCGACATATTGAATATTTTAAACCGTAATGGTCTCATATGGATGTTTCCTTCCCCTAGAAAAAATATCTAACTACGCCAATGGTCTCATTTTTTAATAAAGTCATAGATCTGACTGTTTCTGGAGTTTTAAGATATTTTCAGTATTCAAACGTCAAATTTTAAGTTTTGTTTTCGGTTTAAGCCGCAATTGTTTTGGTTTTGTAAATAATTTGAAGACAACATCATTATTGATAGATAGTTGGTGGG
This sequence comes from Scaeva pyrastri, assembly GCA_905146935.1. Classification (NCBI taxonomy): domain Eukaryota; kingdom Metazoa; phylum Arthropoda; class Insecta; order Diptera; family Syrphidae; genus Scaeva; species Scaeva pyrastri. The sequence continues at coordinate 59,443,845 of LR989927.1, forward strand.
TTATGTTTAATTCTCAAGGCAGTGTCTTAACTTTCATTCTTCACAACTTGTTTTATCTTGTTTTACGCCCCTCTATCTAACCATCCATGTGTCTAATTTATGAATGTCAATTTATCTGAGATGGAAAACCATCAATAAACTTCTCAAAAACATTGATTTCTTCATGAATTTTAACCATTTTTTTGACCTGTCTTATCTCCAGATTATAATCGACTTATCTTCCCACCAATCTGAAATTTGAACCTGGTGTGATCTTAAAGTTCAAATTTTTCCACCCTGAAATTTTATGTCTCTTCTCCCACTTAAATAAAAAAGCCTGTCCCAAAACCTCATTTTCCCCCTAATCAACACGTCTTAATTTACTTATTTTGTTGTCCGTATTTTTTTTTTTTTAATTTTTTTTTACCAAAAATAGACTCCCCAAATCCTGAAAATCACATAAATGTCATTGGAACCATCATTCATTGCAGGTTGTTTCGTTTTTTGTTTGTTGTTCTTCAAAATTAATAACCTGCAATGTATTTCTATCAGTCCCATTCTCCATCATGCTCGGAATCATCATAAGCAATGATCCCTGCCTAACCTATAATAATCCTTCTAAACCTTGACCTCGTTTTGAGCTTTTGGCAAAATACCATTTATCATAACAAAAGACAGAGGCTCAATTTTGACCTAAAAAACAACCTAGCCCCTTCTCTCTTCTTTCCCCGACACGGTTTCAAATTCTAATGGTATTCGGTGAGGATATACTTTATAGGATGGTAGTGGAGTTAGTACCATCCTCGTAGAAGGCTAAAAGGAACTATACACAAATTTATTAACTTATTCAAATCTCTCAGTGACATTTATCTCTTCCTGTATAATTATACACGAAACCCCTTTTCTCTTTGCTTTGCTATTCAATGGGGAGGTGTATATTTATATAATATGTACCTTTATAATGGACGTCGTCGTCGTCGTCTTCGTCGTCGTGATGGTATAGTGGTGGTAAGGAATGGGGGCCTATAAAATAAATCCCCTCAAAAGTCAATTTAGAAACAAAGTAAAACACAATGTTTTCTCTTTAATTCTCATTTCATTCCCTGATAGTGCCGTTGCCGTCTCGTCTCCCCCTTCTTGTTCATCGTTTCGCATTTATCGTTTCATATCGAAAAGAACGCAGAACCATGATAATGATTTTGACCCATAGTACCCCCCTTCTCCCCCTTGGAAAACTGTTTCCATACGCTCGCTCAACCCTCGCAGTAAGCAAGCAAATAAATCGACTTTTGTGTTGGATGCGGGACTGGAATCTGTGGGGAAGAGAGGGGGGGATATCATCCAGAGAGCCCAAGCAGATGATGCTAATTAATTATTTCGAAATGAAGTTGTACGACGACGACGACGACGACGAACGGGCCTGTACGGTGCGGTACGGTATGGGTGTCAGAAATACCAGCAAAAAAAAGGGTAGGGGTGTTAATTCTATTTGAGCTCCTGCTCCGGGAGAGACAGATGTAGTGGGGGGTGTGGGGAAGGGAGGCTAAGAAAAACTAGCTGTCATCATGAGTTGTGCAAATCGAAGCAAAAAAGATGTTAGCATTAAGTCAGGCGTCAAGGAGTACGCAAGGTATACTATAAATCTATCGACCCTGAAGTTCAAGACTCTTGACGTAAATCTATCGAGACGATATACTATTTCCCCGAGCATAAATATTTACAACAACAAGAACAACAAAAATATTGACTCAATTCCTAAAGTCATTCCAAATAGTCATGCACTTAAAGCCAAACTGACTTTGGGAGCGGGGAGGATGGTAGGGGGGTTATCGCAAATGGTGCGGAGATGTGCTGGGAGGAAGAAGAATCGTGTATCGTAATCAAATTTATGAGCCTCCCCGAGAGTTGAGAAGTCTTCGCATAATGATGATATATCATGAGGCGTGAATCGATTTAAAGGCTTCTGTTCTGACGCCACCGCCACCGCCGCCGATACCACCGATACCGCCATCCACCGTTTGAGCCGCACGCTTTGCGGTTCTCATCGGAGAGTAAATAAACATTTAATTCGCGCAGTTAGTCAATGTCATGATGAGAGAAAGATATTTCTTGAGTCTGGGGTTCTGCGCCGCGCCGCGCCGCTTGTCTTCTTCGGAGCGAAATGCGTTTGATCAGTGATGTGGAATTAGTTCATCGCTTCAGTCAGTCTGTGAAATTGGATTGCGCTAATTTTCTTGGAACTTCTTGTGAGGCCAGAAATACCGAAACGACACAGATTTTTCCATCGTTTATTTTGGTTTTTGCAATTTTTTTTTCTTTTCTGTCAAACTGATCGTTAAGATGGAATGTGTCACGGATGTTGTTGTTATTTTTTCTGACATTCAGTCAGTGGTGTTAAACTGTCCAATCAACTGTCAGTTTTGGGTGAAGAATATCTGACGTTTGAAAATAGAAAAGGAAAAAAAAAAAACAGACAATTTTTTGAATGTTTTGAATTAAACCCAAGGATGCCTTGACTAATGTTGAAATTATACCCCAATCGGTTAAAGAACTATTTTAGCTTATTAGAAGTGCCTTGTGACTTTAGAAAACTCTACAAAAAAAAGCCAAATGTCTCGATCAATTTAGATCACCTATGTCACAAATGAGATAACCCTTACATTCGAAGCCTCACCCTGCTCGTTGCTCCGTGGTCATTACATTTACCTTAAGCCCTGAGTCACTTTAGATCTTGTTTTGCCTAATTTTACACAATGGTAATAAAGTTTTGTCACTTAGGCATGTTGCTAGCATTGATTTCTTCAATCTAATGTAACCAACTTCTCGACTTCTCAGCATCTTTAGATGAAGTTATTCCTTCCTCTTTTTATGTCCGTAAAGCTTTAAGATGATGGATTTAATGGTTCTAGGTACCATCAGCATTACCAATAGGTCTTCTCAGAATTTTCACTTGAAGTTCAGATCATTATTATTGTACTTTGAGCAGAGTAAGACCATATTTTTCTCATTTATTTTTAAATCAAATTGAAGCACTAAGCTGTCAAGATCCATTTGTCTATGTCCTCTTGTTAAGCTTTCAAGAGTTATCATCCTGTACAGTAGCAGCCTAGAACTTATGGTAAGGTTTCTGGATTAAAAAAGATTGGGTTTATAGAACACCAGACGGGATCTACAGTTGGGACGTTTTAGTGATACACAAATCCATCAAATAGGTGCCGATATTTACACATACAAGCCCTCTTCAATCTTTAACGTGGTGATTTTATAACGAGCTCTCTGAGAGAATAAAAGCACCCAGCCATCAAAATAATTTCTGTCAATAATTGTTTGGTCATGTCAAATCTTTTCACAGCATTCGCATCGTACACCACGCCACGGTGGTGTGGTGGAACGTATCCGCCAAACGTACTTGACCTAAACTGATGGTCGATACGGTATATCCAACATTGCAGTCAAAAATATAATTAGATTTAAATTCACAATCAAATCATATTGCGTTCCCAAAAAACAAATCCTATATGAACTCACAGATGATAGAAATCCTAACTGAAAGTTCAATAAATATTCAAATTTCTATGGATTAGGTTTATCCAAACACAGAAACCCTGTGACCTCATGCAAAAATAACGAACGAACGAGTGACCGAATGACTACAACAATCACCGAATTGAAAGCACCTTCCTAATTCAAACGACCATATCATCATGATGGTTATGTCATTTCATCAGCAAGTCTGGGTCTGGGTATGCATCTGGATCTGGCTTTGGCTTTGGCTCTGGATATGGTGGAAAAATTAGAGTTTATGGTTATTGATTTAGGCAGGTATTGAAAGCCACACATATGTATTTGCTAATTTTCCAAAACTCTCTCTGACAGCCATCACATGGTTACAAATCAATCAAAACTCGCCAGGGAGAAGCTCAATGGATCTCGGACGTCGATGCGTCGCGTCGGAGCTCTGGAGCAGAAGATAGATCCCAGCGTGGTGAAAAAAAAAACAGGATGGAATTGTTTATTGATTTTGGCACTTTTTTGTTGTTAGTGTTTTTTTTTTATACAAATTCCTCGATTTCCTTCCTTTAACACTCTCCCTGAAAATAATCAAACAAATGGAAACCAGCGTGATGCGATAATAAATCGTGTTCCATCGGCATCATCATCAATTGGGCACGACACATCAATATTATGCAACACCATCGCATCGGTCCTAGGTTGGCCCTATATATCACGCTATGTCATGCGGTCTCTGCCTGCTCCCATTTCTAGTTGGGGACAGGTACATGGAGAGGACAGGAACAGGGATAGGGTATTATAAAATACACGTACAATGTACGCATCACTGACAAAAATAATTCCCGGTCGTTGTCGTCCGTCGTCAGTCGTCATTCTAGGAAAACACAAAACCGCATGCAAATAATTACCACGCGTACTTTTGCTGCACCGAATCACGATTTCCATTACGCGCTACGCGCATTATTCTACGTGCATGTGCATCATTGGCATCAGCAGCAGCAGCAGCAGCACAAGGACAATAATTTTTCAGATTGTGTTTTTGTGTTCTTGTTGTTTTCGGCAACAGCTGCTCCCGAAAAATCACCGAAGAGGGTAATATTTTTTGTTCTATTCGCATTTCGGGAGGGGGAGCCCCAATCCCAAGAGCATTGCCAAGCAGAGTGCATCCAAGTGCTGCATGCAGCGGCAGTCGCCCAACAACGTCAAAATCCCAATCGAAAGAAAACAGTGCTCTCACATTGCCCGAGTCAGGAGATTTACTATTTTTAGCAAGTCTCCCTAGACAACAGAGCCCGAGTTCCCATTCTCTCTGTTGTTGTGTGCTGTGAGACTTGATTCCCCATATACAACATCAGGAGGAGTCGTGTCGGAGCCACTTTGAGTTTATGGTCGAGGAAGAAATGGGCGAGGTAAACGACGAAGACGTCGACGGACTTCTTTAGGAGTTTCTGTTTGTTCTGTTGTTTCCTGGTGCTGTGCTCGATTTTGTTTGTGGATTATCTCCGGAGAGGACTTGGGTCTTAAAAATCTTATCCATGAAGCACTGAAGCGAGTGTATTGCTCTTGCTTGTCCAAGTCCAAGGCACTCTGGCTGGATCAAGAGGGGACTGCGACTGCGACTACGACTATAATAATGATGATGATTATTATTATCAGACGATCTACTCTTCGGCATTTAGTCTTCTAGTTGCGAGAGTAGTGCTTCACTTTAAAAAGGTAAAAAGTTCCGAAGAAGCCGAAGACTGTATACGTATAGGGAGAGATAAGGTGGGGGTATTGTGGAGTGAGTTCCTTTAGTTCCATAAAAGTGAAGAAGATTTATTTTGTTTTCAATGTTTATCCAAGGAATGATGCTTTATGGGGTTTCTCTGCCTTGCCTGCCTTTGGGACGCACGGTGACGGTCGGTCGGTCGTTTGGTATGGTGTGCAGTGTGCACCTTCCCATATTTATTTCTAAAGGGCCACCAGATCCAAACGAAGGAAAAGATATTTCAATTAGACTTTGAAGCTGAAATGTTAGTATATCGCAGATAACGGGACACAAGGAGTTCTGTCTATTGATGCAGCAAAATAGGGTCCACAATAAAAATACCAGCTGCATCCAAACACTCTCCACATGGGAAGGTGCACTTGGTCTTAACTTCAAAAAAGAACAACCTCCGAACAAAAACAGAAACGTCAGTGCTGACTCCGTATTGTTGTTTATTTGTTTTGTGTTGGAATGACTCTGTTGTGCTTTGCTGATGTTCCTTACGTGGTGTGTGATATAATTTTGTTTTTTATGTTTTCGTTTTTTATCTTAGTTGTTTTTGTTTTTGTTTAGAGAAGTAACAGAATAACTATCAAATCAAGTATAGTAGAAAAAAAAAAGAATAAAAGACGGAGGAGATGAAGATGTGTTTATTTAATGTCAAAATACATTATGACATTCAATCGATGACAGAGAGATGTCAATTTCATTTGACAGGTGGTGTTTATTGATGATATTGACAGCAAGGAATATTGGATTGTTAACATTGAATATGAATGGTTTGGTGTTATGGGTTATTTTAGGTACAAAAGGAAAATGGTCGTGAGGAAGATCAAAGAAAGGGGATGAAGAACCCACTTGTAGTTTTTAGAGGACTTTAATTGGTTTTAACTGTCTAAAGATTTTTAAGTTGAGTTTTAGGTCTTCGTTTATTGTTGTTAAATTGTTTTAATGTCATTTGCACTAAAAAAGGTTAACAAAAGTACCTTGTTACTTGATTATGCTGTTGGCCATTTGGCCAAAATTCGGGATAAAAAGCTCAGATTTTTTATTGTAAAATAAATAAATAAATTTTTAATTTTAATACTCTAATTGTTGCTTCAATTAAAATTCTAAAAAACAATGGTAGTGCAAATAAGTTTTTTAAATTTCCTTGTTTTTATGATAGAAATTCCCAAATTGGGATTTTTTATGGACAAACTTAAAGAAATTACATTTTATAGTTTAAATGAGGTCTTTGAAAAGGAAGGTTTTTAATTCTTACATTTTACAATTTGGCTCTAATCGGGATCTAAGTTAAAAGTTAGTTTGGGAGCACTTAAATTATCGGGACTTGTTTTAGCAAGAAATAATAATTATTTTGGGAATTTGGGGCTAATGTTGACTCTTGTTTCGATTTTAAATTCGACTATGATTTTGTGCTCGACTTAGACTTGACTGCTGATGAATTCTTTCAGAGATGTTAAGTTTTTATTGATAGTTAAATATTTGATACGAATTTGGTAGCTAAAACCCAACTGATTTAATGGAATTTGTTCTGCCATTCCATTAAGAAGGTCAAAAATATTGTTCATTAATTAAAATAAAACAATGTTATGAATATTTCTTAAAGCTGGCTTATGAAATAATTTTTGACAGATATCACTGATAAAAAGTTCTGAATATAAAAGTTATAGCTGGACTTATCGGAATTTACTGTCGTAGTTCAAGATATTTTGATATGGAATTTAAAATAATAAAGGCAGAAAATGGCAATGTATAAAAGATTGAATCGATAGACTTCAAAAACCAACTTTTCAAGAAATTCTTAAAATATAAAATTCAAATACATAAAATTGCGAAACCTCCAAATCTGGCTTTCAAAAAAAAGTGCCTACTTTCACTCAGTACAACTTTGACTGGATAAGCTTTTGACTATTAATCGATAGACTGATGGACAGTGACGGATTAACGAATAACGGCTTGTTGAACATCAAATATTAATAAAATTTATTTCTAAATTAATTGCCATAAAACATAAGAAATTAAGATGGAAGATGGAAGATCATTACTATAAAACGCAATAAAGTAAAAAGGTTGCGTATACGCCCAAGTGAACGACGAAATTTAAATCAAAAATGAAATTACAAGAAAACTGTTAATATTGTTCGACTTAGCTTGAGATTCTTTTGAATTCTAAGACAAAAATCCCTTTTAAGACTTTTCCTTATATTTAAAACTAAGTCGATTTTGAAGAAATCTGTTCATTATCTTCTTTTGTTATGATTGTAAAAAATCATATCCTAAAACTTATGAAAACCCTCAGATTACAATTTCTTTAATTTTAATATATTTTGTTTATAGTTGTATAAATTAATTCATGTCTTAAGTTGCTAAATAAGCTGTACAAAATCAAGTAGGTACCTTCAACGTACTCTGCTTGTTTCTTATACATATATTTTTGTAATTTCTTTATTTTAATTTTTTATTTTTTGCTAGCCATTGTTTTGCCAAAGTGAAACAATTTTTAACTTTAGAGGCGTCCGTCGTCGTCGTTGGCGCCTTTGTTTGTTCCCACTACTCTCTTATATTCTTTCTATGGATTCTCTTTTATTTTTATTTTTTTGTTGGCAAAAAAAAAAGTTTTCCTTAAAAATTCATTTATAGTTAGTTGTTGTTTTTTTTCTTTTTTTTTCTTATCTTTTTGTTTTACATTAGCTCTGAGGGAGGAAGGGTATATGTTCTAACAAATTCATGAGTATGTGTGCGTATTTTACACTTCACTGCCCAACCAACCCAACGACGACCGACACTTCCAGCAGCAGCGTGTAGAAAGCGCGCGAATACTTTGTTAAATTAATTTTGACCAAGTCCTGCGGAAAAATAAAAGAAAAGAAAAATAGAAATCCTTCCTTCCACTTTAGAACAATAACAAAAGTTTAAAAAATAAAACGAAACGAAGGAAAAAAAAATTAAAAACTGAAAAAAAAACACCATAAAACTTTATCGTTCGTGAGATTTCTTTGTTTCGATTGGGTCGCCCCCTAACGGTCAGGTCAGACATACAATTGGGGGTTTTAACATTCACCATTAATATACGTCTATCTCTTTCTATCTATCTATGTATAAGTACAATGAGTACTATACATATAATGACATGTCCAGTATTCTGCTCACAGGTCATCGTTTAATTCGGTTTTATTCTATAGAGGGTGAGAGGGGGGGGGGGGGTAAGGACAGAAAAGGTTGAACCTGTGATCTTAGCGTGGGGAGCTGAAAGAGATAAATATACGTGTCTAAAAATAGACCGACCGATGACAGCAGAATCGAAATGGGTACGAAAAACTTCATCATTTGAAAGTTTTTCATCAAAATTGGTCTCAATGTGGCTTTGAGTGGTTCTGAGAAGAATATTACGAGTATATCAGGGTAAAGTTTTTTTTTTTTTTTTTTTGTTTTTTGACTTTATAGTAGTTTGTGTGATTATAAAGAAAAGACAGGTCCTTTTGAAAATCAATTGGTTGTATAGAAGGGACATAAACTTGGGATGAATAGTAAGTGAAGTGATGCTTGTCATTTTGATGATGTTTTATTAAGAGAGAAGATTATACGACGAGTATGTGTGGGTTTTTTAATTTTATGTTGTTGACTTTTTTGAAATTGTTATAGTTTTTTATAAAATAGTGTGCGAAGGGAACTTTATGATTTATTTAGCTATCATTAATGGAATATGAAATAAATTTTAATTCTCTTTGGTGATTAAGTAACTTTTAACTTTATTAAATTCACAAATTTCTGAATATAAATCTCATTACTCATTTTCCCTCCGTTTTATAAATAGCCACTTGTGTTTTTTGTCTAAATTTAAGTATTTAACTATCAATTTTAAGTTGTAGTTTATTTTTTGTTGATCTTAAAACAGTGGAACGGAGTTTTTGAAAACTCAATCAGCACTTAAAAAGATTAGATATATTGTAAAAAATAAATTAAGCATTTTTTAGGGCGTTTTAAAAACTCATGTTTAAACTTTAAAATTATATGCTTTTTGAATGAAAAAATTATGCACATTTTGAGAGGAAATCATAAATTTTAAATTGTACCAAATTTTAAAAATTCTTTTTCGTATAGAGCCACACAAACTCTAAGTCAAAATATTAGAGTCGAAAATCATTGTAAAAATTCCATTGTCTTATTCTATCGATTCAATATTTTTCAAATTATATAACTTATTAATAAATTTGTATGAAAATGAAACAAATTTGATAACGATATCGTTTCCCCTCATAAAACTTTTTCCATAATTTCTTAGTAGAAATTCTTGATTTTTTTTTAAGAATCTGTCAACTCCAATATCTGTCAAAATCTAACAACTTTTAAAAAAATCGGATATATTGTGAGTTAAGTTAATATTGTTGTCATTTTTTGAATTTGTAGAATTTGTTTGCAAAAAAGATTGTCAGTTGAATTTGTTTAGAAAACTATACGAAGTTAATAGTATAGTTTAGTATATAGTTTGATATTTAAGCCATGAAACAACTTTGAGCTGTTTTTTCTGTTTTCAAATATGTCCAAAATCCCAAATCATACCAAATATTATAGACTGTAATAGCCTCATTTGATCCTGAGATATATATCCAATTCCAACTTACTTACGAACGTACCTACACAAAACATCTCTTTTTAAATGAAGAATTTAGGCGACTTGAAAAATTAAGATTTTTTAAAATTGAAAATTCGGCAAATTGCATTGATTAAAATAACTTCAAGTTTAAAATGTCTGAAGAAAACTATAATATTGAATTTTTGTATAAATAAAAACTTTTGTGCTTTTTGAAAATTTCTTAAATAACAAATAATACAAAAAAAAGTCGAAAGCATACAAATATATTTTCAAAATTCTTTAAGATTAATCTCAATACGACAAAAAAAAGTGACAGATCTTTAAAAAACACTGAATGAATATAGCTTGACAGTTTCAGCATTTTCTGTAGTTTTTTTCTGGCTATAGCTGTCAAAATTACCCTGTTCGTAGTATTAAATTTTTCTTTACTGAAATTTTAAAAGGACGGTATTACCAGCGGTCTGTGGTCAATTCCAGTCTGTATAGTAGTGTAAAGAATTTTTACGGGCACTAACAAGAATTATAGCAATATAAATTCATTGTTCACCCAACGAAGAAGACTTGATTCTGAAAACTTTCTAGGTTAGGAAAGGGATCAATATTTTTTCCAGTTTTGGCCAAATTCATCGTTTTGTTGAACTTTAACCTTATATTATGTCGTAAATGCAAGTTGCACATCTTCAGAATCAAGATGACAAAAGAAATAATTCTTAAAAAAATATAAAAGAAGAACTACCAACCAAAAAAAACAAAACAAAAAAAGTGAAGAAAAAATATAGTTCTTCTCAATGAATACCAAAAATCAAGCTTCAGCAGTTTTAAGCCAAAGAAAAAGGATCACAAAAAAAAAAAAGAAGAAACTTTGGTTATTTACCTTTGGAATGAAGAATAGAATATTTCATAAATGACGAATATTTTGTTCTTCACCAGAACCATCCGATCTCATCCATCCCCGCCACCACCGCCCGCCCACCCCACCACACATCAAACATTATTTACTTATATACTAGTAAGTTACAACAATATTCATCATTTTTACGTACACGGGTATATCGTTGATCTCGTCCGCTACCTTTAGCCTTGGCTAAGGTTAGATAAAGGAATATGCAAGAACTTGAGTGAAGATGAAGTCTTCGTTCGGATGATGATGATGATAATGATGGAAACCCAACCCCTCCTTCCCCTACTGGATGCCTGTCCGCCCCTCAAATCGAAAATGGAACAAAACATAGATACGATTTGTCTATGGTAGTTATTAATTTTAGTATTCCCAGGACGTTGTTGTCGAAAGTGTCCTTCTCTGACTCTGTCTCGGATTTAAGCTACACCATACCAAACAACAACAAAAAAAAAAACCACAGAATATATACAGGAGTATTGGAGAGAAATGAGAGACGGAGAGATAAGAGGGTAGAAAGGTCCTTTGGGGTCAATCTATAGCCTATACACACTTTGTCCTGCCCCGGTTTGTATATATGTGTGTGATTATGGTGTACTGTACATGTGTAGGTATATCCCTTTTGTGTTGTTTGTTAACCGATGAAATTGGATCAGGCGGGATGGGGACAGGGTAGGGTAGAGAGGGGATAGGAGACCAACCGGACCGATACGTACACATTTGTGTTTATTCTCATGGCTTGTCATTTGATTTTATCGTTTTTGAATGAACAAACAGGGGGTGGGGTGGAGAATTGGGAGGGGATGTGTGCTTCTGTGCGGTATAGTAAAATCAGAACTATCTATGACTATATTAGATATTACAAGTATAGGTCAACATGCAAATGTGGCAGGAAATAGGATACAATTGAGGATATTATTTGTCTGTTGAAATATACCCATAGATCTGTATGTACATACATACAATACATATACTTTTTGTTTGTATTAGGAATAAATTTTTCAATCAAATATTAGTGATTTCATTGACCAATAATAATCAATATGATGTTTATCTATTTTATATTATCTATATTTTATAGCTTATTTTCAATCTTTATCGTTATCGTTATTTCAATGGTATTATTGAGAAGATCAAGGATAACATACGAAAGGTAGAAATTTATTTAATTTTTAGAAGATGTCACATAAATATTAAAATTAAATAATTATAATATATCAAGGAATATAGTTTTAGAAGTAGGTACATATGTAGATACAAATTTTGATTTAAAAATATTTGCTGGGTTTATGGTTCTTAGAGTAGTAGACTAATGGGGTTATGATTTGTTGACAATTAAAAACTGAGGTAACATATGTACATAAATGCCAGGAGGAGAGATATGGACTCCAACTAAATTTTGTTCGACAGGTTATAACAAATGAAGCTGAAAGGACTTTCATAGAAATTTAAAGAGCGATTTTTTCACTATTATAGCAGTTTAAAAAAATATTGGTTGGTCGAAAATATCTCAGGAACTATTGCTATTGACTTAAACTAAAAAAAAAATTGGCACATAGGTACAATTAACGAATAATGATATTATGTTCAAAACAATGTGAAATGACGTCTTTGAGTTTTGGTAAATTTTTGGAAAAAATGCAATTGAAAGTTTAAAAAAAAAAAATGTAAAAAAAAAAATTACCAAAAGTTGCTAAAAAATATTTTTTGACTTGAATACCTCGAGAATGGGCAACGATATTGACTTCAAATTTATTTAAGTTTATATAAAATACAACTATTAATACACTGACAATCACTAGGATGAGGCCACATATTTTTTAATCGATTTTCGTTCTTTATACCAGAGCTACTTAAAAACAGTATGAAAAAGTGCGTCACTTGGATGAGGCCACATGAAAAATCTTATAAAATATCAAAAAAATGAAAGAAATGTTTACAGTTTTTGGTTTTCAAACATTTATTTATTAAGTTTTTCTCATTTATTAATGAGTATGCCCCCATTTTTCGATATGACCTCTATTAGACGGTTGGGAATGGAATCATAAAGTTTTTTTAAATAGTCAAGTGAAATCTCGTCCCAGGGATCACGGATAGCTTCAATTAAGGAGTCCTTGTCTTCAAATTGTCTACCGCCTTCATAAACTTTTCGAGATAGCCATGCCCATACGTTTTCGATTATGTTCAAGTCCGGTGAATAGGGTGGCCATGGCAAAAGCTCTACGTTTTCTGATAAAATCCAGCTTTTGACAACCCTGGAAGTGTGGATGGGGGCATTGTCTTGTTGGAAAATCCAAGGCAGCGGTCCAAAAATATTTTTCATCTTCGGAAATGACCGTTCCAACAAGCATTTGTAGCTGTTTCCGTTCATTGTTGTAGAAAGAAACTCCAATTCGATTTTGCCATAGTAGGTGATAGCTCCCCACACCATAATACCTGATGTACGGCTGTGATGTCTTCCCAAAATTAGTTCCTCTTTTCTTAAATCATGGAAATAAAAGTTGTAACTATCGGGGCCGTCAAGGTTAAACTTTTTTTCATCCGAAAAGACAACGCGTTCCCATTGACTGCTCCAAGAGACATGTTCTGTTGCAAAGTTCATTCGCAGCTCCTTGTGTACTTGCTTTAGAACAGGTTTCTTTTTGAGTTTTCTTCTCTGGATAGTACCATCTTTTCTTGTCATCCTTCGGACTGTCGAAATACTGGCTGATACTCCGCTTTTGGACCTTATTTTAGTAGCTGATTGAGTAGAATTTGAAGCAATACGTAAAATTAACCGCTTTTCTCGGGATGTTGTTGCTTGGGCTGTGCGTCCTTTTTGGTTTTTTCCATAGTTTTGAGGATCAGCAAGATAGTTGTTTACAACTGTCCCATTTCCTTGAAAGCATCGATTTGTCCTCTTTCTGCCACTGTCAACGTCTTTCCGGAACCCACTTGTAATTGAAATTTAATAAAAAGAGTTATTTGTAAAACGTTCTTAAATATTGCAACCAAAATTTTCAAAAAAATTGCTGATGTGAACTTCTACAACGAAATATTCGCAATGGCCTCATCCTAGTGACGCACTTTTTTATATCCTTTTTAGGTAGGTCATTCATTAATGTAGGGAAATTCCAACGGTCTTTTCTAATTAACCCTATAATTGTATCACTTTGTTTTAAGAAAATATGTACCTACTCTCATGTAGTAAAATTTTCCGGGTTAAACAAATTCCAACAGATATCGGACAGAAAATCGGTTGAAAAATATGTGGCCTCATCTTAGTGATTGGCAGTGTATATTCTACAATTTTGACTAATATCAAATCCGCAGTTTTTGTACAAAAAATAAAAAAAAACTTAAGCAAAAATTAGACGAAAAATGTCAAAAGTTGTTTCTTGAATATGTCTAGAGTGGTAAATCATTTTAACTGCAAATTTATTTTATTTTTTCACAGTGTAAAGTGTAAACATATGGTAAATTTTTGACAAATATCGATTCGACAGTTTTTTTTTTTTAAGTCTGATAATAATAATTTTTTTGTTAATAAAATTGTAATTAATCAACATCAAAATTAAATCCATTAATATCAGGAATGCCATGTTTTCAAAGTATGCGTAATGGGGAGTTATAAGTGTATGTCGCTTCTTTTTAAAATTTAATTTTATTTAATTATTTTTCTATCATTTTATTTAAACAAATTTTGTACTTCTATATGATTTTATATTTTTTTTTGTCATCTAAACATACTAAGAAAAATTATATAATTTTGTAAAATTTTCTTAGAAGAGATTTCTATTCCGTCAGTTTCAATGACGTAACTTTTATCCCAACTATTTTTTATGTATCGCTAAATATTTACCTATTTATTTTAAATAACGTTAAAAGATAAATATTAAAATAGAGAACTATAAAAATTGAGGTTTGTTTTTGTAAATATAAATCGAAGCCAATTAATTGACATATGAAATCAGTGACAAAATTGTTATTTGATTTACACAAATTACAATCCACATAATAAAAAAATAACTAGATTCTAATTCAAATTTTTGTCCACTTTTGAATAGAGTCATTTTAAGTGACTAATTTTAAGAGAGAATTTTATCCTCTCAATTATTTTTTCTTATAACAATTTTATACAAATTCAAAAATGTATTAATCGAAAAACATGTATGAATGACTAAGACTATCGACAAACCAGTGACGAAACTTTTTTCTTTAATTCAAAAGTCATGGTTAGTATTTTGGCAATGAATTTGAATTAAAATTAACCACTTTAGATTTTATTTACAATTTAAGTTTAATACCCTTGAAGTTTTAACATTTTATTGTTTTAAAAAACATATTTTTAACTTTAAATTCAAATTATTTCGGCTAAAGTTATAAAAAAATTCAATGGCAACACTTTTTTAGCTCTTAGATTTTTCTTCTATTTTTTGTGCAAACTTTAAAAAAAAAACAATTGCTGAGTATACAAATTTTCATGGACAATTTCCCTGAGTTCGGTCTCACCTGTTTTGGTCCTTATCAAAGGGTCATTTATTTTCAAACCTAAAACCCATCTACATAAAAAAAAACAAAACTCTTTTTCCTACTTTCCATCAATTTTTCGTATTCTGCATCACGAATTTTGATGAAACATTTTTCTAACGAAATTCAAACAAATTTTGAAAAGAAACAAACACACATTTATCTTCGTATTGGAATCAATTTTTTATACAAAAAAAACTGAGAGCTGATACAGTATCTCGTATACTCTCTTGTTGTAAACATACTTACATACATTATGTATTGTATATTTTTTGACAATATTTCCAATTGACTGGTAACCTACTTCAGGGACCATAAACAATAAACATTTCCTATAAATATAAAAGCAAAACCAACATCGTGAAAAAAGGCATAAATTACATATACATACATATGTATATATTTATGTACATGTATAAAAATGTACACCACAATCGGTATTTCATATTCTTCAGAAATATGTCAAAAATAGTTACGTTATGATTTGGAAGTCATATTCTAATATCTAATCCGGGTTCTTGGAGTCTTCTTTTCTTTTTCTTTTTTTTTTGCTTTGGTTATTGCGAAAACAAACTGCTTTGGGAGACAATATCACTCAAAGAGTCCTACATTTAACATGTCCCTATACACTGAAAAAAAAATCTGTCAAAGAATAAAATAAATTTTAAAACATTTAACCATAAGTCCGAAATTTCAACTTTTTGATTTTTAAATGTTTCAATTTTTACTTTGTTGAAAAACAAAGTTACAACTTTTCAATCAGAAATTTGAATGCGGTTTCAGGTTCAATTCAATCGCACTTGGAAAGCCAAGTTCAGTCGAAATATGTCAATAAATCAGAGCCAAGAAGTCAGATTGATAGAAAATAAATTGTTGACGTTTTTATTTATATCCTATTTTCGATAAAATTTATATTTGATAAAAATAAAGTGCTATGAAAATACGATTATGTTTCAACTTGAACTTTTGATTCTGGATATATAAAGGGACGATATAAAACCGAACACTGACAACAGAAACTGTTTATAAATCGTAAGTCAAATCGAATTGAAGTTCAAAATGAGTTGAAACTTTAAATTATGGAGATTTTGTTTCGATGACTGGTGAAATACCCTGTATTTAAAAATCCAAAAAAACTGCCATTTCAAATTTCTAGTATTTTCAATTCAATCCACTGCCAAAAGTTGAAATGAAACCCTGTTGAAATTGACCAATTTTGATGTCACATGATTCACTTGAAATCTTCGCAACCCTTTTTCTGACGATTAAAATTTGAAATTGTTCAACTAAATTAAGTCAAATTTTATAATTTTTTAGTAATAATTTTTAGTGACAATTAATCCTGACTGAAACTTTCAGTAAAAATCTTAGCCAAGAGAAATATTCTTTAAGGTAATAAATTAATTAACATTTTGTCTATTTGAACTCATCTGGAAATACGTCAAAAAAACAACATGAGTCAAGAAAATGACATCTAAACGTCAATAGATAGATTATTATTGAATGAATGGAAAATTCATTGTTTGAACATAACAAAGCTATCAACAAGTTCGTCAATAGATTAAACTCAATTGTTGTGGGATTATGATGTTGAAGAAATTTTTGTCCTGACTTCCTAATTTCTCATTGATAAATCTTATCAACTTAGGAACTTATGTTTCTATGCAACTACTTTGACGTAACAACTTAAATCGAAGTTATTTACGGAACTAAATCTGATCTGAATCACTCGAAGTAATTTCTAATTCAGAGGGCAACTCTGAGAAAATTTTGATTCAGATAGTAACTTCATCTGTCAAATAAAAGATGTCATGTAAGCTCAACATAATCAGTAGGTGTCAAAATGACAGTTGCACTTATCATTGTGGCTCATAGGTGAGAAACTTAAAGTTGCACGAAACTTTTCACGGGACAAGTTGAGGTCGAGAGCAAGTCAAATTTGTTTTGGGATTTGAATTTATAAAAGTTTTGTCTCCGTGTATTCCATTTTAAGTTCTTTCCTTTAATCGAACCCAAATAAGTCTCTGCCTTTGGTTACAGAGAAAATCTGGAAAAGACACTTTCCCATTTGTGGTCATATGTACACAAGAGAGGCACATATGTCAAAAAAACACCACACACACCAAAAATGATTGGAAAAATAGACAAAACCCCAACAAAAACACAAAAAAACGACTAACGACTAACAACTTTCACACCATTCACATACAAATTGTAAAGTAATGGCTGAAAACGAAAAGAAACCGGCAACGGAAATAGCGCAAAGCAAAAAATCCAACAGCAGAAAAAAAAAAAATCAACAACAAAAAAATCGAAAACAAGAACAAAAGAGCAAAATATAAAATTTGAATAAAAATCGGAAAGGCAAAAAAAAAGCACTACAAAAAATACAAAAACAAAATTCCCAAAGGGGTGTCAGTGGCGACGGCTTGCCACTAGAGAAAGGATAAAAAATAGAACTATCCAATCCGCCGCCGCCCCCAGGGGATGATTCATGCGATATCATATCCAATTCCATTGCCATTCCGTGCCATTCCTCATATACACGTTTTTATGTACATTATTTCAAAATGTCGAAAAACAAACGAACGGAACAAAAAAAGTTTTTTAAAAAAAGTATCAAATGAGTTGTGCATATGTTTTTCACTGTCATTCGAATATGGGAACGACAAAAGGGGGCGGGGGAGGACGGGGCTGGAAGCTGAACGTATGCTGCCTTTGCTTAGAAGCGACAGCATGAAGCGGGCAGGAAGATGAATCTTTGATAATGTCTGTTACAGTTTCAGGGATATTTTTATATTTGTTTGTTTTGTTTTAGAATTTTATTTTTTCGAGGCATCAGGACACATTCAACATGCCATATTCCGTTCCTCACCACCAACCGCTGAGCACTGTCGCCGTTCCCGCCGCCGCGCCGCACCGTGCCATACTGCCATGCCATCTGGCTTGTGTATAGTTTCAGATTTTTCAGAATTTTATTGTTTTGCGGGCATTTTTTGCCGGAATACGTGAATATTTGTGAACATTTTGAAATCATTTTTATGAAGCACATTTGACACTTGCAAATGGTTAAAGGGGTTTGTATTACCTTAAGCGTTTAAATAACCATTTGTGTGCAAAAAAAAAAATGAAATTCAAGCATTTTTCTTTAAGTACCCCGCACTGGGCGCCACTTAAAAACCACTTAATCTGTATCATACTGAGTGCAGTGCTGACAATGTAGGAAAATGCTAGGGTAAGCAATAATTGTTATTGTGTATAATTAAAGCCCGATCCATTTACAAAGACCACAACAATAATCGCTATAATGTCAGCATAAGTAATTAACATTCCCCTGCCGCGCTCCATGCCACATCCACATCAATATTGTAATCGATTAAAAAATACCCTACAATCCTGCGTAACATTCAATACATAAATTAAAAAAAAAGGCCTGTTGCAAATAATTGAAGCAACCCGCCCTCTTGACTTTCAATTAAATCACTTAAAAAGCATTTTATATCGAGAGGTAATACGTATAAATATTTTAAACTTATAGCAGTGGAGAGGTATTTTTTCTGTACTCGTGTAGATATGATTTTTTATGACTTTAAAACGTGGAAATATGAATGGAAATGGCACACTTCTGGCAGTCAAGTCAAGTCATTAAATTCGAACCACTCATGGATCGTGTATTTTATGATTGACGGTGGCGCGGCATGCATCAGACTCTGGAGTCGAGTCGGCCCTTAAAGCCTGCCGTGCGTCTGAAGGCCTTCTTCTTTTCAGAAAAATTCATAAAATATTTTGAAATTAGTTAGAAATATAAAACTATTTTTGGATATGTGTTTTTTTTTCTTTTTTTTTTAATTTGATTTCCATTAGCGATTCTGAGAGGATAGTCAAATAGGGAAGGAAGGGAATTTCGAGAATGTTTTAATGATCGATTAGTTATTTGGGTGCTTCGAGTTGAGATTCTCGAGAATTTATGAGGATAGATTTGTTGCTTTTTGAATATGTGAGTTCGTTTAGGAGATTACAAGCTTCATTAGATAAGTGTCTCTGAGACAAAATGAAATTTTTAATCACTTAAGTGATTTATTTAAAGGAGTTTTTGAAATCAATTTCGTGGGGATCCAAAGATTACAGAAACAGAAGCAGACTTACAATAAAAGGATAGATATCGCAAAGTCACGCATGAGAGAACCATAAATCATACGTACATAGATTTTTGTCAATATTTAGCATCTGGAGTTGATCTCCTGTCAGTAATGTCGATTGAAACTGTGTGTAGTTGTCCAATGGAGAACTAAGTTGCGAGCAACTTTAAGTTGTTTCTTTTGAATCTCCTCCCCCTGCTAGACAAATTTTGATATAAAATGAATGTAAAAACGTCTAGTTATGTTTTATAAACTGGAATCAACAAAAAAAAGCTACACAACTTAGACATTTTACATATACATTGCTTATGGAATACGAAAATAATACTTTAGCAACTTTTTTAAAAGACAAAGTTGCTGATAGCAAAAGATGTTATTTTCGCGAGGGTGAAGACAAGTAACCAAAATTTCTTCAGTCTTTTTTACAAAAAGCTCTTGGTAGGGAATACTAAAAATAAGTTGCTAGCAACTTTGAGTTGGTTATTTCGTTATCTTCCACTTGGCAACTTTAAAAGGAGGAAATATTAAAAAATCAAATTGATATATGTATTTTTAAACTAGTATTAAAAAAAAGCCAAACAGTAAAAAGTACTACCGAACATGTTTCCTATGGCAAAATAAAAAAAGATAAAGATGTTGACAGCAAGAATTATCAACAAAAAATTACCTCTAGGATCTCAGTATTATCTTTTGTTTTTGAAAGTTCGTCGATATAAGCATACATTGTTAAGGCTTGGTATAATTTCCAAATCGAAATCTAAGTTGCCAACGACTTTCAAAACCTCAAGTTGTTTTTTTTTTCGAGTTGCCATCCCACGCTAGGCATCTTTGATATGTGGAAGACAATAAAATGTCAAATTGTATTTGTTTTTAAACTAAAATCAATTAAAAATCTCTTATTTAATATTCTTAACGCACGCTTTGCCCCATGGCAAATGGAAATAAAAATAAAAATGATAAAGTTGCAGATAGCAAAAGTTGTTCAGTTTGCGGGATTGAGATCAAGCAACTAGAATTTGCTTAGAATTGTTGAAAATAAATTACTATGGCTAAAAGTTCGATGTCAACTAGCAACTTAAACAAGGGCAACTTAAATTCACTACAATGAGCAGTTTAAAGTTGCTACATTTATTTGTACCTTATTAAACTGTTTTTCTTAAGTTAAGGAGACAGCAAAACTTTGCAATAATTAATTGATTGATTTTGTAGAAATAGTTTTTTTTTATTTATTCAATCTTATTTTTGAAATTTAATAAAACATTTCACCTCTACATCACCTCTGTCTTTTATTTCTCTTTTCTTCTTCTTAAAATCCAATCAATACGATGGGAGAACTAAAACTTCCTTTTAAAATAATTCAACTTCGTCCTTTTTTTGTCCAGTTTTAATTGAAGCCATCAAGTTTAAAACTAGAAAAAAAGAAAAAAAAAAAGAATAATTTCAACTTAAACATCACACCGCCAGAGCCATCATATCGCCAGGAAAAAAAATCCCCCTTTAAAGGAAAAAAACTACGTAGAACCTTTGATTCAACTTTCTCTTTTGCGCCCTATTAAAAATCAAAGCCCAAAACGAGTCAAGTATTTAGGTAATGAGTTTTTAGCCCTAAAGTTCACAAAAGGGAGAGAAGAAGAGCTCTCTTCGTTTACGAAATTAAAAAGGAGAAAAAGAAATAAGGAAATCCACCAAACTATCGATTATTTTTCATCAGTGTGTCCAACTTTCAATCCCTTGGTGATTTTAGAGTTTTGACCAAATACTACGTCTCTACTCGTAAAACAAACAACAACAACAACAATAGACACCCAAAAGAAAGGAAACATACAAATCAAAATGCATCCCTTCTTATTTCATTAGAAAGTATAGTGCCCTAAATGGTTCACACTCAAACACACCAGAATTCATTTGTTCAAGGAAACCGAAGAACCAAAGAGTACGAGTATAGAACTTCAACTCTCAAGCTCAAGACTTGCTACCAACAAGCTCGGCGCAACCAACGATGGAATAGAAAAAAAAAAAAGGATTCCCTCCAGATCCAGATGTAACAAAGAAGCCCTATTCTTGCAGTTGCACATGTTGAATGCAATAATTATTTTTCCATCCGGACCTCCCATGTAGTGTCCCAAGTCCCAACCCAAGAGTTCCTTTATCCCGTACTCTATGATCCTGTGTTTGTTCTCTCTCTTTGAAAGAAAGAAAAACCCGTACATCAGAGGAAGAGGAATTAACCTAACTATCATCTCAATATATATCTACACGACTACACCTCTACTCCTTGAAGACTGTCCTGTGCTCTGGAGTGCTGGCGTTTGTGTGTGAGTGCAGTGTGATGTTGTTACAGTTACAAACGAGCCACCAAAGAGGTTCCGAAGGACCACGGCCATTACATACCACCCAACACCAATAGTAGCACATTCAGAACAGAAAAGTTCAACTCTTGAATGTTGCACAAAAAAATTGCTGCACTCAAAGCAAACAGCAAACTCGTGTAGTGAAAGAATAAACGCGGAATACCCTCCTCCAACCAGTAAGGACTTTCCTCTATGGTGCTGGCTGAACTGATACATTCCCCTTCTCTTCTCTTCGTTGTCGTCGTCGTCATCGTCGGTGAGCAGTGAAGGACCAAAGGAAACGTCCATGTGAGAAATGGTATTTTTATGCTGGAGCAATTTTTTTTACACCTCCCGACCTCTCCATGTCTACAGCAACCATCAACGAGCAGCGAGCAAGCCAGCCAGTCAGCCAGCCAGTTAGCCAGTCCGCCATCCAGTGAGCAACAAACGATCAGAGCTCTTTCACTGGATGTGAAAAATAGGATACACGACAAAAAGAAGCAGCACACCATTTCTATACTTAGCGAAGAAATATATGTGAATGCAGTCCCGGCGCTGTGGGAGGGAGGTGAGTTTCGGGGAGACTCGAAGTCTGAATGAACAAAAAAAATTCTGTCCTACATGCTCAAAACCTCGCATATCAAGGGCGATATTAGCATATCCACTCTCGATAGTCGTTCTACACTCTGTATCCTGACTCCGGCCGAGCTCACTATGTGTACATTGTACATTCCGCACAAGGATTAAATAGCTCACAGGTCTTTTATCACGCCAGGACATGCCAAAGCTATAGCCATGTAGCCATGTAGCCATTGCCGAGACTTGGGATAGCTTTAGCTCCAGCTGGAACATTGCGTTGCATCGCATCGAAGGCTAATGTGTGGGCCCTGATGTTGCTACTTGCTCCAAGTACACAATCCAGTCATCAGGATACGGATGGATATGTGCTGCGTTCCGAGGCTGAGCTTTACTCCTTTTTTTGAATTCAATTGGGGATTTGTGCGTTTTTTTCACTCACTCACTCAGAACTGAATTTTTCTGCTTTTTTTATTATGTCATCTATTTGGTGTGTCAATGTGGGTCCCTCGTCCTTCTTCCTTCGTCCTGGGTTTTATTTCTGTGTGTTTTTGGTTTGTTGTTCTTGATTTGTGTGTGCAATGTAAGTCTCGGCTAAGAGTCATGGTAAATTTGAGGTTAAATCCGGGACAGAGCGTTACATTTTTGAGCTTTAATTGGCGTTTTTGATGTGTTCGGACTTTTGTAAACGCAGCTCGACACAGTCCAAAAAAATTCACAAAATCAAAAAAAAAAATATTCCCTAAACCATTTTTTGTTTTTCTTACTTTTTCTGCTTTTCTAACTTGTTGCAAAAACGTATTTTTACGCCTCGTTACTGATGCTGTTGCTGATTCTGATGCCTGATTCCTGATGCTTCAAAACATGAGCTCGCTAACTAACTATGAAGGCATAGATGCCAGCAAAAACTGCTAACAAGGAAAAAAGTGTTCTATATTTTGCAGATTGGCTAAATCATTGGCGTTTTATTTGCACTTGTAAATCGGGAATTAGTTTTTGAAGTTTTTTCAACAAAAATAGAATAAAAACAAAATGGAACGAAACACAAGTTTGAACGAAATCATGTCCGATTTGTAGCCCTAGGTTTTGTGGAGAGAATTGCCATTGATTTTATTTTTGGGAAATGTTTTTTTATTGTTTTTTTTTTTTGTGTTGCGGAAAATAAGGGGCATTTTTTTTTTTATTGGCATGACTTTTAAGGAATTTAAATGCCGGAAAAGGATGTTTTGGACTGAAAATATTAGAGAATGAAGGTTTTTTTTAACACTCGGATTGAAGATAGGAATGTTTGTAGAGTTTTTGAAGGTAAACATGTGAAACATTTTCTATTAAAATTTTTGTATAGACTGGGAGCTGATGGTTGATAATTATTTCCTTCAAAGATCTGTGCTTATCGGTGTTAACGTCTGTCAAAATGAAGGAACAACCTTCAACATAACGAAGTCGATTTGATATGAACAACTTGGCACTAACATCAGGAAACTTTATAGAATCAGTAAAGCAAGAGGTGAAAAGACAATAATATGATACCTTAGCAAATGATTACCATATAGTAGAAGCAACTTCAAAGGCAACCAATACGACTTTATTCCATATTTTGCTCGAGTCAATACTAAAGTAGTGTCAACTCCTCAAAAACTGACAAGCCCCATAATACAACGAACAACTACCGAACAAAGATATCGATCTTAACCACAGAAATGGTTCTACCTTACCAACACAAATAACGGGTGATTTTTTAAGAGCTTGGTTTTTTGAAAATTTAAAAAAACACAGAAACTTGTGAAAAGTGAATGAAATTTTTATTTGGATCGATAAATCAATTTCTGCCATTCACTTTTTAAAAATAATTTCACTTAAATGTTGCCCGCGGCTACGCTTCAGGTGGTCCATTCTGAAGGTCCAATTTTGGCAAACTTTTTCACACATTTCGGCCGGAATCTCACCAATGACGCGTTCAATGTTTGCTTCCAAGGCAGCAATCTTGTAAGTCTTGTCCCCATAGACAATAGACTTAACATAGCCCCACAAAAAATAGTCTAACGGGGTCAAATCACATGATCTTGGTTACCAATTGACTGCGCCAAAACGTGAGATCAACTGCTCACCAAATTCGTCTCTCAATTGATGCATGGTTTCGCGTGCAGTGTGGCATGGAACCACATGTCGACCGAGTTCAATTCTTGCATTTTCGGCAAAAAAAATCTGTTATCATCGAACGGTACCTTTCTCCATTGACCGTAACCTTGCGGCCTTCATCGTCCTTGAAGAAGTACGGCCCAATGATGCCGCCTGCCCAGAAACCGCACCAAACAGTGCATTTTTCGGGATGCATTGGAAGCTGCTGAATTGCCTCTGGCTGCTCTTCACTCCAAATACGGCAATTCTGCTTATTCACGTATCCATTTAGCCAAAAATGAGCCTCGTCGCTGAAGACAATTTTGCGATAAAAAGCTTGCGAAACACATTTTTCACAGAGCACGAATTTTGATAATAAATTTCAATAATTTGCAAACGTTGTTCAGACGTAAGTCTATTCATGATGGATTGGCAAACAATACTGAATCGAAATGTCAAACGTTCGTGGAATTTATCATGTGTGATCTGTCAAAAATATAAACGTCAAAAACCAAGTAGCAAAAAAATCACCCGTTATTTATTAAGAAGTGTCAAAAGACGATATTGCTGAAAAACTATCTGAGATGTCAACTTTAGTGTTCTAGAACTTAAATGCGATTATTGGCAAGACAAAGCTGGCTTTTTACGAAGTTACGAATTAAAGAAAAAAAAAAGTTGATTGAAATAAATTTAGTTAGCGTATCAAAGTCCTACTCAAAATCTGCAGAAAAAATCAAGTTTAAAAGCTGTTGGCGAGAAGGAAATGACAAATCATTCTTTCAACCTTCCAAGTAGTGATGACGAACTTAGTTCGGAACTAGATGTATTGTTACAAACTTTTAACCAATTGTAAGGATGCATGTGACAAAATCTATAAAAAAAGGATAATAGAGATATTTTTAAATGTCATATGCTGAAAATCTCTAACGTCAATATTTGACACCATAAAGCACGTGGGACTTACTTAATACTAAGCTTAACAAATAAAATTCAGCTAACAGTGGTGGCTGAAAAATTTAAAGCGAATTAATGCTGATTTACGGGCCAAGAAAAACAGGCCTCTAAGCCCTGGTCCCGCTTCTCACTATAAAGCCACGAATCACTATGGTCGTAAAAACTTGAACCATTTTTAACATGATTTAGATTCTTAAGTTATAGATTGTAAATAACTTTTATAAAAGTTGGAACAAAGCTTAAAAGTTTAAAGCTAATGATTGGAAATGATTAATTTTGAGCGAATTGACATTGATAATGCTTAATGGAGAACCCTCACACTTACCAATGAGATTGAAGGTTGGCAGTATTGAGGAATATTGCGACAACAATTCCGCATGGAACTTGGGACAAAAATCTAGTCACTAAGCTTATTTTTAACTCAAGTACTACAGGACTATAGGTTAAGTTAAAAATGAGGGATAGTTCATTTTTTGATCAGTGATCTTAAATCCATAAATGTCTCATATTCAAAAAAAAAAATGTAGTCATATCAGGATAGCTTTAATCTTCTAGTGAATGGCTTAAACTACAACTTTAGCATACTCCCAAGGAACTGGTCCTTATCACCTTGAGGTTGGATCTGCCAGTTCATTAAGAAGCTAGAAGGAACTTCGGACTGTTTGGAAATAAATACCCTTAAGGTGGGTATTTATCGCACTATCCAGTCTGAAGATGACAACTTTTGGTAGGAATTATAGTTAAGAAAATTCTTAAAACTTACACCAACATCCTTGTAATAAACTTTAAACCCAACTGAAACATTAACTTTAATGCCATCAGTACTCGCTTAAACGTATGTTCAAATTACGAAGAGAAACCGTTTTGAAATTCTCAAATTTTGATGAAAAACCATGTAACCATAATTTAGAACACGTTTCCGGGAAAACAATTAAACAGTTGGTCATGTTAATTATCCCTTAATATTCATACAACCTTCTGCTTCCTTATAACAATATCAACATTCAACATCAACAAAGGTCCAAAAATGATGATGTTCTTTTAAAAATCACACCCTTATAAAGTACACAACTTATACCTACCCTCTCTTTTAAAATATTCAAATTTTCAAAAAATAATTACACCAACAACAAAAAATCTAATTTATATTCAAATTAATCACATTCATACACATGTAAACATTACATGTACTCGTACCTTAATTTATACATAACTAAGTTACAAATTACACATATCAACCCTTGGCGTTATACCTACATAAAAATTATTTCGAAGGCACCAAAACACTTAAACACAACACACTTTCTTCTTTAGAGTCCGTTATAAAATTCACCCCTTTAAGCGATAATTTTTACACAAATGAATGTCAAAATTTTGTTCATAAATTAAACAAGAAAAAGGAAGAAGAAAAAGAAAATCAAAATCAAAATCAACTCAACCCTTTTTATATTGCTAACAAACAACACAAAGTACCCAAAATATTTTCCACAAAAGAATGAAAAAAAAAAAGTAAAATATTAATAATGACTACACGACCTTGTGCGTATGAGAACTCGTCCTTTTTTTTATGCCAAAAATTACATCCTTCCACCACAAAATTTGCCACGTAGATATAAAATTTTCGCGTCAAGGATATGGCTGATATATGGATGTATGTGAATGTGTAAGGTGACGCAAAATGAATCACCCATGAACCAGCATGGTACGTCAATCATATTTGACATTTGTGAATTTGACAGCTGGAATAGCAAACAAGCAAGATGGAGTGCTTCTGAATTATAGTCAAGTCACAATCAATCTTAACAACTTTGTGTCGAACATTTTAAGTGACAATTTGACATGGTCAGCAATTCCTGAAGACTCGGACTTTTGACAACAAGTCTCAAAAGACAAAAAGTCATAAAACTAACATAAATGTCATAAAATGTCATACATCGAAAACAAAGTTTGATGAACATTTATGCGCCACCTTGTATTCATGAATGTTTTTTTATAATTTGCCGGCCAGCATAAATAATAGTCGACTTATTATATTATCCAAATCCAAACCGAATCAAAATCAAGGCGGCCAAAGTCGGGTGTAATAAAAAACGAAAAAATGGAATTCCCTCAAGTCATGTCCTGTCTGGTAAATGGAAAAATGAAACAGTAGAGCACAGATGGTTTCTATGTGTGTGTGTGTGCCCTATCACATTTTCACCCCAAGTCCAAAATATCATCCTTTGCGAGCTCATAATTCAAAGTTCATATGAATTATTGACAAAAAGGGGGCGCCACTTAACTTTCTATTTTTCACATTCATTGTGTGTTAGCCTGTGTGTGTTTGTGTGTGTCGAACGGATTCTGCAAGGTAAGACAATTTGGCAGGGAAAATAATAAAAAAACAAAAAATAAAATAAAACAAAAAAACCAGAGGATGCAATGATTTTTTAATGCAACTCTTGTAATAAAACACAAATGTTGTGCACAGGGCAAAGATATATGCTGTGCGCCCGCCCTTAACTATACTAAGACCAAGACTGTGCGCCACCATGTGGAATAAGGCATCATTACTCAACTCACGCTAGAGAGACGATGACTAGGTACAACGACGACGAAACAAGGTGTGTCAGGGGGTGGACAGGACATCCTGTGGTGCTATCAGTGCCGTCAGTACCATCAGTGCCAGTTCCATTCGAGTCGAGCTGCCACTTTTAAGGGTGGCACAAAGTTGATACAACTTTTTCGAAATGCATTCACACAAGGGTTTCTTTTTCTTCCTGCCCCCTTTGTCGTCGTCGTCTTTCACTCAACACACATCAGCAAAACAAAACAAAACACAAAACAACACGAAACGACACAACACAAAATAGCAGAAAAAAAACACCCTCTTTCTTTACATTTTTCGCAGTTAAGGGCTGAAAACAAATTAACTTATAAAAATCAAGAAGGGTTTCAAGTATGCAAAGTGAGAGTTGAGGGGCGCTCCACTTTGTTGCCAAACCGTGGTACCACATACATATATAGAGGTGTTTCGCGAATGTGTGTGTGTGTGTGGTGGATTTGTTACTTCATTAACAGTAATTTGTGAGTGTTATTTCATTAACGGTGTAACCGAAGCCCGACCGAAACGACCAACAACCAACGAAGGTAAATACGAGGCAAGTGAAAACGGTTTTGTTTTAAATTGATGTTGGAATGGAACGGAGCGGAGAGGGAATTTGGTGTTTTCTTCTGGAAAAAAAAAACAACAACAACAACAACAAAAAAGGAAATAGCGGCTCACCTAACCTCGAGGTGTTCCGCACGTTATACGTACCTACATAAGTACTCGAGTACTTCGATATTCCGCTGTATAATTCCGTTTTATAAGAATTATTTTAAATTTTTAATTTTAATTACCGAAATAGGATGAGCTACGAGCAGAAGAGAAAAACCATGTTTTATACAAAATCGAGACAGAAAGAGAGGGATATTATGTGTATGTATGTATTTGTATGAAGACAAGAAGGAGAGTTAAAAAAGCAGAAAAGGGTTGAATCTTTAACTTTTTTTTTTTTTTTGTTAATTTTTTTGATTAATTTTTAAGTTCACCTGGAATAAAATGTGCTGCATGCCTACCTTCCTAGATACCTACGAGTATACTTACAAGGATTGTTTCTATAATTTTTTTTTCTTTCTGTTCTTTTGTTTATGAAAAGTTAATTGGAATTTTTAAATCAAATATGTAAGGTTTAACTTGCATAATAAGGTTTAAACTTTGGTCATAAAAAAATTACATAATCTTAGGGCAAATCAAATTAACAAAAAAAAAAGAAAAAAAAAATGTTTAAAAAGTTAATTGCAGAAAAAAAAAGTTATAACACATACAAAATTTATATTAACTTGTTAAGGTACGGTTAAGTAGGGAGTACGATAGATTGGCAGAAGTTTTGTTGAACTTTTCTCACTTTGTAGAAGTTACTACAAAAAAAAAAGGCAAATCGTGGATTTTATCAAAATCGTACCAGTAATTATATCGTTTATTGCTTAGAGGAGGCAATTACAGAAGTAAAAAAGTCTGAATGAACCTAAAAAATATAATAATATTTAATTATTTATGTTGCGTAGCAATTCCATTGAATATTTCTTGAAATGGGAATGTTTCGTTATTAATATTTAAAAAATTCTAAATCAATTTCCACAGGTTTAAAGTTGGTTTACAAAGTTTATTTCATGCGAAACATGCCTTAAGTTTATTTTCATTCATAATTTTTTCTCATACACCAGGCCATCAGTTTTGTAAGTAGGTGTCCCTAGATTTAACATTCTGTTTTATTTCATTCATTTACACATAAACACAAAGTAGTATTCGTTTTAGGATCAATCATGTTCTTCTATTCTTCTCCCCCTCCATTCTTAATTTCTCTATTATTTTTTTTTTCCAATTTGCTTCTTCTTTAATATTGATAACTACGAACAGAGAAATAAACATTCTCTAAAATAAAAACTCTCTTTTGTTTTAGTTTTTGTCTTACTTCTTCTTTCACTTTCTTTGTTTCGGATTCTTCTTTCTAGTAGCAGAACCATTGTTTTGGTATATTTACAAATTGGAAAAAAATTTAGAAGCATAGAGAAGTACACAAAACGGAAACAAAATATGTATGTGTATATGTAATTGCAGTGCTAAAAGAAAATGAGAGACACTGATAGTGGATCAAATAGGGCCTTCGTTGGGATTGTGAGAAAAACGAAAGCT
Organism: Scaeva pyrastri; assembly: GCA_905146935.1. Classification (NCBI taxonomy): domain Eukaryota; kingdom Metazoa; phylum Arthropoda; class Insecta; order Diptera; family Syrphidae; genus Scaeva; species Scaeva pyrastri. Next base: position 59,473,931 of record LR989927.1, read on the forward strand.
CAAAGCAGAAAACCAAAATAAGGAGCAAACGAGTTGCTGTTGCTTTCTCTTTGTTTTCTTTTTTTGCAAAAGAGGAGAAATTGCAAAACAAAAATTAAGAATAACTACTACAAACATATGTATGAGATAATTAAATAGATACAATGGAGATCGGGGAGAGAAATAGAATGCGAAAGATCTTTTACCCCATGTTTTGTTTCGATAAAAAGTGAACACAAGTTCAAAATAGAAAACGGAAAACGAAAAACAAAAGGTATAAACAAAACAATTAATTAAGAAAAAAGTGTTGGGAATTTCCATACAGAAATTTTTTGTTGCACCAGGCGATCAGGTTGGGAAGAAAGAGTCTTTTTTTGTGTTCTTGTTTTCATTTCGTTTTTGGAAACAAAATAAAATGAGGGGTATCACTACACACAAATATTGTTGATTGGGTGTTTGAATCGATGGGATAATGGCATACAAATTCTGATGTTTTCACCAGGCGATCATGCTTGAACAGTAGGTAAATTATTTTACATACTTTTGTCTATGTACCCATATTCTTAATAATAGCTCCGCCCACAATTTAGCGTATAGAGTATAGACAAGACTATTCTTGTGGTGAGAATCGGTGTGATAATTTGTATAGAAAAATCTATGTAAGAATAAAAACAAAGAACAGAGTTAAAGAGTGTATAATGTAATATGTGAAGATCTGTGATCTGTGATATATGTATGTGTGTACTCTTCTGATAGTTAAGAAAGAATTTGATATACAAAAAATCATTGCAAAATTGAAAGATTTAGGAGATCATTTGAAGCACATTTTAATAATTTGTTGCCACGAGCAACTAATTAGAAACGAAATTTCGATGAATGCAAATGCTTTGTAAATAACTGTAGTGTTTAATTTTTCTTTATTTTTTTTTTTAATATAATTTTTCTTACCTTACCTTGTTTGCAGTACCTACTAGATCAGCAAAATTCTGCAATGGGTTGCTTTTTAGGAGGCATCTTATTAGAAACGCAAGTTGGTATCTTATGTAATTACATATTTTTTTTTTAAGTAGTAATAAAAATGTACTTAATCAACACTTCGACTCTGAATTGACATATGACAATTTCGCTGGATATCAAAAAACACAGCCACTTGCACTCCAGGCGTTTAGAAGCATTTTGGACTTAAAAGTTGTAATTTTTCATACGAAAAAAATATATGAAGCTGTAAATTAGCCCACAAATAACTTTGTTGTATATGTGCATATTGTATGTAATGGATGATTTTTTAAGAGGTTTAGAACTTAAAAAAAAAAAAAACACAAAAAATTTCATGCAAATGTTGACCGCGGCTGCGTCTCAGGTAGCCCATCCGCTGAGTCCAATTTTGGCATACTCTTTCACACATATCGGCCGGTATCTCACGAATGAATGCATGGATGTTGGCTTCCAGTGCGTCAATCGAAGCGGGCTTGTCCCTATAGACATTAGCCTTGACATACCCCCACAAAAATAGTCTAATGGTGTCAAATCGCACGATCTAGGCGGCCAATTGACCGGCCCGAAACGTGAAATTAACTGTTCACCAAACTCGCCTCGCAATTGCGCCATTGTTTCGAGTGCTGTGTGATATGTGGCACCGTCTTGTTAAAACCACATATCATGCAAGTCAAGAACTTCCATTTCGGGCAAAAAAAAGTTTGTTATCATCGCTCGGTAGCGTTCACCATTGACAGTAACGCTGCGATTCGCATCATCTTTGAAGAAATATGGCCCAATAATGCCGCCGGCCCATAAACCGCACCAAACAGTGGCTTTTTCGGGATGCATTGGTAGCTGTTGCAATGCTTCTGGCTGATCTTCACTCCAAATGCGGCAATTTTGCTTATTTACGTACCCATTCAACCAAAAACGAGCCTCATCGCTGAACACAATTTTTGATAAAAAAGCGGATCCTCGGCCAGCTTTCCAAGAGCCCATTCACCAAAAATTCGGCGTTGTGGTAGGTCGGCTGGCTTTAGTTCTTGCACCAGCTGTATCTTAAAAGGCTTTACGCCCAAATCCTTCCGCAAAATTTTCACGTAGTGCTGTAAAAAAGGCCTAACTGCTGGGAACGGCGGCGCCGAATCGACATTTCGCGGTCTTCTGTCACACTAGCTGATACGTCCGCAATATTTTCTTAACTACTCACAGTACGTAAACGCGTTGGTGGTTTAATGTCCAACAAAGTAAATTTGGTGCGAAATTTGGGCATCACAATCTTCCGAATAGACTGCTCAGAAGGTCGAGAATGCCGACCATAAAATGGAAGCAGCGCGCGATGAACATTTCGAACCGAGCACGAATTTTGATAGTAAAATTCAATAATTTGCAAGCGTTGTTCATTTGTAAGACGATCCATGGTTAAATTGCGAACTAAACTGAAGCTGTTTGACAGTGACACAAGGTACTAAACACACGTCAGCTGTCAAAACCAGTGTTGCCAAAACCAAACCAGCTAAAAAATCACCCGTTATATACATACATTTGCATATGTTTAAAAGGTCAAAATGTGGAATAATATAATAAACCTACTTCCTTATTTAACTAACCTTTATTTCATACATACCTATGTTAAACGTTTTGAATTTCAGAGGAAAAACTCTGAGCGTTTGACTTTTGCCGGTTTGTAACCCCATTCTGTAATTTGAATGTGCTGCTTCTGGCATTAATTCAATCTAAATATTCTTTTTTTAATAGGAAAAAACTGCCCTTTCAGTTGAATTCAATCAATAATCGAGAAGTAAGAGATTCAATATGTGTCTCTCACTTTAATAGACTTTAAAATGTTTATATGGAAAATAGTTTGCTCATTTCAAAAGTAGGTGGCAGACATTTTTTCAGGAAACTCAAAGATAAACACCAAAAATAATTTCCCAGCAACTTACTTATTTCCATAGTAAAAGCCTTCATATTCAAATAAATGTGCATATGTACCTAGATATGTAATTTGAATTTCCAGACAAAAAAGAAAACAAAACTGTTGTTATTCAATAACAATCACCCTTAGGTCTTTTCAAGAATCACAATCACAATAAAACACTTTGTTCATTGACCTGTGTAATAAATTAAATCCACCTCATTACCTCTTTTGCATGCAGATTGCAGAGGTTATACAAAACTCACATCAAAAACAGTACGCACAGTCACATTATAATAAAATGAAAAGGTGAATACCTGTCAGGTTTACCTGACTCTCCGTCGCTCTCTTTCTTTCAAAAAATGTAATGTAAAAAAAAAAAAATACCACAACAGAGTAGTTATCTAGGTAGCGCTGCTATCGCCAGTGTTCTCCATTTTAACTGTCAAAACAATGCAACGCAAGCATAACATGATTTTTTAAAGGTCCTTTCGTTTTTAACACACACCCAGAAAAAATACAAAAAAATAAAAAATGGAAATGGAAATAAATAAAAAAAAGAGACCCATACAAGTTCACATAAATTTTCGCTATGAAAATTCGTGCGGATGCAAATTTAAAATCATAAAATGCGAAAATTTATATCACGTATGCATCGTTCAACTTGCTACTTACTCATTCTTTATATCTCTTTCTCTCTCTCTTTTGTTCAATTTCTTTCTATCTGTCACTGTTATTTCCTGAGTGAAAAACCTGGTCGAGTCCTATACTGACTCTTCCTCATGACATTCCCATATATTTTCACTCCCATCCCCCTTCCAGCGAATAAACAAACAAACAACAAAAAAAAATATAAAATTATGCGAATTTCTTTCGTTTTTATATTAAAGTCAACAGAAATATTAAAAAAAAAGAAAAAACTGAAAAATTAACACAAATGTTATTTAAAAAAAAAAAAAACAATGTCGTCCTCTTTAAAAAGTCAAGAAAAAACACTCCGTGCCTTGAACAGAGAGTCGACATACAGTCCTCTATTCTGCACGAGATGATGATGGGCCAGAAGGAGGATTTACGTATAAGTATGTATCTCCATTTCACCACCACCGCCATCAGCGCCAGCGCCAGCACCACCATGTCTGTATGCCAAAGTCTAAAGGTACGGGTATAATAAGCAGTTACTCGTATATGTATATGGATGCCTATTGCGGAATCACATTTGCATTGTAAAACATCAACTTAACTGTTATAATAAACAATTTCAGGAAGTGGTTTACCTTAACTGATGGTGTAAATATAAGACCGACCGACGACGACGACGACGACAACGCCGCGACGAGGGAGGGAGGCAACCTTGAACTGGCTTAAATCGTTTAAAAGCCATTAAAGCGCGCTGTTTAGAGGAGACATATCTTAAAAAAATAAGACACGAATGTCGACATTGACAGCTGGCCAGAGTTGCCATGGAACTATTGACAACACTGTCATGGAATCTTGTTTGACAATCTACAAAATCGAGGTGAAAATCTTGGAAGTCCCATCAAAATTAATTGAAAAAAAACTTGGCATGAACCATGGCAACCCTGATTTATCACAATAATAGAAAAAAAGAAACTCTAAAGTTATAGAAACAAAACTTTAAAAGCTAATAGCCATGTTTTTGCTTCGGGGAATTACATTAAGAGTCGAGTCGAGTCGAGTAGAAACGTCATTCGTAAACAGAGATAGAGATGACAATCGCGACAACAAGGGTTGTGATGTGACAAAAGCAAAACAAAAGAAAAGATGACACACCAGGACCAGCAACAGCAAAGCAATTTCCCGCCCTCCTCGCTCCTCCTTTTGTGTTGTTGTTAGAGCAACAAAGTCATGGAACGAGGGAAGGGGGGACAGCAAGAATAAAATAATAAAAAACCGGTGCCAAGAGTTGTACTCGTATAGTTTCACTTTATGCTCTCTATACGTTCGTCATTTGATGCTTCGTTCTTGCTTCGACTTCGACTTGCTGATGCTTTGGCTTCGGCTTCTGACCCTGCTCCTGCTTCTGTTTCGATTCTGTGATTCTGTTGTCCTTATGATGCCTGGATACTGGCTTTTTCTCAGCTTCTGCTGCTCCTGCTGCTGCTGCTGGCACTGCTAAAAGTCAAATGTTGTTTGTTATGCCCCCCCGATGTTGATTTGTTTATAGGAAATAAAGGAAATGATCCCTAAATTATGGCTTTGTTTACCCGAGCGCAAAAGAAGTTCCTGTTTTTCTTGGAAATGGAAAATAAGCGAGGGTCGTAGTTGTTTAGTTGTTGTTGTCGGTTGTTATGTGTTGTGTCTTGTGTTTTGCGTTTTGTGCGAGTAAAGTCTCACAAAGAGAAACTTTATTCCTGCTCTGTACTCGTCCTGGTATCAGAGAATAGACAAATGGCAGACGGTTGAACTTAATTTTGCCCCAAAACTCAACCAAAACAACAAACACTCACATAACTTCTTGTCTTGCTCTCTTACTTGTGGTTATGCACCTCTCTGTCTCGCTCTATGTGTGTCTGTTGTTCTCTAGCTCCAGCCTCTTAAGGTTATGTTTAGTGGGTAATAGTTTTAAATTGATTTAAGGAAATTCTATGAGTTTTCCCTCTCGTCTTGTCTCGTCTTGTCTTGTCGTGTGGTGGGTCTTCATTCTGGTGAAAGTTTCTGCTTTGCCCCCCCTTCCCTTTGACTTTAACTACGTCAATTTCAATTGAACCCTTGTTTATATGCCAATGTGAATTTGTCGAATTTCTAATTTGTGATGAAACATGAAATAGTGCGAGTGGCACGAGAGTCGTTTATGGTCATGATGGCACAAACTCACACCAGATTTTGTACGTCCGTCCCGTCCCGTTCCGTCCTCACGGAACGGTACTTGTACCATAATGTCGTACACATACCTAAGGGTGTGTGAAAATAAAATAAAAACTGATGACAGTGCAATAAGCGGAAACTGAGCGGAAATTAAGGTTCCGGTGGTTAAATCAAGTGGGGTTTCGTTCTTTTTGTTGTTTTCTTTTTGTTTTTTTTTTGGTTTTTATTTGCGATATTTGTGAAGTTGGTTTCAATTCGATTTTAAAATGTAACAAGCGGTTTCCGCCCAAAAAAAAAAAAAAACTAAATAAAATAACGAATTGATAGTTTATTTAAGCTTGACAGAAAAAAAGGAGTAGGTAGGTAGGATAAATGGAGGACAATAACAGGAACACAATTTCGTGGAAACATACAGTTTTGTAATATTTAAAGCTTTGTTTTGTTGTTTTTATTTTCAATTGAATTTTTTATTAGAATTATTTTTTTTTTTTCACTTTTGTGGAAAACAACTTCAAGCCATAGGAAATATTTTTTCACTCGAAAACTGAAGGAGGTACTTTAAGAAACTAGTAGAACGAAATGGCTTCTTGAAATTTAAACTTGAGACCAACAAGTCTCAGGCTCGTAACGTTGTAACTTGGAAATGAGAATCTTAAAGTCGAGACCTTAGCGAGACTGCACGTTTTGTTCCTACATTTTCAGAGACTCTTGTCTGTCACGTCGTCGTCGTCGCGTCATCATTCAGTATTGTCAGATTCCTAAAATACTTTTGTCGAGTTCATTTTTATAAAATAATGTTACTTAGGTATGTAATTTTTGTGTAGGAGAGATTATCTTTATTGACTGTCAAAATGTATACTTATTTTTAAATTCCACTTTTTATATGGAAACTTTATTGGGAAATGAGGGATTTTGTTTTAAATTTAAGACGAAACTGGAATTTTTTTGGTTTTGACAAGATCGGGGCGTGACTAGCTTCTCCTGGCGAGTCCTAAACGCAATGATCATGATGACGGTTTTTAATTATTAAAATAACAATAGAGCAAACGACAAAATTACACATGCAGCATGTCTTATGACAATACTTCTGTCACATAGTGATATGTGACAAATACTCGTAGCTGGTGGAAAAAAAGAAATCCTCTGTTGGTGTCATATGACGAAATGTTAAAACTTCAAGTGGTTAAATGACAAACCCTACTTAATGGCTGTCAAAAAATAAGTTTACTTAAGAATAATTAATTTGTCTATTGGTCTGTATGATTCATCCTTATCATCATCGGCTCGACAACAGGGATTCGGTCCTGACCTCGTTTAGATTTACATATCTATCTCAATCGCAAGCCGAACCCTTTCGGAGTTCGGGCGTCCTCGTCTATCTCTCCCGCAGCGTAAGCATGGCCTACGACCTACCACACTTTCTTCTTCCATATAATATATAACAAAGTACTTTTCGATCTGGTTCCAGTTCGCTCATGCGAACTAGGTGACTTTTTAAAAAAGGTAAGCCTTAAGTTATGGAAATTCGTACTTCGCTAAGTAAAACTTGAGTCATCTTTACTGTCAAGTTTTTTTCATCATTAACTATAACTTATCTATAAATCACCCCTTGATGTTCTTTACCATAATCAAAAAGGGCTTCCGTGAAACAATATCCATGTACCTACTTTAAAGTATTTACACTTCTCTGTCAACTTATGTATAATCGGATAATATTTATCTACCTACAATTTCCATCATATACATACGTACAAGTACATTTAAATTTTCAAAGAAGTAACTAAACTTCAACACCATATTTCCCATCCCTTCATCCCCTTTCCCATAAATAAAATGATCAAAAGAAATTTCCTCCATCATCCCTTTACCTTAAGACTACACATTCACATAACACACCTTAATTTTTGAAAAGAGTTATTCCACAATACAACCTCATCAAAAGCATATTAGTCACATCCGAAACCCCGCAACCCTTGGAGTAAAATTACAAAACAATAAGTTCGTATATGGATGTATGTACAGTACATACATATGTATATACTCATAAAGTTGTAGTTACATTTATGTATATATGTATGTATGTCGCTCCGACATCATTCAACCTCATTAGTATCTTATTTAGTGCAACATTCATTCCACTTAACACTTTACGCTCCGTTCACACTCCCGAAGCAACATTTATTAATTCCAATTAATCATTATAACACACTTAACGCACACAAACAACCAGTCTAACACACACGAACGCACGCATCGCTCGGCACAGCACGCGACAAAAACACAAATCTCGGAATCATCTCAGGATCGGAAAATTGTGGGTTTTTCTTTTCTTTTTTTTTTTTCTTTTTTTTTTTTGAAAAACAACACGACCTCATACGACAACAAAAATTAAACCAACGTCAAGTGACGACAAAGGACGCGACGGAAGGGAGGAAGATATACAAAAATGGAACAAGAGGAAGAAGAACGGAGAAAAAAAAAGTGTAAAGAAATAAATTGTCAATCAAATGGATTCACACTTGGTATATTCGGAAATTCAAGTGCTATGTTTACTTAAGGTCCACAATCAGAATCACTGTCGATGCCGCCATGGTGTCTCGGAATGCCTGCCCACCGACCGACCGACCCCTTCAAATTGGTGACAAAGACGAAGATGAAGAGGCGACGACGACGACGACTCACGCGACGTGCGGTGTGCGGGGCATAGACCCTTTTTGCCTTTTGTCTTCCAATCGGCCAACTTTTTCAACCTAAATCTGACGGTAATTGGTAATTCGGTATTTATCCTAATCCGACAGACAGTGCTGGATTTGGAAGGCCTTGAGGCGCCTCGCCTTAAGGACCAAAATTTTAATCAACAAACTCGGTAAAGTGCATCAAAAGGTGCCTCTAAGTTCGAGTGTCAGCTAACGTTTGGGGATATCAATTGACGCAGGAGAAAGCTAAGGGGTCCTATATATAGAACTGAAAAATCTGAAAAATCAGAGAATTCTAGAGTTCTAATATAATTGGCAAGAGCATATCTGACAAATGAAACAACAGCATATTAGACTTCTATTTTGATTGCTGTCAAGGTGGAAGGACTTGCCAATCTTGTAGACAGCTGTGGTTGATTTCAGGGTCTTAAGACATTCTCATGAACAACAGTGATTTAGACTTTTGATTTAATTGCCATCAAGGTTCTAAGACCTTATCCCGAGAAGATCGTTTAAGACTTCTGTTTCGATAACTATTAGATCAGAGTCCTTAAATTTTCTGTCGAACAAAAAAGCTTACATCCATTGTTCGAATGTCATTAATGTTTCCAATTTCATAAATTCCTAGAATCCGTTTTAGACCTTTCTTCATTGACATTCAGTTCCTTGTTACTGCTGAATAGCTAGAAGGCTTAACACTTTTATTCTGATTCCCATCAGGATTCCAGAATCTTAAGGGGAACAAGAGTGTGTAAGGCGTCAATTTTAAATCACATATTAGGATCCTGGTACCTACTGTTTCGATAGTCATCCGGGTCCTGGAACATCTTGACAAACAAAAGTGTCTTAGAAAAATAATTCGATTGTTATCAAAGTCCTAGTAATTGTTGACGACTTTCGTGTAGATAACCATCAAGGTTCAAGCTCCTTGTAATTGTCGACAAACAATAGGATTTAGGACCTCTTTTTTGATAGCCACCAAAATCCTTGAATCTTGTGACGAACAAGACCGTTTCGGAGTTCTATTTTCATTGCCATCAAGTTTTAAAAATCTGCTGATGGAAAAGCTTTTTAAGAGCGTTTTAAAACTCTATTCTGATATTTATTAGAGTCCCAACGAATAAGATTGTTTAAGACTTCTGTTTGGTTGCCATCAAGGTCCTTGAATCTACTTTAAAAGTCATCATATATAGCCCGAGATCTCTGCTGAGTAACTAAAATGTTTCGTACTTCTGTTTTCATTGACACAAAGGCTATAAGTCCTACTGACAAGGAAGAACGTTTAGGAATTCTGTTTTTGATTCCAAAAAGATTTCTAGAAATCGTTGAATAGCTTAGAACTTTAATGTGATTTCTGGTTAGGGTCCAAAGACCACTGACACTGGCCAATCAGAGATTTAAAAACTTCTGTTTTGCAATCAAGGCCTCTGTGTTTGTAATTTCTGATAACCTTTTAGATTCCCAGAATTAATTTTAGTTTGCTATTTGAGTGATACTCAGTTTCAAGTATCTTCTTAAAACTAGAAACCTGCTTTAAAGCTTGGACTCTTAAACCTATTTCGAACTTCTTTCTTGCGAGTTCTAACAGAGGAACATTAAATAATTCTCTCTACCTAATCAGAGCATTTTGCTTCTTCGAACGAACCACTGCTGCTGATTGAAAGTACTGCAAAGAATCGTAGATTCTCGAGAATCAGTTCCTATAACTCTGTTAAACTTGTCACTCTGATACTTTTTACCTAAATTTTCCAATTTAGTTCTCCCCATTTAAATTAAGTTTAACTACTTTCTATAGTCCTTTTCCTTGTCCCTGTCAATGTTGCTAATGTGTCAATTTTTCGACAAGTATCTTGCTCGTTGTTTACTTTTCTGCCAAGCAAAATAGAATTCCCTCTTCGTCTGTTATCATTCATACATTTCCGAAATATCCCGCCCTATGAACTCCCTTTAATCCTAACTTCCCCCTAATCCGTCAATGTCCAGAAGACCAAAAAAAAAAACAACAATATATAGAGTATCTAGTTGAGCCTGAGACACATTTTCTGTTTACGGAAAATCCGATAAATACCTTTTTACACTCCAGCTAAACCGAAAGACCGGAATCACAGAATAATCATTCCAATCGCTCTTCCCTATTCATCGTCCTTGTACCTCGTGCCTCGTTCTTTCTAGCCTCGTCTTCATCATCATTATCATCATCATCAACATCGACAAGCAAGAAACAGAATTCTCATTGAAATGTAAGCGAGGAGATACACCCAGCGAGTGTGTAGTTAGACAGGTTTAAGGACTAAAAGGAATTTGTTGTTTTTGTTGTTGTTTGTGTTATTTTGTTTTATTTTTTCTATGGCGGCGCGGAGCTTGGTATTTCTTCATGGAATGAGAAGAGGAACCAAGTTGCCTCTGTTAACAATACGCAAGGCTTCCTTGATTCCTGGATTCCTCATTCACTTTTATCATTTCATTAGAGAGCTCCAATAGCTCGTGCTCGATCTCGAGTTCTGATGCTGTTGTTTTAAGAATTTATTTTTCAAACTTCTAGCTTCAATAATGGCGGCCTATTCAGGATTCAGGAGATTTTAAAACTGTTTTCTTCCTTTTTTTCCTCTAACTATAACGAGAGAGAAAAAAATCCTTAACAATCGAATCGAATCGATGTTGATGGAAGAGCTTTGGAACTTGACGGAAAATCTTGATGCGAATTCTTCCCCCGTTCGTCCTTTATCGTTCGTTCGAAAGTTATTCTCATTTTATCAGGATACTTTTTTTTGTACTTTTATTTCTCAACCTGACATTCCTATAAGTATTTCGAGGAGCCAAGAACAAGAGGAAGGCGACTGTCTATTTGGTTTCTTTCGTTAGACATTCTACACCCGATGTAACCATTTGCGTGAGTGAGAGGATCATCTTCATCCCCTTGGAGTAGTTTTTCTTCCCTGTTTTTTTTTTTTTAATGCATCCTTAAACAATTATTGTTGGTTGTTTTGTTATTTTTTTGTTACACGAGTATTTATAGAAAAATGTGATTTAGCATGATGAGGGGTAATTTAACACCCTTAGAATACCACAACAATTTTATTAGACAGCGTGGCGTATTGCTCGGAAAGTGGCAGGGGAATTGGAGGACGTGAAGCATCATCAGGGAACCCATCATTAGGGAGAGGCGTTTTGTCGGTCGTAGTCGTGTCATGTCGCCTTGTGTTGGTGTGACGGCAGTGCTGATGGTGGTGTTGAGGGAGAATATTGGTTTTTTATTTGATTTGATGCTTGTCGTTGTTTTGCTTGACAGATGGTTATGTCCCAGAAATCTAGACAGAGGTATCTTTTAAATAAATTTGTTATGTGGGATTTAGTGTTTTTTTTATAATTTTTTTTTTATTTTTTTTTTCTTCATCTCCTTGTATTTTTGAGATTTGCGTTGAGTTATTAAGATGAGTGTCAAAGGACAACAGCTTAGCAGTTTTGTATGTGATGAAGAGTGCCAATGAGATATGTATGTATATGTGTAAAGGTGGGAGTTAGGTTTACACAGCTGGGTACTGCAGCAGGACAACGTTGTATAAGTGAAGAATAATACCTATTTTCAAATTAAGTGCCATTAAGAAAATATGGAAGTGTATGCTGATGTTGATGTCTTTAAAACTGTCGAAGTTAAGTTATATTTTTAAAGTGTGTCTTGTTGGATTTAATAAAAATAAAAATGACAAAAAACATGTCGAAAAGGTCTTATTTTTAGAAAAAACATTCTTAAAGTGAAATTACTGCGGGTGTTGTAAATTTCTCAAAAAAACAAAACCCTAAAAAAACTTAAAATTTTTATTTATTTTTGGGGACTTTGTGGTATTTTTAAAGATCTGTAGGTTGGAAAAATCCAGGAACATCAAATCGATACCCATCACCTATTCATTGATTTCAAGGACGCACATGAGGGAAGAATTCGCTAGAGCAATGCTTAGTTTTAGTACGTCTGTCAAAGTTGTCTGTTTTTGCAGAATGCATGCTTCTCTATTGATGCAAAAATAAGATCTCACCGATGCACTTTGTGTCAAAAAAAATAGTCTCAAGACGAGGCACTGTCATGAGACTTCTTCAACATCTTTCCGATAAAGTGTTTACTGGTCAAAGACAGAACGACGACGACGCGACGTCCTATAGTTACCATGATCATACTCAGCAGGATTTTTTCTACCTATCAATTCCGGCAACTCTGGCGAATTGATTCTTTCAACTTAGAAGGCAAATTGAGAAGTAAATTTTTCTCTCAAGCAACTTAAGTGACCCTTTATAAGACGCTTATCATCCAAGTTCTTATATTTAATGGCGTTAAGGCTTGGATCTTGTCATGGCAAGATGCAAACGTCTTAGGTGATTTTTGGTCCAGTCTGCACACCAAGATGGAGAAAAGAGTACACTGAACTGACCTTGTCAAAAAAAATAACTGGGTCATCAAGAACGAATGGAACTAAGGCTCACGAGGTACGCGTCTTGCTTGAGGACCAGAACCCTCTCAGACTGTATCGCCACCTTAAGTAACTATATAAAGCTGTGTTTTATTCACTGCTAGTTACTGGGCAAACAACAAAAATTGGATTAAAGAAGCCAGCAAAAATAATGGCAGCTGTGCTGGCTATAATAATGTAAAGTGCGTTTGATCGTTTTATTCATTTGAATGCTGCACAAGCTATGTACAGCAGTGAATAAAACACAACTAATGTAGTAAAATGAAGAATTAAAAGCTGTAGCAGAATAATTTAAAGTTCTTTTAATAAATTAACACTTAGATTTTTCCTGATTTATCGAAAGTCGTTTTTACTTTTGGCTTAATTGGTCAACGATTTAAATCACTATCAAAGGTTGAGCTTTATTGGATATAAATAGCACTGGTGGTAATTGAAAGTACGTTTTTTGCATTTTATTTTTTAAAAACCGGAACTATTTCTTCTTCATAGAATTACAAAGAATGGGACTCACTGTACCATTTCTCAATTAGAGTGTTCTTTTTTGACAGATTAACACACCAATGACGTATAGATGGTCCACTGGTTCTAGATTATTATTATTATTATTTTTTTAATACTATGCCTTCGAAAAAGTAGCTATTTCTGTCTTAATCTCTCTGCTGAATAAAATGTCAAATGTTATCCTCAACGTTAATTCTTCAAATTCGAATTTTGTACTCTTATCGGACACAACAAAAAAGATTTTTTACAAAAAATTGTTGCTTTATAGACTTTAAACTGCATCTTTTCCATTTGTTTAAATGTCTATAAATTTATGTACATTTATATTTTATGATCGGCTAGAATTTCCCATCTTTGAAACAAAAAAAAAATTCGTATAAAAATTCACTTGCTTCTATTTATAGGACCTCAAAAAGAAAAAAAATAACATAAAATAGAAAATGTCTATAATTTAAAACGTATGTTGACACTCATACATATGTACATATATGAAATCGATGAAATGTCATTTAATTTTTAGAAGGTCATTAAAAAAAATCAAAAAATCCCCCAGAGAAAAAAAAAAAACATAAAGTTGGATGCACATTGACATCAAAACACACACGAGACGAGACGAGACGATGACAGGGATGACGACGAAGACGACGATACAAATTATAATCTGCCCTCAAAAATGACATAAACCACACATTAAATTGTCATTCTTGGTGTCATCCAACTCCAAAGTGTTAAAATTCAAAATGTGGCGATAATCAAAAAAAGAAAAATAACAAAATGGTCGTAAATTTATGACATTCTATTCTCCCCGCCCCTCTTCCCTTTAAAACTGACATCAATGTCTTAAATAACATCTTCTGTCAATGCAGCAAGGACACAGGACTCTCATTATAAAATCTTGTCTCCTTTCTTAAACCATAATCAAATTCAAATTACAATAATTTAACCCCCTCGCATCATCAGCAGCAAATGATGATACAGCATATTTAAATGCCTTTGAGTGTGTGAGTGTATGTTGAAGGGTGTATGCTGTATGTGTGTGTGTTAGGGAATAAATTAGTTACAAAATAATAACATTCAAGTCCAATTATTCTATTGTTTCCGAACTACTCACCATTATTGGCTGTAATTGCATTTGATGCCGCTGCTGCTGCTGCTGATGATGATGCCACACCGGAACTAACTCCATTATTTCCACCATTGCCATTGCTGGCAATGCCACTTCCTCCGTTGCCGCCATTAATACTGTTGCTCATCGATGAAGATGACGTGGAATCACTCGTGGCAATAAAAATCCTCATCAAGAAGATGCCAAGCGTGACATAAAACGGCGCCATTTTTTTTTTTTTTTTTTTTTTTTTAATTTTTGATTTTTGCTGTGATGCAATTTATTTTATGGTTTTAATTTTTATAGATTAAATGATACAATAAAAATTAAGAAAAACAAAATGGAGGAACAAAAAACTATTTCCTTGTTTAGGGAATTGCCATTCATTCACTTTTTTTTGTTTTAATTTTGTTTTTTTTTTTGTAAAGAATGAAAAGGTACAAAGACGAAAAAAAAAACAATTTGATTATTTTGAATAAATCTTTTAATTGTTGTACACGTTGTTTGTTGATTTATTTAGTTTTTTCTTTTTATTTTATTTAATTTGTTTTCGTGTTTTTGTGTTTTCTGTGCACTGACCCTTGTTATTGGCAACAAAATAAAAATATATACATGACGTTTTGTATCCGTGTTTTTTTTTATATCTGCTGTCGTATAAACTACTGACGAGGAGTCCTGTGTGAGAGAGAGAGAAAGAAAAAAAAACAAAGAGAGAAATTAAATGTGAGCAAATAACTGCGAACGAGAAATTTGCGTTTCTGTTTTATTTTAAATTTTTTTTTTTTTTTTAAGAGGACGGAAATAATTAAAGGATTTCATTTCACAATTTGCTGCCCATTTAATCCGATTATATCTTTCTACGTGAGAACAGTGTGATGCAAGGGGGTGGTAGTGGAGTAAGGGGAATGAGTAATAAAAACGACGAACCTCTCTAACAAGGCGAAAAAGCAATTTTTTCCCAAAATGCAACAGATATCTCCTATAGTATTGTGTATGGGCGGTTGGGCACTTTGGTGAGGGAAATCCTGGGTGAATCCTTCCTCGATCTATATAGGTTTGCATCTAGAGAGGTTCTATGTATAGGTATGTATGATTGTATATATTTGAATGATGAATACATATGTGGTTTTGGTTTGAAATGGTGTTCAAGGGGGTGGTGGAGGGGAATGGGAATGGGAAGAGGGGTTTGTTTTCCAGCAATGTCCTTCGTACGAGATAATGAATTATTTGCCCATCAGAATTGCGCTGCTGTCTGTTTTTTTTTTTTTTTTTTTTTTGTATACCTCGTTTTTTATCTCTTGAACTTTTGCATATACAAACATACACACATACAGATATTTGTGTGTGTATATAGTGATATAAAAATTAATTGATTGATGTGTCGAAAAATTGGTTACGAGCAACGAGCAAAACGAGATGTTTTCCTACTTTCATACTTCACATATATGTACATATGTACACATAAATATACATTATATATGTATTTCTACATTTGTGTGTAAATGTGTGTGAAAAGAAATAAGGACATGCACATGACCAACACGTCACGGATGACTGAAAGAGTAAATTATTCCTTTTGTTTGGGTTTAATGTGACGCTCTTCCACAGATTAACAAGTTTTTTTTTATTATTATTTTGTTGTTGTCGTTTTTGTTTTTGTAGTCAAGTCAAACCAACTGAACTCAAGTTGATGGGGGTTTCAAATGGGTTTGGGTTGCGGGTTGAGATTGAAGGATATGAATCCGAATCGTGATGTTGTTATTCTTAAAGAGGATTGTACGCAGATTGTAATAATTGAAAGTGAGAGGAAAATGATTATGAAGTGTGAGATTTTTGGTTGTTGTTTTTGTTTTTGTCATTAAAATTATATTTTTTGCATGATGATTGATGAGTGTGCAGATTTGAGAGGTCATCAGAAAATTCTTTAATTGTGCATTGTCTGATCTCAGGTCATATTGATAAAATTGATTTAAATTGTGTAATTGAAGGACCGACTCTGTTAAAAAGGTTTTAAAATTTATAGTAATTCAAGATTAATGAAGATTTTAAATTTCTGTACATCACAATCGTGTGAAAAATTATATAAAAAATGTTTTTATACTTTTGGAAGATGTCCACCACCACGAAACAAAACTGTGATCTCTCTCGTCAATGCCAAAAAAAAAAACAGTTTCAACCATGGACTGATTCTATAAGGAAAAAGAATTTCTCATAATTCTCGACTACCTGGTGGCAGTAATTTTTTTTAATTTCGACAGTAAAAAAGCGTATTTTTCTGACAGAATCTAAAATTAGACCTTGAACTAAAAGATTGATTTTGAAACGTTAAGTTGCAATGACTATCAAAAAAAGAGGTCTGATTCCCCTTGATGATCATTGGTCTTGGAATTTATAAATATAAATTCTCCTCTCCTCTGGAACTTAGTAGTGAATGATATACTAAGTGCATTAGAACGAGAGGGGAACAGAGTGATTACCTATGCCGATGATGTTGCCATAGCTGTATCAGGAAAACAGCTCAACACGCTAAAGGAGCTAATTCAAAATGCTTTGAACAAACTCACTATTTGGGCAGATCGTTGTGGACTTAGTGTAAGCCCTCAGAAAACAGAACTTGTTCTCTTCGTTGACTGGGGAAGCCATCAACTTCTACACTGATGGATCCAAAACAGATGAAGAAGTTGGAGACGGCGCGAGTATACTCCCACAGACTAAATTTAAATCTCTCCTTTCGATTACCAAAACACTGTAGTCGTAGTGTGTTCCAGGCAGAACTTCTGCCATCAAAGAATTCCTATCTTCGCTGAAGGAACACGTGATATCGTCAACTGATAAACGCATCTCGGATAGTCAAGCTGCCATAAAATCCTTAGAATCAGTCTCCACTAATTCAAAAGTAGCCCAAAATTTTAGATCATCTCTGGTGGAGATGGCCGATCAATTTATTAGTCACCTAATCTGGCTGTCGGGCCATAGAGACATTCCAGGTAATTGCAAAGCAGACGAACTTGCAAAAAATGTCTATACCACTATTAGATAACCTGTCTGGCAACAAAATTAATTTGGCCAAAGCTTGATGCTAAAAGCTCAAAGCAAGTCATCTCGATTGGTAGACAGCACATTAGCTCCGTTGTAGGTGTCCTTACAGGAAACTGCTTCCGACTTAGAGCTCCGACAAACGATTTCTGTAGAATCTGTATGGATGAGGAAGAAGAAGAGTCAGTTCCTCATCTTCTTTGCTACTGTCCTGCACTTTCACAGAAACGTAAACTACACGTTGGTGACTTCTATTACAATGATCCCAGTGATCTAATTAACATAAACTTAGACATTCACAGTCTCAAACGTTTTATTGTTAGCTCCAAATGGTTCAACGAGTAGGAGGATCTTATGGACCACTGATGGCATTCTTTTCAGCAGCCACCTTAACTTAACCTATAAATAGTATTACAGAATTAATTAATTTTCGTCTTTCCAAATAAACATTGGTAAGGCCCGTAGAGTGATGGTTAGTGCGTAGGACTGTCATGCCAAAGGTTCAATCCATGCCTGTGCCACTTTTAAGTTGGCAAGAAACTACATTACATTATATTTCATACAAATCCACACAGAAATGTAAAGGGTATAGAAACATTACACCTTATAGCGACTGATGCTATCAGATGATACAATACAAGACTGATCAACAAAAAGAAGAAATAATATTGTTGCTTGTCGGTTTCGATAATAAACTAAACCTAAACGTCATTGTGTCGTGTCTAGGACAATAGGAACATTTTTAACTAAAAAAGTGATATTAAATACAGTTTTGTAATCCTTAGACTTGACATTTTAGGTGTGGTTTAGAAAATAGTGTTAAATTATTCTGATACAATACATTGTATATTATGTGGACGAAAAATAATCTAAAACCCAAACCAAAACATCTTAAATTCGCACTATGTTCTTTTTTTATCAAAGTGACATTTAAAAATAATATAAAGCTGTCAAAAGAATTGAAAAAAACCTACATAGGTCTAAGCTTTTGTGGCAAGTGCAAACTTTTTGGAATTAACAAGTAAACATGAACTTAACTAACCAATCTCAAATCAAAAGGAGTTTAAGATTTAGATCTCACTGGGTCAATATTGTGCTTTACCTTTTGTCAAAATTTCAAACTTGAACTTGAAAAGCAGAATATTTTTATGGTAGACTAAATTTTGAAATTCAATTAATAATATATTAGAACTTAAAATGTTCAAAAAAACTTATTTTTCACCAAAAAATAAGTTCTTTCAGGAAAATGTCTAACCGTTTTGACAGATTAAAAACGACATATAAAGATTCCAAAATATACAATACAGTCCCGTCTTGATACTGTCTTAGATACTTTTTAGGTTTCGTTTCGTTTTCACTATAGACGATATTATTACCAGACGAAGACTTTTCTCTCCTTTTGGCAAATTTTAATCGTAAGTGCCCAAATAAAAGTTTATGGCTTGTTGGTTTTCTTGAATTATACCTTAAGTCAGGAATAGATATCATTAACTAAAATGTGACAGAAAATTTACTTCCGAAAAGTGGAACAAAAAAGGTTTTAAAAAATGTCCTTCACGACAAAATTGACTAATTGTAAAAATTGGACAATTATCTGATACTGTCTATAGCAACTATTCGCTTAAGAATTTGTTTTACGAGGAGAAAGTCATTTCTCTAAAAGTTTTGATTAGGATTTAAAAATTTGATAAATGTCAGTTCCAAATATTTGTAAAATTCTTCACCTTTATTCGGTATTTTGAAACTTCATGGCCGTCAGTTGTATTTCTCAAATTTGAAATAATAATCTTAAAAATTCATATTTACAAACTTATTTTCAAGTACTCGTAGCTAAAAAACTTCTTTAATAGGAAATGTCAATTATTTCATTAATTTCCATAAAAGTAAAAGTTATATAGTTGACGAATTTTTAAATAAAAGTGAATTTAAATTTTAATATATATACTTCATCATCTCAGCTCTTTTTAACTAAAATTCAAATAGAATTTTAAGCAAACGATTTACCTTAAAAATTAAATAAGTTTTTTTTTTGTTTTAATTTTTCCAGAGAAAATGTTTCTTGTAAATTCTTTCTTCATAGTTTTGATGTCCTTTTGTGTCAGTCGTTGTGTATTTGTCATTATACTATATAAGAATGAAAATTGCATCACGATTGCAAGCAAGCATCGACAACTACTTCGACTTCAATACTTTTAATTTTTCTCTTGAATTCGTTTGCGTTTTCTTTACAAATTTTCATTTTCAATATCAATGTGAATCCTTGCAGTAATTATCAACATTCCGGCTCTTGTCTGTGTGGGTGTATGAGCGCTGCTCCTCATTAGAAAAAAAGGACGAATCCCACACAATTTCACAATTTCTCGCGCTCCACTTGCTTTGGTGTGTTGGTCTTTGATTTTACTCCTTCAAAAAAAAAAAGTAAAGGAGCGGATTTGAAGTTTTTTTTTACCCACTTAGGGAACTCGGATTTGTGAAACTTAAAAATCATGATAGGAGAGATTAATACAGGTGCTAAAAATACTGCTACATACTGTGCAGAAAATAAGGACCTTTAAGATTTAAATGCCTGGGTCTTAAGTCTACTCAAGAGCTAGTTGTTAAACTAGTTACATAAATGTACGTATTTTTGAATTTGATCAGTTTATGATATTTTCACACGCAGATTCCAAAAATCACCTAAAAGAAATTTGAAAACTTACGTTATTTGGCAATGAACATTTTAACATGAAATCTTTTAAATATTAGCTATTGAATGGAGGAGTCACTATAGCTCCCAAAGGGGCAGGAAATATAATTTTAAATTATTTCTGTGATTTTGAAGAACTATATAACTTCAGTGATTTTTTTGCTTTGTTTTTCGTAGTTCATGACTCTTATATCAACCAACTGACACTTGATAGACCTCCTAATGTCTAAAGCTCTTATAACGAATAAAAAAGGCCAAAAGTTTTTGGTTTCAAATGACATAACTAAACTAACGTTCTTCACACTATCAAAATACTTTTCCGAAAGCATGAAGTTAAATGAGCAAAAGGAGTGTTCTTGTGTCCCTTTTGCAGTTCGGAAGTACTCTTTTTAAGTACAAATTATTTTTTCCATCTAATGACATAACTTAAGTGATGTCGTTGCACTTAGAAGGAGTAAAATCATTCACACTGTCTTACTTCAGCTTGTCAAAATTCCACTAAGAACCTGTTACAAAACAGAGGTTAACAGTAAAATAACCTAACTTACAAAATTTTAAGTTCATTTAGAAGTTCAAATGACCCTTAAATCACCATCAATGTGTTTGTGTTTTCAATTACTTACAGTCTACAGAAATGCAAACGTTTTACAAAACAAAAAACGTAACTTCACTTACATTGTTTACCCTTTTAAGTGTGCCCTTAACTTATTCACCAAACATCTGACGTTCAGCTAAATTTTATTTCAAGTACAAAGCTTGCAAAAACATCTTAACTGCTTCGGTATCAAATGACGTTCATAACTAATTTTTTTTGTCATTTTTGGGGGGCAAATTACCCTAGAAACTATTTATCTCAACACTTAAACAAACCAAAATGCATTAAGAAAAAATAAACAGATAAGATGGTTATAAAATAACGTATCTTAACTTATATTTTACTGCCTTTGTTGTGATTTTAAGCCTGCGTCCCCACCCACCAACTTTAGAACTTGTCAAAATTGCAAATAAATCCTCAAAAAGCAAAAACAAGACACAGAAGATCAATCATATTTAGTGTAAAATAACGTAACTCAACTTATTTATTTAACTTCCTTAAAAGAACATGGCACCCGCCTGCTAACGAACTTTTAAATTATTTTTAATAGCTTTTAAGAAGGCCAACATTTTTCAGTGTTAAATGACGTAACTCGACAATTTTGTTTTTAGTTTTTTTTAAAACACACACCCAGCAACTGTCACAAGACTTCAAAAATGTTTCTTTTTAACATTTCAAGTGTCAAAAACTATTGCAAAATTTTGCTGTTAATTTCATGAACTGAATTATTTCTTTTCACTCTTTTGGGGGTTCATAGTGCTCTATTTAAGTATCTGAACTTTTTGAACCACTTATGAGTGCAAAAAATTGATGTAAATGTTTTGTTGGTAAAAGACGTAACTTAACTAAATCACCGACTGCTGCTTGGCTTGACTTAAAATTATTCTATAAATTACTAAAAGTAATAAACGATCACAAATCTTAGGTGACAAATCCATGGCTGTCTTAGACGTCGAAAATGGATTTCTCTCAACCACTTTCAGGTCTGCAAAATAGTTATAATTCTTTTGTGGTCAAATAACTTAACTCAACATATTTTTTTTTTCAAGTGTACGAACCCTTGCCCACTTATTGTCTTTTAGTTTGACTTAGAAAATGGTTCTATGAAATACCTAAAAATTATTAAATAAAAAAAAGTTAGATTTTAGTGCCAAATGACGTAACTAACAAGATTTTTCTTTTTGGTAACAAAGGCCCCATATCAAATGATTGATAAATAATATTTTCAGTCATCGGGTTTATTATTTAAGACATCTTAACACGACTACAAACGTTTTTATGTCAAATAACGTAAGTCAATACAATTGGTATCCAAAGACGTAACTTAGTCATTTTGGGAAAAGATTATAACCCCCAATCTACGCACTTAAGCTTAAAAAGAGACCAAAAAGTCAGTCATTTCTCGATTTAATGACTTAATTTTTTACTGTCATTGGAAGAACAAATTGTTACAAAATTTATCTGGGACTTTTCAAACACATTTACAGATTTATTCAATTTGTGGGCCTACAAATCTAGATCTTTGAAAATTCGCTACTGAACCACCTGCATCCTTAACATAGTCGCTATGGCAACGACGACGCACGACGACGTGTTTGTTGTTCCAATTTAACCCCTTTTCGTTTTGTTAAAAGATGATAATGACTTTAGATGAATGTAATCAAGAAAACAACGAGTGTTGCAGTTGCAGGCTAAATTCGAACAAATAAACGTGCAACTTGACAAAAAACAAAAAAAAAAAAACAAAAAATTATTGCACGCGGATTCAGATGACAGGACTCAATTAGTGCCAAAAGACGACAACAACGCGCAAGGCCACGTACGTCATACGTTAGACGTCACATAACTCATACCAACTCGCACATAGGTTATGATGTCCCTAGTCATTGCCATCGTCGTCGTCGTCGGTCGTCTGTCTGCATTTTTTTTTTTTGTATTTGATATATTTTTTTTAGAGCGACTTTAAAGTCGGATTTTCGTCTCAGCTTCCTGTCATTCTTCATTAATGTCATATCCTCATATCCTGGGGTGCGATGCTAAAGGGTCCAGTGTTTGGTTGGAACTTTAGTAAAAAAAAAAAAAAATCACCTCAAGGATACTAATTTAAGGATTTACATTTTTAGTGCATAAGTAAGGGAAAAAATCACAGCAGGATCATTATATCCTTCTCATTTGCATATATTGAAATTTGGAGCGAAGGACGACGCACACGAGTCCTGCGGTGGTTTTTGTGCTTGTGGTATGTCGACGTGGACACATTCGCATATACGACTGATGATGCGACGACGACGAAGGGCGCAACAAGGACATTTCCACATGACCAGACGCATCCAAGATAGT
This sequence comes from Scaeva pyrastri, assembly GCA_905146935.1. Classification (NCBI taxonomy): domain Eukaryota; kingdom Metazoa; phylum Arthropoda; class Insecta; order Diptera; family Syrphidae; genus Scaeva; species Scaeva pyrastri. The sequence goes on from LR989927.1 coordinate 59,497,051, forward strand.
GGCAATCATATCGCATAGATATACGAGTACGCGGGTACGCGGGTACGCGTGTATGTATTTTTGTTGCATGTCCTTGTTCTGTTAATTTTTTCATTCTTTCAAGGATTCTCGGTCTCTTCTGATGTGTTTGTGTGTCTGTCTGTTAGCGACTTGTTATGATAACTTTGCGGTAGATGTCGCTAAAGATATATACCTACACGCGAGCGAAACGAAAGCTCGGTTTGGTTTATGTGTGTCGCAAAAGACCCGCAAGTGATTGACGGGAGCACATTCTTCCTTTAAAGGGGATGGAATGAAGGGGTTCCTTGGGTTAGTGTATGTATTATGTGTCTGTAGTGTTATTTTATTATTTTCCTTGAAGAAGAACAGAAATGAATATTTCAAATGTTTTATAGTGAAAACGAACAACGAAGATGACTACGACGACGACGACGAAGACGACGATGACGACTACTCGGAGTTTTCTCCATCCCCTTTTCTATTTTTTTTTCTTTTAAGTTGAAAGGATAACAGTTCTTAAAGGATTGCAGTTAACCCGGGGATACAAAAAAACAAACCATGAGAAAAGGGGATTTTAAAGATACATAGATACATTTGTATCTACACTCGTAGGTAATGGGATGGAGAACAAATTTTGCGCGAGAATAATACATAAAATAAAAAGTGACACTTAGAAAGTGGTTTGCCTTAAGGACGCATAAAACCGAGTTAGATATAGACGATATGATAAGTTGTATAAGGAGAAACTTACTCGTACACATATTATATTTTGTTTAAAAAAAAAAAAAAAACTGTTTGTGTTTTTACTTCTCATAGTTAAATTTTTAAGATACATCAAAAAATACAAGAAAAAACTTTGATTGTCATATTGAAGTGCACTCTTGAACTAGATGAAGCTAAAAACAAAATCAGATATAAAGATTATTGCTTGGCTTGTATCTAGATACAAATAAAAAGTAATACAATCCATTATAAAAATTTATGATAGATGGCGGCAAGATAAAATTTACTTGACTTTAAAGGTTTTATTGTCTTCTTTTTTTTTTTTGTTTTGTTAAGTTTTGACGTTTTTTAGGGGAATTGAAAATATTCAAATTGAAGTGTTTTAGATAATAAGATTAAAAGCCTAATAAATCTTTTCAAAGAACACAGAACTTTTCGCTAACCAATGATAATAATCTATGGAATTGAAAATTAGAGAAATCTATAAAACAAATGGAGTAGAACTTTTTTGCCTATAATTCTGTATATTTATTTGGAAAAATAAAAAAAAAGAACGTGGCCTTATATGTCTACCTTCTATAGTACTTTATAATTTTTAACCAGATAAACTTAAGACTATTTAGTTGACAGCTAAGTACCTCAGTACTAATCGAAGGGTCAAACTTGGGAACCTTGAGATTCACGATTAAAAAAAAAAAACATATATACAGTGGTGGACACAAATTTAGCACACCAGTAGTACAAAATATTTGTAGTCAAAAAAAACTTTAAATTTCAATGAAGTCTTCGACTTCTTAAATAAAGAAACAAAAGAATTTTTGGAGGTAATTACATGTTTTTTATCGTAAGGAATGTTTATAAATACAAATAAACTAGAATAACCATGGTTAAGGGATTATGATGGTTAGAAGATAAAAGAAGTCTCGTAATGCAGTTCAAATCGTGGGGTAGGCCAGGGTTTGAGACTTCAAGCTGAAAGATAGCTCAGATAGAAGATACAATTATCTCTCAAGAGCGTTCAAGAGCCATTGAAAGCGAATAAATACCAAATTTCGATGTCAATATTTCTTGCAGGACATTAAGACGCCGCCAGACGCTTGAATAAAATAAATCTGCGTGTGGATGTGTTGCTCAGTGAAAGCCACTTGCCTTGAAAAAATTGTAAGGCTAGGTTATGGTTTCCCAAAAAAAATATGTATGGGCATGAAGTCCACAACCTTATAGCACAGTCCAAGATACACTATTAAAACATTGAAGCACGGTGGTCGAAATGTTATGGTGTGGGCTGCTTTTTCCTGACATGGCACTGGTACCAGAGTATCCTTGTGAACCATTTGCTGAAGTCTTTTCACCGGTGATATGGCGATTTATGCTTTATTAAGACCATAAGCATACTTCCAAAGTCGTAAAAAAGTGCTTAGAGGTCAATTAAATGATATTTTAAAGTGGACTGTGCAATCTTCCGTTTGTGATCCGATCGAAAATGTGTGAAATTATGATGAACCTCAAATCCAAAGAACAAAAACTCAAGAATTTCGGAATTGTCGCAAGGACTACAGAATGATCGGTGAGCGATCCCATAGCAGCAGTTTTAGGCTTTAGTGGATAGCTAACCAAAAAAACAATCTGCTGACATAAAACAGAGGGTCTCCTACAAAATACTAAACAAAATAATTAGAAAAATTAACTGTAAGAAGATTGTACAAACTTTTTTTTGTAAAACTTAGAAATGTGCTAGGATATAAAACAGAATATTATTAAACATCACCAAACATATTCTTAATGTATAACTAATATTAATAAAATGGATATACTTAAATGTATATATAGAAAAAAAACTGAGAATGTGCTAGTTTTATTTTTCTTAAGCAAGTGTGCTAAATTCATGTCCACCACTGTATATAACCAAGAGTTAACATTTTTAGGCTCTTAGTTCTTAATATATAAGATCATGTTCTGTCCCTGTGTGTTTGTAATAATTTCTCGTTTCCTCCACTGGTGCACTGAGGCGTATACGTACTTAAAAAAAAATATATTATTGAATCTTAAACAGTTTTTCTATTGGAAAAGTTTATGAATAAATTTTTCTAAATTTATATAATTTCGTAATCATAATTTGCCCATCTTTAAATGATCGCGATAAATATTTTTTATTAAACTTCAAATCAAAATTTAGAAACAAAATAATTTTGGGAATTCTTATACAAATTTCAATTATATACTTTGTATTAATAACAGTCTGACACTGTTTAGCCTCTAAATGAGTGCATCCAACATCCACATCCGATTTTATAGCAAAACTTTAAAAATTTGCACGATTGTGTCATTTTAGTTCTTCATTCAACTTTGTTATAGACATTTCAAGTGTCAAATGTAACATTATGTTTAAAAAAAATTTAAATTCGTGCTAAAACCAAACTTAAACCTGATATAATTTAAGATTAATCAAATTTTGAAATGTTTTTACTTCCAAAAATTAAAGCAATTTTCATTCAAAAAAAGGGAATGATCTCAAGAACAGCATTATGGATTTTAATAAATTAAAATTGTGTGTGTTTTTTTGGTGGTTCAGGTTAATGGTTGTTTTAGATTTCAGTTTTATCTTTTTATACGAGTTCCTTTGAAATTTGACTATGTGTGTTCATATTTCAAAATTGTTCGATATTTTTTTTTTAATATTTATTCACATTTTCAACCTCTTAAGAGTCAAGTACCAAGCTTACACACTACATTCTAAAAATGAGGAGTGGTTAAGAGGATAATGTTTTAAAAATTAAATTAAAAATAAAATAAAATTTAAATAATGAACTTATTTACTTTAGTGAACAAAACATTAAATATGCGATGCATTTTGGAATTTCAACTTTATTAACTTTAACTGATGTTCACAAACACTTATAATTGATATATGTACATACATATTTTCATATGTTTTATATAAATTTTTTTTAAATACTGCACTGAAAATTCCCAACAGGCACAAAAATTACGAATTTCTGAGAAACACTTCAGCAAACCCGGATACAATCGACTAATGTGTTGACATGATATGACAAAACCTTTCGGTTAATTCTGATAACAACGTCAATTTATAATTAAACAATAAATACATACATACATACATATGTATATTACTTGTCCCATAGATTGCAATCAAAGCAGATAAGGGAAATGGTATTGAAAATGCTGGGAATTTATTGAATAGTTCATTAATTCAAATTTCGCAGTAAAATATTAACTTTTATAAGTAAAACAATTGTATTTAATTTTTTCAGTAGTCTAAATAGTCAAATTTTTCAGTTTTTTTAAAATATATGTATGTACATATGCCAGACAATCATACCATTTTAATTTAGATCTGATAGATAAAAGAATCAGTGCCGGATTTATTGCAGTAGTTTTAATGGTCACACACCCCCGTGAAGGATGCCGTGCATATTTTATTTTAATATTTAGAATTTAGATATCAATAAAAAAAATGTATTTTAAAATGATGTTGGCAGATTAAAACCACACATACCCACCAAAGTTGAATTCAACTCGAGGTGAATGTGTTTTTGAAGACAAAAGTTGGGTTTTATACGAACTGACAACTAAACTCCATTTTGTATTCATTAGATTCTAAATTTTTAGGCATTTATAAGAAAAAAAAAACAAAGCTACATTACTGTAATAACAGTTTTATTTTATAACCTTCTAGATTTTATTAAGAGTTGTTCAACTTTTGACACTTTAAAATTGAAAGGAATATAATTGGAGCTATTCTGTCAAATCTTAAATTCTGTTGTTTTTCCAAATCTATTTATGGTGTCAAAAGATCTCTTACAAATCGAAGATATTGTATCAGTCTGTCAAAATTTTTGTGAATTAAAATTAAATAGAATATACATATGTATAGGCCCCGATTGTCGTTGTTGATCAACAATCGAATCGAAATGTTTCAACTGCTTTGATTAGTTTTCAAATTTGATATTGTGTAATGTAATCGAATAAAAAAGTAAAATTGTGACTAAGCCCAAAAAATATTATGACTTTTTCAAATTTGACAGTTAATTTTTGATATTGCTGTTTATTATTTTTCTGGTTTTTAAATATTTCAAAAAGGCATAAAAAAAGGCCAGAAAAAGAAGGCATATCAGAGTCACCTCTAATCCTCTCGAACTGGAAGAAACAGTTAAAGATGTATGGAAATATTTTAACTTTTTAAAATATGTACTTTTGCGTGTCCAAAGTTTCAAAGAACTTCTAGATAAAATTAGCCCAAAATTTAGGCCAGCAATAAGAAGCTCTTCGATTCCCAACATAATAATGTTTTCTACTACTTTGAGATTAGGTGCTCAAGGGTCGAACAAAGTTGGGAATGAATTTTGTATTGGTCTTGCACAATCCAAAGTTTCCTTAGTACTAAGGAAAGTGCCCTTTTTTAATTTATGGATTACTTTCAACTACATACTGAAGCAGTAAAGTGTGTCGGATTAAAATGCACTTTTATGAAAAAGTGGGATACCAGGTGTGATATCACCAAAAAAAAAGAACTGCAACATGCATATATTACAGGTAAAGGACTTTAAAGCTTAAATGCGATGGTTGTAAGTCCTTTGGCGCATTAAATCTTTTTTTTATTGGTTATTGCTTCTGACCTACATAATTGAATATTTTTAAATAATTTTATGTGAAATAAGTAATAAATTCCAAAAATAATAACATTTTGTTGCTTCCAGACATCAGATTCCTTACGACTCGATCACAAAATATCAATCGAAAAGAAACAAATGTAAAATCAAAAACGTTTCGATCACAATCGCCATTCATAATATGAAATATTAAAGTCGAAAGTCGATAGTTGAAAAAATTCGATCGACGCGACGATTAGAAAACCGATAACTGCAGCTGTTTATCCTGTCGAAAGAAGTGAACGATTCATTTTACCGAACGCATTCCTTCGTTCAATTGGGACATTTTGTTTTCACTTACGAGTATTTATGTACTTATGTATAACACTTCTTTCTAAGTGCCTGATAATTTCTAAATTTCTCCTTCCAATCCATTTGACGAAATTTTAGATCTACATCTGAATTTAGAGACTCTCGCTAGTGTCAATGGTCTCGTTATCTTTCGTGGGTCTCTACTTTTAGCAAAAATAATTAATTATAATTTTAAGTATTAGACAAAAATGATTTGTGATATTGTTTTTTAATCCTCAAAATGTAAATTTTTGAATTCCGCAAAGTTTTAAATTAAAAATTGTCTGAAAATTTTGATTTTTTCTCTGAATATTTTCTAGATCTCGATAATTTTGTTTAATGAGAAAAAGCCTTGGATTGACATTTGGAACTAAATATTACAGGGATTTAAAAGTCAAATTTCGTCTTTAAATCTTCGATAGATTAAAAACCTTCTCTGAAAATATAAGTAATTGTTTTTATTATTCTAGAAAAGAGTGATTAATGAGTTTGAGATTACATTTAAAAACAAATATTTGAAATGTAGAATGTACTTTGACTTTAAATTTGACTTTTCGCAACAAAAAATAAAACGAAATGAGACCGATAAAGAGATGACTGACAAGGTTGACAATTTTCGATTTTGAAGATACGACACTAGCGACACTCGTTTCTTGACCAGCCCTAGAACTTAAGTTATCAATTTTTAAGTCAATGAAGTCTGAATTTTAACATAGAACATAAGGGACATTTTGAAGACCGATTTTGACAGTGAATTAGAGTATTTCTTTTTTACTTTTTATTGATACTTCCTGAAAAAATCCCCAACTATACCAATGTAGGACAGCATAACCTTAGTCACTTAACTTGACAGCGCTTTGATTATTATTTTTTTTTTTTTGAATTAATTAAAGCCTAATGCAATTATTTAGAAAAGTTAAGTTTGTGCTTAACAATAGAAAAGGATCTAATTATTTTGAATGGCTTTATCTATTCCACAATTTATCAATTTCGTTTAAAAACTACAGCCAAAATATAATCGAAGTAAGCTTCTTTATGTAATTCAATAAACCTTAGTTCCACATAATTATAATAATTAAAAATAATATCTATTAATTCTCGAAATAATTTTTTGTTAGAAAAATGCATTAATTATGATATAAACCTATTTCCTGTGAATCACAGATATTTTTTAAATCCCACGTTTCTATTTTCTATTTCAAATGTGTGTTGACCTTAATCTTATTTGCACTAGTTTTTAGAAAGAAATCTTTTCCTTCTTGTAGAAAAATTCCAAGAAAAGAAAACTTTCATTCGAAAAAAAAACAAACATTTGCAATTAAAAATAAATCGTCATTGACAAAAAACCTATAGATTAAGATTATTGTTCATTTTTCTTAAGCATTTAAAATAATCATAAACTAGAAAACATCATCATAAAATTATGAAGAGTCTTGCGAATCCACAAATGTCAAAAGATCCACATCTTCAAAGTCATAAAACCGTCAACAGCGAGAAAGATAGATCCTAGGGAATGACGGTACATATACACAATAAACATAATAAAATAAATTAACATACAATAAATAAATTTAAATTAAAAAATAAATAAAAATAAATATAAATTAAGTCTTATATAAAATAAAATACAACAACAAACATAAGAAAATAGTAAAATAACACAGAATTTAAAGCATTAAATATAAGTAAAATAAAATGAAATTTAATTTAATTTAACACAATAAAATTTAAAAATCCACAACAAAATTTCAACCCCTTCCAATCCTTTCCGTCCCCTTACACCCACCTTACACAAACAGTTGAAGTTTACCCACAATCAAAAACTTACATGTCAATTAAATAAATTCATATCGATATCATCGCATTTCGATCAGAGTGTAGGTATTAAAACATGACGTGAAGTATTATTATTCATTAATCCGATGTTTGCTTAAATTGCACGCTTAATTAAGTTGCCTTTTCCCATCAAAATTTATACACGAGTATAAATTATGTGATGACGTCGATGACGATGATTACGATTAAACATACATTTGTGTACTTATTGCAATTTCAACAAAATTGAAAACTTAAAATATGAAAATAAATTCAACAACAACAAAACAAAAATAAGAAAAACATGATACATGTTCATTTAACGAGGTAAACATAAACATCAAGGGGAAGGTTGGGTTTACACGAGTAGGTAAGGTTTAAAGTTCATTACTGACGACTTATTGCCATGAGATATAATCCCAGAGAGTCGAGTGGAGTTTTTTATTTTTTTTTTTTTTTAATATTATTTTATTCAAATCAAAATGTAAGAATCAAAAACAAAAAAAAAACATGAAAAGTCATAAAACAAAGGTGGTGCGATTTTGGAGAACTTTTAAATTTTAATCGACGACGTCCTTACGAGAATTTCGCCTCCCAGATACGAGATACTAGAGCGATAAATCTTGCGAGGCAGCGATCTTTTATACCGCGAAAGTAATTATTATTCCCGGATTTTCCTTCGTTTTTCTTTTTTCTTTTTTTTTCTAAAGTGAACTGAATCCCGTCTCGAGAGCCCTCCCGCTTCTAACTGCTGCGACGAGGTAATACCATTTTCTTCATTCAAAAACAAAGAACCGAAAAAAAAACACACACCAAAAGGTAGATAAAGGTATTTTTTCTCTCGCGTGAAATTAACAAGGACGATAAAGAACTTTGAGATACTTTTCTTTTTTTTTTTGCTCTAGATACTTTTTCTTTTCTATTTTACTTTTTTTGTTTTGATTTTTTTTTTTTTGTATTTTTGTTGTTTTTTTTTTTTCTTCGTTACGATGACTATGGTAGAAGACAGCGACGCACCACAACACGTGTGAAAGATAAATCCCGAAAGACCGACAGATACTCGCCCAACATCCAATTGTTCAGACGACCGAAATGCCACTAACTCTGGAGCTACCCGAACAGAAATCCCATCCACATCCGACTGCAAAACAAAAACCCAAAAAAAAAAGAAAACAGAAAACAGAAAACCTAAGGAAAAAAAATTATATACAAAAACATTACCACCGAAACATTTCCATCTTTGAGATACAAAATTCCATGGGATTTACTGTGCGGCATCGGATTCGGCATCAGCTTCGGCTTCAGCACACGGATGGATGCTGCAGATGGATTTCAAAGATACACAGATACACGAGTGCCACTGAGATTGAGAGCGAGAGAGTGAGAGAATGTGGCGAGCGAAATGTAAGTTTTCACAGAGAAAAACATCACAACACAAGTCATCATCATCACCATCATCATCATTACCATCGTCTGCAGCATCATCATCATCTGGACCGACTTGAGAAAGTCAGAATGGTAGCAGACAACAAAGCATCCGCATCAAAAAGGACCGCAGTGGAGCGGATACGGATGCCTCGAGTTGACTTATCGAACATCACAGTCATAGGTTAAAAATTGGATTTTTTGAAAGCCCAAAGTCAAGAACGACTATGATGGGTCTTTCTCTTTAACTCTCCCACACTCTCTTAGTCTCTTTCAATATTTCGTATACTTTCTAAATCAACCCCAATTTGACGGAATCAGCTTGTTGACAATAATTCCACAGAATTAAATTTGAATTAAGGACCAAAAACCGTTATAACAGGTGAATTCTGTTGCTATAGTCGATTAGAGAGGATTGAAAGAGAATTTCTGTGAAAAGAGAAATGAAATGTTGATAGAGCGAGTCTGCAAAAATTGAGAATAACAGAGGAAGAGAAGAAATGCTATGGTTTGCAGACAAAATGTTAATCTGAAGGATAAAATGGAAAGAGAGGAATTATCATAACGATGTCATTGGCCTTAAAGAGGTGTTTTTGGTTTGTTTTTTTTTTTTTTTTCATTTTAAACAAAAATCCGAGTTAATTTGTTTTTTTTTTTGAAGTAAGAGTATATTTAAAGTTAAAGTGAGTTTAGGTGAAACTTCCTTGAGAAATGACCTTACTTTGTACCTTTTGGGCATATTGTTTGGTTTGGACATAAGGATTTTGAGAAGGGATTTTTCAAGGAAGTAAACAAGACTTTGAAGATAGGTATTGGGTATTGAAGAAGATACAAAATGTGTTTCATCTTTTTTTTTTGTTTCTTTTAAAGTTGCTAAACATTTAGGAAACTTTTGAAGTAATAATTAAGAAAGGTTAATTCAGTCAAATTTTCTTAATTCTATGTGTGGGTATGAATTCGTTTGGAAATTACATCTTGATTACTTACATATATGGGAGTTTTTTTTGGTCTAGTAAATTTTTGACAGTAAAATATACGTTTTTTCTGGAAATTTATTCCCACACACGTTATGATGCAAAAAGTTAAGGATGATTGATGTTGAAGTTGAATTAAACAATTTTTGAATGAACCCACGGAATGTGAACGATAACCTAGTTTATGTAGGTTTTGAAAAGTTCAATTAATTTTAGATTATTGGTTAAGGTGTCTTTTTTCAAAAAAAAAAACTTTAACGATAGCTGTTTAACAGGGTAACGTTTTGCAATGTAATGGAAAATTTGCGTCACTCTCTTGGCATTGATCTTAAAAGGTCCCAGTTAAAGATCGCAGTATTTAAGACAAAATTCAAACACGACTGGACATGGGTATCGTGTCTAAATTTTATGTTTCTATTGAAATCAGATTCATCTCCATAAGGCTTGTAAGTCAATTATTTTTGTTCAATCTTCGACACGAAACTCAATCGAAGTTCTATAGTGGACGACGAGGAATCCATTGATTATGATTTAACTTCCCTTCGGGCAACTGAAAATGTTTCAGCTGATTTGAAATGTTTTTGAAATCTCAATTTTTAAATTTGGCCACAAAACGTTTTTTTTTTTTTAATTTTTAACAAATTGGAAACAATTAAATTTCAAGTTTAAACTACCATTATTTTCCAAATTATCTTTATCTGACAGCAACAGATAGAAGAAAAAGAAGAAGTCATCCAACTCTTTTTGGTAGTGCCGAATATTGAGGTACCCGAAATTAATATTCCAAGAAGTGGAATAAATAATATCATTAGGTGTGTTCTTTTTGAGAAAAATATCCACTGTGAAGTAAAATCTTACACGGTGGCGATAAAAGAAGAGAGAAAGATCCAACTGCGAATAGAATTTTGACGTTTGCTCGAGTTTCGAATATAAGAGTTACTAACGCGACAAATCGTTCATATGAAAAACGCTGTAGAGAAATCCAAAACTAAAACTAAAGTTCTTCGAGTCAATACATTGACAGTGATAATACTATAAAATGTCCCTTTGACTCACATGTCATTCGTGTGATGTTCAACGTTTTATACATTGACACTTTGACTGTTGGCTGTGAGTTGACTGAAAAAGTTTTGATTTTTGATGAAGTCAGAAAGTCAAAGCGTTGATCTTTTACATTGACAGTCTAATAGTAGATTTAGTGATTAAGTCTAAAAGTCTGTTCCCTGAAGCTGTTCCGAACAGTTTAGAACAGCATTTTCTACACTAACTTGCTTTTTATGTAGAACAGAATTGTGAAAAGTGTCAAAATCATCTGTCTTCATTTGTGATTGGTTTTCATTTCGTATTTCGTACTTTTTATTTCTTTTGTGTGAGATTAAATGAGTAAACTAAATAATTGATTTATTTATCACAAATTGGTAATAAATTTTTATAAAACGTAAGTCAAAGCAAAACAATTTTTTGTCTAAGCCCTTTTTAGACGATCAGTTTTCAGATCAGTTATCAGTTCACTTGTCAGTTCAGTTAAAATTAAACTCAGATTAGATTAGATTAGATAAAATTCTTTATTACAATATATAAGTTTTACATTCTTTTAAATCATAGAATATAATAAAACTCAGTTCGGTGTTCAGTTCATCAGTTTAAGTGAGAATTGAACTGACAACTGATGGGAATTCCATCAGTTTCAGTTTCAGTTAATCGTTTCAGTTTTTGTGTTTAGACATCATTTTAACTGAAAGCTTAACTGATACCTCAACTGAAACTGATCGTCTAAAAGAGGCTTTACAATTTCAGATGTCAGATATTTGACTGTTCTAAACAGTCTGACGTTTATTGTTCTGTTCTATCCTATCCAACGCTGTTCTACTCTGTTCTATCCCACTCTAAAACTCAGTGAACAGGTTTAAAGATAGTGCTGAGATTCAGTATGAACCCAAGTAGGTAATTCTGTTTAAAATTTAGACCCTATGGAAATTAGTTATGTTGCATAATAAAAATATCACCCATTCTCTATTGAGCTTGGGTAGCAAGGAAATTCCCCTTTTATGGCTATCTTATAAAGGGTAGTTAAATTTTAATGAGACGATGTTGATTTTAAATAAAACACACATTTTTTAGGAAATTATTGTCATTTATTTTTATTATGATAATATTTTTATGGTTGTATTATGTATGAAACAAAATATCTTCCAATCCGATAATCCAAATTTTCGATGTTGCTAACGCTGAGGCATAATTGAGGCACTAACGGCATAGAGTTAATACTCCGAATTATCTCATCCTTTAGCTCTTGAATTGTTGCTGGCTTATCGACGTAGATCTTTTCTTTCAAATAACCCCAAAGAAAGAAGTCCAACGATGTCAAATCACATGATCTTGACGGCCAATTGACATCACTACCATCACGTGAGATAACACGGCCATTGAATTTGTCGCGCAAAAGAGCCATTTTTTCGTTCGTTTGCTGTATGGCAAGTGGCACCGTCCTGTTGAAACCACATACATATCTTCCAATTCGGCCCATTCACAGCAACTGCCTGACCGGCCTCATTTTGAAAAAAAATACGGCCCGATAATGTCGCCAACCTATAAACCTCACCAAACAGTCACTCTTTATGGGTGCATTGGTTTTTCGACAATCACTCTTGGATTATAATCCACTGAAGTGAAAATGTGCCTCATCACTGAAGATGATTTTCTTCGAAAAATTTGACCATATGCATTTTGATTTGAACGCCTGAATAACTTCGTTGCTTGATTGTATATCTTTCCATGGTTCAAATTTAGTTAGTTTGAAATTGAGAAATGTCAAATGAAATGGAGAAAAAAACTTGACGTTTAGGTGTTGATCACATTCAACACCGGTCCTTAAAAATTTAACCACCTTTATAAGAATATATAATATACAAGAATGATTAACAAAGTAATAACTTGAAATATAAAAAACTGAAATTATCTTCTACTCAAAAATCAAAATACATAATTCAAAAAAGTGTGTATACGCCCTAGAATCCCATTCAATTAAGTTTTAAAATAAAACTATGCATTTGATAGATCAATATCCTAACTGCGATATTAAATTTATTGTTTACTAGAAACTAGAGGACTCAGTGAACTTTGTCCCGCCCCAATTCAGTTCTAACAGCACGAACAGCTGTTAGATTAGTCGATATGTCACCAACTAACAGACGACAGACAGAACAAATTGTATGGGAAAATGAAGTTGGTTTTTTTTTTACTGTCTTCCTAGCAATTTTTCCATATTTTTTCACTTTTTAAACCTCCCCTAGACTACGACAAACATTTCAAAAACAAAATCAGCCAAATCGTCTAAGTCATTCTCGAGTTTTAGCGAGACAAACAGAAAGAAATTGTTTTTTATACACTGACACATTACTGTCACGCCTTGAAGTATACTATATTTACATATATTGCAAATCTGAACTGTCTATTTTTTTTTTATTGAAAAAACATTATCTATTGATTTATTTTTGGCCTTAAATATTTTAATTCCTAACTAAAATAAGCAAAAGGCATTGTTTTATTTGATTTGGCAGTAAAATTTGAATTTTCATAAAAATATATGAAATGGAACAACAAAATTTAACTTGTCATTAAGCCAGTTATACTTACTTGGAATTCTCAATCTTAACATAGAAGTGGTATTTATTAAACGATATTTTAATTCAAAAACGAGCACAAACCCTTCATTTTCAAAAAGATATTTAAAAACTGCATCTGGGCCTTTATTCATAAAAAATACATTTTTTTAAGTCAAACTGTTTTTTTTTGTCTTGTTTTCTAATGACAAATAAATATACAATTTGTAGTTTAAATAAATTGTCTTTCAAGTGGCCAATTTAAGCTATCATGAATTTTCAGTTGGATTTTTTTTTTTGCTAGATTTAAAAATGATTAAGAAAATGAATTTGATATCTTTGGTATAAAAATAAAGTTAAGGAGTCGGAGATTTCTTTTCCTGAATAGCTGATATAAGTAGTATTGTATTTTCATTTAATTTCAAACAGATTTCATTGAAAGCTGTAGCCAACTTTAAAAAAAGAAAATGTATAAGCATTTTAAAGGGATCCCAGTCAGAAATAAGACAATTTTTATTTTTATTTCCATAAGCTGGATCCAAAAAGTCACATCAGTTACTTTTAAGAATTAAAATCCTAAAAAATACATTTTACCGAGGTAAAAATTAGCCTAAGTGCTTTTAAGTCTATAATCTATCTCTGTGCCAAATTTCATTCTAATTATATTTCAAATATAACTATTTGACAATACTTACCGTTACCACTAACACCAAAAATTGAAAAAGTAAAATTCACTGTATTACGGTTTGCTACATAATAAATTTAACCTATTCTTTAACCTCAGCTATGTGTGGTGGTTATGCTATTAAATTGTAGCTTATATGAAACGTTTGGACGTTTGACATAGTGCCATCTATTGAATCTGTTAAAATCGTTTGGAGCTAACATATAATTGTGACTATCAAGTAATAGACAAATAATTTGCAATAAAATAATATTGTGATCATAATTTGAGATTTAAACTATCCTATCTCTCAAGTTGGATCTAACTGCACATGGTGTGCGAATTTTATTATAATCGGTTAAGTGGTTTAGGAATCCATTGAGGACAAACATTGTGACACGAGATTTATATATATTAAGAAGATAATAATGATTTTTTTATTCAGAATGAATGAATTTATTAGTAATTAAATTGTCTTGCTCTCAAGTATGGATATTCGCACAACTTAAATATTCATACAAATCCATTAAATTGTCTAAACATCCGATGACACTATTTATGTTCATTTTAGATATATGTAAATGTATGTATCTTACGTACAATGTCCATGTGTTCTAAGTTCCCCTCAACATTATGAATTAATTAATGAGAATAACATCTGATTGCATATTGTTTTCGTTAACATTATTGCACCTAAACATAAACATAAACATAAACATACAAATTATCTAACTTATGTATGTTTACAAATTGAAAGTTCTTACCACCCTCCTCAGTATCGTAGAATCTAATTTGATTCACGTCATTTGGTATTGTTTCCTTTGTTTTGATTAATCTTGTTCATTTCAAAACAATTAGATACCAATAAGTATATTTTAGATACAATAATCCAATCCAAGGAATTTTATTCAGTTGAAGAGATTAATACGAAAAAGGAGAAAATAATGGGAAATTTCTCCCCAAAGCTTTTAGTATTATAATTTCTCTTTGTTTCAAAAAAAATTTCTCTTTTTGTATTTTAGTGAGCAAACATCTGACATAGAAGTGTCAAATAAAATCAGTTAAACGAACCGTTGATTTAAATATTTAAATCTATAGTTTATAAATCTTGTAATGTACTGTTCATTGTTGTCTAATAAAATGGGTATTTTTCAAAAAGCTACAATTTATTCTTCATACGCTCTTTGTACCAAAATGATAACAAAACTGCTTAAAATTATTATTATATTAATGTACCATATTCATTTTTCGAATTCATAAAGCTTTTCATTTCCCCTCAAGTCAAGTGTCATGACCGAATTCCCCTCCACATATGATGATAGTCCCTTCTCAATATGACCAAGTGTCATATTAATTATGTATGTTCGAAAGAAAAAAGTGAATAAATCATCTACGAAAGAGAAAACAACAAAAAAAAAATGAAACCATTAAACTCGATGTCAGCAAATGATATGACAAATCAAATAGGAAAAAGCACAAAAGAATTCTGCCCACAAGAATAAAAAGCTCTCCCCACCTGAAATCCGGTGGCGGTAAAAGAGTTTGCGTCGTTGGTCGTTGTCTTCGCTGGCATTTGTGGCGGGGAAAAATAACCACATTGGGTTAGGGATAGGGGCGAGGCACCTCTAAAGTCATATCCGGTGGGGGATAAAAGTTCATCCAGACTGACCAATGATATGTCTTGATCTGTGTCCTCCAAAACCATTTATTCGGTAGGAGGGGAGTCAGAAGTCGTTGCCGCCGCCGTGAGTCGTTCGTTGTGCTGAGCTTAAGTGAAAGAATATACAACACACATTCATAGGTAGGTTTACGTTTATACCGTAGTAGGTCTACGAAGTAAGAAAATTAGTTAATTGTTGGTACCTACCCTACAGACAAACCTTGAATCAATGTGGGGTGTTTAAGAGTTATTGTGGATGGGGGTGGTATTATAAGAGATTTTTCTTAGAAGAGGTTTATATTTTTTGTTCGGTGAGAGCAGGACAGGTGTATCTAGGTGGGAAGGAAATAACTTAACGTGACAATTCTACTTTAGAATTAAGACACACTTTTTTGTTAAAGAATGAAAAAAATATTATAATTTTAAGGGTATTTGCTTCACTCTTGAGTCTTAAAAAAAATAGAATTGGGTGATAATTTCTTTTGCCTTTTTTAATGGACACATCTTTTGGTTATTTATCTAAATACACGAAATTATTTAACCGTGAGATTCACATATTTTGGGGCTTATGCTTTAATTTAATTTTTTACATATACTTTAGGTTTGTCATAGCATTTAACTAAAATGTTTAATCCTGGGAAATTATTGGTCCGAAATAAATGGAAAGTTTCAATCTAAGTCTACTATTACACGACGACTCATGAGTCGTGACTCTTTTCGAACTACGTTGGTCCAAGAGAGATACAAAATTCGAAAAAATGAAACGGAAGAAAATTTGCCCTGTGAGTCGCAGGCAAATTTTCCACGACTCATTTTTGACATTTTATTTTCACTCATTTGTTATTTTACTTTTCCTCTTTATTTTTTTTCGGCGTGCTCGAGTCCACAATCCACATGTATACCCTTATAGTTGAAAGAGCGAGACAGAATATAAGATTTCCCAAACAACGAAATTTGAATTAAAGAAATTTGTCAAATTAGAGTCATGACTTAAGAGTCAAGGTGTAATAGTGTTCGACTCAAAGGATGAAATTTCAAAGTAGAATTCGAAGATGAGTCACGACTCATGAGTCGTCGTGTAATGGCAGACTAATGAAAACCAAAAAACTGTTGTTAATAATTTAGCTTTTCAAAATGCTGATATTTCATATTTTGATGGAAAAAAAATTAAATTAGCTCTTCTGTTTTCTTCAGTAATAAAAAAGCTTTTGTCAGTTCACGGAAGGAAGTCACTTTTAAAATTTTAAATTAAAGTAACCAACACTCGTTAAAAATGTATATCGTCGCTGTTTAAGAAAACCGGCATAACTCAAAAAACATGATTCTTCAGAAAACGAGTTTAAAGTTTGTGAGTTCCTACGATTTTTCATATTATTTTCCAATTTGATTTTTGGAAAAAAATATATCGAGAAGAGCTACATTTATGCCAGTGTGACAGAAAGATAGAGAATTGTTTTTTTATTAGATTGGCATTAACTCAAAAATCGTTTTTTTTTTAGTTATGCCGGTTTTCTTAAACAGCGACGATATGTTATTTCCTGCTCCTTGAATTTAGGTTTAAAAAGGTGCAAGTCTTGTAAGAATATTGACAAATTTTAGATGATGAAAATGATAAAAATGAAAATAAGGTTACACATTCATGTCTTGTTTTCATAATTTTCAATTTCTTGGAAAGTGGAATTATTTTACAAATCAACCAAAAAGCTAATTCCTCAAAGACTTTTGAAAATAGACCATACACCAATAATTAGTTACCCAATGGCAGTGTGGTGGTTGTAGAAAATATATGTAGTTGTCAGTCTGCTGTTCTCAAGGTAACCTCTGATTTTCGTGCCGATCTTTTCAAAGAGCAGTTGTTCTAGGTTTGGTTCTTTTTACTTCAAAAGCTTTTAACTGCTGCATAGACAGATAAGTTCAATTTTTCAAAAATATCCACAAGACTTTTGACTAACTTTCTCTGTACAGACTTCAAAAAGTAACTATATGAATAAAAAAGTGAAAGGGTCAGTAATAGGGCCACTTTTTTTCTCCTACTTATAAAATTGATCTTCTAAATATTTTCTAAACCACCTTGGCGTATACTTACTTTTTTCTTATCCCAAATAATGGATATTATTTTCCAATGTACGTCGTCGGTTAAATTTTCGATAGTGAAATTTTTGCGTTCGTCAAAATGATATTTACATATAATTAACATATGTTTGTATGTAAGGTGTTCTTATGTATCTACGATTTTCTGTTAGAATAGACGCAAAAATTCAAAAATATCAAAATGATCAAAATTTTTTTCCGCTGTTATGCATCTGAGAAATTTCATATCTTGAATTTTTTAATTAGCCTGATAACCTAACAATTTAGTATTAGAAATATTTTGTTTTTAATTCATCAGAAAGTACTTTATGGAAAGCCAACAACACGTCCGTCCGTCTTGGACACAAGATTTAAAATTTTTAATGTAAGAAATGTTACACATTCTTCAGATTTAAATGACCTTATCCCAAGATATTTTCTATGCACACTTTTTTTAAAATTTGTATACCTATAATTTTTCAAAAACTTTAAAGAAATAACTCTTCATTTAAAACAGCTGAAATGTGTACCAAATGCGAAATTCGAAATTGTGTAAAATATAAAAATTTACTTGCAGAATTTAGCTAAGTCAATTGAAGTCCAAAAGACTATTAAAATGTTACTTCTTTATAAAACAGTTCACTCAATATATGTAGGTATTTGAAACAACCCTGGCTATTTAATTCACCACCCATCACCTTTAACTGTCAAATCTACAAATTCACCATAAAATCTCACCGCACTCAAATAATGAAAGAAAGAACTGACACTTCTTCCGTCAAAACATTGCAACGGACATGCGTCAAAAACAACACACACACAAACACAACCCTCTCTGTTACATCGCTTACATTTACTTACCAAAACCACCCTCCAAATTGTCACAGACAATAACCTACTCGTACTCGTCTTTGTCTGAAAATCAGCTGGTCAAATCTGTCAAAGACATTTTAATTTTTTCCAAGCCAATACCTTCGTTGCATTGGTCATAAGTCATAAGTCATAAAAGTGATTAAGACAAACAGGCATTGAAAGTTTATGTGAATAAATTAGAAAAAAAGTTTTGTGTCGCCGCCGTGGTTTATAAAAAAGTATTTATTTCCAAACCCATTAGTGCTGATATAAGTTTCACTTTGATGCAAAATGTCAGCATTGTTCGAATGCCAAAAGTCTCCCTCATAGTAACTCGGTCGGAAGTTGCTTGTCTCGAACGGAAATCATCTCGCAACCATCAGACGATGCGAAAATATGGGCCAATTTGAAAACGCTAATGGATCTGCAGCTGGATAGAAAACCAGACCATCCAGCACCAGGATCAGGACCATCATCACCACTACCAACACCTCTGCCACCATCAGCAGCAGAAGCAGCACAAGCGCCACCTTTGCAACCATCATCAGAAGCTGTCAGAATGGGAGCATGTATGGGTCGTTGTATCGCGGATAAGAGTTCCTGTTTGAAGAGGTGAGTGATGCTATTAAACGTTCGGTTCGCCGAAAATATGTCCCGAGAAGTCTGAAGCTTCTCAAGCATTCCTGATTAAATCGATATTCACCAGCAGCAGCGGGGTATCGTGGTGTGTTTACATTTCGAACTCGAGTCATATCCTTCCACGAGTACGTGATGCGGTGCATTGTGTAGTGCAGGTCGTCCCACATCTCGCTCTCTGGCCGTATTTAATTACAACTCTAATCATATTTCCTCGATCTATTAAATTACACCCTTTGTCCTGAGTGCTCACGGAGAGGCGACGATGGCGTCTCCCCCGCACAATGTCTTCCGCCGCCGCCGGCAATAGAGATAAATAGCTATGCACAAAAAGACTTCAATTAAGGTTAAAAGTAGAGCAAATATGTTTTTTGTCTTTAATACGCCATCGCTTTCGCCATATCGCCACAGCCACAGCCACAGCCACCGCCATCGCACTTTGTTCTTGTTTTCTTTAATTAAGTTAAAAGCGATGCGATGCGATGATGCGATGGTTGCGGGAGTCACTTTGGTTTCCTTTTTATATCATAACAACAATCGACCACCAACCTTTCGAACCGACCTCCAACCCCCGACCCCGACTCACCCCCCTTGTCCTAAATCCTCCTTTCCTTAATGTTCTATTGACCATGCTCGAGAGCATCCTTGAACTGATTTTTGCCATTAAAGATGTTGTATGACGGCAAACGGGGACAGACGTGGTGACGGACGAGACGAGCGACGCACGTAAGACTATTTTTGATTTATGTTATATCTTTGCATTTTACTTTTTACCATCATCATCGTGATTTTTAATGTGGTTTCTTTTTTTTTTGTTGTCAATTAATCCAATAGATGGCGTTCAACAGATGAACACGAGACTGAACTAATGACTGATGACGAAGAAGATGACAGCAAAACACAACGTCGAAAAAACAAAGAACGCAAACATATTTTTAGAATAATTAAGTTTAGACGAAAGGTGAGTATTTTTTTTTTATATGACTTAAAGTATACCAAAAATATTTATTCTTGATTGAACAACTTTATTTCTGGTGAAATTGGGTTTGGAGTTTACAGAAGGAGTGTATATCAGTAGGAAAACCAAACCTTGAAGTTTTTTAACCCGTCCTATGTTTTTTTCTTCATTTTTTCAAATTTTATTTATTCTAAAATATCATCAAAGCATTGAAGTTAAATTTAAAAATTTTGGATTATAAATTGTCCTTCTCTAAAAATTTGTTTTTTTTTTCTATGTGTTTTTGATGACTTTTGATATTCACATAACCTCAAAAATCTGACACATAAAGATCAATTGTTATAATCGGATGGTGAAGTTTGAATTTGACCTCAAACAATTATACAGGTTAAATTTTCAATTTAAATTTAGTTCCAGATTGATTTTAGGTCAAAGTCAAAGTCTTTGAAAATCCCTCAAAAGAAAACTACAGGAATGTTACAAAAAAAAAATTTTTTTAAATATTCAAAAATTAATTTTCTGATGTGAAAATTAAAACTGGGGTAATTTATCCTATTTCAACTGAAGTTGAATCTAAGTTGAATTTTTTCATTGAACGGTGCTTGCATCACATTGAACTCGTTTGAAGGGACTCTTTTTGACGTTTCGTTGTGTTAACTTTTCCTAAAATCATGTGGGAACGAGTAAAAGCACGGGAAAGTCAAAATTCACTTTAAAATAGTCCAATGGCACATATGAGCTACAAAATGTCAAAAGCCTGTCATTTCGTTAATTTAATTCAAACCTATAATTCACCAATTAATTGAAAACAATATTTCAATGAAAGTTGTATTTTTTGCTCCAGTCCGGGTTGTTATACAATTTCTTCTTTTTTATGTCAAATCCAAGATCACTCCCGAATTTGAAGTTTTATTGAAAAACATATTTAAAAAAATCATTCAAAAATAAAAATGACAAAAACAAAATAAATATATTCAAAATTTAAGCCCTCAAAAAGTGTTTTTAGAGGCCTTTTTTAATTTCATAGAGATAAAAAGTTTGATCTGTACATTTTTCTGTACAATAAAGGTCTAATTGAAAGTTTTCGTCAGGCGGACCATTTTCATGTCACTGGGACTTGAAAATTAATTCTCTGTTCGATTACACTTTTTAATTCTAAAATTGTATGCATAGCCAAAACGTTAAAAAAAAATATCCAAAAACAATACTCAAAAAATGATGTCCTAGTTATCAATTCAATTCAATTCAATTCAGTATTCATTTTATTTATCATAATATACATACATTGTTTTATTAAATAATGAATTTTAGAACTTTGGCTATGCCGTCAGCCAGATTGGCAAAGTTATACTTAGTGTTTTAAATTTACTAAAAAAAAATTTAAATAAATTCAGTCATTAGCAAGTTTCTATATTTATAAATTGAATTTAAAAAACAGTAAAGTGATTTCCAATTAGGACCATTTAATACTTGTATCGTTTCTTGCATTGTTAGATTTTCTTTCCTAGATATATCGTTCTTTGGTATTTAAATATAGGGCAAACACTTATGAAATGGAAGCAGTCTTCTTTGGCTTGTAGATTGCAAAGCGTACAAAATTGGTTGAATTTACCATTGTATGGGTTACCATTTAAAGGAAGAAGTTCGCATCTTGATTTGAATATAAGCGATACTTCCTTATAGTTTAATAAGTCTTGAAAGTAGTTGTTATTTAATAGATTATAATTAAGTTGAGAGTAAATTATTCTACTATATGACTGTTGAGCTTCAGATACTAATGATTCCCTGAAAGAATCTTCGTTTTTTTGGATAATCTTGTAGAAATTTTCTTTAAGCTGAGTTGGGTTGTAGTAATTGAACTCAAAAACTTCTCCACAGGTACAACCAATAGTCTGCCTTTTCATAATCCACCAGTCCTTGTTTCTTAGTTCGTACAAAAGCATTTGTTTGGTCAAACGTGTATCTGGGTACGAAAGAACTTTTAGGATGTAGTCTGCCTGGAGCTTTAGGGTGTTTGTAAAGAGTTTTGGTAACCCTGTTTCTAAATACAGCGCATAGTTCGGTGTGCTCTGTGGCAAGTTGAATAGTTTTTTAACAAAATTTCTTTGAAGTTTTTCCACTTCTTCAAACTCATCCATTCCCCAAACCTGAGCAGCATACAAAAGTGATGTTTTCACAACACATTCACATATTCTGTACTTGGCAGACATTAACACATTCTGATTTGAAAAAATTTTCTTCCATGTCATATTAATCAGACCTTGAGATGCATTCGCCTTTTCTCTTAAATGGTATTTTAAATCCAATGTTAGGTTTAGTATTACTCCTAAATATTTGTATTCTTTTGTATTTTCAATAATTTTTCCGTTAAATGACCAGGTATCTCTAATTTGATTATGTGAAGATCGTGTGAAAACCATAGTTTTAGATTTTTCGACATTTATTGTAAGACCCCATGTCTGAAAATAATCTGATGAACGGTTTATCATGAGCTGTAAGTTTTCTGGTGACTCTGATAGTATGACAAGATCGTCTGCGTAAAGAAGAACATTGACAACGGTATTGGCGATCCGAACACCACCAGGAAGACATTGTTCAATATCGTTAATAAATAAAGAAAACAGTAAAGCACTAAGTGGACATCCCTGTTTCACTCCAGAATTCGTATCAAACCATTGTGAAATACATGATCCATCCCAAACAGCAGCCTCTGAACCGATGTACATATTTTTAATAACATTTAAGAATTTTGACGAGACACCAAGTTGCATTAATTTATATATGAGAGCGTTTCTATTCACAAGATCAAATGCAGCTTTGAAGTCAACGAAAAAAGAGTAGATCTTCTTGTTCCTGGCATGAAAAGCTTTGACTAATGAAGTCAACACGAATATTTGGTCCACAGTTGAGTAGTTTTTCCTGAATCCAGCTTGAGATTAGTTAAAATATTGTTGCCATCAACCCATTTTTCAAGTCTATTAACTACATAGTTATCCTAGTGTCCTAGTTATCATAAATTGACATTTTTCATTTTTTAAAATTACTAAAAATATCCCAAATTTTCGGTATATGTATCTATGTATTGTATATGTATTTAAATTTATATACAGTTAACGTATTCCTTTAGAACACATAATTTAACTCTCAAATGAATTTATAAAATTGAAGTTTATGACGTAAAACTTTGAACCACGGTTGAACCTGATCCAGCGAAAAACCACCTTTTTTAAAATTAATCAAATATGTGAAAAATTCGATTGTAAATTTTATTCCCAACTAGCCCTTTCTGATTTTCTTGAAAGCGAAAGCTGACATCTGTCATTCAAAGTCACTTGTTTTCCTGTGGCTCAAATTTAAACCTTTTAGTTAGACTTATTCCATTTGATACTACACTTTTCTCATTAATTTTGAATTGATATCATTCCTATTCAAAATTGTCTCATCTTTGACGTTTAAAAATTAGGAAATGGTGTTATACAAAAGTCTGTCAAAGTCAGTGTTTGAAGTAACAGTCCCTGACAGATGATGGGGTTGTAATTTAAAACACTTTGATGAACTTTCTTAATTCAAAATAAAAGTGCACAGTTTTCTTTGAATTGCAAGTCCATATTATGTACATTTTTTTGACGTTTGTTGAAAAAGGTGTTAGACTTCAAAAGCAAAGAGCATTCTTAAGTTTTTTTTTTAATCTTGTTTTGTTCATCAATTTTTTTGTTTTACATTCACAAAAATGGAATTTTTTTATCAAATTTCAAACCAAGAATTTTATCTAAATTCTTGTTTTAAATTTTGCGTCAATTTTTTCAGAATCGTAAGCAGTTTGTTGATAAGTTTATGGAACGTCAAGACTTAAACTACTCAAGGCTGAGCAGGGCACCGACAGCAGATCTGTAAAACAAAAAAAAAATCCTTACATCGATCGCCAAATTTTCTTACTGTTGAAATTTTTTTTTTAAATCTTTTAGTACGGACATACAATTACAAAGCCTTGATGCTCAAACTCTTCTTGTCACGGCCGCTAATAACGTCACCACGACCAATACCTTTGTACCGGCAGTATCCTCACGCACCAGTTCCTCCCTTGATCTAGAATGGGAACATGAGTACGGTCAACACACTCACCATCATCACCAGCATTCGAATAGGGGACTTTCTCGATCATGGCTATTCATAGATGGCGCTGAAGCCGATAGCAATGGTGATATCGATGGAGGTGAAACAAGCGACGACAACAAACCACTCTTCAATTCACCACCATCAGATGATTGCATAGGAATTATAGGAGGAGCAGGTGGGAATCTAGGAAAACAACATCAGAATAGAGCCTTCAATGATGGACAAATAATGATAACTTCACAAATGGCCAAAAGCAACTCGAATCTACAACAACAACAATCGAATTTCACACGTACCTCGTCTCGAACAAGTTGGTCACACATCTCGACTCCTGAATCCCTTGAATGGGACATCGATGAAGATCAAACAAATCGAATGCGTTTGGAAGATGATAATTTGGACCATGAAACTTTGGAGCTTTTACATCAAATCGAAATGCTCAAAAACAAGGTACTCAATGAGACTGGTGATGGTCTGGATGGAATTGAATTTCCCAGCAATGGCGGTGACAGTTGATTTAATGACATTGACAGATAGAGTTTAAGTTTTTGTCGTCGCTGCACCGCCCGCCAGGGTAAACTGATTTTCTGCTTTTTCTATAAATTAGTTGCTAAGAATGTTTTTGGTTTTGGTTTTAGTTTTTTTTTTTTTTGAATATTTTGTACTCTCGATTTATTTTTTAAGGATTATATATGCCGTCCATTTTTATCTATCTCTCAGAAACTAGTTTTTAGTTGAAAGAATAGAAAACCGATGTATTAATTTGCTATATTTTTTTTTTTGGCAAATTTTGTTAATCATTTTCATAAATAACAATAAGCGAACGAAAAACTAGCATTCTGTTAATTTTTTTGACTCCATACTTTGGTTTCAAGAAGGCAACACAATTCTTTCAAAATACAAAAATTTGGCAACACAAAAATATATTCGTTCACTTTGCAGACATACATATACACTTACTCGTAAATCAAATCTGACTTTCACAGTTGTCATCTTCAGTTGTAAAACTTATTGTTTTTTCATCATTAAAGATTGACAAAGTCTTAATTTTTTTAAGTTACGAAGCCTATTTACAAAAGCTGTCAATGCGTGCGAACATAAACACAATTAGAGTCATTGTATATTGACAACTGATTTGACATGACGTTTAAGCGCAATGATTACATAATATATATGAAGTTTTGTATTTACTTTTACATAAGTGTTATTTGTTAAAGTTATTTCGCTTAATCATTTTTGAAAAGCTACCCAAATAACCAAAAAAGAAAAACATTAAAGTGCCTAATATTCAAAAGCATTACAAAAATTAAAAATTTATTTTATCAATCATGATTTTTATTGTCAAAAACAATTGATTAGTTGATAGATTTTGGCAATTGAATTGAAATAAATTAAATTATTAATATGTCTGTGTTAAAAATAAATTTCCAAAAAGC
The DNA here is from genome assembly GCA_905146935.1 of Scaeva pyrastri. Lineage (NCBI taxonomy): Eukaryota > Metazoa > Arthropoda > Insecta > Diptera > Syrphidae > Scaeva > Scaeva pyrastri. The sequence continues at coordinate 59,522,946 of LR989927.1, forward strand.
AAATACTATCTTCCATTGAAAAATTATCCACAAAAACTTGGTTATGACTAAATTTATAATATTTAAACTTGGTTTTTGCAAAAAAAAAAAAACGAATTACTAAAAATTTTAAGTACAGACAGACCTGTAAGGTACTTGTGTGTTAAAGACCTTCCTTCAATCCGCTCAACTACAAGTATACATACTACGAGTAAATAGTGGTTCTTGAACTTGAGTACTCTATTACTGGTACTTAAAAGAAACGCAAGGTAAAACATTTCCTAAGTTCGTACTTGTAGTTCAAGTACTAAGAAAATTTTAAGTACTTAGCCAGTAAATTCAAGTTCCTCATGCGTACTTATTTCAACATCAATTTATAAAGTAATTTAATATTAGTTTTGGTCAGTACTTGAAAATTCTTGGACATATTGCTCAAGTACTTATTATTTAAGTATACCACTTGTTAGTTGACATTTTTAAGTAGAGCGTATTTCAATTAATTCTGAAGTATTTAAGTAAAACTTCAAAGTGCTTAAGTTTCACAAGACTTAGATCAGATTCTTCTTTGAAATTTTAATTTGAAAGTACATGGTACTTGAACCAAGCTAAAAATTTAAGTCCTAACATTTCATTTTTCATCATACTTAAGTATAAGTCCGCAGGTCTGATCAAAAGTATTGAAAATCAGTATTTAATTTATTATCCATGGATTCGAAAATAACATTAAAGTTAAAATAAATTAATATGTTATTTTAATTGAAATTATTATTGGTGAAACTCCCACCTCATTAAAATGATTTTAAAATTAAAATTAAAAACAAAAATTTAAAAAAAAAAACACAAAAATGAAATGTTTAAATTGAAAATGTGAACTTAGAAAAAAAAAAAACAAGCAAGGAAACCTACCTGTAATAGTTGTTAATAATAATAATAATTATTGTTCTTCTGGCCTCTAGACCTTAGACATATCTCTTGAAAAATTTATATTTTCTCATAAAATTACTTAATTTTAATTTTTATTTAAACATAAATGTTATTGTGAATTGTTCATTTTACATGTTGTGTAATTTTATGAATGAAAAAAGTATATATTTATATAGAAAAGTAAGAAAAGCTTAAAAGGCTCGAAAAATGGTTTTAAAAAAATTTATTTTCAAACACAAAAATAAATAAAATTTAAACAAAATGTTGAGTTAATACAAAAAAGGACAAAAAAAAACAACAAAACAAAATATTATAATCAAAAAATCACACAGAAAAAAATATAAAGAATCGTAAATATTTTGTATATACGAATACATATTCATATTTATTATTAAAAATAAAAATAAAAATAATAAAATGCAAAATGTTAATTGTTTTTGCAAAATTTTTGGTTGATTTTTTACCATCCCCAAAGTGAGGCTAAAATTCTGGTTTTATAGTATTAATTATTTCATGAATTAACAAATGACGACTAAGTTTGTATGGCTAGATTTATTATAGTTGATTGCAAATTATAGTTACTTCAAGGTTTGGGAAAAAGATTTTAAACAAAACTATTAAATCATTAAAAGTGATAAAATTTTAACTGTAAAGCCTCAAAACTCTACATTTTTGATGAAGTTTTGGACAATGAATGATGCAAATCTATTTTTCGAAAAATTTGTCAAAATTTTATAAAATTAGTCTTGTTTGGAATTCTAAGTCAACGAACGACAAAAACATAGTTTCGAACATTTTGTGCTTTAAAATCTCATTCAAAAATTTGCTCTGCTGGATAATAATTAGTACATTATTAGATACTTTATAAAATATCGTTTTTTTGTTCTGCAAATGGCCACCAGTGAGGTCAGAAATGCAGATACAAAAAACCTTATGTTCGCGAATTATTTAGCAAAAAGTTTATACCTTACGCCTTTTCCACTCCAAGTTTCCAAGTTTTTGAACTCCATTTCAATTTTATGACATTTTCTAAGAAGTACTTAGTTTGTCAAATGAAGCAATTTTTTCGAATTTTTTTTCTTGGTCATTTTCTCAACTGATTATATGCAAAAATATTCACCTTATTCATTTTTGAAGACGACAATCCAATAAAGAACACTTAAATTTTGTCTTAACATAGCACTGTTTATTAAAAAAATAAGAAAAAGAATTAAAACAAAAAAATACAAAAAGCTAGAGCCTTAAAAATATACAATAATAATATAAAAACTACATTTTCTATAGTTAGCAACAATTACAAATTAGTATCAAAAAAAAGTATTATGGCATTAAGTCTTGACAAAATTATACTGTCAGTCATTTTCAATTATGACATAGGAAAATTTTTCGAAATTAATATCGATAAATTCGTGCTTAAGAATTTTTATTAATTCGTTCAAAAGAAAAACATAGAAAATAACTTATAACAAAGATGACTTTAATGGTAGCATTTCCTCTGTTTATCAACCAAGCCAAGATTTAGCTTTGCCCCATAAAGTTTTTGGCTTCTCTGTGGTGATCGGTTCAGCGGCAGCAGCGACAACCTGATGATTAAATTTAAAGAATATATTTAAAAATTATAAAAATAATATTAAAGAAACAAATGTGAACGTTTAATTATTAGTATTGTCTGACAATGTGTCAATTAACACGTCAAAACTAATGAACTGCATAAAATCTTTGGACTTTATGAAAATTTCTTTAGTGTCTGTCACGTTACACGTTACAAATGTCAAAATATATTTTACCACTTGTACTTACAATTTTTTCTGGCGCCGATTGTTCATCCATCACTGTAGCCACACTCTGTTGACTGTTTGAGATTCTTTCCACTTCAGCTGGTTGATAGGTCTCTTGTTGAACTTGCTGTCCTGCGATTTCTTCAGCTGTTAAATCTTCGAACTTCTGTACTTCTTGTTGACCCAAGTCAAATTCTTGTTGTTGGTCGTAGTCTTCCATTTTTTCACTCCTCTGACCAGCATTTTCCGATGATGCATCAACTTGGACTTGTTGGCCTACATCAGCCTCGTTTTGGTAAAGCTGTGGATTGGTTTGCATGTGGCTATATGAGGGTAATCCACGACCTAAGGAATAGCGATCCGAGTTGCTGCTTTCAGGCTGAGTGAAGGTGTATTCTTTTCTTCGATGGATTCTTTGATTGTACTCGCTGCCAACAGTTTGGGGAGGGTTGTAAGATGATGGACTTCCTCCACTGTATCGGTAGCCGCCATACTGTGGCTTTTCTTCTCTGGCTGGGAGGTAAGCAGGTGGTGGCGGTGGCGGTTGGAATGATGAAGACAATTTAGGTGGCATTGTATCCGTATGGTATCCCAGATTGGGTTCTGATTCGTCAGACTCGTGATAGACCTGTGGTGGCTGATCGCCACGATCACTGCTGATGGTCTCGTTGCGTTTGCCAGAAGCTGATGTAGTGGTGCTCAGTTCAACTCCTCCATATCCGCCCTCGTTGAAGTCCAAATCGATGAGACCCTGTGCCAGGAGGAACAATTTCCTACGCCATTTGTCCAACCGGGTTCCAGATAGTCCCGTTCGTTGTCCCAAATTATTGCAACGCACCAATTCCCGTTGATACCATTTGGAGTATTCTTCTTCGCTGATGTAGTCTTTGTGGGCGACCATTTCCAATCTTTCAATCTCCCTTCGTCTGAAGTCCTCCAGAACGACCAGGCTCATTTTGTAATGCTTGGCGATGTTTTCAATGCGCAGCATTTCTTCCTTTTGCCAGTTCTTCAATGTGTTTGCAGGAACATTGTATAATGAGGCGATTGAGACGATCTTATCATTAGTCTGCCATTGGGGCAAGTTTCTTGAATTGAAGCTTTGGGTGTGGATTAGATTATAAAGGCGATCGCGTTCCCGACGTTGCCACTCCTCAAGGTGCTTCAAATTTAATTTCTCAATAACTCCCTGGTTTTCCATTACTTGCAACTCTTGTCCTTGGAAGGCGAAGAGGACCTGTGGTGACACTTCGTATTTGGCTGTCAAATTGTTCTGGAATAATTTGTCAGATTGAATGAATTGTAAAAGTTCTTCCCTGGTTATGAGCACCATGGGGGGGATTGCTCGAAGTCGTTTCCTCTCGATAGCTTGCCAATTGTTCAAACCGGTAGATTCTTTTGACTTGCCATAGCCCAGATTGGTCAAACGGCCAATTTCCTTTCGCTGCCAATTGATCAGTTCCTCTAATGTTACATGATACTGAGCAGCAAGACGTCTCAGAATGTCATTGTCTCGTTCCAATTGGTTTTGAAGCTCTTCGATGCTTATCTGTTGGTGAACAATTGTAGTGTAGAGGCGATTCTTCTCACGTTTTTGCCAGTCTGTGAGATTTTCCGATTGCAATTTTTTCTTTTGAAGCAACTTCTGTAATTCGGAACGGTACCATTCTTCGATTTCATTGACTGTAATGTGATACTGATCGGCTAGTTGCTGAAGATGCTCGTTGTCATTTTTCAGCTCTCTTTCAAGCTCTTCGATGGACCAAGTATGTTCTTGCAGAAGGTGTTCGATATGTTGCTGTTCAGGGCCTTGCCATTGGGTAACCGTGACGATATCTTCGCCTTCAGAAATGAGATTTAGTTTGTTGAGGCGCTGATATTCTTTTCTCAAGAAATCTTCAATATCTTCTACTGTAATGTGGAAGTGGACGGCAACATTTGACATTCTCATTTTATCCTCAGCCAGACGATCTTCAAAGTTGGTCTTCTTTGTTATGTGATTGTTTTGAACCAGAGCGAGCAGATATTCACGTTCGTGTTGTTGCCAAGGATTCAAATGGCCCTCAGAGATTTGATAAACAGGATTGATCAAACGTCTTCCTTCCTCTCTGATCCAATTTTCAATTTCTTCAACAGTGATATGATATTGCTGGGCAACTTGTTGGAGGCGATATTGCTGAGAATTGATTTGCTCCTCTAGTTTATCAAGTGTCAGACTCTGGGGTTGACCAATTTGCTGTATAATACGTTGATGTTCATCTAATTGCCATTCGGTTAAGTATGCAGGCTGAATCAAACGTTGACCTTCCTTTCTAACGAATTCTTCGATTTCCTCAACAGTAATGTGGTAGTGAAGAGCTATCTGTTGGATGCGACTTCTTTCGTTTTTAATAGTCCTTTCTAGTTCGTCTAGACTTAGGTTTTCATCTTGAATCAAATTCTCTAATCGCTTCTTCTCATTGATCTGCCAAATTGTTAAGTTTTCGGGTTGGATTTGGCGATTTCCTTCTTTCAGAATCCATTCTTGGACTTCTTCAACGGTTGTGTGGTAGGTATTTGCAAGATTCTGAAGACGACTGTAATCTCTCTTTAGTTCTTCTTGGAATTCATCAATAGTCAAATTTGATTGTTGCAGCATGTTGTGGATTCTTGAACGTTCTAACTTTTGCCAATCCTCTAAATTGCCAATAATACCTTGATTCTCAAGGCGCTCGGCCTCCTTTCGTATCCATTCTTCAATTTCTTGAACTGAAATATGGTACTGTTGGGCCAAGAGTTCCAACCGCCTGCGGTCAGCCTTGAGTTTTTCCTCAAATTCAAAGAGGGTCAACTCACTCTGCTGCTGAGCTAGAAGAAGTAAGCGGTCCTTTTCGGATTTCTGCCAAGCATTCAAATGTTCGATTTCTAATTTGCCCTCATCTCTCAAACGTTGCAATTCTTTCTTGATCCATTGCTCGATTTCTTCGACACTAACATGGTATTGATTTGAGAGCTGTTGAATCTTATTTTGATCCATCTTCAACTGCCATTCTAGATCTTCAATGGTAACATGGGTATTCTCTTGAATAAGTTCTTGAATTCGCTTCCTTTCGTTTGCCTGCCAAGCAGTAAGGCTTCCGATCTGAAGCTCACCTTGATTCCTTAACCTATCGGCTTCTTTTCGGATCCATGTTTCGACTTCTTCAACTTGAATGTGATATTTCGAAGCCAATTGTTGCAGACGATAGCGATCGGCCCTGAGTTGTTTCTCAACATCTTCAATGCTCAATTGTGATTGTTGTCGAATAAGTTGCTCAAGACGATTGCGTTCATCAATTTGCCAGGTGGTCAGGTTTTCGATATGCAATTGCCCTTGGTCACGGAGCTTCTGAATTTGCTTCCTTATAAACTCTTCTACTTCCTCAACTTCAATGTGATAATGCTGAGAAAGGTCATACAAGCGGCTTTGATCGGCCTGAAGCTCCTGCTCTAACTCTGCAGCAGTCAAATCGCTGTGTTGGCGAGCAACGAGCAACAAATGATCAAGTTCCTTCTTTTGCCATTCGGTTAGGTTTTCAATAGTTGCATTGCCTTGAGCTTGCATACGAGCCAGTTCCTTGTGAATCCACTCCTCGACTTCTCTAACTTGGACGTTGTTTTGGTGAGCCAATTTCTGTAATCGCTGACGATCGGCCTTCAGTTGACGCTCGATTTCGTCCACCGAGAGTCCATCTTGCTGTTGAGCAACCAAAGTGGCTAGATGTTGTCGTTCTTTCTGTTGCCATTCTTTGAGCTGTTCAATTTGAACAAGTCCTTGATTTTGTAGTCGCTGAAGTTCCTTCTTGATCCACTCTTCAATGTCCTGAACTTGCACTTGATACTCCTGAGCTACATTGAAGAGATGCAAACGATCATTTTGCAGGCGTTCTTCTAACTCATCGAGCGTTAGCTGGTCACCTCCTTGAACCACTTGCAGAACATGGTCGCGTTCTACCTCCTGCCACTCGGTCAGAGCTGCGTTGGGCTTTATCAAACCAAGAGTCTCGAGACGTGTGCCTTCATTCCTTGCCCATTCTTCGATTTCTTCAATTCTAACATTATAATGCTGTGCCAATTGTTGAAGATACACCCGATCAATTTTAATCTTTTGGAGGAATTCATCAATTGTGAGATCGTTTTGCTTCACGAGCATCATTATACGGTCTCGCTCGGCCCTTTGCCAATCTTTCAAACTCTCTGATTCGATTGTCTGTTTATTTTGCAGACGCAAAACTTCCTTCTTCAACCATTCTTCAATTTCCTCAACTCGAACTGAATATCGATGAGCCAGCGAATAGAGATGAACTTGGTCGGCCTTGATCTTCTTTTCAATATCTTCAATTGATAGTTCGTTCTTTTGAACAAGACCTAGCAGGCGCTCACGTTCGATTGTTTGCCATTCGTTTAGTTTCTCTTCTTCAATTAAGCCTAAGCTCTGCAGACGATCAGATTCTTTGCGCAACCATGTTTCGATGTCTTTCAATTCAACATGATACTGTGTTGCCAATTGTTGAAGATATGTTTTGTCATTCAACAATCTCTTCTCGTAATCTTCAACTGTAAGCTTATTGGCCTCAATCAGCTGAAGGATCTTCTCTCTCTCGGTCTTCTGCCAACCCTGTAAGTCTTCATGTTTTACTAAACCTTGACTCTGCAAACGAAGAATTTCCTTCTTTAGCCAGTCTTCAACTTCTTCAACCCTTACTTGATAGGTGTTGGCCAAAGTATAAAGTCGGCTTTGATCCTGGTTGATTTTGTTTTGCAATTCTTCGATTGTAAGCTCGTTATTTTGCACAATTGCTTGTAGGCGGTCACGTTCCTGTTGCTGCCACATGGTTAGATTCTTCTGAACTTCGGAGAATACTCCTTCGTTCTTCAATCGTTGGGCCTCTTCCTTAAGCCACTTTTCTATCTCCCCAACTTGCACCTGATAAGTCGTTGCTAGTTGTTCGATTCTTGCACGATCATTTCTTATCTTCGATTGGTATTCTTCAATAGTCAGATCGTTTTTCTTAATGATTCCCAGCATTCGAGCTCTTTCCTCTTGCTGCCAATTCTCGAATTCTTTTTGAAGATTCAAATTTCCGGTGTTATGAAGTCTGTCAAGCTCAGTTCGTTGCCATTTTTCCAACTCTTCCAAGCTGATGTGATATTTCTGTGCCAAATTCTGTAGATAACTTCGATCCAGGTTTATTCCCTGCTCTAACTCGGCAACTGTCAAATTATGATGGCGAATAATGTCTTCCAATCGCTTCCTCTCTGATTGTTGCCATTCGTTGGCCTTCTTCATCTCGGCTTGTTGTTCATTGAACTGTTTTGTTAAGCGTTCTAGTTCGTTCTTAAAGTACGCCTCTTGGTCCTTGACACTGATTTGGTACTGTTCTGCCAAGGATTTGTAGCGATCCTGATCCCGTCGAATCTGCTCTCGGAGCTGATCTACGGTGGAATTGTGTTGCATCAAAATTTTGTTCAGACGATCGCTCTGCTGTTTCTGCAAGACATGCAAATTACTTTGGGCAACGTTGCTTATTTGAGAATTTTGCTGGTTGAAGATCATATGAAGACGATTTAACTCCTGGCGATGGTAGGCCTTGAGTTCTTCAATTGTGATCTGGTACTTTCTGGCCAGAGTGACGAGTTTTTGGTTGTACTCCTTCTGCCAGCGTTCTAAGTCTTCACGGTTGATTCCATTTTGGTGAATTAACCAATCAATTCGACCTTGTTCACGTTTCTGCCAATCAAGAAGGTTCGTATTTCCTGTGCTGTATTGACTCACTAGCGCCTTGTAACGATCCAATTCATGTCGTTGCCAGTCTTTGACTTCTTCCAGGGTGACGTTTGATCTGTAGGCAAGGGCCAACAAACGATCCTCTTGGTTTTGCTGCCACTCCTCCAGATCTTCAATATTGATGATTTCATCTTGGAATGCCCAGAACAGCTTTTCACGTTCTTCGCGCTTCCACATATCGTCTCTGGTCCAGCCGTTAGTTCCGAAGGGAGCATTATAGTTGTACACAAGTTGTCCATTATCCCAAACGGATTCACTTCGACTTCCACTCACCATCGGAATGCCATCGGATCCCGTGATAACTTTTTGGTTGAATTTCTTCACAGTCACCGTCTGACCGGGACGGATGCCATATTGATTGCCAATTCCAATAGACTCATGCATATCGCTTCCTTCCACGGGAATGACAATTGGTGGAGTGTAATAAGTGCTCCCTTGGTTCATCCCAGCACTCAAACTGTCATCGATTGTCACTTGTGGGGAGTAATTGGGAACACTTGCTTCCTGATTTTCCAAATGCCTATAGATGTGATGTTCCTGACGGTTGAAAAACGGATTTCCTTGGGACACATAAAACGGCACAGTCGAGTGTGTTGTTGTCCTATTTACTCGAACTGTTCTCACAATTGGGTTCATCTCTGTTCCACCTCGGGTCGTGGCTGTTGTACAGTTTTTGTTGGTTATGATGGTCTGACCATTGACAACTTTCACTTCTGTTGGAAAGTTGTAATGTTTGACATCGTCGAACTTGCTTAGATCAACAGAAGATGCAACCGACGACTGTAGACCGGGTTCGAAGACATCAATTTGTCTTTGTTGAGTGTCAACATACTCCGAGTCTTCGGCTAGTTTTTCCAATGCCGCAGAGGCTTTGGACTCGAAAAAGTTCGGCTGAGCAACTTGTCCATAGCTAAGCCGGCCGGAACGCATATCAGCGATTATCTGGTCGGAAAGTTTCTGTGTCAAGGCGTTTATTTCAGCAGGACTCTTGCCAATTGAATTAGCGAAGTTTTCTAAAACGATAAAAGTTGACATAAGTAACCCCTTGGTTCGAGGGAAATGTCACTTCAAAAACTTACCACTCCATGCCTGATTGCTGTACCTTTCAGACTGTCCCCGAGATCTGGCATTGTAAGCTTGCCTCAATTCGTTCGCCATCAAGTTTATCACATCCTTGTGCTGTTGTGCCCACGGTGATAAGCTGGAACTTTGATATGAATAGGATCGTCCATAGGAATAGGCCTCACTCCAACCACTAGTGCCCGCAAGCACTAGAATAAGAATTAGGACCCTCATTTGTGCAGAAGTGTCCTTCAAGAAAACCTGAAAAGTACTGATTCTTTAGAATACAATTTAAACGCAACTTTCAGCTTTGTCTGTTTTTTCGATTATGATGTGTGGACATTTTGATAAGTAACTTTAAATAGTCGAAGATTTGCCGATTTGTCAGCCATCTAGAGGAGAGAGATCACGAGGCCAAACAATAAGACTGATAAGGGTATAGCTCTCTAAATATGTACATTTGTGTGTATGTATATAAATTTTATAAGACCAAGTGCAAAAAATATAGAGAATCCCTTTGCGAAAGATTGAGTCATATGAAGGTCTCTTACTTTTATAAAATGACCCAAGGACAAGCTTGATGGTATCTTGTTCCTGGTCATTGTAAAATTCGGCCTTCAAAGCAAATCTTTCTTCAACTGTTAAACATTAAAAAACAAAATTATCAGACCTTCAGAAAATGACTGCTTGTCTCTTTCGAATAAGATTACTGGTGTTATGGCATACTTTTTTAATTTTTGCACAAAAAATGGGGTCACTGAGGAGAATTTTTAATCTTTAATTCAAAAAAATAAGAAAGACTTGATTCTTTTATTTGGATGAGTTTTTCTTTTCTTTATATAAATTTAGATTTGACGTTTCAATTAAATTCTTCTAAATTGACCTTTTATACACTAAAAGTGCATACGATTAGTTAAAAATATCTTTAATAGCTGATAAGTTAGTGTTCTTCGGAGGAGAACTTTTAATTAATTTAAAACCGTAAACAAGCTTTAAAACAAGTTGATTGTTTTATTTTGACATTCGGCTCATTTACTGTAGCATCTGTCAAAGTTCTTTTTGAAATTTCTTTAGAAAATAAACCTTGAACAAAATTCAAATTAAGCTCTTTTGAGAGCACTCATTTTGACGTTTCTTTACTTTTTCTCGCCCCTCTGTTAAGCTTATTCTAAACAAAATCTCCAAATTCCACCAATTGTAAATTTTTATAAACGTCAACATTTTTGAAACCAAAAACTCATGATTAGTTGAGATAGATCAATATATAAAAGTGACAGAAAATAATTTGAACTAAGAGTTTGCTAACAACTGGCGAGATTTTGATGAGAATTGGGGGATAGATGACAGGAGATATCTTTTTTTTAATATGAATTTGACACTTTACAAATAAAGAAAAAAGAATTTATTTACCTAACTATAAAAACTATACCTAAAACATTTATTTTTTGAGATTTAAGGTAAAAACTGTTAAAGTGCCAGTAGATTTAATCAAAAAGACTTGAAACTGAAAAAAAAAACATATTATTTATTTCATGTAATTATGTACTCCGAAAACTTAGCAAATTAAATAATTAATTAAACAAACCCAAAATCAATAAATAATGTGCTGCACATTCGAATTCAGATTTTATCTCAAACAGAAGCACTTGTCAAAATAAGTAACAAATACCAGAAAAGTTAAAAAATTTTGACTTTAATATCTTGTAACTATCAAATTTTTTAAAAATACACAGCTAATAGAAATAATAATCTATAATTTTGAAGCATTTTAGATTGTATTTGTCAATTTAAATTCACAGGACTTGACATGAAACTTAATTGACTGTCAAGTTTTTCAATTACATAAATCCCCTGAAAACTTATAACACGTACAATTTATTTGATAAGTTAATAAATTGAAAAATAGAAAAAGACTTTGACAATATTATGTAAACAGTCATAATATTAAGTGACTTCGATCAATTTTTACACTAAGAATATAGTGAAAATGTCAAAAAACCAATCCGAATTCACCATCTACTAATTCACCGGATTCTGTAATCAGCATTTTATCGAGTTTGTAGTCCAAAGAGATTTTTTGTGTAATTTTTATAAATAAATGATCTACATTTCCAGTTAACAGATTTCAGGCCTCTTCGACTAAAATTCAATATGATTTCAGCTTTGTTTTTTTTAAGATGTGCACTTTTCAAAAACCAAAAAAAACAAAATTGACTTCTTAGAAAACTTGTAAACTTTTATATCAAATAAAAACCATCAGAATAACTTTTTAATCTTGCTAACAAATTAATACCTCAAAACTGAGTATTTCTGAGTATTCTTCTTTCGAACTTATATTCACTTATATGTTCACTCCCGATCAAAACGAAATTCATACAGTTTTTATCTTATTTCACGGGGTATTAAAAAACTGTCACCATAAATTATTTTTAAGATTTATGAATGTACAATTTCTTATTTATAAATAATAAAAAAAAAATACAGACACTGCCCGCATATCGATGCGTCTCATGACAGAATTTTAACGTGACTGAAACGCCACCGCCGAAATGAGGTGTGTAAAATGTGTCATTTAGTTAAGTTCAAAATAATATTCTTCCATTCTATGATGTAGATGTTTCAAAATTAAAATTAGAATTTTTAGAGAAAAAAAAAAAGAAACTTAAAAATAAACCTTAAACTGAAAAAAGTGACACGCGACAATTCTAATTTTAAAAAACCTATAATTTACGTTTGTTTTTCTATCATTTTGTATTCCCTCTGGAAAAGTTATGATTTTAAATTAAATTAATTTTATTTTTGGAACAAAAACATTTTTTTTTTTGTTTTTTGTTTGTTCTGACTAAGTTTTGGTATAAAATATATTAATGGATTTATATCTTCAAATTAGAGACCAACACCTGCGCTATATTATTTTCTGTAGGTAATAAAAGTGTTTTCCGGGATGAAAATAAATTTAATTTTACAATGTTTTTTTTTTTAAATAAAAACGTGACTCAACGGAACTTTAAATCATTTTATTTGCTTTTAACGTCAAAGATTTCAAAAAATCACATAACGTATTTCAAATATGTTAAGGTATCAGACCTGTAAAGGCTTATAAATTTTTGTTCTACGACTGGGTTTTCCAAGTCTCTAAAAGTCCAATTAATATCTATATTTTTATATTCTTCGAATTACTTAATCTTACAAGTTATTTACCGGTGTGTTTTTTTTGGGAAAACATCCACAGTAAAGTAGGATTTCACAAAAGAAACGAATCCGCAGTTGTGCGATTTGTTTTGTTGTTTAGAATTTTTCACTGGTAACTGAGAGTTTACTACTTTTACCGTTTCCTCCACTTGAGACACAAGAGTTATGAATTGTAAAAAATTTTGTATTCAAAATTCTATCCGCAGTTGGATCCTACTTCTACTTTTATTGGCATTGAGGATGTTGTATTTGTAATACGTTTAAAATCTTACTTTACTGCTTATATTTTCCCATAAAAACACACTTAATGTCACATAAATCTACTCATAGAAGATCCTGAAAAGTTAGAAACTACATTAAGTTTCCGATGTAAAATTTTTTAAATTTTATTTAAAAAATTCTATTTTAAAAAACAACAGAATATGTTATTACTCTTCAAAAAATCCATATTGTTCTGAAGTGAGGTTTTAACAACTGCAAATATTGTGATATTCACGATTATGAATCTTACAAAAAATAGCTAAAACTTGTACTCAAAAATGTAATTTTTCAAGGTTACAAAATCATCAAAAAAATATCACGGTTGATTGCAAACGGTCCGGCAAAATATCCGCACTAAAATACTGAAAAACCTTGATTAAATTTTAAAAAAATTCTGACTCTGATTGTGAAATCTACTTTTTCGTCAAATCTTCAATGTTATTTTAATTCCTTAACGGAAACAATGATTCTTCAATAAGGAACATTTCAAAATGTAATTGAATATGTAAATAATTTTACTATATTTTATAAGCACTCAGATATTTATACTCTTGGACACTTTTTCTAATTTTTTAATTCAAAATATTTTCATCAATTTGAGATTTGTCTTTATTTTGCACAGAGCTCTTAAAATTAAAAATTCCTTTCAAGAAAACATATTTCTCAATTTCATCATAAATGCAGTCTGTCATCTGACAATTCACTTTTTAAGCACATTTTAAAATTCACAATTAAACCGGTTAAAATGTGTTGATGAATGCAATTCACGAGACCTCGTTGAAGTAAGATAATCTTCATGTATAAGCAGTAAGCACTAATGAAAAATTCAAAGATTAAATTTGAATTTAAAACAATTGACACTATTATAAACAATTGCAAAGAGATGAAAAAAAAATTGTTACTTTTGTAACACATTGGTATTTAAAACTGAAGCATTTTGAAATTTAAATTTGTTTAAAAATTGTTTCATTTCATCGATATATCAATTTAAAATGGACTTTATTTAATAACACATTCTAAATTTGAATTCAATTCATTTAGTATCTATAAAATGAGTATAAACCGACAAAATACATAAAAACACAGAATGCAATTATTGTCCAGGATTATGACGAAAAAATTTTGTACAATATAATTTAATATATAACAATATATAACAATTTCAAACAAAAAGAAACTTTAAAATAACACAATCTTAACTGATGTTTGTATGTATGTATTGTATATACATATATATTACAAATCTCTCTGATAAGGAACTAAAAACTACGCAACTGATAACGAAACAATAATAATGTAAGTTCAATCAATTTTTTCCAATTCCATCTATTTTACAGATAACTACAAAATCAAATCAAAAAATCATTTGAATTAAGAAAAACTAAACAACAACTCACTTTTTAGCACTTTTGTATTCAAAATCCACGCGATATCCGTTAAATTTAATTTATTCGCTTTTTATTTTTTGAATTTATCTTAATTTAAATATCATGCGAGTTTTTTGTTCTGTCCTCTCGTCAACTTATAAATTATTCTATATTCAAAAATAGATACTTTTAACAAAAATGTATCTTTTTAACTCGAGAACCGTTCGAGTTAGATGCAAGTCGCGGACTAACTTGATGTACGCAATCGTTTCGGAACTTAAATAAAAATCTCAAAGATGATCCCGTGTCGTCGTCGTCGCTTCGCGTCGTCTGAATAAAGATCTGACATGAGCTTTTTTCTTCTTAAGCAGTAGCAGAATCCGAGAGAGTTGAGTTGGATGTTGGTTGTAGGATGATGATTAATACGTATTTGATCTCGATGTCTCTTGGTTCGATTGGTGTTTTGTTATTTTTATTTTTATTTTTTTTTTTTTTTTCTTAGAAGTGAAAAACCAGATGAGATTCTGAGCATAATGATGATGCTGGGTCAGTGCTGTCGAAAATTTAGTATTATTTCTAGTACTTTTTTGACATTGCATAAATAGTTCTTAAATATATGTTTCATTAATAAAGGTACATTTCAATGTTACTTTTCAGCAACAAATGAATATTGTGAAATACTCCCAAATTCTAGTTTCCATTGATAATGTCAGACACCCTGCATCAATTTTTTCGATTACATATTTCTCAATAAACCTTATCTGCACATGTTTGAATCTATTTTAAACTTAGGTAAATTATTTAAAATTATAGATTTGTTACTATGAAGTAGTCAAAATGATAGTAGCTTCGAAAAAGTACTAAATTGTCAAAATAAAATATTATGACATAACATACAGTATACAATGCTGACATTAGAAATGTTCAGTATATGGTTCTCTTTTTTAAATAATAAAAACATTATAAATCTCTACAAATCTCAAGATAGCACTATGTAAATTTAAAAGAAAAGATTACTTTTTTTTATTTGAAAAACGACAGCACTGATTTTAAATGAGCATTCAATATCAATAATTATTATAATAGAGAATTATTATTCCCACTGGTAGACTTACTTAGTAAGTCACTTATTTCAACGAGAAAAGAGAAGTTGGATGCAAAAATCAAAAATTAAAAATGTAAAACTTTTAGTTCGATGAGTATGAATGATTCAATTGGATATGTTGAATTTTTGGAGGACAATCATGTCCGTGTTGTGAGTAATATACATATAAGAAATATAGACAAACTTGATGTACACCTTGAGAGTATTTTTAATGGATGGATTTTTTTGGATTGTTAACAAAAAAGAATAATTTTTTTAATTTCTTGGAAAATGCTGAAAGATTACCTAATTAAAGTGCGTTCAATGTCAAAGTTTTGGTAGAGTTGATGGGTTTTTCCTTTTTTGGTTTATTAATAAATTAGTGTCAATTTTGCAAACTTTTCAGGAAACTTACCAATTTATGTAAGCTGATTAAAAAAAGTGTTTCAAATTGCAAAATTGTACAGACCTTCATTAAGTACATTCAAGAATTGTTTTTTGCTATTAGCATACTTAAGCAATTTTCTAAAATCTCATGAACTGAATAACAGTAATGAGACAGAGATTAACAGACTTTTCTGACATTTATTAATGTCAAAACCGTGTAATGGTGCTAGTTTTCTAATTGAAGTGCTTCACCGTGAACTCAAATAAGTATTTATTATTTCTGTCACTTTCATCTTTTTTGTTTAACTGTGAAACTCTTATCCGGATTAAATTTTGGGAATAATAAAATAAATTTATTTCTAACCTAAACTCCTCCCGAATGAAATAATTTACATCCGGGATAATTTCTATTCATAAAATGTTTCTTTTTTTTTTCTTAGGTTCGAATGACAACTTGTGGTTTAAGAAACAAAACTTCTCTGACGTTTATTAATTTTGCAAATATCCGTTTCGAACTATTATTAGAAATCCCCTCAGTTGTAAACAAAAATTCCAAAATTTATTTTTTAAATCAACAACAGGTATGTACATACGTACATAACATACATATATATGTATAGTCATTATGTACATACGTATAAATGTTTAAATGTTATCAAATTGAATTCATTCATAACACAGCATTGATTTTTCTTTATCAATTAATTGTATGAATATATTAAGGTATTATCAGTTAGTTAAAGTATAATTAGAATTTCCCATTTTTATTGCAAAACAAAAAACATTAGCAAAATTTTGTTTTCAATTTTAATTTGCAAATTATATAGTATTTGACAGTGAGACAATATTTTTTCAGATGACGTCATAAGGTATAAAATGATTAACGATAAATGGCGCAAAGTGATTTTGTACGTTTTTTCGAAGTTTCTTGGAATGTCCACTGGAGGGCATTTCTCTCACTGGATTTAAGTCTGCCATAATTTTTGTAAATATGTACCTGTGTAGATCTTTTTATGATTATTATATGTCTAAATTTATATATGTAGAAAAAATCGTTAATCTACCTATTTCCAGGTAGTTTAAGAGTACTGAATTAGGTAGGAGACTTGTTTTATTGGGGGTTTATTATTAGCAAAGTAAAATTTCTTCCGAAAAGCAATTACAGAACTAATTTACTTTATGAGTAGATTATAAATATTTATCTATCCAAACCTTTTTTTTTAGTAGGTAATTTAATTTACAGGAAGATATATTATTCTAATGTATTTTGATGTCAATTTTATACTTTCAGGATATCAAAGCAATATTTTAAAATTTTCTACAGTTTTAATTTTGACAACCTACAATTATCTTCTGTAGTTCTTACAAGTATTTTTTAAAATACAAATATGGTTTCTTTTTTCTAGTGTTTCATTTGGAGAATCCAATTTGAAAAACTACAAAACTATTTTGCCTCTATGTAAGGTTTTAATTTCCTTTCCTTTTCTTGAATTTATTTGTTTTTAAATAAATGATAAGGTATTACATTTTATTTATTTGATACCAAGTTTGAAACTTCTATTAATAAATTATATTTGAAAAACAAAATGTTTTCTGGTCTTAATTCTTTCAGTTTCTGTTCTGTGAATTCAGCAAACGGATAGTGTTTTCAAGTTTTTTTTGAATACCTAATTTGTAACCAGTTAAGGAAGCAAATATTTTATAGAAATTCAAAAAAATGTTTAAATGTCTAATCAACAAAACATTGAAGGCATCGTGTTGCTTCCTTTAATAATTGACTTGAATTCAATTGTGGGTTTTAAGAAAGGTAGGAAAATTAATTGAACCCCTTTATTTTGACAAAATCGAGACGCTTAACCCAAACGGAACATTTCCGACATACATCGATTTTTACTGAAGAACAATTTTCTTAGCCACAAATTGTCGTGTCTTGATGTTGAACTCAATCTTTACTAACTTAATATTATACTATGGTATTTTATCTCAAAGCTTATAAAATAATATTCTTAGTTCCAGCGAGAAATATAATTAGATACATAACTGTAAGCCTGCGTTAAAAGACATCGAACCAAAAAAAAAGTTATACTTGTCCATGTCGACGTCCATTCATTAACTCAAGTTTATCTAGATGCTAGAACTTGAACTTCATTCATAAATCCGGTATCGTGTAGAAGTGCGTCAATTATCAACTTAACTTTGAGTTAGAGTGACCATCTTTTGTTTAGTTTTAAGCAAAAGATTTGAGATTTAAATTCATATCAGTTTAAAAAGTTAAAAAACGTAAAAATATTAGACTTGGGTATTTTAAGATTTTTAAGAACAAATATTTCAAATAATAAAAAGGTTTTAAAGATTTTTGAACACCGAGTAGATTTACTCGTATTTAAAAAAAAATTATAACAATACAAGAGTTCTTTTTTTTCTGTAAAAATTAAATATTTTTAAATGCAACTATGTATTTCACTTTCAAAGACTTATATAGATTGGTAATTGATGACTTACTAGATTTTTGAAGTAGGTAAACAGTTCAATTTTCAGTGCGGTTTTTGGAAAACGTTGTACGATTCAATTTTGTAAAAAACAAATGTTTCCCAGGAGAACACTATTTTTTATTTGTTTATTTAATTCTTTACATAATTTATTTTAAGATACATCAATCTTCATATTTGAAAAAGTTGTGGAACTTAAATTCCTTTTTTTCTGATGGAAACATGGTCACCACAATTAAAAGTAGATTTTCTATTTTTCTATGATTCATTCATATCAGGTAAACTTAATAATTGAATGATTGAGGTGAATGTAATTGTTTTTTTTTATTATATTAAGATACTTATTTATGTATATTTAGATAACTTGGTAACTGTTTAACATAAATTAATAATTTCATAGTCGGTGGATGACAAAATAGTGAATAACTATAATAACTATTGTTGATTACTATTGAACTTTAAAATTGATTACTTATTTATAAAACAATTTGATATTCCTCAATTAATTATTTCATAAGAATATCAATTTGATTTGTTATTTTTTTTTGTAGAAGTCATGCTTTTAAAGAAAATCATTTGTTTAATTTAATCTCTATTTTCTGAAGTGTTTTGTAACTTTTTAAGTATATTTTTAATATCTATTATTAACTTGTTTAACTATAATACTGTATTTAATATTTGTAAATTCTCTTTCGATATTTTTTAATATTGTGAATTTACCATGAACTTAATATCTCAAAACTCAAGTAATTTTTACTATTAGAATACCTCGGATATGGTGCAATATTGACATTTTGACATGGACATGTTAAAGAAAATAAAATGGAATGATTACAGTCACACCAATTTTAGGAAAAGTTTTTTTGAATTTTAACTGTCAAATACGAAACTGACAAAAACAATTCGTTTTCATTTCCTTATTTTCTAAAATCATTATTTCCCCAAGAACTCACCTATAGTGAGTCAATTCAGCAATTAAAAAGTCTTTAACAGAAAAGGTGACTGTTGATTTTATTAACCGTGTTTTATTGGTAATTGAAAATACTAGCTAGTAAAGTAAAATTTTACATGGAAAATAACAACACCACATTAATGAACAAAAATAAAATAGTATTTATCGAAAGTATTTTAGTGAAGATAGTTTTGTTTCATCTAGTTAAATGTAGGAGGCAGTCAAGAAGTTCAAGAAATATACAAATGTTGGCAAACAAAAGGGTGTGTCCAGTAATAAATAGGTATACATACTTCTTTTATGCGAGAAACAGAATGACACAGCAACTTCAACAGCAACAGCAAAGAGAACTTCGACAACAAAAATCACTTGAAGCAGCACAAATGTGACACTATAAAAACTGACATGCAAACATATTTTCATTGACTTTAATACGATCGCAATTAATCACATGTAAACAAAGGATGCATTTATGAAAACACCCAAAGTAATATGAATATGGTATTGAGTAGAATAAGTTGGTAATTATTACTCTGCAGGCAACTTAAAGTTACTTCTCGAAATTTGTATTCAGTATTTTTTATAATTTTATGTTGAATTTTGTCTTCTAATATCTTATTTATTGAAAAAAAAAAAAAACAAATAAATGGTCTATGTAATAAATTCTATAATAATTAAAAGATTATTCAACTGGTCTTCAAAGTTGGCGGAAACTTAGTTCCTTAATTTACGCTCTTCCATATAAGGTAATGAAATTGAACAGAGAGTTGCTAAGATTGTCAACTTTAAGCTTTTGGCTGTAAATCTAACAACAAAATCAATATATTTTCAAAGTTCTACTGCAAATATAAGTGACAAACATTCTAAACCAACTCGGTGTGCATTTCCATGCAAACTTCAACTCAACTAGTATTTTCATGTTTTTTCCAACTCGACCCAACAATTTACATAATTACACATTCTTCGAACACACCCCATGTACATAGAACAGATGTTGTTTTTTTTTTGTTTTCAAAGTCAAATTGAATAATTAACTAAAATGTAAAAAAGTTAGCCAGACATTTCTTTAACAAGTGAGTTTGTATATTTACAACTTTTGTTTGCAATATGCATTAAATTTTTTCTATTTTCAAGTTCGCATTTGCCTTTTATATTTTGTCCGTGACAGAAGATTTAGAAATTTTGACATCAATAATTTGACAAATAATGTAGGGACACCAACTTTAAGGAGAAAAATTAAAAGTGAATATAAAAGTGAATATAGCGTTTTATTGGTACTCGAATACTATGTTAGGGATAGATTACCAATAAAACACGGCTATTCTTTTGGTTTCATCAAAAAACATTATTATGTGCAGCCGGGACACATTTATCATTCACAATAATTCATATCATCTAATTCGCATCAATTAGTGGCTGTCATATTTTTATTATTTTTGAAAAATTAATTATCAATGAAACAAGTTGCAATTTTCCTTTTTAACTTTAATAGCTTTTACTGTGAATTGTAGGGTTAGATTTAGCTGTCCTTGTACGACCGACCGATTCAAATCGCTTGTCGTACCAAATTTCCTTTTCTGATTGAGCTCGACCAAGCCTTTTGTGCTATTTTATTCTACATAAACTGTCAGTTGTCAATTTTTTATTTTATTAGCTAAATCGGGTAATACCCCATTTATGTGTAGTTCAATTTTAAGTTTAAAAAAACTAAGGCACACATAATTCTAACTTTAATGACAATAAAAAATTCTCTTTCATATTGACTATACAGCCACAAGGAGCCGAAGATCAAAACCGCAGCCCAAAGTCATTTTGAGATTTATTATACAGGTTTATGGATTCTGATGCATCCATTCATTGGAAATAATATTTTAAATTGATAAAACATCAACCCAAAGATTTAAATAATTGAAGTCAAGGTTAAGACCAATTATAAATATCCCAAAATGTTTTTTCATTAGGTATAATAGTGATATGACAAAAATAATATAGACACAAATTTAATTGTAAATAAAGGCAAGGATTTGAATATAAATGAGTCAATAAACCAACCAAGATCCGTCTAACAAATTAATATGATAGCCATACAATACCTCTCACCGCATATTAAACATTCTTTATCATCCAATCCGTCTCTATTTTTATTTTATTTTTTTAATTTATTGAAAATTCTACATTAATAACCATCTAATCCGACTTCTTCGGCAATTCATTTGACAACAACATTATACCGCAATTCAATTGGCATTCATTGCTCATATTATTTTCTGTCAATCAACAAATCAACAAAACAGTTGGGAACTTCCAAGTTTCCAGGTGATCCAGTCCCACACACTACACACCTCTAGAACTCTTAAAATCGTTGCACTTTTATTCTGTATTATGATTCCGTGCCTGAGGTCATTTTTGTACAAAAATTACCTAAGATCTAAATTTAGAGAATTGCAATCGGTTGTAAAAAAAAAAAAAAAAGTAATTATGGCTGTTGCGTGAATTCGACTTGGTAGACTTCAAATAACGAGCTACCGACGAACGAGACAAAACACCGCAACGTGTTTTCTTATCCATATTCAAGTTCAAAATCGGTAAGTGTCTTATGAAACATCTATGAGACATAAAAGACGACAAACCACACGAATACATATGTCAGACAGAAGAGATCTAAGTGTAACAGGATAGAAAAGCTCAGTACAGAACTTTCTGACTAAGATTGCCACAACAACAACACTGTCCGCAGCCAGTCAGTACCTAATTGTTTTTGTTTTGAATTTATTATTATTTATGATGTTGGGGCGCACTTACTGCCCACAACCTGTCTGTCACTCAAGTCAAGTCAAGAGTATAGGTATCTAGAATTTAGTTGTTAGTCAGATTCAGATGAAATGTAGGAATCGAGCCTCAGGCGCCAGAGGGCACAAATGTCAAATAAACAGAAACTGTCTTAACTGTCAATTACATATGTACATATATCCTGCGGTGAGAGTTAAACTTCAATTTCGTCTATAGCATACCTAAATGTCAAATGAAGAAATTCGAATCCATCGTAAACCAAAGAATGTTGTTATTAGGTATTAAAACGGTTGTCTTTCGGTGGTTTTTAGACGAAAATGGTATTCCATTGAATTGATTTAAATTTTTAGAGAAATTTGCTCCTTTTTGCATTAACTTCGGTAAATCTGTTATCTGTCAGTATGATTGATGTGGTCTGTTCGATAAAAATTTTATTTTAAATATTTTAAAAGAATTGTTCCTACAATACAGAATACAGAATTAAATTAATTATTCTCATCCAGGATCAAAAAGTTCTTTTGAATTGAAAAATTTTAATAAAAACTGTCAAATCTACTTTATTCGAGTTATGGGTGGAAATTTTTTTATTTAAATGTTTGTCAATTAAGCAGTCATTTTTATATTTACTACAAGAATATTTTAGCTTGCATTCTTCTTTATAAATCGGGCCCCTTTTTCTGAGCCTAACTAACCTAAAGTCAACCCTGACTTCCGTTCATAATGTCAACAAAAATAGACTCTAGTTCTATGTAAAAATATCATGAGTGTGTCATTTCTCATTAAAAATTATTATTATTGTAAACAAAATATTATCCAAAATTGACTTCCTTCAAAAACTAAATTGCAAAAAACAAAAGACATTCGCAATGTGTCAACAACTAGTTTTATGTTAAATTGAGATTTCGAAGAATCTAAAGTCATTGATAAGAAAAAAATAAATTAAAAATTGATTCTTTATTAATGACCACCAAAATTTATATCGGTAAGCAGAATTCATTAATTCGAATGATCAATAATAATAATGAGTCAATGAAAAACCGGTATGGTTTGATTTATTCAAAAATATTATATTTTTCATTCAATTGACTGCTATACGCCCGGCGTATAACCCAGCTGGACTTTATCAGATGATGCTTGTTTGTTTTTGAACTATCAGATGCTTGGTGGTGAATAAATTACATCAAATTTGATTAACGTAGTTTAAAATGGTCACAGTTTTTTTTCAGATTTATTAAAACTGTTAGTCATACACAGCAGTGAGCTGACTATTTAAAAATTGATGTTTGTTAAACATATATGTATGTGGTGTTAATGTAAATGGATATATATTTTTTTGTAAAAGTTTTGAATTTTATTTCAAATTTCACATTGATATTTAATTTTATGATTAAGTTTGAACGAGTATATTGGATGTTTGGCTTGCTAAAAATCGAATGTTTCATCTATCCTAGGCAAATCAAATCTCAAGACATAATATTGGCTATCTGACCCTAAGATGCATATTATATGTACATATATACAAATAAAATAGCCAAATGGATTTTATTTTCAAAATGTGCTTTAAATAATACTCCTAAGTCCCTACACTTCCATAAGATCGATAAGTTTGTTCTCATGTTTCTTTTTTATATTTACCTATACATACAATATATAATATATATAAGATCACACACACTTCTCTTTCTTCTCCTTTTTCTTCGTTTTTCTCTTGTATAGTCACCCTTTTATTAGTGAACTTTTACACACACTAATACACACACACCAATACACATCGTTGATAGTACATTCTTTCGTGTTGTGTCGGTAAGAAAAGGGTAAAAGTATAAAATAGAAAATGATCACCTCACCGCAAACAAACGAGTTGCAGTCACCATTTCCCATTTTCTCTGTTTTTTATCTGTTTCGTTTAGAAGCATGTTTTGCACACATACACGTAATGTAAATGGATGCACAAAAATAAACAAAATCAAATGTAATTTGTAGGTAAAGAGAAAGAGAGAGATAAAGGATGGTAAAACAGGGTATTGTTCCATCTCCATTGAATTTGTTTTTGATTTAATTTGGGAAAAGGGGAACAAAAGTGTAAAACAGAAAAAAACCAAAATAGCAAATACAAACAACCAAGAAAAATGTTACAATGAGACAAAACTAATCAAAATTTTCATAGAAATATTGTCATTTAACCAGGTGATCATAATGGTTAGAAGTTAAATACTGTCTCTCTCTCTGTAGTATTTTTCCCGCTTTTAATTTGGTAGAAAAGAAAACTACTACAAACAAAATAAGAATTCTGTTTGTCTCACCAGGCGGTCATGATAGGAAAGTAGGTTAATTAATATTCTACTCTTTCTTCTGTTACATTTATTTTTTCCTTTTCCTCTGCTTATCTTCGTAATCAAGAGGGATATAAGAGAAACATTAATTGTATAGACTTTTGTATTTTCTTTTGTCGGCATTTTACGTAATCTTTTTTGTGTTGATTTAGCAAAAAAAAATTAAGAAAAAAAAATAAAACAATATTAACAAAACGATCACACGGCGAGAACGAGTTAGGGTATGGCTTTTCTCTTTTATTTTATGTTTCATTTTAGTACACATTCTCTTTCTTTTTCGGTTTTCTTTTGTTTTCGTTTTTTTCAATAGAATCAAAAAACATAAAAAGGGTACACAAAAAGGAACAACGAATTGAATGTATTCTAAGATTCAAGTTCCAAGAACTAAAGAGGGAGACAAAGACAACAAAATATACGTTTCCTCCACTCCGGTGCGCAAAATGTTCTTAAGAACTCAGTGTGATACACCAAGCTATCAGCCTCATCAGGAAGAGTCTCTTTAGTGTATTTTTTCTTCCTTGATTCTTCCAAGGAGGGCAAAAGAAAAAAACAAAAAATACCGATACAAACCAACAAGCATAAGTCAGGAATTTTCAAAAGTTCTCTATAAGGAACTGTCAGGCTAATTAGAAAGGATATAATAATATGTTGCATTTTCCTTATTATTTTACATATATGTATGTATGTATTTTGGAAAGAACAAAACAAAAATAACAATAACATACATACATACATACATACATATGTACGTGCACTCAAACGAATTGCTGGTGTGTCGAGTGCTCGGGGAGGGACGCGACGTTCAAATAGAAATTTTGTTTATTTTACCAGGCAACCAGGCTGGTTAGACAGGGTCACTTTAATATTTCTCTTTATTTTATTTTGCGACAAATAATACAAAACAGAGACCGAAAACTAACACTACAATCACAACAGGTGCTGATGGAGAGATCAACAAGAAAGGAAGAATGCGGAAGACACTCAAGTCTCTAGTATTTATCGGATGTTTTGTTTTGATAAAAAAGAGGAGAACAGAAGTTCAAAACGAAAAAAAAAAAATATCAATATAAAGAAAAGATTGACGTTTGTTCGACCAGGCGATTAGGTCTGGAAAAAGAGTCTGTGTAGTACAACAACAATGAATTGGGATCTAAAATATTGTATACAAATTTTGATCGTTACACCAGGCGATCATGCTGGGAATGTAGCTTAACTATTTGACTCTCACTTGTGCCTTATTTATTTCTAGTTTTTTACTTTAGCTCCGCCCATTAACGTGGCGCCAGCGCCCTGATACAAAACTTAGCTTTGGATGTGCCGTACCGTAAGTAGTAAGACATTACAATAAGAATGGAAAGAAGAGAGAGTATATGTGGAACTAAAAATAGTGAAAAATATATATCGCATTCATTTATACAAATTTTAAGTATGCAGTATTTTTTTTGCACAGTAAAAAAGGTGAGGAATAAAAATATGTATCCTTTTAATCTTTTATATATGTATGTATGTATATTTTGCAAATCATGGTTCAAAACATTATGTTTTCGATTAAAAAACCATTTTTTCGATTTTTATAGTGATTATGCATACAAATGCATTTTAGCAGACCTGTAAGATGATAAATTGAAGTACTCTCGTTCCAGGTCCATGTAAGTACCAAGCAGGTATTTGAGTACTTCGGTTGATCATGATCAGTTTTCTATAGATAAATTAAAAAAGAGAAGTCTTATGATTAGCTAGAAAGATTCGTAGAAATAGAGTACAAAAGGTGAAGTACGGCCACTTAGTACATATTGTATAAATACTTTCAAAGATTGGTTTCAATGTAATTAATGGTTTTTGATAATCTTTTTTTTTTATTCCTAATAAGGCCTGGCATTTAAAAAATATACCTAATTCTCCATACATATTCAATCTAAAAATCTTCCACTCAACATACGGTTTTTTGAAAAGCAAATACCTAGTTAAATAATTAAAATTTAATGTTTTTATAAACAAACACTTGAAAGTCTTGAAATAAAAGTAACAATAAATAATCATACCCAATTCCAATTGTTACTTTATTTTTCTGGAAACTATTATTTCCTTATATAAATTTATTATAGGCTGTTTTAAAACTCAACTGCCATTAAATCTTGATTTCCTGTTCCGGTTGGTGTATAAACTTGCTGAAAAGGGAATTTCTAAACTTCCAGAAAATCCCTCTCATCTGTTTACTTTGACAGCTGAAATTGAGAATGACAGTTCCTGCTGTCGAGGTCGACAACAAAACACACGTCAGTTCTCACTTCTACAAAAAACTGAAAGAAAAAACTTCCAAAAAATTGTGTTTTGTTAACAACATTCCATTAGTTTCGTAGTCGAAGAGAAATTACTCGTTGTTGTCTTCACAAAAATAATGATTCTAAGAATATACCCAAGTGCTCTGAGTTTCCGTCATGTTCGTGGCACCACCTTCTAACACCAATTATCTACTCGAAACAACCCGGAAGATGTTGCAATCGCATTACATCAACATTCTTATCTTCCTGGCTGGAACTTTCGTGTCGTTGGTTTTCTTTGAATTTTTTCGCAATGGCATCAATCACAAACATTCGCAGTTAATGTATGTTCCCGAGGAGCGATATCTTCAAGTTATTGATGAATTTACAACCATTTCCCGGAGGAATCCATCTCATTTGAGTAGAAGCAACGGGGGCGGGTTTGGTGAGGATGATGATGATTCATACGAACACGAGGCGAATACAAAGGAAGCCTTGGGTTCACTTAAGCTGGCTCAGGAGATGAAGGCATCGGGAAAGGATGACAAGGCAATGAAACTGTTTGAACATGCTTTTGCATTGGCGCCAAAAAACCCCGAAGTTCTAGTCAGATATGGGGAGTACCTGGAACACAATCGACGGGATATACTTACTGCAGACCAGTTTTACTTTCAAGTAAGCTTTTGTATTTGGTATAAGAGTCACTCCTAGACAAAATGTTATTTCAGGCACTGACAATCAATCCCAGCAATAGTGAGGCTTTAGCTAATCGCCAAAGAACAGCATCCATAGTTCAAATCATCGACGAGAGACGTCTTCAAACGCTCGACATCAAGAGAGATGCTCTCTCTGCAATTCACGAAGGAAATTCGGCGTTGCGGAGGGCCAAAAAAGAGGCTTATTTTCAGCATATTTACCATTCGGTTGGTATAGAAGGAAACACCATGACTTTGGCGCAGACCAGATCGATTCTG
The DNA here is from genome assembly GCA_905146935.1 of Scaeva pyrastri. Classification (NCBI taxonomy): domain Eukaryota; kingdom Metazoa; phylum Arthropoda; class Insecta; order Diptera; family Syrphidae; genus Scaeva; species Scaeva pyrastri. The sequence continues at coordinate 59,550,585 of LR989927.1, forward strand.
GAGACGAGAATGGCAATCGATGGTAAGTCCATTGATGAGCACAATGAAATTCTGGGTCTTGACTTGGCTATGAAGTATATTAATGCCAGTTTGGTGAACAAGTAAGAATGACTTCCTGGGAACTGTAGGAGCTATTTCTTGTAAATGTCTTTGTTTCAGAATGGAAATCACTCTGAAGGACATTATGGAGATTCATAGGCGAGTCTTGGGTCATGTCGATCCAATTGAAGGTGGAGAGTTTCGCCGGACACAGGTCTATGTGGGTGGCCACACTCCACCAGGCCCAGGAGATCTGTCGATTCTCATGAGGAGATTCGAGGGATGGTTGAATTCAGGAGAGACGATGTCATTGCATCCAATTAAGTACGTTGATACTGAAATTAGCCATGCAAATTAGAAGGATTTTGGTTAGCTTCTTAAAGCAAAATGTAATTTCAACTTTTCTTTTAAGACACGCTGCACTGGCTCACTACAAACTCGTCCACATCCATCCGTTCATCGACGGCAATGGAAGGACTTCGCGTCTCCTGATGAACACTATGCTCATGCGAGCCGGCTATCCTCCTGTTATCATACCAAAGACACAACGGTAGATTATATCCCTGTCAATCGTTTTTCTTCAATGTTCATATTTCTATATTCTGATTCCAGTCACAAGTATTACCACTTCCTGCAGCTGGCCAATGAAGGTGATATCCGGCCTTTTATTCGCTTCATTGCCGATTGTACAGAAAAAACCCTGGATCTATATCTTTGGGCAACAAGCGATCTACCACAACAAATACCAATGTTGGAGCAAACAGATTTCATTGGCGACAACAGTCGACCTTCAACTCAATTCGCGAGCCAAGAAAATGACATAGATCAATCAGGATCTGGATTCTGGGAGCAAAATAATAGTTCCCTATAAAAAAAAAGAAAAAAACACGCACTTACAAATTTAAAAAAAGAATTAATCAAATACATACTTAATTTATGAATAATCTCCTTAAGATTTAAACAAAAGCAACACACAAAATAGTAAAATTACGTCTGTGATCTTAAGCTTACATAGAAAATCTACATTAAAAATAATTATGTATGTGTATATGAAATTATGTATGTATGAACATAATATGTATGTATGTACATCAATAAATTATTTGTATTTATATTATAAATTCCTTAATTGTATTTTTCATCCAATTAATCACTTTTTAAAAGATATTGGAATATGTTTTGGTTTGTGTAACAAACAAATTTATTAATTGTCTCAAGGATTGCGATTGTGATTTTTGATGTGTGAATTTCAAAAATAATGAAAACACGAAACTGTTTTATTTTATTTAAATTTTCAATAAAAATGTTGAAATTTGAAAACTAGTCAAATGTTTTATTTATAGTAAAAATTCTTATTTTTAACTAATATAAAAATAAAAATCGTTTTCATATACAAAATTTTCTTTGCAGGTTCATCGCGAGTTATTGAATTGGCATTACGAAGAAATCTTGGGTAAGTTCTAGTGATAAGAATCATGTACATAAGTATTGATTTGAAATTTATTATTTATCAGTTTATATTCAAGAAGTCGTATTTATGAATGAAACTTGTTCGGACTTGGACTAGAGCTCTTTCCATGTAACCCTTTCTAGAACTGGGTGAGGCTTAAGCTTTACAGTTCTTCCTCTATATAAATCTCTTTTAGACATTTTTTGTATTTGGGGTACTGTCAGAGAGGTAAGGTTGATATCGTCTACCTCTACTTGGTAGTAGAGCACAGTAAGGTTCTGGTCCTAAAAGTGGAGTTGACGCACCTGTTTGCGCTGCTACAGATTCTTTATTTTCCTGAACACCGACATATCCACGTACACAATTTTTTAAAACAGGTTGATCTGTTTTGAGCGTTCTATTGGTATTTCATTCTCCAAATTAAAAATGAGTTTAACAGATCAAAATAAAAAAGATTGATTTTTTTCCACACTTAATCTATTTAAATCAAAAAGGGGAAATAAAGAACTCAATGCCATAATACTTATTTTTTTTTTTATTTTATTTTTTTTACTTATCACCTCAAGTATAAAACACATTATGTAATTTTTCGTTGCAAAGTATAAAATAAATGTAAGCCTTACGTTCAACTAAAAAAAATAATTGAGCTGATTATTCGATTTCAATCAAACACCTTTGAAATACTGGGATGGAATCAGCTCAGATAACTTGCATCAAATTACAGTCACAATCATCAAATTCAGTCTGAAAAATGTATTACATTTTCGATTGGTGTCGTCAAGAAACTTTCTGAAATTCCACTAGTAACCGTCATTGATTTGGAGCAATTTTGTAAAAAGAAATCCATATTTAATCTCAATGTGATTGTGATAGTTAGTTAATGCCAACCACTTTGATGGTTCAAATCAAATCAAATCCTATGAAAAATGGAAAATAAGTTTCTTTATTGTTTCTTTCTTTTCCATTTAAAACACCATTATCGGCAAGGGTGCATCATTTTATTGGGATCACTTTAAAATGTGCTTATATTTACGCAGTTTATATAACGACGATCTCAGGTATCGCCGTGTTTCCAGAAATATTAAGACAATTTCACATTGGACTTTTTTGACGTAGGTAACTTATTTTGACGTGTTATTATTTTATCACTTATTAAAGTTGTGCCTCATGTTATCGTCGTCTTAGAAATATAGTCGCATTTCACTATCTTCACAATTCTCGTTACAAATTGTTCAATTGAATGAAGTTTAGTTAACAGTCATAATGTGACTACATATTCATTCATGTGATAATCACAACTCGTCGCTTAAGACAATTCCATCCCTGACTTAATTACATATTTAAGTACCTAAGTACATATACCAATATTTTCCCACATAAAATAATTTATTATATAATCCTTTAAAATCGTGTATTTAAATTTTCGACTTTAAAAACTGTCTATATGTAACTTCTTGCCACCATTCAGGACGTTCCAGAACTCCAGGACCTTGCATAATTGATCTTTGTAGATGAAGGTAAATCTAGATAAAGAAATTGAATGATATTATTATGATTTCCTAAAAAAATAATTAATTATTATTAAAACCAACATTTCCGTCACTCATTCCAAGTGGTGAATTCAGACAAAAATCACTTGGTGCAATAGCATCTATCAAACTGATTGCTTCATCTTTTAGAATTGGCAATAAAGATAGTATTCCATTTTGATATAATTCAACTTGATTCGAATTACGCAAGTAGTTTCCCTATAAATTTAGAGAGTTTAAGAAAATATAAGAAATTATATGACCAACTCAAATGAAGATGTCTTACTTGGTACAATAACGCCACATGTTTTAGCACCAAATTAGCTCCGTAAAATGACAAAAGTTTTCTTAGGACTTCTTTCTCAGGACTTGTCGGGAGTTCGCAAACGAATTTGTGGAATACATAATATATTGTTCGCTAGAATTAAAATAAATTTAATTTAAAAAAAATACAATTCATGATCGATAATTGAAAATTGTGAGTCAAGGAAAACTTTATCGTCAATTAATTAGATGAAACATTTCTTAACGCTTCGTCTTCCATTTTCCGTAGTGCTACCTGTGATAGATGCGTTTCGATATCCTTAAGTCACGTTAAAATCTTCACTCAGGTAAACTGAATTTGTTAATGATTACATTTTTTAAACTATAAGTCAATATAAACCTTGGTTTAACCGACGCGATCTTTAGTGGCAATCATATTTTGACATAAAGAACTTTGCCTTATTTTCTTTGATTTGAGAAAGTTTGAAATTTCTTAATTTAATGGTAACATCTACATATATAAGTTAACCATAGAAACACTTTCGTATAGTGCCAAAATGACAGTTACAGAGTTATGAAAAGATGAATATAATGTCGTTTTCAATTGGCAATCTGGAATCAGAAAAAAGCATTCTCAAAGCGTTAAATTGGGCAAAAGTGACAGTTCTAATTCTGAAAAAGAAGAGATTTCTCTTCTGGATTTGAAGTCAGAAGCAAAAACAGAATCACTCACACATTCAAAGATTTTAAATGTCACACTTGACAAATATCATATTTTTGAATTAAAAAATTGTGCGAACTGTGAAGTGAGTGCTTGAAATTAAAACTAAACTATAAAAATTGGATAATAATATTGACAATATCTTAGCAATTGTTCCTAATTTGTTAGAAACATTGTTGGAGTCGTCTTCCTCATCTTCTTCATCAAATGATGACGATGCAAGTGATGCAGTGAATTTTCTATTGCAGGAGTTTTCCATATAGCCAAGATTGCAAAACTACCAATACAGTCACACCAAACTTCAAATTTTTCAGAATTCACAAAAAGTGTTCAATTGGGATTCTGCTTCTACTTCCCATTCCGGATTGCCAATTGAAAACGACATAAAATTGAAAATTCAGATTTGGAACTGTCAAAACATAAGTGGCTGTTAGTAATTTTAAACATTAATGCTGACTTTTGTGTTAGTTTGAAATCAATTTATGAATTTTTAAATGTCAGATGGCCTAAGAAGTTAATCACCGATTTATATTCTTACCTGAGCATATATAATCGATAAGTTGCTGGCTGTGAATACTTGTGAGTTATTTCGAACTTCAAATGCGTTCGATCCACTTTTATGAAGTTCTTCAACTCTCTTAACAGTGACATCTAATTGAAACGCACACAACCAGTTAAGTGTTTGAAGAAGATCTGCAAGCAAAATTATAACTTAGCAACGTTCTTAAAATAAATCCTTCCTTCCTTCTTACTGTCTTCATTTAAGGCCTCTTCGACAGTCTTAAACTCTGCTTTGCTCTTAAGAATTCGATCCATGTCTTTGAGAAATCTAATCGACCCCATTGGTGATGATTCTTCAAAGTTATTCTCTCCACGACGAATTGAAATCAACCAATTCGAAGCTTGTTGAATAAGAGTATTGTTTTCACCTTCGTATGTACAATTGGCATCGTTGTCATTCCTAAGATCACCGATTTTGGTAGACTTCAAATAGCCATGTCCTCCACAAGCTTCACGGCATTCTTGAATACCATCTCGCGCTACCCAAGTGCAGACTGGCTTGGCAGCCGATGATAGTCCGTGTAATTCCATTCCATGAACCGAGACATCTTCACCCATGAAGGTTTTTATCTGAAGTGCAACACTTTCATTCCCTAGCCAGAGAGAGAAGACCCTCAAAGCATAGGCTGTGGCAAGATAGGGTAGAATGCGATATTGCTGGGATTGGTATTCAATCACTGGCCATTCTTCTGAACTGCCATCGGGTCCGAACTGCTTTCGACAGGCCGAGTATCTGCCCGCTATGGTGACTGCCTTGCCCAGAGCGATGTATGCCAGGGCTGGAGGAATCAAAAATTATTATTGATAATTTATTTTTGATGTAAAATTGACACTTCTTACAGCAAATGCTGACTCTTCCTGCTGAAAGAGCTCCCAATGAGGCTCCCAATCTCTTGCGGCTATCCTTGATTTTGCTCTTGAAGTTTCCTTCTGCATCAACGTCTCCAGTTCTTGAGAGTAGGTTCTCCTTTGGTATGTGATAATTATTGAACATCACAAATCTAAACAAATTGAAATCAAATCTTATGAAGAATCAATTTAAGAATCAGATTATACTCGCTACCCATTATCAACTCCATTCAGTCCGACCTTTTCGCCCAAATCCCCAACAGTAACTCCAGGAAAAGCCAACAAAGTACTTGGATCCCGAATTGGCACCAAAAATGCATTCAATCCCTGATAAGTCCCCTCGGGCACATACAACTGAGCATAGACAATCGCATGTGTACACGTCTTACCTAGATTTCCCACCCAACACTTGGCGGCTTCGAAATCAGGAGTATGGAGAATGAATTCCTCAGTCTTTCGGTCATAAGTTGCTCGAGTGCGCATTCCACGAGCATTGGTACCATGTGAGATCTCTGTTAAGGCGAAAGCACCTCCGATCTTACCTTCAGTGGTCATCTCTGTATATTTGTGCAAACGTTCTGTTCCCAAAGACAATATCACACTCGAGAACATTCCAATTGAGAGGGAATACTTAATGGCCACACTAAAATCATACGAGAACAAGGCATGTGTGAAGGCATAGGACAATTTTGGATTGCTGATGAACTACGGAAGGAACAATTTTAAAAAGTCATCTAGAAATTGGTGAAATGGCCTTACATCATTTAGAGTGAAAAACCTTTGACTCCAGATGTGTGCCATTCGTTTGTTGGCCAATTGTCGTTGGCGATCAACATTGGGTGTTTCCTGATCATGTTGGAAATCTGGATGTGATTCCATATAATTCCATATTCGGTGCTGAGGAAAAAAATCAAACGACTCAATTACAATAATTAAGCTTTTACAAGTCTAAAGCTGGTCAATACAGTAAAAGTAAAGAGTCTAGCAGTTTTGATTTCCAAACTATTGAAAATAAAAATCAGAAATCCAACGAGTCAAATTGGTTCATTGGTGTACCAAATCTTGATTCTGAAGAACACTCGCCTTCGTCAACAAATAAATCTCTATCTTTATCATAGAGTGAAAGATAGCTTTAGAATCAACTAATTTTCTAGTCCTTCTATCTTTCTTACCTTAAGGCGTAAGTATTCTTCTTCTTCCAAAATGACACTCATGCGTTTGTAGCAAAATGTTGACTTATTTCTATAATTCGTAAGCGGTCCAAACTTAAAATCTGGGAAAATTGTTTTGTCATCAAAAATGTTTCCATTGCTGTTACTGAAATTCAAGAAAAAATTATTTCTTTTAAAAAGTGGTATTAATTAACTTGGCTTTTAAAAAATATGTAGGAACTTAAAAAAAGGGCTAAGATTGATAAGTGTAAAAATTCTTCTTTAACAATGATGCTTTTCAAAATTCTAACTTTGCAAACTAAATTCTACTCTTCAACAGCATTTTTTCTTCAACTAAGTCCCACCCCGTAGCCACAACTTTTTATGTTGTAATTCTATTGAAGACTTTGATGTTGTTGTTGGGGACACTTATTTTTCCTATTTGGTATCCTCGAAAACAAATTTGAATACAAATGTTCACCAGCAGTAAAACCACCTTCAAAAAAGGAGAGAAGTGCAACTTTTTTATAAACCCATAATAATTTTGTATGGTACATTTAATTAAATGTTTGTTGGTTTCTGAGTTATTCGATCTTTAAGTTAAAAACTACAGAAGAAGAGTTTTACTTACTTTAACTACTTTAAAAAAAATATATGCCAATAAAAGACAACTTTCTAAACATATTTTAATTCTGTAAGGGCAAAAACTTTGAGTACAGAAAATTACATAACTTAATTAAATATCTTTTTATCATTAGCCTGCTCTTAAGTGACATAGTATGTGGTTATCCTACTTGAATCCCAAAATATGCATACGAAATGTGTCAATTTTCTGAGTTGAAAATATCTGTTGATACGGTTTTTCAGTTTACTCTCGGTTCAATAGATAAATAGATGATAATACACATGAATTCATTTAAGATGTGGCAACCCTATATTTTGTTTTTAGTGCAAATTTATCTTTTGTGTGATATCAGTTTTTATCTTGAACTATACATATGCTAATAAGTAATCTGAAAAATAAATTTAATTTTTTTTTTTTATGTTGTCCATAAATCTTTTCAGTGACATCAATCGTTGACTTCAAGTGCCTGACAACATTTACAAACATTTTTCTAAAAACTTTTATGTCTTATACTACAACTTCCCCGATTTACTTTATTTTCACCAAAAGATAGCAAGATCACATTTAATTATTGCACACGTGTAGGGGAGCATGTCATACGTAAATATTCCTGGTTGAATTAAATATATCAACTTGTTGCGCACAAAAATTGCAATTTCACCGGTTATAACTTATCGTGTATCTTAGTGAAAGGGATTCTTTCTTTGTTGTGAATTTCGGAAATATAAAAAGATAAATCGATTTCTATATAAAAAAAGTTAATTACATTATGTAGGCACTTTATAAAAATATATATATGTATTGTCGAAAATTTTCTTATATTTACTACTAGCTGTTCGTCTCGGCAAAGCACATCATATTAATAGTAGTTTTTGAGTTGATTGAAATAATTGTTTATTTATAATATCTCTGTGCGAAATTTTATCCAAATCAGTTAAGCCGTTCTTACATCCAAACTTTCACTTTTATAACATTAGTAAAATTATGTTATTCAATGAATTTTTCTATTTTTTTTCTGAAAATTTATTTTTGAAATTGTCGCGACATGCATACATTCATATTTCAACCTTTTCATGTTTTGATCCATTTGCAAATTGACATCAAACTTCTACAACTGTGCTAATCAAAGATATTTTTAGAAAATATTTAAGCACCAATTATTTTTTTGATTTATGCTTAAAAATTTAAATGAAGCCACATTAAACAAAGATTACAAATTTATATAATGAAAAAAATATGATTCTGTATCAGTTGCATATACGATATACATACCTATACCAAGACAGTGTTTTCTTTTACATATGAAGTATTGCTCTCTAAAAATATCTCTAGTAAAATATAAATAAATGTGTAAACTATCAACAGTCTTAATTTTTAAGATTCAAGATAGTACCAACTTTTAAGTAAAAACTACACCATTTCATCCCATAATCCCCTATGAAATGTATGTCTGGTAGGCCTCAATATGTATGCATATATGTATGTACATATCTATTATCAATATTAATGTTTCACTTCATAAATTGCTTATTTATATTGAAACAGTTTTATTCATTGTAATTTTTTGCTACCGCTATGCTGACCCCCATGTGCCTCAACATTCACCCATGCCACCAAACGTCTGAATTTTATTGTTTTTGTTGTCTTACTCTTTAGCGCTTTTTTTAATTACACATATGTAGGTATTCATGTAACTAAGCAAAATTACAATAACATTACCCACTAAAAATGAATTAAATAGTTGTAAAAAATAAAAAAACTCACTCTTGATTGTCACTGCTTTGTACTAAAGTAGTCATTTTGTGCGATGTACACTCTTCACTATTTTTTTATTTGCAAATGTATTTAAACAGTTCACACTTATTTCACAATGAAACTATGCTAGTCTAAAATGACTTGACATAAATTATTTTTTGTCTGTTCACTATAAAATGTTAATTAGATTTAGTCTATTAAATCTAAATTAACTACCTATGCATCGATGGGCTTTTCTTTTGGGATACCTATTTATCATCAACTTGATATTTATTTTTATACAAGTTTACTGTACATTTCTTCAAAATGTTAGAATCTAATCAACTATAATTGCAAATCTGATAATAGTTTATAGGTATTAGCTTTATTTGATGATAAACTCGTTGACTAGTATTAACAAAAAACAACGATAACAACCAAGTGTGAATAAACAACTCGATTAATTTATACAAAAATCCTATCAGTAAAAGACCAACGGAACGTACTGCAACGAAAAACTGACAGATACTGAGCTCGAACTCAGAGTCAGAGTACGAGTGAGGTGATTCTCTATTTTGAAACAATTTGTTGAAAAATAAGCTTTGAGAAAAGTGAAAAAGCTTCTTCAAAACTGTGATGGATTTTGTTATTTAATTGACTTTCTTAAAGCACAATAATTTTCTGAGAGAAATTGTAATTGATAAAACACTCAAGCGTTTATTTTAGTGCTGTTATTGAATATTTTATAGATATGTAGGTACATTGAAACTTATTATTACTCATAAATTTCGTTCCATCCAAGCTTTTTGATAAAATAATTAATAGTGTGAATATACAGCTGTTTGTGATTTCACAAAATGAATAATTAAATACGTATACGCCACCATGACTTTGTTAATTATTTAGAACAAAAGTAGATTTTTTTAGAGTTTATTTTAAGACAACACAATGTGGCTAACTGAGGGTTTTCAAATAAAAGACAAATATATTTTTTTAAATAGACGGAAGACATTTAAAAAATTCATGTCTCGAACCATATGTTTCGAAATAATTATGTAATTTATTAATAAAAAAAATATAAACTTTTGTAAGAAAATTTTTATCCTTGACGAAATACTGGTATCTTCCATTTTGTTTCCACTGAACACGTTTGAAATTTAAATATTTCTGCAGCAATATGCTAAAGTACGCACTTACCTGAACAAATTACAATCAAATGTTTGTCACTTATTCCCGTTACATAGTTGTCCAATTAAATAATTATATATCATGTATTTATGTCATTCATTGTAACATTAGATGCCAACTTCCTATTTGTTCAATATTTAAGGTTGTGATCCTATTTATTTTTGTTATTATCTCCAAAGCGGAAATTAAGGTGTATTGATATAAGCACAACCGTAATCCCTGTGCAAATCTGCGACTAGGGATCTCGTTGACTAGTGCCGGGTTAGAAACCAATCCAATATCTTTAAGGTGGGCAAATTCCTAAACGCAACATTTGCAAAACAAAACACATGCAAAGGAAATGAAAGATAAGTTTGGCCACAATGTTTAGAGTTTAGCAGTGATATTTACGTTTACATTTAGTAATTTGGCCGGTGCGGTGACTTGGTTAACTACATAGTTCTGACATTTTCGAAGTGAGTTTAGTAGGTCATAAACAGAAAATAAAACTTAACCAATAGAAACAACAAAATACATTCTTTATAAATAAATTCACATAATAAGGCATATTCTTTATTAAATAAAAAATTATTATTATTCAAACTCAATCATATTTAAAATCAGAATCAGAATTCTCATCATCACTAGAATGCCTCTCTCCTTCATCTTCAGAACATTCAGCTTGCATTTCTCGCAGAATTCTCTTCTTATAACGTGCATATGCGGTCCCATAACGATCAACATCACGGAAATCAACATCATCTTCAAAATCATCATCCCCAGTATCAATACTAAAGACAAAACCACTTCGAGCTGGTTTGTAATCATCTTCGTCACTAGACAATTCATTTTCATTTTCATCTTCATCTTTTGCATCTGGAAATATAAAATTCTTATATAATTAGAAATATAATCTTAACCAATGGTATTTGAAGTTATGTATACCGAAGTCGATAGTTTCTATGGCTCTTCGCATATCTCGAAAATTAATAGAATCATTATCATCATCATCATCGTCCTCTTCATCAGGATAATCATTGCGAAAATAGTTCTCTTCATTTGAGTCTTCAGATTCTTCGCCTTCTTCATCGTTGTAACAGTCTTCAAATATAAGTTCCTCGTAAACACGAACACTGTATAGGTAAATATAAAATGTATCACATTGAGTAGGTGTTGACGTTATTTTTGAGTGGCATGATTTAAGCTTACAGTGACATGAAGTCACGAAGAAAATAAACGCATGGAATTAATGGCTTTTTAATATACAAGTTGAAACCCTATTTTTTAATGCTTTTGCATTTGAACAAGTTTCCTGATTCTCCCTTTGAAACATGCTTCCTGAGAAGTCCATATTTAAAAGCCAACGACTAAAATGGCTACTTTATTCAAAGAGTTAACGTACAGAGAAAAATGAATCCTCTTTAGGTACACGAAAAATTTCTCAACAAACTTGGCGTATGAAACTAGCTAGAAGTTTAGATTTGTTGGCTTAGGATATTTAGCAGTAGAGAACTATACCATTTTCAATTATGTGTTTTTCTCTGAACTTCTAAGATAAAAATTGACTTTTGGACTTAAAATAACATTTGAGAAGCGAAAGTACATACATATATCAAGTGGTTATCGATGGCTAGACTTGAGTTTCTTTAGGCATATAGAAGATTCTGCAAACAGTGAGTGAGTGACTTAGCAACAGTTCAAAATAGTATGTTAATTCTAGACTATTAAGTTACCTTAAACAACAAAAGCTAAGGTGGCCCACTATGTTAACTTCATTTGTGACTTGTTTATCACAGCACATAGCTCCATTATTATTACCCTAGCCTAGAATATGTTTTGTAGGCGTTTATGTAGGCGTCAATTTTGATCAGAACATAATGCACCTTTTTTTATGTAATATTTCTGAAATAATCTAATTTCTACCAACAGAGACTTAAATGACTTTGCCTTACTCTTTGTATACTCGATATGTTTAGTTAGTGCTCCCGAAATGCTTTGCAAATTAACTTAAAGAGAACCTCTCCATGTACAAAAAGTTGACATTTTAATTTAATCCTCTACAAAGGTAAAACTATAAAAAATAAGAAATAAAACTTGGCAAAAACCAAAATAGAAGATACAAACCATCAACACAAATCACAAATGCAGTTTCCAGTACCATGAATCAAAAAATCGTATCTCGTTAATCAATTCTTCTCATAAAATCAAACAAAACATCTTTTTACTTTCTTGTCATCATTTTCTTCTAAGTTTTTTTTTTTTCTTTATTTTACTTTTAAGTACTTGTGGTTTCATTTTTTCTTTTATTTTGATTTAAACCAAGAATTATTTCTTATTACGAAATTTTATATTCATAAATCATACATTTCTTGTGTTGCTCCATGTTACTCTGGCAAGATCCTTTGCTCAGAGAGAGACAGTGAGCTAACACACAAACACAAATACAAGTTTGATTTCTTCTTTTTTTTACAAAACAACTTAAATCTAACAAATAATTATAGTATGTAGAAAAAAACTTAAACACTAAGTTCCATCAGTAGAAAAAGTTTAAAAACAATTGAACGAATTTTAATAAAAAACAAAAAAAGGCAAATTTATCTATAACTTCACAGAAAAACAGCCCGCGCGCAGTGACGAACGATGATGTGAATTTTAAGGATTGTTTTTCACTTAGAATCGGAATCTGATTTTTTAATTATTTCTATTTTCTCTAGGCTAGAAGATCAACGGATCGGATTTGATATCGGATTTAAATGGATACTTGTTAGATAGAGAGACAGTGTGTGTACCGAAGTGGAGTAGTCTAGTGATTTATTTAGTAGCGATAGTAGTTAAATGGATAATACAACCTAAATGAACCGACTGGTGAAATATATCTGATCGACTTGAAAAACCAACCTTAGATAGTTGTCCGTGTAGTCTACGTCGTCTGCCTGCTGTTCGTTCTCTGGCAGATACAAATCGTAAACGTAGCCATCGCCATCTGTTGGAGTGAAGTTCTCCGTAGTAGAAGCTGCAGTTGCAACTGGTCGAGTCTCAATTTGTCCTTGACTGGAACTAGTTGTGGCTATGTTGGCTGAATCTTCAATAGTAGTGGCTAAAGGCTGTTTTTCTATGTCTACAATTGTGATTTCCTTAGGGGAGGCGTCTGTAGTTTCTGTATCGATGGCGCGGAAACAGTTGACGACCTTGAACCGATTTTGGTTGCTTTGGGCGCGCATTTCCTGCCTACCGCGCTCTGTAGCGCTCATTGGCTGTTGGCGGTGTTTTTTGGCGAGTTCGATGGCTTCGTCTTTAGTCAGACGGGCAATTTGTGTTGTGACTTTTTCATCCTTTTGATGAGACAATTTAATTTAGAGAGTATGAAGGGTTGGTGGATGTTAGCGCCTTACCTGAGATTGTACGGTTCCAGCGAACTTGAGAATTGTGGAAATTTCATCTTTGCTCGTGTCGAAGAGATCTAAGGGTGTTGTTGAGTTTGTGACTGTGGAACTATTACTATCGTCAACACGACGTTTTTTGCCATTCAGGACAAAGGCTCCGAGGGGCTCTTCATCGATGCGACGTTTTACACGAACGACTGCAGGCATTTTTGTGTTTTTTTTTAAATTTTTTTTTATGTATGTATGTCCTCTGGTGAAATGTGCCAGAGGATTCCAATGAACTCTGGTCTGTGGATAGAAAGAATTGAATGATTTATTAATTGAAGTTCTTGGTGTGTGTTCTTTTTAAGATAAAACAAGACATTTACCTTGGTTCTGGAATGATTTGTTTTAATTATTCGCTGGTACACGAATTGGTACACGAAAAAGTGATAAATTTTCTCCTTCACAGACTGTGGGTTTGTTGAATGAAATGAAGAAGGAAAAAGAAAAAAACTTCCTAAAGCAGTGTTGTTGTTGAGACATGATGGGAAATTAATAATGGATGAGGGAAATTAAGAATAATTCACACTGTGCATGCTTAGCCCCTGTTAACATGAGCTACATATAAGTTGGAATTTGGTTCATACAATCACAATTGCTTAAAGTTTATCATATGAGTCAATCACTTTGAACTACTGAGCTTTTTCTTCTGCCATGATGTTCCTGTACTTATTCTTGTTTTTGAATACAACTTTGTCAAATTAACAACATTTTGACTAATCAAAGGAAAAAGATATTCAATGTTAATTATGATATTTATCTAAAGCAAAAATGTCAAAAAACTACACAGAACCCACCTTCAACCAATGATGATTGAAAAATGCTCTGTGACAATTGATTTCAATTTTATGTTCATATTTAAAAAATAAAATTATTTTTCAAAAATAAAAACTTAAAATTCTTGGCTTAGGAGTTTTATTCGCTTATTTCGGGAATTTAAGTCAAGTTTACCGGAGGATTAAGCGCATATGTACATACATACGTAAGTTGGCTTTCGCACTTGACTTAACTTACTTAAATCAGGCGTTGTATGGAAGAACCACGAGATTGGTACTAAGAAATATCCCAATTAATGAATTTGTTTTTTTTTTTTTTGTACCCAAAATCCGATTCTTGTGAGAGATATTGATATCGGATTAGTTTAATCTTCCTTTTTTTAACCCCAATATGTATAATTCGTTTCGTTTGAGATCAGAATTTGTTTTTCCCATTAATATTCTTTAATATTTATAATCTCACATTAAAAAATTCTTATTGACAAAAAGAAATCCACAACAACTAAATGAAGTTAAATCTCAATAATGCATTCAAATCTCTCTAACTTATACTGAACGCGTTCATTCGAAGCCGCTGTACAAATGAAATAAAACTTCAAATGTGCTCAGTCAAACATTTCACTCTAATGTCTAATCTCAAAAACCTGTCAAATTCCATCCGAGTTGAGTGGTTTCTCTTAAACGATTCGGGGAAAATATTTTTGTTATTTCCTTCCCAAGTAAAATTTATCCATTCTCAGCTTTAGAAGTAGAAAACGACGTAGGAAAAGTTTTAATTATTAAAATTGTTAATAATGTTGTATGCGAAGTCAATTGCACATCTGGCTATAATCTAAATCCAAATTTCATTCACAACAATTTGAAAAATTGGAAGGAAAACTAAATAATTTAAGCTCCGAATAAAATGCACTTTCAATGAGATTTAGAAAACTGAAAATGTTATCAACGACAAAGCCACTGGTCTGTATTACTATCAGCGGAATTTTGGTCACTACATGCATATGTTATTGGTTTTTGTATTCCGAAGTGCGGCTAGAGACATTCCATGACGGTAAGTCGAATAAATGATGATGAATAATTCACCGAGTGGAAGTGCGATCTAATTTAATATTCTGTTGTAGTTGCGCCCAAAGCCATACGCCTAGCTGCTAATGATTTGAATCCAAATTATGATTATGATGAGAATCTAGTGATTCTGTACAATCGGGTGCCGAAGACTGGCTCGACCAGCTTCGTCAATATTGCCTATGATCTATGCAAGAAGAATCGCTTCCATGTCCTGCATATCAATGTCACGGCTAACATGCATGCTCTATCGTTGCCCAATCAGGTAAGGGGAGGCAGGTAACTAGACAATACCTATAGGTTCTAATTGTTCTCCGTTTACAGGTGACATTTGTGAGGAATGTTACGCAGTGGCGCGAAATGAAACCGGCACTATATCATGGCCATATGGCTTTTCTTGACTTCTCTAAGTAATTTGAGACTTGTGCTAGGTGAAGTTGTTTCGCTAATTAGGTTTTTTTTTTTTGCAGATTCCAAATAGCACATAAACCAATTTACATAAATATAGTTCGTAAGCCTTTAGATAGATTAGTTTCTTATTATTATTTTCTTCGATACGGTGACAACTATCGACCGAATTTAGTCCGCAAGAAAGCTGGCAATAAAATGGTGAGTCACATCAGAAATCTAAAAGAAGATGTTATGTATTATGTTTATATCTTTCTCTGTGTAGACATTTGACAAGTGTGTCGAATCCAAACAACCTGACTGTGATCCTAAGAATATGTGGCTACAGATTCCATTCTTTTGTGGACATGCCGCCGAGTGCTGGTAAGTGGAATTTAATAAACCTAGAACCTCCTCATGTAGATTGTATTATACACTAGAAAAATCCTTGAATTGTGTTTAGTAATTTTATAAAATTGGTATTGATGCATGTCACAGCCAACGACGACGGATTTTATTAAGTTGCACACGCTCCGGTGAACTTCAACTCGACTACTAATCTAGATTCCAGATGTTGGGAGTTCAAGCCCAGCTCTAAGAAGCGTTTTTTGTTATTTCCTCCAGTTTCTACTGGACGCTACTCTTGGAAAATAATAATTGTACATTAAGCCTAAATTTTCTCTCCTATTTTTCACGCTGGCATTTGAGTTATAAGGATCATTTCAAGTTTAACCCTTTGAGTGCCAGTAAATTATAAAATAAAACAAAGGGAATTCTGACTTGGTTCCTTTATTCATAAGATCTTTATGATCTGTACACCGGAGTCTACAAAGCTTCCTTTTTGTAACTGCTTCAAAGAAGTGTGCGTAAGATTCTTGATTGTGGTATCCTTCCATACATACTTACAATGAAGACTTTGTTAATTGTAGTTCCCGCGGCTCTACTCGTCAAAAATGTAATTTGCTTCCTCTTTTTTTTTAAGAAGAGTTTCATAATGTACTTCGACTTTTTTTTTTTGAAATATGTACATTAAATGTTATGTCTGAGAAACGTGCATTAATATGAATAGAAATCCACCCGCCGCAGACTAACCTTAAAACCTACACTTAATGGTCTCTCAACAAATTGATTTAATACACATAGTTTAGGTTACCAGAAGCAGCTTATCAGAGACCGAACTGGCTGAAAGGGCATTTTAATTATGGTTATAATCAGTCGTCGACTGTTAACACCATTCAAAGGGCTCAAAACAAATAAATGAAATTCCTGAGTTCTAATAGAGATAGAGACATTACTATTTTATCTTCCATTGTCAGGAAAACGGACGGAGAGTTTTTAGTCCGTCGCGTCGGTATAAATTTGAGTCATAAACCAGTAATGTGCCAATACACAGTGCACTTTTATTAAAAGATAAGTTTTTGATATTCTGCCTCAAAAACGTTTAAAAAATCAATCAAATAATCAAAATTGCATTAAGAACACAAGGTAGGACCATAAACCATGCATTTCTTATTTGCACCCATCTCAATCCGTTCAAGAAAAAAGCGCAAAACAAATGTACACTTTTTTCCAGGGAACCCGGCAGTGAATGGGCACTAAATCAAGCTAAACGAAATTTAGTCAATGAATATTTCCTTGTTGGAGTCACAGAGCAAATGGAAGATTTTGTCGATCTTCTGGAACGGTCACTTCCTAGGTAAGTATAAACAGTACGTTGATGGCATGAAATAACAACAATTTGGACAAACCAATTTAAACACTCGTGCTCTTGGCATAAGAGGATTGAATACACCACAAATCTATGATATTATTGCTTCCCATTTCAGAATATTCAAAGGATTTCGAGAGCACTACCAGCACTCGAACAAATCACACCTAAGACAAACATCATGGAAAATCGCACCCAGTGAAGAGACGGTTGCAGCAATAATGAACTCGAAAATTTGGCAAATGGAAAACGATTTGTACGAATTTGCTCTAGCACAATTCCAATTCAATAAAAAGAAACTAACAATTCCAGATAAAAATAATCGTTTGCAAAAGTTTATGTATGAAAAAATTCGACCAAAGTAGAATAAGAAGTCTGAAAAACTGTTTTTTTTATTGATTAGATTTTTTGTTGTTGTTAATTTGACAAAGATTTTAAAAAGTATCCTTTTTTGTCCGTCCGTGTGGTGTATGGTGATGATTGTTTTGTTTTTATATTTTTTGTGTTTGTCCTAAATTTATAATGGTATTTAATTTAGTATTTTTTATGTGTACATCAACACATTTTGTTCTTATGTAAATGTAAATCAAAAGACTTTCTCCTCATTCCCCAAGACAAAGACAACAAACATTTACAACAAAATACAAAATAATATAAAATGTGTATGACAAAAAATCCCGAGTGCTTGACATATATGTACTTATAACATTACCTATCTTTAATATAAATAAATTTATAAACAAATTATTGTATATAACAATCTGTAGTGTAGTTAATAATAATTCTCTTTGAATTTAAACTAATATAATATTTAAGAAAAAGACATACATACTTTTATTTGTTGCCACAAATTTAGCTAATTCTTTTGTTTTTCTAATTATATACATAGGTATACTTATATATATTTTTTTTATTAAATCTAGTTTAATAAGTTCTCTATGTATTTTCAAATAAACCAACGAACTATTTTTGTATATACGTTTCTTTTTTACTTGTTTTTATTTTATAGGTATGAATTTAATATTCAAGATCATAAAAGAGAAATATATTGAGAGTTTTAAATAATTAAATTTGTCGATAATGATTATTCAATGTGCATTAGACATATTTGATCAATTACATTGTGAACAGAAAATTGAAGATTGACTTTAAACAATTAACTTGCTGACACAGTGAACTTCGTACCGCCTGCCAGTTAATGATTGTTGTGATGGTTTAAAGGTAATACAAATTAATATAATTTATATTGATCTCTTGTGCGTTTGTTTCTGCTCTGTCTTCAGCCTGTCACATTATAAAATAACAAATCAACGAAAAACAGCATATTCAGTCATTTGTGCCTGCCAGTCTATATCTGCATAATAGACTGAAAGTTGCATTGCTTATGATCCATTATTTGATTTTTCTAAGTAATTTCTGACCATCGCTTATGTCCTTATTCATAGGGAATCCAATTTTTGTAAATTCTCATCGACAGACAGGCTCATCAATAAGGCCTTTCCAAATATAAAACAAGTACTCGAATGAATGAGTAATTTTGACAGTTCGCAAAAAGTTGTGGATGATTTAAGCTTTGTAATTCTGAAATAAGACGTTATTGGTACTCAGAATTATTAAATCTATTAAAAAAAACACGACGCAACCAACTACATGTGTTAATTTTTAAACTTTTTGGTGTTTCTGGCTTTCTCTCTTTTCGGTGTTTCTCATAATTTTAAACTGGAGGTTGGGTCGGTCTCGGTACTCGTCATGTTAAAATATTTTAACCAACCAAAAATATGCAATGGGATGCTTTTGATGATAAAAAAATTGATAATGATGTTGATGAAAATTCAAGGATAAGGTAGCTTCCATTCGGACGAAATAAAAAATGTCATATATCACAAAGTATACTTCTCTGAAAAGAGTCAACATTAACACGAAACTTTTGTATTAACTGTTGGCGGTACGAAGTTGACTAGATTTGTATTTTGACATTCTTTAATGTGGTCGTTATTGTTTTGGGCGATAACATCTTATTTTGTTTGGCTTGTACTGTGGGTCAATTTCTTGGAGAAACTATTGTCGGCGTTACAAGGTAAAGTTTTCTTATGCAAAAACTTATTTATTACCACTAGATACCTTTATATTAATTTAATTGCTAGTTTCATAATTACTTCTTTGCATATTTTTCTTTCTTTTATTTTTTAATTTTAGATTATATAAGTTTTCTTTTTAGCTTAATGTCCATTTATTTATAACTTTCCTCATTAAAATTTGTATTTTTTTGCATTTTTATAATACATATATTATATGTGCATACATACATACATACATATTGTGTTTGTTTATTTTATTTTCAGTAATATAAAATGCAAAAAAAACATATTCTGGTGCCTCCACATGTGTCTGTGTTTCAACCGTGAACTTGGGTTATGAGGAGATTTTTCAATGATAAACGTTGAAGGGATCCCAAAATTGAGGATTTATTTAACAGGTAAGAGCACACACAACATTATTCTTTTTAAGATAGAAATTATTTGTTTATGGTTGTTTTGCTGCAATATGGAGAAACTTTCAACATGTCTCCACTTCTCTTGAATGCCTAAAGTATCCTATAGAGTGTACATATTTATATCCTATATCCTCATTTCAATAAGAGGATTTCCAGCTTATAAGCTACAATCAAAAAATTCTTTGAACATTTTTTATTCCCGATAGCCCCAGGCCAAAAGTGGTCGTGTTTATCGTTTTAATAGGAACCTGTATAAATATTCTTAAAACACACTACTTTATATTTGATGGTGTCAAACAATTTTGTCTGTCTGTCAACAAAATTTCAAAATCACAACTTTAAGCAATATTTGATTGCCGTGTTTTGTAAAAAGATGAGACATGTTAAGACTGAGGGTGTTCCGCAATACAAATAGTCAATTATTCAAAACAAATACAAAGTTTGACAAAAGTCGTATAGGAAGTTCCAAAGTTTTTTCCAGGAAAAGAATTATTTTTCCCACTTCTTAAGGTTAATCGAACAAAACTAGAGCATGATTTTTAATCAACCGCTGGGCTGTTAAAAAATCTAAATCATAAATACATCGACTAGATTCCATAAAACAGATTCATTCTATAACTATAAGATTTTTTAGGTTTGCTTCAAGCGACCTGACTGCAACAACTTCAAATCGTTCAAATTAAAATATTATTTAGCTCGATTTAAAAAAATTAAACTATGATATTATATTTCAATGACTCAAGGCTTGATTAGGGTATAGGGTATACTAATTTGATTTGAGGAGGAACATTTTGGTGATTTAAATCTCTTCAAATTATTAACCAACCGAAATGCTGTTAGACGGCTTATTTTTCATTACCATTAATGAGTACTTTTTTAGTTGTAAGAATTTGATTTTTCGAACAAAGTTTTCTTTTTTTCTAGGTATCCACTTAGATAAGCACTAAATTGTAGGATTAATAAATTGAATGGAATGTTGTTTTATAAAACTTGTCCTTAGTTAGTACTAAGTATTTGCTATCTTCTTGGTGCCATTTTAGTGAAACAGTTCTCAGTCTAAGGAGAACCACTGGACCAATTTTTATGATTTTTGGATTAGTTTCGCCTAGAAAACTTTGGTTAAATTTTAATCAGTAAATGAGTAAACTATTCAAAATAAGGATTTGAGTATGATATATTGTGTATAGAGAGGGGGGGGGGGGAAGAAGGTTGAGTACAAAAAACTGAAAATAGAAAAAGTTGCAAGATTAGTTAGAAGCTGTAGCAAATAATTCTTGACTAGTTAACAGTAAATTTTAAAAAGTAAACAGTTAACTATGTATGTACATATGTGTATGAATTTTTTCGATGACTTAATTTTATTTATTTTCACTAATTCATGTGACTAATCTGGTTCATCAAACCCATATCAGACGTGTATTAAAAAATTTGTCTCAATATTCTATTTCAAAAATTATAATTTTTCTACAAGCGCGGTACAAATAGTGAAATTATTATTGCAAAAGAACTCTCCCACTTAATTTACAAATATGTAGTACGAAGTCTATCGAGCTGGACTATAAATCTATTTTTTTTTTTTTCAAACTATGTTAAAGTATAAAACGTGCTTCACTTTAGCATTCTAATTTAGTCAAAGTAAAACAAAAAATAATAAAATTGAGAACTAGGAGAACATATTAATAAGGCAAAAGGCAAAACGACAGACAGGGTATAATCAAATTATTGACCAAAGAAAACTCTGGAAATAAAAAAACACAAAAAATAGGGTAAACGCTCGTTCGACTAACGCCTAGAAGCCTAGAAGCCAAGAAGCTAGAAGCCACCACGAAAAGGGCTTAAGTTCCACTCCAATGTCTGTCCATTCGGTTCTCAGTCAGTGCGTGCATTTCGTCAGTGAGACACTTGTTTTCTTGAGTTGAGTATTGAAATTGCGCAATTTGTGTATCTACAATTTTTCTATAAAAAAGATATTGCATCTGAATCGATTAATCGTCAGTGATCTCTGTGTTGAGAATAATTACAATTACAAAAATCACAGATTCTTCCATAATTTCATTGACTCTGACTTTGACTAATGCGGACCTATTAACCCCATCGAAGTGGGTAAAGTGACCTATTCTTTACAAAGATCAATCTCGCTCTGGAAATAATAACCTAAGCTGCAACTTAGTTGAGATTGAGATAAAATTCTTATGTGCGATTGCAAAGTGGTGGACGCCTCCTTAAGCAAATAATCAAATTAATACTCAATTTTGTTTTGATATAAAACCTCTCCGAATCTAATTAATTCCCTTAGTTTCATTTGTGGTGAACTAGACTTTGGGACGGTAGTGTCTAGAACGCGTGTTGTGTTTTTGAGTTAGATACAAAAAATTAGTTGCTATTTCGAATTCAGTATTTCTCAGTTGCCGGGGTTGACGGACTTACGACACAAGTCTAGTTTAATAGAATCTAATAACCAGACAGTTATCAAGGAGTTTGTGAGATTGTTTTTCTTGCTCTGTTTTAAATATAGAAATTCATAGTATTTGGAATATACGAAAAATAAGGTAAGTTTTTGAGATGCAAGAAGTGTGTTTGAATAGAAAAAAACCTTTTAATTGAAACTTATAAAAAGTCGACTTTGATTAATTGACTCACTTGAAAGTAGTATCGATGAACTCGCTTAAAGTCTGACTAAGAGTATAGAAAAGTTTTTGTTTTTTTTATTCTCATGGAAATCGTGTGACATTTTTATTGGATTGCGTGTGTGGTGTGTGTTGTGTTGAGTGTAATTTAAAAGAGGTGACATTTTAATTAAAATGCTGGGGGTTCATAATGGCAGCGGAAAGTATTATTTGTACTTTATTTTATACTGGATGTAATGAAATGGAAACAGCATCTATCGGCCTATCCTGTCGCAATGCGTGATAATATTTTGGGGGAGGAAAGCCGTCTCCCCAACAGATTTTGATGAATATTTAGTACACGAGTATATGTCACTATGGAACTCATAAATTCATGAATTCTTAACCTTACCGGTAAATCATTTAATCCTAAAGCAGGTTGGTGAAAGTTAAAAAAAAAATATGTCTGTAAAAATGTAGCCTCAGTCCAATTAGAACATCTCTAGGGCATCGCTTCAGAAGGGCATCACAAAAAAGGCAAACTTTTTTTATCAAAAAAAAAAAAAAAAAAAAAAAATCCTAGGACAAAAATTCCACTTCTGTGAGATAAATTTTTTGAAAAAAGAACTTTTCAATATTCTAGATTTTGAGATCGTAAACGACTTTTAACAAAGAATTATCACATGCAGAGAATATAACCAAGAAATGGGTATTATAGAAATGTAATTTTTTTCAAAATTTTACCAAAAGTTGCAAAAAATGTGTTTGCAGTAAAGTTTTGAATTGAAAAAGCTTCGGATTTGAATTCAAATTTTCTGAAAGAGATGAAATTAGAACATGATCATTTAAAAATGTTTGAAAATAATTTAACAATATAAAAATAACAATTTGAATGAGTTGATTCTAACATTTT
The DNA here is from genome assembly GCA_905146935.1 of Scaeva pyrastri. NCBI lineage: Eukaryota > Metazoa > Arthropoda > Insecta > Diptera > Syrphidae > Scaeva > Scaeva pyrastri. The sequence continues at coordinate 59,574,049 of LR989927.1, forward strand.
TGACTGTCAAATTTGATTATACATACTTTTAAGCTTTACGTTTGTTTAAGATGATTCAATTCAGTTCTAATTGAAATGTGTCAAAAAATGGTTGTAATGATTTTATTTTCCAGCATAAAATAATGTTCTGTTTTGTTCAGTTTTTCAGTTTCCAGGATGATGTTCAATAGATATATAAGCCAGATTTTTTGTTGGAGAAGTTTAGACTCTTTTTACAGAGACTTATTATAACCTCGTCTAGTGTCCATCAGATCATTGCATTCCATTTGAATTAAATTCAACTTTATTTTGAATTTTCATTTTAATACAGAGTGCAATTCGGTGTTTTTAAAAATGTTCGGTCATTTCTTTGTCAATTCGCAGACAACAGAAGAATGAAGCGTTGTAAAATCAAAAAAAAAAACATCGAACTACTCGTACATAATTGGAAAGTTCCAATTGTTTTAATTTCGTATAGTTTTTGGGTTACACACATATGTGTCTCATCCATTCCACTCCAGTTTAGCTCGCTTGATCTTCTGTCAAAACAAAATTTGACCGCCATTTCCCTTTTTATTATTATTATTTAAACACACGTTTTTCTCATACCCTATCGTGAATGTCAGCAGTCAAACTTGTTTTTTTAAAGGTCTTCAATATTTTTGGAAAAGCTACACTTGATCAAAAATAGAAAAGAAAACCTTTAATTTCCCAACCGTTGAAATCTTCTTTAACTTTGTTACTATATTTGATAGATTCATATTTTAACAATTGCCTCCCGGACTATAAACTTCACTGCCATTTTTAGCTCTTTAAGATTAAGTTTCTTGTGAAACTTCACTGGTAACTGCAACACTTAATTGACATCCCCTCTGCCCTTAGATCGAGTAAAATAATAGTTCAATTATAAACAAAAACAGTGAGACAGTCTCATTACTAGTCAATTAAAGTAAACTTTGTATGCAAAACGAGTTTATAATGAATTGTCAAAATTTTATTCTTCAAAGCATGACAGTTTTCGATGTGTAGATAAAGAAAAAACACAGGAGGCTTATAACGATGAATTTATGAGTCTTGTAATCTCATGACAAAATAACCTTAAACAAAAAAGCATTCTTCCTTGAAATTTGACAAGCATCTCATGTCACAGGTTCTGAACGTTTGTTCATTAGTATATGTATGTACTTGTAACTTACACAATTGAATGGGATTAATATATGTAATTTCTTTTAATTTGACAATTATTAACTAGAAAGTTGTGTAAACTGTATACCCCTTATACCGTTGTTCTTTTATTAAATAATTCTATTTTACCAGACAAAAAAAAAAACATACTCGTAGAAAAAATAACACACAAAACCCACTTTCTGGAAGGTGTTGTGACTTAATTTAGCATCATGTAACAAACAAATTTCGAACCATTGAACAATAAAATCGAACCAACAATTACTAAGAAATAATTAAAAGCAAATTAACCTTCTCACCTCATTTCTAATGGTAAATATTGGTTCTCCTTGACACTTACACGAGTGAGACATTTGGTAAATTTGGGACGCTGCTGATTGGTTTTCAATTTTCTGTAAATTAAAATTATTGCAAAACTATAAACATAAATTGAATTTTTAGCATTCTTTTTATTATGTACATGTAAAAAGTAACAACTGAATCACTCTTTAAGTTAGTGTTTTAGTATACCTTAAAATTATGTTTTATAAGATATTTTTCACGGACTAACAGAAAAAGAAATAATTTTATCATTTGCATTCAGGAAATAGTTTTCTGTAAATCTATAAGAAACATCAAATAGTTAATATACTAAAAAATAGGATAGTATCAAAGAAATAAATATACATATATTAGAGTAGGTTGAAAAGATATTTTGGTAAGCAAGAATTGACATAAAGCAAGATGGTAAAAGAATGTAATCTTTTGTGAATGCAATTGCTATATATGTGTTTATATATAAAAAAGAAAGTCGTGTTAGCTGCACTATTCATAACTCAAGAACGACTGAACCGATTTGGCTGAAGTTTGGCACAAAGGCAGATTATATGCCTGGAATAGTCTATAGACTACTTTTTATCCCGGTAAAATGTAGTTTATTTGGATTAAACATTGACCACGTTTAACACGAAAATTAAAGCAATCTGCGGTTATTGTTCTAGGTATACATTCATCACAACAAAACAGATGGTTACAATTACTACTGAGACATGAATTTCGGTTGTTCGAAGAATATCGGACCATCTACATATACCTACAAACTATAAACAAAATAAAAATATATTTCCATAGTTTGAGTTTCTGCATTAAATTAAGTCGAGACGAAGTTCGCCGGGACCTCTAGTTTTTAATGAATTCACTCTGACACTAGGAACATTCAATTTGTCAGTCGAAAATCTGAAAAAGATTTCAATTTTTTGAGCATCCATAAATTTATTTGAAGTGTTTGCATGCATTTTAAGTCTTTCCAATCTTTCTCAAACCTAAAATAATTGAAATAAATTGAGTTTGAGTGCAAACAATTGGTGAAAAAATTATTGTAATTTTTGTTATTTCATAAATGATTGGTAATTGAAAATTTTAAACTCCCAGTCGTATTTGCACTCAAAAGAGATTGCTACTTTTACAAGCCCAAACTTTGCCTCAACTTTATTTAAAATGGGCTTAAAACTTAGAAAATTAAAATAATTTTTTTTTTAATTTGTGACGTAGCTTTTAACCATTAAATAAGCTAGCCTTAGAGGGTATTTGTTAAATATATTTTCTCTTTCAACATGCACAATACATATTTATGTAGTATAATATATAACCGTCCACTATTTCACTTCATTTTTTTACCTTTTTTGTGTTCAATAAGACACCCAGGCGTATACGTATCATTTCATCCTTCAATAAAATCCCCAATCCGTCATCAAATCCACAATACCCCGACATCAGTCACATTCAAATGTGCAATTACATAATTCAGTGTTTACATTTTCCTGGTCATTTTAACAGAAATCGATTTTCATCACCGTCACAACTTCATTTTATTTTCATACAAGAAAAGCTGTAGAAATTGGCACAAACATTTATATTCGACTTGAACACGTGTTTTATTCATTTCACTCTTCTCAAGGTCAAATCCTTGGAGTTACTTTCTCCTTTCGCCCCACCCCCACTATTATCCCCACCATCGTCAATTCTGTACCAGTATTTTTCTTGTAAATGTTGTTTTTCCTTTCCATTTCCATTTTCATTTTTGTATTTGAAGCATAAAACTTTCATTCATGAAATTTATTTTCATTCACATCCAAGCATCCCGCATGGAATAACCCACATTTTTTGGAGCAGGAAAAAGTGTGCTTTTTAGGACGACGACTGCGCTAATCTTCCCCCAAACATTGACCTATCAATTTTATAACGCTCGTACTGTTTTTATTTATTTTTATTTTTTAGTGTGTTACGTCTTTTTATCTTTAACTTAACATTCGCAGTGAGTGATTTTTTACACCAAGGTAAGAACAGTGAATTAATTTATGTAATTCGTTAGGGACTTTGTTTTGTGTTTTGTTGACAACAAATAAAAAATAATATACAATTTTAATTAATAAAATTAAATGAACTAAAACGGAGCGAGTGCAAGACCTTGACTTTGCAATTAAAAAACGATATCCATTTATAAAAATGTACAGCAACTCCCCCCGCCCTAATATCACTTGTGCTAATTCGCGCTGGTTTAATTTGTGACTTGTGAATAAAATGAAAGTGATTCACATGTTTTATGGTTGTCGTGGTGAATGTTTAAACAAAGTTCAAGTTCAATTTCCGGTTTGTTGATTTAATGGAAAAATCCACATGAAATGTTTTTTTTTTTTTTTATTTGAATGTGTGTTTACTTTTTGCATCTCGTTTCTGCTGCATCCGATGGAATGCATTTAAAATGCTTCGAATTAAATGCATTTTGTATGCAGTGGAAGTGTAAGTGGAAGGGGAAATGGAAATCATAAGTCCGATGGTAATGAGTAAGGATTGCCATGGAAAGCAAATGGGAGCGTTTTTATTAAGTTTTTAATAAGCCTACTATCCTTGGGAAAATATTCCATTCGCATTGGATTGGTTTTTTGTGTTCTTGATTTGAGTAGTGAGTTCAAGGGATATTGATTTTGTGTTGGACATAAGAAACTACCTGTTTCTCATCGATGTCTTATGAGGCAATTAAATTTTGTTTACATCCTTTTTGACCTTAATTGTGAGCTTTTTATTCGAAAAAAAACTACTCATGTGTTTCTAAAAATGACTTTATGCAAATAATAACCTATTCAAATGACTAACACCCTCATTTCCGTTTTATACATCACTGGCACGAAACATTTATTTGTTTGTCCCATAAAATTGATTTCGTGTCAAAAATGTCGATAAAAATGAGGTTACGATGGTGGAAAAGTTAAAGAAATTAGCGATAAAGTTAGATTACAATACGATTTTATATATTATAGAACCTAACTTCTGTTGGTAGTTTTTCATGTTATTTTTTATCTGAATGGGAAGTTTCTATAGTTGTTGTCGTCTATAATTAGACAGTTCGAAATGTCAAACTATGTGTTGTCATTTTTGTTCAGTAAGGATTGGCAAATATTTGAAAACAAAAATAAATGTGTTTGCAAAGTTCATAGAGCACTTTGTCCATTTTAGGTTCAAAAGTAATTCTGTCTTGTATTATCGTTTAATGCACTCGAGCTCTTAAAAAAAAAACACCCGATACTTCTGAAAATGATAATTTGATTTTTGTCATCAGCAATCGCGAATCGGTTCGGAATTAGAAGTTCTCTGTTCTTTACAACTCTTTTACAAAAAATACAATATTTGCTATTTTACTTGAGGACACGAATAACTTTGTCAAATTTCAACTCGATTAGGACTTGTGATGCAAAGATAAGAAAAAATTGATCTTGGGGGCTTGATACCCACCCACTTTCTCATACTTAGTTACTTACTTAGGCCCTCAGACCTACGAAGTCCGTTGGTGATCCCTAGCGGGACATAGGGCCTCAACTACTCCTACGTCGCGTCGTGTGCAGTTTCCAGCGATGTATTTTAGCTCCCTACAGCTCTTTCCAAGTCTCGCAGATTCCTCCTCGACTGTTCTTCTCCACGTGCTTATCGGTCTACCTTCTCTTCTTCCTTCTTGTGTGAGTGGATTCCACTGCATTGCCTGGACAGCAATGCAGTCATTACCTTTTCGAAGCGTGTGTCCAATCCACTGCCACTTGCGCCTTCGTATAATGGTATCTATGGATTCCTGACCTCTTCGTCTATGTAGGTCATCGTTGGAGATACGATTAGGCCAGAAAACCTGTAAGATGTTTCGAAGACACCTATTAACGAAGGATTGCAGTTTCCTGGTTATTGTATAGTTGTTATTTTCCAGGTGCTGCAGCCATATAGCAGAACTGATTCGATGTTAGAGTTGAACAGTCGTAGCTTTGTGTTCAAGCTGAGAGATTTGTTCCTCCAAACATTGGACAACATCCCGGAACGCAGCCTTTGCTTTTCCGACGCGGCTGGCGATGTCTAATTCAGTTCCTCCTTCAGGAGAGACGATACTTCCAAGGTATTTCTCATGATTGGAGTCAATTGAAATGAGCTCTTTTCTTCAACTTGTAAAATTGTGAAATTCGGTACAGTTTTAGAACAAATGAACAAAATTTTGAACTTGACATTGACAACGGTCACACTTTTTTGTGTATTGTTTATTTTTGCATAATAATAATAATATAACTTTTATATATTTTATTTCATGATTATATTTGGTATAACGGTAGTAGTTGAATTAAGTAATTCATTGCAAACTAAAATGTTTTTATTGAGGAATTGTGGCTACTACGCAAATGAATACAGTAAAATAAATGTAACAAAATATTCTTCTCAAAGCAAACATATGTTTTCGAAAACATTTTTTGACATTTAATCTAAACGATTAGTAAATATCTTTCACAACTTTTGGTACTTAAAAATAGTATCTCAATTATTTAAAGCAATGTGAAGTTAAACAATTTTTTAAGTTTAAATTTTAAATCGACTTATGTAGGTATGTATTAAATTTTGTAAACTAAAACTTTTCACTTTGAAAATATTTTTTTTGTGTAATTTTTAAACAATTTAACGGAATTTAATTTTAACAGAAATAACCATACTTTTTGAAACGATATTTTAATTTTAATTGCATCTTTGGAAATAAACTCCAGTTTTTTTTTAAATTAATTTTAATTACATACACCCCGAAATCTCGAAAGACATAATCTCGATTAATTATTATTAAAATACAATAAAGGAACTTTTAATCAATCTGAAAATGATTTGAGATGAGAACTCAAAACAAAGTGTAAGAACATATCAATTTTGTTTTTTACCTAAATTATAGTTAGAGATTAAGTTTTTTTTGTATTCCAGTTTGTTTAATTGTTCAGTTATATTTATTTGATTTAATGAATGCATATGCATTAAAAATTAATAAAGTGTTTTATTTTACCTGCCTCTGTAAAATTAACAAATATAAGAGATTCTAGATTTTTTCTAGATTCGATTGAACTTTTCTAGATTTTGTATTCCTAGATTTTTTGTAAATTCGGGATTTTCGTATTCTAGATTTTTTTTTCCTAGATTTTGTCCGTTCTAGATTTTAATCATTCTCGATAACGTCAGGATCCCCATATTAAGGCCTTTACTAAACATAAGTTCTTTTTTTTAAAGAACATTATTCTGTGAATTTTTTGAAAGTTCTTGCACATTTTCGTGTTGATATCGATAAGTGAAATTTTTTTTAAATTGAAATATGGTGGTTCTAACAAACGAATTTCCATACCACCTCTCAAACATATCTCTTAAATTTAAATTATATATACATACATATACATATGTATGTACATATGATACTTAAAACATTGAGATCTGGCAATATTTTTAATACGTCACGCATCGCATTTCCCTAAAAATAACTTTATTTTTTGAATTTTACTTTGACCAGAATCCTGCAACTACAAATAGAACTTATTTCTTTAACTTGTCATCATTGAAACTAAGTGATGCCAATAAAAGCTTGTCACATGTTTTTTTTTTTTAATACTCTTCACAAAATAACTGTTAATGATAAAAATAAACACAAACAAATGACACGCTATAATGAAGTTCAAGTATACTCAGCTTCACTGCCTGCTTTAGCCGTCTTCCCTTAAGTCGTGCGTGGCGTCGGTCATCGCGTCGTCGCTTCGTTACCGGCCGTTTTGGTTAAACGCGATTGTGATTTGCCTATAACACAAGAAAATAGCAGTACATAATGCCCGCTCTCTCAGAAATTCAATTGATTATTATCTGTGACGTTTGGACGCCGCTTATATACATTGTACATATATACGAGTATGACAATCGAATAAAGACCAAAAACCAGATTTACAACTATTTTCAGACGAGAGTAAGTAAGTGTTAAGGTTTACTCGCATTGTCATTTTTGTCCGTAGGTTTAAAGCCATTCGCATGGCTTTTTCTGTGTCCAGTTTCGATCTTAACTTTCGTCGGGTCGGAAGCAATTTTCTCAAGAAAAGATTCACAAAGTAATAATTGTTAATTCTCCTCCTTGATAAAAGTTGATTGGAATTCCTTTTTTTGGTGATACAAAATTCCAATCAATTTTATTTTGCTTTGATGTAAAGTAAAAAAAAAAACTGAACTCTTGATGCTGACTGCGAGAATTACTCACAACTAATGTTCATCTTCACTCAAATTTTGAATTAATTCAAGACCATCACTGATTGACATTTTTGAGGGCCAGACGCCAGACACATGAGAAGGTTGTCAAAAAAATAATAATTGCCCTTACGTCAACGTAAAATGACAAAACCTAATCTCATTTCTTGGGATGACTTCGTTTCGTTTCGTTTTTGGTTTCTCAAGACCTTGACACAGTTTTTCGTGTGACTTCTCTTTTTTTCTGTATTTGCCCGTACTCATGATTCCACTTGTCACTGGTTTTCACGTGAATCTAAGGGTCAAGCAGCAACGAAACAACAACAAAGAACAAAAGTGAAAGAAAAGAAAGGCAAACAAAACGAATGTCAACAAACAAACAATTTTTTATTGCAAACATCGTATAATTTGGCCTGAACGGTCTTGAATGCGATATTATGCTGCCCCCCGTATTCTTGTTGGTGGTGTTCTTTGTCTGATGATGTTGGTTTGTATTGGCATTTTGTTTTGGACAAATGACCGTTCTTAAGGCCATTATTACACCGGTTTAAGTGGGATGCGACTTTTGATGGGAGTACCAGTCTAAAATTTATTACAAAATCGAAGAAACTTCGCAAATAAGTTGCATTTCAAGTTAGACTGCAGTTATCAGAGGTTGACTTTAATTATTTGACGAACAATTTAATTATTTTTCGTCTCTGTGTTGAGACGAATTAAAATAAAATAATATCGCAATCTCAAAGTCAAGGCAAGAGTTCATAATTTATTTAATAGTCTTTAGAGATATCCGGTTGCAAAAAAAAAGATAAAATAATAATAAATCCGTTTGATTAAAGTTTGCGAAACGATCAAATTAGCATAATCAATATATTTAATTTTAATATCTTTTTGTACATTTTAATTCGAAGGATATCAACAGTTTGTTGTTAGAATCTCAAAGAAAAAGTGCGGAAAAAAATAAATTTTGTGATTTTAGTTGGAATACGTACAAAAAAATCAAAATGAGTAAGTAATTTAATTTGTAAAGTGATTTGTTTTATTTCCGAATTTGCATTTTTAATCCTCATTTTATGTGTATTAAAATATTATTTTTATTGCTTAAATAAAAATTAAGAAATTAGCATATTCTAGGCTTAGCTTAACCTTAAGTCAGTTTGATCTTTGTCTGTTTGTGGATTAAGTGCTTTTGATTTCGTTGTCCTTGTATATGTTTTATTTTATTCAAGTATTTGGGCATTTTGTGCTAAAAATGAAATGTACATAAATAGCAGTGGTCATAATCACCATCCTTGCTGGACAATTTTCTTAATTTTGTGAAAGAAAAATTGCTGATATTTCGATTTGTTTTAAAACAAACATCAATTATTTTATAGATTACTTAACTTTTTGATGAAAAGTCTGAAAAGTTAAACACTAAACCAAATTTACCACAGTTTTGAACATTAGCAAAAAATAATAATTGAACTTAAATGCTCCCGTCTCGTCTTTGAATTTAAATAGTTTAAGGAATACCAAACCACTTTTTATTCGGCTTAATACAAGGTTCTTTTATTTGTATGTAAATAGAAATAGAGTTGCTATTTTTATACAAAATTAAATTGTGTTGTACATTATTTCCTTTATTTATTTCCTAAAACAACAAAAAGAGTTGAATATTTTGCGACTTAAATTACGGTTTTGCGAAGCGGACCTGATTTCAAATGAAATTTGACATTCTTGTCAAAAGTCTTACTCCATTAGGGAAATCTCTTTTTCTACAATTCAGTCCAAACTGTTTCAAAGACTTTTTTAAATTCTTCAATTCACTAAAACTTTTGACTTCTCGACATAGGTGAATATAAGCTGTGTGTCATAGATTAAATTAAGCATATTATCTTCCCCCTACCTAATTTTAAAAAATGTCGTTTTTTATAAATTTCATAATTTATTTTTTGTTCAAAATTATTCTGCGAGCACAAATTTGCATCCTTTCCACATCAATTCAAATCTTGACTTTTTATATTCACCTTTATAGAGTCATATTTTAATCTTGGTATTAATTTTAATCCAACTCTAAGGCTTAAGTCATTAATTTGTTACATTAGTTTATCTTTTTTATTTTGGTTTTATTAATCCATTTTAACAAGGCAATAAATCCTTGTTTTTGGCAAAGTTTCCGAATATATTAGAGGGCCGTTTCTTTGATCGTTATTGCTTAGCTCCATCTACGGAAAAGTTTTTGTTTTAATCCAATTAACTAAAATGATGTGATTACTTGATTAGTTTATCTGACGGACAAGAAATTTTAGGCGTGGGTAGATTAATTCCATTTTTAAGGCCATAAAACTCATTAAGAACCAGCAAAAAAACATCTAATATTTATCTCTTACTATTTCCATAAAAGGTAATTTAATATTCTTTTATGGTAGTTTGTTTTATGATTACTTAAATTGCGATAAAATAAAATTATAGTAAATTATATTTCATGAAAAATATTCTGACGTCATAATAAGATTTCTTTTTCCTATCTTATCGAAGGAGTTACGAACTTCATCAAAAAGAAACTATTTCATATACAAATGGCAAGTTCATTTAACTTTTTATTTAATTTTACAGTTTTTTTTATTTTTTTTTATTTTAGTGTAGTTTATTAATTTGTATGCACAACAAAGAGTATCTCTACTGGAACTCTTTTTTATGTTCGTTAATTTTAATTTCATCTTCACAGCACAAGTGACTTTTGTGAATCGTCAAGTTTGCAAACAAATCAATTATTCGATTTAGCCTTGACAATGAAGAAGATTTATCTTTATTTTATTTTGATGATAATGTACCTACATATGTATGAAGGTATAGTATCGTATTTTATTCAGTAATTATAAATTTACAATATATGTATGTAACGTATTTAATTCATCAAAGTTAACTACTGGCTATAAACTTTGAGGTTGAACCCTGTTTTTCTGGTAAATCATCAAATGACTTCACTACACGGTGAATTGAGTTTAATTTTTTAAGCTGTCATTCATATGGATAAATGTCATAAATATATCTTTCGGTTGACAGATTAGTGTAATATAAGGAAAAAGTTGTACAAATGGATTTGAAAATTATCATCTGTCAAAATTATTGTCTGACAAGTTTCATAATAAACTGCCTATTTGTAAAATTTTCATTGGCGTCTCTTAAATTCGGTTTGTCAAACTCTTCAATGCAATAAGCTATTTGAATGTCCAATCGTGTAACAGGTCCCAAAAATATCACTCCAATTACTATAACTGTCATTATTGTTTCTTTTTGAAAAATCATCAAAGTGCAAGTGACGTTTGTTTATTTTTTTTTAATTTATTAGCATAGTGTTATTTACACTTCTTATAGCAATGGCAGAACATTAGACCAACATATCACCATTATTTGTGTTTTTTTATGTCAATTAAACTTAGACTTTTAAGATTGTATACCAATTAGTTTTTGACAAGAAAAAGTTTATTTTTCACTTTTATAAATTTGAAGAATAGTTAGACATACATACCTTCTTTTCAGGAATGACAAATAGGCATTTCTTTTGTCATTTAAAAGCTTGTTTCATAACAATTACAATTCAGTTACAATTTAGTTGCAATTCAGTTGCAATTCAGTTGCAATTCAGTTACAATTCAGTTGCAATTCAGTTGCAATTCAGTTGCAATTCAGTTGCAATTCAGTTACAATTCAGTTGCAATTCAGTTACAATTCAGTTGCAATTCAGTTGCAATTCAGCTTTAATTTAGTTGTAGTTATGTTGTAATTCAGTTGTAGTTATGTTGTAATTCAGTTGCATTTCAGTTACAATTCAGTTGCAATTCAGTTACAATTCAGTTGCAATTCAGTTGCAATTCAGTTGCAATTCAGTTACAATTCAGTTGCAATTCAGTTGCAATTCAGTTGCAATTCAGTTACAATTCAGTTGCAATTCAGTTGCAATTCAGTTACAATTCAGTTGCAATTCAGTTGCAATTCAGTTACAATTCAGTTGCAATTCAGTTGCAATTCAGTTTAATGGAGTTGAAATTCAGTTACAATTCAGTTGCAAATCAGTTGCAATTCAGTTGCAATTCAGTTACAATTCAGTTGCAATTCAGTTGCAATTCAGTTGCAATTCAGTTGCAATTCAGTTGCAATTCAGTTGCAATTCAGTTTAATGGAGTTGAAATTCAGTTACAATTCAGTTGCAAATCAGTTGCAATTCAGTTGTAACTAAAAATAGTCATTTTTAGCTGTGCTGTAGTTGTTGTGTATAATATTATGCATTGAATTAAATAAATACTACTATTTCATAGTAGAAAGTTATTATAGAATAGTCAGTATTGAAAGTTATTTCTTATTTTGAAGAAACTGCCGAACAACTATGCTTTAATATCAAAATAGTTACCATTACAATTAACTATTTTGTAAAGTCACTAAATGAAATGATCGATTTTTAACTATTTTGTAACTATTTCGAAACTATTTTCAAAGTATTTTTTTCCTAAAATGCTCATTCCCCAAATTACATTGGAATTCATAATTTGCCTATGACAATAGTTACAAAATTAACTGAATTTTGCCGATGGTGAAGATGAAGACGATATAAATGTAATTATAAAATCCTCTTTTTATGAGTGAGGAAAATGTTATTTTTGTCATAATTTAGCTACAAGTTGTCATATGACGTTTATTAATATAAAGTCAAAGTTTTAGAAATTAATACAGTATCAAGTATTTCTAAAGTCTGGGTTCAATCCTTACATGTGTTAGCTATTTTTTATATGGACGCTATGTCTTAGAATGAATCGATAGATCCTTCAAAAGTTCATGTAATTATTGCCATGAATAAAAAGTAACGCTTCTAAAATCTGCCCTTTGGATGATTGCTAGTCATCTGTATTCCTATAATTAATTGGTCGGGACTGTGTGTCACTAGTTTAATGAAATAAATTTTAAATAACTTGGCCAGTCATATGATTTATTGTTAAGTAAAATCACACTTTTAAAGGTGTCAGAAAATATCAATATTAAAATTAATTTTTAGTTTTTTTTTAATGTAAGAACTTTGTTTAATTAATTATTTTCTATTTGATTCTTTCTTATTCCAGGAATCCCAACGATGTTATCTGAATTACCAGAATTGCCATCCATTAAGTATGGGGATTTTACTTTGGCATTTGAACTGAATGAATTGTCAGAAAATGGTCGACAAATAGCTGAAAAAGAATTGAGGGAAACTCCAGAAATTAAAAAGAAAGCCATTGAAGATTTGAAGAACTTATTGGAACGTAAGTTATAAAATAATTAAATACAACCTTTTTTATAGCTACTACGTAGACATGAGTAATATTTTTTTTTGTAAATTGTATATTAACATAAATTCGCCATAATTGTGTTTAGCAAAGTTTACTGACTTGTTTTAGAACCAACTAATGAACCATTACTAAGATCTTCTATTATTAGGTTTATTTAATTGGTATTTATTATGGAAATTTTAAATTGCTTTGTTTTGATATGGAAATTTTATAAAAAAAAAATCCTTTGATAGATCGTGTTTGTAGAACTTATTTAAAATCTGAATGACAAGTTCGAGGATAAATAAATTTAAGATACTCGTAGGTTGATGATTTTCATAGAGATCATTGCTCTTTTGCGATGGTATGACGTTATTTATTTTGAAAAAAAATTACATAGTTAAACGGATTATAAATTATTGCGGATCTTATTACTATGGTCCTTCTTATAAACCTATTCTAAAGATTTATTTATCTTGAGATAGTCTTGAAACAATTTTATTGTTTCGTCTAACTTTTGAGAACCTATTTTAAGTTGTAAATCATGTTCAATGCAAATTAAATACATTTCCACTTTTATCAGCAAACAAGTGAGGCACAGTTAAAAAGTTGTTATATGTATAGTTTTACGCCTTTTCGGTAATTTAGCAAATCCAGACTATTTTTCTGGAATTTAATGATCTAATAATACATGAAAATTTAAAAACTTATTTTTATATAGGAATTCGCCGTCATAATTAAAGCCTTTCTTAGGATTCAAATATGTATAAAAGAACTTTCGTGTCTGTCATTGTAAATTAGAAGACTTATATTGAAGCAGTATGTCTTTTTACAGATCCTACTGCAAATTTATTTTCTGAGTTACATAACCCTCATTAAATTATGCTCTATTTGAAAAGCTACAATTCGTAAAAAATCGCTTCTCTAAGCTTTGTAAACAAATTTTTTGTATAAAACTTTTAAGTTTTGAACTTTTAAAGATATGTCAATCTAGAGTTAAATTCCCAAATTAGTTTTAGTTTTCAAGATATACATACTATGTAGAAACATACCTTAAAAGCATTGAAAAATTAGTAATTATTTTGACAATGAATTTGGTATAATTTTAAATATTTAAACAGGTTTTGGTCCCACATTCCAAAAAAAGATACTGGGGCGTATACTTGTTACTTTATTTTAATACATTTTATTTAAATATCACAATTTCAATGATTCATAATTACCTAAACCAGACCATAATATAAAATGTTTTTTTTTTTTTGTTCAAATTTAAATTTAAACCCTGAAACAACGAAATGTCTTATTTTTTTAAATTTTGTTTGTCTTGTTTATTCGGTTTTCTTTTGCTTTTATTTCGTGATTTACAACACACTATCTCGAACATTTAATGTAGGAACATATATGTATGTATATATATTCTGTTCGCCCTTGTTGTGTAACTTCTAAGAGCAAGGTCAAGTCAACCTTGTTCATTTATACAGTTTAATGTGCATAAGTTAAAATGTTAATTGTCATACAAAAATTATACAAAAACTTCAGTGACTTCTCTCAGAATTGCATTGAAACGTCATAATTTGTGAAATGTGACGTTTCGTCTCACATTAATGCGTTCTTTTATTGTCATGGAGTTTTTTCTTCTCAACTTTGAATTCCGGGTCTGGATTTAATTACTCATTTATGAAAAAAAAAAACAAATCAAGAAACAAAAAAAAAATGTCACATGTATTTTATATAAGTATGTATTATAGGGTGCTTCATAATCACCGTGCAAATAAAAGACCTGAGTGCATCACATCATCTATAGAATCCATTAAAGATTTCTCGATGTATGAATATACATATACAATGCAGTTTAAAGCTATAACTACTGCACACATGTACATAATTCTATAGAACAGGCTAACTGCTGCTAAGTAGGTTTAAAAATAATTATCTTGAAGTTAGCTTAGTTATAAGTACGAGTAATTGCCACATCAGGTGTCATTTTATTGTTAATTACTCAGAATGAGACTTTTCTCATTTGACATGAGCTCTGAACCCGTCGCGTCCGTCGTCGCCAATGTGCTAATTAATGTCAGTTTTAAGTGTGTGGTTGGTACTTTCGCGTGTTATACAAATTTGATCTAATGACTGTCAAATTGGATAAGTACCCAGAATGCACGTACACAAATCTGACATAAGAAGTAAACTGTAATTATTATTTTATTTTGTTTTTAAATTGTTTTTGTTTATATTGTTTTTTTCGATTGAAATTATCGATCTATCGATAAAATTCATTAAATAATTCTTTTGAAGTTTGAACTTACACCCCATGTACACGAGTGCAAATATAATAGGAAAATAAATAATTGTGTTTAAATTATCTATGTATGTACTTGAGTGGTACAAGGTAGTCTCTGAAATTAAGTTGAATTATTGTATTGTACCTATAACCTACATACATACATGTAAAATAATTGTTATAATGATTGATTTTCTGTGGTAATTTTTTATATTTAGACGTATGTAAGTGGCAGTTAATTAGGTTCACTTATGTGTAATCAATTGCAAAAATGGTTGGTTTAAATGTCATCGAATGACTATTTGAATACAGATTTGACAGATTTATAGTAGGTGCATACATGTAATTTAAGGTTGAGTGCCCATTTGTCAAGTTTTGATTGCTCAATGGAGCATGTTTTTTTTGTGTTTTTTACTTCTGATCTGGTTTTGTTGTTTTCATTCATGTTTTTGATGAGCTAAAAAATATAATATATAGATCACGCCAACTGGTGATAATAAAAATTTTATCTAAATACATATATTAATGTTTGAAATACTTTATGGAAGCCTTCAGAACAGGTATAAAAACGGTAATTTGTATCATTTCTAGCCTCGAGTTGATTGAACTATAGGCGTTTTACAGGGTGACAGAAGCGTGCACCTTATTTATGGATAGAATAGTTATCACTTCTCCAAAAAATATATAAGTCAACAGATCAAGAAATTAAATTTGAATACTTTTTATGCAACTAACAACACATGCAAATGTTTCATATTATAATAAAACAATTTACGTTAAACGTTGAAATATGGCGTTTTCCAAACCTTTTCTTCCCCACAAATTGAGCAATGACTTAATCACAATTTAAATGTCAATTGTTATATAAAACTTTATTTCACCAAAACTACAAATGTACCTAAACTTCAGAATTGATAAGAACTGTTTATAGCTTTCATATTTTATTAATTCTTGAAGAATTTCAAGATCAGAAACGCTTAATTAACCTAAAACTGTACTTCGCTTATGATGATAATTATTACAGTGTGAATTTTGACATTTCATTCACATTTCACATGAGTGTTTGATGATGTCAAGTTTCAAAAATTTTCTATACGTTCGTTGCTTTGAAGAATACATCCTTGTGTTGAGGATTAAGAAATTGACTTTTGACAAATGTCAAAGAATAGGTCCTCGTTGAGTTTAAAATATTGAAATATTCAAAGTTCAGTTACAAATGTTTAAAAAACACAACTAAGTTAGAACAACCTACATTACCACTGTTTAGGCAAAGAGGTACATTTAAAAAAAAAAAAGGCAGACTGGCTACGTTCCAATAATACAGCTCCAACAAAATAAGTCAGAGCGCGAAGTAAACCTAAATGTCTAAATCTCGCTTACTAAACAAATTTGCTCCTTTTCTTCGGAGAGACTTTTGATCCAATAAAATTACACTAGTTTTTTCCATCGCAAATCAATTTGTTGCTATTAAATTTTTCAATTAAACTAATTTACAATCACCCTTTTCTTGATCTTGATTTTGATAGTCATTGTGTTTTGAGTTTAATTTTTACATAAATTAATAATATATTGTAGTTCAACCTTTGAAATGTTGCTGATTTAAATTCAAATGACTAACCAGTTTTTTTGGGCTGATACACATGTAGGTAATATTTTTTTGTGTTTATAAATAAAAATGACTACAACTTAATTTTAAATTTTAATTCAATGAAAGCAAATCATCAATATTAAAAGTACAGTCTAGTCTTCCAATGTTCAAACAGAAAAACAAAATTCTGAAACCGTTATTTTTTTGTTTAATTTAATAGATTTTGTATGTGTCTATTTAGCGTTTTGTATTTATTTAGCAAACAAATTTTGACATTTAATTCTTAATTAAGTCAATTTAAGAGATTTTAGAAGATTTAATTAATTTGTGTAGCATTGAATGTAAATGTAACTGTAATAATTTATACATTTTTTTCTGTTTTTTTTTCAGAGGAAACCGATTTCACATATCCAAAAGACAATGAAGAATATTTGATACGATTTCTCAGACCTTGTAAATTTTATCCAGAAAGTGCCAGAGACTTGGTAAGATCAATAAACTTGAATTTGTACATAATCTTAATTAATTTATTTCTTGCTTTTTCACATATTTATGTTAAAATGTTAAGGAAACAATATTTGTATTTATTTTTTTTAATTGTCTTGAGTAGGATGTAACGAACTTTGTACGTTGTATTTAAATATTTAAATTAAAAAAGAGAATTCTTCAATCTAATAAAATAAATAAACTAGTAGTTAAATATTTATAAAATACTTTGTCATATTATCAAAGTTTAGATGAACTTTTCGATTGATATTCAAATATCATGACTTTCATCTTGATTGTCTGAATGAATTAATTACCCTTAAACAGACATACGAATAGCTATTTTCACTTTATTTGGAAACAATGCAAATTTACTGTTTTGTTTTCCTCAGTCACCCAGTGAAAAGGTTTTTGTTTTATCATTTATCTCTCAATTTCAAAAGATGATTCCAAGTTTGGGATCAGAAGGCTTACTTACAAAAATCAGAAATATCTTTATTTAAAGATAATAATGCAGTATTTTCCGCATTCACATGCGAGTAGTTAATAAATGATTGAATTGAAGATGTTGATTGAAACAACTTGAAACTATAGTGATTGTGCGATTGGTCGCAGATATTTGAAAAAGAAATAAGAACTGCACATTTTCAAAAATCTAAATGATGCACTGAAAAAAGATTTTTGACAGCCTGCAGTTTTATCCAAATATTTATTAGATTTTACATGAAAAAGACATCTTATGAATTACCACATTTTTTAGTAATTTAAAATCTACTAAAATGTATTTTTTTCTAATTAAAAATTTGTTTTGTATGATTAATATCTGTTTACTTTTTTATTATAGATCAAACGCTATTATTCATTCAAACTGAAGCATGCTGACATTTATGACAATCTAGTGCCAAGTCGTGAAGAGAACATTTTCAAATCGAATGTCCTTAACGTTTTTCCTAATCGAGATCAATGTGGCAGGAGAATCTTACTTTTGGAGCTTGGAAGTGAGTCTAATTTTTTTTTTTTTTCAATTTACCATTAATATGCACATAATTGTTCAAGTAAACGCCTGCCAAGTGACAGTTGAAATAATCTGATTGTTAGATTGTTTGTCAACATTAAATTAATAAACGAAAAATTTAAAATTCGCTGGAGGAATTCCAAATAACCAAACATAGTAGTAAATTGAATGGGTGGTTAAACTATTTAGCTGTGTTTATTTTCTTTTATATCCGGTTAAAAAAAAATATTTCACAATATGTAAAACAAGTTAACAACAATACGTGTTTTTTTTATTATAAACAATATGTAAAAAAATTGTGTTTAATCAGAATAAAAAAAAACTGACTGATTTTAATTCTTGAATTGTTATTGTGTCTTTACAGAGAAATGGAAGCACAAGGAAGTTTCTCTCGATGAGGTCTTCAAGGGATGTGTCCTCTTCCTCGAAGCAGCCATGCTCGAACCAGAAACCCAAGTTGCCGGTGCAATTGTCATATTCGACATGGATGGCTTGAGCATGTCACAAACCTGGCAATTTACACCACCATTTGCCAAGAGAATTGTAGACTGGTTACAAGTAAGTTTAAAAACATTTTGCAAAAATATCCATTTGTAAACCTTTTTGTCTCCTTCCTTCCATTAGGACTCTGTACCACTACGTGTCAAGGCAATTCACATTGTTAATCAACCCAAAATCTTCAATCTAGTCTTTGCCCTATTCAAGCCATTCTTCAGGGAGAAATTGCGTTCCCGTATCTATTTCCATGGCACCGATCGGGAATCATTGCATAAACACATTTCAACCAAATGCCTTCCTGCCGTTTATAATGGAATTCTGGAACAGCAACCTATCAATGCACTTCAATGGTATGAATTGATGAAGCTTTGCGAGCAGGAATATGTTGCAATCAATTCATATGGTTATAAGAAGAAGTAATAGAGTAATATAAATTGTAACTTTATAGATTTTTTTTATTGAATACCTTATTATTAGTTTGCTAAGCAGAGAGTAAATGCGGTGCTGTGTTTTAAAAATTATTTGTTAATTTATTAATTTTTTTTAATCAATCTTTTCTTTGTTAATGATGATTTTTAGTATACGTAAAATATTTAAAATGAGTTTTTATTAAGTCAATAAACAATACAAAACATAAAAAATAAAAAATAAAAACGGCCAATGGGGTAACTTTGTATAGAGACATTTTATCAAAAAGTATATTAATAAAAAAAGAAATTAGTATGTAAATACTCGGAAATACATAATGTATTCTATACAATGTAAAAAATAACTTAAAAAAAACGCACAAATTGTGTTTTTCAGAAAGAAATAATTTATGCATTTAAGACATTTCTTTTTTAAACAACAATATTGTTGATTTTTTTATAAAAAAAAAAAATAAAAAAGGAAAAAAAACTTTTGTAGTTTTTGCTTTTATTTAAAAAAATATTAATGCCTCTAAGTATGCATCATTTAAAACATAAACGATCTCATTTCGTAGTTCCCTATAAGTATGCAACAGTTTTATTATTGAACATGGACTCTTTCCCTTTGTAAATGAACCCCACTAAGTATGCAACAATTTTGACATTTGTTCTTCATATTTTAGAGGTACATAATAAATGCAAGAAATTTTGAAAAAAATCATTTTCGAACCACAAAATCGTCTATATCTCGAAAACTACTGAATCGATTTTTGGAAATGAGATGTCTAGAGAAAGGCCAATTCGTCACGAATAAGAATATAATAAAAAATCTATATGTATCCACCCGATATTCATGACCTGACCTTAAATAGGTAAAAAATAACAATTTTTGAAAAACTGTCATTACCGTTTCGAGTTTTTAACCGATTTTCAAAATTCTTACTTCATTTCAATCTCATTGAGTTAACGGTCATTTTGGTGTGTCAAACATTTTTCTATGACACCCAGATGTCTCACAATAACGGTTTAAAACTCATCGAACCCGAAATTTTGCAAAAATCCATGCTATTGGTCATTAAAATTCGTGATACAAAAAGTGAAAATTAAGATTTTCAAAAATTGCTTAAAACTTCGCAAATTCACTCGGAATCATATACAATGAAATATTTTACCAAAATAACAGTAAAATAAGCAAAGTAATCGATTTAATTGTTAAATTTGTTACATAACATGATTTCCAAATGGGAAATTATTGTTTTCGTTTTTATACGTTTTATAAAAATTGCCTACAAGTCGGAAACCACTGGTTCGATTTTTTTGAAAATGAGGTGTCTACAAATAGATTTATTGATGATTAGGAACAATATAATAAATCTAGAAGGAATGCAACTTGAATAGTTTAAAAAGAATTACATATACTTTTTAAATTAAAATAAAAAACGTAGGATGTTTTCAATCTGTTCAATTGCAGCTCAAATTTAACAATACTTTTTTACTCTTCTGGTTTATTGAGGTATTATATTTACATTATTTTGTATTCTAACTAAAAGTAGTTCTTCTTACAACTCTGTGGGCTTACTCGTATATGCTGACCTATATTCTCTGCAAACAAACAAGATTACCTGCCATGAGGGTCCGTCCGTAATTAACTAACTACAACCATTAAGTACACAAGAAAATACTTACGCTGCACTTCTACAAACTAAACCAAATATTCAAGGAAATACAATATACAAAATATTAAAAAATCACATATTTTGTTTGCATATTTTTTTATAATTTGATTTATTTTTCTTAATAATATTTTGTTTTTTGTTCTTTTTTCATATTTTTTTTTTTGGGTTTTTCTCTTTTAATATTTTCATCATCATCGTCAATCAGAGTTTTATTTAATTTGAATACATACATTAGCATTTGTTTTAAATTTTTGTAGTTGTTTTTATACTACATAATTTCATTTGCTTTTTGTTTTTCTTTGTTTGTTATTGTTAATAGTAATAATAATTAATAATATAATAATAATAATAATAATCAACATATTTTATTTCGCAGTTTCTTTTCTCTTACATGTTTCTTTCTTTTTATTGCAGCATAACGCAAATATATAAATTTCCCTTCTTCCATTTATTTTTTGTTTGAATATAATAATAACTTTCGCAAACGACAATACAATTTTTACAATTTGAATCATATACGTCAATTTCTTCTTTCACAATCAAGGTTTTTGCTAAACATTTTAGCATCTTTTGTTTGTATTTTGTATAATGATGAAAAATTTCCAAGCAACATTTTTAGTTTTTTTTTTTTAATTTGTTTTTTGTTAATCAAGCAGCAATTTATTTTGTTTATTTTATAATTAGAAAAAGAAAACACATTTAATCTTTTGGAAATTTATCCATATTTTAAATGTCAAATTTTATGGTTTGGTGTTATACAGAGAAATATTTTTTTCTTTTAGTGTCATCATAATAATTTGTGAATAATTTTAATTTTATTTTATTTCTTCTTGTGTGTTTTAAAAATTTGAATAGTAAGATTATTTGTTCTATTAATGTTATTTATTATGATGAACTGTTGTGTATATATTTTTTGTTTTGTTTTTATTTCTGTAACTTGTATGCTTTGATATAATGTACACTGATGGGGTAGAAAAATGCCATGTTTAGACATATTTAATGTTTTTTTTTTTATATTTTGTTTCTTCTACTAACTTTTTGGTTTGTATTTCTGTTTTGCAGGATTTTGATTTGGTATAACTTTTTTTTTAATAGAATTAGGAGAGTTTTTTTTATATTAATTTAACTTAAATTGCAAAAGTTTATGATTCTTTCAAAAATTGCATATAAAACAAAAATTATAAACAGCGTAAAATTCGGGTCAATTTTAAACAACATGTACATAAGTATATGTACATATTTTAAAAGTAAGCTAAATTTTATTTTAAAGAAAGATAATTTTTTATATAAAAAAATATGTAAGGTACAAAATACATTTATAATATTTTACAAAATGTTGGGATAGATTGAAAAATATTGTAGATGTGTTTTATTTAGATTGGATTGAAAAAATTACCTTTCTTTGGAAAAGATAGTTTTACTTGTAATATTAAAAAGGTTTGAATTTGATTTAAAGTACCTACATATCCAACAAAAAATTATTATTTGTCCATAACTTTGGCTGATATAGAGGATAAAATGTATCCTCGAAATGTTCCTCTACATTTCACACTGGGCACTCAAACCATGTTCAAAAGTTTTCCCCGAAATTAATTGGTATCAACGAACAAATTTCCAAGGAAGATACCAGAATTATTTTCGAGTGAAAGAAACATTCCGAGGTAAAGGAAATTTGCTTGAAAATTCATTTATAGGTCGCTTAATACAATCGAATTACAAAAGTCGATAAAACTGAATTCGATTCAATCATATTTTTAACCTCAATTTTTCAGATGTAGTAAAACAAGACTAACTGGGCCCTTTCATCTGTCATCAGGGACGTAGAGATTTGATTGGGCAATTGTTGAAATTGTCTTCTAAGACAAAGCAAATCTCCCTTCAAATGAAGCTAATTTTATTTGTTGGAAAATATCGGTTTATTCAGTTTTTGTCTCATCTTACAAATAGCCGAATTCAACTACTCTGTGATTTATTTATTTTTGCATGTTAGTTATTTACTCATTTCATAAAATATATCTCATAATGTGCTAACACCTTTTTCAAGTTGCTTTTTTTTGTAAATAATAATAATGTTTCAGATACTTTCCATGCGAAAGGCCAAAGGTAAAGGCTCTTAAAGTAAAATTCTAAGTTTAAAATGAATTTCACCTGAAAAACGAGTTGCCTTTGTATACATTTCTGTTCCTCGTAAGTTATTGGCTACATATAAAATCTCCTCTCTTTCTTGAAGTAAAAATTAAATTACCACCAATTAAATTAATTTTTGAATAAAGAGATATAGTTTTAAATTATTTCATTCAACATGAGATTTTATAAGAAATGTTTTTATATATGTAGGCACATATCATTTATCCATAATTGTTTTTTCTGGCTGAAACTTCATTCAAATTAATTTTCACATTTGATGCCTAACGACCTCAACATTCTCCGATTTTATCAAGTTGACGTAGTGGCGTTTTGGTATGTGTATGTAAAGACATTAATTCAAACAAGTTGGCCTCACATGTTTTGAATACTTAAAATTTGCAATTGTAATGTAATGAGTATATAATTTATTCGTAATACATTTTTGAAATGATTTAAACACAAATAAAGGATATTATACACATGTATTTCTTTTATTCCGAACAGAAATTGTTATTTCCATCGGTGCTGACATTACTTTTGAATTGTTTAAAAAAAAAAAAACTATCATTTTAATCATTCTAAATACATACTCATTTCAACAAACGATCAAAATGCCACGCTCAAAAGTCCCAAAAACCAAAGAGAGCGATACTCCCAATACTCCCGTTACCCGTAGAACCTTAAGCAGTCGTGTAGGTGGTGCACTAGGTTCCCTTATAGAAGCCACTTCTCGACGAAATAAAGAGCCTATGGATTATGGGAATACTTCTGATGATGATATGGGCTCTGAGATAGCTTCATCTTCCATGTTAACAGTTGTTGAACAATGGAAATGGAGCACACAGAAGAGGAAGGGGCTTCTGTGATAAATTTAGTAAACGATACCCCACGCTTTCTCCAGCCAGGAGAACAATTGTCGAAAATTGCATATCAGATGCACGGTCGAACAATGTCTATTGTTTACGATCAAGATAACGCATTCTCTATCGAGGAAGTGACTAGACTCATACAGACCCTTACAGAGTTTGTGACTCAATTTGCAGTTCAAATTGACATAAGACACACAAGTGATCCTAATGCTTTGGTTTTAAGTCCGTCTATTGAACAATTGTCACCTGCCATCCCAGAAGCGAAACTGTCCAATCCTGATCATATCATGGAATCTGAGGAATCAAGTCCAGAAAACCAGGATAGAAGAGACAGGAGAAGACGCGTTCCGGACAATCCCAAGCAACCAAGTGCAATTAAAGAGTTTCTCACGTCAGGGGTTAAATTAGAACCTAAGAAGTTTGGCAAAGTTGTAATGATCATGGAGAACAAAAAGACGCAGTAACCCTTGTGCAGAATATGATGGTACAGATGGGCACTTTCAAAAACATATCTCGTCTTTACTCAATTAAATCAAATCATACTTAAATACAATCCATTTGTAATGATTCAATCTTGTCAAACCGTTTAGTACCAGCAGAGAATTATTTAAAACCATTTCACACAGTTGTTAAAAACAAAAATAAAACCTATAACCAATTTCGAATAATCAAAAGAATTTATTTAGCAATTTAAATGGCTAACAATATACCTGTATGTTAAAAAAAAAATTCATACCATATGTACATGATTTACTGAACCAACCAAACTTCTAACTAATTGTTCTTTTTTTATATAAATAAATTGTGTTATCAATAATATGTAGTATCTTAGCAAGAAAAAAAAAGAAATATAAACAAGCATTTAACACAAGACATACAAAATATAAATAAAAAACTAAATAACATAACATGATTATTTTTCATTTTGAATTTGTTTGTTTTAATTCTAAACAACAGACAAATAATATTTGAATTTGATTTTACAAAGTATTTGTTTTTTTAACATCTTATTTATTGTTTTTGTTTAACGCAGAAACTCTCCTTCTTCTATTTTTTGTTTCTATTTTCTTTTTATTGTGGATTTTTATTTATAAAAGAAAAGAAGAAAAATTATGTATATTCGAATATTTAACAATTCTCTCTTTTTTCCTTTCTTGTATTTTCAACCAAATTTATTTATTTGGTTGGTTTATTTAATTTTTTGAAATTTATATATGTGTATAATTTTATTTTATTTGAATTTAATTAATACATTCAGTTGTTTGCTGTTGTGTATTTAAATTATTTGAAAGCATACCTGGGGGAATTGGAATTGAAAATTTATCATTGTAACCGTTCAATGGATTATTACTAGTGCTATTAGTTACAAATCCATTTGCTAAACTATTCATGAATAGATTTTGCTCGTTACTTAGCCAATTAGCAATTTGTGGATAATTTACCTAGAAAATTTGAATAGTTGAAAAATATATACTCATTTTTTGTGGTTGTTTTGGAAAAGAAAAATTAAATAAAATTAAATTCGAAAAAATGAATGAATGCAACAAATGGAAGAACACATACAAAAAATTTTAGGAAACAGTAAAAACAAACTTTTTTTTTGACAACCAAGCAACAAACACCGATTTTTATATAAAATAATGAAAATTTATTGTTTTTATTTACCCATAATCAAATGTTTATACTTAATAGCAGAGAGAAGTGTTAGAGAAGAAAAGGACCTCAAAAGCAAAACATATAAATATAATTGTTTGTTTTCATGTATTTTTATTTTGACTTGTTCCAAGAAAAATTTTTTTAAATGTCTTGTCGCATGCCAGGCAATACTTCAATAATTTTCAACTGTTTAATTGATTTGAGTTTATTTTAACATATTATGTAATTAAGGAAAAAGTACAAAACAAAAATTAAACAAACAAAATTCTCAAAAACTAAAATAAATGTATGTAAAAGAAAAGCGAGAGACCCACTCTCACACTCCTTATTATGAATTTGTTTTAAAGAACCGTACAAGTTGACACATTTTTCAAACACCAGAGACAAGCAATTAACGCTTGTTCAATAGAAAATGCATATGGATGGATATTAAACAAATGGTAGTTGTGGTGTTGGTTTAGGGAGATGTTAGATATAAGTTTAAATTAAAAAAAATGTAAATAATAACAATTCACATACATACAAATATCTACACAAACTGTCTATTTTTAAGATATTCTAACATTCCTTGAACGTTGGCATTTACCTGTGCTTGAGAAGTTTGTTGGGGATTTAGAAGATTATTTGGTAAATTAACACCATGATGTTGGGGTGGTTGAGGTCCAAAACCTAAAACAGATACAAAATATTATAACAAAATATTAATTAAGCTAAAAATAATATTGAATTATTTCTTCATTCCAAATTTATTTAAACATTTAATTTAAAGGGTAAGCAAATGGCAATAGTTTTTTATTCAATTGTTATGTTTAAGTTGATAAAGTTGTCATTGACATCCAGCTCTTACAGCATTTAGCACACGTGAAGTTTAATAAAAAAGAGAGGTATTATTAGTATCGTGCTTCAGAAACAGAAGATATTTTTGGTTGCATGGAAGAACTCAACTTCGCTCCCGACTCTGAGTTCAACCTGGACTTGGAAATCATCAAATCAAGCACCGTCAATCAGATTTACCATTATTACAATATGACCGAACATACTGAGGTGTCTATATATATAAACTGGGACTACTATGTATCTCGATGTAGCCTAGGGACGGTTCTGCATATCGCTATCTGCACCCAAAATAAGGAAGTGTTGTGAGATAGACGCTTCACCGACTGACTGTCAGCTTCTTCATCAAGTCCTATTTCCACCTGTTTAAAGTAAAACCTATCTGCATTTGCCACAGAGTTGCCACTATTACAATACATCCATCACAAAGTGTTCGTGATGTAACTTTTCAAGATCAGAGGATACAATGTTGCAACTCTCTTCTTTCTTTTAGCTTTTTTATTTAATCATATTACTTACCTTGATTATTTTGCTGTGCCAAATGCTGCAAAAACATATCTGGTGCAGTATGTTGCTGCTGTTGTTGGAGATGATGTTGTAAGGGTTGTTGTTGTTGTGGTTGCTGTTGCTGTTGTTGTTGTTGCTGCTGTTGTTGTTGTGGAAATGAAGAGAATTGACGGAATGATAGTATTGCTGGATCCATAGCTGTCCAATCAGACATACTGCTGTAACCTGATTTCATGATAGAAAAAATTGTATTTTATTTTAATTTTTTATGAATTTTTTTTTTAAACCAACCCTTATTGTGATTGCCACCACCATTCTGGTTTTGTTGGCTTAGATGCAATTGGGGATCTAGGGGAAGTTGTTGTTGTTGTTGTTGGAAAGGTCCCAAATGTGCATTCCAGTTATTTGGTTGTTGCTGTGTGGGCATTGGCGGTTGCTGCTGCTGCTGTTGTTGTCCACCACCATTCATATTCATGAAGGGTAGAATTTTACTACTCTGTGCCCGAGGCACACCGAATCCAAATGCATTCATGTGACTAAAACCAGGTGGTGGCATCCGTACACTTCGCCGTACACCTTCCAACAGGTGTGTCTGGTGTATAGCATTCTGTTGCTGAACCATTTCATTTTCCATTAGTTCAGCTAAAGCTTTCTGAGTCTCAATAAATGGATCAAAGCCTATTTAACATAAAATTTTGTAATTACGAACATTTCGAACCTAATCGTTGTTTATTTATTTATTTTTCTTTACCTAAGTCATCATCAACAGATGAGTTAAGTGTGCTGAATTGATTGAGGAGACGAGATGCTGTCTGTTGGGGCTGCTGTTGCGTTAGTGATGGGGGTTGTGTAGCATTTGCTGCCTGTGGAGTTGGTACTTGCGTCTGACTTACACTATTTGCCAAACCACTACCGCCGAGCAGATTATGTGTAGCCATTGGATCGTATTTCTCACCTAATCTCTGTTTCGGAACAGGTTGTTGTCCTATAAGGCCTGATAATGCAACATTTTATTCAAATTATTCTTCGGACAACAAAAAGCAAACTTGACAAACATTTACCATTTGTGTGATCTAAGAACTGAGAATTGATCCGGTTATTTTCTAACAACGAAGCCATTCGGGCATGATCATTTAATTGGCTATTATTTCCATGACCATTCACCACAAACTGCAAACATATAAACAAAAACAATACATTCAATTTAATTGAACTTAAAAGAATTAAAATTGATTATACCTGATGAAGTTGTTGTTGTTGCTGTTGATTCTTATGGAAATCAAAGAATCTCGACATATTCGTACCGAATAAATTGTTGCTTAACAAAAAATCATTTTGCTGGCGTTCTTGTTGTTGTTGCTGCAACAATTGCTGTGTTTGGTGTTGAATAAGGGCGCTTTGGGAAAGTCGACTTAGATCAGTTCCGCTATGGAAATTATTACTTAGGCTGGGGAAATCTGTAAAAAAAAAAACAACAAATAATGAATGAAACAGAAACGTTTTTAAAGAATGATTGTTTTTTGAAATCAAATATTTTAATAGTTTTGTGTTATTTTTTTTTTTAGTTTTAATTATTTTTTAAATATTATTCATGGTTAACATATTTATTGAAAAACATGTATTTTTAAAAAGCAAATACATACATTTATGACATAATTGTGTTACCTCCATCCTTAGTAAAAATAAGTCAGTATAAAGCAAGTATTATAATTTTCTACTGACTCTTTTCATTTGTTGTCATAGGAAAAGAAAGGAATCTATATTTCAAACTGCAATCGTCAATGTATTAATAATAAATTTCAGCCTTTAATAGCCCTTAGGAAAAAGAGTTTTCGATGATGTTAATTTCGAAGAAGACTTTTAGTTTAGTTTAGTTATTTCTTTATTATTAATAGTGAAAATAACTTCTATTTCAAAATAAGATTCTGTGGTCACGCTACAGTGAAGTTCAAGTTTGTTTAAAAACACATGCATATTTTCAAAACTTAGAGGTTATTCTTTTTAATTGATTAATTTTGTGATAATTAATCAATTAAATGGCTATATGACACACATCTTCTAACCAATATTTCGATATTTCCTTTCTTTTAAATTTATTTGTTTATCAAAAAGAAATACAAACAGAAAGTAAAAAAAAAATCTATTCTTCAATTCGTAAGTACGAATACATTAAATTATATCATTTCTATACACACACATGTTTAAAAGCGATTAAATTTTATTGATTTTATATCTCTTATTGCAAATCGTTTGAGCAAAAAAGTAGGTACATGTAAAACTAGTTAATTATTTAAATGAAAAAAGCATCGTATTAATAAATAAGACCACTAAAGTCGACCAGAAGTTTTTGGACTTTAAAGTTGTGAAAGATCGCATTGCTTTTATTCTGGACAAAGAAGAACTTTTAAAGATTAGAAAAGATATTTATGGAGAGCATGAAATATCTTTTCCTCTTTTTTGATAATGTTGATTTTTAATTGTTTCTGTTTTTTAATATATCCTAAGCAAAGATTTGATCACTCTTATTTTTTGGCCAGGAAAAGATTGACCTGAAAGTTGTTTTCCCTACATTTTCAAATATGAATGCCATTAAAACTTGGTAATAAGATCAGTTAATGATATTTTTTATTATTAAACAAATATTAAAAACTAAGCTTTCATAAATGTTTGAATCCTAAATTCAATCGAAAAATTCACCTGAACTTTCAAAACATATAAAATTATTCACTTAAGAGAATCTTCATTTAGTTGATGATTTCTTTTTGCCCTAAATTGACGTTTTGTAATCGGCTGTGATCTTACTGTACCTAAGCATGTATGTATATAAATACATCATAATATGACTCATTGAACGGGGTCTAAGTCTGTTTTTAACACTCTAATGAAAAGCTTCGTGTCCAAGAAACTATTGAACCTATGATTCATTTACCAATTATTGATTTGTATATGTTTATTTTTATTGGGTCAAATATGATCCTAAAGCTAAATTTTGCTACTATCGACAATTTATAAAAAAAATGCTCTCAATATTAGGTTGTGCAGTTTGTGAACGAAGCAGTTGTTCTATTTATTCACTATCCAAAAATTTTTAAAATTAGAATACCCCTTCCAAATGAATAGGCAGCAGTTACACAATTTTGAGATGCATTAGGACTTGTGTAGTTTATAAACATTTACAATTTTGGTAATGCCAATGCAAATTAATATAATGCGAAAACAAATTTCTTTGTTGATGAAATTTGAATCTAAATTGTAAAACTAAAAACTTTTGCGGATATTTCTGAATCAAATTCAGTTTTTTTTTTCTGGTGAAGGAGCAGACATATTTAAAACCACTGATCAAGTCAAACACTGAGCTTCCCCAAGAAGCTTCTTGGTTGAGGCTAATATCCCAAACTATATTTACTTCAATCAGCTTAAGGCCATATACTATATTTTAGAAAATAACTTTGTAATCTATGCTCTACTTTGAATAAAGAAAACTCTGATTCTGAAAAACACATTTTAATTTCCTTACAGTATATTTTTAGAGAAAACTATTGGTTGCATTTTAGGTAGTTAAAAAATGAAAAATTTCAGTTGGCATTGACAATGAACAATGGGTGTCAATAATTATATAATATTATAGTACCCCCCCCCCCTTTAAACCCACACTTGAAATATAAGAACAGGTTCTATATTTTTAAAGTGTCTGAACATGAACATTGTTTTCATTTAAATAAGTGAAGTAATTAATAGTTTTTTTATTTCTTTCAGAATAATAAGTGAAAATATGCAAATATTTAGTTTACTTTTATTTTAAAAGCATAGCACGATAAATAAATGCAAAAATTCCATGAAACTTGTTCCTACAATCTAAGCTGGTTTAAACGCAATAAACAAGAATAAACTTAACAAAAAAATTAAATAAACATTTAAATAATTTAAATCACTCAAACGAATAAAAAAAGTAATAATACACAAACACAACAAACTCAAAACCAAACTTAAAAACAAACTAAAAACAAAAACATACCGTGTGGTCCGTTTATTTGAGACAATCCAATATTATTGAGTAAATTGCGTTTTTGCATTTCTTGAATTCGAAGGAACTCTTCCTGCTGCTGTTGATGTTGTTGCTGCTGTAATGGAAGGGGTAACTGCGTCTGTGTCGGCGTTTGCGCTTGCTGCTGCTGTAGCTGTTGCTGTTGATTCAGTGGCAAAAGTTGATCGTCTGATGGTTTCATATTTCTCATCATAACATATTTGAATGCATCTTCCCAATCTTCTGCGGTTTTATTAAGCATCATTGACGTAGAAGATGGAGTATCATTAAAATGATGAGGATAAGCAGGTACCGAGGGGTAGGTGGAAGAGGAGGATAATAAATATGTTTGGGGATCTTTTAAAAAATTAATACCATTCGCTGTAGCAATGCCATTGATTGTGCTGTTTTGATATCCATCGATGCCTGTGTTTTTGTATTTATTTATTTTTTGTATAATAATGTACAATTTTTGACATTTTCCCACATTTGTGTACATTTTATATAATTATGTTTTCGAAGAATGCAGGAGGAGTTGCCGGAAACAAGAAGAGAATAGTTTGTGTATTGATCGAATTAGTTTTTTTTGTAATACTTCTGATTTTTTGCGACAATTTTTTGTTTTTAATTTTGATAAAATTTGATTTCCATTTTCTTTATTTTTTAGCAAACAAACGAACACACACATATTGATAGAAATTACACATATATAATAGAATAACTACTTGAAAATGATCTATAGGTACGTTTTGAATTTTAAGAACTGAAATTATGTACGAGTATGTAGACCTATGTATGTAGGTAGATATACATATTTATGTTCGACAATAGTTGAGTCTGTTAGTTTAAAAAATAAAACTAATAAAAGCAGCAAAATAGTATTAGAAACTAGCAAAGATTAAATAAGATATACATATATATAAAAATATATTTATGTTACAACAAGATCTAACCACAATGATGAGAAATGCATTTTTTGTTTGATATACATACACACATAATGATAAGGTAAAATCATTCTTATTGGAAATTCGTTTGCTGATAAATCTTTAAATTTTGATTTATAAATTGATATTTGGAAATTTTCTTTATATATTTCTGTGAAGTCACGAGTTAAACAAAATACGGCTAAGATGTTTATGAATCTAAGATTGTGAGATAGAAAAGTTTAGCGATACAGAAGAAACTATAATAAAATTGGCCAAGGATTTCCTTGACAAAAGCAAGAGGCTTGAAAGAAAAGAAGAACGTTCAAAATCACCAGCTTTTATTTTTGATGCAAAACCGAAGTTAATTTTTAATACTTATAGACAGAAGAGCCTCTGAATTTATTTACATATGTGCATAACTGATCGACAAGTAGTGCATCAGATGATTTGTAATTTGTTATAAATTTTGCAATAATAATTTCTCTGAACATATACCTAGATTAAAATCCCTCTACGTCGTTTTTCCATTGGGCTCTTTGAACGTTTTCAAAATACAGGGGAGTCTGTATCAAATTTTAAAAGAAAAACGATCAAAAAATTGTCCACATTAATGTTTGAAATCAGCTTTTAAGGACTATTCACATGAGAGCGACCAACGACCAACGAATAAAAAAACAAATGTGATTTAAAACATATTTGAGCTTAAATTCTTCACAAAATCTTTACAAAAGGATAGAAAACTAGTTAAATTTAATTTTAGTTTGATTAAATCTGCGTTGTAAGAGAAATTTAAGAAAATAAAATGTTCGTCGCGAATGCCAATATGACTGCTACGAATTGTCAAACACTATTCGTGTTCCACATACCATCCACACTATAACGAATGAATTATTCGCGCGGCTAACCTCAAAATTATTCTAAAAGGATTTCCTTGGGCTAAGTAAACCCCATTCGCGACGAATAAAAAAGGTACATGTGAACGAAATGTCAAAACGGACGAATGTTCGTAATAGTCCTTTAATGACTTTATTGGAATTAAGGACAATTCATCTGATTCCTTCTTTTTGACATAGAGACTATACAATTATACATTTTCCCTTCCTAAAAAAAACTTTCAATTGCATCTTGAGTTCTTACTGAGATCGGTTCAGTTGAATTAAGCCCCATCCAAGATGTTTCTCCATAAAATCAATTAAATATTAAAAAGGTATTACTTTAGTTTTCTCCAGTAAACCAAAAGTAAAGGCGTTATGAAATTATCTAAGCACTAGATATTTTATTTTTTTAATTTATTTCGTTTTTTTTTTAAGAAATAGACAAAAGGTTTTCCGAAAACACACTTTGTTTAAATTTTCATTCCTGTGGTTTATTTTTTCAAAAAGGTCTTATAAGCATACAATTTTGGTTTATTTAGCCAGTTTATGTTGGGTTCCAGATTTGAATTTCATCGGGTCAAAATTTCTTAAACCTTAGTTGCACGAAAATATTGTAGTTTTTACTTTCTTTTTATTGTACTTTCTTTTTATTAAAATTGAGTTTAATTTTCCTTTTCTTTAAAAATAAAAATACAAAATTATGGAAATAATTATGTTTACATACCTATGAGTTCGAGTTTTTTCGTGGATTGTAAATTTAAAAAAAATAAAACCTTTCAACCTTTAATTATGAGAAAATTTGACCTGACAGTATTTATAGCATATTACTGATTATGCGTTTCATAGGAAATAACAAATTAAAGCTATTTTTCAATTGTTTTGTATCCTGCATTACAAACAACCATCTACGGATATAAATCCAAAAAAAAAAAAAAAATGTCGCGGTTTAATTTAAAATTGAACCCCAACCCAGTTGAAACATTTATGTTCAATTTAAATTGAATAAGAAAAAAAAATAATACATTCTTCACATTGCCTACCAGCACAACAATATGATAGCCACAATGGCAATTGAGAACTTGTGTAAGTGTATTTTTTAAATGACTTGATGACAGGCAAATGATTTTTCATATCCAAAATGCATAGCACACCGCTTTTATTTTAATTTTTTGATAAAAATGTTAAAATAAATCTACTTAAAGCAAACCACAAGCTTCTTATTCTATCTATTTTTTTTTTTTTTCAGATTACATCAATATTTAAACAATAAAAAAAAAAAAACAAATTAAATGACGCAAAAACAAACACTTACCATTGAGAAGGTCCGGTAGATGTGATGTGATGGCACTGCTCAAGTGATGAATACTCTGACTGTTGCGCATATCTGTATCCAATTTGCCTTTGAGGAACGGTTGAAACGATGACGACGAAGAAAAGAAGCTATTGTTATCGTCGAATAGATTCAATTTCGAGAGACAAGCTGTTTGAAAAACAAAACCAATAGAAACTCAAGTTAGAAAATATCCTTACAACACATTGCAATACATATGCATCCAATTATGTTATAACAAACCTGTTGTATCAATTATATTACTATTATTTTCAATATTTGTTAGATTCTGTGCTGTCATGGCGGCGGCGGTTGGCGACATGGCCACTGATGTGGGTGTTGGCGAAACAATACCATTTGTTTCTGCCACACTTGCTTGATTCAACTCAACGGCCGGACTGGCTGGTATCGACGCTGATGACGATGAAGATGAAAGCTTGCTGTTTGTGTCTTGATTGCTGCCAATGCTGGTACTGCTACTACTGCTACTACTACTGCTAATATTGTTGCTAATAATATGTGGTTCTAAATGTTGATCTGTGTTCGGTATGGTTGTGTGATGATCTGGGAAGCTGCCTGGTGAGCTATTACCACTAGAAGTTAAACTTTCACTTAAGAATGGTGATACACGTTGATCACTACTATTGCTGCTTGACGAACTACACATTCAAAAACATCAAAGAATATTTTTACAATTCTAATCAAACAGTATTTGTAATAAAATTAATTCCTTACCTCATTGATCTAGCATAGGCATCCTCTCCATTGACATCCTCCTCAACATCTTCCTCACCATTATCTTTTTCGAAGTCTTCGATTAATTTCATCTCATCTTCTACACTTAGATGATTCGATTTGGTGTCGTTTTGTAATTTGCCTGCTGCCATTTGTTGGTTGTGTTGCTGTTGTTGTTGCATCGAAGATTTATCCGACGATTTTTTATTATCACTGTTCGACGATTTCGTTGTCTCTGCAAGCAGACCACCGGAATCTTTCGTACCATTGATTTGTTGCTGTTGTTGTTGTGTCGAATTACCACTACTATTATTTGTTTGCTGGTCTTTATTGCTGCTGTTATTATTTTTCTTTGCTTTTTCTGCTTTTGATTTTTTGCCACGACCCTTTTCTTTTTTACCACCACTACTTCCATTGCCAGAGCCATTTGTCAGCTCTTTGGTATTGGTTGGCGACACCGACAGACTAGGCCAGGCGTCTTTAACAGGAATGCCTCCAGTTCCTATAGCTTCACATAATAAATTGTAGGAAATAATAAATTTATGTGTTGGCAGTTGGTTCATAACTTAGATTTATTTATTAATTTACCATTTGTTGTCGCTCCTGTTCCTAGATTTCCACCTGTTGACGATCCTCCTTCGCCTGGTACACCGTTTGTTCCAGAAGATGCTATCAATTGGTCGTGAAGTCTCTTCTCGTACTCTTGGTGCTTTCCTTGGTGCATTTCCTATAAGTCAAATTTAATTGATGTTTTTGTAAATCACTTGGAAGTTATTCAACAGAGGAGACATTTTTTTTTTGGGATTAAAAAAGACATAAAAGCGATGGGCCCAGCTTCTTGTTTTCAAAAAAAAAATATTAAATATTATGATAGGGGCCTTATTGGTAATTTCGACTCACTTAGAATATTTAAGCTCTGAAATGTATCTCTGCCATCATGAATCTCACACACAAAATCCAGTAAAGTAATATCAATTTCCAACCAAACTACCAATCAAATTGGATTCTTTGGTAGAAATCCTATTGAACTTGGTGTTGGAGAACGCACACCAGCAAGAAGGTCATTGTCACCAAGAGTTTTTTTTAAAGAAAATTAAATAAAATCAAATCGCCTAAAGGAAGATCGGTTGGTCAAAAGACCAGACTTGTGGATGAGAAATTAGATGACCAACAACTCTTCAATAGTAGCAATCAATAACAACTAAATTTATGTAGGCAAAAGGTAACTTAAACTTTAAGTCACGTTTTAAGACGCTGCAATTAGAATAAGGAACTGAACGTTATCTACCCCGAAACAGATAATATGAACAAAATTATGTTTAATGAACTTTAGTGAAAAATTCTTCTAGCTAGCATGAGCAAAGAGGAACCAGCTGTCGGCATTCCTAGAGTGATTGCAATTAGAGGTTCTAGTGTTCGAAACAGAAATCACGTTGTTGACAGGATCCAATTGAGGAAATTCTTTCCCAGATTTTTTTTTTAATAAATATTAAAAAAAAAAAACTTACCTCCTTGGTAAAACTAGCCTCCGGATCGCCCAATTCATGCAAATACATACAATCACCTTTGGGGCATTGTTGATTTTTCATAAAATGACTACAATACTTGGTTGTACCTAAGCTAGTCTTAATCAGTCGGCCATCTATTGATATATTATTAACACTTTGTATTGCTCTTAGAGCGTCACAATTATGCACATATGTCACGTACGCTGACGCCGAAGGTCCCTATGATAAAAACAAATTTACTCAATGTTGAATAAAATAAACAATCTTAATTTGTTTAACTTACTTGCACACCTGCATACGTCGTGCTTGGATTTATCACAACTTTATGAATTTTACCAAATTTCCCAAAGTACTCGTGTTTCTTGAGAATCTACACGCAAAAATAATACAAAAATAAAATAATTAAATATCCCACAAAAAAAAACATAAACAAATGAGTTTAAAATAATAAATTGTTAAAAGATTTCAAGGTTCTTATTCTCACTTTTCCACTTACATCGGCATCTGCCAGTCTGGGTGGTAGACCAACAACAAATACCAAATTCTTTTGCACTACACGCACATTGGCTAAGTGCTTACGATTTTCGGTAATTTTTTGCTTTCGTTGCTGGTCCCGCTGTCGTTTTTTCGACTTAAGGGCAACCATCTGAAACAAGTTTTGAAAAAAAAAATTAATGATGTGACTCAAATAACCATGATTATTTATATTTACTTCCTCTTGAGTCAAAGGAGTGAAGTCCGCTGGATTCTCCGGATATGCCTTCCGACATGCTGGACACAATTCATTTTCATCCGTGCGAATTCTGTGCCAGCAGAATCTACAAATCTATAAGAAACACACAAAATTAATGGTTAAGGACATTTTTAATGTTAAAGCTGGATTTTTAAAGTACCTGATATCCACAAGTGCACGGATAAAAATTCAAATCATCAACTTCCAGTGGTTCCATACATAGTGGACATTCGGCCACATCATCGTTGCTATTGTTCATACCGTTCATAGTTATTGTTGTTGTTCTTATTGTTTCAAGTACTTGATCTCGAAGTATAAGACTACTTTTATATTTGTCAATTAATTTCCCAACTAAACTAATTGAGGTTATAAGTTATAGTTTATACCAGACACACGCACGTATAATTTTTTGTATTTTTGAACAGTATTTCAGTTGAATATTGCAATCGATTGATTATCTTGTTGCTGTTGTGTTGTTTTTTTTTTTGTTACTTCAATATGCTCACATATACACGACGTCTTTGAAGACTTTGGAATTAAAAGCACTTGCTGCTAGTGCTCCTTTCCTCCGTAAACAAAATGACGAAATGAGTTATATTCAAAGAAGAAGTTGTTTAAAACGACAAGCACGTCCAAACAAAAAAAAATGAAATCAAAAGATTTTGTTTTTGTTGTTGTTGTTTTTTTCAATACAAGCGCAGATCAAGATAAGGCGGCAAGGAGATACCCAATGCACGTAATAAACACACAAGCTAGGCTGCTGATGGTTTGTAATGCAAATCACTTTTGTATCTCTTTTAGAAAGAAATTTTCTTTATTGTACAAATGGCTGAAATGGAAAAGAAAAACGCTTAAAGTAATTTTGTAGTTCAAATGTTCTATTCATTGGATAAAGTTATTATTTTTATATAATGTTTAATAAAATGTTATATTTACTACCACTGAAAACGAATAAGACAATTCTTAGGGGAAATAAATAATTTCCCTTTTTACATAATATTGAACTTAAAAGTTTACGTCTTTGGGAACATATTCCTTGATAACAAGGACTTATTAACTTAAATTGGCTCTAAAAACTTGAGAGGTCTTGCAAGTTGTATTCGTCAAAGTGCTTAGTCAATGTCATATCATATTGGTTCTATTACAAATGGTTCTACAGTCTATGATGGATTAAGTGGGTAAGTTTTAGTGGGCACCTCTTTTTTCCGCACTGCCTTGAAAGCCTTTCGGTCAGTTCAATAGCCACTCATCGTCAAAATAGCGTTTATAACCCGGATGGAAGAATCCAAGATAGAAGCATATTCTCATTTACTTTTGTTCTCCGCTTCCTTATCAACACTCACAAAATCGTCACTGGCACCATGTTGCATTATATGTTTTTATCTTAAAAGTCGGGGCTGTTTTATGGGAGTAACTGGTTCCTCTTGTAAAAGACATGACAATTTCAGCGAAAGTTTTGCTTTTTTTTCTTAAGCTTTTCGGACGTCTTCGACACTTGCAGAGTCACTACAATCAGAAGCAATCTTCCCCGAAGCATAATTTGATTTTTTTTTCTGCAAACAGTATGTTGTATAAGTAGTAAGCTTTTACATATTATCATTTCGTAAAACTTATAAATCTTGTTTAGGTCAGCCTTACAATAAAGTAGATTTGTCAACCAAGATGATTCATTATCAGAATGACCAGAATGGAGGAAAATTACCAATGTAACTAAATAGTGTTGACGTGTAGTTTTCAATCTGGCAATACTTTTTCGGAGTCCTGTCACTTGATTTATGATTTAAAGTTTCGTTTGCTATCTTTTAATGAATAGACTTACTCCTGAACAACATTTGGAAATAGTGCAAATTTATTACCTAAATAATTCGCTTTACGCGACGCATCCCGACCAATGTTAATTTTAACAAGAAAATTTTGTCCAGCGATGAAGTTCATTTTTGGTTGAATGAGTACGTTAAGCAAAAGTGTCGTATTTAGAGTGATCATAATCCACAAGCCGTTGTTGAGACGCGCACTTCAATCAATCAGTCACTGTTTGATGTGCTCTATGGGCAGAGGGAATCATTGGTCCATATTTCTTTAAAAAGTCGGCCATAATGTTACACCCAATGGGGAACGCTATAGAGCCATGATTAATGACTTTTTCGTGCCTGAATTATAGAATGTTGATGTGGACGACCTTTGGCTCCAACAAGACGGTTCTACATGCCATACAGTCAACGAAGCAATTAATTTATTGAAGAAAACTTTGGGTGAGCGCATTATCTCGCGTCGTGGCTTGGCCTCTAATATCGTCCGATATAACACCGCTGGGCTATTTTTTGTGGGGTTATGTATGTGAAGTCACTAGTCTACGTAGATCAGCCCGAGACGATTGACGCCTTGAATGACATACGGCCCCAATTGCTGCAACAAGTGGTCTAAAATTGGGCTTTTCGTATGGAATTTATTCGACCCAGCCGCGGGACGACTTGCCCAAAATCATTTTTAAAACATAACGGCAAACCCTTATTTTTATCATAAAGCAAAATTCTTGGCCATAACATTAAATTATATGAGTTTCTTTTTGAAAACCACACGTTACATACAAAACGGATTAATTGAAAAATCACTTTTTTATGACAAAACTTAAACTTAACTAAATCGTTAGTTACCTGAATGAAGAATTTTGTATGAAAAAAGATATTACATGCAGCACAAATAATAATTAACAAATAATTAACGAACTTTAATTTAATAATTGCAGCTTTCGCTAATTTATTGAAATCTAGAAAACTGAAAGTGAATATACAATTTCTATTTCTTTTTCATTCCACTGGAATTTCGAAATCTGACAGAAAAAGTTCAACTCAAATGTATAACTTATCAAAAACAAATTGATAAATAAAAAAACTATACCGGAAACACAATATGTTGCATCACATAATTTTTGTCTTTTGACTGAAGAAAGTTGCACAAATTCAACCTAGATCAATGACTATTTCAGTTTCTAAAAGCTGCCTTAGCAGTGTCATTCAATTACGACAAAAGGTTCTTCAAAATCTTGAGACATCAAACACGGAAGAAGCAGGGGACGGTAGTTTGTTTGCAGTTCATAAAGATTTTACTCTCAATTTCTTTAAATACGAATAGATTTTAAATATTTACAACTATAAAAACAAAGCTTCAGATATAAGATATCAAGAAATACCCATACCTACGCTTACATCTTTTAATCTGGTGTAATTGTTTGAACTTTTTAATAAGTAGAATTATGTTTGCTAAACGTCCTTGGTGCACTCGAGAAGGTTTTAAGTTCTTTTTAATCAGAATATACAATTAAATAACAGCTTCGAATGTTACTTCTAACTCCTATGTACTCGTATGTATACTCTATACTCGTGAGTATAGAGTGAATTAGACGAAGTTTGTTTTTAAAATGAGGGAGGGTGGTCAATATAAACCTAGACATAGAAAATATGTACAATCTGTTTTGTTGTTGTTGTTATTTTTCATCTTTTTCTCTACTTGCAATGTTACAAGTGAAAAATAAACTCAAAAGATACACAAACAAGTCTTCAAGTCGTTGACCTAATTGTTGTTTGGTTGTTATATTGTGTAGAGTTTTTGCTGCTGCTTGATTTCAGTTGGTGTGACCAACATCTATGATATATGAAAAGAAAACACAACAGCAGAAACTTAATTTTTTAAGATTTTTGGACTTTAAGGATAGATTTTTAATTGATAGCATCCTCAACTTCCTGAGTTGAATGTGTATATGTACATTGCATATACAAATATTATCATGATAGACGTCTAAGTGGCAACAAACTCTTGACACGTTAGTTTAAATTGTGGTTCTTATTACATACATACATATATCTAATATTTGGAACTGATGTTGATGTAAAAAACTAAAATATATTTTTATCGCCTGCTTATTACTTTTTGATTGAAATCTAACTTGAAGTCTATTTAGAATCAATTCATTCTTCATTTCATATCTAACCTTGCCCTATAAATCCAACTCTTCTTATCCCAATATTGAATTCTGTATAAGAAAGAAACTGAAATTCAAAACACAAAATGTTCTTAGTTAAATAAATTGAATCAGAAACACTTTTAACAAATCAAGCTCTGCTGGGAAACAATTAAAAAAAGAAGGAACACCTTCTGATATAGTAAGTCAACTATCACCTTTCTCGCCTCAGTAAATATTGACAAAAGGTCACACTAAATCTGATGTGTATGTTTTAGTTGCAGTTAAGTTTGTGCGAAATTATAAGACGGAATCTTGGTTGCTTCTTGGAAATATTGTTCTCGTTTTTCTGTTTTTTTTTTTCTCTAGTTTAGATTGTACCTAGTCTCTAAATTTTTCCTCATTCTTCTTTGATGTTGTTGGTTGCTGTTGTTTTGTTGTTGTTTTTTTTTTTTTGATAAAGAAGAAGGCTGAAATTGTTTTTAATTCCATGTAATGATTTTGTTTTGTTTATTATCTATATGATGAAAAGTATATACCCTACCCAGGCTGTGCATATATCCACTAAACACTATGCACCAATCTACCTATAGATAGGCTTATACCACAAAAGTTGCACTTCTTTTGTGCACTTTTTGTGTAAAATCACTGATCTACATCATAGATGCCACACTATTCTTTGTGTTGTGTTATATTACGTTAACTTTCGAAAAATTTGCATTCCCTGATGAAAAAAAATGAAGAAGACAAAAAAAGAATCCAATGTCATCTTTGCTGCTGTAGGTTGGGACGTTCTTATAGAGATGTGGGGCAATGTCTGGAGGGAGTTTTCATCTGTAGCATTATTTTTTTTTATTTTTTTCCTGTAATGTACGTTTATTTATTTCAAAGAACAACACAAAAAAAAACGGGAAGAGTACATAATAACATTCAAGTCGTTTTGTTTTAAGTCTCATGTTTAGTTTATTTTTTTTTTTTGCTTCGAAGGACGTCCAGTGCCAGAGGGAGGTAGCTACAATGGGCGTAGAGTGATGAAGCTGGGGTTTCTTTTTGATTTATTTTTAGGCAGAAATCTGCAAAGTTGAAACATTTAACTTCTATACCTAGATTATATACCTCGCCTCGAAGATGATGGCAAATCCTTGAACTAACAACTCTTGGTCTAGAATTAATTTCTAAGACCTGATGCTGATGGAAAAAGACAACACGGAGGTAATTGATTGAACAGGAATGTATTTTGCTTCCAATTGCAACTTGTTTGTTGCATCATTAGAAGAGCATTAAACTGGTAAATGGCCATGAGATTCAATAAATTTACTATGCTTTTACTCAAAATTTATAATTTTGTGAAATATCTTATGAAAGATGTTATCTCAGGGAATTAAAGCAACAATTATTTTATTATAAATTTTCTCAGTCTTAGCAATTCGAATAGCGATACGCAATTAGCTGTTTTTTGAGAAAATTATCCGCAGTGACGTAAGATCTTACACGTATTACAAATACAACATCTACATACAAACTGCGGATAGAATTCTGACGTTTGCTGGAGTCTCGAATCTAATTAAGCGTTTAATATGCAAAGAAAAGTGGAAGCTAAACTGGTATTTGGAAACCCACATAACCCATACAAAATGTAACAAAATATTAAATTTAACTAAAAAAACAAGTTGTAATTTATATTTACAAATTAATATCCATAATTGCCTTCTAGAAACAGTTGGCCGAGATTTCACCTCAACCTGGAATAAAGTAAAGCTGACTACAGTCTACTTTCAAAAATTGGGACCAACCTTACCTGGATAAACACAATACAAACAATTCTTTAAAATTTAAAAACATTTAATAAAATCTAAAAGATTTTTTCTGGTCTAATGTTGTTTCTGTCAACATTAAGTTGTCGCTTCGTTATTCTTTTTTGTTTACTTGGAAACGTGATTGACATGAACAAGTCTTTAAAAATTGTTTCAATTTTATCACGAAATAAACGATTGTTTGTTAATCTCAGGCACATAAGTAAAATTGTGTATGTTGTGTATGTTACTGACAACTGTAGATTTTATTGATATAAGTACAGAATAGATCAATATCAATGTGCACAATCAAGTCAGCATAATATTTTGAAGCTCAAGGCTATAGTAATCGTCTTGTGTGAAAAGCAATAAAACCATACATTTTTTTAGTACGGCCATACATTGAAACTTAAGCACTCGAATTATCAACGAGTGCTATGGTAACAACTTTATTGTGCACTTTACTAGTCTAATTTTGTCATATACATATATCGACAAATTTAAAAAGGTTCAACAAAGAATAAGCATTCGATTCTAATATTCAAGTGCACCTTTCCCCATTCGACTTATCAACTTAAACTGTTGGTTATCAAACTTCACCGTCTCAGAAAGAATACAGAATTAATCTCATATATATTTGAACTAAATGAGAGTACGACAATACAACAATGTAATATTGAACATTAATAACGTGGCTTTCAGAAAGCCCTTTGTGCCAAAGAGAACAAACTTAATATAACAGGAACTCATTACGCTTAAGATTTAAGGTATTTAAATGGTCGCTCAAGAAATGGATAATAACAAATTGGTTATGTTTTAATATAAAAACTATTATGCAAAAACGGAACAAACAAATAACAGTACTAAAAATTCAAACTTTAATATCCATGATTCAATTTAAATATATTTATTATGTATTTAATACGTCAGGCTGAATTTATTCAAAAACAAAGAAAACTTATAAAAAGATGAATTCAATTTTCAATTAATAACGTATAAGATGACGAATGGTTATACATACTGTCTTGTAAAATCGTTTATTCTTTTGCTTCTATCTTATCATTGAACAAACAAAATACAAATTCCAAGTCAAAAATATCAACGCATTTCAAAAATTATTATCAGCTGTGACCTTGATATGAATTTCACTGACTACAAACGAGTATACAACAACCTGCTCGTTTTCAGTCACCCACTTCACCAAAAAATATAAACAATAACAACAAAATTAAAAAAAAAACTTTAACAAACATTTGTTTGTTTATAAATATTCTTTTAAAGGAAAGAAGTTATATTGATTTATTTTTTTTCTTGTTTGTTTATATTTGGCGTGAGATCTTATCAAAAATTTTAAAAATACATATCCACCATAACATCACATTTGTAATCTTAAAACAACTTTTAAAAACCGCTTTAAGCATGCATTAAGTACAAAACATTAGATAATTAACTTCCACAAATGCATGCATTATTTATAAAATTAGTATTTCGCATTAACTGCTGCTTGCATTCAAGTTACTCGGTGTCGTTTTGGATTTTTTGTATAATCTGTCGTGCTTCGTTCCTTCATCCTATTGCCTACCGTTACGCCGAGTCGAGTGGAGTTGCGTCGCAATGACAT
Source organism: Scaeva pyrastri (assembly GCA_905146935.1). Lineage (NCBI taxonomy): Eukaryota > Metazoa > Arthropoda > Insecta > Diptera > Syrphidae > Scaeva > Scaeva pyrastri. The sequence continues at coordinate 59,618,482 of LR989927.1, forward strand.
TAGGCGAGGGGGTTTGTTGCGCAATATATTTTATCTCCTTGTCAATTGAAAGTAATTAAAAGAGATACACAAATGAAATGTTAAAGAATTTGAATTCAAAACGCATGAGTAGTTGTTAGGATTATACATACAGTGAGCGTCAAAAGAAAGTGTACACTTATTATCTTTTTTTTTAATGAAATGTTGAAGTAAGGGGTTGCGCCCATAGATTAAAAGACACATGTCATTTTTTCAGATATTTTGTTCTTAATGAAATGCCTAACAAAAATTTTCAAAAAATATTAAAATAAAAACACAATAAGAACATCACCAAAAAAATGCACGTCAAAAGACAGTGTACAACTTGCAGAACATACGGTTACAGATTCTGTTTATCGTAAAAACAACAGTTATTTTAAGTTTTTATTGTGTTTATTGTTTCTAAGTCATTAATTGTTTAAATTTCGTTGAAAGTGCAACGTGGATTATTATTATTAAAAAGTGATTTCTTTTTGGTTATGTTCTTAATGTGTTTATATTTTAATATTTTTTGAATTTTTTTTTTTTTCGGCATTTCATTAAAAACAAATTATCTGAAAAAAATGACATGAGTCTTTTAATCAATGGGCGCAACCCCTTCCTTCAACATTTCATTAAAAAAAGAAGATAATAGGTGTACACTTTCTTTTGACGCTCATAGTATGTATTCATATGTATATCAATTTGCAATATTAAATGCATTTTTAAAGAAGTTCAGTGATATTACTTTGATTAAACTTATTGATGACATCATCATTTTCGTTTCTGTTTCCGAAAACGTGTAGGTTATGAAACTGTGTATATACGTATGTTAAAATTGAAATCTCTTGGCTCAGGAGTATGTATACTTGTGTCAAACAAAAAGGTTAATTCATATGACACTACTTGGTTGTAAAAATTTACCGGGCAGGAAAATCTTTTGTCTAAGTCCAAATACACGTACACACATCTAAAGTGATAAGAGAAAGCCATTGAAACTCTTGAAAATGATAACATTGTTATACCTACTTGCTTTTACTATAAGAGTTCAGCGGCGGCGACCGCAACGTGTAGTTGTTGAGCTCTTGAGACGTTAAATAGGCTTGTGTAGACAACTAGACAACAATTATTCGTATATGCGCATTTATTTTTAAATTATTACTTTTCATTACTTTATTTTGTGAGATAAACAGTAATTGCAAACTACAAGTATTATAATATGGAACGTATTGATTTTAAAACTTCAACCAACACTATCGCTCTGTAATCGGAAACGGAAAGATGACGCATTTTCGTTTTATTGACATTCGTAGAATGAGGATACTAAAATGAAATACAACTACTTCAGTTGACTATGTTGTTGAAAGGCATTTTATAGGCCAAATAAATATGGTAGTTATTTCGTTTGAGATTGATTTAAACATCCTTTGTCTTATGACTTCTAAGTAAGAATAATCAAATATTATTATTAATAGGCCTCATAAGGTAAACAAACGCGTCCGCAATACTTATCGAAAAATATTTCGAAAGTAAAGTAACCGTTTCGGGACAAAATAAAAAAGAAATACTCAATTCGTTAAGGGTGCTGAAAGAATAAAATGTTTTGAAATTTTTATAAATGTAGAAAATGTTTTGTTTAGTTTAGTTTAGCACAAGCCATAAATTAACTTGTTGAGGTTTTTTTTATTTTGTAAACAAATGTTTTGTGTCGTTTGAGTATTGTGTTATATTTGTGTTTGTTTACACAAAATATGTTCGCAATTTATTGAGAAAACATGTTTGCACTGAAATTGTTTACTCAAATAGACGTTAACGTTTTCAGACTTTACTCAATGTATTGGATATATGAGAAGAAGAAATCAGGGTGGATATTATTTTAAGTGTATGAGGAAGCACGTTGAACTTAATCAACAGATGTAGTGACAGCTTCCTTAGAAGTGTTGGTTCGTCTGATACATTGTCCATCGGTACATTTGTGCTTTCGTCATCAACATCAACTAGGGCCAATATTCGATAAAAAATAATTCTGTTATATCTTAAGTGGTCATCAAAAAGGAGCTTGAATGCAGTTTTGTTTCAAATAATAGATGTTTCAGTTTCATCATGATTATAGGTTCAACCATCAAGGTAATACAAGACTATTTAAAGTGGTTCATACAAGCTCATGCGAATAAGGTGAGAAGCTCAAGAGTCCATCGAGTTTTCACAAGGAGTTAGGATCATGATGCGATACAGCCACAGCTCAAAGTTTTGGTCAGGTCTTAATTATTAAATTAAATCACTCTTTTTAGCCTACATTAATCAGTTTCTCATAGGAAGAAGGTACAAATGATAGCCACAAGCAACCTAACTCATTGATCCTAGGAGAGCTGATGTGATCGATTTCATGATAACTCGTTTGACCTGCAGTTAAAATAGAATAATAGACATCGGAGAATCACTAAAACCTCGTTTAAGATAGCAATATTAAAATCCATACAATTCTCGTGTCACAATGTTTGTTCCCATACTCCTCCGAAACGGTTTGACCGATTCTAATGAAATTTTGTATGCATATTCAGTAGGTCTGAGAATAATAATAATAATAAAATTGGTAATTCGGCCTAAAACATCTTATTCAGTAAAAACTATAAGGTTGGTTTTCTTTAAAACTAGGAGCTGTATTCACAATATTTGGATGCTACAAAGAACATAATTTAAAAGATTCGAAATTATTTAAACTACTGTTTTATTTTGACGCGTAAAGAACACGTCTAAAATTTCTCATTTGCAATACTGTATCGCTCTCTGGTCAGATTGGAACAATTACAGAGTAAAACGGAGAAAATGAATGACATTCCTTTTATCGGTCCCTTCAACTACGGAAGTTTATCGTGACAAGAATGGTTAGTAAAATTACGATTATTTATTGTTTTGACGGTTTTAAGTTACACATTTATAAAATTCGGTCACATATTTTCAGTTTAATTACTCAAACCCTGATTGGATTCGTATATCTACAGTGTACATATACCGATTGTATATACATTGTGACGGTTTTAGTACATATGTTATGAAAAATGTACTGACCAACTACTATAAACATTGTCACGTTTATATAAATTTATTTTTCAGCCATACCGCAACAGTTTTTTTTCTTCTTTTTTCCCAAATGCAAAGCCAATAAGTCCTAGAAGGTCATATTATTTTTTAGAAATATTAGCTTCACGTCAATTACCGATTTTAATTAATTGTTTCAGACACAATTAGAGTGCTCTTAGTTTGTGAAATTTAGTAAAATATAATCTTAAATAAAAATGTTCAAACTGTAAGTTTGTTTGTGTTTTCAACTTGCATGTGATGAAAGAATATATAAGGTTTGATGTACAAAAATTAAAACAAGTCAATTGCAGGTGACCATCTCTTAAAAAAAAAATATATTTTTTGTTGGTCTTTAAACCCATTTATGCTATTAAGTAGAAGAAATTGTTTTTTTTTTTGTTCGCAAACATAGGCATAATAAATAATAAAAAAATAATACTAAATGAAGATAAATAAGTCAAAATTACAAATCGTTTTAAATTACAAATTATTTAAACGAAGCTAACCTCATTATTTAAACAATATATTTCATAAGATCAGGGCTAAAAGTCCTAGTTACTAGGCCCTATCTTAAAACACTTTTTACACTATAATTTTTAATTATATGTAAATATATAATAATAATAATAATAATAATAATAATAATAATAATAATAATAATAATAATAATAATAATAATAATTATAATAATAAAAATAATAATAATAATAATAATAATAATAATAATAATAATAATAATAATAATAATAATAATAATAATAATAATAATAATAATAATAATAATAATAATAATAATAATAATAATAATAATAATAATAATAATAATAATAATAATAATTAAATACTTGTTTGAAAGTAAAAATATATGTATACATACATAATTAGACTATGTACACGAAACATAGTTAAATAAATAATGATTACCTAGTGTTGGTTCGCATGATTAAAAGAATTTGAAAGTAATATTTATTAACTCTACCTCAACAATATTTTATTTCAAGTATGCATTCCAAAATAAACACAATAAGTGCGAAATCAATTTTACAATCATAATGCAAAAGTGAAAAAAAGATGGCATACAAGTACATAGGATATTCTCATGCATCACGTATTTGTCATGAAGTCATATTCATGTAGGTACATATATGTAATTCCATTCATCCACAAATAATAATGATTGTTCTTTAGTTTGCCTAAAACTCGAAGTTTAGGTCAATTTTAATATTTATGTTAACTTTGCCAAATGCGACATCAAAACATTGGACAAACTGATACTTTTTTCTGGAGAATCCTCTGCTCAATTTATCGAAAGTTAACATATGTTAGACCGACGAATGACAAAAAGGAAAGAAAAAAATGTGGTTCAACTCAACACAGGTAAGAAACAAATTAAAAATAAAAACTTTCAACTCTCGACCATAAAAGAAATCAATATCTCTTGTACCTTATTTTTATTTGAACCTAGGACATGTGATGTATAGCTACGATTGAATATACGATTTTGATATGTGGGTTAGCAAAATACCTCACGTGTAAGTGCTAAGTGTGTGATTTTATAGTACATACATTTATTATAAATGAAGATAATACTTTAATCGATTCGATGGTGGAGAGGCTTCAATGTCAATGATTAAGATGCATCGTCAGTAGAACCCATCGCATTAAACACTTAGTTACAAGATATGTTCTTTTATAATCCAAGGAGATAATCACGTTTCTCAACCACACTCTTATTCATCGAGTAGGATTCGGTAATTGTTTGAAGAGAAGAAAAAGAACTTAAAAAACCTACTGGCCAACTAAAGACCTACTAGATTCCATTGAAATTTGTCTGGTACTACACTTAAAATTCAAAACCAAAATCTTTTGACCTTAATAATAATTTCCAAATAATTTTCAATTGGAGAGAATCACCATTATTTACTATGTTTTAAAATGTATATTGAGTGTTAAGTTGATGTTTAATTTTCACAATAACATAACAAATAAAAGCAATTATTTTGTTTGAGTTCAAGTCGTTTGATGAAAAACTTTTAAAAACATTGATTGAAAGTTGGTCAAATGACAATCATGACAATTAAATGTCATTTCAGCATGATAATTTTCATGGTTTTACGCTTAAATCAAAATAGGTGAGTTTTTGGCGTCAAGATCATTGAATATTTGTTGTACCCTGGCCCTGGTCTCTAGATTTTAACATTACGTGAACTGATGTCGTCTGACAAAATTGAGTTTCCATTATTCAGAATTGACAGGTCTAAGTTGATTTAAAAAGATTCTAAAAAGTAACCCTTTAATAAACTCTGCTATAAGTTATATAATTGTGTTTTTATGTTTAATTAAGATCAATGCTTGATTTCACATATTTGAAACTTGAAATTTCCAGAAAATACCGAAGAATTTGAAATAGCTACCTACATAAATGCGGATTTTCAACGCAAAATGACTGGGTTTCACTATTTTAATTAATTAATGGATGAGCCTTGGTTCAAACAACCCCATTGATTGGTAGCGATGTGACTGACATCAGATTTTTATCGTGAACACCAAATGCATGAAGTTGAGCAATCCCCAATACTCTAAGAAAGATGCCTACCTCAATGCTTTTTCTATATAGTTAAGTTGGTACCTATGACCTATGGTATTTACTATCCTAGGTATCTACAACTAAACAAGACAAAACGAAATTAAATGAACTAATATTATCAAAAGAAAACAACTTTCACCGCAAAAACAACCCATAAACCATTCAAGCAAAAATAAAAAATAAAAACGAGAAGGTGTTTTGTGATCAGTATTTAGGTATGTAGGTAGGTATTTGTGTATTCTTTTTTTTAATAAAAATTCAATGATGTAATATTATTTAAATGAAAGTCAACCACTTTGCTCAAACTAAAAAAAAAGAGGAACAACAATAATTGTAGAAGAAACAAATGGACAATTCTACACAAGACAACAACAAAAATATTACAGGTGGAAGTGGTCTGTTTTGTATATAACCTGAGTGGCAACCAGATCATTAATCCATCGAGAACAACAATTAAAAATCAATTAATTTCAAAACCCTAAGATAAGATAACACCAAATAAAAATTCATAAACATTATAAAATCCGTGAATGAATTCTTTTTAAAACAAATAAGAAAGAAAAAACTAGAAATATGCCTACATAGCTGACAATACCTTCAGCGGCCATGATTACTCTAGCCAAGTGGCAGATAATTCAGCTGGTTTCTCTAGCCCAGCTCACACGTACTTTTTATAAATATTGGTTTTAACTACACACGTATAGTATATATTCGCTTGTCAATTTGATTTCTTCAGTTTTTCTTTGTTTAACCAAGAACAAGAAAGAGCATTTATTTTTTCTTGTTTTTGGCTTTTATCACAGTGCAAATGACTATTTAGTGTTTTTCTTACACAAATAAAATCAGGACTTACCGCACAGAATAAATGAAAAGAAACAAATCCGAATAAAGACGAAACAAGTGCTTAAATTCAAGTTAAACATAACAGCACACCACTTTCGTCGAGTTATGAGAGGTCTCCTTCTCCTTTAATCCGACAAACACGACACGAATATATTTAAATTAAGTTTTTAAAAATAGAATGCGTGAGAAAAATAAAATCATAGCAAAAACGATATTTTTGTCTTTAAAAATTCGAAAAAAAAAATATATATAATTTTCCTCCTCGGGTCTGTGGCTCACTGCTGCATAATATAATTTTGGGTTGTTTATATTATTTCGCAGTTCGTACAGGTAACCATACCAAGTTGAACAAATATTTTTCTAGTACAAAATCAAGTGAATCAGATGTGAAGAGAAAAAAATTCAATAGGAAATTTCCCAGACAAGGTGCATTGGCCACCTCAGCAAGGTCCAGAAAAACGAAATATAATTTTAATCTCATCAAATTCACATTATCAAAAAGAAGAATTCACACTTCACTTCAATTTCAATTGAATATTTGGCATAATTTCATGTGAAATTTAACCATCACACAAATGGAGGAAAAATTGAGATTTTTGTATTTCCAAGAAAATTTTATACATAACCCATTCACAGAGTTCACACAGTGTCGTGGTGGTGGCAGTGGCACCCTCTTCTCTGTCCTTTCTCATCCGTATGGTGCTGCTGATTAATCTTTAAAAAATTTATTTCGCACTTTTTAATCGAAACCAAACTCCAAAAACTACAAATCTCACTTAAATCCATATAAATATTTCACTTAAATTCATATAAACCACAAAATGTTACAAGAATATCAAGAATTTACCTATTTATTTACTGTTATAGATTGATTGTGGGGGAGAAAAAATTATTTTAAACTTTATTGAAATGATGATTGCTGCTGCGATTGCTCTTCGACGAAAAAAACTACTGCTTAGTTTTTGATTAGAAAAAAATATCCCTTTCTTCTTTGCTACACCACAAGAGAACAAGACAAATCTCTGTTTGTCGCATTTATTTTACTTTCTCTCTTTTTCATTCGATTGTCTTTTGTGCCCAAGAGGAATCCGAAAAATCTCGAATATGCTCGTTTTGCTTTAACACTTGACCAGTTGTCAAAGAAAAGTATCGCTGCTTTACTCGCTCCATATAAACACTGCAATGTAAACGTCACTTAAGGGGTATTTTTTCGTTACTATTTTTTTTTTTCTTCATTTATTTTTCCGTGGCCCTATTTGCTATATGCCGTATGAAATGCCATCAATAATGCAACTGTAAATTAAGGATATTCTATGACTTACGATTTTATTTCTGGGTAAAAAATATTTGCTTTTGACTTCGAATTATTCGAACTTAAATTTCCTCTTTGCATTCAATTCGATCTGAAATTTAACGAAAGGAAAAAACAGGAAATCGAACTTTGTTAAAACGATATGTGAGATGTGGAGAGAAGACACTAAAACCAAAACATTGTCTTCTCCCTTTTCTCGGAAAATTTTCAAAACACCGAGTGAGCAGGCAAGTTGTATGTTTACTCCACTTGCTTGCAGAATATCCTTTTCATTCTGCAGACGAAAAAGAACGATCCGTTTGTCACTTTTTTTTTACATCACTAAACAAAGAAACACCACCACAGAAAGGAAAATAAAATAAAAAACAATAGCCATCCCTTTCTTTACATTCACTTGTCCTTGTTGCACTTGCACTCGAAAATTATTACAGAACCAAAAAGAAATGGACAAAAAAATCTCGAACGGAATATCATGAATAGAAATAAAAAAAATTCCTTGAAATCAATAAATTGTTGGTTTTTATTTTCATTCATTATTTTCATTTTGCACTTTTGGTATTTTAATGGGGGAAGACATTCTAGATATTTTTTGTTGGATTTGATAAAATTTGCAAATTGAATAAGATATTATATCAAAGAAGATGAGAATTTTGAGTTTACCTCGTTTGCGTAAACAGGCAAATTTATTTAATTTAAAAAAATTCAAGATTTTTAAATATGTATATGTAAAATTGAAAGTTACAATAACAATTTTTTACAGAGAGCGAGAGATGTTGCTGTTGCAAGAAGTACTCTTTTGACTGATTTGATTGATGTGAATTCTGAATCGTGATTTGTGAATGTTGGGCCGTTCACCGTTGGGGTAGTTAAGTTAAGGTAGTGTTGAAGTTGGAGATGTAGATTTCCGGTTAAAATCGGGTTCAAAATTGGGGAAATTTGTTTTATTGTGGGATTAATTTTGACGATATCAGGGACTTTTTCAGAGCAGGGATGTCTGCGTTGAGTTGAGGGTGGAAAAAAATCAATCAATATGACTAGATTTGATCTGAGTGTATTATGTTCTAATGGATGTCAGTTTTTCTTTTAATTAACAATGGGAAAATGTCGTCGTATTAAAAAAGAAATAAGTTTGCAAATCAAATTTAGGTTTCCAAAACATTTTTGTGCAAATGGAAATGAAAGTCTTACAAGAAATCTTGTACATTGTTGTTTGGTAAAGGTGCATGCAAAATGACTGTATAACAGTTATAATAAGTCAAATTAATATATTTATTTTTCAAAAGTGAATAAATATATTTATACTATTTCAAGCGAATATTACATAAAAGACACAGCCATTAAAACTGTTATATATACAGTATAGACGGTAGTTTATTGTGATCTTTGTACACTTTTATTTCAGCCTTACCCAAACACAAGATTTATAAAAAAACATGGAAGTTTACATGATATATTATGAACTGTAACAAAATATGTATACACTCAATTTGAAACAATGTTTGATTTATGTAATTGTTTTTTTACGCATTAAATGAGTTGACATGTCCTATCAAAAGGAATATGATATTCCCATAACATAATCTGGATCTCCACCGCCAAGGCCCTATTAGCAGTTATATTATTGTCATTGAACTTACTTTTCTGAAATCATTAACAATAATAATCCACATACATACATATACATAATTTCTAAAAAGCTGAATTTTATTGTAATCTTTCTTATACAATTTCAATGTTTAATTTTTTAGGTTAAGCGCATTTAGGAACAAAAATAAAAATAAAAAATAATTCAACTTAAAAAAATATACACAAATATTATTTTACTTATTTTTTTTTTTTTTTTTTGGTTTAATAAATTAGTAGAATGTTTTTTATTATTAAAAAACGAAACGAGAATAAAAAATATATAAATGAAACAAAAACAAAAAAACACAGAAAATGGCGATTGGACCAGCCGCTGACTTGATGATGAAAATAATATCGTTTTGAAACTCATATTTTTTTTAATATTTAATCACAACATCATGAAAATCCAAGGTTTTTGAGACTCTTTCCATTTTTTGAATAATCTCACTATCAAGATCCATGAAACGCTTGAGACGTGTTCCATTGTAGGGTTGTTCACTGCCTGGTGGATACTTTCTCATCTGTGAACAAAAATGCATAACTGGCTTCTTAAAAATTGAAATTAAACAAATCCTATAACAAATATCTGAGAATAAATAATAATTTTATAATATAATATTTTTTTTTTTAATTTGAAATGTGTGCTGTTTTGATTTAATTTTTAGTGAATACACTATACCTTTTTTCATATTCCCCGGCTTTAAATTTTAAGTATTAAAAGCTGGATTTTAGTTTTGTTAAAGTTGTGCAATCTGATTAAGGTACAAATCTGACATCAAATTATTTATCTGATTTTGTACTCGGAAGAAGTGTGTATAAGGAAGATTATTGTTTTCTAAAGAATCTCTGTTAAATTCCTTTTTTTCGAAGAATCCTCTTGCCAGTGGTTAGAATCCGAGCTTATTATTTTTTGTTGTTGTTTTTTTTTTTAATTTATTTAAGTTAACATTTAATAAAGAACCAAAATGGTTTTTCATTTAAATAACAGAATAAATGGTAGAGAGGAGAAGAGTTAGGGAATAGAAAGACAAATACATATATGTGAATTGAAATACAGAAATGAATGAGATCGCCTTTTTTAAGAAGAATTTTTAACTGAAATTAAGTCAGGACTTCAAAACATAAAATAAAAAACAAATATTAACAAAAAAACAAAAATAAAAAAATCAACTTAAAAAATCCACCTAGAATTGTTGCTTTGAAAATATAACACCCATTTATTTATTTAAAATTAAATAAAATTTGTTTTAGTAGTTTAAAAAAAAAAAATGAACAAATTATATAAAGTTAGTACTTAGTGTAAAAGAAAATAAAATTATAAAGACACAAAGTGTATTTAAGTTAGAAAGATTTAGTTTTTTTTTTTAGTAAATTTTTGTTTTTTATTTATTTTTGTTTCATTTGCTCGTAATGATGGATTCATCTTTGGAAATTCGTTTCTGTAAAAAATAAAACCAGCAACCAAATTTAAATTTGAATAAATTCTGTTTTGTTAAATTAAAATTTGTATATATAGTATAATTGTGTAAGTTATTTTTTAAAATATATTTTTAATATTCAATTACTGTGCATTTTGTTTGATTAATTGTAACATTACAATAAGAGAAAAAAAAAATGATTAGCTTTAAAAGATAAACATATAACGCCTGTTTGGTAGCAGAACATTTTCATGTTATCAGACATATGTAAGTATATTAAAAATGTTCTAAATGTTTTAAAACTCCAGAAATTCGCTCCTCTTCAATGAAATTCTAATTTTTGGGACTCATTTAAAAATTAAAGTTCCCATTTTTTAAACTATATTTTCTGAAATGAGTTTTATTTGAAACCATTGCATCCAGAGAACGATATCTTTATTTTATGAAATAAAATCGATTGGCTGAAAAATTGGATTCCATTTCATAGAACTGCACACCTCATTTCTTTTGCCGGAATCTCAATTCGACCGGTTCAACATTTGTGAGTTAATTAAATTAATAATTTAACTCTTATTTAGACAAACGTCTCTTTTTGAGTTTCAGTTGAACTGTCAGTTAAAATTTCAGTTCAACTTCGCCTTAAGAAAATTTACGAACTGTTCCTTAATCTTATTTAGAACTTATTCAAATTCAATGACTCTCTTCGTTTATTCTGCAAGAACAGCTCTTACTATTTTGGTTAAATTTCATAACTTTTGGGCTATTTTCTTTGCGGTTTAACTAAATATACATATGTATATGCAATAATTATCAAAAAGAATGCAAATATATGCTAAATAATTATTGAGAATGCAAATGATTGTAATCAATTGTTTGAAAAAAAAAAATATTTGCAATACATACATATTTTCAAAAATAAACAAGTGGTAAATTGATTGGCTCACAACTGATTACATTTTTTTTATAACCCTGACTTGTTAAAAAGTTTACTCTTTCCTAGAATCATTATAGAATATTCATGCAATCCTGTGTTTGAAGTTTAAATTTATATAATTTACTTGGAATATGGAATTTCTTCAAATTGTTTAAAATCATAGTTTGTATGTCCTTTTATTTCTTCACTCAAAGTGACTCTAAACAATAAACTTCTTTCCTTTTTAACTCACCATTATCCTATATTTTTCCTTGCATGCATAATCGGATTCATCAATATCCTGATAGCAATCTGATTTATAATCCTCTGGCAGTGGTTGACCTTCGTATTCGCAAAGCTTATGCAGTGGGCGTGATCTTTAAGTCGACACCAAAAACAAAATACAAACAAATATTAACAAAATGTTTACTTTTTTGAATAACCAAAATATACTTACCTCACAATAAGTTTATTCATTGTTGACGGTTTCTGCATGGGGCAATAGAATACATCGGGTGTTTTTTTATCGAAAACAATCGATTTCCTCATCATGTCCTTCTCCTTAACGGTGATTTTATCACCGAATTTTGCCGATACACTCCAACTGCAACATGCAAGCACTGCAATCACCACTGCGATGATAAGTTCACGATTTGCCATTTTGATCGCAGGTTAATTTAATGTATATAAAGAACGGTATCTGGAATTAAAGACGACGAGTAAAATGTTATATTTCTTTTTTAGTCATTGCAGAGTATCCATCGAATTCGATTTAAGGAAAGTCCTTGGATTTGACAGCACTAATGTTAACTCTGCTACCTGCTAAGCCAGTTTTTTGTTTTTTAACTTGTACTCCGTCTAACTAACCAAATCAACCTAAAGACTGCTTTCACAGTTTAACAAGATCAAACCACAAGATTTTTTCTTTGGCTTTATATATATACATAGATACTTTAATAGACAGGTATGTACATATATTTTTCCCACAAGTTGTTGTTGGTTAACTGAACTGAATGATTTGTAAATAACTCATGCTTTTAAAATGGCAAGAGTGAATATATGTATGTACATATGTAAGCTGGTAAATACAATTTTACAAGTCTGGTTTCGAGTTCAAGCTTTATGTGGTTGAAGTTAGGTTTATAAATCTTGAGCTTACCAAAAGGTCATAAATATATCCATATACTTAACTAGAGTGTAAGAATATCAATAAGGGTGCAGCTCGAATAAACTAGATTTGGTAGAACACATACCCTGCATTGTCTCATTGTCTTTAAAAACATAACAGGGAAGTGCCATTATACCATTTACCGACCTATACAGTAGTTGAGCTTACGTAAGCTTTGATCTGGAAAAGAAACATGTCTACGTTGGACAGTAATTTATTCAATTTACTAGTACTTTGGTCAGTGTGCTGTGTTGCTCCAATTAAACGGCATAATAAAAAAACAGGAGTGGTATGGTTTTATTGCACTTTGAGCTATATGAATACTGGAAATAGAATTCCTTATTTTTCACCTTATAACTAAATTATAAGACTTTAAAAAAAAACATCATTTTCCCTTTTATGTTTAAAGTAGGCTAACCCATTAAAACCTAGTTTACAGGATTAAATGCTATAGGCAAAACCTAAAAGCACATTAAATTTATTCGAAGCTCCAGAAACGGTTAAAGGTTGTTTTTTGGGAAAAAATGTATAGTTCAGTGAGGAAAATACATATATACAATGTTAATACTCTAAATAAAAATAACTTGTAGTGCTTCTTTCATCTTTACTTCGTTTCGTTTTACTATCAAAAAAAACTTTCATTCATCCATACAATTTATACAAATATATATGTAAAGCTGAAGAGTTTGTTTCTTTGAACGCACTTATCTCAGGAACTGCGTGATCGCATTGAAAAATTCTTTTTGCTTTGGATAGTCCATTTGTCAAGTAAGGTTTTAAGCTATATAAAATGACGCTACGACCAACTGGAGCGAAGAATCACTGGAAAATGTTGCAAAAGTAAAGAAAATTATTCATCTTAAAGGGCGTCCGTCCCATTGTCGAAATCGGGTTGCAGAGAAAATCCGTATGTTCTTCTGCCATAAGAAAATAAAACTTAAATATCCTTAACGAAGTACTTTAAAATATATTTTTTTTAAAACACTTAATCTTAATTGCTATAATAATAAATTGAGGCGGACGAAGTCGCGGGTAACATGTACAGCTGTGTTCAAAATAATAGTAGTGCTCGTTGAACTATAGCATCCCTGACATTAACGCCATCTTAACAGTTGGAAACTTAATTTCGGTGATGTCAAAGTTTCTAACGGTCAACCATAAACAAATATACTGTAGCCTTATATTGAAAATTATTTAACGACCAAAGTTATAAGTCAGTTTTTAGATGTTTGCTTAATTAGAGCTGTTCAAAATAATAGTAGTGGAGGTGATTTTGTTCGATTTGTAAGTGATAAATAATTACCACTATTTATTTTTTGTCTTGAAAAGTAAGTATTAATTAAATTTTTATAAATTTACAAAAAAAAATAGTTGTTTGATTTAAATTGTGCTATAAAGTGGGAGGAGCAAAACATTGCAATGAGGATAAGCGATGCCTAATATTGAAGCTGCGAAGGGAAGGGTAAACATATTTGGAAATAAAAAATCTGTTGTAATGCTCACCCACAATGATAGCCCACGCCATTAAATTCAAAGAAACACCCGAAACCCGAGGCAGAAAAAGAAAGACGACAGTCATGAAGAACAGGCGCATTGTCGGATGAGCAAAGCTGAGCCATTTGCGTCGTCTGTTGAAATACAGAAGAACTTGAGCTTGGAGGTAAGTGCACTTACGATTCGGAGGCGATAGTTGGAAGCAAATTTGAATGCTTGAAGTCCGCGCAAAGTCCCGTTTTTGACCAAGAAGCACATACAAACTCGTCTACGATTTGCTAAAGAGCACATGAACTGGCCTAAAGAGAAATGGCGCAACGTATTGTGGACAGATAAAAGCAAAATTGTTCTATTTTGTGGTACTGGATCCCGACAATACGTCCGTCGACCACCCACCACAGAATAAAATTTTAATTTGGGCCTGTTTTTCCTTCTCTGGTGTAGGGCCCATAAAATGTATTCAAGGCATTATGGATCAGCGGGTCTTTGTCAAAATCCTTCTAAATACAATGCTTCCATATGCTGAACATGAAATGCAGCTGAAATGGGTCTTCCATCAAGACAACGACACGAAGCACACAAGTCGAGTGGCTAAAGAGTGATTTCGGGTCAATGGAATTGAGCTAATGTCTTGGCCAGCGCAATCACCTGACCTAAACCCCATTGAAAATTTATGGGGTGATGTTAAGAGGGAAGTTAGAAGAGCTAAATCTTCAAATAACTGACAATTGTGGGCCGTAGTAAAGGATCCTAACAGAACATACCAAAGGAGCGTTGTGAGTGTTTGGTAGACTCGATGCAGCGTCGGTGTAGAGCTGTGATTAATAACAAAGGTTACACGACAAAATATCTTTTTGTTAATTTTTATTAAGTTTTTTTTTAAAACATTTTTTCGATACTACTATTTTTTTGAACAGTTGATTTTGTGTTTTTATTTAGTTTCATTTCTTTAAATAATTGTTCTCGAATAATGTATGTACCTATGTACAGTATATTGTTGCTTGATATTTTACTCCTAAAAATAGCAATCCTTGCATATAATTTGTATGGGTGACTGAGTAACCAAATGAGCCTAATCGGTTTGACAGTTGTTGTCATTTGTTCACTATGCTTTTGTTTTTGATTTTCTCTCAAATTTACTCAATTTTTAGTTACTTTTTTCTACATTTTTGCTGCATGCCATTTTACTATCTTGTTTCGATATATGTATGTATGTACATATACATACATATACATACATACAAATCTTAGAAAATTTGTCTCTTACACTTCCAAACACTCAAATATGTACCATCTTTATTGCCACTGTATTTCGATAAGATCTACATTAACTTTTAAGGACATTTTCTATACAAACTATTTGATCTGTACAATAAACCATTAAACTTATCTTTAAAAACAAAAATCTGCGCTTACTAAAGGCAAAATAAAAAGCTTATCCATCAAATAGTTTAAATAAGTATGTTTTTTTATAATTAAATGGAAATTCACATTCAAATCATGAACATACAATTGTAAATACATACATACATACATATTATACGACTACATTTCAAATTTAAGCAAAAATCAAATTAATAAATCGTGATTGATTATTGCAAGTTTCTTTGCATCTATTTACGTTACTTACTTATTATTTTTTCAATACCATTATATCAATCTAATCATAAATCATCACTAAATTTATAATTGACGTTACTCGTTCCAAAGTTTTATTAAGTTAAGGTTAGGTCATTGCTGAAAATTAATTAGTGGTTACATTCCATTTATTTGAACTTGACCTCTTAAATTGTCTAAAATTATTTTTTTTTTTAAATACAGATTGCCTGCAGTACAATTGTTATTTATCTGCTCATGCAGCTCGATACACAAAATCAATTTAAAATGTCAACATTTTGATGGAATATCTCTTTTAGAAATCAATGAAATGAATTTTAAAAAAATAAGTATACGCCTAAGTTACCGTCAATGTCTTACTATCGTTCAAAGAGAAAATATGTCTTCTCAATATGTATTTGACTTTTGAAACTAACATGGTTATCGTTTTTGTTAACACAGAAGTGAATCTGCACCCAATGTAGCGGTCTTAAAATAGAACTTTCATGGTTCATTGTGAATATAGTACCATTTCAAACTAAATACAAAAAAAAAATTTATGAATCGACATCAAAACCATCTATTAAATCAGTGGGTAGCTACAAACCTACTTCCACGATAATTAGTCAAATAATGCCGAAGTGTACAAAATTTAAAATAAATCATCAACCTCCATTTTTTTATTTTCTATTAAACTCTAGATATTTAATTATAACAAGTATTTTTTCTTTTAATCAATATTTTTATATCCATTTTAAGTTTAATCAAAATGTTTATCTGAGAAGTATCATAATTAAGATTTTTTTTAAATCAACACTAACCGTAGGTAGCAATTCAAGTTATATTTTCCCATCCCAATGCCCACACATCTTGTTCTATAATCGTAGAAATCACATCGCCCTCGTAAAAAACGTTTGATGGAAAATAAAAACGCAAACGTCCCGGATGAGGATGACCAATAAGCCATTAACAACAAAAAGCAATAAACCGCTTTGTGCCAAAACCTGGCTATAACGCCTAAGTGACAACTTGATGCCGATTGCCATCGCATCAAGGTGTCTATTGTCAGTGCAAGTGGGCGGATGTTGCCAATTAAGGGTAATTCTACCATGTACCATCTTTAACTGTTTTATTAAATATCTTTACTTTTGTGTTAAAAAGATTTCTCGAACATAAGTGAATCACTTAAATAATTCTAACAAGAAATAAAGCTGTGCAATTTGAAGAAAATTTATTTAGACCAAGATCGGGAGATAGTAATTTATTTTTCTGAAATTTTAGGTCAACGTTGTTTCTGGCTGACCCGAATTTAAGCCTGAATTTTAGTACTGAATTGAACTTAAAGAAAACCCACAAAGCTCCTCAATTATTATTTATTTTGCCCTTGAGCAAAATTGTCTAAAATTGGTAATTAAGTCTTTCTTGTTTAAATTTTTTGGTAGAATGATTTTTAAAGACGATTTAGGTCGTTGGAACTGAACACAAAAAACTACACCATAGATTTATGTATGTATGTATATGTTTGATGAATTAGATACCAAAGAAGATAGAAGGTTTTTTTTTGTAAGTAACTTAAGTCTTTTAACATAATGGTTAACCTATAATCACTCACTTGCATATTTACAAGGTAATGTAGTATGTTTCGTTTTTGCTTTAAAAGATTAGGTACATACAAACATATGTACATACATACATATGTATGTATGTACGTCATATTATGTATATTGTATTAAATGCGCGTGATGCATGAAAAATAATAAAATTAAGAGATGAGATAATTTTTGGTTTATTTTTGGCATTTGACAGCAACAAAAGAGATTGTTTGAATATTTTTTTGATTTATGTGTTTTGGTTTTCCTGGTTTGAGAATTAAGTAGGTATAAAGCCTAGAAAGATGAAAGGTTTAAAGGTATAACAAAAGTGAATAAGGTTATTGCCAAGAAAAAAAGACTATTGTTGTACTACTTTCCGGAGGAAGATCTTAACTTTAAGGCCATAAATTATGTTCCATTAGGTAAAAAGAGCAAATTATACTTGCCAATTTTTGAATCCGAGACAATAGATCCGACTTACATATTTGTAGCGAAGATGAAAGGTAACACACTGCTTTGATGCCGATAAGGAGTGATTCTACAAAATGCTTTTACGTCAGAATGAGTCATGAATCTCCTGCCAGTTATTGTATACATATGTTATACTAGATTGATCTACAGCTTGTTTTTTAAGATCTGAACTTAACCTGAAGAAAATTTTTGCAATTGGATTCAGTTATGATGGCATTCGCGTTGTACTCTTTTGATGAGACTAATTATCACGTTTCACAATTTTTTGTTTTGACAGAAATTGATAGATGATTTTGCCCAATACATTTTAGTTATTTTTATATTATTTAACATGATTCAAATTTGTGATTAAATATTCAAAAATTCAATTTCTACGCTACATTAGAATGAACTCGAAAAAAATATTTTCCAAAAATTATATAACTTCTTTTTTTTTTGATAACAGAGTATTCTTATATGATAATTAAATAAATAGTTTTTAATTTTTAGTTAAATGTTGTTTTATTTTTAACACACAAAGATGAGACTATTCTTGTCTCTATCCATACTAATATTATAAATGCGAAAGTAACTCTGTCTGTTTGTCTGTCTGTTACTCTTTCACGCCTAAACGGCTGAACGGATTTTGCTGAAATTTGGTATGGTGATAGATGATAACCTAGAAATGGTCATAGGCTATAGAAAATCACGCCATCGTTCTTAGGCAGTAGGCAGAAAACTGAATTGAGTTAGTGATTTTTTTATGGTTTTTGCTGGGAGTTTAGCTCTATCATGCCTAAACGGCTGAACGGATTTTTATAAGACTTGGTTAATTTAAAGATAGGATCCTAGGCACGGACACTACTACTTTTTACGGCGGGAAAATACCTCATTCCCACAGGAACACGATAGTGGGACATTATTGCAGGAAGACTTACCGCCGGGAGAAAACAAAAAAACTTATGCGGACGAAGTAGCGGGTAAAAGCTAGTATTATATACTATGTCAATAGTTTATACACAATTTAGAACCTTTGTTCACTTTTTGGTAATATGTTTCGGATGCCAGTATCACCGAAGAATTATTGCGTAAAATGACTAACGAATTCCAAAGTCTTTTTTATATTAATTTTCATAACAAATGTCAACATAGCATCAATGTTGGCAGCCTTTACATTTCATTAAAATGAAAAAAGACAAGTTTAGCATAAACAATTAAATATGTATGTAGACTTAAATTACACATAATAGTGCTTCAATCATTTAACAATAAAAAAAGACAACAATAAATTACTTCTTTTGTTAAACTCTCTTTTGTACAATTTAATTACCATCACAATCACTTTGTAATCATCATACACAATACAATTCGAGTATAGGAACTGCAGAGTGCACATAAAAAAATGGTTTTGTTCCACTTAGCCAAAAGTTCATTGAACATGAACAAAACAAAAAAAGTCTATTACATACATACAAAAGAGTATATCCGAAAAGTACTTTCTCTCTCAACCAATTGCGATTACAATAAATAAAAAGATTTTTAATAAAATTGAAAGCGAAAGTTAACCAACTGAAGTTTGTAAAGAAGACGCCAAACGGGTGGCCATATTTTAATAGTGCATTATGTGATATATATGTACATGTACTTAAAAGTTAGTGATATGCAGATGTTAGTTTATTTACTTGTACTTCAAAGTAATTATTCAAAATAATTATTATCTCAATCAAAGTTGGAAGAAAATAACAGACCTAATGAGATATATGTATATGTAGGTATTTTGTTGCAAAATTAAAAAAAAAAACAAATTCAACGAAACTAGGCGAATGATCAGTATTTTCCTTGAACTAAACTCGCGGAGCACTATATTATTGTGAAATGTATTGAAACACAGTGGAACAGAAAAACATCACATCAGGAAAAATACATTTTGTTTAAGCTAATCAGAAAGAAGGAGTGGTTTTTCTAAGTATAAATTACTAACCAGACGGAACATTAAGAAACCATTTCCGTCACATGTCATAAGAAACGCACGAAGTTGTGAAGAAAAATTTGGCACCTGAATTGTTCAATAACTTTCTGCTGCATTTATTTTATTTCTCACTTTATAATTCACAATTCACAAGTTTAAACTGAATTTTTACCAACTTAAAATTTTCGAAGGCACAAAGCTGTCACAATTGGAAGTTTGAAGATATTTTTTGACAGGCTAGTTCAAAACTTCAGGTGTTGAGCGGAGTGTGCGAATTACTATTCTTTAAAAAAAAAACTGCAAAACTATCAAAAAATTTCCATTTAACAAAAAAACTTATTTCTTGATTCAAGGCTAAAAACTTTATTGTATTCTGATCGATAAAAAAGTTTTCTGTACACATTATACGCAATGAACTATTGTTGGATTATTCCTTTTGACAGATGGAAGAGTTCTTGATTTGATGAGTGGCGCCCTTTTTCTTATGATATGCAAATAATGATTAACCAGGGACACCATCTGAACATATTATTATTATTTTCCTAGTTTGAATTTTAAAACAAGCTGCAATATGTCAAACTATATTTAATGTCGTTTTCAATTGGCAATCCGGAATGAGAAGTAGAAGCAGAATCCCAATTGAACACTTTTTGTGAATTCTGAAAAATTTAAAGTTCGGTGTGACTGTATTGGTAGTTTTGCAATCTTGGCTTTTTGGAAAACTCCTGCAATAGAAAATTAACTGCATCACTTGATGAAGAAGATGAGGAAGACGACTTCAACAATGTTTCTAACGAATTAGGAACAATTGCTAAGATATTGTCAATATTATTATCCATTTTTTTATAGTTTAGTTTTAATTTCAAGCAATCACTTCACAGTTCGCACAATTTGTTATTTCAAAAATATGACATTTGTCAAGTGTGAAATTTAAAATCTTTGAGTGTGTGAGTGATTCTGTTTTTGCTTCTGACTTCAAATCCAGAAGAGAAATCTCTTCTTTTTCAGAATTAGAACTGTCACTTTTGCCCAATTGAACGCTTTGAGAATGCTTTTTTTCTGATTCCAGATTGCCAATTGAAAACGACATAAGAATTCAGGCTCCTGCACTTTCAACAACTAATTTCCCATTTTTAAGGTTTGCTGCCCTGCTGTGTAGCTGAGTGTATATGACGATATGCCAATGAGGATGGCGGTTCATCATAATAAATATCAAACAGTAGCTCAACAGTCAACAACTTAACAGTCTTCGTAAGACCACACAATTTATGGGTACAAGTATGTACTCAGATACACATATCGTCAACGGCCAACGACGAGCGACGACGCAAAGTACACCATGAGTTGAAGGTTTGTTTTAACTCATTTCTACTTCATTACTATACCTTTCATATACACATAAGTGTATCTGTACCTTCAAAGCGGTATAACGTGATGGCATGCGCACTGCGCAGTGCACTTGTCTTGTGTGATGTGACGGCTGAAGAGACGACTGGATGGTGGCTGATGGGTCTGTTGGGTTTTTAGTCCATTGTCAAAGAATTACTCTGTCGTTTAGTTCATTTACAGCTACTGCACCCCACCGAACACGACAACATCACATCACAACACATCACAGGTAACCGATGAAAGGAAGATGGTATCTCTATCTTTTATAGCTGCTATAGTGGAGACAGTTATGAATGAAAAATAACTGCATAATATGAGTTCAGTTGTAAAAAGGGAACAATATAAACGTCACAAATAAAAAAACAAGCATCACAGTTGTGGGGAATACCAAAGCAATTATCTAACTTTCAAGATGACATTTATTTGAACCAGTGTAATGTTATCAATTAAAAGCCTCTTCTTTAAAACATAACATAAAATAACAACTGGCCCTATTTTCTATTATTTAAATTATATATGTATATTGACAATTGACAATATCACACGTCAACAAGCTCCAATTACTTTGAGAAATGATTGATAGCCTTATAGTTAGAAGATGTAAAACAACATAACACTATGTCAAGTTTGATGTTTGATTGCGTTTTGTATCTATCAGCATTAGCTTTCAGATTAACATAGTATCTATTATTTGGTTAAGTAAACAAGCACACAGATAATGTACATATCAAATGAACAAAAAGAAATATAAAACCGCTCCATATATCCATTTCTGACCTTGTTTACTTGAACTATTAATTTTTCAAAAAATATAATATGATCACCTAACATACCAACTCTTGTTCGTGAGTAAAGTTCAACTTTCAAATAAAAAAATATTGTCCTGCCCACTTGGACACAATTATTTGTTACCACTTTATATGTTTACCAACGAAAGATTGCCTTATATGGCATTGAGTAGATTCATACTTATGTATGTGTATATGCAGATTTTTATTTGCTTTCAGTGTTGATGTAGGTACACCTTAACTAGCTTTGTTTGTTTTCAGTGAAGAGAGAAGTAATGTGATGTCATAAAAATATTGTCACCTTGGTTTTCCAAGAGTCAAAGTGAAAACTTTAATCACAAACATTTCGTTGTGAAGATTATGCTTCATTTCATTTTCAATTACTTATACTTTAATGCATTTTTCCGTTTCATTTATTTATTTTTTTTTATATTATAAAAAAGTAAAATGATGAATGTTGCATAACTTTTATTTATTTCTAGTTTGAATATAGTTACATACAGTCCATAACACTTGGATAGCCTCACATGTTGTTTTTTTTAAACTGTAATAGGAACAGTCTCTTAAACGATTGGCAAAAAGTTGTATTTTCTGATGGAAAGAAGTTCAACCTTGATGGGCCCGACTTATACAACTATTACTACCAAGATTTAAGGAAAGAAAAATTGTTTTCAAACCGTCATCACAGCCGTGAAGGAGGCGTTATTGTATGGGGTCTCATATCATATTATGGAACGACCGAGTTGGTATTTGTTAATTGTAACTCTCCCAATTGAACTCTCCCACAGTTCCAGGATATTTGCGGACCGCTGCAACTGATTTTCCAGCAAGACAATGCGGTTGGTTGACAAAAAAGATGTACATATGAAGGTGGGAAGCAGTACACCAACAAAGAAGAGTTCATTGAAGGCGTTAAAATGCCCTGGGCCTTGATTATTGAAACTCTTTGTATGATTCAATAAAAGTCCACATTTTTGATGTTATTAAAAATAAGGGGGGGGGGTAGTATTAAGTATTAAGATAATTATGTAAGCAATAGAATATAAATAAAAAACATTTCTTAACAAAAAAGATAAATGCGTTACATTTAAACTGCAATAAAGAAAGTGATTCTATTCTAATGTTACAAAAAAAATACTTCAAAAAAAAAACTTCTCAAAATTATTTAAAATTTCTTTCAGTGTGAAAAACCTCAATTCTAACTTGCAACTCTATACAAAATTAACTAGACACAAATCAAATATGTAGATACAAAGAAATTGAGGTTTAAGAAAAAACTTTACGTGAGGCTATTTAATTGTTACGGACTGTATGTATATGTAATATGTACATACATATGTATATTCTCGGGAGAATGAAATTCTATATGAAGATGTTCATTGCCCACAACAAATCAATCATCGGTCATGTAAGGTATAATTTGTCTTTTATAGTTTTTAGATAGTTAGTTTATATCCACTTCCACACTTACTTGACATTAGATGACGTTAAGATGAAGTTTTAATAAGTTAGTAAATAATTTTTTGAATTACGTAAGCGAGCATTTATACATACATACATAGACATATGCAAATAAATCATTCTGTTTCTATCTGTGGAAATGGAAGCCAGGCAATGATGGTTTAACACTTAAGTTCAAAGCTTAAGTTTATTTGATTGTGCCTGATCATTTTTCAATTACATTAGCAAAATGAATTTTTTTTTAACTCGATGTAACAAACAACAAGAACGAAACAATGCGACTTATGACTTGAATTTGCAGTTGCAGAGTTTGTTTTTAAATTATTTTATGACACTTAAAAAGTTTTGAAAAATTCAATTGTGACTTTTTGAATGATATGAATTGAAACTTTGATATAACAGGATGTCAAACTTCATATTCAAATTTTAATCGATGCTTATCTATGTACAGTACATGGAAGAGCACAATAGATCTTACAGGTCGCAGTGCACAAACCCCAAAATTATATTATCTACATGGAATGTCAATGAAATTTTAGAAGGAGAAGTATGCATTAATTTTTATTTTCCTTGTTCTTGAAAGTTCTTGAAAGTTGCATCATTGACAAGTCTGAATTTTTATATTCTTATGTATGTAGGATTGTCAAACTCGCAAACTATCTAACTCTTTTCATATCCTTCCATCATTTTTGGCAATATCTACCTTTGATGAGGCATTCGAATTTAACATTTGAGTCCATCAAACCACGTCTCTTAAACATTGGCGTTTTTCTATTTGGGCTCTGAGGAAATCTTTGAACAGATTATATTCAGAGACCTCTGATATTGTAAATTTAAAACATACATACTTTGCGCTCTAAACTTGAAACTACAAACTCGGTCTAGGGACAAACTCTAAAAGGATAGTGACTTAAGGATAACCTTGTAGACACACATACATATTAAGCAAGACTAAATAAACACACCAAGTCTTCAAATTTGACAGTCTTCAAATCTACTCTTAAGTGACAGCTATCGCACTAACGAAAGATTATGACTGCTGTGTTACGTGATGCATCAAATTTCAATTAATCTTTGCTTAAAATTATCTTCACCGTTCCACAAAACCAATTATCTTATTAAATAGTTTAATTTTTTTCATTATTCCACCTGATCTCTTTTATATTGACAAAAAAAAAGATTTTAGAAAGTCAAACTTGCTTTAAACCAGATTCAAACACAAAATATTCTTTTTAACAGTAAAACAAACAAACTAACAGCAAAAAAGGCACATTAAGATATAATATACACTAATTTATTTAACTGCTTACTTAAAAATGCTGATAAAGTTTTTAACTCGTTCTGTTGCGATCGGGTTTCTTTTTCAATTTTTGTTTGCATATTAATTTTTATTTCATAATTAATTGTAAATCCATATATTTTTATATCTACCTACATTTAATTTATTGCAAAAAGAAACAAAATTTCACCTTAAACACGTAAATATTCTATAAACCATATGCCAAACACAAAATCTAGCGCACTCAAATTTTTTATTTATAATATATGTATGTAGGACTATAGGTATATTCAAAATCAAATTATTGTAAACAATGCCCCATTTAATTTGAATTTAAATTTAATGTTCCACTGCGGCTGCAAAGCTCAAACAATAATCTGCACAATTTTATAATATGAATCAAGCTCAAAGTGCACTCGAGCACAAATTTACGAATTTCATATTCAAACAAACAAAAACGAAATTGGTTTGAACAAAAGATACAACAAAATCCAGGAAATTGGATGCATAAACAAAGACACGGAGTATGATTTAATCTAACACAATAAAAAAAATTATTTTGTGTAGCTGAAATCATAAATTATGGAGTCATATGTCCTTTGGGAAGAGACAAAGAAGGCAAGTTAAGAAACTCGGTCAAATCATTGCAGGCATAATCAGTTCAGTTGTCAGTTCCTCTGAAAACGTCAGATGTCTGACACCAATTATGCTGCTCAAGATTGTTCTTTCTTCTGCTCCCTCATGTTCTGTAGAAAAGAAAAATTGAGGTTGTTGGTCTACTAACGCGCTTACGGCTTACCACAATTTACACTTAACACAATTTCCACACCTCGTTTAAGTCAAAGAAGTTAAGAAGAAAAAAACGCAATCTGTGTGAGAGAATTTACCTATAAGGTTAAACTAGCAAACAAAAATGGTGACAGACAACAGCTTTTATATTATGCGTGTTAGGAATTAAGGTCAATTCAGATTCACACTGAGATTTATAGGATCCACTTCAACATTACACCATCACCACCGCCTCCACCGCCTCCACCGCCTCCACCGCCTCCACCGCCTCCACCGCCTCCACCACCGATTTGGTCAGTCACTGACACATTTTATTCATTCACTTACTTTATTCTTATAAGAACTTTTAATTGTACACAAATATAATTTATTAATAATAATTCACCTCTTTTTCCAAATGAAACACGTAATTTTTTCCAATCGCCACTGCACCCGCGCCAAATGGACAACTTAAGCGTCACTCGTTTCTCGTAATACTAAATTCGTAGACTCGTATCGTACATAAGTTCTGCTTCTGATTCACAAAAGTGATGTCAGTGTAACTGAAGGTGGATTTGAAGTTAACCCAAAGAAAGACACTTCATAAGAGAAGGCGAATTCCCTAAGAGAAAAATTAATGCAGTTTGCAGTTCTCTTATTGAAACAACTCAATTTCAGTCTCACATTTTTTAATCAAATTCTTGGATTGGAAAACGTACAAGCCCAGGGGGAAGATAAACAAAAAATATAAACATAGATTTAAGAAAGATTTGAACATTGTTTAACTTTACGATTCACCAGTAGATAATGTTTGCGCCAAGTGCTCTAGCTTCTTGGAGAGAAGATCATAGAAAGATTTGATTGAGCGGCAGCGATGAAATGGTAATTGAGAATATGTAGGTACGAGTATATTGTATTTCCGGTGTGGATTACAAATGGAGTTTTGCAGACAATTATAGTATTATAATAGGACAATCATGCGAAACAACAGCTGAGTGAAAAATAACTATTATGTAAGAAATTGTATGAAAGGAAGGAAAGAAAATGGAATTCGAGTTCTTGCATCAGTTCTTTTGTATTGTGATTTAAATGCACAGTGCATAGTTTTATTTTCGGTTGAGGGAAAGTTTATTGGTTTGTTAGGAATTTGAAATATCATACCACATCCACATTATGTTCTTATTTTTTAAATTTGATCAAATAGAAATATGGGTGTACAAGGAGAATGAGCGATAAAAATGATTTGACGTACAGCAGTAGATGGTAATGGCCAGGCCAAATAGGATCTTCGATCTCATGTGTATTTTTGTCGTACCAAATTCATTCAAAAATGGTCCCTATCATTGAAAATTATTAGATAGATAGGTAGATATTTTATTACATTCTTTAAATAGTATTGGGTTGCTACCGCTCAGATTACACAAAGATTTGATATTTAAAATATATCTTTCTATTGAATGTATTAATTTTTACAAAATTATAATTAAAAATTTAAAGGAAAAAAATTAATGTTTTGAAGCAAACTATAACAAAAACATTCATTTAAGTAATTGAAAATTATAATTCGATGGAAATAAGGGTCAGTTTCCTAATTTTCCAGTGTCCAGAGAACACTATTCGTTGCCTATGATTGTTTATCTTCAGCTCCTTGTCAATTGAATTTTGTATAAGTGCACTAGGGCAGATCACAATATTAAATTCGACAAGTTGTGTTCGGCTAAAGGCTATGTTCTTGGGCCATTCTAATACCCAAAACCAAAGAATGTATGTATAAGTAACGGCTAACAAGTTCTATCTCTGTAGGTGTATGCAGTACACCTGTACCTGTATTTAAGAAGTCAATTATATTTTACTGTATATAAAAATTCCGGTAAGTATGACTTAAGGTTAAACTTAAGATATTTCAGTGTCAACTTCTTTACCAGCCCTATAAGTAAAAAAAAAGTCTATTCCACTTTTATTCCATGAGCTTATATTACGAGTATTCTATGAACTATGAAGAGTTTAAAACCGTTGATAAAAATATAATTTTGGTACAACAGGTCCTATAGAGTGACGTTTAGCGGAAACAACTTGCTGGTGGCTTAAAACGTTCACCAGCTTTAGCAAATTTAATTTTAATATTTACCTATCTACGTATGCTATGTATGTATGTATGTATATGATTATAAATTGTGTCCTTCTTGTAAAACCAAAGGGAAAACTCGTATTTTATTAGTAATGTATGTTGCCATTTAAAACAGGTTCAAAAACCAATACGTTTTTTAAATCCATCTCACTATGTAGGTACCTATGTATATGGGTCTAATAAATACTATGTATTTTATCTTGTTCATTACTGACTCAAATAATTATTATTGCAACTATTTTGTTATTAGAGGAATTCCTGAAAACATGATATCCCATTTTATCTTCTCAAAACCGAACTATCAAATTTCTTTGTTTAGTAGGGTTTTTGTACTGAGGATAAATAAATAATAAATGTATCTTACTTAATCGATAGATGAAAAAATCGACGCTAAATATAAGAAATGAATTAAAGCGTAAAACGAATATTACTTACAATTTACAAATATTCAATCTTTTAAGCAGATGTAGCTACGTATACATAAATCGTCTAGCCTCTAGCGGAAAAAAGCAAGAGTCCATATTACTTTAACAGAATTTTAATTGCCAACATTAATCACTTAAAAAAAATCTAATTTACATTAATTAATTACATTTTGTTAATATTCGCTAATTCTTTCTACTCTTTAATAAATATAAACTTAAGTAATTTAATTTTGTAGTAAACAAAGCTTAATCCCTCAGTGTGAAATTTTAAACTGGCCAAATTGTATTCGACTCACTAGCACCCCTGGCCGTAAAAATGTGTTCATATCGAATTCAAAAACCAAATTGCATTTAATTACAAAACCAAACCACATCTACCAACTACTACATAAAAAAAATTATACCCCTCACTTACCCAAAATTTCCCATTTTCACACACTGCTACCAACATCCATGGCATCCGATGACAAAAAGCAGACGTGAAGGAAGAAAAATAATAAAATTTCATGTTTGGTGTTTGTTCTCGCTCAGACGTCGCCATTTAAAATAATCCCAGTCAAAATAGTTTAAAATGTCAAATTTTACATCAAAAACAACTTAAAAAACAATGAATATCCAATTAAAACATCAGTGATCTAGTGTTTTCTTAAAAATAATCCACCAAAAGCCCATTAATTTTAATTGAAATTCGCACTGCAGTGAAAACCTAAAATAAAAACCAAAACCCAAAAAAAAAAATCATTTCACTTGAGTTCTCTATTTTCCCTCACCACATACACATACCTAGCCAAACCGCTAATGTCAAACAGAGATAGTGACCAGCCGACATTGCGCAAGAGTGAGAGAGTCCAATAGATAGAAACTGCAAAATTTCTCATTGGGATTTTTTTACTCGTACAATAAAATAAATAGGAAATTCTTGGTTAACAATTTTACTTCGAAATTTCTTTTGTCAAAAAAAACTACATATTTTTCTCCTTTCGACTGGACTTTCGAGAAGGGAAACCCTTGGATCGTTCGCTGCGAAAAACATGCAATTTAAAGTCCCACCAAATTGGGACCATTGGCAGGGCATGTTTTGAGTGTTTTGATCCTCAGTGAAATATGAACAATTGTGCTGGAAGAAATAATTACAATTATCGTGGCGAACAAAGTCATTATCATCAGCAGAAGCTGAAGCTGAAGCAGCAACCCATCTCAAACATCAGCAACCCCACCACCACCGCCAGCAACACTAGAGGCAGAAGCAGTAGCAGCACCATTTTCACGATTGTGTTGCTGTCGCTTTTTGGTTTTTGGATTTTTCTTTGGACCTTGATGCTGGCGCTGCGAAGTGTTTGTAGGAAAATTTCCAAAAAGAATTCACCAGTTCCATAGGAGACTTTTGTATGCAAATTTAGCCAAAAAACAACACAAAAAATTCCAGGTAAGTGTCTGAGTTCGGGTGTCCGGGAAGCAAAAGCAACTTCGAAATTTGCAACACAAATTTTTGTAACGAGTGTTGCCTGCCTGTTCTCCTTCGCCTCGGTTTTCTGTTTTCAGTGTTCGGTGCTCCTTTTCCTTCTTCCACTGCTGGCTTTTGGTGTAGCTGAGTCCGAGTTCCGAGTGCCAAAAATGTGCGTGCGTGTGTGTTTTTTACGGGAGGGAATTTATTTTTATTTTTTTTTTTATTTATTTATTAATGGAGGAGGCAGTTGCAGTAGAAAGGCAATACACAGTTTGTGGGAAATTATTTATATTTTTCTCCGTTAATAGAAAATATTTATGTATTTTGCTTAGGGTAACTTTTGTTTTTATTTGTTTTTTTTTTCATCTCAGTTAAGGAAAAAAACCTTGAGAAAATAGTTATGGGAGTTTTTTTAATCAAAATACCCTGCAATTCTTGACGAGTAGAGAAACTATTTCTCTTTCTTTTCAACTGCAACACAAAATAGAGTGTGCATGTAAAGTGGCGGCAAAAATTGACATTTTTCTTTTGAATCGTGGTGCGATAATCTAATTTTTCCTTTTGGTTTTGTTTTGGTGACAAAAGGGTTAATTTTTCTTTTGTTATTATTTTGGGTTGGCAATAAAAGTTGATTAGTTGAAAATGATAGTTTTTGAATAATTTAGTGAATCTAGTTTGATAGAGTTAATTGAGATGTGTCACAATCATCTACGTTTGCAATGCTAGGTAGGTATAACAATGCAGTGTTTTTTTTTGGATTTGCAAAACCTGCGTAGACAAATTGATGAAAAATATTTGTTTGAGGGTATTCCCAACTGACGACCAATTTACAGAAATACTTACCATCTTTTGTGCTTAACGGAATTTTTTTTGGAGAATTGTGTAATTTTAGATGAACATTTGATGTTTTCATATGTTCATAGGATTTGAAACTCAACAAAAAAGCATGGCTTTGTGTCTGGGTCTTGCGTTGAAACACTGTTGGAGACTTGACAAGGTACCTGCACAGGTTAATCCCTCACCTGCTCCGTGAACTATGTGTGCAACTTCAACGTTACAGTGGTTTTGAAAAAAAAAAAAAACATAATTGTATTGCAGATGCATCAAATATACATATTTTGTATGTACATATCTACAATGTATGTACGTACATACATATCTATGTGAAGTTAGTTAGGTACCTACAGCTTGGGGCATTTTCCGACTACTTGACTTTACTTTCTACCTAAATACTCATCTATTAGGTAAAAACAGTACCTATTTATTGATGGATGGATGGATGTTAAAAAAGAATTTCTTTTGTTTTGTTTTATCAAAAAGTAAAAAAATATATTACTACTTTTTTGATAAGTTAATAACTCTCACCAAAATTTAGTCAACTTGTCATAGGTAGGTATATCCTGATTCTGATATATTTGCTAAATTGCAGTTTCTGGTATGATTGAGCTGTAGAATTTTTGAAAATCCAATTTACTTGTTAAATAATTAGTAAAATATAAATTCAAAGTATAGATTCTTTAACCTATAGAACTTGTAAGGAACGATCGATAGAGCTAAGTCCGCTATATTACTTTATAGAAATTTAGAACAAAATTAAAATTCTTGCACGTTTCATTTGGTGTGGGGTCATGTTGGTATTCATGGGTAAATTAAGAGACAGACTCCTTAATGAAAATAAGCCAGAAAGAACGTTTATTATCCTACTCGTATATAAGCATAATTAGGAACTGGAAACACGAAACTGAAAACAAAAAACACCTTAGCATGCTTGGTCTGTATAGCGGCATTCTGAAGACTAACCCAGTATGAGATACCAGGAACAAAATTCCTTCAGAAGATCAAAAATCAGTTAGATGGAAGACAAGTTTTTTAGAAGACAAATTATACCTTTTTGCTTATATGAATGATCATCTGAAGTTTCATGACCATTTTACGTTTTAATAAAAAGAATTTGTCTAGTTAACAAAAATTAGGTGCAATACTATAGAGGTTGAATGGATAATAGAAGTTAACTTTATGCTTAAATATCTTACGAACATTTTCCCAAATTGTTAAAGCATTGAAATCAAAATGAAGTGAAATGAATCAAATTCAATTTAACATCGATTTAGATTTTATTCCTATTGAAAGTGAAATTTAGAACCTGGTTTAGCTATGTTTATTTATTTGAAATAATCTTGAATTATAAATCAGCTCATACATAAATATTTACATTTAATTACATATTATGTATGTATAAAATTTGTTATTCAAGGTTAAATAGTTCTTATATAGTAAGATATGCTCTATACGACAGGTATACTTATATTTGATATAATACAAAAATATTGTATATTAATTGCTTATCTTAAGCATTAAGTAAAGCTAGAAAAAAAAAGAAAACTTAATTCTCATAAAAAAAAAAACAATAAATAATACACGCAATCAGCAAAGTACCCTCCTTTCTTTAAACTTCAAAGAAATATCCACAAAAAAAAATAATGACAAACAATATTCTTCATGAATTTAAGACTTTCTCGTAAGACACAGGGTCTTTTCCTCTTTGTCATATAGGCTAGTTTTCATTGCCACACCTTTAGGGATGATTGTCCAAGGCACTAACCTACCCTAAGGAAAACTAAATTTTGCATTGATTCTTTGTTGACGCTGAACAATAATAATACTTATTTTTTTTTTAATTTTTTTTGTTTGTAGAAATTTATATTTCAAAGCACTTCTTTGAATTAAAATATGTACATGTACATTTTATTAGATAAAGTTAAGTATTGGTGGCTTGTGGATGCCGCGTATGGTTATGCAGACTTGTGCGCCGGTGTGCCGATACTGTGCCGGACTAGGTTGACGGCATTGAATCTTTTTCTCCACCACACTTCGACACAATCTAGTCCACTCGGGGAATCCACCCTTCCGGAAAATATTCAAATTAATAAGTTACGTGAATCATATCCTAATGGCACGCACTTTTTTACAAAACCAGTTACCCATCTTAGAGGCATTTCTATTGTAAGTAATAATGAACATCTATGTATGTTTGTTGGACTTATTTTTCTAACACTTTACATGACCTTGTGAAACACTGGGGGCTTAATGTCACAAATGTTCCCGCCTGTCTAATTTTTATACTTCGCTGATTAAATGACACTGGTACCTATGTATCTTTTTCTTTTTATAAATCTCTTGGATCTTGATTCGGGCTAAATTACTGTTATTGACATTGAAATCAGAATTGAAAATACAACAAATGTAGTCTCTAGACGGATGAAATATTGAATCAACCGTGGTCAGTAAACATTTTCATTTAATAAATGTTAACACACTACATTTGAAATTAATTTCTCATCGTTTGCGAAAGTCGAAAATTTAAATTTACATACGTATATGCCCTGACAAAACATTTGTTTCATAAATTAAAAAAGTAGGTCTGAAATGGTGTATGTACTTGTTAATCTTGAACATAGCGAAAAATGTTTTCTTTTATAATTGATCATTCTTGCCGTCACCTAGAAATCGAAGAATTTGTTGTAGAACGATTTTAGTATCAGTATCAGCTCTCTTTCCACTTACAGTCCAGCAGGGTAAGGTATCATTCGACTATTTGAAAAGTTTACTCCAGGGTAGCCTACATGTATTATACACCCACTTTATTATTTTATTTGTTTTTATTTTAATTTTAAGTAATTTTTTTTACAGAACACGTCAGTTAAAAAAAATAATAATTCTATTTTTTTGCAGAAATCCATACCAATTTCCACAAAATGATATTAGCAACATTTAATTGAAAACCAAAAAGAAAAAGATTTAAATTCAATTAATAAAAAAAACAAACGCAATTTTTAACAAAGCAAATAAAAGAAATCAGTGTTATGTATAAAAATCCTCCCTAAAAACATAATGAGCGATCGCGACATACCGAGTGTACCGGTAACAACTTTAGCCGGCCTAACAAGTCTATCAGACTGTAAGTAGTGTACATTTAGTATAGTATACTTATATTACCTTTTTTGGTTGATTTCCTTTTTAGTATTAAGTGAGCTTCCTGTATCGGACTCCTTGTCGAGTGTGACATCTTTAAATAAATCACTACTATTCCATACATTAGTTGCTGATGAATCAAATAATCTTCTATCGGTTCGTGATGATAATTTAGTGAGGCAGTTGGTACATGCAATTGAACAAACAAATTCCGATAATATGTAAGTTTTCCCCACACTTGGTATACATAAATATATAACATTCTTCTTTTTTTTAAGCGAGCTGAAGAGTCAATATGCCATAAATCAACATGGAACAAACATAAGTACTTATCCGGAACTACTACAAGGAATCTATACATTCAGGCCAACTGTTTTTAATACACCGCAAAATCATCGAACACGTGAGTTAAATAATTAGTTATCCGAAAAAATGATATGGAATTCAATTTTAATATACATTTTTAAATTGCAGAGAACCATCAATCACCCCAACAGCCACAACATCACCTACAACAGCAGCAAGGGCATGTGCAACAACAATATGCGCCTCAGACACAAACAGCTCACACTTCATCTCAGCTTCAACAACAACGAATAGGTGTCAATGTTATACAGAATTTGCCAGATCAAGGCAATGTTTTGTCTCAACAACAGCAGCAGCAGCAACAACAACAACAAGTAAGATCAAAACATGATATTTCGTTACACTTTTTGTATTCAAATGTTTCCCTGTTTTAGATCAAACCCCCAGTTATAAACAACATTACTGTTCAACAATTTATGGCAGTACCTTCTCCCGATGGGAAACTCCAACAGCAACCACAAATTCTCCAACAAGTTATCATAAATCCAACACAGGCAGCGACCCAGTCACCAGTGCAAAATAATTTTGTGTAAGAATCTAGGCTTAAATATATTTATTTTCTATTTATAATGTATTTTATGAAAAGTAAAACTAAATATAAAATAAAAATATCTTTTCAGTGCAAACGCCACAGGTTTCCAACAACAGTCTCCACAAGCTACTGCAGAAACTCCGGTAAGGCGTACACGTCGTAGTGCGGCTGCAGCCGTTGTAGAACAGCAGCACAGTACTCCCCCACAGGTTCTATCACCGAAACAACAAGCTTCGACAAGTCCCCAACAAAATATAGTTGCTTACCAGAAAAAGCAAGCAGCTGTTCAGTTACAGCAGCAACAACAGCAACAAAAACTGCAACCTTCTTCCCAGCAAACATCGGTAATTCAACCTCATACGCCCGTTATTCAACAGCAGCAGCAACATCAGCCTGTGATCCAACAAAACAATCAACAAAAAACTGTTATACTGCCAACACCTCCACAACCATCAGTTATAATTCAGCAACCAGCTACAGCGACTGTTATAAATTCGCCGCAAATACCACCGCACCAACAAAACGAGCATACAACACCTCCCCAATCACATTTAACACAAAATCAAGAATCATTAACTAAACAGCAGATAAGTACACAACAAGTTGTCCATACTCCACAACACCAAATTCCAATTCCACAACAAGCTCAGCAGACATTGCAAACAAAACAACAACCACAAAAGCACCAAATTCCACAACAACAGCTGCAACAGCATAAACAACAAAAGTCGGGTCTCCAACATCAGTCGCCACAACAAACTACCCAAGTGGCTCAACAACAGTCGGTATTGCCTCACCAACAAATGCAAGCTCAACAACAAAAGCAGCATCTACAAAAACAACAGCAAATAAAACAGCAACAACAATCTCCACAGTCGCCAGCCGCACAACAACAAGGGCTGTCTCAACAACAACAACAAGCACAGCAACCCCAACAGGTGCCGCATGTTATTCAAGGACAATTTCAAAACGTCCTCAATCTTCAACGGCAGCATTTGGCTTTTCAAAAGCAACAATCTACTCAGCCACAAAAGACAACACCACGTAACAGTGAATACCTACAGCAGCAAAGTAAGAACTTTGAAATGCGTGGTCCTTCGCCGGCGCAAGCAAGCACAGCGCCAGATTCCAATCAAATAGGCCAACAGCAAAAGGAAACAACAACTATATCAAATAACAATAACGGCTCAATGAAAACTAATGCCACCGCAGTCTCCAACTCGATGTCATCAACGACAACTCCTGGAATGAATGCAAATATTACATCCGAGACAGTTGCTTTGTCAACCACCACCAACAGTGCAAAGCCAACGAGATCGAACTCAGTCAACTCCAGCGTTTCGAATGCATCCAGATCAACGACAAATAGTAAAAGTCACCTTCGGGTATGTATTAATCGCCTTAAAGTCGAGGACGAGCGCTTGATGCAGGAGAGTATTAAAGAATTTGTTAAAAAGTCACCAGAATTGGCCATTAAAATCGGATTGGCAGATTCTCCTCCGGGTCCTGCAGCTCCTCCCACTGCTCCGCCATCTTCGAATTCGATTAAAGAAGAAAAATCAACTGCAAAAGAAATGACTGCATCAGCCGTACAGCCAAATGCCAATAGCAGTGGTGTCGGCGGAGCAGTAGGCGATACATTTTCAATGATGAAAGCAGCTGATGACAAGAGGATTGCAACTAAAAGGAAGTTAGCAATTAAACCTTATGAGGAAATACCACCGGAACAAATCTGTAAGTTTGTTTTTAAACTAAGTTCACACAACATACAAAAAAGAAAAAAATCTTCTGGTTTTGTATTTTTAGTTTTGAAATTTCTTTGTTGTTTATAACTAAGTTTAATCTTATAATGTTTTTGATTGGGGTTTATATTTGTTTATTTTCATTTTATCATATATTTATTTTTTGCTTGCATTTTCTTCAGATTTTTTATTTTGTTTTGTTTTCGTAATTTTATTTATTTTTTGGTATATGTGGCTTTTTTAACGCTTTCTGTTTAGAAAAATCCGTTTTTTACTGTGTTAGTTCTCATCATATAAATGTCCATTGAGACCTCCATTGTGTAATTCATTGACCAATGAGTTAAAATTCACTTAATTGCAAAGGAGGTTGTAAAAATTTGTATAAGTCAACGAAGTTCATTAAACCCCATACAAATTGCGAGAGGGGGCAAGCTTAATAAATGAGGTCCTAGAAGATATCTGGTATCAGGGTAATTTTTGTTCAATCCAGGATTTATTTCTTCTTGTGTTAAAATTAAAAGTTCATATTTGTACACAAGTCTATGAATGTAAAGAAATTCATAAGATGTGAGCAGGAAGAAGGAAAAAGTTTAAAAAAAGGTCTGCACATCTTCATGCACTTCATTTCGTATATAATGTAAATTTTAGCGACTACTTATTAACAGTTTTGACCAGAAAAAACGTTTTTATTTGTCTTGCTTTTATTTGCTTCTCTCAAGACGATAGCTTAAGGGCGAAACACACAAATTGTACATACATATTTGCATACATCGACATAGCATATACTCGTATTTCGCCAGCTAAGGACGTGAGGTTGCTAAGGCTTGGGCGAAATTGAGAATGAATGCCAATTTAAGTAATCCTATACAAACTGTTCTAAGCATTGTCCAATGTTATGTAGATATTAGTACCGATTACTGAATTTGCAACACTCAAGCAGTAGGGAATCCTAATGCAGTTGCTTCTTCTTTTTAGCATAAGTTAGTGCTTTGTATAAGGAAAAAAGTACTGCTCTGCGAGTTTAGTTTTGCGAGTTCTATAATCGGAATAATTTTAGAGTTTTTAAAGTAAAATTGTGATAATTTGTGTCATTCGTTTTGAGAAAATACATTAAATCCCTAAACATAAGCAAGAGTCGTCATAAGGCATAATACATACATATTATTATGTTTATTGTCCATGTCCGTTGTAAATAACATAAAGTATTTTGTATTGATGTAACAAAACCAATGTATCATACAAATAAATTTAATAAATATTTTTACCAGCAACAAAAGAACAAAGAAAAAAGAAAATATAGCGAAGTGGCATCGTACGAAGTGGGTATTACACACAAAAACTGATTTTCTATTTTACAATAATAATATATACATATTCCTAATTTCCGTTAAATATATTTTTCAGTAGTTATTTGTTGTTTTTTTTTATTATTTTTAATTCCTTTTTTTATTTCTCTTCCTTAGCTTCTTTTATTAGAAAACAGATTACATACATAGAAAATCAGATTCAAATTAATTAATTCAAAATTAATTACTCGAATTAAAAATATTTTATTGATTTGTATATTTTTTTCACAATTTAAAATATAGTCTCCCAACCAAAAGTACGACGTGTTGAACGTAATGTGGCACCATCAGCACCTAAATGTTCGAAAGAAGAAGTAATGCGTTCGCAAACTTATCAGCAATTTATGAAAAATATGGAACAAATAATCGAACTATTAGACGACACTGAACAACCTAATTTCGATTCTGGTAAGACTGCAATAATAACCCATCTATTTGAAGTATTTGTAACTTTTTTTTGTTTTTGTTTATATTCCACTTTCCTTCTAGATGAAATTGATCAAAACATCGAATGTATTACATCGAAAATGCTCAATGTTATGAGCAATGATGTGGCTAAATTAAAAGCAAAGATGGTACTCGATTCAATTCCGAAAAATAAACTAACGCTTTTAATCAACTATGCCATGAGGAATGTGTATTTAGCTAAAAATTATTCCGCTGGACCGGTAAGATTTAATTTTTTTTTATATTATATTAAGCTTATGTCGCTACTTTTCCATATTGCGGGTTACAGTGTAATCCGAAAAGAGTGAAGTTCTGCACTCTCCCTTGGATTGAGACAAAATAAATCATTAAGGAAAGGAATTCTAAATAGAGCAATAATAATGTTCGATATAAAAAAAATTCTATCTAGCTTTAAATGAAACCTACACGGTGTTAAAAAGACGTATTAGCTACAAGTATTCGTGTCAAATTCGTTTTATTACTTTGAAAAGCTTAACAGACTTCCTAATTGATAAATTAAAAGATAAATTCACTATTCAATTTTATACTTTTTTTTACTTTTACTGCAAATTGAAGCTAAATATGTATATACATAAAATTGTCAGGAGAGAAGCTACTTTGCACATACAACAAGAAAAAATCTAAATACTTTTACCGATACACTATGAAAATTAAGCAGCATCAAATAAACTATTAATCAGTGCTTCGAAAAAAAAACAATAACAAACAATTTTCCCAATTTTAGGACGATGAAGACGATATCATTGACGATGAGATTATGGAAAAGATTCTAAATGCTATCGAGGCATGTCTATTGGTTTGCAATATCTATTCAACGGCAAAAGATCTAAAATTCCTCCAGGAAGATAATATCTCTTTGATTATTAAATTTATACAATTTCAATTTCGTGAAACCATCTTTCCGTCATATGATCCAGTGTACACTGTAAAGAGTATGAAAAAAATGGACAATCGAAAAAAAACCAAAGCACAATTGAATCACAATCGCAGTCTCCAATTACTCTATTCGAAATCCGTCGAATTGATGAAGGTCTTTGTGACACTCTTTGATAAGTGCATTTTTGTGGACACAATTGTGTTGCCATTGTCGACGCTGGCTATTGAACCATTTTTTGTTGATAATATCGATACGTTGCAGTTTGTGTGTCTGGAACTGGTTACAACAGTAAGTTTACGCATTAAAAAAATTATTTGTTTTGTTTATTAAAATTGTTTTTTTTTTTTTTTTAGATATTTCGTAAAGAGAAATACGACAAAATGCGAAGTAGCATTTTGGGTGATATTCTTGCATCCATTGATCG
The DNA here is from genome assembly GCA_905146935.1 of Scaeva pyrastri. NCBI lineage: Eukaryota > Metazoa > Arthropoda > Insecta > Diptera > Syrphidae > Scaeva > Scaeva pyrastri. Next base: position 59,657,940 of record LR989927.1, read on the forward strand.
TCTACCATCATCAAAAAAGAATCTCCGCCCTTTTAAGTTGAGTAACAATGGAGGCAACATTCAAATGGTGACCGCACTTGTCCTTCAACTCATTCAATGTGCAACAATTCTCCCAGATTCAATCTATGAACCGTTTAAGAATTCGAAAAAAGCTAGATCACTCATTGAAGATAATGATGACAATGCAAAACCTGAAAAGGATAACAAAGATGTGTTGGTATTGAAAAAATATGATGTTGCTGTGAGTATTGGGGGTAATTTCCTAACAACCTTTCTCAATAAATGCAAAACTCGGTCGAACGAGACCGATTTCCGTCCGCTATTTGAAAATTTCATTCATGATCTGTTGGCAACGGTTAACAAACCCGAGTGGCCAGCATCGGAACTACTTCTCAGTTTGCTGGGCACACTGCTGGTTAAGTATGTCTCGGACAAGACAATCGAACAGAGTATTCGACTTGTGTCGCTGGATTATTTGGGAATTGTTGCAGCTAGATTGAGAAAGGATACCGTCGAGTCTAGGTGCAAAGTGAATATCATTGATTCAATGATAAAGTGCATTAAAGCAGAGCAGGAGAAGGAGGGTGATCTGCCAATTGTCAATGTGAGTTTAGGTGTTAGAATGGTTGGTTTTCGCTAATACTTATGTACAAATGTTCTTTTTTTACAGAGTAAAATCCAACTTGACCCCGAGGAAGAACGAACGGAGTTCCTGCAGAAGATTCTTTTAGATTTTTTAGCAGTAAACGCTCAAGAGGAGGATCTGGTTTGGGACTATGCAAGACACTTCTATTTAGCACAGTGGTATCGGGATATAATCTACCAGCGAAGGCGAATAGCTGATGGCGAGAAGGGATATGCGTCGAGAAAAAAGAAAACGGCAAAGAAAAAGCGACGAAAAGGTAATACCCCAAGAAGTAGACAGCGATTTTATTAAAAAATTTGTCTTCTCTTTGTTTTGTCTTGCAGATGAATCATCAGACTCATCATCAGACAGTGATAGTAGCAATGGAGATGATGACTCAGAAAATGGTGCTAATGGTTCAACTGGTGGTGGCAATAATAAATCTCAAACTAATAATGACACAAAAAACACCACTACCGATCAAGAATTAAATTTGGAAATATTCAATGTTCTCGAAGATCGAAAGAAATATCTTCTAAGTAAAATCAAACCATATACGGATATGAATTGCACATCACAACATATAAAGACTTATATAGACTATAATAATGCGCATTTAATTGCACAGTATTTGGCTAGTAAGCGGCCATTCAGTCAATCTTTTGATAAGTACTTGCAGAAAATCATATTAGTTGTAAAGTAAGTATTTCTTTTAAAAATTTACAATTAAAACTTTTCGGTTTTGGTTAAAATAAATTGGTAAAGGTAAATATAAACTTCAGTATTCCGGCTTGCACCATTGTTTGTAAAGTGCATTTGTGGCGAATGCGAAATAAAACACGACTTGATGTAATTTTACATAAGTAAATTTTTCCATTCCATTCTCCAAGTGGATGGAAACATCCACCTTCCATTTAGTTGCTAAAACTTTTTTTCAAAGTGACGAAATCTTGAATATCGGAACACATTTAAAATACATCAGTACGAATAGATTACAAGAACGTTTTTTCAATTTTTTTTTTTTTGGTCATTCAAACAAACATTCTTGGGAATTGAAAATCCTATGATATTTGAAAGTAAGGAGAATTTAATAAGAAAAGATTTAATTTGGTGCAATCGTTTTTTATATCTTATTGGAACCATTTTAATTTTTTTTTTATTTTATTCTCATTGGAAATTATTTTATCGAATTGGGTTGCATTTCGTTTTCTTTATAATAATTTAAAGTTTAAGTACAATTTGGGGGTACTACTATGCACTCGTATGAAACAGATTACATAATAAATAAGCTCAAGACCGATTAATACGTTTCCTTAATTTTTTTTAAATTTTATTTTTCGTAGTGAACCATCCATAGCAGTTAGAACTCGTGCAATGAAATGCTTAGCTAACATAGTTGAAGTTGATCCAATGGTATTGAAACGCAAGGACATGCAAATGGGTGTAAATCAAAAATTCTTAGATGCTGCCATATCGGTGCGTGAAGCTGCAGTCGATTTAGTTGGCAAATTTGTGTTGAGCAATGAGGAGTTAATTGATCAGTATTATGATATGTTATCAACAAGAATATTGGTAAATTAATTTATTATACCTAATCAACAAAACAATTGTTTAAATGCATTTTTATTTATAAAAGGACACTGGTGTATCAGTGCGTAAGCGTGTGATAAAGATTCTTCGTGATATTTGCATTGAATATCCAGATTTTGAGAAAATTCCTGAAATCTGTGTAAAGATGATTCGAAGAGTTAACGATGAGGAAGGTATACAAAAGCTTGTCACAGAGGTGTTTATGAAAATGTGGTTCTTGCCATGCAAAGATAATGATAAGGTAAATGCAATTTAAATTTTTTTTTTCAAATGCAAAATAATCATGTATGATAATTTTAATTTCAGCATGGAATTCAACGAAAAATTAACCAAATCATCGATGTAGTTAATACCGCACATGATACAGGCACCACGTGGCTTGAAGGACTTCTTGTCAGCGTAAATAATTCTTGTTTTGTTTTCTTAATGCTGTCGAACTGAATGAAATTAAATAAAATTGAAAACCTCTTACAGATCTTTGCACCTAAGGAGAACATGCTAAAGCCCGATGGCAGCGCTCAAGAAGCAGTGAAAAAGAATACCGAACCAGCACCGGAAATTGTGTTAGCTTGCCAACAACTTGCCGATGGTTTAGTGGAACGTCTAATCGAATTAGAAGACACTGATAATGCTCGCATGCTGGGTTGTATAACAACGTTACATCTGTTGGCAAAGGTTCGTCCCCAGCTTTTGGTTCGCCATGCGATCACAATAGAACCTTACTTAAATATTAAGTGCCATTCAGCGATAGCGCCAAAATTTATATGCTCTGTTGCTGATATTCTTGAGCAGGTGATGCATCAAAAACACTACTTTAAGGCTTTTTTATAATTGTTAACTTAATTTTATGCCTTCTTTAGGTTGTTCCACTTATCGTGAATCCCAGTGAATCATTTTTGGCTTCCTTAGAAGAGCATTTAATGCTGTTAGTTGTATCGCTCAATCAGGCTGTGGTTACAAGTTGTGTATCCTGTCTTGGAGCACTCGTAAATAAAATCACAAAGAACTACAAACTAATTAGAGATTGCTTTCAGAAGTAAGTTAACTCGTGTGTGACTCAATTCATGTAGTAAGTTTTACTTTTTCTGTCCGTAGATTTTATCGGATAATCGAAAACAGTCGCGATCAAGTAGTTAAAAATAACTATTCGATAGATAGTATCTATACACCAATCTTCCGCAGAAGTCTCTTCACCATTGGTATCCTAATGCGATACTTTGACTTTAAATCGCCAAAAGTGTTGGGTAAGATTTTGACGGGAGGGATAATTTTTTTAAGTAAAACTCTCAAAATATGGTTTTTGTTTCAGGAGAAGGAAGTGGTTTTTCACCTCAAATCTGTGATGAAGTATTCGAATGTTTAATGTTCTTCACTCAATGCGCCAACAATGATATTCGAAAACAGGCTCTCATAGCACTGGGTTCATTTTGTGTAATGAATGATGATTATTTAACCCGTAACGAGTTGAAAAAGTTTTACTGTGATTTATTGCGAAGCGAAATTGTCGATGCGTGTATAAAAATTATTTGTATGCGGAATATTTGGATCTATCTAACAGAATCTGAGATTTATATGCATAATAAAGAAAAAGACTGTAGGTTTCAGTAGTGTGATTCAATGTTGCAATCTTATTAATTTTTTTTTAATTTTTGTTCGCAGGGGAAAAACAACAACAAACAGAAGATTTAAAAGAAATGAATGATGTCTCATCGGGTATGGCGAGTAGAATCATTCAATTATATCTGCAAGATATCCTAGACTGTTTCTTAAATCGAGATGATTCGGTGCGACTGTGGGCAGTAAAGGTTGTGCAAATAGTATTGCGACAAGGTTTAGTGCATCCCGTGCGGATGGTACCATATCTTATAACTCTAAGTACAGATTCTAAGCAGGAGGTGATTAATTTGATTTTATTTTTTTACTTAGTACTTTTTCTTATTTGGCAATAAAATTCAACAGGCGGCCCATCGAGCTGATGCTTTGCTGAAGGAAATCGACAAGACTTACTCGGGTTTTGTGAATATGAAAGTGCAATTTGGCCTGCAGCTATGTTTTAAGCTTCAAGATCTTTTGCAAGGTGATCGAGGAAGAAATGTTGTGATACGAGGTTTCTGGTAAGTTAAAAAATATAAATGGTCGGGGCCAAAATTGAACACTTCGAATTTTTCAGTAAAAAAGAACACGATCTAGTTCCGACAGCTCTAAACGATTTCCTCTATACACTGCTGCGCACAACGAAACCTCAACGACGTGCTCTAGTCCAAACAGTAACCAAGCAATTCGACGATCAAAAGACAACACTTCGTCAAATGCTCTACATCGCCGACAACTTGGCTTACTTCCCGTACGTCGTTCAAGATGAACCTCTTTATCTTATCCATCAAATCGATCTTATGATATCAATGGCTGGTACAAATCTATTGGCCACATTCAAAGAATGTCTAAAACCGGCCGAAAATGCTGAAGATATCCTCGTTGATGACGACGATGAAGAAGACCCTGATGTATTAATCAAACGATTACCGGAGGATACAAGTGAAATTCAAAAATGCATTACATCAGCACAGGCGTGTATGTTACTCTTGATACTCAAACAGCATTTGAAAGATATGTATGGTCTGACGGATGGCAAGATTTCAAGGTATTCACCGTCGGAAACACAGAAAATCTATGAGAAAGCCTGCACAAGAAAAGTTGTGCCCGATTTTAATCCAAAATCGACAATTGAAGAGATTAAGAAATCGGTAGTGAAGACAAGTAATGTGGAAATGAATGCAAACGATAAGAGGGACTTAGTTGTAAAATATTTAGATGTATGTTTCGAAGAAAAAGACAATCTTTGAAGAGTCAATTTTAAAGTGGTTCTCTTTTTTATTTCAGTTTAAACAACTTATGCTTAAGTTAGATCCAGATGATGCTGACTCACTTGATGAGGAGCGTGATAAATCAAGACAAAATAATACGGCAGCATCTCATGAGACACCATCGACGCCAGCATTCAACTCAACTGGTGTAGATGATATAGGTGGGGAGAGTAGTAGTGGTTTGAGAACGGGTAGTGCGACAACACCAGTTGTAAATAGTGTGAATCATTCTACGGTTTCAACACCAGCCCAACATAAGGTAAGTTTAAGCAGAAAAGTGTTCTTAATTTATTCATATTTGGCAATAACATGTTTCAATGGAGTGCATTTGTTTTGTGAATATATGTAGGTTAGGAAAGATGATAAAAACTTTAAAATGTACTCGTAAAGCATTGACTTCATTATTTGGCAATTAAAATGAATTTTGTTGTTAATGCTTTTTCCAAAGTTTTTTAATATTATTGTTTTTTTCGCGAAACTTGAAGCATGCAATATTAAGGTTTACTAACTCACACAGGCTAATATAAAGGAAAAAATAAAAATTCTAAAATACAGTTTTTTAGCCCATCATTTTCTTAGATCCAGACAAAAATTTAATGTTCATTCCATGGATAAATAGATTTAATAAAAATAATTTAATGAATAAGGTACGTGACTTATGCCATTTGTCCCTTTTAATCAAGGAGAAAACGAAATTATAAGTTTACTTACTTATACCAGCTAAATTAAAAAGAAAATCAAAATTCAAAAAAATACATAACCGATTTTATGTTTTTAGTAGCAGCAAAAAAAAATTGTATTTAATGAATAAATAGAATAAATATAAATAATTTATAGAATAAATGCTATGGGACTTGTGTCGTTTTTCCCTTTTGATCAATTGTTCATCGGTGGGATCGTCAATGAATTAATCTTCACTTTTGAAATAACTCTCAATTATTTGGCAGAAAGATTTGTAAGAAATCGGGCAATCGTGTGTAGTTTACTAATATTTAGGTCTTCAGGCAGGTACATTATTTTAGAATTTTTGAGATTTGGGACTTAAAAGGTCACATTCTATGACCTTCAACAAACCCTTGGTGGTTTAAAAGGGAGGTACTCTTTTAAATTTTTGGCTGTTAATCGCACTCACTCTCACTTATAACAAAAAAACATACTTGTACATAATATGTTTATAACTAAAGCAACAATATAATACGATAATTTAGTTCATTTAACATGGACTTCTGCCGTTCTTACTTTGTATAACTTTTTTTAAAAATGGTTTTTTAGGTAGAATAGCATTTTTTTAGAAAAAACGAATAGAACATCAGAAAGTACTTGCAAAAACCTACAAGATGGCATCATTAGGTTAATTAAAAAAAATGGACTTGTGCCGTTTTTCCCCTGGACCCTTCAAATCCCATTCAAAGCCTTTCCCATATTCCAAGTGTGTGAAATTTGCCGAAAATCACCGAAAAGCTGTTCGAAGTTACACATTTTTCGTAGTTTTTCACAGAAGAGAGAGCTCTTGAGATAGTAACAAATTTCCCCACCCTGCGAATTTCAGCCCCAAAAATTTTTGTGCACAGGAAATTGAAGACTGTCAAACTAAAAAAACAACATTTGATATTTCAGATTTGGCGTTAAAATTTTTTTGAAAATTTTAAATTCTAATTTTCATAATGGAAAACACCAGTATTGAGTTCCAAATGGAGTCGTCAGACTCCCTTGAGCATTCTATGAGTAACAATTTTAACAAATCCATTTTTTTAATTAATTCTAAACAATTAGAAACTTTTTACGTGCTTTCGAATCAAAGTTGTTGAAATGATTTTTTGTTGACATTTTTTTTTAACGTTTCGTAGAGTCTGTGATTTTCTGTGAAATTTCGTTGCACTTGTGCAGTTTCTCTCTCGCTGAGAGAATTTTACCCCACTCCTTAAAAAAATGTGTGCTGTGAATTTCTGTGCGGTTTCAATGCCGACCATTAAGTGACCACCCACCTAAGTCAACCGAGCTTAATTTTTGTCACATTAATAAGACAATAAAGAGTTAAATAGTCAATATGAGTACATTTTCGTCTCCATTTCTCTTGCTGTCGAATACAAATATGCATATCATAATCTCGACAACTAAAAAAAACGTATTTGGAATTAGTACTTTTACTTTATTTTATTTTATGTACAAAAAGAAAACAAAAATATAATTTTTAAAATTCAATAAATAGCTCACAACAAATTGCTTGTCAGCTGTCAAACGCCCGACCGAATAGAAAATAGATCTACTTTTGCTTTGCTCGGGCGTTTACGATATTACGATATAAAGTCATAGCAACGCCTGAGGTAATATTTCGGATTGCCTTATAAAAATACATAGTTTCTATTCCAAAAGTCAAAGCTCGACCGACCTAACGCTGTATTGTGATTTAGCTATCAATCCTTTCCTTAAAAATAGTAAAAAACAATGTAATTAATTGTATTTCGAATTTTTATTTATTAATATCTTCTGGTTTTCTTTTTTTCTCACAAATCAGGATATCTCAGCAACACCAACAACGCGGAGTGCGAGAACTACAAAATCAACTTCACGGAAACAACCAACACGCAGCAAGCGGAAAAAACGAAAGATTGTTTCATCGGACGACGATGAAGACGACTATAGTGATGCCGATTACGCGTAATAAATTATCATTTAATCAGAGTAATCATCAATCCCATAAACCACACACACATATATACATCCAAGCACTCAACAAATTAAAAAAAAAAATTATATGTAAAAAAACATTATAAATATGTCTAAAATAAAAACAAAAAAATAAGTTTTGGTTGAGTATAAATAGAAGAAAAAAAAAGTGTATCAACAATTTTAGAAAACAAAAACAAATCAACTGAATTTAGTTTTCTGTATGTTTTTTTTATAAATAAAATATTTTTTAATTTAAGACAAAATATATATAAAATAATATACTACATATAAGTGAGTGAGTGTGCATAAGTTATTTAAACAAACAAAAAAAAAAAAACAACTCTACTATTACAAAATAATATTATGTTTAAAAATATTTTCATTTTGTATAAAAAAGAAGACTTTTTACTTAAAAAATAGAAAGAAATTATGTTTAGAGCAATTTTATTGAATCAAACAATTTAAGTTTATTATTTTTAAGCGAAGAACAAAACAAAACACACAAAATACACAAACAAAACCCACACGCAAAAACAAAGATGTACATTAAATATATTTAACAAAAAACAAAAAATGGTGTTTATATCTAAAGTTGTATATTTATAGCCCACAAAAATTAATTGAAAAACAAATAAAAAAATACTGTTACCATATAACAAAAACATATATTAAAAAAATTAATTGGAAAATGCTTATCATTAAGAAGAGAGAGGAAATTATCGGTGTTTTTATACAAAAATAAAATATTAATTAGGAACACATAAATGTACATTAAGACAAAAAATATAAAAAAAGATAATTAACACTTTCGAGTACTAATATTCTAGATTTTTAAGCTGTAAATTGAAAAAAAAAAAAAAAATACAAAATCGCAAAGCTTCTTTTTCTTCTCCGCCCTTATCGAAACAAATAAAATAGAATTATGTTCATTAAATCACATAACAATACAGAATAGTAATTTTGTTCGTTTACATTTTTTTTTGTTCAAAATATTATATTTTTATATGTATGTATTTAAAAAATATAATGAAAAGTATCTAATAAGTTAAAAAAATGAAAAGTGTTAAGTTGGATCAATAGTCTTTTTTGTTTTATATTTTGCTTAATAATTTATACTTAAAGTTATAAAAAATATATCCATTCAAATATACCTATATAATATGTATATATTTTTTCATTTTACTTTTAGAACTCGGAAATAAAATAATGTCGAAGAATTTATTCCAAGTGAATTTACAAAAAAAAATGCATTTTGTTCTTTTATTTATGTTTCAATAATTTTACTGGCTGGTTTTGTTAACTAATTTTGTTGATAGTTGAAATTCCTCTTTTTCAGGATAACCCTTCTTAGTTTTAGTCTCTCTATCTAGATCTAGATCAGGGATTTGTCTAAGAACTCTTTAACATTATCGCTCTCGTATTTGGTACCACTGCAAGTTGCTAATCTAAGCCTGGCTCAAAAGTCTGGTCTCAAACTTCGTTCATTGCGGGGTATGACGTAACAATAAATTGCACCATTCATTGCTAATTGGGTTCATTTTATCAATTGTGGGTTAGCATAATCCGAGTATAATAGGTTCTCATGTAGACTCAGTTCGATCTTTATCTGTTAGTTCCAGTTCCGTAAAAGTGATTTATCATTAATTAAACTCGGTAACAATAATTTTACTAAGCCGATTTGAAGTGTAAAATTAAGCAAAATGTTTAATCAACCAGGAAAAAGACATTTTGAAAATCTAATAAATCCATAGAATTTTTACGTAATTTTTGTCTCCGTCAGATTCAATTACAATTACTTGTGTTAACACGTTTATACACGTTTTATAAGCAGTAAAAAAATAAATATAAAATAATTCCTCAAATTGTTGCTCCTTTTCTAAATTGCAAAACGAGTTAAAAAAAAAAATGTCGTTTAATTTCCCTGTGTGTTTAAAAAAAAAGTCCCAAGCGAACATTTTGATCCCATTTCGATGCAAACGTCAAAAGTAAACAGCAGCGAGAGTGAATTTAACTTTTAATCTGAAATTTACCGGTTGTTCTGCTGAATCTTCACTGTACACAGTGTGCTACGAAAAATAAAGGCATGTTGCTGAAATATGATTGTGCTCCTAGTTTATACAGTGTTACCTTCATATAAAGTGTAAAAATCAATTTGATAATTGTTATATAAAGAGTTGGATATTTTTCCTCCCAAATTCGATGTCTGGAAAGGTGAACACAAGATCTACTGGTTGGATTGGATTCGGAACAATTTCAAGAAAACGGAATCGTTTCGATATTTTTCCTATTCAAATGAAAGAGCAATTCAAGTGGAGCAATAATATCTTTGAATAAACTTGGTAAGTCCATTGAAATATTACAAATTAAGTAAAAAAAAATATTCCTAGACAAGGTTTTTACTTAAGCTTAATAAAGGCAAAGGGGAAACAAGGGTGAACCATAACTTTAGGTTGGAAGGGAAGCTGTTTTCTTTCAATTCTCTGTTTTTCTGCTATTATTATAATAATGTATCCATGTAGGTAAAATACTAAAATGTTAGGTAGAGGTACTTTTGTATGAAACTAGTTTTCAGAAATCTTTGGGTCATATCTTTTGAAGATTACGTTGCACCCTTGCAGAATCTTATACATATTAGAGTTTTTATGGACTTTTATGAATTTTGATTATAGTTGTGCTTTATTCGCTGCTGCATTACTAGTGCAGCATTCAAGTGAAAAAAGGATTAAATTCATACAATATATCGCAAGCACATTGTAATTTGTTTTTCTGCTTTTGTACACCATTACTTGAGATTACAAAATAAATGCTGATGGTTACTTGTGTTGTGTCTCTCCCTTGAAATAATCTCTTACTTCACCAACTTTTCTTACCTTCTAGTTTCGGGAATATTTAAAATTTTGAGTAAGAATTAATTGGAGATATAATATGTAGTTGAAGAATTATCGAGATTAATAATTATGCATGTACATACATATACATATGTATGTAATTATCACCTGCGTAAAGTTATTCAACTCAATTTCATTAAACGATGAGATATTTTTCATGTTGCAATTTTCAAGTGGTTCCAATAAGACACCGAGATCGACTTTTTTTTTGTAAATCGTATTAATAGTGCGACTTACCTACAAGGATCTAACTGCTTGATTTGAGATTGTCGTTTATCGCAAAGTCTTGGGGGTGCGTTACTGCATTGTGAGCAATTGGATGACGTGCGTCGCGGTCGGCTTACAATCGGGTTAAGTTGTGAGGTTTGTTCAAGGGACCCTGGTTCGGTTCTCAACCATATGATGATGATTTATCGTAAATCACCTAACCTATGTGTTTAGTGGTTTGAAGGGGTTAATGTTCCCTTTTTTTCAATTCCTTTGATTTCTATTTGGACCTAAAATACCACTAGAGATCTATTGAAATATAATTTCTAAGACACATACAGGCTGATTTAAGATATTCTACAATATTTTGGATGGGTTTACTCACAAATTCAGACTTATCATTTTGAAATTATTTCGGTTACATTTTACCTTTTATTTAATTAGAGGTAAATTAATAGCTGTGTTCAACCACAAAATTGCTAGTGTAGAGTAGTGTAGTGCAGTGCAGGTTCATGATGAAAACTGTCTGAGCAAATCAAAGCAAAAACTTATACGTCAGATGTTAAATTTAGCGCAATTAAAATGGAAGGGATAATAGATAATAATCTTCCCAAAAAAAGGGTCCATCCAAAATGTTCACAAAATGTTTTTTTTTTGCTTGTAATTTGAATTAAAAAAATCCGTATTATATGTACCTTCTCAATTTCTTAATATTAATCTAAATTATGTGTACCTTCTCAATTCTCAATATTAATCTAAATTAAAATAACAATAAAAAAAAAACTGTACTACAATCTGGTATATTTAAAATGGTTCTCACTCCTCATAATAAAAAAACATATTCATATGAAAAAAAAATAAATAAAATTTTCAATGATTTAAATAAAATTACTCTTGTAAAATAATGTAAAAAAGACTAGTGTGTTATCTATCTATATATATAAAAATGAGTTTCTAAAATGTGTGTGTGACCGCCTAACTCGCGCATTTATGTAACGATTTAAATTTCGTTTTTTGCCTTTTGTAGAGAATTATCTGTAGATGGTTTCTATGTAAAAAAAAGTTATATTCGAATGCACCATTCTCTACAAATAGCAAAAATGTAAACCGATTCATAAAAACGCAATTTTGCAACATCAAGAACATACATATGTACATATTTTAACAGTTTTGGAATTTTTCCACTAGATCTTGAAACTTAAGGCGCAAGATTTTCCAAATTTCAATTTTTTGATTGTATTTGCTCGAATTATAGTATTAAGGTGTTTTCGAGGATGTGCAAGTATTTTTCGGAATCGACAGTTCCATATATACAGTAAAGATGTCCAATTTTTAGTGTTAGAAAATATATTCAGTTTTTTTTTTAACTTAAATTATTTTATTTTATTCTGAATTGTTTTCAATTTAAATTTTTAATCGTGAAGTGATTTTGAGTTATAATACAAAAAAGTGAGTGTTTTCAATATACCGTTGTGTAATTTTTTTCCTTAAGTGTTCCACTTATATGAGCAAAAATTATCTGAAATCTTAATTATACGAAATTGAAAATGTCATTCAAGAAACTGTTGAAAACAATGTGATTCAGGACAGGAGACGATTATCAATGGAATATTCAAAGGAGAAAAGCACCTTATCCCACGGGTTACAATTATTACAACTGATCTTCCAATTAAATCGGATTCACTTTCCTTTTCTCTTTTGCCATGACCAATCGTTGGAAGTAAGTGAAGTTAATATCGAATTTCCCTGTTTTCCGCAAACCGTCTTTTTTTGTTTTTGAACCGGAAAACTTATTGATAAATTTAACTTTCCATTAAATTTGAATTTTCTGAGTTTTATTATCACTCTGAAGTGATGGCTTTAAATTGGGATGAGACGAAATTCAATTTTAAATTATTTTTCCCCAGGTTCAATTTTTTTTCTTCATAAATGCACACAGCGAAGCGGGTGGGAATTAGCTAGTAAAATAATAAATTAAAATATGTACATAAAGACAAAGAAGTGAAATTTATTTAAAAAAAAAAAACATTTTGAAGGAAGAGAAAAATTTTTTAAAAAAAATTATATTTCCAAAGATTGTTTCCACAGATGACAGAGAAGTGAAACACACAAAATCCACACAAAAATCTAATTCAATAAATTCCGGAAACTTATGTTTCTTAATCCTCATTCTGTTATTTCAGTAATTTACATTCGAAAATGTTTCTGTTTTTTTTTCTTGTGTTGGTTTTGAAAGCTATTTGCATATTTTCATTTCCCCAAAATCATTCGCAAGGCACATAGATGCTGGCATTCGTTGTGGCAAATCCTTTCATTTCGAAAAATATTCCCTCTCTTCACACTCTGATGATGTTCAAGTTGGTTGGAAAACTTTATTGCAATTAATTAGAATCGAGATACAATTCCCCAAAGTAAACATTTAATTACTTAATTGAGCTTGCAATCAAATTAAGTTTTGTGTCTTTTTTTGGGTAAGAATTTACAATTTCTTTTTGGGAGAATAAATTTAAATTCAAATTCAAAACTGGATGGGTGTTAGGGTATGAGTTGGTATGTGAAATTCAAAAAAATAACGAACCTATGCGATGTTGATTCAAAAGGTTGATTTGATTGATTTGAGGAATGAAGTTTGATACAAAAAAAAATAATAAGACAATGTTTTTGACTTCATTAAAATTCAGCCTTGATCATCATCGTCATCCTGGCTGGCTGTAAGACTTTCTAGGAGCGAAGAACAATATTTGGCACCCTAAATGGAATTAAATTGCTTAATGTACTGTGTCGCACAATGAATAATTAATTACGTATTTTTGAGTTATGCTCAGGAACTAAGATATTTCATGTTTTTTGTGTCAGATAAACATGAGAGCGAGTATATAAAGTACGTAAGTACATACGTATGTACATACATATGTATGTACATAGATAAGCAAATATTTTAAGTATTCGCCAGCATGGATACTTCTTTTGATTATATAATGTATAAACATAGGTCAAATAAATTAACCCGCTGTATATTGTACCTATATTTGTATTATGGATTTCCAAGAGCTTCCAAAGTTTTTATTAGAAACAAGTTTAAAAGCGTCTTGAATCCACATCTAATTTTTTTTTAAATTTGGTTTAAAATTCAAATGCATCAGCCGAATAAAAATGGCTTAGGGCAAATGCTGTATGAAATTCCTCAATTTGACTTGTAATTTTGGAGCGATTTTAGTTTGTATAGATGAAAAATAGAGTAAACAAAATAACCACAGTATATTTTTAAAGGAAATCATATTTTCCAACTTAAAAAATATATTCGGAAAGTCCTAGTTTAGGTATAAATTATAAAATAAAATTTTCTTGATTTCTCAAGATCAATTCAATTTTTCATTTTAGAAAATAAGTTCAATAGAACTCTTTTAGAATCTCTATAATATGAAACCCTTATTCACTGCTTCTAATCCATGAATATATTTTTTTATTCTCAAAATAATCCATATCAATTTGTCAAGTTTTCTTATGTAAATTTCCTTTATTAAACCGTGTAGTAATGTTACAATAAAAAGGTAAGTTGAATTTGTAAATTCAGTTTGGTTGTGATTTTCACTTGCACAGGATCAAGACTTTAACTCATGACAGAACCGAATGCCTTGTAAATAAACTTAGGCTAATTTTTTAATTGAAAGATTTTTCTTAAACCCAAATCTTGGTCTTAAGAATTTGTTAGATTTATCGCCATCATTATTGAAAAACTGGATGTATAAATATATTTAAGTAGTTTTAGAGAACTGTTGCAAATTCAAAATTATTTGCATTCTAGACTCAATAATATTGAAAGGATATATTATATTATATCCTTTCAACGAAGTAAAGTACTAGGGCTTTTAAACTAACTTCAAAGGTCAAGTGCCACTTTAAAAAAATTTCTATGATTTTACTCTTAGTGAATATATTGTTAAAAAACTGTAGGGAGTAGAATTTTTCTAATATAAACTTTCTAAAAATACATTTCTTGTTTCACATTATTTGACAGAAATTAAATTGTCGAAAAAAAGAATAAAATATTAAAAATGCTTTCAATCGACACAGAATTTTGTAAAGAGCAAAATTGAAATAGTTTATTTTCACTATTTATTAGAAGACGTTTAAGAAGAATTATTCTGCTAGATAATCATTCTTTTTGTTGATCAAAAACTTAATAATTGTCCCAAAAATTTACTTTGTTCTATTCAGTAATAGTTTTGTACTACTTTTAAGGAAAGTAAAAGATATGTCTATAATATTTACATAATATGAAAATGAATTTACAAATTTTCATAAAGTACGTTGTTTTTGCCTCCCTCGAAAAAGTGGTATACGGCTCTGGATTTTGACCGGGAAATACTCGGAATAACCGAGTTTATTACCCGAATACCCGGGTATTGTAGGGTATTTGATACACGGGTACCCAACCTATTACCGGGTACTGCAGTTAAAATCTTCAAAAATGTACCTAGTAACGTTAGCAACGAATTGTTTTGTCCTAGATTATTTTTACAATTTCGTTTAAATTCCACGTAGTTATACATTTTCCATAATTTCGCTCTTTCCACTCATTTAAAGTAAGGGCAGAGGGCGCAGCAGCCGATTACTGATTGAAGGCGGCGATCTAGCTGTTTATTGGCTTTAAAATTTCGAAGATTGCTAAACGGATTCACTGAACGTACAATCCATAGCCATGAGGTGGAAACACAAAAAACTGCCGCCCTAGTCTCAAGCCTACTCAGCATTTTGGTAAATCCGCCACTGGTGACACACGTCAATTTGATTTTTACCATTAATACCTACCTAATTTGTGACAGTTACAAACATGATCGTATAGCTAGGTATAATGGCCTTGCCTTCTATCAAACTTAAACTCAAATCTGAATCACCTTGAAGGTCGATAGAGGTAAGATGCTAGGTTTACCTCTTAGCTCATTCACCGATTCACTTCAACTCCCAGATAGATAAACCTTCATATAAAAATCAATCATACATACATATGTACATAGTTAGTAACATAAATTTTGATGTTTACTATAGGTACGTCAAATATTGCTCTTTCATGCTCAACTGCATTTTTGGAGGTAAAGGCTTATAGGCTCAAGCTCGGTCTCTAGATTTACCAAGTTGAATAGGTACTCTAGGTAGGTATAAGAAAGGTCGAATTCTTAAAAATTGCAATGAATAAATAGACTACCTATGTATCTTCTGAACACTTTCACAAATCATCCATTTTGAATTTGATTATGATTGGGTACCTGCCATTCGTCGATATTAATGGATTGATCTACACGCCTGAAACTTGCCCAATGACTGTAAACCCAAATAGGTACTTTAATATAAAATGAAATATTTTTTAAAATAATTTTTCTGTGCTACTCATTAATTTTACTTTCCTTATTGATTTCCTATTAATTTTTAATAAAAAATAATAAATTTGATGACCACTACAGACTATCAAGGTTGAAAAATCATTTACCTATCATGCTAATAACATTAAATTCAAGGTTAAACTATCATTCTATTTATTTTCCCACTCCAAATACTACTCATCATCTAAAATAGTAGAAAACCTAATAAGAACTTGTAAACGCTTAATCTAGTCATAAGGCCCAAAATAAATTTAAAAAAAGTCCAATATGAATATCATTTTCCAGCTAAATTTCCAACCGGTATAACCATAAAACAAATAAACCTAACCACAAAGCAAGTAGCTACAGTAGGTATGAATTACAAAATCCAAACACGACAAAAAAAAATTAATAACAATTTAACTAAACACCTTACATTATTTCACAGCATTTACATAAATTCCTACAGAAATACATGGAAAATCCCACAAAATGTACACTCTTTGATTTACATCCATTACCGCGCCTTAAAAACATATAAAACAATAATAAAAAACATACAACATACCATACGACCTACTTAGGCCAGGCATCCCTACCCTATCCATATCTTCATGGTACGGGTACCTTTAATATAGGTACACATTAAAACATGAAAACCATCAAGGAACAAAAAGACAAACCAAGTCCTTTCTACAACTGCAAGTACGAGCATATCCCAAACTCCACCCCCTTTTGTTATAAAATACCTTTTTCTCACTTACACAAAACTCGCCATAACCAATAATATTTGAGTGAGGTAGTAATTTCACCCACACCCCAGCGAGCACTGTTTAAAAGTGCGAACGACAACAAAAGGACAAGGGATGGAAAAGGACGAAATTTCACAGGGGATGTTCTGCACATCCAATTGGAAAATCATGCGCTTCCTCTCAAATACCTACCCCCTCCCGTCTTTATTGTTGCTCGTCATGTCGTTAAACTACGATGAGCAAAATTATTATTGAAATTACAAACAAATTACGGTGAGACGACAGACAACAGTGTTATTGGAGGTGGGGAATTTTGTTTTCTTGTTACATTCTAATTACAATATGGCGGTAGCAGGTTAGGCCGAGAGGGGTACTCCATGTACGGTGCTTGTGATAAATTTGAAAAAAAAACAAGCAAAGAAGATTATTGTTGTCTTAATTGCTTTCCCTTCTAAGCCCAGTTAAGAATAAATAAATCGAGGATAAATAAATCCCCAATAAATTACCCAAATCGAATGGCAGTAATAGATATACTTTTCCCTCTCTCAGGTGGGCTCTGGCAGACAAACAGAGACAGAAGGTTATCGAAATGGCACATTCAGGGATAGTTATGCGCACCCATTTCGATTATGGCCTTCGTCTAGCCTGGTGTGCGAGTTTTCATCTCAATGGGGATGCTCTGCATTGAAGCCGTGCTGGGGGTTACAGGGATGTTTTTAGCCAGTAATAGTAGTAAAAGAGAGCTCCAACCATTTTCGAAAACATAAAACAGTATCATTTGTGTCGGGTCGTTATTGTAACACAGATGTAAATTGCCGACGGGCCGTTTCAATAATCGTAACGGTTATCGATATTGTTTGTGCTGTGAATTTTGAACGTTTTTGAGTTTTTTCCATTTCCATTTGATTGTCGGAAAAAGGGCACAGAAGCTCAGTGTGAATATGGAGCAACTAGCACAATTTGTGACGAAATCTTTTGAATACAATAACAATACAAATTCTCGAGTTCAAGATCTTTTGAGTGCAATGTCAGCGACGCGAGTCACAAGTGGCAAACTCGATGTTGACGATTCCGCGTCAATGAATGACAATTTAGACCATCATCATAGTCAGGATGATGAGGAATCGGTTGATATTGACATAACCGATTTGTCTGGGACTGAAAATAAGGATAATAATAACATAAGTGAAAATCGTCCTTTGTCATTGGTGAAATTGAGTGAGAGTGTAGTTGTGGATAAACCACCGCGCCAGCACCAGCAAAGATTTCAAACAAAAAATTGGTTAATTTCTGATTCATCGCCGAAGAGAACATTTCAGGAACTAGGTAGGCCAACTTCGTCGTCGTCGTCTTTGACATCGGATAGTGGTAATCGTCTCAGATTTAAGGATATTTTTAAGTTCGAATCTGGTCTAGGGAGTGCTGAGTTAACCACCACAACGACGGCTTTGTCATCTTCGTCAAAAACAACAACATCGTTGGCAGCTTCAATAAACTCGTCGAAAAATTCAGCTCTTAACTTGATTAGGGTTTCGAATTTGGAAAAGGAAGTTGGAAGGACTGTTGAAATTCCGGTTCGAATGAGGGCCATGGGATATGGATGCAGTGGAAAAAGCATCAGAAATGCAGAAAAGGATGAAAATGGCGACGGTGGTGGCGGCGGCATTAGGATGTTTTCGACAAATACAACAGTTGGGAAAAATGAGCAAAACTTGATTATTGCTCCCCCATTACAGCAACAGCCTTCGAATGTCTTAAAGTATGAAATCGAAGAGAACGATAAGGAGAAAGGAAATCACAGTGCCAAGGATTACAGCAACAGAACTGATTTTTACGAAGGTGAGATTATTAAAATTGTAAAGACAAATTTCTCGCGAGTATAGCCTTTTAATGAAACATGGCACAATAAAAGTTACCAATTTTCATTAACAAATTAACAAATTATTGGCTTAGTAAAACTTAACAAGGTCAATTCTAAGAAACAGGCTCCTTGACTTAGTTCATCACCAGCATCAATAAAATATGTACTATACAATCATACATATACATACAATGTACTTCAAATAATTGTGAACATTTTATAGTTTTGAAATAAAAAAATGTGTTCCTGTATTTTAACCCGACTTAATTTATCATCAACTAAAGCAAACAAAAACTGGAGGTATATTTGCAAAATCAAGACAAAAGTACATCATAATGTTAATACATATACGCCCAAGTGAACCACTCTGATAATCTGATAATAAAAAAGAGCATAATTTTGTGATTGTGGTTACATAAAGTAAGTGTTATTACAATATTTATTCAACTGACTTTTATGTATTACTCCACCACAAGACACTTCAAAGTCAGAAAAATTATACAATGTACATATATAATGTTTTTTAGATAAATTTGTCTACTTATTAGTTTTTTAATAAATTATAAAGAGGAAAAGTTTGACTTTTTGTTTGAATTGAATAGGCTCCGAAACTTCTAAACCGATTTGAAAAAAAAAGAGGCTGAGTGCGTCCCCTGATAACATTATGCAAAGTTTGAAAACAAGGCATTCCCGATATTAATCGATTTACTTTTGATGTTGATTATAACAATTTTATTAACAAACAAAAATTCTCGAAAAACAAAATTTACCAATTTTTGTTAGACCTTTTTGTAGTTTTTCTGATTTATTGTAAAAAATAATTCCAATTCGATATTGGTCAACATTTTATCATTTATTTATATGTAGATATTGATAAATGCATTATAAATAAAATAAAAGACATTTGAAGTCAATATCATTGCTTGTGATAATATTTAAGCCGAAAAATAATATTTGACACTATTCTGTAAATTTTAGTTTTAGTTTTTTTATTTTTCGTAAAAAATTGTCGATTCGATATTTGTTAAAAATGTAGCATTTATTAATATTTGTGTTTTGTATTAACTTAAATAATTTTGAAGTCAATATCGTTGCCGAATTCAGATTCTGGGGATCATAAAAAGTCCCGATTTGTCAAAAATTTCAATTTGACAAATCGGACCGATAACAATAACTCCATATGAAAAAAAAATAGGGATCCTCATTAAAACTCCAGGACGGGACGATCCGCTTGTTCTTAATTATATTAGGTAATCTAATTTCATACATTGCTTTTATGAAAAAAAAAATTGAAAAGTAAACAGATTTAATTTCACAAATGCTTAGGACAGGTTGCAAGTTGCAACAGCTTTATGTATTGTGTGCAAAAAGTTGGATAATGATATCCTAACATACTTGATGAACTTGAAAAAAACGCTTTATCTTATTTTTGTATCTTATTTTATATTGTTAATATTTTCGTTCATCCAAGTTCGTAGAATTAGAAAAAGCAAGCATATTTTCAAATAAACAAATGAATCGATTCACTAAAAAACATGTCAGATCTTTTTAAACTTCAAATAAAGTTATTCCTAATAATGTATAAACGCAATTCGGTTGGTTTATCATTAATATATTTAAAATTTTCGATTTTTATATTTATTTGAAAAAGTACAAAAAAATGTTTAACCAATCTTATAATCAAAGGTTATCTTTTTTCCAAATGATTTTGAAATAATGGCTGAGTTGAGTAGGGTATTAACTTTTTTATAATATTCCCTAAAAATAAAAAACAATAAATTTGGAGGATTTGTAATGGTATACAATATATGTATTGTAAAAAACCTAATTAAAATCTATGGTAGGTAATCACAGTAATTTGAAGACAACGAAAATCTTTAATTTAAATATTCAGCACCCAAAAATTAAAAAATCAAGCCAATAACACTTCAAACTCTTACAACTTAACTGGCCCAAAAATGTAGTTTACACCGGGCTTAAATATACTTAAAATGTCCCAAGAATAGTTTAATCTAAATCACATTAAACACAATTCGATTTATTAAATGGAGCTTAAAACAATTGAATGCTATGCTTTAATTTTTTAAATTGGATTAATTTGAATTAATAATAAAATATTGCGAATTTTATTTTGTCTATAATAAATCTTCTTGAAAAATAACTTTCTGGTATACTCTATGAATTCAAAAATTGCATTTATTCTTTTATCTTGGGTGATGTAAATATTTGTATGTTTATGTACTTATTTTTTTTTTCTTTTCGTAAATTTTTGTTCGTATTTTCCTGTTGCAATCATTATGACGGTTTCTTCCAATTAATTAATTAATAATTATCGAACTCAATAAACTCTCATTTTGTCAATAATAGTCCAAGAGGCGACTGTCAAATTACTTAGCTCATCCTGTCAATGGATTTTTTACATTTTATTGGATAGATTTTCGAAAGACAAAGACAACGCACTCAGGTAGCCTATAAAATCCCGTGACAAAGGGGTCTAAAACGGGTTACTTCCGGTATGTTTTTTCGACCATGACCATGACCATGAGTGTTACAAATTTATTTGTAATTATAAGTGTTCAAATATAAAATATATAATTGTCATTTATTAAGGCATGTCTACACTGTGAAATTGGGATAAAAAAAAATTCCACACTAGTCACAGAAATATAACATTTATTTTAAATGTGTAATTTGTATTTTCAGTTTTATTTCTTATTATTACAATTATTTTATTTCTTGTCATGCATGCATGTATACCTAGGTACATACATATGTATGTACATATAAATGAGGAAATCAAGACTTGTTTACTATATTCTGAATAAATTATAACTTGTCACTTAGTATGTAGTTATATTAACACCAGTTTGACATTAAGAACAGTGACATCAACCAAACGCAAAAATGGTAAAAAAAGGAATATATGTAGGTTCTACGAGTGGAAATTGTAATTCTATAGATTTTAAAAGCATGTATAATGTACATACAGTTGTGTTCATAAAAATAGCAGTGCCCCCTAAATAAAACTAAAAGGCTTTCATTATCATCGTTATAATATATTTCACTAAAATTTAAATGACAAATTAAGGCCCTCCATTGGGATTAACAATAAAAAATAAAGTTAAGTTTTTAACGTTATTTTTGTCACAGTGGACATTTTTTTTTTTTAATTTACAGCTGTTCACAAAAATAGCAGCGCATAACATTGTATTGCAAAAAGTACGAAAAACTGTAATAAGTTGCATGAAACTAAATTAATAACTTTAGCTTAACATTAATACTTTGTTGCATAACCATTATTTTTGAATATAAATGTGTATTTCTGTGGCATCGTATCAATTAAAGCCTTACACCTCTCGATTGGTATTGCGTTCTACGAATCTCGCACTACTTCACACAGTTCTTTTGAATTTCTGGATTTCACTTCATGGGCCGCATTTTTGACATCCTCCCACAAGTTTTCAATGGGCTACAGATCAGGGGATTGAGCCGGCCACTCCATAACACATACCCCTTTCTTCCGAAATCATGACGTTGAACTTTTCGAAGTGTGTTTTGGATTGTTATCTTGGTGATATACCCATACCAACGGCATTTCTTCTTCAGCGTAGGGTATTTAAACCTATTCAAATGCATCCTTTACACCTTTGATGGGATAAATAGACCCGACCCAGTAGTAGGAAGAGCAAGCCCATATTATAAGTTTCACTACGCCATGTTTCACTATGTATGTACATACATATGTATATGTTTTTTTTTTTACAAAATACCTACTATTTTTGTA
The DNA here is from genome assembly GCA_905146935.1 of Scaeva pyrastri. Lineage (NCBI taxonomy): Eukaryota > Metazoa > Arthropoda > Insecta > Diptera > Syrphidae > Scaeva > Scaeva pyrastri. The sequence goes on from LR989927.1 coordinate 59,680,541, forward strand.
TTCATTTTCTTCTGACTATTTCGAAACAAAAAAGTTCTTATAATAACTACCTAAATCACTTTATAATTTTAATCCACTTCCTGCGCTGCTACCACACTACGCAATATGTCCTTTTATTTAACTCTGCGGTTTTATTCCTTACCCCAGTTGCCATACTCAAACCACTGCAACATAGGTCACGGCCCAACATTTTATAATATTCCATTTGCGCATCGCAGACACCCCTTGGAGATTTTTTGACACGCGTTACATCCCTCTCAAATTGATATGATGAATGATTTGCAAAAATCACCAGCTCTTCTCCCTCTCTCTCTCTCTTATTCTTACAACTCATTATTCCAACGTTACAGTTACATACGAAACCAGTACAGAGTCAAACGCCAACATGTCAATATTTTGCTGGGAGATTCAGATTATCCCTTTTAACAGAGTGACGCAACCACAGTATAACTGTTTATTAAATGACAGCATCGAGATTAATGATATTGTAATATCTGTCATCTGACGATTGAATTATGATTTCAACCAAAGTGATAATTTCTGAAGATTTTAATAATTTATTTTTTAATCGCTGTTGATAGACATCGAGGGGAATACACACGGTACCTTATTATGTTTTTGTACGTTATGTACATACATATATGTATGTACATATTTATGTTTGAATGTGAAATGAAAATCCAAAAATTACATTTCAATTTGTACAAAATTTAATTTTTAGATGAAATCCCGCTGATCTCAGGGGAGCAATAAATTTTGTGTCCATTCCTCCTTCAGATCGACCTTGATTCAATTTGATTTGGGACTTTATTAAGTAAGAGCTAGATTGTGCCAGGACGGGCGGGCGGCTGCTCTAGTGTATAGGCTTTTGCATATAATATAAAGTACCTAACTTAATATTTATATGGGTATTCACAGAGGCATGCATGCCTCTATTTTCGGGAAAAGTCATGTGAGACTTAAGAGAGGGCGCTAGTTCTGGTTTGAAAGGGTGATTTTGAGATTTGTTTGTTTTGGTGAAAATAAAATTTCGGTTTTTTAGAGAATCCGCCGAGGGGCGGATAAAATTTGTGTTTTTTATTGGCGTTATGGTGCAATATATTTATGTCATTTAACAAAAAAAGGGTGATGCTGACTGAAGAGATTTGTGTGGAAAAGACAGTGTTTTTGAATTATAAATAGAAATATTGATAACATATGTATCGGATCTGTTAAGAAAGTAATAAGGGTTTATTTTTTGTAGGAAAATGTTAAAAGAAAGGAACTATATAAAATGCAGACGTATAGGCGTGACATGACCTTGAGTTCAAAATATCTTTACGATACACTCGTATAAGTTACGGAATTTCAAAAGCAAGGTATTTTTGTTCCAGTATATTTTTCTTTTAAATATTTTGGAGTTTTGGACTCTAGTCGTATTTGCGCTTCAAAAGTGATCCACCTTAGGTATCAGAGGCATTTTAGGTATGAGATTAATCCGCTGAAACGAAACCGACCACGTTGCTGCTATTTGTAAAAAAAGGTTAACTCAAAACAGTTTAACCATTACCGTTTTTTTCGTAAACAGAACTATTGACTTTCCCAAGTCGTACCACATGAAACGCCGCCGTGTTACAGTGCTGTCATCTCGTTCTTTTTTCACTCAGACAGAGCGAATATAATAATAAAAACTCGTATCAAAAAATGTGATGCGAGAGTTATAAAAATAAAAACAGTTCTCTTCTGTCACCATTCCATTACCAAACATACAATCAACAAAATTCCTAATGAAAATGTAAACAAAATTTGGCTGCCTCAGAGATGACTGGACACCAAATTGAAATAACGTAATTGAATTAGCCAGACATCATCTTCCAGAATTACCAACTTTTATTCGTCATTGGCATTGCTTCCCTTGCTCTTGTGTTGCCATCATTCACTAGGTAAACATATATACATATACACAAAATGGCAAATCATAAAATGTCTCTTCTTACTACGTGCCGTTCGTAGGTAAGGTAAGTTAGAATAAATTCACGTCAAACACATACCTTCCTACATATCCTTCCGCTTCCTTCTCTGTTTTATGCCATAACAAACCTTATTTTAAACCCTGACAGGAATTTTCGCCTTTCACTGTGTTTTACTGGTTTTACCTAAACAAACAGAACTCAGAACAGAACTCGGTGTCGTATGGTTTGTGATGCAGCCCATCAACGCACGGAGAATTTCAGGATTTTCCTGAGCTTTTAAAATACAGACGTCGTCGTTGTGGTCTTTGTCATCGCTCGTCAGACAACGCAACGTAGCTGTTGTTGTAGTAACACAGAACCAGAAGCGGAGGAAGAAGGAACGACATAAAACCCCAATTCTTGATTAAATGTGTACAAATGCCATCCCTCTTCCCGTTACCCAGCGATAATTATAATTTTTTAAGTAAATAAACCAAAATCATCACAGAGAGACATTCGAATTCAAACAGATATACACATGCATACTCACAGACAGACAGTATTCGAGGCACACATAAGCATAAGCATAGTGTAGTGTTCCAATTGGGCTGGGCGCAATGCAAACGGATCTTCCGGCTGCAAAACGACATCAAAATGGAAGGAAGGTCTAGGCACTATGGTAGAAAGAGGAAAAACGATGGAAAATTTCCCTAATGAAATTGTAAAACATTATGTCTTTGTGTTGTGACATTTTGAATTTGCTTTTATTATTTTGTAAAATTTACATTTTCAATTTGTTTTCTGCTTAATGAAAATGTTTAAATGTACATACTTAGGCAGATTTTCTATGTGTGTAGGCGAATGGAATTCGATGGCAAATTTATAATAATCTCGAAATTAATTTATATGAATTATGTAAATTTGAAGGTGATAGTAAGTCTACATTTTGTACAATTTATGCCTCTAAGACCACACGAAAAATTAATGACATATGTAAATGGTTAATTCCACATTCGGAGTCAAAACACTTTCTGTTTATCGATATACTTATACTGATATTATAAAGAAAAAACGTTGTATTTTTGTTAAGAATGAACTCGAAAACTAATGGACGGGTTTTCATAACTCTTTCAACATTAGAATGCTACATTATGCCTGAGTAACATCTGATACATTTTTTACTAGAAAATGTTTAAAACAATTGTCCAACCGTGCGAAGCTGGGACGGGCAGCTAGTTTTGTAAGTTAAGTTACCAATTTTTAACTATTGATTAAAACTCTTTATTATTCACAGTTTTCATTAATTTCGTGCTTCCCTAGGATGTAACGTCTTAAAGTTTAATTTGTTGATACAAAAAACAATTTGATGGAGAGGTTCAATATCAATCCGAGTGACAGACGTATAGGATGTGAACAAATAACCCGCTCTCAGCAGACCTGTCAATTTATACTGTTATCAAGTCCCTTGTTTTGGTTACAGAATGCGGAGCTGTCATTTGCGCTTTTCGTATCAAACAGGACATTGTGTATTTGTCGTGAATAAGAGTTTGTTGAAAAACAAAATTTGTAATGCCTTAAGAACTGGTGCAAACGATGAAAAACTCACCAGTTTTTGTTTTTTTATTTGGTTTCATGTTACAATTTTCTTTCTCACTATGTTTTTTACTTTTATATAAATCGGGTAATTTTTGTAAAAAATTATGAATTATGAAAAATTTTGAATTAAACCCAATCGTCGCTGGATTACACGATCAAGAGTTTAAACATCTTAGCCACACTAAGAATGTGGCGTGAAAAATCATTATACGCCAAAGAGTGTTCTATTTGACCAGTCTTAATTCTTAGTTTGTTTTGCTGTCCCTCTCGTTCAAAGAGACTTATTATAATAAATCCTTGACAGTTTCGTTTCTTCATGAGATTGATACATTTTTACATTTTTGTTTGCATTTCCTTTGAAGTAATCCGAATCCAAAGACAATTTCTTGAGACTACTATACTATACATATTATTTAACTACAATACATATTTTTTTAGGAACTTAAAGTTTTTGCTGCAAAATGATTTTCTACGGGCTAGTTATTATATATCTTTTCTACAAGCTTTCTAGGTACGTACTCATGTACATATATCCCTTTATAAAACTGTCTGTTTGAATATTATTTCAAATATCCAGAATTTCCTCAAATCCCAACTTACACTTACTTAAAAGAAAGTAAATACCAAAGTTAATTAATTAATTGCTTCTCTTAACGCTAACTTTCGCTAATTAACTGACTTTTTCTATGTTCGGGAAACTTTATTTATTTATATAATACCTTCGCATCATCCATGAATTATGTAAATTTGTATTATCAAGAAAAGTGTCGACAAATGACACAACCAACACCCACACATCCCTTGACTTAGGGGGATATTATAAAAACTTTGGTTTCATTCAAAGAGTTCCCTTCTTTGTGCTTTTATTTTTCTGTCAGTTAAGATTCCATACAAGCCTTAAGGGTATAATTGTTTTTGAAAACAAATTAAATCAAACCATGGTAATTTGAATTTCTTTCGAGTTTGTGTTTATGAAAAGGCTCCGGGATAACTCTTTTCGTGGAGTTCAGGGTTATGCTGTGGATGTGGATACAAGTTGTGCTATTGTTACCTTTTTTGTCTGTGCAAAACTTATCGCTTGAGTTTATTAGCTCATTACTTTTCAAAAAATTAGGGTATCTTAATTCTTCCATTTTTTGTATTTATTTCCTTTCAGAAAATATTGAATCCTCCTCGAGTCCAATTACAATCAATGATCGTTCGGACAATAGTAATTCGCCACATCTCACCATAGCTGCCAGCGTCCTGCAATGCTCCTCCGAAACACCCCTGCATCGGAATAGTCATTCGCCCAAGGAGATTTGCATGTCTCCAGATGGTGGATTATCATCCAATCAAAGCACCAGCCTTAGCAGTAAACAGCGTCGATCCCGAACTAACTTTACACTCGAACAATTAAATGAATTGGAAAGACTCTTTGAAGAAACCCATTATCCAGATGCGTTCATGAGGGAAGAACTAAGCCAACGATTGGGTCTAAGTGAAGCCCGTGTACAGGTAAATTACCGTAAATAAATCTTCCTTCTTTCTCTATTTTGTTACTTTTTTTCAAATCAAAGAAAATTTCATTAAATAAGTGGATATAAATGTCCACTTAAGGACAATCAATTAAGATTAATTACGTTTCGCAAAATTCGACAAGCGATAAGTCACTAGTAGGTTGACATTTAAATCTAACCGCATCACTTAATCGAGGTGAAAGGACGACTTACATGGGGTGCTAAGTAACGGCTACGATGTCTTTCCTCGAATAATTCTCTTTCCACAGAAGACAGAAATAAGACAAAATATAGCGCTTGTCTCACCAGAGAGAAGACCACGAAGAGATTGATAGGGTAGAACAATACCAGGCTAAGTTTTTTTTTTCTCAAATTGGGTGCAACAACTTGAACTTGAGAGGAAAACTTTCCGCCTTTCTTTTGTAAAAGGGATGAAAATGAATTTATTGCCCGAAAAGTGATCCCCTGCCAATATATAACTAAGTGTTTCTTTCTACAAATTGTTTCTTGCTGGGATTCTGTTTTTTTTTTTTCTTTTTTTCTTGTTGCCCAAATGGCGACATATTTATTTATAGCTTTGAAATATTTTTATGTCACACCCATTAAGGATGCGTGTTCAGATTTATCTACAATACGAATATACTTTGTACATATATATTGATAGTAGTATTCTGAGAAGTGTTTTAACTAAACTTGTATATTTATTTAATGTGACTTTGCTTTTAGAAGTAATGAGATATAATAAATATAATACAATGATGTGATATTTTGGTACTATGAAACAATTTATTGTTACTAATGGTCCTATTAATGTTGATTGAATGTTCATATTGAATTAATGGTGGATTCCAGTAAAATAATTTATTGTTTAGCTAAATTCAGTTGCACTTTTGTTGGGCGCCATTTAAGAAAAATTATTTACTATCGATATAATAATTGATTTGATACCACATAGAAAATTCAACTTTATTTGGATAAATACAAGAACTTACAAAAGTTAAAAGTTCAACAAAACAAACATTTTTGTGGCACTAAACACACTTTTGGGTTTAACAGTAGTAATGCCTTTACATTTTACAATTCTATTTTCGCAGCTGACATTTCAGGTATCTAGGTATCGTAAAAATGAAACATTGTCCGATTTCACTTTGGAAAAGTATAATTATTGACATGTTTATTTAACTCCATTAGTTCTAAAGAAAATAATTCAGAAATTCATTGTAACAAAGATAATTTTGAGATGTTAAGTCCTTCCGAAAAAGGTATATTTCAAATGTCATTCGAATCATTGATTTCAATAATTAAGAACTTAAATGGTTTGGTATGAAACCGATTGTTTCCAAGTACCTACTCGTATGTTTCTAGTAAAAATAATAATAAACTTTTTTAAAGCCTTTTGTATAGCAACTTAAACATTTATATTTTTTTTAAAAAGAATAAAAACAAGTTTGATTCAACTCTCGGGAGTTTATTTATCTTTTAGAAAAAATTCGGCTTTGTTTCTTTTGAGCAAAGACAGTTTATTGTATCGAAGTTAACGAACTTACCTTGTATTTGTCAAAAAAATTAAATCTGCTTAGAAAGTAGGTAGGTGTTCACATTTTACTCTTGTTAAGAGACAATTTTTGCCGTTTTATCATTATTGGAAGCTATTTTAACAGTGTGTGACTACTAACATTTCAGCTGGCCCGAACAGACTCCTTAATATAGTCGATTTACTTCAAAATGTACATTAAACATTTATGCATACAAAATATATACATACATATGTAATACATGGAAAAAGCTTCTCCAATTTCAATAATGAAAATGGCAGTCTCCGGTCATAAAAACATGGCAACTTCAATTTCAATTTGCCCCTATTGACCATTCCTTTGCCAAGGCCCACTCTGAACATTCAAATTTAAATTTCATTCGCATCACCAAAACGTTAATATAAACATTTGTCCTTCGCTTTCTACATTGATAGTATAGCTTATATGACACACAGATACAAGTATACCTATACATATATTATGTAGTTGTAGTTGTGTCAGGAGAAAATGACATTAAATTGAAGAAAAAAATGATGCTGTAGAACTTTCAGTACTGCAGAATACACCAACGAACCTATACCACAAAAAACTCCTGAGCAACACATAGAAAGAGATTATTTATAAGTTTCCAACCTTGTGTTCATCTGCCCAGCCAGGATATATCCTTGTACAACGACAATGGATATAGAAATTGAGTATGGACATAGTAAATGGCCATATAACTTTCAAAACCTATTCGCATGCAATTGAAATTGCGAAAAAAAGGAGCAAGACCTCTCCTTTATTCCTTGAGTAGAAACTTTTGTTTTAGTTTTGTTCGTTGAGTTCGGATTCGGATGCAAGCTATGCATTATAAACTTTGCAACACGTAGGTTATATTGTTGATTTATGAGACAATTTATATGATTTACTACCACATCCACCAACCTACAGAGTCCAAAGTAGAATTAGAGTTTAGACAAACTGTTGAAATAAGAACAAGGAGGGACCTGCTATATGTAAGGATATAAGACAACTAAAACTTGTTACATTTCCGCTCAGAGGTTGTTCTACCACTGAGAGCCAAGAGTTGCTTTTTTGACATATTGTAGGTACTGGTCAGTTTGGGGTTACTCTTTGAACTTACTGAAATGGTTCTTTCAAGGATATTATAGGTTTATATACACTTAATTTTTTTATCAATTTAATAGTAATTCATTTTTCAATCATTTTAAATTTTTTCTTGAATTTTTTATTTAAGGTCTGGTTTCAAAACAGAAGAGCCAAATGCAGAAAGCATGAGAATCAAATGCATAAAGGTGAGTAACTTTAGTTTGAGTAAAACGAGAGTTAAATAAATTAAAGTCTATTTATATTAAAAGTAATTAAGTATAACAGTTTAGATTATGTACAACATACTTAAATAGTTTTTCAAATTGTTTCACCAATTCTTTAGACTCAAAATTATGAAAATAAATTATTATTATTAAAAGCTTGTTAGCATAAATTTAAGGAAAAAATAAAATCATTTTGTTAATCGCTAGTCAAATGGCAAATGCTCTCTGATGTGAGATTACCCAGTGGCAAAATGTCTCCTTTCCATTGTGAACATGTGGCTCGGGAGTCTCGATGTTCTCCTCTTAACCTGAGACTACTCGTATTATGTTTGTAACATTCTATCCTTCTTCATTTTGATTATTTTTTTTTGCTTGATCGATTATTTTCCAATTCTAATTTTGCTCCAAAAAAATACAAAACCTATAGGTTGTCAGATGAACTTTGTTAGAGAATAACATTTTTAAACCAAACCTCGAGGCTCCAATCAAAAATTGTATCTTCTAAGTGCAATCAAATTATAGTAATTTCGATAACATTGCAAGATGAGAATTTCAAAAATGTGTGGAACATGACAATTCTGAATTTTCACACGAAAGTTATCTAATTAAACAAAATTTCCCCTACATAACAAAAACTTATTGAAAAATTCTGAGCCACTTTCAACTTAAAAATGCTAGCTTTACTCGTATTTAATTTGTCTTTAAGTATTTGTTAAATATTAAAAGATCCTAACAAGAACCTCCTTTTTTTATTCATTTTTTTTTTATTCAACCTTAAAACTACCTCCTCCTTGTCCTTGAGTTTTAATGATAAAAAATGCAACTATAGTCAATACATCATCCAATAGTATTTGACTTTAAAAATTTCAATCACGTGTTACTAATGTCGAATGTTAAAGCAATTTTGTATCATTTCCGACTCTATACGCATCCGGATCCGCCACAGAATTCACCGCCATGTTTGGCATTGATTGCGAGTAAACTTTATTTCTTTTTTTTTTATTTATTTACTCTCTCCAAACCATGTGTCGTTTCGTTAGTAACAAGTCATTCAGCAAAGCCACCAGCCAGCCAATAAACTCTGTTTGAAGATTTTTTAAGGAGCAAAAACATTTGTTGCCAATTCCGTTTATAACACCATGCCCACAGACAGACAGGTGAATAAATAGATAAATGTAGAAATATACTAGTATACAAAAAATACCACAGCGCCTCTAGCGAGAATATATGTCATACATGTGTATACATAATATAGAACTCTACTGTATATACATATTTTACGCGAAGGCATTATGTATGTTTGCCAGCCAATTTGGAAATGTCAACACCATGCTAGAGATGGCAGAAAAAAACACCAATTTTTGTTAACATTTTGATTAAAGGTACCACACCACAAAAAATCCTCTCTTTGGATAGGTATTGCTATTCCTGTCAGATAAAAACCAACTACATACGAGTACACACATATGGATGTGGTATGTGTGCATTGAACAAAAAAATAAAAAAAAAAAAACCAAACAAAATATCAATGACACGTGACATTTTACAATTTTGACATATCGACATGATTTTTGTGTCAAAAGTAAATTGAATTAGGTTTTTGTAGTGTGGCTGTGAGTGGATACGTGTGTGTTTATTTGTAGAGTGACAGTTTAAATTTTGACAGAATTGATTTAAAATTTGTAACATCTGTCAAGCAAATTAAAATTCCACCAGCAACAAAAAAAAAGCAAAATACACAAACATCCTAATTTGGATATATTTGCAGAACAAATTACAATCGTGGTGGATAGAATAAATTAAATTAAACCATGTTTTTTGTCAGGCAACTCATCCCCGCACCCTCCATTCAACATGCCGTGATTTTGTTGTATGTATATGTGTAAGAGTGGTCGAGTGATGGCTGGATAAAATAGTTTTACTGGGATGTTAAATGTGAATATGAACTACATTATGTATATAAAAGTTTAATTTTGCGTCGTTTACACTAGAGGGAGTTTACACCAGTTTTAACTGAAAACAATTAGCTTCGCAACATAAAAGTTCCAAAACCGACGCGACGGCTTTTTATTCAAGCCGTTTGACGTTTTAAGTGTATAAGTCAAAAACAAAAAGTAAAAATAAATTTATTTTTTACTATTCTCTATTAAATTCATTTATTAAAAACATTCATGATATTATAGGGCATAGCTGTCAGCTAATTTATTTGGTGTTGGTTTAAGTCAGTTTAAGATAACCTTTCATTACCAACAATATCATATTTTGAGCTCGTGATGTTTTGGTACCTAACCTACATATGTAAATAAGGCTATTAAAATAATTTTAAACTCATAGTTCATGCGACTCATTTTTACGTCTTCGCATTCCGTTACTTCTACATATTAATTTTTAAAAATAATGCCTCTTGCTCTTCCAAAACTATCAAAAAAGAATGTTAAAAGCGTGAATTGTTGAAATCGAGTCATTCTGATTTCCTGTGGTTTCCTTTTGTCACGATAAACTCAGTTAAAACCGTTTGCAATTGACATGTCAATTTTTCTAATAACAATAAATGCGATATAATTGAAAATCAATACAAGCACTTCGCCAAAAAATTCCTCCACTCTATCAAATCACCTCACAATAATAAAAAAAAAACAGCATTAATTCCATCAAAACGAAAAACATCAATTGAATAAACTAAAACCTGCACATAGCAAAGAAGAATGAAGCAATAAAACTTTGCCTAATTTGATATTCTGGGTATATCACTGTTAGATGCTCAGTTCACGCTCAATGCTCCATATCTATTATCTAACCCTCTAGAGGTGTCCAGACAAAAAGTCTATAAAAAACACCACACAAAAAAAAAGAAAACATCTCAATTGGAATAAAATAAAAAGCACCACACCATTCCTCTCTGCCCTCTTCACCTTCTTTTGACGGGTAATATTTCATTCACTAAATCTCCTGTTAATCAACTTGATGTTCTCGTGAACAAGTGTAATCATCCCTTAAATGCGTTTAAAATGCCGGAATAATTTTTCCAAGGGCCAACAAACATTTTACACAGCTTCACTGCCACTGCCACCAGCCAGAAAAGTTAAGGGCGGCTCGACGCGTTATAGGGGTTGAACTCTTGTAAAAGTAATTTATTTTACGCTCATTTAGTCATGATTTTAAATTTTATAGATTTCGGTGATTTTGGGAAGGGAGAGTATCTTTTGAAACTTCTGTGTCTGAGGTTTTATGGAGATTTCTCAAAATTAAATAGTGAATATGAATAAATATGTCATTATATTAATTTACACTCTCTCTCTCAAATGAATACATAGACTGAAATAAATTTAATCCGAACATCACCATTCAAAATGTAATTAAATTAAATCTTTAAAATATAAAAAAGTACTCAATCCACCCTCTTGTTGTTGTTTCTTTTTCCTAAGTTCGTTCGCCCCCACAGTCACAGAGTATGCGATACTCCCACGGGTGTCATTTGTTCCCGTGGTAGCAATAAATAAGTGTGTTTTCAGTTTTTCACTTAAGATACAAAAAAAAAAAAGATAAAAAAGGTTGATCAATCCGGAACACGGAGAACAACAACCCCACAAGAAAAGCTTAATTTAATTTATTTGTATTTGATTTACTGACAATCGTTATGTTTGTTCCTTTTGCTTTTTATTTTTATTTTTTATTTTATTTTTATTTTACCTTCCAATTCATTAGGCTTTATGACATTTCAACGTGTTATTTTCTTTTTTTATGTTTTTGTCGTTCTTATAGGAATTCTACTTTCGAGTCATAGTCCACCGGTGTCAACCCCACTTGAACCTTGTAGAGTTGCACCTTATGTCAATTTGCCAGCATTAAGAAGTACGACGAATTCAACTTCTCAATCGGCGAGCAGTGGTTCAGGAGGTCAGCATTTTGGTTCGAATTCGGCAGCAACAGCAGCGGCGTTTTCAGCATTTGATCCGGCATTAATATCAGCTGCAGCACATCAGGTACGAACAAATATTTTTAAGATTTTGAAGAACATTTTGATTTGCAGAGGATTTTTAAGAAAAAAAAAAGATCTGACACTTTACGGTCCAATTATAATAATAATCGATTAAACCGGGTTTAAGTTAATTTCTGTTAGATTCTGGTGAACTTTAATCTGTGGGTGATAAATATAACAAGAAATCAATATATTTTTAAAGTTTTACTACAAATACAAGTAAAAAAACATTCGAAACCAACTCGGTGTGCATTTCCATGCAAACTTCAACTCAACAACCGTTTTCATGCATTTTCCAACTCGACCCAATAATTTACACAATTGTACATTCTTCGAACGCGCCCAATTTAGAACAGCTGTTGTTTATTTTGATTTAAAACTCAAATTGAGTTTTTAACTAAAAAGTAAAGATGTTAGCCAGAAATTTCTTTAACAATTGAGTTTGTATATTTACAACTTTTGTTTGCAATATGCATTCAATTTTTTCTATTTTCAAGTGCACATTTGCCTTTTTTATTTTGTGTGTGACAGAAGATTTTGAAATTTTGACATCAATGATTTGACAAATAATGTAGGGATTAAAAAAAATTAAAAGTGAATATGGCGTTTTATTGGTACTCGAATACTATGTTAGGGATAGATTACCAATAAAACGCGGCTATAGATAGATATGTATGAATGGACTATGGATAGGTATTAAAAAAACTTGCACAAACTTCAGATTTAATTAGATATTTGTAAAACGTTGGGATTAGCAATCAAAATAGTTACCGTTATTGCGGCAGCGAAGTGAGAGAAAATGACATTTTATTTTTATGTTTTTTGTTTGTGTTATTAAATTTTAAATAATTCTTTCGAGTTCTGTTTTTGTTTTTGTTTTTGTTTTTGAACGTTCAATGAAATATCAAATAATAAAAAAAAAAATTGATTGTTGAACTTACACACTTTTAATAGAAGAATTAATTTAATTAATTGAAAACAAATGGTAATGCTATTAAAATACTTTACAATTTAATCAAATTTTAATCAGAAATTCTCCTTTCCAATTTCAGTATGCTGCTGCTATAAGTAACAACTCTAGTGGATTATTCCCGATTCCGCAGTATCCAATTAATTTGGCAGCCATTGCTGCAGCACATAGTAAGAGTTCGAGTATAGCCGATTTACGAATGAAGGCGAAGAAACATGCAGAGTCATTGGGATTAACGGAAAATCCAGCTTAGAATTAAAATTAATTTTATTATTGTATACAAAAATTGTGTAAAAAGAAAAAATAAACTATACGCATTAGTACTTAAGTCTTTTTAAAATAAAACTAATAATAACTCTACAAATGTATATTTTAGGACAGATTTGTTATTATTTCTCTATTTCAAAAATATATTTCCCTTCATATTATGTATGTATATTGTATATTTATTAAAAAAAATTGTTTTTATTCAAATTTTGAATTGATATTTTTAAAACAGAAACATCAAATCTAATTTTAAAATTAAATCTAATTCAAAACATTATTCGGTTCAACAATATCCGAGTCTACATTTTAAAATTTCAACGTTTTACTTAAGATCAAATTCAAAATATGTGAAAGAAGAATAATTTAAATTATTTGTATTTTTAAACTACCGGAAGAAAACTATTCATTTATTTTATCCATAAAAGTTGTGTAGAGAAAACTGTGATTATATTTTTTTTTAATTTCCAAGACCTTACTTATCTAATAAATAAAAAAAAAATCAAATACACAAAACCAATTGCTTCTGTTTTAACATAGAATCAATTTATTGATTTTAACTTATCAAAAATAACCTATAGATAGTGTGTCTAGGTCAGCATGTCTTATGTCTAAAAACATACATACGTCGCGGTCCAAATAATCATATAATCTTTCCTCTCATATGTTTCCAATCCTCAAGTGAATTCGGTCAAGTTCAGCGCAGATGTCGGGAGAAATAAAAGTTAAATGTAATCACATTAGACCCGGGAGCTCAATTGGTCTGTCTAAGATTATTTGGATCATATCAAATCAAATGTCAGTTCGTATAGGAGTATATTTTGTGTTGGATAAAGTATTATTAGATATAATCATTGTTGATGGAAACAGGTGATAGATAGTTCAATTGAATTGTAACTTTTAATTCTTTGATTTGATAAAAATAAACGTGAAAGTTTTTGTTACTTACTGGAACTTTAAGTAATTGTATTTGAGGCGGTTATGAGATGAGTGGTAATTTTGGAAAGTGGTGTGGAAACTTATAGCAAGTCATTGGTGATAGGACAGGGTACATGGAGTTTTTTTTTATATTTCTTTGTTTGTGTGGGAAACATTATGAAAAATTATATTTCAATATATATATAGTCAAGTGATGGTTAAAAAGAGATAGGCAGATTTTTCTTTATTTTAAATGCCTAAAAGATGAAAAAATAAAACGTCAAAATGAGTGGAAAGAGTCCAATGTCTTGCATTTTAATAAGAAAACTGACAAAAAAAAATCAGTGATTGTCATTGCAAAGCCCAATGCAACCTTTGAATTTGCATTTGACATCAATCTAGAGGATTACGGAATCGTGCGGAATACAGTGCAGTGTATATGGTATAACAGCATTAGTCAACGTATAACTGCATTTATCATTAGTTGTGGCACTGAATGTAGCACCACGCCATCTATTGGTGCTTATTATGACATTCTCTTTCGTTCGAAAGTGATTCGAATTCGTTGAAACTTAATTTTGAGACTCGGCGATTAGAATGTTAATCGTACAAATCGAAAGTTCACCCAATCCATAGAAAGTTCATTCATTTGCGCAATTTTGACATTCGAAAGAATAGAATTAAATGTCATTTTTGTTTCGTTTGAATTTTTCTGTCGAGTAAGAAACAAAACATGTAAGTTTTTAATTATTTCATGAAAAATAAATTACTTTTATTATTTTTTTTTGTTGTTTTATGTTTAAAGGTCGCATTCCAACTGGACAAACCGCGAACAAAAGCGAAAATTAATTAAAATAATGGAAGAAAAACCCGGAGGTAGCAATGGGTTTGAAGTATCCACTATCCTTCTACTCTGAACTTCTTCAGCACCATCTTCATTTTTTATAAACAACACAAATGGCATATTTTCATTGTTATTTAATTATTTTGTTTTTATCAAACAAATTTAAATTATTAAACAATAAACAAAACAATTACAAGTAAACAAAGATTTCACTTTTTGGTTTTGACATTTCACAAACACTTCTCTTTTGTTTTTGATATTTTAGTGTGACCAAGTGTATACGAAAAAAAATAAGAAATAAGAACGCGTCAAGAACAACTTATTTTTTTTAAGAATAGTTTCAAATCAGCCGAGTTGACACAAAAAATGTAATGAATAAGTATTTATTTATGGTTAAACATTACTTTATAATGAAAATATGTATTATTTATTTTGTTTCATGATTCTTTATCCAACATCTATAAAATGTTTAGAAACAAAAAAATGTAAAACGGTCATACTTATTCAAATATAAACATAGGAAATGTCAAACAGCTGATACTGGAAATGAATCTCTTTTCAAGTTCATTTTATGCTATCTTTCGCAAATGAATGTTATTCGATCGAATCTCAAAATTAAGAAAGTTCATTCGAACGAATAGAATCATTCTAACGAATAGACTATTCATGCGAATGTCATAATAAGCACCATTATTTATTTGTTAAGATGCACAACATCTTCTATCACAATGTATTTTACAACTATCAGAAATGTTTGAAGCGTTACAACGAATTTTCCATCTTTCACGGTCTTCAGAACTTTCTATACAAAAATATATAAACATTTTTTTCGGATGGACTTCCAACTTAAAAATATTAGAATTAGTTATGAAACTATTCTAAGACCTACTGAATATATGTAGATTATGTAGGTATATACTATATACAATATATACATCAAATTTCATCAAAATCGGTGAAGCCGTTTAGTAGGAGTATAAACGCTTACACTGTGACACTGGTTTTTTATATATTAGATTGATAAAAAAGGAATAAATAAAGTGCAGCAAATTTATAATAAATTCACTCGAGAATAAAGTTGATATGGGAGTTACACTGAGATAGTAAAATGATAATCATTGTAATCGTTACCTCTACGCTTGATGCATTAAAAATAATAATGGCCGAAAACTGTGGATGGAATGAGAGCAGGTGACCGGAAGTTACACCGGTAGCCGCCTGGGAAGGTTAACCTACCAAGTGTTAATTAATCAGTGATCGAGTGGGGTGAACAATGATTAAATTACTAAAATTACTATTAAAAATAGGGCTTGGTGATAGAAGAGTCAGGTGTATTTTTAAATGCCACATTATACTATAATAGAAAAAACATATTTGTCCAAAAATTTAAACAAAAATATTAGAGGTGGACAACTCTCAGACCTACTGACATGCATATAAAATTTAATAAAAATCGGTCAAGTCGTTTCGGAGGAGTAAGGTAACTAACATTGTGACATGAGAATTGTATGTACCTATGTTAAGAAGAAGAAGAATATGAAGAAACGTGGTGGATTGACTTAGTTTAAAGATATGTTTAATAGATAAGAATGTATATTTGTTCGAGTTTACCTCACATGTACATTTTAAACAAAACCAGAGTTAAACTTTAGTAAATTCACTAACATACTTAGGTGAATGGCTAAGAATGCCATTAATTAAATATTTATAATCAAATTTTGTAAATTCAGCCCTAAAAGTCAATTTATAAATTTAATTTCTCTTTTAACTAATCACAATAGCTTAACTCGCCTTTGATTAAAGAAATATGGTCTTGGAAATTATTAAAAACGAAAAGACACACTGCAAAATACTTTTTATGTACACCGCACCGGTATTGTTAATTGTCACCCTTTAAAAGTATCCGCTGTAAATAGTAAGAGAAAGAGCAAACTAGTACATTTTCTCTATTATTAATCCTGTTCATAGATCTGACTCCTATACTTTTTTCATTACAAACACTTTCTTGTTTGTTTATGTATGTACGTTCCTAAATTAAGAAGATTGTTTTAAAAGAAAAACTTAGTATGATTTGTTATGAATAAATATCAGTTTTAAGTTAAAAAAAATACCTAAAATTCGATTTGGAAGCATGTTTTGATACTTTTTCTTAACTCTAAACTTTCTAATCGAGTCCTCTTTCCCTCGAATATTTCACATGTCTATGAGATCAATTAAATTGGCACACAAATAAACACGTCTTATTTTTTCATTTAACCAATCTGTCAAAATAATTGCAGAAGCAGAATTCACAAGTCAACTCAACCAAGCGCTTTTCACACACTAAAGAAAGTTGCTAACTTAATCCAAACGAAATTGTATTATTCTGAAATAAACAAATAAAATGGATCTATACGATGACTTGGATACAAAACAAAGAGCTGGCCAAATAGATGGCTGGTCGTCGGGAATTAAAATGCTTCAAACACAACTGGCCATAAAAAAAGCAACCAATCCCC
This sequence comes from Scaeva pyrastri, assembly GCA_905146935.1. NCBI lineage: Eukaryota > Metazoa > Arthropoda > Insecta > Diptera > Syrphidae > Scaeva > Scaeva pyrastri. Next base: position 59,697,891 of record LR989927.1, read on the forward strand.
AACAAAAGAAGGAAACGAAAAAACCTGTAAGTTTCTTTTCTAATTACTTTAAGAAGAACTTTTTTATATCTATGTACCTATTCAATGTTTTATGAATATGTCCTAGCTTTTGACGCCAATGATCAGTCTTCGGCCGAAAAAACCTCCAGAAGATGATATTTTCACTCCAATGAAAAGCGAACCACGACCGATGAAAACAATGATTGGACAACCTTTGGCTCCTGTAATAGAGAACAACAAATCAGGTGATTATGAATGGGATGTTGTGGATGAGTATGATCCAATGTGGCCAAATGAATACGAGAAGATGATTAAAGAGAAACGAGATAGAGACAAAGAACGTCGCGATGAACGTAGAAAGCGACGAAGCGGTGCAGGAGGTGGAGGTGGTGGTAATTCTGGAGTTGGGAGTGATAACAATCGAAAGGAAGCATCTCCTAAGTATTCTGGCTTCGCAAACCGTCATAACGATGAGGACACGTATGTCAGATCACCACCAGCATCTGGAGGTGGGGGCAACAAAGGAGCCGCCATTGCTCCACCTCCATCTCTGCAAGAAATCTCTCTCACTAATGGAGATGGGTATGTTCCCCAGAGATGTATAGCTTATCAATCTTAATAAAATTTCCTTCTTCTAGATCTACTGCTGTCACCATCCCTTACACAACAAACTCAGTTGCTGCGAAAATTATGGCCAAATACGGATTCAAAGACGGTCAAGGTCTGGGCAAATCGGAGCAGGGTATGTCAATGGCACTACAAGTGGAAAAGACCTCGAAACGTGGTGGACGTATTATCCACGAAAAGGAATTACTTATGCCACCTCCGCCTTCAGTCCCAAATTCACCACCATCTGGAGGTGGAGAAAGTGTTCAGAAAATAGAACCTAGTATAACTGAGATTATGAAAGAACCCAGCAAAGTTGTTTTGCTTAGAGTGAGTCTCGTCAGAGAGTCTCGTCTGCTTTTCATGTCCCATTATCGTTTTTTTTTTTATTTAGAACATGGTTGGTCCCGGAGATGTGGATAGTGAACTGGAACCAGAAGTGAAAGACGAATGCAACACGAAATATGGCGATGTTGTAAGTGTTGTTATCCATGAATCGTTTGGTACAATTCCAGAAGATGCTGTTAGGATATTTGTAGAATTCAAAAGAATAGAGAGTGCCATTAAAGGTAAGTCATATTTTTTATTTTCGTAGTTTTCTATTTTTTTACCCAAAAGACAATTTTAAAAATTTAAAATAAATATTTTTAAAGCTGTCGTTGACTTAAATGGACGTTTCTTTGGAGGACGACAAGTTCGAGCGGGTTTTTATAACTATGACAAATTTAAAAGTTTTGAATTACAATAGATTTTTAATAGGAATGCATTTTTTCTTTAATAATAAATCAATTGACTTCAAAATACAAAAAAAAAATAGGAAATATAGTTCATTTTTTACAATTTTTTATTATAAAATAAGGCATACACACATACATACCTACATAAAAAACAATTCGAAACTCCGAAACTTTAGCCACTTTCGAAAGAAGAGGATTTATGATTTTTGAGTATTTGATATTTTCACAAAAATTAAGCTCGATAGTCTCCTTTGGATTTCACATAATTTGGAGAGATGGCGATATCTACAACCGAACTGGATAAGTGAAGGATATTAAATGAGACCAGTTTGTCAGTTTTTTTTTTTGTAAAGAGGGAAAATACTGAAAACACTAGCGTTTCAAAGATCTTAGACCCATAAATTCATATTTTAATGAATATTGCGACTACTCTTAGTCTGCTCTGTATTACAGATAGACATTTTTGAATTAAACTTAAAGTTTCTAACAGAATTGATAAGCATCATCACATCGTCGTCGTACTAAGAAGCTTGGCCTAAATCTCACCCAAAACTAACTAACATTTGCTGATCATAGAAATAGTAGTACATAAATCTATCTCGTATAATCCATTCAATTTTAGTTTCCTTTGTCGAATAAAAGAAAAAGTTACCAGCCCTTCTTTCAAGTCATTTAGCATTCAAATAAATTTTTTCATTTTTAAAGGTTTTTTTTTGATGTTTCATACACTTTACGTCATTTGAAGAGCGTACGGTATTTCAGTTGTAGGTTTTAATATTTGGAATTTGGATACATTCCAAATATCAACTATAATTTAACTTTGAAATTGCTGTATCTAAACTTGGTTCATACAGCAGTTGACTTGGAAAATGTATCGACAGATAGCAGTAAAACACGTTTTCAAAAAGACAAACTTTTTTTTTTAAATAAATTTTAAAGAAAATCAATAAAAAGACGTGTATGAATAAAAAATTAAAGAATATTAAAACAGCTTGGAACTTTAACTGGAATGATATGTTTTTCTGTAACTATTCGCTTAGGACAATCCTAGTCAATGCTCAGTTTAGGATCAGTGATTGCAAACTTAGAATTACAAGTAAATGAGATAGTGATGGCAAATCTGAAAAAAAAACAGATAAGAATTCATATTTCATTCAAAGACTTGACCGTTATACTAACCTTGTTCCATCGGTGACTTTCTCGACATTATGAAGATTCTCCCAACCCGAGGTAAATGCACTAACACGTCCCATTTTGGGTTCGACAGCTGAAATAGTTTTATTTTTCTCTACTCCATCGATAAATAGAAACCTTCCACCATTGAAGTCTTTTTTGTAATCATTCAGGTACAACAATGACGTATAATGAAATGATTCATAAGTTTCCTTGTCCACATGTGGATGCCAATATTCATCGTGGATTGTTTTTGCAGTCTCATTTGTTATTCTCGAAAAGAAAGTCGGATGCGTTAGATGCAAACTATCAGCATCAATATCAAATCGTTGAGCTATGGCTGCCTTGATTTTGGATTTAATCATTCGATAAGTGATCAAGGATTCCTTTTTGAATAAGTCCTTTGCCTGTTGCAAACTATACACATTGATAAATTTCTCGCCCTGAGACAGTGCACCAGAATGTAAATCCAATATGGAAGCTCCACCCGATGAGCCGCCGTATTTGATAACTTGTTTGACGAGATCAAGTAGGATTTGGGATTCGGCTTTGGTGATGAGTGAGTCAGAGACAAATCGGCCACAAGTCGCTGGTACACATTTGGGGAATTCTTTCATTTCAGCTAAATATTTTGGAGAACATTGAACTTTTTGCATTCGCAAAGGAATTGTTTCCTTTTGAGGAGCAAATTTTATTTCCTTGGTGTCTTTGGTGTAGAAATAGACAACAGTCATGACGGAGATTATCATTATTGAACGAGTCCAGACTCGGTGAGTTGTCGATTGGCCGGCCTTTCCAAGATCGGGGAAGGTTATGCTAGAAAAAAATAACAATATGCTATTATCATTAAGTCATTATAAGAGATGCAGAGAAGAGCTTAGCAATCAAAAAGATTACATATTAAACTAAAAAAAGAACGGGCGTGTTATCTTCATTATTGTTCCAGACTATAACTTTAACCAGCATACCATACATCTAGTATTTTGTTTTTGTTAATTTGTATTTTGATAAGATCATCGGTATTCCAGAGCCACATAGGAAATCGATAGAAATGAGACCAAACAAAAATAATGACTAATTCCTATCAATTTTTAAGACCCTTGTTAGTTTGTTATGATTTTTGGAACAATACTAACATAATTTTGTTTAGAAATGAGATTTTGATTTAAAAAAATAAAATCGATATAAACAAACCCAGGTTTGGTTTTCTTTTGCGAATCTTTTGCCTCCGAATCTGCTACATTGCTTTTCTTGTTGGGAGAATTAGGTTTGCGGTTTCGAATAGTTTGTTCTTTTGTTTTCATTTTATTTGAAATAATTTTGAATCCTACGAAATATTGCAAACAATTAATTCAATTTTGTTAAACAAATTTTAACATGAAAAATAAAAACAACAAAAAATTGCAGTGTCAAATTGGAGTATATTCCCTCTATTAATTGCAGCGCCATTATTTCTTAATTTCAATTATATTACAGTAAGAGTTGAAAATATTGTCTGACTTTTATCGAGATCTGAGTTTCTTTTTTAATACAATACAAGTTAAAAATTGTCAAATCTTAAAGGCAATCTTACATCGCACAAAATTTAGGTCCTACTTTTCTCTTGAAACCACAGAAAAAATTCTAACTAAAATTTGACATAAGCTTGTTTTGGAAAAAAAAGTTTAAACAGTGATTCAAAAAGAAAACAGTGTTACAATTAAAATGAATGTTGAATAACATTAAGGAGATTTGGTGATTTGCTCAGCTGCAACTAGATCTGGCATCAATTCTTATAAATAGAATACAAATTTTATTAAAGGTTAAATTAAAAGACATTCTCGTCATGAATTTAAGAAAGGTGGCAGTCATGCTACCTTGTTTATTCTCTCAAACACTTGCAGATGCACCAAACGGCAAATAGTAAAATTATTTAAGCTGTCATACCACACTCCAAACCACCAGCTGTTCTGTGATGACAAATTCCTTGTCTCTTCAGAATTTATCAAACAAAAAATTTATCAAAAATAAAAAGTGAAATCCTCCAAAAAGTTCTTTGTTTTTAATTCAAAAAAATCCCTAAAATCTAATTTACAAACATCATATAATGGGTGATGCAAATAGTGTAAGTATAGTTTTATTGAAATTGGTCTTAAAAAACTTCGAAAAATACAAAACTCATTTAATTAGGACACTGAAACAGAAAGCACCGAAGAGGAGATTGAACCTAAATTCAAATACAAGCGAATTGGTAATGATTTGCAGGAAATCCTCAAAAAAGATGTTATTACTTGTGCTGCTGTTCATCCCAAGGTTAATTTCTAATTAAGAAGATTCATTGAAAATATAAATTCTTCATATAACTCTCACATTTGTCATACAGTTCCTAATTTTTGGAAGTTACAATGGTCGCCTATATCTTCTTGATCATCAGGGAAACACTGTAGATTCGTATTTAAATAAGACCAATTCATTTTGTCATGCAGTTGGAGTGAATGAGATTTCAGTTGATTCTAAGGGCGAATATGTAGCAACTTGTTCGGATGATGGCAAAGTAAGTTGTTTTGTCATTGTTCAGCCGATTTCCAGTTTTAATGACCTATTTTTGTAGGTGGTGATAACAGGGCTGTTCAGTGATGAAAACAATCAAAAAATCAATATAGGGAAGTCTGTCAAAGCGGTTGCCTTGGACCCAGATCCGAAAGTTCTAGCTGGGAAACGATTCATTGTGGGTATGTATTGACTAAAAGTTATTCCTTTATTTTGTTATATGTTTGATATGTATGCTTTGCAGGCGATGAAAAGCTGACGATGTATGAGAAGAGTTTCTTGAAGAATCTTAAAGCCACATCGCTGTGCGATGCCGAAGGTTATGTCCTCTCGGTTTGCTGGAATGGACCGTTTGTAGCGTGGGCAAGTTACTTAGGAGTGAGAGTGTATGACTTGAATGAGAGGTGTTCCTTGGGACTCATGAAATGGGAACAGCCACATAAGTAAAACTAATACAAAAAGTGCTTTTTGATGAAACATAATAACATAATTCGTTTCAGTTCCAAATTGGAAAAATTTCGTTGCAATTTTCGTTGGTCCAATGCCACAACATTACTTATCGGATGGGTTGATACCATACGAATATGTGTAATTCGAAAAAGAACAGTTCTGGGTATTTCTACACGTGATGAGCCGGGATTCATCGTTGATCCAGGTATGAAGAATAATTTTATATGTTTAAAAAGAAGATTATTCTCATTTCATATTGCATTTTTATTTAAATTGCAGTTTCTACATTCCAAACAAGTTTCTATATTTGTGGTTTAGCGCCATTGACAACAAATCAATTAGTAGTATTGGGCTATTCAAAGGAAAAGGATAGCAATCGTAAGGCACTGCGACCAGTTTTATGTGTGATGGATTACAAATTTAATAACAGCGAGGAAGTTTGCACCGATAGCTTGTCATTGAGAGGGTAAGTTTAAACTTTAAAATTTTTCTAAAAATAAAAAACAGGCAAACTTATTTAAAGATTAATTATTTATGTATAGTTGAATATGTTATTTTATCCCTGACAACATTGTTTTTAAGTTCCTTTGGTATAACTGGAGGATTAATGCAGAAAAATGTAAACTGAAAAACAAATAAGTTACGTGGTTCAGATTCAAAGAGCAGTATCCGGAATTCGAAGTATGCCACTAAATGATTTTAATTATTTATGGTTTAGACGGCATCGTAAACTAATTGCGAAACTTTCTTTCAGTAAATCTGAATAACTATAAAATAATTTAAAAAAGGTTAGAATGGATCAAACATCATAAACAGTACAATGAATGGGAGTTAATGAGTTTTATGGAGAAATTTATAAGTTACTATCGGGCCCGGCGAACTTTGTCTCGCCACGATTTATGGCACAAATTCAAGCTATGGAAACACATTTTGTTGCTTTTTCTATTTTCCGTGCAATTTTTGTATAGTTTCTAGATGGCCCGATGTGCTTCGTATCACTTATCCAAAAGATATTAAAACTCTCCCTTCGCTAAAATGTCTGATTCTATAACAAACTCTTATGTCAACTCTTATGCACAGCATTTTTATTTTTCAGACCTAAAAATCCGATCTTTAAAAAGTTTACTTAAGTCTAATAGTTATTTGAAAAAAAAAATCAAAATACATGGTATCAAATACATAGTTGTCTGTTTGGAAAAAAGTGGATCGAGCGGCAGGATAACCGAATCCTAGTTGTTGTAACATTCTGTTCCGTTACTCTGAACTTAACCGAAGATTGCTTAAAATTATATATAGTAGCCGATTCTCAGACCTACTGAATATGCATATAAAATTTCATTCGAATCGGTCAGGCCGTTTCGGAGGAGTATTGGAACAAACATTGTGACACGAGAATTTTACATACATATAAGATAAGATAAGTTATAGTCAAGTTGAAGCCCTAGGATAATTTGGCAGTGACCGTTCAGCCTTTCGATCGTTCAACTTTTCTTTAAGATTGTAATTCTGTTTTACTTTAAATCTTCTTTCTTGTTTGACAATTTTGTAAGCTGTCGGAATTTACCAGACTGCTCCAAAAACACAACTCGTACTTTTAAAACCACCATATAACTAGACGCAGCATGAATGCAAATCGAAAAACCATTCTTCCACATAATGGTATAAACTAACTTATCACCTCTAGAGCTCAGACAAAATCATCTCCAAGCTCAACGCCTCCAAAAGTTAGTCTTTAACAAATATGTAGATCATCATCATCAGCAATGAATTATAAAAAGTACAAATCATCTTATCTAGTTGCTCTTGATCCAACTTATGTTGATTTAAATCGAAGACACTCATCACAACTTTCACTGGTAAGTTACTTACGAATAGAGTCTCATAAAGGCTTCCATTGCAGTTTATAGGATACATTTGAAATAAAAACCTTAGGAATACATACTACCCCTCAGTTTAGGTCCGGTCTTTTACTTTCTCGTGTTGACTTCCATAATTGAAACCAAAGATTTTGACAACTAAAAAAAGACTGCATTTTTTTTATAAGTTTTTGAATAGATTAAATAAAAGTCTTAAAATTTTCCTTTATAATTAAATTTATTTTTTTAATTTTTTAGATGTAATTGTAATACTTTGTCACCATATTCATACCTAGTCGTTAAAAATACAAATAAGTCGGATTTTACTTTAGCATTCCTCTGTTTTAATTTTGTTCTGTCTCATTTCAGTTACGAAGAATACAAAGTAAACGACTACATGCTGGGCTGCATTATCGAAGAGAATCGTTACTTCATCATTGCTCCCAAGGACTTGGTCATAGCTAGCCTCTATGAGACCGACGACCGTGTGCAATGGCTTATAGAACACAGGTAAGTCTTAGAATTTAAGGTCTGAGAAAAAACCCATTTTATAAACTCAAATTAATCTACAGTTTATATTGTATTATCAAGTCTTATTGGTTATAAACTACACACATAGTGACTAGAAAAAAGTTTAGTTGATGTAAAATTAGATGTTCGGCTTACTAAGCAGCTACATTATTGCAACATGACTCCGCTGGCTTCTTCCAATCGTAGTAGTACTCGAGAGGACGCTTGAGAGCTTGCTCGTTTGGAACCTCAAACGTACACAATTTACCCTCGTATAGATCTTTCATTTGCTGAATTGTTCGCTTATGCAAAATAAGGTGTTGTCGACGACACTTTCTTGGCATATAGCCGGTGTCGAAGCGAATATCGTGTCGTCTGTAGACATTCCTCAACGGGGCCAACCATGTTCCCATCGATATGTCCTCGCTGACATAGGTGTTGAGGATTTGAGAGTTGGCATCGATATATTCGGCGATGGAGCGACTTATGACATATCCTCCCCCAAGAGCATACGGTGCATACTTATTGCAGATGTAATAATGCTCCTCCTTCCATTGGCCTCTAGTTTTAATGGCTGCTCTACCATTGAAAAATCCCCAATAGAGCTCTGGAATTGGGTTCAACTTATAGCCCGATGACTTTCTGATCAATTTCCTATCGAAGGAAACAAGTTCATTGAGCAGATAGTCCATCTTCACATACGAATCATCGTCTACCTTGAGCAGGTAAGTGAAGGATTCATGATTGGTAAGATGTTCAAGGGAGAGAATCAGTTTCTTTGTGAGGTTTGAATAGGAATCGTGTAATTTAGGTAGGAAGAGCATGTCATTGAATTCCCTCTGTTCTTTCTTCAGTTCCCCCAAAAGAACTGGACTGAGATTCTTCGTTCCGATGGCAAAGTAGTGCTTGACTTTGATGAACCGCTTGCTAGCAACGGCATTCTCTATGCCATCTAACCAATCCAGATAGTTTCGTATGTGATTCGATTGTTCTGCAAGTGATTCCATTTCCAGGAAGCCATCGGCATCATAATCCGGAACATACACGAAATCCTCCGGGTAATAGGGTTGAACCAGTGGACCTCCCACTTTTAACCAAGTATCTCGAATTATTTGTCGTTTTTCCATGTAATTGGGAGCCGATAGAATCAGCACCATTAAAAATATTTCATGATTTTGGTCTAGTTTGGAGATTGTTGTTTTTGAGGGACATTTTTCAATATTTGTAATGATTGTCGTCAAAAAAGAACCAAAGAAAAATGCAAATATAGCACTGAAAAGTGTGATTAAATTGTTCATTCGCCGCATTTTGAGCGACAAAATTTTATTTTTTCCTTTACTCGGCGTAATTTTGATGGAAATAGAAGGAGCAGGAAATAAATTGGAAGTATTTTTTCAGATTTTCTTTAAGAACTTTGTAGTTTCTTGATCTAATTTGTCCGGGTTCTTGTTTTTTCCGAGAATGTTAATGTTTACTCTTGTGAAAAATACAAAGCAAACGAAAATGAAATGAAATGTCAAAATTGTGTTTCTTTTTGATGCTTGAAGCGCCCTCTTACAACGATTTGTGATTAATGGAGTGTCTGCATTTGCATAGTAAATAAATAAGAAACGGTTTCTTCAGGCTTTTTTATTGTTTTTTTTTTTTTTTTAATTTTGTTAAAATTTATTATTTATAAAATATATCAATTTTATATATCTTTTTACAATAAATTACTTACTTACATACTTAAGTTGGCGCTACAATCCGATATGGAACTGGGCCTCAACCAACATGCGTCTCCAGCCCTTGCTAGTGCTACCTCCAGTTTTGCACGCCAAGTTGGTTGAGGTCCTCTCCCACCTGCGTGCGCCACTTGAGTCGCGATCCCTAGAAATTTGATTCATAGACTCTCCGGGCCGGAGAGTTCATTTGCTCTATATTATGTCCCAGTCATCTAAGTCTTTTAATTTTGACTTTACAATAAATTAAGCAAATTTTATTTAAAGTTTAAGTGCAAACGCAAACGCATAGTTCAGGACGATGCAAAATAAACAAAATTTATCTTTTTTACCTCCTTATTTTTGATGTAGTTTTAATTATTTCAAAACTTGTTATAGTAAACTTAACTAACCCTCATCTAATTATGTCATAGAAAATTCGAAGAAGCAATGGAAGTTATATCAAATAGTATTCCTGGAAAACTATCACTCGTTGAAGTTGCGAGGTATGATTAATTTTTGTTCGAATTTAAATAAAACATTGAAATTCATCATCAACATCCAACAGACTCTACGTTGATCACTTACTCTCTCTAAGACAATTCGATGATGCAGCTAAATTATGCCTTCGTGTACTTGGCAATAATAAAGATCTTTGGGAAGAGGAAGTTTATAAATTTGTTGGTTTTCAACAATTACGATCGGTTAGTTCGTATCTACCAACACAGGAAGACTGTAAATTAGATCCTCAAGTCTATGAAATGGTACTCTACGAATATTTAAAATTCGATGCAAAAGGCTTTCTTAATCTAATTAAAGAATGGCCAAAAACTCTATACGATACCTCGGCTGTTATAAATGCAATCCATGATAATTTTCGTAAAAATTGCGCCAATGAATTACTCGAATCGTTAGCCATATTATATTCTCATCAGGAAAAATATGAAAGTGCTCTAACTATGTATTTAAGGTGAGTATTTATACTTGATTGGGGGCTTTCTAGAAATTCTTATGAAATATCATTTAGATTACAAAATAAGGACGTTTTTGAATTGATTAAACGAAAAAACTTATACAGTGTTATTCATAAGTTGATTATACCACTCATCGAACTTGATAAGGATCAAGCCATATCAATGCTAATACAAAAACAAAAAATCATACCCGAAATTGTGGTTCAGCAATTGGAACAAAAACAAGAGTATTTATATAATGTAATCCATAATATATGTTAATTCAGTTTTTTGTTCCAAGTAATTTACGAATCTTTATTTATAGTACCTTGATGCTCTGGACAAAGTAGACAATAGTGGAAAGTTTCATTGGAAACTTGTTAATCTCTATGCGAAATTCGATCGTGATAAACTTTTATCATTTCTAAGACGCTCAAACAACTACCCTATTCAAGAGGCTTTGGATATCTGTAAGCGTGAGTTGTTCTACCCGGAAATGGTGTATTTATTGGGTCGGATGGGTAACACAAGTGAAGCCTTAAATATTATTATTCATAAGGTAAGCGATCTTATGAGTACATCTTTTTGAAATATTTATTTAAATTCTTTGTCTTTTAAAAGCTTAAAAATATTGAAATGGCAATTGATTTCTGTAAAGAATATGATGATTCTGATTTATGGAATAATCTTATCGATGAATCTCTGGAGAATCCAGAAATAATGACAACGCTGCTGGATGGAATCATAGGTAAGTACTGTTTAACATTTTCTTCTTTATCAAGAAAAGACTTAACAAAGATTTTCATCGTACACCCCATGCATAGCATCTTTAAAGTAAAAATATGTTTAACGATATCTGGCAAAGTTTGAACGAATCAAAAGAGATTGTGGGCTTATTTCAATTGAGTGGTATTATTCAGACTTGTGTTCTTGGCTGTTGGATGAGCTTTTTTTCGTTGGTTTATGATATTTTACATCAGCAGAATCCGACACTCAAAGATCTACCTTCATTTATCAGAGAAATGTGTTTTAAATAAAATAATTCTTAAAACTACAAATATGTAAAAAAAATATTGAATTTATATCTCTATTTATAAAGCCTTACGTAATTAATGATGATGATGATAATGATTTTAGATTTCGCCTTATAGAATTTTCTGTAGTGAACTTTCATCCAAAAATTAAGAAAGAAACGTAAACTTGATAAACTAGTATCGCCAAGTGTCGAAATTCGACTTTTAATTTAAAAATATATGTACGTACATATAAAAATGTACAGTGTTCGCCAGTGCAAAAACAAAAATGACCCACAATGTGTTAATCCGTGTCAAAAGTATATTCTACAAATCTCCCCAATTATTGCTTTTCGGCCATATCAAATTTAAAGGAACTACTTTTGATAAAATGGTATCACAAAATTTTGCTTAGCTTATTTATAAATAGATATGCATTCAGTCAAATTCATTCCCTCAATACCAAGTAGGATAGTTTCTTGTGTGTCACTAATTTCGAATTTTTATTTCACATACCTTTACATAAAATGTTTCGTGAAAAAAGTAATAATCATGGTTTACCCAACAAAAATCACTCACCCAAGTTCAAAGTCTAATATGGGTAGTATTTTGTAAAGTAAAGAAATACTATTTCTATTCCTATTTCAATTTGACAAGGAAGTCGTTGAACTAAACCTTAAATGGAACATAAGTTCAGTTCTAAATTGAGTCGAAAAACAATAAGTTGGACAAAATTTCTTGTACTTTTCACATGAAGAAATCGGTCGATTTTGGTTAGCCCCTTAAGTCGTGCTTTTTTTAACGTTCGAAGTGGGATTCTGACACCAAAAAGTTTTATAATTGACTTTTTTTCGTGTTTATCTAGGCTATGTAAATCCCGAAGCTCTTGTGAATAAAATAAAATTAGGCCAGAAAATTCCGGGACTACGAAAATCTGTTATTAAAATGCTCTGTGATTATCGCTTACAGGTAAGTTATAAACCTACCTCGTACTAATAAATGGTATAAAAATAATTTCTTCATCTAAGGTTCAAATCCAAGAAGGCTGCACACAAATAGTCCTAAGTGATTATTTTGATCTTCATGAAAAAGTTGTAAAAAATCAAAATCAAGCCACACACATTTCGTATGATAATTCTTGTGCTCGATGTTCGCACGATATTCTAACAAAAGATGTTCTCCCACGTAATGATTTGATCGCATTTGCATGTGGTCATATATTCCATGAGACGTGTCTGCCAGATCGATTTGTTGATGAACGATGTAGCATTTGTACAGAACGAAATGGTTGAATGAATGAAACAAAAACAGCCTAAACAAATACAATGTACGATTAGGTTAAAGGAGCTTGTATACAGTGTGTATAATAGTAATATTTTAAATCTATTGAAACAAAAATTGAAGAGAACATTAATTTAGGCATTTCTTACTTGCTTTAATTAGTACTTTTTATATTAACATTAATTATATTTTCGGATGAATACACAGTAATTTTTTCATATATAAAGAGCTGAAGAGTGTGTTAAAATAAATGTTTTTTCACGTTTTTGAATATTCTTTTGTTATTTTTTTATTTATTTTATTTATACAGACTAACATAGTCATCTTAAATTTCTAAATTAGTACTTAGTTTAGGGAGCAACAAGCTGCAAGGGCTTTCGGCTCGGAGTAATATATTATAATGTAAAATTAAGGTCTATTATAATGTTACTTATTGTATCTAAATTTTTTGTGTTGATATTTTTAAGTATTTCATAGATATTGTGGTCATTATTAGGAAGAAGTCGATTGAGGTGGGCTAGGAGGTGTTGGATGTCTAGTGTTAATGAGCAGCTGGAACATGTTGGAGGATTTTCTTTCGTTAAGAGGTACTGAGTGTGGCCTAAACGAAATTTTTAAACACTATTGCAATCATAGTTATCTAAGCTTAATTAAATGATAATTTTATAATAAAAATACATACGATTAAATGTTTGTTTTCTATACATAAGTTCATAACTCGTATATTAAATAAAAAACAAAATTAATCATATACCAAAGAAGTTAATGATTGTTTTTAATTTTAACATAGACAATAAATAATTATTTTAGCCAGGTAAATACTTTCATTTGATTTTAGCTTTATATAACGATACAATTCTACAAATAATGGTAAAAAACTAACGACTGGAATTTCTTCGGAAAATCATCTTTTGAAGGGAATTTTTAGCCAAGGAAATTACATATATTATTGCCCAACTATAAATTCAAAAACTTTATTCAAATGCCATTAATCAATTAAGGATTTTTAGTTCCAAGAAGGTCTAGCCGGTGGCATAGTCTACACATTGGCACATAGCTAAATTCGATTAAGAGAAATTAATTCGAGAAATGAAACTTTGGATTGGCCGCCAAGATCGTGTGATTAAGAACCTCTAGTCCATTTTAAGGGGTTACTGTACTGCGTCTATGCCAACAAGCTGAGTCAGAGAAAGTACTCAACCAGAGTAATTGAAAATTGGATTCTACTAAATTGATTGATTGCTTTAAACATGCTCGTAGTGGATACATTATATTTTGTGAATTAAAAACATAATTTCTTATCCGTTGAAAACAAATTTTAGCTTGATGAATTTGCTATCAAAATAAAGGAAAGGAACAATTTGCAAAATAAGTGAAACTGCATTGGCCAATGTATGCTTTTGTAAAAGTAAGGTTGAATTTTAATTTTAGTTTATATTCATAATTTCCAGATGCGATAAGAAAAATAATTTGAATCGATGTGAAATGTTATCGACGAAATTTCAAAACACAGTTACAGCTTTTTTCTTTTCTGGTGACAAATTCTTGATCTCAGAATAAAAGTGTACCTCATACAGGGCTCTTGTGGTTAAAAATTAAAAAGTTCTCGAAATCAATTTTAAATAAAAAAAAAAATGAATGATACAAATATTGTAAGTGCAGTTACATTAAACATAAGTCGAAAATCTTCTTAGAAAATTGAATAAAAATACAATTTTCTCAAAACTAGATAGCTGAAGAAAAAATCAACGAAGAGGAGGTGGAGCAGAAGTTCAAATACAAGCGTATTGTAAATGACTTACAAGGAATATTTAAAAATGATTCAATTAGTTGTGCTTCTGTTCATCCTAAGGTTAATTTCTCAAATATGTAAATTTATGTACTTTAATATTTTATATATATATACTTGTCCTAGTTTTTGATTTTTGGAAGTTGCAATGGTCGTCTCTATCTATTGGATCATCAGGGGAACACTGTGAATTCCTATTTAAATATGTCAAATTCATTCCCTCACGTAGTGGGTGTAAATGATATTTCTGTGGATTCCAAGGGTGAATATGTAGCAACTTGTTCAGATGATGGCAAAGTAAATGTTTGTGTTATTTTTCACTTAATTTCCTAATTCAATGATCTATTCCCTTAAAGGTAGTAATAACATCACTGTTTAGTAAAGAGAATAATCAAAAAATCAATATAGGAACTCCTGTTAAGACGGTTGCTCTAGACCAAGATTCAAAATTTTCAGCTGGAAATCGATTTATTGTCGGTATGGACTTTGAATACATGTTTAATGGTTTCATTAAGTAATAATCTTAATCGTGGATAAAATTTTAAGGCGATGAGAAACTAACAATGTATGAAAAGGGTTTCCTAAAAAATCTGAAATCCTCAACTCTATGTCATGTTGAGGGTTGTATACTATCGATATCCTGGAATGGACCATTTGTAGCGTGGGCCAGTTTATCGGGAGTGGGAATTTATGATTTGGATGGGGAGTGCTCATTGGGGATGATCAAATGGGAATGCCCACAAAAGTAAGTATTTTATTTAATCTCATATTTTTGTTTCTTTAATATTTTTAATACACACGATATTAGTACCAAATTGATAAATTTTCGGTGTAACTTTCGCTGGTGGAATGCAACTACATTACTCATTGGATGGGGGGATACTATCCGAGTATGTGTGCTAAGAAAGAGAAAAGCTCTGGATTTAATTTCAAAACATAATGAACAGGAGCTTATTATTGACCCAGGTAAGACAAAAATTGAATATTTATGCATTTTTGTATTCATATTATAATTATTGCAGTTTCATCATTTCAAACACGTTTCTATATTTGTGGTTTGGCTCCATTAACTGAAAATCAAATAATGGTTCTTGGTTATCAGAAGGAAAAGGACAGTAATCGTAAGGCTTTAAAGCCAGTTTTGTGTTTGATGGAATACGAATTTAATAGTTGCAGGGAAGTTTGTGTAGATAGCTTGTCATTAAAAGGGTAAGGATTTCATTTTACTGTGTGTGACTATTTATAATTTTTATTCAATAAGAATTCGAAAAAAGTATTTCTGATAGATTATTATATTTGTGAAAGTTAGATAAAAATCTTTAAAAACTAACACGGTATTCAAGCGATAACATATGTACATTCAAATTCTTTTCATTGTGAAATAGTGAGTCATTCAAAATTTAAAAATAAATAATGATTCAGCAAAGAAAAATAATTAAGGAATAAATTTCAGTAACATTTCAGTAACTCGCTTTTTTTATGGATTTAATTTAATTCCAGTTACGAAGATAACGAAGTGAACGACTATTCACTTGACTACATTACTGAAGACAACCATTACTTTATCATAGCTCCAAATGATTTGGTTATAGCAAGTCCCTTTGAAATCGACGATCGTGTAGAATTGCTCCTAAAACAGAGGTAAGTTACGAGTTTCGAAAGTCGAGGCAAGAAATCAAGCTCGAGTAAACGGACAAAAAAAAAGTGAACTTATCTAACTTCGTATTTATTTTTAGAAAATTCGAGGAAGTAATGGATCTAATTTCAAAAAATACTACCAAACTTTCACTAGTTGAATTTGCAAGGTACGACTTTTCCTTTCGTCTTCTTTAAACATCGTTATAATTTCAACTGTTCATTTGTCATTTCACAGGCTCTACATTGATCACCTTTTATCTCAACAAAAATTCGACGATGCAGCAAAATTATGTATCCGTGTCCTGGGCAAGAATAAAGATATTTTGGAAGAAGAAATATTCAAATTTGTGGCAGTTAAACAATTATGCTCCATAGGGATATATCTACCAACTCAAGAAGATCAAAAATTAAATCCACAAATCTATGAAATGGTTCTTAATGAATATTTTAATTTTGATAAAGTTGAGTTCCTGAACCTTATCAAAAAATGGCCAAGAACTTTTTATGACACTTCAGCTATTGTTAATTTAGTTGAGAGTAATTTTTGTGAAACCGATGAAATATACGAAGCACTGGCGTTATTATATTCTCATCAGGGAAAGCATGAAAGTGCTCTAAGTATGTATTTAAAGTGAGTACATATTTACTTGTATATTAAGTTTAAAATTTATATTGATCTTTGGGTTTAATTTAGGTTAAAGAAGGAGGACGTTTTTGACTCAATGATAATTTTAATAAAAGAAAGACGAATCCCACCGGAAATTGTTGTTACGCATTTTGAAAAAAACGAGAACCAGAAGTATTTATATCAAGTAACTCAAAATCTATAATGTTAGGTTTCCACTTGTCATTGAAAGGCGCAGCTTGACAAGACAGACTTGCTTCAGGGCAAGTGGAACACTAGCATTATATTAAGTGGTTCGTCAAATTATAACAGATTATAATTATTTTCGTTATTTTAATAAAAGGTATTAATTATGCGACCCCCAAGTCGGTGGGCTAACTTCGGGCACTCAAGAATATATATTTTTCAAGTTGTACAGATCTCGTTGATGATCGTTTATTTTCGTGACTATAAACTGTTATAAAATCAGTTCTTTTTAAATCATTAGCCGTGTTTTTGTGCTTTAGTTATATTTACATTTTTAATGCAACTGCGAATCCGCTCATGAACTTAGAAAATATAAAAACATGGCTATTGGTATTATAAGATCCAACTCTTTAAGATTCTCAATTGATCATATTTTTGTATACAGTACCTTGACGCTTTGGACAAAATGGACAGTTGTGAAAAGTTTCATTTCAAACTTGTCAATCTTTATGCTAAATTTGATCGCAAAGAATTATTGCCATTACTTAAACGTTCGAAAAACTATCCCATTGAAGAAGCACTTAATATTTGTCAACGTGAATTGTTCTACCCTGAGATGGTCTATTTATTGGGACGAATGGGCAGTACCAAGGAAGCTTTAAATATTATTATTTATAAGGTGAGACGGGTGTGTTTCTTTTTGTGACATTTTAATATTTTTTTTTTGTGGTCTACTTCAAGATTAAAAATATAGAAATGGCAATTGATTTCTGTAAGGAATATAATGATACTGACCTATGGAATGATCTTATCGATAAATCATTGGAGATTCCAGAAATGATAGGAAAACTGTTGCATGGAATTATTGGTAAAGCTTAACTTCTTTACTATTATCCAATGTACTCAAGCAATAGTTTTTGATATTTAACTTTAATTTATTATTATATTTCTAGGCTTTGTAGATCCAAAGGAAGTAATTAACAGGATTAAACTAGGCCAAACGGTTCCAGGACTTAAAAAATTTGTCATTAGAATGTTCCATGAATGCCAATTGCAGGTAAATCTAACCATTTTTCATTTATGTACATATGTTTAAAGAAAAAAGGGAAAACTTAAATCTTCTTCAGATTGAAATTCAAAAAGCCAGCAAAAATATACTAAATAACAACCTTTTGGAACTTCTCGAAAAATTGGCCAAGAGACAAACTCATGGAAAATACATTTCATGTGATGATTTATGTGCAGTTTGTATAAATAAAGTTTTAAAAAAGCCAATTGCAGGTGATTTAATAGTTTTGGGTTGTGGCCATATATTCCATGAGAATTGTCTGCCTGAAAAACTAGAAAAGGAAGAATGTAGCATTTGTACAAAATGCAATAAATTAAAATAAAAATAAAATAAATACTAATCAAAATATGCCTAAAATTAAATTTTTTCTTTGAGTGGCAATTATATATCGATGCTGTTTTATATTTAAGATCAAAAGAGTTTCATTCCATTTCCGTTCTTTTGGCTTTTTCTATTGGTACATTAAGATTATATTCAAAGATTTATTTTTCCGAGAGGAATGGAAAACAATTTAAAAGTCTGGGTAGCTGTTGAACTGTCATTTAAATTTGTTTTAACTTATAGGGATAAATTAGGAGGCCAAAACAACACTAATATATAAAAACTTAATTCAGTTAAAACTATGTTTGTACTTCCACATTTATAATTTTCTCAAAAATATTCTAAAATCGAACAAAGCAATGAGCAATTAATAAATTAATAAATTAATTTATTGTGCTCATTGAAACACGAAAAAAGGAGAATCCTAATTATGAGGTTCTGACTGATGTAAGTTGTAATTTAATATTTAAAATGCAAAAATATCCAAACCCCAAAGGTGACACTGTGACAGCTTATTACTTGTAGAATCACAAGAACATTTATTTTTCGAATGCAAAAGGATTATTTGTCAGTTATACAATGTAAAAGCTATCAGTTTTGACAGGGTATTCTACTGTGCCTCTCCTCTAATTATACTGAAAGTCTTCTCTTCTCTTGTTTTGTTTTATTTATTTTTTTTTTAAATCCATTCTGGTTTTTTAAATTTATTAACTTATTAATTAAATAAGTACTAAAATTTTAGAAAGTTGACAGGCGCACTTTGTACGACCAATAGATCTATTTAAAAAAAGGTCAATATTGTTTATTCAAACAACAACAAAAATGGATGAAAGCAAAAGAAAACAGTTGATAAGGAACACAATCAAGTTTAAAAAGAAATGATCTTATGATTTCTGTGAAATCAGTTTAGAACTCTTTAAAGTGCATTCTTCGATGAAATGAGTGTTCCACTAAAACCTACTACTTCTTACTACACTACAAAACAAATGTGTGTGGCATCACTGTTCTAAATACCATCCACACTATTGTTTTTCTTGCCCCACAAATGTCATTACCAAAGCAAAATGTCAAAAAACCAACCAACACTCGCACAAAACACCGCCTCAATTCGCCGCAATCTTCACAAACCTCATCCAAATCGAGGAGAAACCAAAAATATCTCCGCGAGTTTTCCTTCGCCTGCTGCATTCGAGTTCCACTTCTCAGTGTGGTTGGACGTCTAAGTATTTCGTTGGTCACGTTGCGGTTAATCAGACAAGAAAAGAAATTTCCAAGCAAAGGAAAGAAAATTTCAAAGCTCCTCTCTCCAAAGTGAAACATTTTCATTTTAACACCTTTCATTTTCGGCAAACTACTTTACTCTTTGTAATTCGTCTAATTTGTCAAATTCTATTCCAATTGTTTGTTATGTTTTGTGAAATTTAAACAAATTGTTTGTTCTCGAGAAAATTTGTGAACTGTGGTGGATTCTATTTTTTTCTTTTTTTTTATTCGTCGGTCTGGTTCTCTGGGACTCGGAATTATTTATCTCGTATCTATTCTTCTATTATTGCACAGCACAAGGCACAACACTCCACCCTTGTTGGGGGTACGATCTTCTTCTATCTATCGTGAGTTGTGTGCTCCTTGGGTTCGTTGCTTGCGTTTCGTGTCTCTGGACTCTGGCTTCGCCTGCGTCTTCGCCATTGCAATCTCAATCTCCTTCGTCTGTCGTTTGTCGTCTTCGGTGGCGGTGTCGGTGGGAAGGAACAGGAATTTTTGGTGTTTTCCGTATGTTTTTTGTTTTTTTGATGAAAATTCAACGAAATTCGGGCGTGTTTTTGTAATTTTGTGTTATAGAGTTGAAAAACAGTGATTTCGTGTGCTTGCGAATTCGAGTAAGAATTAAGAAAAAATAAAATTAATAAAAAATACCCGCAGTGGGAAAATCGTCGCCCGTTGTTACTTGGTCGGTCTGTCCTTGGTTGTGTGTGAATTCTTCTAAAATATCAATTGTGTCTTTCTTTCTTCCCTTGGATCTCATTCACATCATAACGGACGGATTTGTCTCACGGTGTTTTGCAGACCGTGGCAGGTGGGAAGCGATTTAATTGGTAAGTCAATACTAAAGAATATAAATTTAAAGGCTTAAACGGATTTATTGGAAAATTCACGGAAAAACAGAAAAAAAAAACTCATTTGCATTTTTTTTTTTTTCGGGAAAGGAGGAAGAATGTAAGAAAATTAAGGAAAAAATAGAATAAGAATGGGAATGGGATAGGGATAGGGGGAAAAAGAATACAGGATAGACGATAACGGCGACAACAAGACGAAAAAAGGAAAATACGGGACAGTGTGTGTGTAAACGGCAGAGAGTTGAATTCGCCTTGGTCGAGAGGAGAAAAAACAATAACAATTCGATTGTCGATTCACTTCACTGACTATCGAAGTATCGAGTTGAATTTGAGTATGTGTGAGTTGATTGTGACCGTCCGAATGGGGAAGATTGTTTTGTTGGTGGTAATTTCGATGGAGACTCGCTTGTTCTCCTTGCGTTTCTTGTCCTTGCGTTTTTATTTTTTCTCCTTCATCTTCTCGTCTGGTTCTGATTCTGATTGTTACATCGAGGTGTGTCGTGGTTGCCATTAAGTCAGTTTGCAGTTTTTATAATTTTTTTTGTAGAAACTGTCAAAAATAGTTTTGATGTTGGATGCGTTCAGGAGACATGAGACTTCGTGTGCAATTAACTAGAATTAAGAGGAAGTCAGGTGGTTAGTTCTTTCTATGTCATTTATTTCAAAATTGGAATCTAACTTGACAAACCTTTACCTCCATTAACATTATATTGCCTATAAAAATCTTACAAAATATTGAATTTATTACTTGTGTTTTGAATAGTAAATGGAATTCTATTTTTTTTTTGACAAAGAAAATCCTTTGTAAAAAAAAATTAACGTAATTCAGTTTTATTTCAAAGGAAAAACAAAAGATATCATCAGAAGTGTATTTTGACACTATTGCACTTGACTTGGATAGTAAGTGAAGTTTTTCTTGGCTTACTTTCAAGTCAACTCAAAAAAAATTGTCTTAGCTTGTTGTACACTTTCTGACAGCTGACCAACAACAAATAAAGCTTAAACTTCCCTCACCTTCAAGTCTTTCATATTGACCGCAGAACGTGTTATTCAGAGGCTAGATTAAAAATGTCAATTATGACATTTGTCTTTGAATTTGGCTTTTCCCGATTTTAAATGTTAATTGGTATAAATATGCTGAATGCACATACATATGTACATAAAGTCATGTTATGGCCAAAGTCAAGACGAGGCAAATTATAGAAGTAAAAAAAAAACAGTCCCTTATGTCAAAGGACCTTAAAAAAAATAATTTTTTGGAAAAAATGAGCAACATGTTCTGAAATACCCATGGGCGGGGTACCACAACCAAGGAGTTTAGGACTTAAAACTTGGGACAAGTAGAATTAACTGGAAAAGTCCTTTGTTGCACATTTTGTAATAGGAAATGGAAGATGTGTAGCTTATTAGGTATGTCCATTTCACTACATTATGCTGAACTCATTCAGACCCATCTGCAATTCAACAAAAATTTCCCTTCCAGGTTCACCTGGGAGAATATGTCATTTTTCACAGTCGAAGTGATTCACTTTTAACCAATGTCGGCTTGGACGAAGATATTAAAGAAGTCCCCTCTTGATTGGACTCTGTCTCTATAATTTGTCGATCATCTCTTATGACGTTGGTAAAAAACAGTTCAACTTGACCTTGTTTGCGGTATCGTTATGAAAACATTCCAGGATTATGTAAAGCTGACAATCTTGTAACAACTTTAACCATTGTTGGATAACAAATCTAACATCGATATACCCCTAGCTACTTGCAAAGCTTATGCTAAAGCATGAAAGATGAATCTGTGGAATGAACACTGATACCTACACTTGTTTGTCAAAAAAAACTAATTTGGCGATTGCTTGATGTTAAACGCAACTCATTTCTATCGGTTGGTAGATTGCACATTAGATCTGTTTTGTGTGTCCTTAGTATACACCACTGCCTAATATTTTATGTAAGCATGCTTCTTTTCGATTTGGAGCTCTTGAAAACGATTTTTGCAAAAGCTGCATGGATAGAGAGGAGGAGGAGTCAATTTCTCAACTTCTTTGTTCTCGTGTCGAAGACTCCACCTGCGAGACTTCATCTATAATCATCCTAGTGATGCTTCATTGATAACTTCAAATGGTATTAGGATAGAGAAGATCTTAAGATTCATATGTTATCACAAGACTGAACAAGTATTAGTTTAAGTTTTTTGTTTTCTTTTTTTCTGGCCAGCAACCACTTTAACCTAACCTCACTTAACCTTGTAAATGATTTTTGCAAGACATGACAAGGATAACTGAATAAAAACCAACAAGTCGTAACCATCTTCTGGCATTCGTGTTCGTGTTCGTGTTTCTGTTATTCGTTTGGTTCTGTGGTTTTACACCCATCGCTTTCGGGATTGTTTTCTCATAATATTTTCATCACAAAATTTGTTCTTTCTTAGATTTCTCTATCCTTTTCTCTACTTTCTTATCCAATATTAACTTTCATACTAGGAATCTATTTTAAAAAATGTCTTCTAAATGTTGAAAATGAAAGTACTTTACAAATCAGAAATACCTATAAAAATATTTTTAAACTTTCACATCAAGTCTTCTTTGTGAAGAGCATACCGATTTCCAAAGGTTATGAGGGCTGCAAAAAACGACTTGAAATCTTTCTTAATAGTCGAAATTTTGTACTGAGTCTCTGAAGAGGTGTTAAATCTTCTCTTCTTACCGAGCAAATAATATGGACATGGGACATTTTTTTAAATGACTCTTATTCCAAATTAACAGCCATTATAGATGTGATACCATTTTTTTGATAAATCCAAAATTATTCTGTATGGTGGCACTGACTCCGGGCAGTTTGTTAGACGTCCCCCGAACACCGAATATCTGACACAATACACAACGAAAATACAGGGGTTCATCGCTCAAAATTGCAGGGATTATGTACCAAAATGTTTATGTAGATATCTTGGAAAATGTCATGTTACTACACTCAGAAGAAGAAATGAAGCAAGATAATGACCCGGAACACACTAGTCGGAAGGCAAAAGAGTAGTTTCGTGTCAATGGGGTTCTTGTTATGAACTGGACGGTCCAGTCTCCTAATTTGAATCCCATTGAAAATCTTTGGAGGGACCTTAAAAAAGCAGTTCATGCTGCCAATCCAGCCAACAACAATCAATTTTGGACAGCAGTTCAAAATGCGTAGTATGGAATACTATCAGAGCTTTGCAAGCTTTTGGTCGATTCTATTCCACGACTCTGTTAGGCTGTTATTGAAAATCGGTTAAATACAACAAAGTACTAGGCCACAAAATCTTTCTTTTTTTATTTCCATGGTTTAGTATCACATAAAAGAGATACAAAAATAATTGGAACTAGAACTGCTATTCTAGGTTAGGTAAATGAGTTTCAGCTGAAGTAAGTTCCTAATAATTTGCATTTCTTAAATAACATTCTGCAGAACAGTTTTGTTTTTTTAATAAATAGCTATTTTAAAATTTGTTTCAATATTTCTTTATTTTCTTACCTACTGCTATTTTCGTGTTCACAACTGTATATGTTACTCCACTCCTGATGGTGATCGTGTAAAAGCAAGCTAGTTCCACAAAACTTCAAGCTGACTTAAATTGCTCATGTAAACGGGGTAATAAAAGTTCTAAATCAAATAAAAATAACCATTCGGCATCAAAATCTTCACATTACCATTTACCGTAAATTGACACTTCAATCATTAGCAATTCAGGAATTAAATAAATATTCCCATATCATTATCATATCTCAAATTCCAGCAAAATTTAATACTCGCATCTTTAAAACTATTGAATGAATTCCCATTCTTCACTTATCATAATAATTTTTTTTCGGTGTGTCGCTTTTTTTTTGTTTTTTTTTTTTAATTTGGTTCATTTAACTTTTGAATGATTTTTTTTATTACTTGAATTAATTACTTCTTAAGTTTCTACTATACGACTTCCATAATAAATGTACATAAATAAAAATATATATGTACATATTAACATATAAATAAGATAATCAACCCTAAAGTAACACCACAGAAAGCCGATTCAATGGAATTCTTAGGTTTGACCAAATTTCAAAAGACAGACACACAACGAAACGGAAACATATAATATTAGTCATAGCATATGAAAGCTATAAAGTTATTGAGAGTAATGGGGGATTTTACGGTTAGATTAAAAAAAAAAAACTATCATTTAAATGCAACAAATATGACAGTTTGATGAGAAGTTCTGATTTTGATTTGCTTTTATTTCCGGCTTAGGTCTTACAATAAAACTTAATGTGTTCTATATTTTTTTATTTTTTTGGAATAGCTATAAGATTTTAAATTCATCATGATGTGTCTTTGGGGTGAATATTTAAGACGATGGGTACACAAAGTTGGAAGCTGTCGATAAATCAAATTGGATTTGAAAATAAGAACTCTGAAGTGTGAAGGTGTCGTCATATAAATTAGATTCTAATCGATTTAGGTGTGATTAATGGATTTTTTATTTGTAGGATATTAGGTTATGATGTAAAATAATTTGAAATAGAAATAGTCCAAACACAAACATAGAACGTCATAACATAAATGTGGTTTGGTATTTTGAATTCAAAATTATTTCATTTAAAAAATAGTAATTCGGTTTAATGCTTCTGCCAAAGCTTTCTAAGCCTTTTCAAATTTCTCTGGTCATGATCACCTGTTCTGATCTCAAACAATAACACAAATTTGTAGAAGATGGTCATTCTTCTGCTGGTAAAAAATCTGGGATATTGTTTCCCAGCCAATTCCGTGTTGTTTTGGCTTTTGTGCAAGAGCAGTGTCCTGTTGAGAGATCCTTGGATCCTCTATTGAGAAGAGTATTTTT
Source organism: Scaeva pyrastri (assembly GCA_905146935.1). Classification (NCBI taxonomy): domain Eukaryota; kingdom Metazoa; phylum Arthropoda; class Insecta; order Diptera; family Syrphidae; genus Scaeva; species Scaeva pyrastri. Next base: position 59,723,296 of record LR989927.1, read on the forward strand.
ATTTTAAATTTTATTTAATTTTTAATAGAATTTCAGAAGTGACAGTGTTAATTTGACTCACAAAGCAAGCATTGCCAGAAGTAAATTAGTAAATACAAAAAATTGCAGTACAATGTTTTCTTCACGCTTCTTCGTTCTGATAAAAACTTCAAGGTGTCCATTCCCTTTAGATAATAATCGGAGATAGAGACACCGTGGACAGAAGAAGCCATCGACTTCTGCACTGATGGATCCAAAACATATAAGGAAGTTGGAGGCGGCATATACTGCGACAGACTAAATTTCAGTCTCTCCTTTCGATTACCCAAACATCACTCTATAGTGTGTTCCAGGCAGAACTTCTTGCCATCAAAGAAGTCCTATCTTGGCTGAAGGAAAACGTAATATCGTCAACTGATATTTCTTCTCGGATAGTCAAGCTGCTATAAAATCCTTAGAATCAGTCTCCACTAATTCAAAAGTAGCCCCAAAATTGTAGATCATCTACCTAATCTGGGTGCCGGGACATACACTGCCAATCACTAGGATGAGGCCACATATTTTTCAACCGATTTTCGGTCCGATACCTGTTGGAATTTGTTTAACCCGGAAAATTTTACTGCAAGAGAGTAGGTACATACTTTCTTAAAACAAAGTGATACAATTATAGGGTTAATTAGAAAAGACCGTTGGAATTTCCCTACATTAATGAGTGAGCTACCTAAAAAGGATATAAAAAAGTGCGTCACTAGGATGAGGCCATTGCGAATATTTCGTTGTAGAAGTTGACATCAACAATTTTTTCAAAATTTTGGTTGCAATATTTAAGAACGTTTTACAAATAACTCTTTTTATTAAATTTCAATTACAAATGGGTTCCGGAAAGACGTTGACAGTGGCAGAAAGGGGACAAATTGATGCTTTCAAGGAAATGGGACTCTCAAGCCGAGAAATAGCAAGGAAGCTGAACAGAAGTAAGAGACTTGTAAACAACTATCTTGCTGATCCTCAAAACTATGGAAAAAACCAAAAAGGACGCACAGCCCAAGCAACAACATCCCGAGAAAAGCGGTTAATTTTACGTATTGCTTCAAATTCTCAATCAGCTACTAAAATAAGGTCCAAAAGCGGAGTATCAGCCAGTATTTCGACAGTCAGAAGGGTAATAAGAAAAGATGGTACTATCCAGAGAAGAAAACTCAAAAAGAAACCTGTTCTAAAGCAAGCACACAAGGAGCTGCGAATGAACTTTGCAACAGAACATGCCTCTTGGAGCAGTCAATGGAAACGCGTTGCCTTTCGGATGAAAAAAAGTTTAACCTTGACGGCCCCGATGGTTACAACTTTTATTTCCATGATTTAAGAAAAGAGGAACTAATTTTGGGAAGACATCACAGCCGTACATCAGGTGTTATGGTGTGGGGAGCTATCACCTACTATGGCAAAATCGAGTTGGAGTTTCTTTCTACAACAATGAACGGAAACAGCTACAAATGCTTGTTGGAACGGTCATTTCCGAAGATGAAAAATATTTTAGGACCTCTGCCTTGGATTTTCCAACAAGACAACGCCCCCATCCACACTTCCAGGCTTGTCAAAAGCTGGATTTTATCAGAAAACGTAGAGCTTTTGCCATGGCCACCCTATTCACCGGACTTGAACATAATCGAAAACGTATGGGCATGGCTATCTCGAAAAGTTTATGAAGGCGGTAGACAATTTGAAGACAAGGACTCCTTAATTGAAGCTATCCGTGATGCCTGGGACGAGATTTCACTTGACTATTTAAAAAAACTTTATGATTCCATTCCCAACCGTCAAATAGAGGTCATATCGAAAAATGGGGGGCATACTCATTACACAGGTCAACACACTTTTTGTTTCTGGGTTCTTGGTATGATTTTCTTGTTCCTCCTACATTACTAATTAATTATAAAAAACTTTTACCTGAAAAAGTTTGTTTTTATAGCTACAAGATTGTTATTATAAATTCAAAAGTAGTACCAAATTTGTATGGTACTACTACATGATATAATTTTCAAAAAATCAAACATTTTTTTTGCATTTTTCACTTCTTTAGAACTTTAAAAATCACCTCCTAAAATAATTTAAAGATATTGGAATTCTAAGACCATAAAAAAACTAAATATGTTTTCGTGTTTCCATATAAATACAATGTAAAAGAAAAACTTTAAACGCGTTTTTCTCCAAATATTTATTTATCATTGTAACTGGTGAAAAAACAAAGTTTAAAAAAAAAAAAACAGTTATATATTTTTCAATACAAAGATTGAGAAAATCGCTATTTGAACACAGAAACAAAAAAAAATATTTTTTTGTTGACCTGTGTTATTAATGGAGAAAAACTTAATAAATAAATGTTTGAAAACCAAAAACTGTTAACATTTCTTTCATTTTTTTTTTGATATTTTATAAGATTTTTCATGTCGCCTCATTCAAGTGACGCACTTTTTCATACTGTTTTTAAGTAGCTCCTTAATTAATGTAGGGAAATTCCAACAGTCTTTTCTAATTTTCTCAAATCAGATTTTCATAAGAAATAACCACACAAACATTATTATAATAAAATTTGATTAAATTTCTATAAAAATCTTCAACTAATTAAATAACAATTATTATTATTAAAAATCAATTTAAAAAAATAAAATTATAAAAAAATAAATTAAAAAAAAAGTAAATTTCCGATCCTGCCAGGAGTCGAACCTGGAATCTTCTGATCCGTAGTCAGACGCGTTATCCATTGCGCCACAGGACCGTTGTGTCTTTTTCGCTTGGAAAGCATTCACTGTTTCTTGACCATCACGTGAGAAATTGGATGTTATGGTTAAATAAAAAACAACAACAAACAGTATCGTCTTTTTTTTTTTCTCAAATCTAAAAATAAAATCACATTCCTTACGCAAATAAAAATCCCCTACATTGGAAAAATAATGAAACAAAAATAAACAATAACAACAACATGCTTGTACCTTCTGTTTTCCCTTCTCTGCTTTTGCGGCCTTCTTCTTTTCTTTTTTTGTTTATTCGCTTAACGAAACGACGAACGACAGACGACGACGCGATGTGACGCGACGCGACGCACAATGAGACGCACCACCATAGGTAGATGGATAAAAATAAATGTTTAAGGTAAAATATTTTAGAATTTTACAACTAAAGCAAAAATGATGATGTTTTAATTTAAATTTCCTATAAATAAATTTACATTTGTTCGGCTATTGGAAAAATACCACACATATTTTGCTTGTACACTTTTCCGTGGAAAATATTTTTTATTGTAAGTTATTTTTGATTCTTAATTTTTATCTCACCTTACATGATTTCCTATTCCTAGTTCAAAGTTGACCGACAATGGTTTTTCTTTTGTGTGTTTCGTTTCGTTTCGTTTCGTTTCAATTTAATTAATTGTTTTGGTAAATCGATTGGAGTAGTATAGACAGGAGGTGTGGGGGAAATGTTTGAAAAATGAAAACAACACATAAACAACTCGAAAGTGTGAATTGATATCAAATTATATTTTAAATGACATTGAACTTCCTTCCTTCTTTGTGTCTAGTTATTTTTTTCTGTTTGTTCTGAAATGATACACGATATGAGAGTTATACGACACGCCATGTATTTTGGTGTAACGTGTGTCATTTGAAATGTCAAAACGCTAACATAAAGGTAAAGCTATATGTTGGCTTTGTGGGACATCAACCCACGCACAATTCACGGCAAGCACTTGATAGTCTGAGAGGTAATGTTACAAAACATGAATTAAATAAAGTTTTCGTCGGAAGGTTTTTTATTTTTGTAAATTGGGAATACTAATAATGTTGCAGATAAACTGGTGACTATAGCCGCGTTTTATTGGTAATCTATCCCTAATATAGTATTCGAGTACCAATAAAACGCTATATTCACTTTTAATTTCTCTTATTAAAGTTGGTGTAGTAGGGCATTATTTGTCAAATCATTGATGTCAAAATTTCAAAATCTTCTGTCACACACAAAATATAAAAGGCAAATGTGCACTTGAAAATAGAAAAAATTGAATGCATATTGCAAACAAAAGTTGTAAATATACAAACTCACTTGTTAAAGAAATTTCTGGCTAACATCTTTACATTTTAGTTAAAAACTCAATTTGAGTTTTAAATGAAAATAAACAACAGCTGTTCTACATTGGGCGCGTTCGAAGAATGTACAATTGTGTAAATTATTGGGTCGAGTTGGAAAATGCATGAAAACGGTTGTTGAGTTGAAGTTTGCATGGAAATGCACACCAAGTTGGTTTCGAATGTGTTTTACTTATATTTGTAGTAAAACTTTGAAAATATATTGATTTTCTTGTTATATTTATCACCAACGGATTAAAGTTCACCATTTTATCAACTCCCTGTTCAATTCTATTGGTTTATATGGAAGAACGAAAAATATGGAACTAAGTTTCTGGCAACTTTAAAGACCAGTTGAATAATCGTAGTTCACTATTTTCCTTAAATTATTATAGCATTTATTACACAGACCATTTATTTGGACAGTAAACATTCTTTTATTCTTTTTATTCAATAAATAAAATATTAAAATACAAAAGTCAACATGAAATTATAAAGAAATAATTAAAAAAAACTATGAGAAGTTACTTCAAGTTGCCTGTAGAGTCAAAATTACCATTTTATTCTACTCAATACCATATACATATAACTTTGGGTGTTTTTATAAATACATGCATTGTATACATGCGAGCAATTGCAATTATATTAAAGTCAAAAAAAATATGTTTGCTTGTCACTTTTTATAGTTTCACATTTGCTCAACAAATATTTGAGTTTTGCTTTTAAGAAAATCGGACATTTAACATGTGCATTTAAAAAAGGTATGTATTCTTCAGACTTTCACAACCATGCATTTATGGAAGCAACCTTTGTCAGCTTTTTAATGAGAACAAGCATGTTTCAATAAATTTTCCACAATATGTGATGGTAAAATACACTAATCCTAAAAAAAATTATTTTATCTCTTATGAATTGTTCCTAAAAGTTTTAAAAAATTTGTAAAGTATTGATTTTAATAAATTTTTTAACGAAATAATTGCATTTTTTTAATTTCAACCCAAATAAATGTTTGGTTTGAAATTTGTGGATCGCTTGCACTTTTCAATGCAGGCGAAGTGTAAAAGAAGTGTATTTGTTACCGAACCCACCCTCATGTTGCCAACATTTGCATATTTTTTGCACTTCTTGACTGCCCCTACATTTAACTAGATGAGACTCTATCTTCACTAAATTACTATGGATAAACACTAGCTTATTTTTGTTCACTTTTGAGGTGTTGTTGTTTTCCATGTAAAATTTTACTAGCTAGTATTTTCAATTACCAATAAAACAAGGCTTTTATAACTTTAGCTCTCGTAGTTTTCTTTGTTAAATTCAATAATTGGGAACAAGATGAAACAAAAGAGTAATTTGACAGTTGAAAGTTTAGGCTTCTAAAACAGTATTATGATATAAATAAATAAATTAAAAATCATACCTAATGACTAAACAAAAAACATTCAATTAGTCATCCAACTTGATTACTCAGAATCTCCCTAAATAGACCTTTTTTATTTATATCCAGAAATAAGAAAGAAATAAAGTTTAACAAAACCGACGTTTCTTCACGGACTATAAATGTTTGGATCATCTTCTTTTTTTCAAAACATTTTTTTTTAATTGATTGTGATGAATGAGTTTCCCTTGAGTTGTTAGTGTTTCGTTGAAAATATTCGAAAATAGGTTTACGATCACGATGTTATGTTGTTTTCCTAAAAGCGTACCATGTTTTTATTTTTATAATCATTACGGTTTCTTGGATGAATGAACTTATTTTGAATATGTAATTTAATTTTATTTATTTTTAAGTAAAGTAAAGTCATAAAAAAAACATTTGTCATAAAAGTTTTAAAAAAGAGTTTTTAGTAAAACATAATGGAGAGCTGCAAGCTACATGCAGTATTTGATTGGTGACTTTTTGTGGATATAATGATACTTTGACAATTGCTTGTGAAACGTGAAGACTTCAAATGCAGCAATTCTGAACATGAGCATTGCCATGCCAGTTAAAAGTTAAGCTGAGCTTCACAAAAGAGAAAAATAAAATACGCGTAATTCCCATTAAGGTGTTCGAAGTCAAACTATATATCGGGTTTTTCAACAGGGATGCTACAAAAGTAGAGCGACAGGGACATCAAACGACGCCATACTTCTTGCCGCTCTTTTGAAATTTCTCTTCAGTAAGGTTTTCCATTTCATGATGGAAAGATATACTAGCCAACAACGAGTCGAGATTATTAAAATATACTACCGAAATTCGGAGTCAGTGGCCTCAACGTTAAGAGCGCTATGTCCAATTTATGGTCGTCATCATAATCGTCCTAGCAGATCAACAATTGAGCGTCTAATGGAAACATTTGAATCCACATGCACAGAAAAAAATGTTCCCTTGCCAGTGAGACAAAGAATTGCCCATAGTGTCGAGAATATTGCTGCCGCTGAAGCTTCAGTTGCAGAAAGCCCAAATGTGTCTCTCACACGTCGTCGTCGTTCTCAAGCGTGGGGCATCTCTGTGATGACGTTTTGGCGAATTTTGCGAAAAGATCTTGGCCTACATTCTTACAAGATTAAATTGACGCAAGAACTGAAGCCGCTTGAGTAACAACTTGAAAATGATTCGATTTTTCATCGAAAAATCATCTTCAGCGATGAGGCTCATTTCTGGCTTAATGGCTTCGTCAATAAACAAAATATACGGAATTAGTCAGACAGCAATCCACACGTACTCCATGAGTCATCATTGCATCCCGAAAAAAATTATGGTTTGGTGTGGTTTATGGGCCGGCGGCGTCATTGGGCCGTACTTCTTCCGTGATGATCAAGACTGGCACGTTACTGTGAATGAGGATCGCTACCGTTCAACGAGAACCGATTATTTTTGGCCCCAATTGGATGATATGATGGGCTTGGAGGACAACAAGGCGCCACAAGCCACACAGTGAATGTCACAATCAATTTTGGAAACCAAGTTTGGAGAACGTGTTATCTCACGAAATGGTCCAGTCGCTTGACAGCCTCGGTCGTGCGATTTGACGCCGTTAGACTATTTTCTGTGGGGCTACGTCAAGTCTACAGTCTATGCCAACAAGCCAGCGACGATTGATGAACTTCGTACGAATATCGAACGTGAAATTGCAGCAGTATCGGCCGATTTATGCTTGAAAACCGTCAAAAATTGGGTTCAGCGTCTGTACTTCTGCAAGCGTGCCCGTGGTGGCCATGCAAAAGAAATCGAGATCCATAAATATTGGCATCGAACGTACTTTCACAGGAGTAAAGAATTTCATTGATATCCAAAACCGTTTTTGTTTTATTTAAAAAAAAAAACTTATGTAGCGCTCTTATTGAAAAACCCTTTAGTTTCATCTTGATTTTGAATTACAAAATATTAAAATTGAGACATAGCTTATAATGTATATCGTATTCAGGTACAAATTTTTTGCAGGATCATGTTTGCTTTTTATTTTTGCATTTTTGACTATTGAATTTAACTTTAATTAAATATTATCAGCTTTAAAAATGACAAGCAAATGTCAAGTGTTCGAAAACTCAAAATTAATTTTACATGTAAAAGCATAATCTATTCGACAATGCACTTTACTTTACTCGTGTGATTTGCGGTGCAGCTCTGCAGTAAAACATTTGAGAAAATGATAAACTTCAGCTGAGTTAAAACAGATATAACCAGTTGATAGTGTTTGTTTTTGTTTATATCTGTTTTAACTACTTTTTCCAATAAAAAATACAAATGACAGGTAAAACACCATTCTTGTCATAATCACTTATCTTTAAAATTAAAAAAAAAAATTAAACTTTATCCATAAATCGTAAAATACAAATATTAATCGGCATCGCCATCTAAAGAATGATGTCATTCATATTTGTAAACACATAAGATTGTAACCATCAATCATTGAACTCGTTTTCATCCGTCAAACAAAACACTCTTAAAAAAAAAAAAGAAAAATAATTTTAAGTCAACATCAATATTCGAAATGATGTAATTCTTTTATTTTTCTTAAATCATCTCTATACCATCAGATATAGCAACACCGAGCGCGTGTATTAAATCGATCGCGTAATCTCACTCAACCACCAAAATAAACATGTTTCCCTAAAAAAAAAATATATATATATAATAATTTTCATGGAATATCAAAAACCATTCCCGCCATTAAAAGCGTCATCATATCAATACACATTCATTTATACGTATACAACATATTGTTGCATAATTTCTTTATGCATCAGTGAATGCATCCGTCATCAATTTTGATGATGATGTTGATGATGGCATCCATGTTGTTGTTGATGACGATGATAGATGATTAATGATGGATTGGTCGTGTCAAATCTTTCAACAACAAAGAAAAAAAAACATCGGAAATTCATTCAGTGACTTTTCGTTTCATTTCTTGGAACGCACTCAACTTCCTTATGACAATTCAAAAGGAGTTGATGAACACCCAATAAGTATATTGAATAACGCCCGTTTATCGAAAATCAAAGTGGGCACAAAGACCCAATCCTAATGCGAGTAGGTATAAAGACATTAAGCGAAAGGAAATGGTGGAAATGAATATCCATTTATCTATTCAAACAGACAGACAGACAGACAAACTGACAAACTTAACTCTTTTTATTTTATCGATAGAAAAGTGAAATTTCCTTTTCCAGTCGTTTCATATACGCGGACAAAATGGCAGAGTTCAGTGGGCTTTTCTCGGTTGCAACTGCGTTTTCTAACATAATGCCCTTCCTTTTCCTTTTCGAAATATAGTATACTCGTAACTATGTTTGTTTGTTTGTAGCAAAATGTATATTTGAATAAAACTGTTCGGTGTCTGTCTGTCTATATCTTAAACTTCATCTATTTGGCGTCCCGTGCAACGTCCACATCACAGCACCAACACCATATGATGACGATGACGACTATGGCGACGACGACGACGAACGTCGACGGCTACTCAGGTTCGAATTCGTGCCCAATTGTGAAAATTCCCCTTCGTTTCGTTAGACTTAGTCTATTGGCGAAGGAGGAGAGTTGGAGAGGGGGATTAGTGGAGGATATAAAAATAACACTTTCTATTATATTTTTATATTTTCTTTCGTGTTTTATATCGCCACGACTATGGCGCGCGCTCAAGGAGCAATCATACCAAAAACAAAAAAAAAAAAAAATCCCGCAAGCAAATGTAACGTCGGCTTTATGATGGCAACAACTCGGCTAGACCTAGACGCTATATAAACAGCACATTTTAGCTCACCGCAGAGAAAAGTATATACATTATACATAAGTACAGCGCAACAGTCGTGATTGTCTGATTATTTACGATCGAAGGAGTTATAAGTCAAGGTGCGTTTGATGGTGAATTTGTTTGCTATAAATTCGTGGCCACTTTTGTTGTTGGTATGCTCGGCGTTTGGCTTAAGTCAAATGAAAGTGCTGCATTCAGTGCAAATCCCAAATCCAAAACAGCCAGCCGCTGTCAAACTAAAAAGTTCAATGCACATGTGGAAATGTAAATAATTTCGAAAGTCATAGATTTATTTATTTTATTTTTTTTTTTGGGATTAAATATTTGAGCAGATGGATTATAATCCAATTGCATTGAGTTTGGTTATTTTTAATCGGATAGAAAGCTTTAAAGCAAGAGTAAATAAAGTTATAATATAATGAAAAAAGAAAGAGTGCGAATTTATTTTATACGCATCGACGAAATATATAAAATGAGAGAAACAGATGAAAATAATAAATGTACAGACAAAAATGACTTATCATGCGAATACTATAATCCCCAGGAAATTCGATTATGAGTTTTTCCTTTTTGTAGTTGTATTTGTAGTTGTAGTTGTATAGGTAATCCCATAAAGTAATTCATTTAACATTTTAACACATAATCCTGGTGAATTTATTGCATCTATATATTTTGTGGAACCCTGGACAATTTTAGTCCTCCTGGGAAGCACTTATTCTAATTGTTTATTGCATTACATTAGCTATTTATATAAAATGTTTATAAAAATGGGAATTTGAACAGTATTTTTATTTGAGTTGAATTATTTTAACAGATGATGTTTCAATTACTTACAGACTTTTGAAAAGAGGGTGCTATTACTCGCAAGTCCATTGGGTAAGATAAGCTTGAATTAATTTGCTGTCATTGACTACTCATTTAAAGATTGTTTTAGAAATTACTTGATTTTTTTTTTGCCCAGTTTCAAACAGTTTGTCCTTATTTCGTCCCATTAAATCTTTAGCTTTTTACTGCCACTATAGTATAACACTTTCGATTTGCTCAATAGGCGTTTCTCTTTTGTAGTTCAGAGCAGAGCCTGAACTGTCAAACAAGAAATTGTGTTTCTTTTTTAGCTCTGAACGTTCAGAGCATCAAGTTTTTGTTTCTTTTTTCTGTTCTGAGCTTGTTCAGAGCGCGCTCTATGAGCTCGGATAAAATAACTGAGCAGACTGAGTTGAATTTTGTTCAGAGGATGTTCGGAGCATGCTCGATATGCTCGGACTCTGTTCAGAGCTCTTTTCTGAGTTAAAAAAGAAAAACGCCTAATGTATAGGTACAATCAAATTCTTTGTTTAGTTTTCTTTTGATTGGTAACACTGTTTCCGGAGACAAAAGGAATTTGACAGTCGACAGATGATTCGACTCTGTATAACCACAACCATGTATGATCATAGTTATGCAGAGTGGCACAATTTTTCTTTAAATAGCTTGTGAAATAAACAGACTTCGTTTAGTTTTTTAATTGGTGAAATGTTATATTTATTGCGATTGCGTTAATGTGATACTTGATAAGTTTTTATTTCGTCTTTAAGTGATTGTTGATATAAATTTGTTAATTGACATTTAAATTGATCTAAGAGACCATTAAGTGACAGTTCGTTAATAATACAGATATTTACTTAATCTACTGCTTATTTCATCGTATAATATTGTGTCAGGACGACGACGTTTAACAATTAAGCTTCAAGTGGTAGTAAGTCAAAAAATTATGCAAAATTTATTTATTCAGTCCATTTTCGAAAGCTTGCCATAAATTTTATAAAATAAACAATTTCACCTTCTAATTTTCCGAAAATCGCTGACCGACACTATTATGTCATAAACAATATTGCCAAACATTTTAATATATTTTCCTTGATTTATAATTTTTAGGCAGCACTGTTGATAAATTTACAAGTTCAAACTGTTAACAAAACTAAAGATTCCTGGTTTATCTTAAGAGTTAATCTAGTTTATTAGATAGCTGAATACTGTCAAAAACTAAACTTACTTAATGACTGCATTCAAAAGATTAACTACAGTTTAAAAGTTATTCAAGCGGCTTTTGAGTTAAACACAATTTAATAAATTTCTCGTTTCGCTTTGCCTTTCCTTATTTATAGCTTTAAAAATGTCTAAAATAAACTACAAAAAAAAAATCAATCAAAAGCAAAAAAGTCAATTTAAAGCGACAGGAAGGAAACCATCGAATTCCTTTTCACAAACACATTTTGTGCAATTCATTTCTGTCACTGGTAATCCCAAAAATAAAATGTCCATCTCATCCTCCATTTTGTATTTATTTCCAATTCAATTTATCAACGACCTGTCAAATCACCAATTAGCTCACTTGACACACAGATACAACAAACCAAATGATAACACATTACGATTTAATTTAAGAACTCTTAGTCACTTTTTGTTTTCATGACTAAATTACTCGTTCTTATTGTCATTGTCTTTGTCGGCACTTGAAATAACTTAAGTTATTGAGGCTACACGCATCGCTTCTTATTCATACGAGTAGATGTTCGTCTATTTTGTCCGCAATGTATAAGAAGAGCAAACATCTGGGCTACATGCAAGCGTGACACAAAACCATTTCAAAATAAACGCCTATTTGTAATGAAATACATTTTTTTCTGACGTTTAATTGAGGGAAATTTATTTAGAGCCTTTGGATCTTTGAAGGTGTGACAGATTATAATATTTTTTTTTGACGCAATTTCTGACATGATGGATATGATGCGGATTATGGCAATGATAAATAATAAGAGTTTATACACACTAATCTTTATTAAGTGAGCTACTTTCAGGAACAAAACGAATAACTGAGCTAAAAGTGAGCAACAAAGCGAGCGGAGGAAAACAAAAAGAAGTTAAGTAGCTACCTATACGCGTATGAACAAATAACTGGGGAAAAATAAATCGACCTAATTTATTTCAATTGAACTCGATTACAGTTATATGAACAACTAGGTAGGTTTGTATTATTTTGCAAATAAACAACCATTATCTGATGAGTAATGATCTTTTGAATCCGTAAACAAAGAAGTGAAAGGAGAATAAAAATACAAAATGTATATGTACTGTACAGTGTACATAATGTATATAGACAGAATGTATGTATCTATAAGTATTTTTACTTTGAAATTACTTCTCTGTTCTGAGGGTTGAAATGTATTTTTTAATCTGTGATTCATTTTTATATCGATTCGATTGGGATTTGCAGTCCGTAAAGAATTAAGGGCCAATGGGATTAGTGCGAACAAAGTAACACATTTATAGCATCATTTTGAATTTGGGTTAAATTTAAATCTTTCTTTTTTATCCGGTGAGTACAGGTTTTTGAGACTGAATTAATTTGATCCCATTAATGACAGTCAGTCCTTAGTGTAAAATAATTTATCTAACAAGTACAAAATGTAGTTACAAACAGTAAGTCCTACCAGTTTAACCCAACGGTTCTGTCAATTAGGTATAAATATTTAGTTGTATCTTAATGAAATTTAAGAAGTCCAGTGACGTCGTCAAAATTCTTTATGCATGCACTTAGTTCGCCTTTGCGAGAGATTTCATGAACGTGGATTACTTTTGCGGACTCCTGGGTTTCGTTTCATGTAAACATACTTTTGACAGCTCGCTAAATTCTGTATATTATGTCAAAATTGATAATGTATGCGAGAATTTTTTACGAATTCGGTCCATTTTTTGTGGACTCGCGAATATGATGTTAAGTAAATCACTTGACATCACGTAATTACCTTGTTAACTTCCCATAGGGAGTTATTGTAATCGGTCCGATTTGTCAAATTGAAATTTTTGACAAATCTGGACGTTTCAAGGTTATTAGATTCTAAATTCGTCATTTGTAGAAAGATTTCTGTGTGTGTGTGTGTACGTACGTTGGTACGTTCGTACATGCATACGTTCGAGATACCCTTTTTCGTCCACGATATCTCAAGAACCAGTAGAGATATCGATTCCAATTAAATTTTATCCGAAAGGTTATAACTTCAAAAGAGGCTGAAAGGACTTTTATAAAAATTTTTCGAACGGTTTTTCCACTATAGCAGTTTAAAAAAAAGTGAAAATTTTAGTTTGTAGCAAATATCTCAGGAACTAATAGTGATATTGACTTAAAATAAATTTTATTAGGTAGATTGCAATGTGACACAGGTTCGGTGTAAATTTGAAAATTATTTAACATACCGTTATTTTTTTTAAAGTAAAAAGTAAAAAAAAAAATTTGGCGCGCAAATATACAATGAAGGAAAAATGATATCATCTTCAAAATAATTTTTTACTATGGAAAAAACTGTCCTTAACACCTGGTAAAATTTTCGAAAAAAATCAATTGATACTTTTTTTTACAAAAAATAAATAAGTACAAAAAATTCTATGAAAAGTTGGTAAACAGTGTGTTCTGACTTGATTACCTCGAGAATGATCACCGATATTGACTTCATATTTATTTAAGTTTATACAAAATACACTTATGCTACAATTTTGACAAATGTCGAATTGTCAGATATTTTACGAAAAATAAAAAACTAAAACCGAAATTTACAGAAAAGTGACAAAAATCGTTTTTCGACTTAAATATCATCACAACAAGCAATTGACTTCAAATGTATTTTATTTTCAACATAATGCATTTGTTAATACCTAAAAAAAAGGTAAAATATTGACGAATATAAATTGACAGTTTTGTACAATAAATACAAAATGGGAAGTTATCAGTGTGGGTCGCACCCAGTCTCTTTTCTAAATCTGTTTTTGACAGCTAAACGAAGATCTACCAAAAAAACGGTTGACAGCTATAATTTTCCTTCTATCAATCTTACGCCATCCTAATGAACTTCTAATTTATTAAATTTAGTTTGAACAAAAAAAAAAAAAGGGCAAGAAATTAAACAAAAAACAGTGTTACTAAATAACAATGACATGCGATAGAGGTAAACAGCTTAATGTTCTTTTCAACAACTCGGTGTTGTTACTTTTTTTTTGTCTTAATGAAACTTGAGATGTTCTTTGGAGATTCCGATATATTACCTTCCTACCTATGGCAAGTTCTCCTATAACACAACACACCCCTACTTGCCTGCCATTTGATTGTTCTACGAGTTCGACACACCAGCATTGACGTTTCAGTCTAAATACGTCTTGTGCCGATTTTCTGCTGTGTTATTTGCCTGCTTCTGCCGCTGCTGGTGGTGGTGGAGCTAGTGATGGTTAAGTGTTTGGTTCGCTGACTTTAATAGCAGGTATTGCGGTTAAGAGTCTGTGCACATTATACGAGTATTGCTGGTGGTGTTAGAGTTTTTATTTTTATGGCGCGATTTTACCTTTTTGAATTTCATGCATAGTATATCGTATTTTTTTATTTTTATATTTTTCTGTACTGACAGCGACGACGACTACGCACGGTAAGTCGTCGGTAAGTACCTCTATCTAAAGTCTCTCTAATGGAATTCCGAGGCAGGTGCTGCACAAAATTGTTGTCAGGTTTTTGGTTTTGTGGTTATTTTTTGTCGTTGTTTTTTTTTTTTAATATATTTTTACCTGCGTTTCTCTCTCTTGGTTTTATAAGATTTCACATCTGGTTCGATGTATACATATTAATGTATGTGAAGATAGAAGACGTACATATATTTTTTCAAGCAATTTATGTTGCGTTTTTATGGCGCATTTTGTGTGGTAAGTAGCCGTACGTACATAGGTACAATGTAAACTTTTATCTGTTCAACGAGATTTATTGGTGGCGCATATCTAATAAGCGTATGATTTAAAGAATTATATCTGTTCGGCTTAAGTGAGATTTCAATATTGGAAAGTTAAATTAAATGAGTGATTTAAGCATATCGGATTAAAAATCTAAAAATGCGTCTAAATGTGTATAAGATGTTTCTATTTTTTGTTTTGTTTCGCATGGACGCATTTTTGGTTTTTGTATGTATTTATACTGACAGATAACAAAAGTGTCAGTTTGACAGATGAGACGGATTTGCTGCGGTTTTTATTTGTGTTGCCGATTAATTTTTATTTTTAAGGTAACCTATAAAAATGCATCAGTAAGGGTAAAAAGTTTATCTTCTTTTTGTTCAATATCTGTCACATACTAGAAGTGACAAATAAATGTATGGACAAGTGTATTGGAAATTAATAGTGACAGATTTGAACAGCTGATAAATTTGGTCTAGTATCTGCACATTACATTTGAAATCTGCTAATGAACAATTCTACTTTCAACCTTAACAAAAAAACCTATGTGGGTAACTTTATAAGAGCTTTGCACTCTTCTGTTCTCTCATTTACTCTTTTTTCCCTTATCCTTGATGTATAGTTTAAATAAGGTTTACCTATGATTAAAAAAAAATTAAACTATAAACAAAACAATAAATCAACCAGTGGAAGATGCATTAAAAGAGGATCCTCATTCAGTCAAGAGGAAATGATTTATCTACCTACTTCTAACAACTATCCATTTAATAAAACTGAATGGGAGAATTGTTTTTCTGCTTTTCCCTGTCTATCATTTTATTGAAGAAAATGTGGATTTATAAGGGAGTGCAGAAAATATGTACGTGTTATTGATAATTTCCAAACTATTGCTATTTGCATTTGCATTTAATTTCATATTCTTTAATGATAAAATTTAAGATCAAAGTTAACTCTTTGACAAAAATTAGCCTCCTTCTGTCAAAGAGTATATTATTGTCTGTGATTTGGTATTCTCGAGACATCTCGAAAATATGAGATATGATGGATAAAAAACAAAGAACAACGAACAACGACTCTTAATTGCTTTGAATTTTTGCATGAAACCCGAAGAAATTGAAATTAGGTGTCTGCACGTCACAACTCTAATAAATGTCAAAATTATACAAAAAAAAAAAAAAAACACTTTCGTATTGTTTTACAACTGTCATCTTGTCAACTGTCATTGTATGTTATAGCTTTCATATCTACATCTGGAATTTTAAAGACTTCCAAATAAAATAAAAAATTGGAAGATTTGACAGTTATGGTCAAGGACTATATATAACTGATGTGTATTAATTAACGAAGTTACATAATATGATACTGAAGACTTTTAACCTTGCACTCTATATGAAAATAAATGTGACCACATTTTATCATAGTTTTTCTTTGCAAATTTTGACAGAAAGTAAGGTCATACCGTCACTGCTAATTATTATCGATTAAAATCAATTAATCAATTGTCAATTTCCATTAAGTTATGGTTACACCATTCGGTCGAAAAAATTGTGCAAGAAAAAATTCAATTTAACCGATCATAAATTTCATAATAATTTGGTCCACAAGAAAAAGAAAAAAAAAAAAACGTTCATAACACTTCGTAAATCTTTCGCTTTTCATTACACAATCATCGCGCCAATCTCCGAATTATTCACGAATCACGCCCGAAGGTCATATTCTCAGTACTTTTATGAAAAGTACTAAATTTGGTGGTTAAGGTCCTAATTAATTTACCCCTTGGTCCACATTTAACGAAGTTCAATAAAAACTTCCCAGTAGATTACCAAAAATTATACAAAACTCTTCTCTCTTTTTTGTTTTTTTCTTTCTCAACCACATGTTGCTTGGATACTCAATTATTTTTTTTTTTTTTGTTGATTTTTTCTTATTTTCCATTGGCCAAAAAGGAGTGTGAAATAAATTCCCTGCTGCGAGATCATACGCCATATGTTCTGGTACATATAATTTAAGTACCAGGCCGACCAACGACTATGATGACAGCAAAGACGACGACGACGACGTTTCAAGTTGCCATATTTGGTTGCCTCAAACCATGTGCCGAAAAAATAAATGGAAAACAAAATGACATCATGCCACTTTGAGCACCAGCCAGCGGCTCAGCGTTGGCTTGTGTTGATTATCAAGTGAATTTCGCGCATAATCTATCTGCTGCCCATCACAAGTTCTCTTCGAGCGGTGACAATTGACATTAATCGCTGTCAAGTGTCACAGATCTGTTGCTCAAGTTAAAAATACTAAAAAAAAAGTGAAAATGTCAAAAAGAAAGTTTGCACTCAGAAGACACACAAGAAGTCTGGTTTAAGGTCATTTTGTGCGATGTGTAAATCGAGGTTAGATCGAATTCCGTATGCAGGTGGGATATTTAGCCGAGAGAAAATCAAACGCAACCCAATTATTGATTTCTCTCCTGTCATTAACTTTCACACGTCAGAATCACATCGAAGTAAATGTCAAAAAAAAAAAACAGTGAAACATACAAAAATCAATAAAGAACTCTAATCACGTAGATAAGAGAGACTAAGTGGCATCAATTTTCAGCAAAAGAACAAAAAAGACAACAAAAAAAACTGCAACTGACATTTCTACATTTCTTGCAAGCTAAATCAATTTCATCAGTCATCAGTCTTCAATCTTCACATTCATCTTCTTTTTCCGTTAATTTTCGTCGGATTGTTTCTCATTTTTTTCAATTCTTTCTTCTTCTTCAATTTCAATTTCAATTCTTTGTGTGTGTGGTTTTCTGTGTTGATGAATGTTTTTTTCCTATTGTGTAGCAGTGTTCTGTCACTTAATGTGAAGTAGTTAGAGGTTTCGTCTTTGAATGTCGTCTCGGTACTCTGTTCTTCACTCTGATGTACCTCACCGCAACCACTTGTAAAATTCAACTCAACTTAACTCAACTCAACCCGCAGTGGCAGTTGTCTGAGTCCTTGAACTTGAACAGAACCCAGAGAATAAAAAAAGTCTACACCACGGGATATAAGAATATACCTACCTACTGAAGAAATAAGAAGAAGACAAAAAAATGAATGCAATTGAAAATATATATACCGTCAATGACAAGTAGATGAGTAAACTCCTCATATAAAAACGTGAGAGAGTGGAAAAAATGACACTTGAGGCATTTTATCCACTTGAGGCGCTACGAGTACAGAACTTCATATAACTATACCTTAAAAAATGAAATTCAAACAACGTACGTATAGCTTGGAAACCTGAATTAGATTTAACTCTTGTCCTTGAAGGCAGTTTGTTTTTTTTGTTCTTGTCATCCCCTTTACTTTATTCTCCTGTCAGTTTGAAGTACTTACCTTTGGTATAAAACGGATTGAAATAATATAGCTTAGAATCCTTGACATAAAATTATGAAGTGACTTTGACCGCAAAATCAATGCAAGCGACACGTTTTACATATTGTCATTTTGTTTGCTTGTTGAATAAAAGATTTCATCTTTTTGCTCATAAATTTTACCCTTTTTTGATGTTCATATGTGAGCAGGGGTTAATGTCAAATTTAATATTTGAATGCATGAATGGCTTGAACTTCTGTTAGTTTTGAGTTTCAGTTAAACCACTTAATTGTTTATAATTTACATTAAATTCAAAATTGAGCGTTGACATTTGAAGCTGTCACCCATTTTATTGTCTCATGTGTAAAGCAATTTAAAGGATACTCAACTGTTGAACGCATCATATTTTGATCGATGTCCCTTTTATCTGACAGAATTCAAGTTAACTGTCACTCAAATGGTGTCGGGAAATAAAAATTACCAAATGTTACTGGTCGATATTTGTGTGTAGAATTAAAAATAAATATATTTATTTAAAATTTTATTAAACCTCACATAATTCTCCTTTTATTACTCCGCTAAATTTAACCTCAATAAGGAACTAAACGTGCTTAATCAAGAGACAGACAAGTTGTTGACATGTGTCACTTTATATCAAATGAAGGAAGAAAAGGGATACTAACTTCTCATGACAAGCTAAAAGCGTTGCAATATACATTTCAAAAATTAACTCCTCTTATCTCTGTATAATAATGACATCTGTCATTAAAAAAGAAAAAAAAATCCAGTTTCTGAAATTCAAATGAGCCAGGCGCCATCTACATAATACACGGAAAACATTACAAGTCACTTAGCGCGTCAATGACTTCCCATTAAATTTAACTTTACAACTTACACTTTTTTATATTCCACGAAAGTAATTTCCTTGTGGATTGTATGTAAATTATATAAACAATCAAAATTGTGTGAACTACAAAAAGTCATTACAACAAAAATTTCAAAAACAATTTTTATAGTCTGCCATATTTGCAGACATCTCATTTTTTCTTCTTATACTTAAGTACTTGATGCTGATCCGGCTTTGAAGTCAACTTTTCTCTACTAGATGAAAAACTCTCCATTTTAGTGTCTTGTCTTGTCATTGTTCGGTACTTTTGACAAACTAGACGTAGTTAACCCGCGAGCACCTATAAAAATGAATTAGTTTAGATGACAGAAAAATGCAAAAATAAGAAAACAGCTTCTTTAATTCACCAAAGCATCATTTGCCGCTAATTTATAGACATTAGACTGACAGTACATACACACATGTTCACTTTCTTACTAAGACGGGCGATAAAGAAAGCCTATTAAGATTCATTTAGAGTTTTCACTTTCTCAAACGAGGCGTGCAATATTAAAGCCAATTTACATTGCGCGCCGCGCCATAACGATTTAACTTTAGACAAAACTCTGACAGAGAGTGAGAGAAGGAGAAGGGGGGCTTATTGTTTTGAAATAATAACACCAATTGACTTGATGACAGTTATAAACAATAATAGGAGGATGATAATGGGAGGATTATATGGATGGAGGACGGAACGGAACGGAACGGAACGAGACATAATGGAATGGATTTTCCTCATGTTACATCGCTCATTGTCATCTTTGGTCGGTTGACAGAAATGTTCATATCATTCGTTGTTTGAATTTTGTTTTTGTGGTTGTTACGTAAATAATGTTGCGGAGAGAAAGTTCAATATTTTGATAAGTTGTGGAGTTGGCATAATCATGGCAAAATGTCAAATAGTGTCAATTATGCTTTGATAATTGGTTTTCAGTGGCGTAGCTGCACCATTGGGGGCCCGTTACTTAATTTGTCTAGCTTTGAATTTTATTCCTTTTTTCTTTTAAAAAATTATAAAATTTAGTTGGAACGAAACTAAAACTCTTAAATCCAGTTTAAAAATCTTAGTATCAGTCCCAGTTCTAGATTATCTTTTTTAAAGTACATTTTGGATTTCCGCCCAAGAAAACTTACATTATTTTTAGTATTTTGCTGCAACGTAAGAATATAAATAGATCATTAGTAAGTTAGATAAAAAGAAGTGGCCCTAAATGTGTACCCTTAAAAACTTCTTCAGAATTTAATAAAGAAAGTCAATCAAATTTGTTTAAATTTTATATCGTTTTTCTTTACAGGACTTTATACATATGACTTTTGTGCTAACAGATGATTAATTGAACTACAAATCCCATTAGAGGTAAGTCAAATGAAATTATAATAAAATAGATCCTTTTGAAATTCTTTTAAAGTGTTATTGGATATCGTCGTAAATATGTATAACCTCATATAAAACAGTATAGGTCCAGGAACATTTCCTTGAGGAATTCCATATTTTTTATGATTAACTTCACAGACAAATTTTAAATTGAAACAGTTCAAATTCAATCTTCAGAGTTTTTGATTTCCTGCTTTTCGATCCATAGAGTTACTGCCCTGATCTTTCATTGGCTTTTTTATCTGCTACCTTTTTTAGTTCTTACATTCTGAGAATCAAATGATCTACTGAATTAATTATTTCAAAAAAAAAAAATTGAAATAACCAAGTTGCAACACGTTTTCCAATCTAGCAATGTCAGTGAAAACAAGACAGGACTATCATTTAATGAAATTGATAACGTGCACGATCCGCGACGAACAAAAAAAACTTTCTGTCTAGTTTCGCCCAAGTTTACTACTTACTACCACTTTAAGACGCCACTTAAGAAGGTTAAATCGAGAACTTTCCATAAAAATTCATTATGTGGCACTGACCAATTATTTCACCACATTGCCTCTGGGTGGACTTCGCCTACAAAAATTGTAGGTACTTACTAAGAATTCCTTATTTAAAAATGGAAATTATCAATGGCCGCCCGTTGTTGCCAGAACTGTCAAAATGTCCCCGTGTGTTGTCCGTCAATTCTAGGTCAAGAAAATAATAATTTGTCAAAACCCAATGCGGATACAGTAAAGTTACATGCCAAAACACCTCTTTAACGAGCATTGAACTTACCATGAGTGCCATCTAGGCAACGAATTCAGAACGTCAAAACTCAATATTATACCTAAATTATAGCTTAAAGCTAAAATTTAAATTTCTTTGACATATCAACATAATAAACCGAAATAATAATAATAATTTGAATTCGCATTAAATCAAACTTCTAAAAAAAACCAATAGCCAAATATAGAGGTAAATATAAATTAGCTACAAAATACCATTGATCGAAAATTTGTTATTAATGAATTTCTTTCGGCTTTTGTTGTTGTTGCCATTTCTTTTGAATTATTATTATTTATTTGTTCTAATAATTTATGTAGATGTAAACTTTCGCTGATTGACATTAATTAATGGTCTATGCTAATTTTACACATAAGTCGAGGCAAAAATTAGAATTTCAATGGGATTTTTATAATTAAAATTTAAAGACCTTTGTGGTTAGCAATAATGTGTAATAAAATTACACCATTTAGTATGGGTGATGGAATTTTTAATTAATTTTTTTTAGGGACATACATACATATAACAAATTGTTATTGGTGTTTAAATATGCTTAGCTACTTGATATGTGTATTTGAACATTGAATGATTCATTGCTTGTATCTTTTTTGTTAATTTTTAAAAAAAACTTAATTTACAAATTTATTTATACATATATACTTAACCGCCGAAAAAGATTTTAATTGACAATTCGTTTTGTTAAGTTATAATGGGTGATTTTTTAAGAGGTTTAGAACTTTAAAAAAAAAAAAACATAAAAATTCGAAAAAATGAATGAAATATTTATTTGAATCGATAGTTTGAACCTTGCAATTTAATGTTTAAAGATAATTTCATGCAAATGTTGACCGCGGCTGCGTCTCAGGTAGCCCATCCGCTGAGTCCAATTTTGGCATACTCTTTCACACATATCGACCGGTATCTCACGAATGAATGCATGGATGTTGGCTTCCAGTGCGTCAATCGAAGCGGGCTTGTCCCTATAGACATTAGTCTCGACATACCCCCACAAAAAATAGTCTAATGGTGTCAAATGGCACGATCTAGGCGGCCAATTGACCGGCCTGAAACGTGAAATTAACTGTTCACCAAACTCGTCTCGCAATTGCGCCATTGTTTCGCGTGCTGTGTGGCATGTGGCACCGTCTTGTTGAAACCACATATCATGCAAGTCAAGAACTTCCATTTCCGGCAAAAAAAGTTTGTTATCATCGCTGGGGGGCTTTACGCCCAAATCCTTCAGCAAAATTTTCCACGTAGTGCTGTAACAAAGGCCTAACTGCTGTAAACGGCGCCGAATCGACATTTCGCGGTCTTCTGTCACACTAGCTGATACGGCCGCAATATTTTCTTCACTACGCACAGTACGTAAACGTGTTGGTGGTTTAATGTCCAACAAAGTAAATTTGGTGCGAAATTTGGTCACAATCTTCCGAATAGACTGCTCAGAAGGTCGAGAATGCCGACCATAAAATGGAAGCAGCGCGCGATGAACATTCGGAACCGAGCACGAATTTTGATAGTAAAATTCAATAATTTGCAAGCGTTGTTCATTTGTAAGACGATCCATGGTTAAATTGCAAACCAAACTGAAGCTGTTTGACAGTGACACAAGGTACTAAACACACGTCAGCTGTCGAAACCAGTGTTGCCAAAACCAAATCAGCTAAAAAATCACCCGTTACTTATTAACGAAAATGACTTTTAGAATTTTTGGAACAGTGAGAGTGATTTTACTATATGGTAGAAATGTCAAAATTGTCATTTGATTCTATGATTAATCTATCTAAAATTCGAGAAAACTCCTCCAAACGAACGATATTGAAATGTAAATGGAAGGCAGCATACTTGTACCCGATCAAACCCGTGTTTGACAAATGGAATTACATTAAGAAAGATCTAAATGTATATCTTGGTGATACAGAATCAGTGCTAAAAACATTTCCTGTCTTCCTCATTAAAAATTATCTTACATTCAACAATCTTAGATTTTTGAAACACAAACAAAGACACTTTTTAAAGACTATCAACTGAATACGAAGTTGGCAGATGAGTTAAGTTGTCAATTGTAATAAAAAAAAGACTTGACATGATCACAGAAAAACAACACACCAATAAAATCAAACATCAAATGTCAAACACTCTTATCTCTTAATCTAATGACTTAATGAAATAAAAACACAAGTATCAGTTTGTACCTTTAAAATATTTTTCCTAAAATTTGATAGTTCTTGAATAATAAGTTCCGGAAAAAATCTGGCTTTATTGAAATTGAATTCTTTATCAAAGTCAAAGTCAAATCCAAAGCCGGAGTAAATTAATTTCATTCTTTTCACCAAAATAACAACAATAGTGATTCATTAATTTTATTTCAACAGCGACAGTGTTCTTCACACTTTTCCTTACTTCCTTCTGACGTTTCAAACGAACGAAATGACATAACCTACTATTACGTATACAACACCCTACACTTAAGACACCTTCCCATAAACTCGAACTTAACTTTCATACTTCATTTTTTTTTTTTTTTTTTTTTGATTGCGTGACAGTTGGCTATTAATTCATTCGATTAACCTTTGGCGCGAAATATATTTCATTTCTTTTCATTAAACTTCGTGTCTCTCTCTTTTATGTCTGACAGTAGAGTACAGCCTGAGTCTGACGTACCTACCTGCATACATATATTGAAATACCGATTAATCTAAAACGTCACAAAAGAAACCACACGAAATCTTTTTTTTAGACAAATGTATATAGGAACGCCACTGGTATTATATAGACTACCTACCTATAAAGACGACTTAAAATATGGACATTAATAAAAATCATTATTTATGAACAAGTTCAAGGGTGTGTTGTGCTTGCTTTGACGGACTTGACGGTAGGTACATTGGAACAAAAGATGTTTGATAAAATTGTTATTGAAGTCTTTAACTTTAACCTGGGGGCTAAACAAATTTTATGGTGAAAAGGTTTTACTTAAGGGTTTAAGTTGAGTCTTATGACATCTACTCGTACCTTCATTATGTTTTCAAAAGAAAAAGACAAACCTAAAATCAATACATATACATAGCCGATCAAATGATGTTCATCTAATACCTGTCAGTGATGGTGCTTCTGAAAGTCATTGACATCAATGTCATAAGTTGTCATATAAATGACAGTTATAGAGGAAGAACTGTTATATATCCGACAGCAAACAACTGTGAAAGTATAATTAAAATTAAAATTATATTTGTTGTTCGCTTTGGTAGGTTCTAATTTTTTTTTTGTTTGAAAGTTTTTAATTATAATAAATTAATTTTGATAAGGAAAAATATTTTAGATTTTTTCTTTTTTACTTATAATAATGATATGCAAATAGTACTCTTGTTCTTAGCATCAAATAGTAGCAAATTAGTGAAGATTAATTTACAGATGGAAATGTGGTTAGGTATTTGACGTTAAGTAGCTGTTAATCTTGTTTATTGTGTGGTTTTTCGTTAACTTCACAAAAGCGAAAAAACTTTAAAAACCATTTTAAAATAAAATTGATCAAATCACAACTGTAATTAAAGACTTATTAAAGGAAGATTATAAACCATTCAATTTTTTAAATCAAAGAATTTAAAACTTCGTTAAGAATAAATACTGATTACTCTCTAACTCGAGGACTCTTTTGTTGCCACCTTAATGCCTTTGTTACGTCAAAACCGAAGAATGTCTGCTTTTTTGGGGTGTCGTGTTTTTCTTGTGGAACTTAAAATTATTGTTCGTCTTGTCTCATTTGCTAAGAATATTTGAGACACAAAGTACATACATTTCGGAGCCATTTTTCACTGGAATTTGACAGTTATGACTCAATTTCAAATCAACTACAACTTCCATCAAAAACTGAAATCAGAATTCGAC
Source organism: Scaeva pyrastri (assembly GCA_905146935.1). NCBI lineage: Eukaryota > Metazoa > Arthropoda > Insecta > Diptera > Syrphidae > Scaeva > Scaeva pyrastri. Next base: position 59,748,645 of record LR989927.1, read on the forward strand.
AACAGGTAAGTTGGCAACACAGATTTCAATACAAATCAGAAACTGATAGTCTTTACTAAAACAGTTCTGTCCAGCCAGGAGACATCTTACATCACTAAATTGACATAATTTACATATTTTTTACAAAGTCCGTTTACGTACAAATAAGTAGTTCTTTTCGAATAAACCCCTTTGACAGTTAAAAGAATTAAAATTCAATCCCCCAAGCAATATTTTTACTTATAATTCCAAATGAAATGTAAACCTTCAAAGAATTGCCCTTACAAAAATTAAGCACCGGATATACTCGTACTCGTGTCTCATATGATACTCCATTAATAGCATCTTCATTTCATTTTAAAACCCCCATCAGAAATAAAACCAAAAACACGCTACAATTTTCTCCTGACACATAAATGTCATTTTTCTTTGTCTGGATGACATTACTTATGTATATAACTTAGGTAGTAGTAGCATTTTTATGTTGTTATTTTTTTTTTTACCCAAAAAAGCACCTTCAACAATACAAACCCCTTTTTCTGTAATTTACAACCAACAAGAGAGTGCATCCACCCTTAACTTTTATTCCAGTTGATGGCAAAGATGATGATGTCGTGACATAAAACCACGTTAGCACTCATACATATGGGATGTGTCTGCTGCTTTTTCTTCTACTACTCGCCAAGGGAAACAAATGTCAAAAAAAAAAACTATATAAAACAATAGCAAAGTGATAGAGTTGTATATTATATGAGTTATATAAACCATAATAAAAAAGGCACTCAGTCATTCACCTTCTTCCAGGTTAATAAGATTGCACACATGGAAAAAAAAAAGAACGAAACACAAAAGAAACGTCAGAATGAAGGAAGCAAAAAAAAAAGCCCTAGCGACATCTTGTGGACACCATACGGTAGTTATGTTTTTATTTACCGTAACCAGGTTAAGAAAGAGAGATAAAAAAAATAAGAATGAACTTAAATAATACTTTGGCGAAACTGTTGTTTGTTAAATAATTACAATTATGGGAGAATAATACGAGACTCACACACACAAAATAAGGAAGAAACATGAAAGACTTCTGGGTTCTGGCCTGGCATATAAAAACGGGTCACCAACGTCGAGTCGTTGTGGCTCTTCGTTGGTCTTCTCCATCGGAAGGCAGCGCCATCGCCATCACCACCCATTAAGAATTTTTGTGCTTGATTTTTATTTTCCTGCTTCGATGGCATGGCGGAAAAAATGTCTTCACTGCTTTTAGTCGGTCGTCTTGTCCGTATATAAAATGCTAAGAATGACGATTCGTCGGCAAAATAAAAACATTTCTTATATCCGCCATAATATTGCACAAAGGTCTTTGGCGGGCGGGCACGGCACAGCAGCGCCATCAGGCGGCAGATTATTGTTATGTAACACAAACAAAAAATGAGGAAGTGGTAAATATACATACACTACTTATGCCTCCATCTCTTATCTGTCAATGTTTTCTTGCGTGATGGTGTCGTCGGGTGTTTATTTATTTTTTGCAAATTATTCAACTTTGCAAGTCCATTAACCCATTGATCGGATTGAAATAAAAGAAGACAAAAAAGAAGCAGAATATAAATATAAACAAATAAATAAATAAACAAACAAACATTAGCAAGCAGTGACTTGAGACGGTTAGAAAAGAAGATAAAGAAGTTATGGTTGTTGACATTAAGTGTGGTGTAATGTGGTGAACAATTTGACAGCTGCTGTTGCTGTTAGTCGGCTCTGGGCTAGTGAGAGGAAGAAAGTGCTTATACCTGCTATTTGACAACTTGTATTATGCTCTATCTTATGTATGAGTATCACTGTAACGCCGCCGCTCTGCATGCCGCCGCCGACGACCGACGACGTTTGATGCGGCTTAATGTTATGCAGATAAATAATAATAACACTGTAATACAACTTAAGTGAGGTGGAATGTTAAGTATCTCTTGTTATGCTTAATGATGGTTTTAGTTTAAGAGGGACTTTATATAATAGGCGATCTGGTTTTTTGCTCGCTTGATGTTGGCGGAAAAAATACAAATAGAAAAGAAACATTTACATAGCATACTTTCTTGAAGACTTCATTTTCAGAGCATTAGTTCGATTGCTAAACATGTGTCAAAAAAGTGACACTTGATCTTCTTCCGGAAAAAATAGCCCAGGGAAAAGTAGTGAAACATAAACGTGAGAAGGCCAACGACTTTGAGTCTAATAAAAATGTTTATCAGAAAAGGTCGATTTTCAACAAAAGCAACAATATAAGTGTCGAGTCTTAAAAATCAAGTGCCAATGGTGCTTCATTCATACTTACTTACTAACTTAGGTCCTCAGACATACGAAGTCCATTGGTGTTCCCTAACGGGTCATAGGGCCTTAACTACTCCTACGCGCCATCGTGTGCGGTTTCAGCGATGTATTTTAGCTCCCTCCAACTCTTTTCCAATCTCGCAGATTCCTCCTCAACTGTTCTTCTCCACGTGCTTCTCGGTCTACCTACTCTTCTTCCTTCTTGTGTGAGTGGGTTCCACTGCATTGCTTGGCCTGCAATGCATTCATTACCTTTTCGAAGCGTGTGTCCAATCCACTGCCACTTGCTCCTTCGTATAATGGTGTCTATGGGTTCCTGACCTGGTCGTCTATGTCGGTCCTCGTTGGAGATACTATTAGGCCAGAAAACCCGTAAGATGTTTCGAAGACACCTATTAACGAAGGTTTGCAGTTTCCTGGTTATTGTAGTTGTTATTTTCCAGGTGCTGCAACCATATAACAGAACTTATTCGACGTTAGAGTCGTAGCTTTGTGTTCAAGCTGAGAGATTTGTTCCTCCAAACATTGGACAACATCCCGAACGTAGCCTTCGGTTTTCCGATACGGCTGGCGATGTCTAATTCGGTTCCTCCTTCAGGAGAGACGATACTTCCAAGGTATTGGAAGATATCTACTTTCTCTACTGCTTGTTGACGAATGTTCATCGGAGCGGATGATTGCGAGCTTCCGAGGCTGAATATCTTTGTTTTTCCCGTATTGATTTTCAGCCCCACGATTGTTGCTTCTCTCTCCACCCTTGTTGCCATTTGATGAAGATCCATGATCTTATGGAAAAGCAAGCAAACATCGTCAGAGTAGTCGAGATGTTTAAGGTTAGTTTTCAGAGTCCATCTTATTCCTCCGCTTCCTGTCAAAGCCATCCGCAGTACATCACTTATCACCAATAAAAACAGGATTGGTGACAGTATACAGCCCTGTCTGACTCCGCTTAGGACTTCAAATTCTTCGGACGACCTACCTCCGTGTAAGACGTGACATTTGGACCCATCATAAGTCATTCATGAGCTTTTAAATTATATAATTTTTTATCAAGATCCATAAAATTTAAAATAAATCACAATAAAGATAAGAAGAAGAGTTTCTGAGACCCCGGAGTTTTTTTATTTGGAAAGAATTTAAATGATTAGAAACTTACAAGTGTTTCAATACGGTTAATGACTGTAAAACAATTGATGTTACAAATCGCCGCGTACATTTCCAAATGAAACAGACAATTTTTAACATTTGCCTGGTTTTAGAAAAGCTCAGAACTCTGATGTTCAAACAACAAAATATCAATTTATTTTTTAATGTCTAACTTCTTTGAAATCGAGCATGACAACGTAGAAGACTGTCTATATTGCCAATCACTTTCAATAAGTTCTTCATAGCGTTGGTTGAAACGGACAAACTTTTTAGTCTTGGAATCGTGAAAGGACAAGACTAAAACACTTTTAATAGAAGAATTTTTAGGACAGTTGATTGCTGTCCAAGGAACCAGCTCGTTCTCAGAAATTCTAATACTACCAGTTGTCCTCAAAAATGGAGAGTTTTGGATTATTCTCCTGGATTCTTCCGAACTCCCTCTTAACAAATAGGGAATATGAAATTATCAGACAAAAATTAAAGTAGCTGGTTCTGAAACATCGACCAAAGACGCAACAAAGTTACCAACAAGAAATAACATACAAAAGTGACGTCTGGCAACTCTCAACTATCAATGTAGAAATATTTTACAGCCTCCACCTAATTTATCCCTTGAACATAATTATCTAGAGAGTTTTGTACAGAGTTCTCATAAGACATCATTTAACAAACATCACTTTCCATGGAGTTCGATTTTGCTCTAGCTGTCAATTGGCAGAAACACGAATATTGACACTCAACCTAGATCTTTTGTCTTCTTTGAAAATACAAACTTATTGTGCATATTGGTCTTCTTAACTTGCCCCAAACCCCACATAGCTTATTATGCCTGATGATGATAGAAAAAGAATAGAAGCAGCATTCTTTGTCAATAATATTTTCCATCATTCAACTGTCAGAAAAGAGCTATTCGGTACTTTATTCACCTACACACAACACACACACACAGAAACACATTTTTAAGCGTTTCAATCAATTTTGATTGACACGAATTGAAAAAGCAAAAGTGAGAAAATTTATACTTATTCGTTTTCTTTCCTCCATAAGTGGATTTTTCATCGTCGTCATCATCGTCATCTATTCTTTTCTTCTTTAACAACACATCAATTTATTGAAGAAGAAAGAAGAGAAAAACTGATTTTCCCCTATAGTAGCTGTGCCTCCTGTCATATATGTATGCTCCGACTCTTGCTCCCCGCTCACACCTAAAAATATCTACATCCCCATCTGAAACGAAATAAAACGAACGAGTGACCCACATTTTTTTCTGTCATTGTTGTTGTTGCCTTTGTCGTTTTATTCATCAGTTCTTCAGTTTCAATTGAGTGTTAAATAGAAAAATAGATCCATTTAGATCTCGCTCGAGAATGGATGCAACGAAAAAAGAAGCAACCAAAAACGGCCACGAATCCAAAATACAATGGATTAGCTTAATTGGTGACTCTTGAGGGAGGGAAGCTATCTGGAGGAGTATAAGGCGGCAGGCACGACACGAACACGGCCAGGAGCCATCAACGTAGCGTAGAGAAGAAAAAGAGCAACTAGAACCGGAGAGAGAACAGAGAATTTGATGGGATAAATTCTTCTCTAGCCTAGCCACTGGCACTAGGTGATGATTATGCCCCACTTAAAGCCTGTCTGCTCTGAACTCAAATTTATGTTCAGAAATCGGGCCATTAGGTCTTGCAGCCGAATTCCAAACGCTGCTGGACGGCAAGGAGTACTATGAGCCGACATAAATTTTGAAAACGATTGAACGAACCGTACATCTTCGCCCCAATTATGCGCCTTCTGGTTCCTGCTTGATAAATGTCATCCCGCATAGCTGCATATTATACTACTTGCTGTCAGTCAAGTTAATGTGGACCGCAAATCGGCCGTTCAATGAAGATGTTTTTCCTCTTTCTCTTGTTCCTACTTTATTGCGGGAAAATGAGAAAATACATAAACGAATGGAAATGTATTAAATTTCCTTTGGGAGTATTTAAACAATTTACTTCTCCAAAGAATGACCTAAATGTTTGTATTTTGATGTTGGTCGTAAATTTTTGGTTGATTTCCCCAAAAAAAAAAAAAAAAAAATATTAAACTTGAAAGCCTTTATTTTGGTTCGTTCTGTTTTATTGAAGATTCATTTTTGGGTTAAATATGACACCGTTCGTCGGCTGTCTGGGGGTTCGTCATTTTGACGTCAGCTTGGCGTGTTTAGTGTCTTGTGATGGCAGACGATTGGTGTCAATCACAACCTATATAATATTTATTGAGGAAAAAAAAATTATGACGTCTTAACTGATTTTGATTAGGTATAGGTATAATTTATTGATTTAATCGTGTCGTGGGCAGAGAGCAAGTTTTTTTTTTTTAAGTTCTATTTCATATTTCACAGAATCGAGAAATATTTGATAGCTAAATAAGGTTATTGGTCTTTTATCGAAAAAGGAAAATATAAAATTCATGTTGTAAATTTAAAGATGTAAACCATTAAAACCCACGCACAAAATTTGGTGGAATTTTAAAATTCAAATTTAATATTAATATTTAAAGGGCCTGACCTACAAAGTCCATTAAATTTGTTACTTTAACTAAGGAATAAGTAAATAGAAGTGATAAATTTATTAAAAAAAGATGAACACACCTTGTTTTTTGCTCGAAGATGACAGCAATGTCAACCAAATTAAATTCATAGTTCATAAATAAAAAGAGTGTTCTAAAAGAATTTTAATAAAACACGAATTGTTAAATTTTTAAGTGGACAAAGTTTCAATTAAATATTCAAATAAAAATAATCAGATGGGAATACCTATGAATTCGAAGATTACATAAAAAGTGTCTCTTTGACTTGACAATAGAAATAACTTGTTGGAATTGCATGGCATTTTAAAAACTGTTTGTTCTTAGTTCTTATATAACTTATTAGTCTATGAGAAGCTAAAGAAAATCCTTTAACTTTCTTTATACAGAAAATTGTGTACTTGTTTAATTTTCTTCACAAATAACTAGGACTACCACACCCACTTTGTTTTGTTTGATGATGAAGCTTTAACAATTCTGTATATAGTTCTTTTTAATTTTGGTATTGCCAAATCTGCTTTTCTTAAAAATGGTGTTTCCAGATTTTAATTTTTCGTTGTTGTGTTAAATTCCTATATTTTGTATTTATTTAGAAAATTATTCAACTGTTCGCTGTTTAATCAGGAAAACGTTTTTATAGAATTTCAAAAAAAGGTAAGCATACTCCACAGTATACATTAAGGTTGTGATTCATGTTTGTCGTTAACTTAGTGGTTTGCCGATTTTATAGGATAAACAATAAAACTAAATTATACTTGGGTGATTCATTAACGTTTAGAAGTTTTCATCAGCTATTGTCATTACTTCCGAATTATGTACAAACTTTTTCTAGTTTTGTCGTTACTTTTAAAATAATAGATAAATCTAAGAATGATTATTTTACTTAACCGCTTTCATCAGTGAAAAAAAATAAGAGAACATGACCCAAGTGACTTCCTCGTGGTATTCCAGACATTGAATATATGGTAAATGAGTTCAGAGACTCGTTCCCTTAAAACTACTCCATAACTTACCACTTCTTGTTTTTACTACTTCAGTTAACTACAAAGTTCAAATAACAAAACTCGCAGGTTTTTAGGTCAATTTCTGAATTGCAGATTTTTGTAACATGACTTTGAAATATCTCAAACCAAAAGTCTTTAACAATATTTAACATCTATAAATCTACACTCTAGTGTCACAGAATTTAAATTTATTTACAGTATTTAAATCACCGCACCTTAATCATAAAATTGTTTTTTGTTTTTGTTTGGGAAAAACCGAAATTAGAGATTTTTTTTTTTTCTTTTAATTCATCGAGTTTTAGTTGATTCATAAAAAATTCTTCCGAATTATCAAGACATTAGTATGGATATAATAAACAACAACATAAAAATATGATCACATGAAATAAAAGCCCAATGACTTGTTTCAAGTTCAAAATAGCTCACTGAAATTTAATGCGAAAAATACGAGTATAAACTTCATGATGCATGACGTAGCAGAAGACTTGAAAATTCTTTTGTTTGACAATTTGTCTTTGAGCAAAAACTTTGTAATCTAAGAATCTCTCTGGTTAAATTGTGTATCTTTATAATAACTTTGGTAGATTTCTACTTCCTTTTGCCTCTACTCCTCTGCTGTTTTTTATCAAAACAATAAAAACAAAGAGCAACAAGAAGAACAAAAATAAACAATAGCGACCTTACCGCCCTTTGGCTATTACGTATATTCTATTGAGTTTATCCACCCTTTTTTAAAAGTTGTTCTTAAGGGTGTGTTTTGGTTTCCTACAAAAAATGTGTTTAATTTCACAATACGTTACGATAAATTGATGTTAAACGTAACGTAAATGTAATGAAACGATAAATTATTTAGAAACTGTCTTATAAATATATCAGAACAAAAATATCTTTAAAGTAACGTTACATATCGAACTTCAATTACAACAAAACAGAACAATAAAACGTAACATTAGCGTAACATAAATCTAACTTCTTTGCAAACATTCTAAAATAGAACGTAACAAAGCATGTAAACGTAATAATAGAAGGTTATAAAAACATGTGTTGCTAAATGTTTTAATACGTAAACGACTACAGTAAGAATGTGTATAGTTTTAATTGAGGATTTCTTAGATATGTTAATGATGTAAACTTAGCAAAGCATTGAAACGTAACAGAACGTGACAAAAAGTAAGAAAACGTATAATCTTACGAATAATCTTATAAATTCTGATACAAAAGAATATGTTTCCTTTATGTAACTTTACGAAACGTACTTACGTAATAATAATAATGCGTTTTATAAAACTATATCAAACTTAAAGTAATCTATCATATTGTAACAAAAAAAGATAGCAAAACCTACTAAAGTGTAATCAAATGCAAACGTAAATTTCATAACGTAACGAAGTGTAAATGAAAATTTTTGTTTGAAAACTTGGATTATTTAACATGCATATTTATTTAAGGATCTTTCCAATCTTTGGCAATTGTTGAAAGTTGGTAAATAATTGTGAGATAAAAAAAAATACGTTAAATGTCAAGTTCCATTTAAATTGACCGTTACTTCCCTCCTGCAACTGCTTACGACTACGTTATTTATCACTTTAAATGGAAGAACTTTCCACATAATGTTGACGTAGCACCCGTATTTTTAAGCAATTTTCCCCTCATCAATGTTATAGCAGGGTAGGGCGTGTTCATGCGTTCTGACAGTCAGACTCAGATCACTGACTCCAACTATATATGTACAACAATGTGTCGTCTTGTATATAGAGTCGTAGTAGGTGGTAGTATGAATTGCTATTATTGTGACTCATTGGATTTTCAATTGCGTGTCTGACAAAAAGTTGGGAAAAGTACCTATACCTACTCGTATCTAACACACAGAGACGGACAAACACAATGAAAAAATACCCAATGCCCCCGAGAAGATGTACGCTTAAATCGTATTTTAAAATCTGACAGAAGAATGTGGGGCTTCAAATGCCATGGATATAAGCAAAGCATAGATAGTGGATAGACCGGGAAACAATGCAAAACAAACAGAAGAACAACAAGAGTAGGTATGCAAGGGGTTGTTTTTGTTGCTGTCAAGCAACGGTAACGGCAACGGCAACGTCAACGCAACGTAAAGAACAATTGTTGAGGGTGCTGTAGCTGTTGTGCTGTCTATAATTTCAATCGATTTGTTTTTTTGGGGCTGCTTGTTTACATCGTAATCGGTTTTGGTTGTGAGTATAATAAACTTTGACACTTGGTTCTATTGGTTGCGTTCCCTTTTTCGCTTTTTGTTACGACTCGACTTTTCCTGGAAATACATATACATATGTAATGTTGCTAAATTTCATCGTCTTATAATTTAAGTCAGCGAGAGGGCCTATTTGTCTTTTTCGTTTTCCTAGGTACACGATATTTCCGATGACTGACTTTCCTATAGTTGTCGTCTTACTAACACTATTCACTGAGTGACAGTTGAGTTGTCATGGAAATGATATTAATAGACATGATTTGCGGTAAAAGCTTATACATTAATGGAATGTTATGTCGTTTGTTTGCTTGTTCGTTTTTTCTTGTTTCTGATTGTTTTTGAATTTTTCTAATGAAATTTAAAATGGTAATCAAATACCGATAGTTCGAGTGAATCGTACACAAGTGAGTTTTGTTGAAATGAATACACAAAGTGTAATTGAACTCATTCCAGGTTATGCATGCATTCATGAATCTAGAGTATGGTATGATGTGAGTCACTTGGGTAATAGGCTGTTGCGTGTTTAGTTACGATTCGGTGTTTATTTTATCTTTTCTTACGACTTAAGTATAAGGAAGAAGTGAATACATAAGAAAAGTCAGTAACAAGTGCATAGTATGGTTGATTGATCTTATGAAAGAGAATTTTGATCTGTTATGAATGATCTGTCAATTTCTCTGTAAGTGGACATTCTGTGGGTTTCTTAAAAGGTAATAATAAATTTAAGAAACAAAATTCTAATTTAAAAATGAAGAAAAACTTTTAATGTCAAATGATTTGACAGTTGTCGGTTGCATAGAAGTTAGATTAGTTTGACATTTTTTAAAGTTCTCTTTAAATGGTTTTATTGCCCATCAATTATTTGCAAAGATGAGTACATTTTGAGTTGGTCTTTTGTGAAAAATTACTTTCTTTCGTTACATTCTTAAATGTGTCAGTGTCACAAACTGTCATCTATACCTAAAAGATCATTTGATCATTGGCTGAATGGAAAACAATGTTAAAAAAATTAATATAGTTAATTTTTACCTGCCTGCATGCAAGTAAAATCTATTGTCCTATGCCTGGACAGTTTCTTTTACTTATTATAAAAGCCATTGACCGATGCCCATTGAGTTGAATAATATATCGACCGGAAATGAAATGACAAAGGGTATTCATTGTAAGAACACCAGTGACCAGTTAGTTTGTCATTTTAATTTTGTATATCCCAAATACAATAAGGGACCACTATGACAAATAATACCCCAAGGAATTGCGCTAATAAAAGAAACAAAATTGACTTTTGAAGGGCTTCCATTTTTTGTCAGTCAGTTTAAGTACAAGTGTAACAAACCCATTATTGTCAGAAATGAAAAAAAAAATAATAATAATAATAAAACACACGATAGGGGATTGCGTTCATAATGCATGACGTTTGTTTTCTATAATCGCTGGTGTAAAACTACGATAGCTTAATGCCAATTTGAAAAATTGGAAATACGCTTAAGGAAATCGGTATATCTTCGTTTGTTTATATGTATTCTGGGACCATTGCTAGTCAGTCAACTTTTGTGACACAGTGGGGTGCGAGAAGAAGTATTTTTCCTCTCTCTTTGTCTTTTTTTCGCAAGGAAAAAGAAATGTAATGGTATTCCAAAAGAAGTCCATAAAAAACAGCATGACGTCTAAGAGTTGATTTCAGCAATTTAATATTGAGTGGATGAAGTGGTTTTTGTGGAAGATTATTATTTTTCAAGAGAGGTAGAAAAAAAGGGAGAGAGGAAAATAAGAAAACAATGTCATGAGTTTAAGAAATATTTAAATTTAACAAGGACGAATTTTTGCATATACATGTCTTCAGATAGTATCGATTTTATGACGTAAATGACCCTGATGACACTTTGAGTTAACAATTGACACTAAAAGAAAGTTCTGTTCTAAATAATTCTGTACTTTTTTTTTCTTGAAAGATGACTGACATAATACATAAGCCTGGTCAGAACTGTAGATCGTTATTCATAACAATTGCTTGTTTAGTTGACAATAATGACAAGAAATACAGTAAAATTGTGACTTTTTGCGTATTCTTTAAAAATGACATGGTCGCTTCCGTGAATTGTGAGAGTCTAAACTTGAACACCCTATAAATAAAATAAACGACCAACAAGAAATCTAATGTTCACCCAGAATAGAAACTATCTCATCAATCAAGGATATCTAAATACTTAAAAAAAAACTTTCTTCTTTAAGTTCTTCAACTTAACTCAAAAAAGCTAGAAGTCCAAGTGTGAAGTAAATTATTTGAAGTAAGTGACATCTGCTATCTTAGAGATTGTATTGTAATGATAATGACATTTGATAGCATATGTTTTTCTGGTGACATCTGCTATCTCAGGCTGTAATTTAGTGACGTTTACGGTGTTAGATAGTAATTCAATGACATCTGTCTAATTTAGTGACAGGAACTGGCATCTATTATCTCAAATGACATCTATTTGTCAGACTTCATCAGACTGACTTCTATATTATCTCCAAGTGTCTGTTTTAAAAAATTCCCACTATTCAACTGTCATAAATTTCGCAAAAAGACTTGTTAAACATAAAATTTGACTTTTAACAATTAATGAGAAAATGTCTATCGTTGCACTGACTTCAAAATTATTGCAATCCAGTTACAAAATGACTCCAGTGTAAGGCTTTAACTAAACCAACTTTAAAATAAATCATCCTTTACCGGACAACTTTACCGTCACAACTCAAAAGCAAGTATAGAATTTAGCTTTAAATATAACCAATCAATAAACTCATTAATATTATTGGCAACAACTTGTCTCTTCCATTAAACTACTGCAACATTAGTCAATGCACATAAATTTAAATCTATCTATCTACTTCTTCTTCACCGTTGCCGTCTTCTTGTTCATCTAAAACTTTATGAACCTGATAAAACTGTAAACCCAAGTTCACTTCAAAATGAGTTAAAATCACACCGAACCAAACCAAATCCACACTTGTTTGTTTTTTCCTACGTTTACACATAAAAACTATTAATTACAATTACATCAACCACAAACCGCTTAGAAAATATCATAAAACATTCATACAAAATGGCTCCTCGGCTCGGATCTGCTTCTGCACGCACGCATATAACATCAGGGTTAATTTGTTGGCGGTTTTTCCATATCTAAAAGTCAAAACGCCAGCAACGGCAACATCCTTTCTCTCTACTCGTATTCCATTCGCAATCAGTTTCAGTTCCGTCGAGATGGAAATTCCTGTGCATCGCGTTCCATCTGCAAAGTCTCTCTCTCTCTTAACATGCACTAACGTCATTCTGACATTTCTTGTTTTATTACAAATGATGCAATCGTTTGTATGAGTGCGGAGTGTAACTGCAAACGTCATGTGGCTTCCGATGGAATTTGTCAAATTGAAATATAAATTTCCCAGCATCTTAAATCTAATCGCATTGTGCCATTGAATGGATTGGTGTGGAAGGAAATGGAACGACATATGAGTGTGGAACAGCACTCTATTAACTTCCAAAGATGGTGACATTTACATTAGAATCCTGATTTGACATTTCAGTCGTGCGTCGTTGTTGTGTTTTGCTGTAAATTATTACCCTTGGGCTTGGTTTGTGCATCATGTGCAGCGGGTTTAACTGGAAAAGTCATTTGCATGAAGATAAAAGAATACCACTTGTTTTGAGCATGGAGGAGCGCATAAATTGGCCAAGAGAAGAGCATGCTGATAAAATGTGCTGCCAGGAATGAGACTCTCAAAATGAATTCTAACAGGCTCTGATAGTTGGACACGGACAGACATTGGACAACTTCAGGATGATCATCAATAATCATGTGAAAATTGGGTGCCTATAGCGGAGTTTTTCACGTCCACGTTGCGATGCACAAGCTTCCCCGGTTATAGAACCTAGTTAAGAGACTTATCAACTTTATTCGTGTCTATTGCAAGGCTCCATCTATTGAGAATTTGTAATACTAAAGAATGATTTGGTGGATATTTAAACGAGTTGTTCAACGATGATGATGCAGCTGGCGCTGGGTGTACAACGGCATAACCGATAACTGCTGCATCGTCAAATTGTTGACTTGGCAGTCCGACACGGTCTATCAGGTTCATTTAGAAAAATAATGAATGCTGCAACTTATTTAAGCGGCTTTGGCTTGGCGGTCGGGACAGCAAGCGCATGGTTATTGAACACAATTATTTCCAGCACATTGTCCGTATATATCCATAGAGATGTCATTAAAAGTCACGAAGCTAATTTTGTATTTTAGCTTAAGATTAAAACCGCGCACATAATTTTATCCCACATTTAACTCATGTAGAGGGCGCTCCGTTAAAACGTCCGTCGTCGTCGGTCGTTTAAAAATCATGGCTTTAAAAAAATATTGACAATCAAAATGTCTAATTAGAATTTGGCTTTTGTGTTTAGAAAATTAAAGTTCAATGAAATTTAGCACATTTATAAGTTTTGATGTCTGTCAGTTGTTCATTGTGATATACGAGTATTGTAAGAGATTCTTTGACAGAATTAAAAAATTGAATACAATTCACAATAAAGACACAATAGTGGCACATTAGTTTAAGGAACAATTTGAGGGGCTACGCTTGTATACACTAGCCGACCCGGCAAACGTTGTTCTGTGTTTTACTTTCGTGGAGGTACATGACATGTCGAAGCATTTTTTTTTTTGTTGCAATTAACTGGTCATTCTAATTGGACGGTTCTGGAAAATCGTTTTCTTGATCCTTCCGATGACATACTCGCATTTATACAAAATTGTGTTATCCATTTAGCTCTTGAACAGTGTTCCAGTATAACATATATTATTCTTGTTTTACATGTCTCTTTACAAAACAATTAAATTCTGAATCTAGGTTAACCCCAAAATGACAATGCCCACACATTAGCCCCTCCAACCCCCACCTATAGTCAGCTAATCTTTTGTTTAAAATGTAACCTCCTTATTTTTACAGTTTCTAAGTTTCTAATAGAAATCCTTTTCTTCTCTTCCAGATACAACGTAATATTAAAACAATTTTACAAGGACCAAAAATATACAAAAACAACAACAAAAACAAAATCACAATGATGAATTAAACCAGGGTAAGTACTTCTTGCTATATACACTTCACTATACATACAAATACTTTTGCGGAGTGTATCTTGTACCGACTGCGTATCTGTGAGATAGTTTCTGTGGCGGCTTCTGAAAACCACTTACGAAGTGCATCCTATATCGATGGTTATTTTTTGATTCTGTTTTTTTTTTTGTACTCGTTTTTTCTTCCATATCTCTTGCCCTACATTTTTTCCAACTCAGATATCCGAGGGAAAGCTCGGTCCAGAGCGTATTACAACACACCACGCCGCTGTCGACCGAAACCACAGAGACTATGCAATACTGAGTTTATTGGTTTGTTCTAGGTTCTAGGTCAAAATCGTTTATCAACTCCTACAACAGAAGCAGAAAAGTATTCTCCCCAAGCCCCATAACCTCCCACACTCATATTTAAATTCAAATTCGAATTCCACCCACTACAGTCACGTTTTATACACACACACAGCCATATACATAGACTTGGAAGCATAATCGACAATCGTGTATGGATATGAGTTTGGACTTTGGAGACATTGCATTGGGGGGCTTGTGCGATGTCGTGCCAATAAAAATATTCACCCCTATGACCAGCATCGTCGTCGTCGTTGTCTCGTAATAATTACCATACCAGTGTCGGTCGGTTGGTCGTGGCAAAGATATGACAGTGACTTGCCTGCATGTCCACTTTGGGTTTGTTCGATTCTGATATGGTAGAGGGAGCTAGTGCTTTATGTCACATTGCTGTCATATGTCTTTTACTCGAATCGTGTTCGTTTGCAATGAATTTAGTTTTTTGTTAAATAAATTTGAATTGTAAAAAGAAAACAAAAAATTCAAAACATCAAAAGACAATCAAGTGAATTCCCGTATATGGTTTTCAATTCAAATATCAAAAAGAAAATGGCTTCTGTTGATGATAAGCATTCGAAATGTTTGAATATTTTCATTTCATGAATATTGACCTGCATAAAATTGAATTTGTTTTTGGGGATTCATGTGTGATTAAATTGAATTTTGTCAAAAAATTTAGATCAGGAAGTTCTTTTGACATATAGCAATTAACTGACACTGACAGTTGTTTTGATGTTCTTCTTTATACTTGACACAGTTTGGATTTTATTTATTTTTATCTGATGTCTCCTGACAGAGCTACACAGATCAAGATTTAGAATCACTTTTTTGAACGGATGGATGAATTCAAATAAAATCGACAATAGTTGAAGTGTTTGAAAAAGTGGTTGTGGGAGTTTGCTGATTTCCTTCCAACTTAGTTTCTTACTAGCCTTTTTTCAATTTGCAGGCCAAGTATGGAAAAGAGTAAGTATTTGGTGGGTTCCTTCATCAAGGCTAAGTACTTCTAACTTCAGTGAGAACCAAATGTAGAAGATGTGCTGAACGTTGATTTTTTTTTGTAGAAAGTGACCTCCAATTTGACAGTACAATCTTGAGAGATTTTTAAACCTCTCAAAATGACAGTTCTTCTTTTAGTAGAATGAATTTGAAATGTCAGTTCATTGCATTCAATCCAATTATAATTGATCTGTCGGATGTTGCTTCTGACGTTTCTTGAATAAGAGTCCCTTAAATTTGTCTTCCGAATGTTGGTACATATTTCATTAATTTTAATTGCTTTACCATGACCATATATTTCTTCTCTAGCAAAAACTTGGTAAAAAACATCTGCTCTTCTCAACAAGCCTAAAGCGCTGTTAAGAGCTGCAGAAATAATGGCGCACAATTTTAAACAACCTATTGTTAAGGACTTAACATTTTACTAACTAGCAATTTGCTAAATATTTAACAATTTACTAACGACTCTAAATTTTAAACCCTTTTTTCGTTTTGCTAACTAAACGGGAATCCGAACATGTCCAAATAGTGACAGTTCGTCAGAATTAGCAAAGCAAACAAACTTAAACTGACCCAATAGTTGGAAATGTCCCAACTGTAAACTGGACACTCCCATGCAATCCAATAAGATTAAAATACACATGAACACAGGTTCATTCTCGTATTCCATCATCCTGATGTAGATTTCTCCCAAAAATAAAGACTTCAAGTTTTTCGAAGTCTTTGCTTTCCCATAACATTAACAAAACCATCTTTTTAGCTTAGCAAATTGCTAAAAATGGGTTTAACAATTTGCTAAATCGTTTAAAATCTTGTGCCAATAAATTTAACGATTTCAGAAAAAGTAAAGAACTAAGAACAGATTCTTGTGGAACTTCAGAATTTATAAACGTTTTTCGAGTAACAAACTGTACAAGGTATGATATCAGAATATTTCATTTATGAAGTTGCATCATGAAATATAATTTATTTTAAAATTACATAAATGACGTTTTCCAAAGTTTTATCTCGCGACAGTGCTGCCAAACTTTTATTCACTTAAACAATAAGCTACTCTAAAGTTATATTGACTTAACAGAATAGTATTTTTTTTTTTTTTTTCAAAATTTTGAACCCCAAATCTGTGAAGAAACGTGGTTTTTTCAACTTTTCGTTCCCACGCACCTTACGTTGGTATTTTATCAACCCATATCTTAAACCACAGTAATGTGCTTTTAAGTGCTCTACCCATAAATGTATAACAGCCCCTTATCTATTTAACAGACCTATGTATGTAAGTTATAACTCCACTCAAAAAGCGTTTTCCAAAGTCATAACATCTTAAGAAAACTAAGTACATCTTGAAGTCTCTCTCAAAAAAAAAAACGACTAAGTATTGTAGCAATTATTATTCTCTACGGGCGGCGGTGTTTTTCACTCGCTGCTCGTATGAAGTACGAGTGGCAATATAAAATCATCAATCCACCTTAACCCGCTTAAATCTCTTCCCCCCTTCTACTTGTGCACCACATCATCAATCCTTTCAATCATAAACCGTTTATTTCTCATTAAATTGTCGTAATGCGCACCCAAGTTTTTTTTTTTTTTTTTTTTACGAGAGACTGATGATTGTATGTTATAGCTTATAGCTTCATTTCAATTAAGCTTGAGTCTTTAGAAGCATACGAGGCTCTACAGAGAATTTATATTAGTTGTAATAAACAAGATAAACAACAAATAAAAACACAAAAACAACAACAAAAGATAGAAAAGTCAAGCAATTTGAATCTCGCTTATAATGAAGTCGAAAGAGGGTAGAAATTAGTTGAAATGTGTGTTTCCTTAATAAAACGATGAATTTAGATTAAGTAACGTTTTATTTGAAATAAATTCATAGAATGGAAAATGCATCTGCGTCGTGGATAACCTAGAAATAGAAGCTTGATGAGATTTGAAGTACAAACGGGGATTAAAGTCGTGCAAACTTGCTCTTAAAATGTCAGATATCTGTGGAATATCCGCAAAAGAAACTATTGTTTGTTAAAAGAGGTTAGTAGTTTTGTCGATTTTTTTTTAGTTTCTGTAAACTACAATCAATGATGACTTTTGAATATGACATCTAAAATTCCAATTTTATTCACATAATCAAATTTAACGTACATCACTTATCCTTAAGACCTAAGTTCATTCTAAAAAAAGGGTGTTTTTGTAGACGTGTGGTTTTTAATCTGGTAATACTTTTTTCGGAGTTGGTATTTTTGACAGCTGTCACTTGATTTATTCTTAGTTTGGTTTGCCATTTCATAATGAATACACTAACTCCTGAACAACGTTTGCAAATCGTTCAAATTTATTACCAAAATAATATTTCAGTTCGGGCGAATCATGGCGCTCTGCGTCCAATTTTTGGTCGACATAATCGCCCAGCAGGGGGATTTTCGTTTGCTGGTTTACAAAATCCAACTCGTGCATGAATTCAAGCCGAAGGATCGTGAAGCTCGTCGCAAGTTTGGTGAATGGGCCCAAACGAAATGGCCACCGATCCCGATTTTGGTTAAAGTGTTTTATCTCTCGTCATGGGTCTGTGGTGTGGCCTCCCAGATCGTCCGATTTAACATCCCTGATGGGCTATTTTTTGTTCGGGTTATGTAAAGTCACTTGCCTACGCACATAAGCCCGAGGCTATTGACGCTTTGGATGAGAATATTCCACTCTTTATTGCTGAAATACCGTCCTGATTATGGCGAAAAGTGGTCTAAAATTGGGCTCTTTGGCTGGAATTTATTCGACCCAGCCGCGGGGAAATTTGCCCGAAATCATTTTTAAAACAAAATTGCAAATCCTTATCTTTATAATAAAGCAAAATTTCTGGCCACAACATAACATTTTATGCATTTTATACCACACGTCTAAAAAAACACCCTTTATCCAAATATATGTAGCTTGTGCGCGATGTGCCTAAACAGCTACGGCACTTTGATGTAAAAATGACACTTCACTCAACTTGATACGTGCACAGACTTACAGCCTTATTACGGTTGTCAAAGATCAATTAATTGACAATTGAAACATTTTGTCAATCAATTGATACATCGGTATTATGAACCCGAGTTGATCATTTTATGATCCATTGTGAACAAAGATAAAAAATCTATTGTGAATAGTGCCTATTTACTTAAGACAGCTGCAAATTTTAGTATGTTTGGGATGGATTGTTGCCTTTTCGTTGGCTTTAACTTGTCGTTGATATCTGAAAATACATAAGGGAAGTCTTCCTTCGAAAATCTAAAGTTTTGAATGAATCTAGAAGCGAGCCAAATTAGTTTTTGTAATGTAATTAAAAAAGATCTTTTATCTACATACCTACATATGTTCAGCCAAATATATGCTTCACATCGCGTAATGCGTAATTATCTATGAATCTTTGCTTGCTCCAAAGTATTTTCTTCTTCAATTTCATTTTCACCGAAAAATAGTTCTATAGTAGACATGCTTTTGGCTTTCGCGATCCGTAAAATATTTTATCAACAAGGAATTTGTGATTGACTGAAAATTTTTGATAATCAACAAACATTTTGACAACCATAATACCAAGACTGTCAATTTAAATCATTCACAATAGATCTAATTTCTGAAGAGCGTTCACAGTTTATCAAAAATTTTGATTTTTGACCACGATAATACCGATTCATTAATTTTATTGATAAATATCAAATATCGTATTGATCTTTGACAACCGTAATAAGGGTGTTAAGGTTTTGCTCCTCTGTCAAGTGGTCAAATGTCAAAGTAAAATAGTGTTTGACGCCATTTGGAAAAGTGTATTACTCGTTCACGTCTTCACTAAACATCTTTTTCAGTTTTTTTTTATTCTAATGTCAAAAGTAAGATTGACATTTTTTTACAAATCCATTACTTCGTCCTTAAAAAATTCTTTCCCATGATTACCTTTAAACAAATAGCTTTTACGGTAACTCGTCAAGGTAAAATAAAAAATTAAAATCTTCTTCATTATCAAAGATTTAATTGCCACCTAAAATAGCATTATTTTTGATCTATTTTTGTATTTAAAAAAAATCGAAGAATTTATAAATTTCGATAGCAAAGCTAGATTTATGATAAAAACGAATCTCTTTGTTTTTGTTGTTTGGTTTTCTAGATACGAAAAAAAAACACGGATGCCGTATTGAAATAGGTAGTGTATCTGAAACGGAATCGATATCAATACATCGCGTGCCATCTAGTAAGCGAAGCGGCAAGCAGCACGTCAAGCACAGCAGCATCAAGTTTTTTTTTTATTTTTTTTTAGCTTGTTCCACTTGAGATATTTTTTCGAATACACAGAAATATATGTAAAAAGATAGGCGAGACGTGCGAATTTTAACGTTTATAGGTATCTCTACGTCTATAGTCTAAGTTGCAAAGCATTTTTTATGAATTTACACTCTGGATCATAAAATTAAGTCCATTTTCACACACAAAATAAAAAAAAAATATTAAGAAATAATTTTAGTTTAGACTCTGCTTAAAAGATTGCATAGAAATTGTTTTAAATTTTAATTAGCAATCCTTTAAAGCCAAAAAACAGTTTGACAACTGACAGTTAAGAGCAATTCCAATTAAAAATACTCTTGGTAGATCCTCCAAAACAAAACTATTGACATTTTTTTTATGTTTTTTACGTTTAAACTTTAATTATGTATTATTATTATTAATTGTGTAACTTTAAACTTTCTTAATAATTACTTATGGATGTTTTTTATATTTATTTTTTTTTTATAAAAGTGCCATAAAAAAAGTTTTATCGAAGGAAAACAAAAAAGAATTAAATTTAATCACTTGCCCCGGAATGTTGCCATTTACTCATAGGAAACAAGTTAATCCACATCTAGTCTATAGCTCTCACTCTTAATGTATCTTGTGCTAAGCTGGCTTCTCTTTGAATTTGAGTCCTGTTGAACCAGATTTCCGCAATCAACATTTTACCACCATCTCCCACCTTTTTTTTATAAACTAGAAAAGATTGGATTTATTACAAACAAATAAAAAAAAAAACACAGCATAGTTGAGTCGAGACTGCTTCAGGCATATCAAATCTCCTCTTGGGCTTTGTATCTTTTATTTTGTGAATGGAAAAATAGTTTGTTTTTTTTTTTTTTTCTCGAAAGATGTGAAAAAAGATAGCGCTTCATCCTGCTTGAGATTAGTTGCTCTTGCTCCGCTACACCATCATCGATCATAATATATAAAAAGAAAAAGAGCAAAAAAAAAAAACACAACCCAAAGGAAATCGAATTGATTCCAAAACAGATTCTCGGATGGATTAAAAATTGATTAAAAAATAGATTTCGTAAACCCACAATGAATTCTTAGCAAAATCTTGTACAATTTGGAAAAGGATGCATTCTCGGTGTTAAATCCTTGATAAAAAAACACTTCCATGTTTTATACAAATTTAAATTATTGCTCTTAAAATTATCTGTCAAAATAAAATTACTACGTTAATATTTTAGAGATTTTGTAATTGGATGTAACGTTTTAAACTTGTTGGGGAAGAACAATTGTATCCTTTTTCTATAATTTAAGTCTGGCAGTCTTAAACTGACAGTCAGGTTTACACTGTGAGACTATCACCTGTCAAAATGATATTATAAAAGAAATAAAACAAGTCTGGCAAATTTTATAAACTAAAATTTCTGCAATATCGTAGTTTTTTAGTTCCAAGATGACAGCTACAATTCAATGACGTTTAAACAAAGTAATCTGTCAAAGCATTGTCAAAATTCTTTCCTTTATTCCGCAGTAAATTTTCGTAATATCAAAATTTCACTCATTTTCTTTTTGATGTACACCTTCCTTTTGTCATCCACCACCAACATCACCACCATCATCATCATCAATGCATTGCCATCTTGCGATTATAATAATTATTGTTGCTATGCGAAATGACAAACTTCCCATTGCAATCATCTTTTATGTAGTCTCTTATAATGAGCGACAATTTTTCAATGCAGGTTTCAGTTCAGCTGATGGATGTGTCAGATTCAGGGGGAATAAGAAAAATGATGCGAATATATACGATACCTTGTATGGAAAACATTTCAGAATTCAGAATATTTCATCATTGAGATGAGAACCATCATTCAAATAATATGCATCTGGTGGATGTTAATACAAACAAACGTGCACTTGTGAATTTTTTGATTCAAAGGCAGAAGATGTACAGTGGGGCTCATATTTCTTTAAAAAAAAACCAGCAACATTCCTTTCAATTCAATGTTTTTGTGTAATTTTGACGTATGGTCGTATTTATTTACAGATTTTTTTTTAATTCCTATACGAAGAATTTGTACAAACATTTTAAAACGTAAATTTCGTAACCAGAATTTTGGTACATAAAGTTCATGCACAATTTTTAAAGTCGGATTCTTGGTAAATAGAATAAATGACCAAACGTATTTTTATTTGGAGGGACGAAATTCCATAAACTCCTCTAAAATTTAGAATTAAGAGTATGACAAAAATGTTCAATGTTTTTATAGTAAATTTTGATATACAAAATCATTTTGGAGCGTTTTGTAGTTTTGGTCCGAATTTTGGTTTACAGTTTTGGAACATTCAAATTATTGTTGGTTTTAACAAAAATTAAAAAAAAAAAAAAAAAACGTTAAAAAATTGACAAATAACATGTACAAAATTCACAAGTCAAACCTTTTGAATATTGGTACAGATTGAATTTAAGTATTTAAAGAATTTTGACCCAGACCTGTGAGATAATTTAAAAACACATAATTAAATCTCAAATTTAAATTAGTCAATTTTGTAAGTTCAGATTTGGGTTAAATTTGATTTAAATTGTATACTTTTTGATTAACATATTCAAATGTTTTAGCAGAAATCTTAGATCCCAAAATTTGGTCCACAATTGGAATATATAATTTCAAAAATCAGAATAATTAAAATAAATATAAAATTTTGGAATTATCACATGAACAATACTGGTTCAAATAAAAATTTTAGAATATCAGACAAAAATTGGGTAATTTGTACTATAAATGCAATTTTAAATACGGAACTTTTTAAGAAACTTACTACATTTTAGAACATCTTAATTTAATATCAGAAAAAGAAATATTTAAAATTTAGAATCACAAAATTTACTGTGAATTTAGTTAAGATATCTTATGAAATTTTAGTCATACAATTAATTTTGAAACAAAAACTGATTTTGAAACTAAGGCGGAAAAATATATTTTCGAATTTTGAAACCAAATACTAGAATTTCAATAGAAATAAAGAAAATTGAAATATCTGACGTTTTTTTATGGTAAAATTAAAAAACAGTTGTAATTTTTGTATTTGAGCTAAATTACCATTCTTTTTTGATCTTACAGTCTGTGTCAAAATGTCAACTATTAAAATACCGTTTTGGTTATAAATCAGATTTTATAGATTTCAAAACTGTTTTGGTGTAGTTTTTCGGTTCATTTGTGTAAAATTTCGGACAAGTGTCAAAATTGAACAACTGTAATTATTCTCACCCAAGATTAAAAATCTTAACCCCACTGTACATTGTGCATCTTGAATTTAAATTAAAAAAGAAAAAAAAAACTCTGATCAAAGAATACGAGTATGAATAGATTTTTTTGCATTTTTGGTTTTTATTTGGTTGCAATATAAACTCACGTTACATTCACACTCTTGCTCTTGGAAATGCAAAATATGTACATACTTTAAAAATTCCCCCCATTTGTATGATTGACGTAGCATGCAACAAAACGATTAAAAATTTAAACAAAAATAACAAATAGAAAAACATTCCTCTGCACAAACGTCACTTTTGTCAAAATAAAAAATAATGTTGAAAATATCAACTTTTGTTGAAAAAAAAAAGAAAAAAAATAAATAATAAAATTAAAAATTGATGAAAAAGAAATAAGTAAATAAACAATACTTATTTATGTACCTTTACTGTTATTAAAGAACCGTTAAAATTTTGAGCGAAAATATACAAATATTCGAGTTTGTATATTTTTTTATTTGTTTATTTTCAATAGGAGCAGATATCGCTCCGGCATCGTTTAAAAAGTCTGGTTTTTATATTTTTGTATTTTTGTGTGTTTAATATTTCATTGTCATTTTAAATGTTTATTTTTTGTTTTTTTTTTTTTTTAATTTGTTTTGTTTTGGTTGATTTGGGTTCTGTTTTGACGTCGGCGTCGTCGTCGTGATGGCACACAAACACAAATCATATGAAAAACTTTGACATTGAAAAAGAGTTAAGATGGAAGGAGAGAGATATAAAAGTCTTGTTTGTATTTATGAGATATTCAAAAACTTTCAGATTATAGATCTTCTAGATAAAAGTCTTTTCAATCTATTTCCTTGATTTTGATTCACAAGTTTAATACCCTAAGGCTAAGTTTGACATTGACAGAATACAGAAATACTCTTGCTTGCTGTAGTCTAAGAACTACATACATATTCATGTAAGTGGGTACAACAAGCTATTTCGATTCGAAAACTAACTGTCTCCCAGATTCGTTTAACAAGTTGATTGAAGTCTGTGTCAGGTCCTTTTCTACTGCACTATCCCTCAAGCTGGAGCCTTTAGAACCATTCATTCTTCTTAACCTAGTCATCTTAGTCAGGTTGGTTTATAAGATGATTTGCTATGATTGACTATATTAAAGTTGATCAAATAGTTTTGTGTTAAGTGACTTTTCATTGAATGTGACATTTCTGACACAATACTTTATTACTGTGACTTTCTTTGGGAACTGAACTGTCAAAAAACAGTTGTGTGTTTTTTTTTTTTTTTAATCGGAGCAAGCTCGGAGCGTGACTTATATGAACTTTGAATAAAATGACCGATGTAAACATTACTTTTTTGTGCGGTATGACAGAGACGGATGCCGGTGTTTGACAGTTCATTTCTTGAGTGTGTTTCATACACAAATTGGAGAGATTTGATTAAACTCTGCTCAAGACGTACTCCAGGCTCTGCTTAGTCAGGTGTTGGGCTTTGTCATGTCAGTTGTGTCATAAGTAATGACAGTAATCGATTTGGTTGTTATTGTGTTTAAAACATATTTTGGGCATTTTGACATTTAGGTCCTGCTTTCTGACAGTTTTTTTCATTTTTATGTCATTTTTTAATTTGAACAATAAAAGTTTAAACCTGCCAAATTGGCAAGTTAATCAATTTAAAAGAAAATTCCCCTTTATGTCAAATGAGTTAGTCACTGCAATTTGTGAAGTGTCCTGTCTCGGGAACTACTTTTAGTTAAATGCTGAATAGCCTTTTATTTTCAAATATTGCAAATCCCGAAGTTTCCATTTTTAATGGTGCCAAGGTTATCGGCGAGTTGGAAATCATCAGCTAAGTCTGTTTCTAAATAATATGTATAAAGAAGATGCCTGTAGCATAAGCATTTTGATTGCCTTGAAATACAACAACAAGTAGTTACCTTATATTTTATTTTCTCAAAAAATGTTTATGTAAGACGGAAGAAATGTATCTACGAGTACTTGTAACCTAGGTTAAACATCCCCAAGTGCTTGTAGAAATTTCTTTTCGCCGAAGATAAGGAAACTCTAAAAAAATGTTATCCTAAAAGCTAAAACCTTCTATAATCTCTTGCTTAGGAAGTGTTACATTCATTTCTCTTCTTCTCTGTTCTTTAAATTAATTTCTAACCTTTTAATCCACATTTATATAAAAAGATAAACCACTTTCTATCTTGATTAAATCTTTTACAACAACTCAATAAAAAAAAAAAACACGATATTCCAGATAAAACTACACTACACATTTTAACCCACATCTCCTTATTCACTGAAGATACTATCAATAAATTTCAAGATACGAGTATAAAGTCTACACATATTCTAAAAGAATTTAGATCAATCTTAATACAATTTTTTCTTCTTTTTTTTTTTGTACACAAACATATCATCGTTTTTCATAGCAGCAGCAGAAGAAAATGAGGAAAATAAATTCCTCAACATTTTCATTGGAATTTATACTCAAAGATACATAGATACATTTTGCAATAAGAAAAAAGTCATCACCAGTTTATGTGCTTGTGCATTTAAGGTAGATGGAAAGAATAGGAAGAAAAAAAAATTGGCAAAAGATACTCAATTTATTTGCTGCACAAGTTTAGGAAAAGATACATTTATTTTAGTTTAAGAGTTCTACAACATTTCTATCTTTTATTTAATTTTGTATACTTTTTGTAGGCCATTCGTTCCTTGTGGGTTAACAATTTTTTTTTTTCGCTTAAAGATACAAAAATTGCAAAAGTATCTTCCGAATAGGTTTTCATTTACGGATAATTAAAAGTAATATATTTTTTTCGAAACTCGACAAAACTATCAGCATAATTACTTTTAAAGGTGTCAAGTATGATGATGAATGAGTGAACATGAAAAACTTAACGAAACACACAAAAATATAAAGATAAAGGGCGAACTCTAGCGGAAGAAAAATGAAACATATGTAACTTAGGGGGTTATTTTACACGGTATTTTGTAAAGTAACATTAAATTCACTTAAGAAGAAATATTTTTAAAATTATTTAAGGATCGATATTATACAAGGTTAATTTGCAAGTGACAGAAATATGAGTAAACGTCATTTATACGTCAAATTTGGGCAGCTTGGGTTCCTATATTGCACAAAAAAGACCATTGATTTCTTCAATGGTTTTAAAAATTAATCTAAAACATAGTCTTTATTTTTTTTCAATGTTAACTTTTTAAACCGAAATTTAATATGATACCGAACCTAAAACCACTTTTTGAAAAAAAAAAAAAAAAAATAATAACCAAACCGTATAAGTAATAAATTACCCTATTCTATTAAATTTTTACTTTTATGTTACAAAAATCGCTTTTATTTCGTCCAAAACCGATAAAAGTTGACAAGTTTCATGCTTTTCTTTTCTTTCTAGAACTGGTTAAAAACTGTTTATCAGACTGACCATTATTTTTTGTTATTATAAAGTATACTAATATTTTTAATGTTAATGTTAATGTTAATGTTAATGTTAATGTTAATGTTAATGTTAATGTTAATGTTAATGTTAATGTTAATGTTAATGTTAATGTTAATGTTAATGTTAATGTTAATGTTAATGTTAATGTTAATGTTAATGTTAATGTTAATGTTAATGTTAATGTTAATGTTAATGTTAATGTTAATGTTAATGTTAATGTTAATGTTAATGTTAATGTTAATGTTAATGTTAATGTTAATGTTAATGTTAATGTTAATGTTAATGTTAATGTTAATGTTAATGTTAATGTTAATGTTAATGTTAATGTTAATGTTAATGTTAATGTTAATGTTAATGTTAATGTTAATGTTAATGTTAATGTTAATGTTAATGTTAATGTTAATGTTAATGTTAATGTTAATGTTAATGTTAATGTTAATGTTAATGTTAATGTTAATGTTAATGTTAATGTTAATGTTAATGTTAATGTTAATGTTAATGTTAATGTTAATGTTAATGTTAATGTTAATGTTAATGTTAATGTTAATGTTAATGTTAATGTTAATGTTAATGTTAATGTTAATGTTAATGTTAATGTTAATGTTAATGTTAATGTTAATGTTAATGTTAATGTTAATGTTAATGTTAATGTTAATGTTAATGTTAATGTTAATGTTAATGTTAATGTTAATGTTAATGTTAATGTTAATGTTAATGTTAATGTTAATGTTAATGTTAATGTTAATGTTAATGTTAATGTTAATGTTAATGTTAATGTTAATGTTAATGTTAATGTTAATGTTAATGTTAATGTTAATGTTAATGTTAATGTTAATGTTAATGTTAATGTTAATGTTAATGTTAATGTTAATGTTAATGTTAATGTTAATGTTAATGTTAATGTTAATGTTAATGTTAATGTTAATGTTAATGTTAATGTTAATGTTAATGTTAATGTTAATGTTAATGTTAATGTTAATGTTAATGTTAATGTTAATGTTAATGTTAATGTTAATGTTAATGTTAATGTTAATGTTGACCATTTATATAAAAATTGAAATTTTCTTTATTTCTCTACACAGCCTCACCTTTAAATCATTCAAATCTGGTTATATTCTATAAGTCTTCAAATTTAGACTTCACAATCCCTTTCGTACTTCAGAATCTGGTAAACTGACATACATTTTCTCATAACATTACAAATTTTGTTTTCACTTTATTAATACACGTCATAAAGTCCACTAATGTGAAAACGGCCCTAAGACTATTTTCTTGATAGAAATTAACCCTTCTTTTTTAAAGTTTATATTTAAATATTTTAAATCTCTAATTTTTTCATTTTGGCACACTTGGACAATTTTTGTTATTATGAATCAAGGCCTTAAATTTTTTCTTACCAAGGACAAAAAACAAAGAACCCTAAAAATTGTTAGATTTCACGTGATTGAGAAGTTCACTATCAGTTTTTTTTTGTTACCTTATAAAACGGTCCCAGTATGCTAAATCTTCCACGATTAAAAAAGGACAGACCTTAAATTATATTTTGAAAAAGAAAAAACCCAAAAACTGAACACAAAAACTTAATTTTTCAAGATTCAAACTAAAGACTTTTGCAAGTAAAATATGAGATACTTCTCAACATTAATAAGTTGGCTATTGATTAATTATTTTGTCTGCCATATTCTCCACTTAAGAGTAAAATCATAGGTGACTGTGAAATCGGCCCTTAGATTTTTTTTTCAAGATACGAACAAAAGGTTTTACCTTCTTCATTTTTGAATCTACTTTTGTAAAGTTTACTATTAGTTTAAATTATTAGCTATTCTATTCCATTCCATTTTAGTCACAAGACTGTAAAAACGGCCCTTAAGACTCAGGTTTTTTCTTTTTTCTTTTAATAAGAAAGTTAGTTGAAAAAAAACATTAAATTTAAAGTAAATGCTTCTAAAGTTCAGACCACTTCAGCACACATTTTTTCATTGTTAAAGCAACCCTTAATTTTGTTATTATTAAAGCAACCCTTAATTTTGTTATTATTAAAGCAACCCTTAAAACTATTTTACTATAGTGGAAGATGGTAAATTTCTCCCTGTTAAGAAGTTTGCTTTTGATTCAAACTTGTTCTTATATTTAGTCTCCATTGTTAGTCACTTTACGATCAATTTCGTGACTGTGAAAACGGCCCTTAGACTCCATTTTTCTTAATAAAAACAAAAGCTTTCTTCTTTTCCCCTTTTCTAAATCCCCATTTGTAAAAGTTTACTAACTCTTCAAATATGTTTCTAATCATAAAGGTTTTATGTGTTTATCCTTTTTTTTAAATTATTCGACTTCGCATAAAATTTTGACTGAATTCCGTCGTTTTTTTCTTCTTCAATTTTTCTCAAAATTGAATTAAATTGAATTTCGTATGAGTGCATCTTTACTATAATTTTTTTTTCATATTGTATTGCTTTTGGTTATATTTATATTTTCGTGTCCCAGATTCATGGTTAAAAGAAGACAAAAAGACAGAATAAAAAAGGAGAAAAGCGAGTGCAAAAGGCAAAAAGCGTTGTGCGATTCAATTATAGTCGAACTCAAGAGTTGAGTTCTTTTCTTATGAGTACGAGTATCTAGATACATATTTTTGTTTTTTTTTTTTTGCTCGCGGTATCCTTTTGTGATTTAAAAAACTTTTATTTTTATTTTTTCTGCCTTTTTGTCAAGATTTTGTTTTGAAAAGTTTTTTTTTTTTTGTTAGTCATTTACGTTTGTTATTTTTTCTGAGAAATTCGCAAAAGAGGGTGGAATAATAATTTTTTTTTTGTACTTTGCATTCACCTATGTACGAGTATCTTTGCAAATGGGAAATTTATGCTGACGAAAGAGTTTTTGTGTTTTTTTTTTATTTTGTTTGTTTTTTAAATAAAATTCTTGTGTTGATTATATGGAGTGGCCTTGACAGGAGGACGACGATGCACGACGAAGACGAGAACATGGCATTACTATTGGAATTGTTGAAGTCTCTCGCTTCGAGAAAAGGATGGTTGTAAAGTAGGTCATGGTGACTTGTCAGAATGAGTATCTGCGAAGAAGGAAGCGATTGACAGGAGGTACATATATCCATATACATTTCAAAACAGAGAAGGGTATTAAATGGGTGTGGTTCAAATGGTTTTGGTATTGAAACGTGCGTATATAATTTAATTTGAATCAACATAAATACAAGGAAAATTTGTTATTTTTAACTTTCAATCACTTTTATTTTATTATAATCAGAAGTAAAGAGTGTTAAAAGGTTGACACAAATTTGGTGCCATTTGACAATTGACAACTTAGGTTTTGTAAACATAGAGTATTGCTTCATTTTCATTAAATCTCTAACTGTCAGCTGTCATTTTATTTCTGCAGTTGCCAATTTTGCAATTTACAAATCTAAACCTTGTGTAATTCCTTTTTTTTATCAGAAAGTTTTAGGCTAAACAATTGCACTATTTTATCCATTCGTCAAAAACCCTCCTTTACACTGATGCAGTTTGATATTTCACTTAACCCATGTTAAAGTGTCAAATATCTATAGTTTCAGTCCGATTGAGTAGAAAAAAATCGACATTTGTATTTCCTACCCATTGAATACGTTGCCGTGACAAATTCGTTGCATTTTGACGGATATAACGTCATTTCGTTAAGTGGCGCCCATCCGAAACGTCAAATTTTTTTATATCTTTGGCTCATAAGTTGAGCTCATTTGGACTAATGGTATATTGGTCATTATTTTGAGAGTGGCTTGTGTCAAACTTAAAATTAGTGACAGTCGATTTGACAGATGTAGTTTGAAAATGTGATGGTCGCAATAGGTATATTTTTAATGACAGATTCGTTTTCCCTTCACTCGTATAGAAAATTATGTATTCAATCAAGCTGTCAGTTACATAAGTCAAAGTAACGCTACGTAACGTATTTATAACATCCGTTACAGCTTTACATAAATCGGACTGACTTAGGAAAACGGAACATGATCTGATGGAAAGAAGAAAGGAACATTTCATGAAGATATATATATAGAAATACGTTCTGTGACAAACTGTCACTCTTCATTTTGACACATGTGCTATATTGAAATTTGAGTCGCTTGCTCAGCTTAACCGAAGCACTTTTAATAATAATCTTTTGAAATACCTTTGTAAGATAATTTTAATGACCTAAAATTAGATGGATCTTTATAACTACCTAAATCATAATCTGAGGACGTTAGTCAATTATATACTTCTTCCCTGTTTGACGTTGTCCTAGTTTTCCAACAAAGATACGTCCTACAGCATCTGCCATCATGCACCTGCACTTGTATTCTTGAAACTTACTCATCGCTCAAAGCAAACAACATCTTTATAAATTTAATTAAATCTACTATGTATCTTTAGCTGTGAAACTGGAAGCTGGTAAAACTTCTGCTTTTGTATATGCCTTCAAGTGGATCACGTTGTGGCATCTCCTCTTCCTACTCCAACTGGAACGTTTATATTCAAATATATTCCACTGACCACCTACCGCATCGAATTGTAGTTGGAATACGCCTCTATCCCGGGGGGTGTCGTTAGTTAACACAGATAAACAACACTTCTAGTTCTATGAATTATGATGGCCATGACCGACCGGGATGGTAGTGGCTTCGGCACCACACCGACCACACAGAGGAATCCTCTCATCATCATGGATGGTCGTTACTCGTTAGAAGGCGGTCGCGGGTGGTTATAAGTTCCATATAAATTCTGAAGCTTGCTTTTTCTGCTTTTCAATCATGATAATAACTTTTAATTTGGTGTGAAGTGCTTCTTCCCCCATCAGCATCATCAAGAAGCCTATCCTCTTCCCATATTCTCGTCTCACCGCACCACATTGCTTTGTGCACACGCTCGCTCTTGGGACTTGAAGGAACCTGCCACGACAATAAGTCTGACATGGCGACTCCATATCCCAACAACAAACCGAACATGATGCTGTATGTCAAGAAAGATATACATAAACCGACGACGACGACGATGGAGATGAATCTCTACTTCAAGGGTAAATTTATTAAAGTGTATCATTTTTTGTTGTTGTTGTTTAATGTGGAATGGAAAAAAGAGATCATATTGTTGGTCGAGGTGAATCTCTATAATTTCTCCATGTTCCTTGGATAGAGATAGATTCTTGTTGTTAATTTTTTTTTTCAGAATTTAAAAATAGGAATACTGAAGCATACTGAAGTGAAGGGCAGAAACTGCAATTTATCATATGGTGAAAAACTATATCTTTAAGTTTGTGAAGTGTGAAGTCAATGATTTATGGGAGCGCTAAGTCTTAAGTGCATACATTTTTTTTGTTCAGTTTTTAATTTCAACCTATTTAATGAATGCAAGAAGATTAAAGGAATTAGATATACACTCATAAGTTATGTAAAGTGGAGGGATAAATTACCCACCATAAAAATATTGACTCAAATATAGGTACATACTTGACTCTGACTGGGTTTTTAGCACCTCATTTACGAAATTTGAAAGTATGCCATCGAAAAGGTCAGTATGAAATTTAGGGGGGGACTTATGATGACCTAGATTTAGTTATTTGGTAATGAAAATTTTTAATTCCGCATTTGAGTATTCTAAATTTAAAAAGATCTGCTTTGTTGTATAACAACCCTGTGTAGGTATGACAGCTATTGGCAGTTATCAGTGCTTGATTTGGTATGAATTTTGTCATCTGTAATTTGACACAGAAGTAAGTTGACGTTATTCGAAATGTCATCAAAACTTAAGTAACGTTAGGTTCTCACAAATGACAACAGTGAGTGGTTAATTTTGTCTACAAATAATTTAATTTTTACTTTCTGTCAGTGTACATTAGGTATTTCGGTAAAAAAAATGACAATCACTTGACATAACTTCATGCATTGAAGTTTGATCTTTAAAAGAAAAGTTGAAAACAGCAAAAGTCATTGTGTGTTGACATGGTTGTCATTGTGACATTTTTATTTTCTGTTGACCATTTGTATTTCATTTTAAATTAGCAGAAGTAAACTTTTGAACAGAACTGTCAGCCATCAACTTGTACCTTTTTTTCTGTAAACAAAATAAAAGTAAAAAAAGCCATAGTCAAATAATTTAACATCCCTGTTCTTTAAGACTTGAAAATTTTTATCAAAATTTGTTAAAATTTACTGAAACATTTTAATTAAACAATCGAGTGCTGAAAGGGATTTCCAAACTAAAAAAAAATAATAAAGGCTTGCGCTGGAAAATTAGCACGTAATTCTAACGTTTCGAAATTTCACTGAAATCCTTTCCGCTTTTAGAGTAGAATGAGCTATTCAAAAATTCCGGCTGAGCAACTTTCATCGACTTTTTATTGTAACATCTCCGACACAAATTTTTTGGAGCTTAATTTTTCAAAAAAATAGAAAAATGTAGTATATTCCTAAAATTTGTGAATCTTGGCTCAGAAGTTTATGATTTGAAGATTCACAATTGTGCACTTTAAGCTTTAGGACTTTGGTTATAAAAACTGTAACGAAGTGTCTATAAAGTCTCCCAAAGGGGTATAGGTATTCGGGTCAGTGCTAATATCTTAATTTTTTTCTTAGAGTTCGCATCGAATTTTCATTGTAATATCATCTGATTTTTTTTTAAGTAACATGCATTTAAACTTTTACTTCGATACAAATAGTCGCTCATCAAATTTGAAGGTGGTAAAGATTGTTGGTTTTTTCTTCTCTAGAAATCAATAAATCATTTTCCTTATAAAGCTACAACTCCAAGTCACCAAATGTCGCCAATATTTCAACCTTCAAACCAAAAATTTACTTTTTACTTCCGCCATTAATGACGTCATAATTCAATCGTTTTCTTACCGAAAGTGAAATCAAAATTCAAATGTTCTGGGCTATAAAAAAAGGCCGAAAATCACATAAAAAAAAAAAAAAAAACTAATCTAAATCGCATTACCTGAAAATGAAATCAAAACCAAAACAATCTCGTACTCAGAATCAAACTCAGAAAAACAAAAAATTAGGAACTTTCCCTTTTTTTGTGACCCAGATTTGATACCTCTACGATATCTACCTACTCGTAAAATAAAATAAAATTAAAAATACAACAAAACGAGAAACAGAGCAACGAATTCGATACAATTAATCTTTTTTTTTTTTTTTCTTCTTCATCATGATGTCGTTTGTATTTTGTTTGTTGTTGTACAAAAACAAACTGAAATAAAATTATGAGACTGTAAAAATATAAGCGTAACACAAGTAGCATTTAAATTATAAAACCATTTACAACAACAAGACACGAAATAAAATTAGATTTTATGCAGCGAAAGGTAAACTTTAACTAAACTTTTATCGCTGCTGTAGATACATAAATTACGTATGTATCTTTTTGCACCTAAAGATAAAAACCTACCTAAGGTATATACGATTACAGACAGCAATCTTTTTTTTAATAGTTCCACTTTGTCTGCCCCCAACATCAACTACACACAACATTTTTATAC
This sequence comes from Scaeva pyrastri, assembly GCA_905146935.1. Taxonomy (NCBI): domain Eukaryota; kingdom Metazoa; phylum Arthropoda; class Insecta; order Diptera; family Syrphidae; genus Scaeva; species Scaeva pyrastri. The sequence continues at coordinate 59,782,849 of LR989927.1, forward strand.
CAACTAAATGAAGTACACGAATCGAGTCGAGTATCTATGCATAAAATTAGAAGTTAAAAAAAATACAAAAAAATTATTGTATCCAGGTTTTGTCGCCGCGCCGCGCCGCCGCGCCGCAGCCGCTTTGCATCTTGTGTTTGCTGGTTAAGAGACATAAAATAAATTGCAGCGCATAAATAGAAAGTAACTTTATTATGGATGCGGCCAACGACAGCGTTTACAACGTCGACTTTGATGGTCAGTGTGACATATCTAAGCGGCGGTGGCGGCGGTTGCCAAACGAACGAACGACGAGACGAAGACTAAGACGATTAACCTGCGTGTGTACTGTGTTTAGATACTTTTTAATCTATGATCTCAATCAAATGACCAAAATGCTGTGTTTATAATAATTAAATGCCACTTTCTTTCCGCTTAAAACTGGATCAAGACGGAACAAGACGAGTGAGGTACCCTATGTTGTACATGTTTGTATCTTTACATTAAAGCCTTGATCGAAAGTATTTGACAACCTGAATTTTTAACCGAAAACTTGCACAAAACTTGAAAAAAAAAGTTACGCCCTATTTACTATTCCTTCCGTTCTGTCAATCTCTCTGTTGTTGCTGTCACATTTATCAATAGTTTGACAGGTATAGATATGTACATACATACATTGGGCGTGTTCAACAAAAAGTGAGTTTTGATAGATTTCCATATATGTCAAAGAATTGAAGAAGGTAAATACAAATTCAATAATTTTTTCAGTATTAAACAGCCCTTAAAACAAAGATGGCTGAATTTGAGAGTTTATTGACAGTTCAAGTATTCCAATGACCTTTTTGATTGGAAATTGTAAGAAAAAATGCCAAGAAAACTTTAAAAGGTATTTCAACAGCTTTTAAGATTATGCACGTTTGGTTTTAACAATTTCAGTTTAGTAATTATAAACAGAAATACTTTGTCTTCCAAGAAAAAGATGAACTGTCATTTTGTGGGTTTCAAAAAGCTTCTTTCTAAACAAGCAATGGAAATCACCATACAATGAACACATTGTCAGATTAAAAAGTGAAACTTGAAGCACGGTTGACAGATAGTTCTTTAAAACAAATTGTCTTAGAAGACAACTTGAAAATTGTCTACTTCTTTTTTGCCTTTATAATTTTTTTCGCTAATAAGTCATTTTTTTTTTATTTGACACTCAAGGCATGAATTCTTGCAATTCAAATCAATATCAAAATATGATCTGTCAAATTACCATAAGTATCAAACAATCGATATCAGTTGGTCAAAATATCATTTTAAAATGCATTGACGTTTGGTTATTCTCTTTACCAAAATCTTAACATTTTTTTCCCATTGATTTCCCAAATAGAGTTCTGAGTCAACTCAAACTTTTGAGTTTTTATATAAGCAACGTGTATACAACTATAAATTAGTTCTTAAGTTCGCCACCGGTTGTTATTGTTTGACGTAAGAACGTAAGTGTATACAAAACGTCAGAGTAGTCATAGATTCATTTCAACTGAGAAATACAAACTTAAATTTTCGAAAGCAGAAATCTTGGAACTTTTCCTATTCTTAATGTCAAAAATTGAGTTTCAACAATCTATATTGTGTTGAAAATCCTCAATCTCAATTTAAAAATCTTTATTCTGAAAAGTGTAGGTGAAAAGAATGTTTTGATGATTTGACATTTACTCAATTTGTCCTTATCTGTCACTAAAATGTGATGTAGTATGTTTCTTTGAATTTGAGTTTTAAAAACTAAATTTCGAGATTTCAAAATTTCTTTTGTGTTTCTTAAAAAAATGAATTTACCAAAAGTGAAGGGAACAAGCTAAATTCTTTAACTTTTTTCTTTGCAGAATAATAATTTTTTTGTTCAATACTTTTGGCCAAGACTGTTAAATGCAGATTGTATAAAACACTTAATGTTTGATCTTTTAATTGCACCGATAGATACATTTATATCTGCATATAAATTAAAGTAAAAACAACAAAAGTTGAGCGGATAAACCAGCCAGCCAAAGCAGCTATATGCATGCATCCAATATCAGATGCAGCTAGTTTTCCAGTCAGTTCCAAAGTTGCTCGGTTGCATTGAGTCTGAGAGACCCAATCGATTGGAAAATGTTAAGTGAGTTATAGGTTTGGTATGAATAAATTAATCGAGGCTTCGATGGAGGCTTGATACTTAATGAAGAAAAAAGCCATTTAAAGAGCAGAACATGGCGTCAATAAATGAACTGCGCTGCACCGCGATAGTAGTTTTTTTTTTTCCAGCTGTTTCCAGTTTTGTTCCGATAGATGATGGAAGTTCGTCTATAACCGCAGCGATGTTGTTCGTTGGCTAATTAAAAAGTTATTGAACTCCTTGGCGGTTTTTTTTTTTGTTTAGTGTATAAAGAGCTGGAAAAAAGGTGACTTTGATGAAGGTGCTGTTTTGTTACTGTATCGACCGGCAGCGGGTTGGCGTTGGATTTGAAGTTGAAACAGTAGAATTTATGGATAACAACACCACCTAGTGGGTTTGTTGAGTAGTTTATTGCATTTTAAGTGCGGATTTGTATTTTTTTTCTTCTTTGTTTGTTTGTCACTTTTGATATTTGATTCCTTGTGTCAGGTGCACATGTACACACGTGGTTTTATGATAGAATGACAAAAAATGAAAAACAAAAAAAAATCAATTTCCTGGCGTGTAGCTGGTGGTTAAGTGTTTTGGGAATTGCTTGTATTTTCCATGTTAATTATGTCATTGGATTAAGTAACGTGCTGAGGTTTTTATTTGCCCCTTAACCTAGTGAACATAGATTTTTATGATTTTATGGAAGTTTAATTATCGAATTTTATGATTTATAAGAACTTGGTCCGACTGTCGATCATCATAAAAAAACGTACAAAAATACATAGAAATAAAATCTACATATTACCATAAAAATTTATTTATGTGTTACTATTTTGATGTTAACGCAAACGTGTAGGTGTTGTTGACACAGTTTGACCAAACTATATGATAGTTGGAGCAAAAGGTCGAACCATAAAACGATAATAAATAGTTTTCTATATTTTTTCGAGGTCATCTTGATTGGTTTAATTAATACAATATGTTTTATTTAGGTTGTTTGATTAAATAATTTTAATATATTATCAATTTCATGTTGGAATGAACTTTGAAAGGCTGTCACAATTGACAAGTGCAACAAAGTGACAGGTGACAATCTTGACTCAACATTTTGGCTTTTCAGAATAATTTAGTTTTGCTTTCAATGGTTTAAACAAAAAGATTTGCCTAATTTGGAAGTTACTTTCTTATCATATCATAAATTCCGGGTAAAAATGTTGAAATGTCAAAATAATGCATGTAAAGTGGGTTTAATCTCTACATAGTCTAATGGAAACGTTTTTGACATTTAATAAAGTATTTGATGAAAAAAAGAGATAGATAGCTGTCAATAGCTTTTCGAAAATATTGCTTTACTTGTGGAGACACTAAAAATGGTTCTGAAAGAAAATTTGCAAATGACATTTCAGTTATCTGAACTAGCATGAAATATTCCATTTTTAGAACATAGGTCTTAATTAGAGTTAATGAGATTGATTAAGGGATATCCTAAAAATTCTTTCTGATTTAAATCTTTCGCCATTAAGTTAGGAATAGTTAAGACTTGAAATTGCGTTAATAAACCTTTCTAACTGTCGCCGAAAACTTTCAATATTTGTTTGAGAATTTGTTCAAAATTAAAAAAAAAACGTTGTTCTTGAATAACTGTTTGTTTTGGTCACAAATTTGAAAGAGAACAAAGTAGACTTCCATTGTACTTTAAATATCAAAATTTGTTTTAAGTTCTGCCACTTATCTTTAATTTCGGTTGACAGTGGTGAAAACTAAAAACAATGTCAAGTCTGTATCGTTCATTTTTTGTTATCTTCTTCACTTTTCAGGGAAGAAAATACTCCGTGGTAAGTCTATCTAGATGAGGGGGAAGGCATTTAGTCTGTGAACTTAATATCCATTTTCTTACCTAAGGCAGCCTCATGACAGTGTCAATGTGTTGTTGCTATAGCTTAAGGTCCAAAAGATTGTACTCAAGCTCATATTTTGACAGATGTGTGTCATTTGACAGCTCTCCAATGGTTGAATATAAATCGCATTAAGTTGGTGTACCTCAAGGTTTTAGTTTTTGCCCCATCCTTTTTTTTATATTTCACTCTTTCGGGATTGTTGACAAAAATTAATCTAATTAGACAACTCTAGTTTCCCCTAGTATCATGTCAAAAATTGATAAAGTCATGTTGTCAATTGGAACACTTTTGAAGTTTGTGTTGTTGTTGTTTATTTGACAACTTTTACATAATATCACGTACTATAATGACAATGAAACAAAAAGGACTTTATTCTTTTAAAAAAAAAAATTCCTATACATAATAATTATCCTCGAAGGTTCTTTTCTTTTCTGTTTGACTTAATTGAATTTCTTCTCGTTCTCTTTGTATTTCATAACATATTAACTCAAGTCGTGTATCTTAAGGTACGTACCCATTAAAGCGACTGTCAAGTCCACAATTGGTACGTGCCACAGCTTCAATTCTGCCAAACAATATTTATTTTTTTTTATTTACACATCCAGTAGAAGGCTTTCTTGGGCTTAAATTTGTTTCCTCTTTTTTTCTTTGGTTTATTTTTATCATTTGCTTTTCGTACATATTTGACATCTGCGAGTGATAACGCGTACGTCAAATACGTAAATGTGGCACAAAACGATAGCACTGAATTGTGGATATAGCTAACATATGTGCTTTGAACACTTAGCGAAAAAAAAATGAATCCATTTTGAATTCACAATTTATAAACTTTCACTGACATTTGGCATTTGAGTAAATAAAATTGTCCTTGGGTATTTATATTTCAGTACTTAAAATTTATTAATTGCAAGAACCAAGTATCAGTATTTTTTTTTTTTTCACAAACTTGGCTGCAAATATCAGAGTGTCGAGTTCAATTCCTTTTTCTTTTACTTTAAAATGTTAAATTCAAGTACCGGTATTTTTACGTCTTCTTTTCAATTTCTATTTAAAAAATCAATTTATTATGAAGTTTCTTTTAAAAATTCTTCTTTTTGATAAAAGTACATAAAAAGACATTAGTAATTATTGGCCAAGTACTTAAAGTACTAATAAAAAACTGGGAGCTTTAAATTTTTTAAGAATTTAAGAACTGCTGACATGATAAATCACAATTCTGCTCAGATATTTGAAATCTAAACTTAATCAGTGCTTAGTACTTGTACTCGTAACACCTAAAATTCTTAAATACTTAAGTACTTGACAGGTCTATTCAAAACAAACTTTTTCGCTCCTCGCCATCAAAGACGCTGGCAGAGGGTTCATTATTTATTCAATTGTATCCTTGATAATCTGAACATTGCTCATTATTAATTTAAAATTTGTTTGATTACTTTCCAAATGTTATGGATTATTTTCCCCCGCCCCTCGCGACTTAAAATAAAGTGCGCAAATCAGTGAAAATCAAAAAGTGAAATCGATGTTTATCTTTTGTGGGGGCGCCTATGTTCCTAATTCTCAATTTTTTTCCAAAGAAGGCATACAAAAATAGTAAAAAAAAAAAAATCAACTGAACCTATTCGAAACGACTGCAACTGTAACAATTCTTATTCCAACTGCTTAGCGATGCGAAATGCGTATTTTTCTTTAACTCAGCGCTGTAATCATGTCATCGAAATCGATATAAATACTTGATATGCCATCAAGTATGAGTGCGTATGCTTAAAGACCCAGCACAATACTTGGAGTACTCAAGTAAAGCTTCCCCCCCTACCACGTGCGCACCTCGCTTTCCCCTAAAATGAAAAAGAATTCGAAAAAAAACTGGGAGTTTGGAGAATTTTTAGCAGATTCCGAAAAGGGAGAGGCGCTATTGTGTGTTGCGTTGATGATTGATGGAAACTTGCCAAATTTTTAGGGCCAAGTGAATATGTAATTTCTTAGTTCGCACCAGCTCCTTCCCTCCCACCTCCCCCCCCACCCAACTTCTCACTCTTTTCCCTTCCCTTCGTATTCAAAGAGAGTGCTTATAATGACGATGATGATGATGAGACTTGTGTGCGTATTATTGACTGTCAAGTTTTTTAGTCTAACGGTACAAGTTCCAGTGGACGGTTCGGTTCGCGCGATGTCAGACCGCTGCTGATGAATTGTTTTGAGTGTTTCGGTTCTCTTTTGTTGTTCGTTTTTTTCTCTCTCTCTGTCTCTTAATTATCGTAATAATAAATTTGTTGAGGGTCTGCCCCTTGCTAATTGAACGAACCCCCTTGTTTTTCTGAACGAAGAAGGAACAACGAACGAACGAGGTCAGTGTCAGAGAGTGATGTGAAATTCTGCTGCATGCAGTGAGCCAAGCATAATGTTCGGTGTATCTTGTGGATCTCTGAAGCCCCCTGATGTTTATCTTTGTTGTATTTACTCTCTTGGTTTTTTTTTTGCTAATAAATGTGTGACCTTCTTGCGTCTCTCACCCTTTTCGAAAATAAAAACAATAAAAATAAATAAATATTTTGCTTAGATAAAAAATTAAAAATTACTCAACTTTGATACACGGCACACGATATTGCAACAAGACGACGACGACGATGATATCGGGGGCTTAAACATTTTCCGAGTGACCATCACTGTTTCTGTGAATTTCGAGAATTTTATTTTTTTCTATTTTTTTCACAATGAAATTCCTTAAAATTTTTGAGATTGTTTGTGATGAAAAATGCGAAACATTTTTAGATTTTTTTTTAATTTAAAAAGAGCTTATGTTCCACCCGCTTCCGTTTTGGCCCTTGGAACTTTTATTTCAATTTAAATTTTGTATCTTTTATGTGAATGTTGAAATTGGTTCATGTCATGGGCCGTGATTTTGGTTTATGAGTTTTTTTTTTTGCATTTAGAAAAAAATAGTTTTTCCTGTTTTTTTTTTTTCTTCAAAAATTGATGAAAGCTTATTGTGAGATAAAATTTGTAAAAGTTAATTACGAAATTAGGTTGTTTTTTTTTTGGTTGTTGCTTTCTCAATTCCGATGTTGTTTATAGTTTGGATTCTTTTTGAAGTTTTTATTTTTGAAAAGCAATTATTCATTAATTGGTGAAAACGGAGTGATTTCGTCATTTGTTTGTGTTTTTTGTTTAAGAGTGAAAATTTAATGCATTATTGATATGAAATATGCGAATTGTAAATTTATGATAATTTTTTAAACAAAGAATATGAAGTGATAGAAAATTTATCATTATAATAAACGTCAGTTAATTATTGCCCCTATTATAATGATAATGAGTTGGGTGAAAAGCCTTTAGAAATATTTGGGTAAGTAGTTTTGCGAATATGAATTTTTTTCATAATTTGACTTGATGATTTATGTCGCATCATATTTTCTTATAAATATAATAAATTGGAACTTAATTAGCACTTAAGTTGTTTATGTTAATAGATGTTTTTTTTTTTATGAATTGTAAGGGTGTGACAGAATTTATAAATTATTCATAAATATGTATGTATAATATTTATAATAATTCTAATAAATTAGAAGTTTGTACTATTGAACTTGAAAAATACCTTCTCGGCAGTAAAACTAGATCCAATTCTGAAAATATGAATCGATGTAATGTAGATTTTTTTTTAAATCGTAATGGTTATTCCATTTTTTTTTATAAATAATTTATTATTCAAATTTTTTTTAAAGCTTAAAATATAAACAAGTGTTTTTATGGGATCCGGTTGAACCCTTATCCAACTCCCATTCATAAGTATAGTTCCTGGAGACTAATTACTCACTTCTAATTTGAAATTGGAGACTAATTACTCACTTCTAATTTGAAATTGGAAACTTAAAATCAATAAAATTTTGAAAAAATGTAAAAACAATTGCTTTAAGAGCTTAAATGCTTACACGCAAATTTTGAGACCAAATCAATGAAGTTGAAAAAAGTGCGTATACGCCTTAGTGTACCAGTGTGATATTATCGTTTTTTAAAGACGAAAAAACTACCTTGAGGATTTTTGTTTTCTGGCTTGGCTTTATACACGCTTATTGCATATTAGTGTTGATTTGAGAGTGTCTGTCAGACCTGATTGACCACAAAGTGATTTTTTAATTTTTAACATTCTTATTATTCTCCGTCAATAAAAAGTATTCAATTTTTTTTTTAAGTCCGCTGCATTAAGTTGAGATCAGCTTGATTCAATCCGAACAGACCCAGGGAGTTGATTTAAGCAAAACTCTTTACAAATGAAACTAAAATCCGGTATGGATAATCCCAGCCATCCAGCATTTAGCTGAACTTTGTATGAAATGTTTAAAAAAAATACACCAATTGACTCTAATAAGTATTTTCAATGAAAAGAGTATTGGACCCAAGGGACGCGCCTATGGAAGACCAATTTTAAAAATCTTAAACCAATTTGAAGTTTTTGATCGATTAAAAACTGATGTCTATTTATTTTCACATATAAAATCCTCATATTTCGTATTTTACTGTTTGACAAAAAAAACAGCCATTTTGTTTATCAAAATTGAATATGTAAAGGGTGTTTTTTTTTTAGACGTGTGGTTTTCTAGAAGAAATAAAAAGCATATAATTAAATGTTATGACCAAAAATTTTGCTTTATTATAAAGATAGGGGTTTATCATTATGTTTTAAAAATGATTTCGGGAAATTGGCGACTGGTTCTAATAAATTCCAGGCAAGATTCCCAATCGTTGACCACTTTTTTCAGCAATTGAGGCCGTATGTCAGCAATAACGCACCGAATATTCTCTTCCGAGGCATCAATCGTCTCGGGTGCCTAGACACATAACCCCACAAAAAATAGCCCAGCGATGTTAAATCGCACGATCTTGGAGGACAACCCACGACGCACGTACGCACGCGGAGATAAAACCCGTTAGCCAAAATCAGGAGCAGTGGTCATCTCATTTCGAGTCCATTCACAGAACATGCGAAGTGCTTGATGGTCCTTCGGATTCAATTCTTGTACGAGTAGGATTTTCTATACCCACTCTGCTGAGAGATTATGTCGACCGAATATTGCACGCAGTGCGCGATGCGTCGAGCAAACCGAACTATTATTTTGGTAATAAATTTGCACGATTTACAAACGTTGTCATTATGAAATTTCAAACCAAGCTGAGTATAAATCAAGTGACAGCTGTCCAGACCAACTCCGAAAAAGGTATTGCAAGATTGAAAACCACACGTCTAAAAAAAACCCTTTATTTAAGGTCCTTCCTGTCATAAAATACATTAACTTAGGAAAATTTCAGTATTATTCACATATCATTTAGGATTGTCACGAATGTTGATTAAATCAGTACAACCAAATGACATAACTTTTAAACGGTGAATGCTTAAGGTACATTTTATCCTAAGTGTGTGTTGAATTTGTACATTTTTTTGACAGAATATTTAATTACGCACAAAAAGACTGTTGAATTAAATTCTTACAATTTTCTTAGCTATATGCATTATAAATTTTAAAAAGTAATATACTTTACTATTTGGCTTCACTTTTCTGTGCACTTAAATGTGTTGCCAATTTTAAATTTATATTAACAGTCCAACAATCAAAAACTCATTAATCACCGAATACATACATAAGCTCGCGAAATCCAACATGCAGAAACTCGGCATTATTTTTGTTTTCTTTTTTTAATTATAATTTAAACAAATTAAGAATGAAAATTAACCATGTTTACCGAAATCATTATCCACTTATTCTGTGTACCTTATAGTGTGTTTCTATAGATATCTTTTAAATTACACACGGTTGGTTGGCTTCCTCTCTACAAAAAAAAAAAAACTATTAAACCATACCACCCGGCTTTAAATCACAACTGTGTTCACATTCTCATTATGGGGATTTGAATTAAACAAAATGAGAAAAAAAAAACTATCTAAAGCCTGCCCCAAACTAACTCAACTTTAACACTGAACTCATATACAACCCAATGAATGTGCCTTCTATGGATACACCTCGAATCTTTGGATTAGGGTCATTTTAAAGTTTAGTGTTATTTGAGTCCAAAATCGGCAAATGAGCTTCAATTAGACAAATGAAATGTATTTAAAAAATATGTACTCGTATATAGGCAATAATGGAAGTGAAGTTATATTTTAAAATTAAAATTCAAAGAAAAATTTACATAAAATTCTTGATGCAAAATGTGTAACAACAAAAATAGCAACAAAATTTAAATAGAACCAACCAGCATTACACTTTTCTTAAATTCCCAATACTGTGGCAACGCTAGTTATGTAAGCGTATATTCATTTTGCCAGTGCTGCCGAAGGGAAATGTCAACCAAGAAAGAGTAGCATTAAATTAAATATTAGTAACACATTTTTAAATGTATGTATGTATCCAAAAATTATTTTAAGTTTAATTTAATTTAAAATTAATGTAACCTCGTACCCACTATAAGCAAATAGTGAACTGATAAATGAAAATCTCACTGGCTAAACTTAAATTTCATTTTGACAGCTATATTTCGAAATTTAGTACTGCCAAATTTGTGTTAATTTGAAGTTTACAAGAATTCTTGTTTATGTAGTTACGGTGACCGTCCGTTCCATAACTCTCGGAACAGCCCTGGATTTTTATGATTTTTTTTTTTTTGATAGTTTAAAAAAAAAAAAGATTACCGGACTTAAAAATGTTCTGGTTTTGATTTTTAGTTCCGAAACTACCCCGAATTTAAACACTCATCTGGTAATTTAGGTGAGAAGAAAATAAATTGGAAATTCGTGCAAAATAAAAACATAGCTCGCATTTATTTCTGAAAATAACGGCAAACTATTATTGCTGACTTATTACTCAAAAATATTCCCGTTAACTAGAGTAAGAATTTCAATGTAAAACAATACTTTAGTCATGGCTTTGAATTTTGTTTGAATGTATTATTACTTGGATGAAAATCACAGCTGTCACTCTTGACAGTTTTGTATTTTGTATTTCTCAAAACTAAAGTCTTCCGAATGTAGTCAAGTCCACAGAGACCTCAAATCCCACATTTCAAACCAATGTTGACACTTAAATTAATCTTAAAGCGGAAAAACACTACGCACTCGAATGTCACATTTTTTCAATAGATGACAAATAAGGCAAATTGTTGACACTTAGCCTGATTCTATATGCCCTTAAATAACCAATTAGTCTATTCCAAAACAAAAGAATAAAACTGACATAACCTCAATCAAATGTCAAAGAGTGTACAAATGTCACTGTTTTTGTGTGTGTAGGTTTGTTTGTGTGTGTTAACTTAACGTTGCAATCATGTTCAAATTGGAAATGACAGCGAAAAACTGCTGGCTCTGACTTCGGATCTGGCTGGCTATGCAACCATAGCCATTGTGTCTCCATGTCACGATGTTCATAATACAACAAAGTCTGCTTTCTGCTACAGAGTAAGTTAGAGCTTCCCTGGTGTAGATAGTCATAAAACCTACACGTATCTTTTAACTTTTGTAGATAGTATCCAATCCACATGTGTAACGCTAACGGTATATCGTCGTTGTCGTCGTAGTCGTTGCACATGGTTACCTTTCAGCTTTGGAAGTTTGTTTAGTTTCGTTTCTGTTTTTTTTTTTTTTTTGTATTTTGTATTTTGTGTGTCGCTTCCAAATATTATTAGTTCCGGTCAATAACTTTCGATTGCTTGTTGCTGTGTAGATACAAGATACAAAGTTTGTTGCCGATAAATGATGATTTTTCATCACGAAATCAAAAAACAACAAAAAAAAAGTACAAAAAAGAAAAAGGAAAAACCTAAATAAATAATTTTCGAACCCAAGTCAAGTTTCAATATACCGTAAGAGTGAGTGCGAGGTTATGCGCTTTAAGCTGGGAAACGGAGGGCAGCTAAGAGCAAGCCTATAATAGTTTCATTGAAATTTGTCAATTGGCAGTTGGATCGTTTTTTTTTTTTTTTTTCATTTATGAATTTAATTTTCATATAAATCGTGCCCGCTTGTAGACACTGGGTAAAAGTAAAAGTATCTTTATTATATGCCGGCCGTGCTCACACTGACAGTGATTTTTATAGGTATTGGTAGTGAAAATTAAAGTTTCTCTTCCTGTATTAATTTTTTTTTTTTTTTGTATTTTTTTCATATATTCATAGAGGTTTTGCAACTATTGGTTCTTGTTTTGTTTTTTATTTTTGTTTTTAATTAAAATTTGCACATAGAAAAATAGTTTTTGTCTTAATTGCTGCATTCATTCGGCTGCTTTTGGGCGTGATAAGTACTTCCAGAAATGAACGAAAAAGAATCTAAATCTGTTATTTGATCTTGTCGATTTGAAAATTTGTCGTGCGATGTTTTGCTATGTTTTTATTTTTCATTTCTTTGCTTAGTTAATATGAAGTGAGCAAAAAAAAAAAAAACATCGCAGAATGAAAAGCTGTCAAAACTAATGAAGAGCAACATTTTGTTAATATTCTGTTTATAATTTAAAATACTTTTAAGTTCTTTTCATTAAGCTGTTTCTTTAATTTCATGATCATGATAAAACCAAAAAACATAGAAAACATAGAAAACACTACTAAAAACAATTCACTTTATCCAAAGTTTCTATTCTTCCAATTTTGTTTAATAATAGAAATACGGTCACCATAATATCTTATTGTAGTGAATCATTGGCAGCACTGGGTGAAACTTTCGGTATTCACATAGAAAACATAGCATACAAAACATAGCTGTTAGTTAATTACAAGTCAAAATAGGAGGATATCGTAGAGTTTTAAATCGTCGCAACTAAAAAAAATACCGATTTATTAAGTTTTTAACTTGTTAATCCTTGTTGATCCTTAAGATACTAGTCGTTCATTTTTAAACACTTAACTTGTGGACTTAAAACTAACTCTTACTATACCTATTTGAAAATAAGTTTAATCTAGGGTAACTTAAGAGTACTTTCAATTCCAAAATTAAGAAACAATTTTTGTTAGAAATATTCAAATTCTCTAGGTTATAAATTGAGTGGAAAATATTTTTCAAGAACTCTTACAAATTTACCAAGTCGAACACAATCCATACGATATATAAAATCTCATCTTCTGAAAAATTAAATATTATCTTTACTGCTCGAAATTTCAAAATTCACTGTTTTCGGAATTTTTCTTCATACATTTGTATAAAACTTCTGATTTTCAATAATGGACCAATTTTGAAGTTCCATCATTTTATCTTGCTGTCATTCATAATGCAACATAACCCTTAAATTTAAAAATTAAAGCTTTAACAACTTAGAATATGACATTTAGAATCACACAATGTCATCTTTCTCATTTGAGGCCTCTGTCACTTTATAAGCTGTCATCTTTTAGTAGTGTGTCATCTGATAAGTAAAAACTACAACATTATTAAAAATGGAACGATTTAAACTTCAATAACGTACTAAAATTTTTAAAATTCACCTAGAATAGTGGTCAAAATTTGGCAGCCACTGTTAACAAAACCGTCGTAAAACACCTTTTCTTTCGGCAAATATTTGAGCTGTTGGGATAAGTTGGTGATATGAAGAATCGATGTTACAATGTCAATTTTCTTTCTATAATATAACATCCAAAAATGACACTTCATTGTAGTAGATTAGTTATTCCGCAAGAAATTAATGTCATAATTATGACATGACCTTTATTTTGTGCAATTTTAAGAAGAAATAATTCGCAATGTAATTAAAGTTTGACCTTAATATCTTTACATATTTGGTAGTAGAACGTTGTACATCTTTAAAATCTAAACTCAGAGTAGTAAATTAAGTTTAGTAAGTACTTTAGTTTTAATTTATAGTATGTCTAACTTATTCTTAATACTATTTACCTAAATTATACACACTCTTTTTGAGCTTCCTTTATATGATGAACTTTCTTTAAGTCTTCAGATTAATATACCTAAGTTCATTGCAAAAAAAAAAAACTTTTATAATGATGCTGGTTTAAAGTTTTGCACACACAAAGTTTGAAGAACCTTAAATAATTATCTTGGTCTACAATTAAGTCGACGTTTAAAATTTATTTCTATTATTCTAAATGTGCGTCTTGCAATTAAATTACTTGAGTGTAATTATAAAAGGCAGGTTACTGACTTGAACTGAACTTAGTAGATAAAATTAGAAAAAGGTGGTTTGGGTTAGAAAATGGGATAAATTAATTCAAATAATTAAGAATAAGGAAGTTTTCTACTCGTAGTTTTCAAGTGTAGAATAGAAAACTATTTTGTGTTAAAATTCTACTGTATATAGTCAGGCAGGCAATGTTGTAATTGAGATGGTTAATTATCAAGATTAATGAAGGTAAACAAACTGAGCTTGATACAGAAAAACTCATTTGTTGTTTTGCTTAAAATAACAAAAAAAAATGAAGCAGAATTTTGTAAAACTGGATAAAAAAAAACATTACTTTTCTAAAACTCGTCAGAATTTTGAAGAGCAGATTTAATAAGCCAGAAATTCGATCTACTCCCAAAGACATTTTTTTACTAACTCTACCTTCCAAACTTAAAAAAGATAAGTTAAGTGGCAATTATCTATAATAGTGAAGAAAAGAAGTCATTAAGCAAAATGTTAAGCTATTTGACTTGAAATGACAAGACAATAGACACGTTTTGCCTATAATTCGACTTATCTCTGTCATTCAAATTCAAAACCCTTAATTTATTGTCATTTTAAATAGGCTTTCTCTCTAAATTAAAAGATTATTGTTTAGTTCCGTTTTTTTTTTATTATTTATTTCCCTCTTAACATCTTATTTTGCATTTAAATACAAAATCTAGGTAAACGACAAACAAGCTTAAGTTCATTGAACACTTAAATATTTACATAAATGTTTTTTTTATGTCAAAAAATTCAAATTCTAAAAACATAAATAATAATAATAATAATTTGTTTCATATCAAAAACCAAAATAACTGCAATTTTTATAAGCAAATATGTATTAAAAAATTCAAATTTGAATACCTAATTTTGGTATTTTTTTTTTTTCATCGGCATTTTTGGCTTGGACTGAGCCAGCCTAGTGACACGCTTTAGCCACTTTTAGGACGTCATTCAGCACACGAGTATTTCTATTTATACCCCTATAAAAATTTTATTGATGGCTTATTTTTTTATTAATTTGTTGGTATGTAAAATAGGAATTTCAAACAAGATCATAAAAATAAAAGAAGAAGTTTGTTTAGTTTATTTTAAATAAATTAATTTTATTTGTTTGTTGGTTTTTTTTTTAGGTAAGACGTAGATTGGTTAAATTTATTCATTCGTTGTAACCATATTGACCAAAATTATTCGTAGTTTTTTTTCGCTTCGTGTTTTTGGCTGATAATTAAGACACTGAAAGAATCCTTTGTGTAAGAATCGGTAAGGCTAACGTCTAATAGTGTCATCATCGGCTCGATAGCTGGGATCCAGTCTTCAACGTGAAATAGAGTGCTGGCTGTCAGTTCACGGCGCACAGTGGGGCCAAAGTGGTATTTTATGATATTAAATATTTTGTAAAATAGTGTGTTTTTAGTTATAAAATAAAATATTGTGTTTTGGAAAAAATTTAAAACAAATTCAAATTAAAAAAAAATTCACATTCAGCTCAAATACAAATTTGTACACTATTTTTTTAATTTATTAAATACAATCCCACTAATATGAAAAATTTTAAGATTTGTTTTAGTTAAAAATTATAATTTTACTTTAAATGCATTTATACAAGTAAAATAAGTCTATTTAAGACAAAAAAAAAATCGTTAATTTCCATCAATCATATTTTTTCTTATAAATATTTTACTTTTTTTAGACCAATGATTTTAAATTAATTACATTTCTGACAAGTCGTTAAATACCTGAAAGCATAATAAAACTTTGCAAATTCCATTTTAAAAACATTTTTAATTTTAAAACTAAAAGTTTTTAAATAATACTGAAATCGATCATTTTAGTTTTTAAATTAAAAAAAAAGTATTATTATAAAATATAAAAAAGACGTTTAAAACATATTTGGATTTTTAAGAATACTTTTACATCTCTTAAAAATATATTTAAAATTCTAAAATTAATTCAAAAAAATATTTCCCTTTTTTATTGTTTTTAGATTTTTTTTTAAATTTTATTTTTTTATTTTGTAAACCTCCTTAAAAAAGAAAACATTAAGTAAAAATATGTTTGGAGTTTTAAAAATATGAATTTAAAAAAAGTTTCAATACATAGCTAATTTTGTTTTTTTTAATCCTTTTTTTCGAAAATTCAGAAAAAACTGAAATTATTAATAAAAAAAATCATTTAGTAACCTAAAATGGGAAATGTAAATCGATTTTTTCAATTTTTAATCGAATTGGACTTTAACTAGTTTTTTTCTCTGATGGGCACTTTATAAACTGTCAGCTGTCAAATTGACTTTTTTTTACACAAATGATGAACACCTCAAATTCTGATTTTTTAAAGGTTAAACAAACTTATAATTTTTAGTATCAATTTTACTCTACATCTTGTCGAAAGATTAAAAAAAAAACACGAAAAGAAAATGTATCCATTTCAATTACATTTTAAATGCCAAACGGACATTTGTACCAACATGTACAATACAACTAAAAAATCATTAAGCCAACATAAAATTCTTGTCTTTTAAGATAAATTTTATATCCCTACCGCCGGCCGCTGCCGCCGATTTCCCTTAAGACCAGAACACTAAAATAAAAACTGACACTACCACTACAGTCAAGCCACCGACTGATGACATCTTCTTTTTAGCACAAATGTGCTCGTAACCTTCAACCTTCTCGTATATTCCACTCAAAAAAATGAAGAAGTAAAATCCTTCCGTTTCTTAAAAGGGTTCGGAATTTTATGTGGAACATAAACATTTTTCAATTTACTAATTCCTTCGAAGGTATGTTTGTGTCTGTGTACAGAATACATACCTAAATAATGTATGTATAATAAAAGCACCGACTTTCAAATTACCGTCAATGGCAAAACAGCAAAAATAAGCCTTTTCCCCCTTTAAAAATAAAAATACAACTTCCTCGAAAAATTCCTCTTTATTTGGGGAGGAGGGGACAGAATAAAACACACACAAAGTTGAGGAGGATGCAGTTTCATCATAATGCATCTGTTCTGTGTACCTACATACACCATACACGAAAGCGAAACAACACCACTGTACTGCATTAGGATGCTGATGCCGAATGTTGTGTTGGGGGGAAAGGGGGTTTTAGTTCGGAATTTCCAAAGTCTTCTCCAGCATCTTCCTCTGCAGAATTTGGATGCAATGCATATATGTTAGGAAGTCGACGACGAAAGTTTATTGCATTGCATAAAGGGAACCCTGCAGCGCGCAGCACAAGAATGCCATTTGCTCCTTCAGTTTTCGGGAAAATACCTTGAATTATCTTTCCAATTACTGTTGTGCTTATGTTGCCGTTGCTTGTTTTGTCTTTTGGACAAAAAATACTTTGGAAAATTCGCCCCTAATGGGATAAGAGTAGAGAATTCCCTAAACAGAAATTAGATGCTTAAGGCAACACTTTGTATGCGATATCTAAACCTTACTTAAACTTAACTGAATTGGAGTTTGTGTAAAACTGTTGTTAAACTTCCTAAAAAAAAAAAACAAGAAGAACTTAGAAAAATAGAAATGTGCCATTAATTTTATATCAATTTATCTGGAGGCAACACTCTTGAGGGTCTTTTGTTGATATCTTCAGCGATAAACGTGAAGAACCCTAATAATTGTTTAACGAAATACAAAAAAAAGAAGGCCCTTAATGGGTGCCTTGGGGAACATCGGTTATTTCAATAAATGACAATAGGAACAATTAAAGGAAGACATCCTAATTGCTTTTGTGAAGGCCCTTTTTTTCTGTCAATCGACCTTTCTAACTGTGAAATACGCAACTAGTCAACACTGACTAAAGAGTGGTTTCTTGTCTTATAGGAGTCTGTCATAGATCTCTAATTCCGTACACAATATCAAAATTATAGCAATTTTTAAACGAAAGAAGAGAGGTACTATGTGGCTTCATTTCGATGATTGACATTCCAGAAACAGATACAGAAAATAAAAGACCCTAAATAGCTGCCTTGAGGGACGCTAGTGGTATAACAGCGACCGACACATTTTCCCACAATTTATGTACATACATACCGATTATAAACTTGCAGGCTTAGATCTTACAATCTTGATTTAATTACATACATATGTCGTATCAACAGAAAGTATTTGAATCTTCTTCATCTTATGACCCTAAGTGGTAGCCCTATCTAGCTTGAGGGATACTGGTGAGCATTTTGTTACTAAAAAAATACCCTGAGAGGTCATTTTGATGAAGATGACCCGAGGGACATCTTGTTCAAAAACCCTAAATTAGTATTTTAATGTATGTATTCTCCAAGCTTACTAGCAAATCGAAGAAACCCTTAACATTTTATTTACGGCTTATTTTTACAAATATTAAAACAAAGAAGATTAACTGCTTTTTTTTAAAAACCCTATTACACTCTAGTAACTTGATAACTTTTCAACAGCTTAGATCGAAACCCATCAAAGAGTCATAAACTATCTTGAAGGTCTGTCGTCCAATTCTATCTGAAATAGATATCTAATATTAATCTTAAAAGAAATAGAAAAAAATCCTAATTGGTTGTAACAGCATTTTATTTTATTATTTCCTAAGGTAAACAGAAAAGGCCTTAATTGGCTGCCCTGAGGGACCCTTATTTTATCGATAAACCCTAAATTATTACCTAAAAGTTCGCCACCGATTATAACTATGCAAGCCAAAGGGCTTTCTCATGATAAAAAGAAGCCCTTAAGCTTAGATTTATTGTTCTAAGATCTTAAGAGTCACAGGATCAATGGACTTTTGCAAAGCCTTCGACACAAATAACTTAATCAACTTACTTCATGGCAAATAATAAAACAATAAACTTTACACGAACACGGGCGGGCGGGTGGCGTGACAAATTTCTAATGATGTCAAAACCAGAATTTCTCATTTTCACTCTGCCCCTCCACTCTCCTCCCCACCTTCATTTTATTTTCCTCTGATTAACCTTTGACTAATTTAAAGTCATTAAACAGCTTTATTGATGTATTAATTTAACTTTTCTTCAAATCCACACGCCGACCGCGACGTTAATCGGTTATAAAAAAAAAAAAAAAAGAATAGAAAAACCCAACCAAGTTCGAAAGCGAAACGCCCAAAGGTTCTTAAGCGCTAAGTCCCAGATTAATGGCTTCCTTAGGTCTTTGCATGAGTCTCTGTTATGAATTCTTAATTAATAGTTTTTCTTTTTTCTTTGCAGACAAAATCGGCTACCAAGAAAGAGAGCGAGAGAGGAACCTCTTCGAATTGAAGCTTAGGAGGCTTAGACGCCACAAGGCGAAGGCCAGATCCTGTTGAGGAGGCTTGACATCTGCATGTTGTGCCGGACAACCGTCAGAGGAACATCACACACTCGGCAACAATGGCTGAAAGATTACGTTCGATAAATATCGGTGGAGGTAGTTCAGGTGGTGGTGGTGGTAGTGGTTCTTCTGGTGGCGGGAATTCTGGCTATACGATAATTGGAGCGCCAACCCTTATTTCAAGTACTTTTACTGGAGCCACAGCTACACCAGGTTTGACAGGGATTGGCAGCAATGCTGGAGGCAGTGTTGTTGGATTAATTGGTGGTAGTGGTGGCGGATACAATCTAAATGCAGCGTCTAGTAATGGCAACAGTAACAACAACAATAGCGGAAGTGATACAGAACCAGACTTGTTACCGGTTATGGCACAATTGAATTTCCATTTGATGCAGGACCTGGGCAATGCTTCGTCAACGGCGGATTGTAATTCGATTATGAACACATCACAAATTTCGACAGCTTCTAATGATTCGATAGCGATGGGGGTACAACGGCATCCGTCGGCTGCGTCTTCAACGGGCAAGCATTTGGGAGCTAAGGTAAGTTTTTTTTTTTTTCTAATATTTTATTCACTTGATGTCGGTTTTTAATTAAAGGGTGTTTAAATGTGTCCGTCGCGTCGGTCTTGGGAAGAGATATTAATTGAGTTTGTTTCAGGCCCCAAGGCGTGAAGTTCTGTGGTTATTCGTTTTCATTTTTATTAATTAATTTCTGAAATGAAGTGTCATTTAGCTATGAAGGTCTTCAATACCTCGGGCCGGACTTCCTGGTTGGTTTTGCCAGTTTTTGTAATTTTTTTTCGAGGCAGGTGTCTACCTCTACATATGTAGACTTTCTAAATTTAATAAGAATTCTTCCTGCATTCATACATATGTATATAGGAGACTCTCTGAAGCTCTAAGAAAGAGCTTTCTCTAGTTTTTGTTTTTGTTTTTTTTTGAGAGAGAAAGCTCGAAAAAGATTTACCTCATTTTAACTTTCTTTGATCATTTTATATCTTCGGATTGACAATTCAATTAACTGTCAAAATTAAAGTCATAAACTTCATTGTCCAAAAACCTATGGACTAAAAATCTTCTGAAAATTCATAAATTTTTCTCTGAAAGTTCATTATTTGTTGTTTGTTTGCTCTAGAAAAGATCAATCTTTATTTCGAGTTGACAAACAAGAATCAATACTTGGTGACATTGACAACCTTTCTGATCGTTATTTTGTTTGTTTCTTTTTACTGGACTAACTCGATCGCTAAGTTTACTTTCTAATGTGCAGAAAATACAAAGCTTAATTTCTTAGTGACAGCATAAAATATATTTATCTTAAGAGTTAAGAGTCACCTTAAACTTAAAAAGCTTGTTAAGTGTACAAATGGAACCAGTTTGACATTTAATGTCATTGGTTCGTTAAGCTGATAGTTTGATCATATGAAAACACAAAAAAAATTTCTCAAGAACAAATTTCTAAGTGTAAAGTTAAATTTGGTCAAATTTTGAAGTTTCTGTCTTGTCTAAGGACTCAATACGAGTTTTGTGTTTTCATTATTGTCAGAAGCCTTCTTCTTACATTTTTGACACAATTTCTCCATCGTTTTTAGTTTTTTTTTTCCCCGACAGACTCATGTTTTAAAGTTCAGATTGATTAATTTAGCTAACAAATTTATTAGCCAACTGTCAGTGAAGTAACTATACAATCTATAATAGTTTTGCGACTGATATTATCATTAATATATTCTCTAAAATAAATTCATTCTAAGGCAGAATTGGAGTTTTCTTTTGAAACTACAAAAAATAGGGAATATGTAGTTAAACAAATATCTTCTTTCTTATATCTTCTTTCTTATAATAATAATAATAATAATAATAATAATAATAATAATAATAATAATAATAATAATAATAATAATAATAATAATAATAATAATAATATTAATATTAATAATATAATATATAAAACAAAGACGGGTTTGTTACAACACTTATAGCTCGAGATCTGCTGAACCAATTTTCATGGTTATTGATTCGTTGGATTTGTCTCCACCCCGAATAGCAGAATACATCTTAAAAACAATGAAAATTAACACACTATGGCTCATTTTTGTCTCTGCACTATTGAACATTGTACTATGCCAAATAATATATTAAAAAAATGTTTTTTCCTTCAATATTTTAAATTAAATTGTTTACGAAATTAAAAGTCTTACAAGTCTTATTTCGACGCATATTTTAAACCGCCGCCGCCATGTTTCTGAACTAATTAACTGACAGTTAATAGTCACAGTTGACATTAAACATCAATATTTATTATTATCAATAAGAAAATACAAAAAGTGTCCTCCTGGAAGTATGATCAAGACAAGTGATACAAAATATAAGGTCCATTTATAGGTTTTTATGCTGGATTGGAGCTGGTATTTTCATGCCATCTATTCTGTAAAGGCTTTTTGAATCTTAAAATCTAATCATATAAGTTGCTATTGTTCATGGTCCTATGATTTGGTCCTGTATGTGAAGAGAAAAGATCTAGGAGACGCTTTTATTTTGCAACCAAAAAATTAATGGCGTTTCCAGAATTTCAAAAGTCATTAATCGAATTGAGATTAAAAATTGCTCTAATTGGTTAAGTTATGAATGCCAAAACTTTATTAGAACCTGGATATGAAGATTTAAAGCAATTTCTTTCACACAATTTGAAAAACAGGGCAGAAAAACGTCTGCGGGGTCAGCTAGTATGTTATAAATTGTCAAATTTCGAGTAGTAGCTAAAGTACCTTTGAAATTGCCAAATGTCAACAAAATGTCATAGTTTTTTTTATTTGTGATTTTCATTATTTTTATTTTAAAATCTAATTTAAAGTTCTAAATTTTCTCACCAAATCCTTTCATTCGAGCAAACGTTTTAATCATGAAATATAAATTATGAGACAAAATAATGTGTTAATCCTACAACACCCTGTATATGAAATCGGATTTAAATAAACAACTTTGACAGACAAAAACCGTCAAAATCCGTTTTAAACCCACTTGCCCCATTAATTCTTCAATTTGAATTTAAATTAAAATTGCTCTTGTCTCACTTCTGTGCGTATGTGGGCAGAGAGATAGAGGAATTATAAAATTTCCATACCCAACCCCAGCACAAAATGAACCCCTTCAAATTCGAGAAAAAAAAAATAAAGACATCCTCAAAATAAACAAATTTTCCATTAACTACTCGTATACAGATACTCGTACTTTTTGAATTTCCATTTTTTCGTAAGTTTTGGGGTTGGAACATCCACCCTGTGGCAGTGGATGGATGCTGGCTGTGGGCTTAAAACACTCATCTAAAGTCTCGGTTACATTATAATCATAGTCTAAAACATACCTTTTTATGTTGGACACAAAAAATGGCGCGACTGACAGAACCGAATGCAAATCTAAAATTATGCACACACAATTACAATTCATCCCCCGGATATTGGTGATACACCAAGTCGAGTTGGGGTTAGGACGAGGAATAGGTTACGAATACACATGCATAAGTATAGGAATAATGAGGCATTAACTGCCTGACATCAGGGAGCAGGAGCAGAAGCATTATGACCAGGGGGCTTGAAGTGATCATTAGACAGATTAAGAGAACTTGCCAAGTCCCCCTTGTTGGTGGAAGGTATGTCGGGTTATATTTTTAAACAGAAACAGAAACAAAAAGCACCGTTTGAACCTGAAAAGGTTTCCCTTTACAATTTGTATTTTTAAGTCCAAAGTTGAGGGTTGAAAACAACCCACGGCTATGGGATGATACTTCCAATGTCTGGGCACCCGTCCTCGTCCGTCGTCGTCGTCGTCATCGTCACTTTAAATCGGTGTACCAAAAAAAGGGTCACCTCACTTCAGTTCGGTGTACGCTTTGCCACCTTTTTCCCGAAACAGAATCTGACTGTCAATTCGGCCGAGGACACCAATGTGACAGGAAAAAAAAAGAGTAGGGTTGGGTTGAGTTCAGTTTTTTTTTTGTCGAGAGTGTTGTTTAACTGGTTGAGCTTGTGTTAGTATCGATTTTTTCTTGTATCTTTTTTATAAAGCTTGGTCCATGGAACATGTGTAAAATTTTATTCACGGACTAGATACCGCCTTTTGTCTCTTTCTCGTCGAGAACGAGGATCCTGCATGTGAGACGTCAAGCACGTCACTTGTCAAATTGAATTGACAAAGTCAAAGGTGGCGTTGCCTGCCTGCCTGGGATGGATGCTGGTGATTCTGGCAATGGTTGGCGTGAAATGTATATAGCTGCCATTTTATATCTTTTTTTTTTGTTTCTTTCAAATTAAACCTAAGGGTTGGAGTTTTTGTCATAAATCTTTTATACATTGGATAACGTAGGTGGTAGGAACACAGGTTTTTATTTTTTGTCGTTGTTGC
Source organism: Scaeva pyrastri (assembly GCA_905146935.1). Classification (NCBI taxonomy): domain Eukaryota; kingdom Metazoa; phylum Arthropoda; class Insecta; order Diptera; family Syrphidae; genus Scaeva; species Scaeva pyrastri. The sequence goes on from LR989927.1 coordinate 59,806,686, forward strand.
ATGTTTTGAATTCCAAATGAAGACATTAATATTCGACGCGGGTGTTATGTGGGTGTAGACTGTAGGACGTAGGTGTCTTCTTTTTTTTTTTTGTATTTTGTCTCAAGAGGAAGTAATTGAGTTTATTTTCTATATCCTCGGGAAATAACCGATTTAAATTGTTTAAATTGATGTAGACTTTATAGGAAAAAAGAATCGAGAATGTTTGTAAGGCATTCGAGAATTATAGATGAGAAATTGTTGATTTGCGAGGCAAATATTTTTGCACCGGATATAAATCCGTCAGTTTTGTGGGTGCAGTGATAAGATAAAATTGATGAATGATGAAATCAAATCAAAGTTTAGTTCTTTAATTTTTGATATTCTTTATCTGGTTTGACAAGAGTGACAGGTTGACAGTAATTTACGAAATTCAGTTTTTGAACTAAAGTATGGGAAGCGTTATGGAGCACCAAAATCGATCTGTCAAATATGTGATTTTGTCAATATTGAGTCTTCCAATGGGTGATTTATTTTCATTTGATTTTTGAAATCGGATGTTTCGGCAGAATAATTGACAGACGTCTGTTTGAGATGATTTTTATTCACTGTTTCAAAAATCCTTCATATGAAACCATGACACCAGTAAGATCAATCAGAAACATGTTCCCTTTTTCAGTGTTCGTAAACATGACAATGGATAAATGCGAATGGAATATTTTTTTTTCTGTCTTTCTCTCTCTTTCACATCTTTAAGTAAAGACAAAGGAAAAATATTCACAACAATAGTTGTTTCATCGAATTATCTTACGTCATCTTAGCTTAGAATAGAACTGTCAAGCGAAATGTTAGAATATTCTATGTATTTGATTTTGTTGAGTTGTAGACGCCATATTTGAAAAAACTGTCAAATTAAATTATTTTTAATTCTCTCTTGATTAAATAAATCAATTAATTTTTTTTTTATTTAAATCTGCCTAATCATCGACTTTTTATCCATTTATCTTTTCCATCGGGCAAACAAAATTGATTTATTTTGTATTTTTTATATAATTCTAGGGACTCACTCCTGTCATCTGTCAATTTTATTTTAACTTAATGGTGAAATTGTATATTTATAATGTTTCATAAATAATTCTGTTTTTAATATGGAAATTCATTCATTAAGTTCATCTTCTTCTTCAACAAATCTGACAGCTACAAACATACATATATCAGTACAATAATATAAATAAATTAATCTACAATCCTGTACTATTTAACATGAAAAAATCAATATTTTTACTAATGACAAATCAACGTTTTCAGAAAATAAATTCACTTTTACCAAATTTAAATGTAAACTTGATCTTTTGCGAATAGAATTTGGCTTCAGATTCATCTCTAATTGATTTTTTAAGAGGTTTAGAACTTTTAAAAAAAAAACACAAAAAATTCGAAAAAATGAATGAAATATTTATGTGAATCGATAGTTTGAACCTTGCAATTTAATGTTTAAAGATAATTTCATGCAAATTTTGACAGCGGCTGCGTCTCAGGTAGCCCATTCGCTGAGTCCAATTTTGGCATACTCTTTCACACATATCGGCCGGTATCTCACGAATAAATGCATGGATGTTGGCTTCCAGTGCGTCAATCGAAGCGGGCTTGTCCCTATAGACATTAGCCTTGACATACCCCCACAAAAAATACAAGACAAGGTACTAAACACACGTCAGCTGTCAAAACCAAACCAGCTAAAAAATCACCCGTTATAACAAATTAAAATTCTTCGGCAATTGGAAGATTAAAATCAATTTTGACAGATCTTGTTCCCATAAAATCGCCTTCGTACAGTTCACTATTCGAAAACTCATATGCAAAAGAAATAGTGACAGCTGTCATTCCTATTTACAATCACTTAAAAAATTGGATTTTTGGAACGCAATGGTTTGTAATGAAGGACACGTTACGTAATGATAAGCGCGTTGGACTGCTACGCAACAAATCTGGGTTCAACCTAAAATGTTGTTTCTTAGGACAAACTCCTCTTTCGAGAAATTGATGAACCGTCCATAAAGTAACTCTTGTCATAAAAAAACTTCCTCTTTCGGCTTTGTCATACAATTGTAGGCCTCCTTCATTTCTGGAACTATGTATATAAAGATTAAAACTTTTACAAGACCAAAGCGCCTTAAATCCCGAAAGGAACAATATTTAAGCACTTTAAAGAAGTTTTAAACGACTTTTGTACTTTTCCCGCCCACGTTCGTTCCAGTCATGAAAGAAGCGTTTTATTTTGGAACTAAATAATCCCATTGTGTTTTATTTTGACTTCCCTTTATCGTTCATGTTTCAAAAACTTACGTATAGCTTTAAGTGAACATTTAATTGCCATCACCCACTCACACTCGTACACGATTATACCTCAACCTAATACATAATTAAAATAATTACTTTTTATTTTGTTCCTGATAGGTACCTATAAAAACTTCACATAACATTCCGGGAAGTTCCATGACTTGAATATTAAAATCATTTCCACACATTTCACCACTTTCAGTCGCAAAAGCCAAAGCAAAAGCAAAATATTACATTTTTGTTTTCAACTGAATTATTTATTTGTCTTTCAGATACATCTCTCATTTTCTCCTTACACGCAGTTAATTATAATAAAACAGAAAATATAAAAAACAAAAAACAACAAAACTCTTCAAGTTCATGATGAGATGTTTACGTATGTAAGTCATGTAGAATGCGGTCACCCCAATCATTTTTAATAGACTTTGGCTTAGCTTTTAAGACGGAAGGGGAAAGGGGAGGGGGTTGTGATATCAGAGAAGCTTCTGCTTCCTCATCGTCGGTCGGCGTCGTGCAAATTCTCGATTCCTATCTTAATAAAAACACTCGCATATCCATTCCAACGTATAATTAAACGAGTGCAGATCTAGGATTGAATGTGCTATAGGAAAATTGACACATTCAATGTGAAACTATGCGCAAATGGGACCCATGGGTAACCTTCTATCTAACTGTGGTGTCACCATTGAATTGAAAAAATAAAAAAATACGTGGAATGGCTGATTGCCAAGTGATAAAGTGCACTTTGGTGGATTTTGATCTGACGGACTTTTTTCGTTGTTGTTGCAGCACATTTATATCCAATCGATATTGTATGTATATAGAAGGTAGCTTGGCTCTGTCCGATGGCGATTTTGCTTTTGCTCATTAAACAGAGAATCAAATATAAAAAAAAAAAAGTGCAGCAACACATTAACTAACATGCATCCATCGGACGTGTTGGATGTGAACGTGGATGTGGACATGGACGTGGACCATGCATAATGATTGTAATCAGGTTGATTGCTCATTGTCGGTTTGGTGGTCTGGTCGGTGTTCTAAGCTGGATGGCCTTAGCTTTGGATTCGGATTTGGACACACAAGATAATGGATGCTGTTCTGTGGCCAAAGTGTAGTCCATTCTGGAATATGTATGTAGATACGATGTTTTACAAATGCAATTCATGATAAACGAGAATTTAATTAGAAAAGGAACTCATTTATTGAAAGTGCAGACGGAATGACAGTTTTTATATTTTATCTGTGTCTGTGCAGTTCCGTTTGGTTGAAATAATGAGAAATGACTTGTCATTTAGAGGTATCTAAATGTTGTATCTTTTACAGCGAAAGTATGTCGATGAAATTTTTTATTGAGAATGAGGGTTTCGAAAATGATAGTCTCTTGAATGGTTTATTTTGAATTAATGCCTCCTTCTCTACTTAAATGTCATGAAAGTTTCTAGTCCTAGTATAGACAGCTGTCAAAAAATTCCCTCAAGAAAAACTTCCCTTACAATCAATTTAAGAGCACTTGTGTCAAAATATGAACTGAAAAGATTTTTTCGACCAACTACAGCTTTACTTTTTCCAAGTGTATGTAAAAATACTTAAAATTTGATGTAAGAGTTCGACAATGTTTTTATTTGTTGATTTATAGAACGCACTACTGTTCGAATATTTTCAACAAAGAATTCACTGTTGACAGTTCAAAATAGTACTAACTTCACGTAAAATCAAGGTTCAAGCATTTACAAAATAATGATTTTATTTTGGTTTCGTACATTTGACAGCTACAGCAAAGCATCCCAATGTATTTTGTTTGATAAACAGTATTTTTTAAAACTGCTAAACGCCAAATCTTAATACCTATATTGTTGTAGTGTTGACATTCCGAATATCCCTACTAGAATCCGCTTATCTGCTGTCACGTTATCTGTCAAATTATTATTATTAGATATTATCTATAAATGAGATTCTCGAATACACAATTGAGTTTTTCATTGATAAAATAAATTAATTTACTATTCAAATTTCAATTTTAACTGATGTCAAAACGACGATTTTTAACTTTTTTTTATTTTAATTGAAGGAAAAGTTATACAGAATACCGGGATTCCAATTAAAATATTACTGAAAGCCTTTTTCCGGTCTTCTGGAACCACTCTTTCCATAGCTATTTCGGTAGATGTCAAGCCAAGTATCTTTGACCCCACTTCAATTCCACTTAACGCTTAGCAAAAAAAAAAAAATATAAATAATAATTTTCCTGAATCACATTTAAGAGAGCCTTTTTGCGCTATGACCTGCACTTATCAAAATATTCCTTTCCACATGTAATCCACTTACCCGGATAATAAAACTCCCATCAATAAATAACAAGCTCAAAATAAACCCACTAAATATGGTATACCCAAAATCGACCCATTCCCTGGGCATACTCGTATAGCACGTCGCCGTTGTCCTTACTCAAACTAAAATAACTTCTCTCCTCTTGTGTCTATAGGCTCGTACTTTATGTGTACACCTTTTGCCACAAAATTGGATCCTCCACTCCCAGCTAAGTAAACATTAAACCCATGTGTCCACTTCGGATTTTTGGTCAAGACATGCGAAAAAAACAAAATTAAAATAAAAATCAATTGCAGCCAAGCCCATTTTTTTTTTTTTTTTTGTTCTTGCTTCCACACACACATACTCGTCGTCGTGCTTACCCTATGAATACAATCTCCAGAGAGAAGGCTAATGGCTTCAGGAAAGCCCCCAGCTCAGCGTGTAACATTCTCGGAGGTATATTCCATAGCGTGTCATCATCGGGGATGGCAGGAATGGTTTGAATAACAAAGTACAAAGAGGGAAATGTTCTACGTTCTGCCTCTTCTTCCTCATCTTCTTTTTTTGTTTCATCTACATTTTTCTCATCCTCCCTGACCCAATTAATACCATGAACTAGGCCATGGAACGTGGCCACCACCACCAACATCACCACCCTTTAAAAGAATCCTCTCATCTGGCACAATGCCAAAGCAAGAATTTCATTTAAAACTCTCATCTTTTTTTTTTATTTTGCAGAAACCCTCAACTAGTACATCGTGTCGTTTTCCAAAACTCGAGGAATGTGCTCACTTCCACTATGAACGTGTCCAATTGGGGCCGCTCTCGGTTCGTCTGGTCGATGACAAGTCGGAAATACTCAACAGCAGCATTGCATCACAGTCACTGGGTGGCGATGTAGCAGCATCACAAAGTTATTCATTGCGTTCTTTTAGCCCGTCTATATGTTGGTTTATTGTGAAGGTGATTCCGAATCGTTCGGATCCGTTCCTGGTGAAGCGTTCCTTTGACAATATGAAGCTACTCGATGAGATGTTGCATCGATGTGTGTATGACAGGAAGATAAGCGGCCTCAAGGACTTGTCCGAGATGGATTTTAAATCGGAGGAAGATGTGGAATACGCAGTGGCTGTGTATTTGGAGCGTTTTTCGAAAATTGCTTCGGACTCACTTACTTGTGGGACTATCCTGACATGGCTGCAATTGGACAATAAGGGCAGAAGACTGCCCCTGGCAGATACCGACACTATGAAGTGCATAAATACTCCAGCTGTTGGAGCTGCTTATGGTGTCAGAAGGTGAGTTTTAACGTATTCTCTCTATTCAAAACTTTTTAAAATGTTTCCTTTTTCAGGTATACGGCTCAAGCCTCCGACGAGATATCAATCGAAGTTGGCGACATGATTTCTGTGATCGATATGCCGAGCCCGGCCGAGTCGATCTGGTGGCGAGGAAAGAAGTCACACTTACAGAAATCCCACTATGAAGTCGGTTTCTTCCCCCAAAGCTGTGTGGCAACAATAGGCGATAAGGTGCCTCGACATCTGCCACTCCCGGCGCCCCTGGTTGGCCAGCTGGATGTCTCACCTACAAAGCCTGTGCTTCGTAAGCATGGCAAGCTCATAGCCTTCTTTCGATCGTTCATCTTGTCCCGCCCTTCCCGACGCCGCCTGAAACAGAGTGGCATCTATCGCGAACGCGTGTTCTCATGCGACCTAAGCGAACACCTGCTGAATAGTGGCCAGGAGATCCCAATGGTTCTTAAATGCTGTGCGGAGTTCATAGAAGAGAACGGCATCGTGGACGGCATCTATAGACTGTCAGGCATCACATCGAATATACAGAAACTTCGGCGTTCATTCGACGAAGAACAAATTCCAGATTTCTCAAATCCTGAAATTCGTCAGGACATTCATGCTGTGAGCTCATTGCTTAAGATGTACTTCAGGGAATTGCCGAATCCATTGTGTACGTATCAGTTGTATGATAACTTTGTCGAGGCAATTCAAGCAAAGAGCGAATCAAACGAGAGGCTAAAGCTGATGAAGGAGACAGTTCTGAAGTTGCCCCCGCCACACTACAGGTGAGTTTTGCTTTTTCGCTAGGTTTTACATGTTTTCAAATAACTCCTCTCTTCCAGAACACTTAAATATCTGGCCACACATCTGAATAAAATCTCGCAGCACTCCGCTCGGACCGGAATGACTGACAAGAATCTTGCAATAGTCTGGGCACCAAATCTACTTCGGTCGCCAGCCCTCGAATCGGGTGGTGTGGCCGCCTTACGTGGCGTCGGTGTGCAAGCCGTGGTCACTGAGTACCTGATCCGTAATTGCCATTTGATCTTCGATCCAAGCGATGAGGATTTTCGGTTGAGCTACGCTGGGAATCCGGCCAGTGCTGCAGCTGAACAACGGATGGACTCACTTACCGATTGTGAGAGTTTACTCGTCGAACAGCGAGAACATGATCAGTCGTTGTGTTTTATCGAACGACCGAAGTCGCTCAGTGCAAGTGGACCAAAACTGATAAGTCTTGAGGAGGCTCAAACGCGTCACTATCGATTGGACAGCTGTGAAATGAACAAATCTATGCCAATCAATGTGATTAGCAATTCGGCAAACATCGGCTCATACATTGAGGTGGGCGGAGGGCCTTCGTCACTGCCCGACAAATACCACACCGTTCTGCCGGTGCCTCGGAGTTGGCAGAAACGGAAAACACACTCTTGGAAGTCGATATTCACCAGAAATCCCCGAAATTCGAGCAGTAATAACGATGTCAAGGGATTGAACACTTCCACGACAACACCTGCGCACAAGGCCAACACAACCGCTCAAGTCACCTTCGCCGATGAACAGGCTGGCGGAGAGGGTGGCCTGCATATGAAGAGCACAAAGCAGGACAAGCCCAAGTCGATAGATCTCTTCGAAGTGGGTAAGCCAATGGACATTTGTGTGAGGACCAGTTCGGTAGATAGTCTTCGAACCACTGGCCACTCGCGGTCGGTTTCGCATGACTCCTATTTTGACCTCCTGCAATCCCCCCAGCGTGGTGTAACCACCTGCCCATCCCGTGAACTCTCCGAACTCGGTCTGAACTTTGACAGAGAAGAGCCGGAAATGCGAATCTTCTCGGACAGCGAGAGTCTGGTCGCGAGTCCGAAAGTAGGAAAAGAAAACATTCCTCCTTCGAGAAGAGTACTACGAGCTCGACCCGAGGAGTTCTCTAGCACAACAAATTCCGTAAATCCCAGCCCAAAAAAGCAACCAAGACTTAATCTCCTCTCGCCCAGTAGCGCAGCTGCTCCACAATCATGGGGTCCCAATGCAACAACACAGACTCCCTGTTCTAGTGGAAGTGGTGATCACAACGACGAGAGCTGCTGCAAGCGGTACAAACTGGAAGACCAACTCTCAGATATTCAATTCATCGACTGCAGTACCCCGGAGCACACAATTAGTAACCCGAACACAATGTACACTAGCGTTCAGGTCCACAGTCCCCCTAAACAAACACAGTCGGTTTCAAAGACTTCCCTAGACTCGGAGGGAAGCTCGAAGACAAACAACACAACATTTGGTTCGATCTTCGAAAATAAGGACAAGAATGGCGGCGAAAGCTCACACATCATCACCAGGTACAGCTACCCAACGGTGCAGGTAGGTGCCAAACGGAAAGACGACACTGCTCTCAAGGAACGCTTCAGCTACCCTGGTTCGGGTAACAGTGGCAAATACGTTTGTCGACTGGTCTCAAAAGATGTCAAAATGAACGTTCAGGACGAGCAAAAGAAATCAGTTGCAGCAGCTGGACAGCAGCAACAGCACTCAGCAACAAATGACGAGTTGCAGACACAAAGGTATGACAATTGTATAACGGTTGAGTGATAATGCTTTGCGGGCTAGGGGCTTCAGATTATGCACAAGTTTTTTACTGTCTGTTTTTGTAACAATCAATAGAAACGGCTTCTTTGCTTGAACAAGCTTCTTAATTTAAAATAAAAAAAAAAGGAAATAGATACAAAATAAGTTAAAACTCATCAATAACCTGCAGAAAAGAAACGTGCGTGCAAAAAAAAAACAATCATACATAATGTACATTCTCTCCTCCTTTGTTATTAATATTTATCACTTTTGAAAATTGTTTCTAAAAAATAAAACAACAATCTCGACATTTTATAGCTTTCTACAAAAATGTGCATCTTGTGTTCGCATCGTTAGAGATGGTGTTATTGGAAAGGTCAGACAATTAAATCCGAGGTCAAGGGTCCAAATACTCCCTGTGACAGTTGTCTAACAATATTGCGAATATCCCATAAAATATTTAAAAAAAAAAAGAAAAAAAAAAAAAAACAAAACTGTCATATTCCTGCAATCCCAAAATCCTTAATCCAACCACCACCGCCCGCCACCACCGTCAAAAAAGTAAGCTGTATGTTTTTTTTCTACCGAAGACTTTTTTTAAATTTACACTCTGCTTTACATTTTTGCCAGTCCTTTCACTTTTGCTATCAATTCCTCCCTTTTTTTGTTTTCTCTTTTTCTTTTTGTATAATTTTGCTCGTGCTACAAAAACGCTCATATCTAATTATGCTGCTCTCATATTTTGGTGCAGTAAACGTCTAGGTGTCATTTTGTTTGGTCTAGCATTCAAGCATTTTCATAATCCTTAAAAATTCATTTCATCCGAAAACCTTTCACTTTAAAATTACACGTGCTTTTATTCATCTCATCGCAAATTTAAACACAAATTCATACAAGGAACATATAAATAATGTTACCTTAATAGTTTTAAGCATGTTCCTGTTCCAAAACCCAAAACTGCCACTAATTCGGTAGTATAAGGGGTTTTTATGATTTTATTACAGTTTAAAATTTTGTATATACAGCTTTCTTCGTTTCAGTTGTTGGATCCAGATTCTGTGAAACATTATAACCTAAACATAGATATACTGAGGGTTTTAATATTGTTGCCCACTAACAAGGGGGCTTTATGGAAGTCAGTCTTAAATTCTTTTTGCTTTCCATTAAAAATAATATTCGTTAATTTCAACACTATCAATTGTAAGATCTCAAAACTCTAAGAGTTTAAAGTACTTAACAATTTTTATTTCTCTTTTAAACTAAAAGTTGTCTAATTTATGCTCTCAAATCTGTTCTTTAAGTCTTTGTAAAATTTGTACTTTATTAAATTAATGCCACATCTTGAATTAACTAAATTATCCCTAAAAATATATCTTCTTTATGGAGCTTCTTATATTTTGTGTTTTAATTTAGTTTAATTACGGTTCTGGCTAAAAGGTTAACGTTAAAGAGCATATTAATTGTAAGCAATGTTCAATTGAACACACTTAAAACAGTTTATAATCGAACTTTTTCCGTGATATATACATAAGTGGCATTCTCCTCAAAGTATTATAAAGTGATACCCAAATTGAACTATGAACGATGATTTAGGCATCGTATGAGATCGGTTTGGGGTTACAAAATTCTGACTTAAAGATGCTTATTGATTTTCAAAGTTCAGAACACAAGTCCTTAAAAAAAGTTGTCAACAAATAAAATTTGGAAGGGAATTTTTTTGTATCTTAGTTTAAAATTAGTATCCCCCTATTTTAAAACAAATTATTTTAGAACTTATTGTGGAACCTGCTCTACAAATATTTTTCAATTTCTAGCTTACATTCAATTTATTTCCATTATCCAAATTGACTGCAAAAAAACTGAGTTTTATAGATTTTGAAAAAAAAAAAATCAAGACAAATTTTAAATAGGAAGAAGGGATTTAGATATTATATTCATTAACATACATACATACTTATGTATCTCTCTTTCCCTTGTTTTTGTTTAATATCTTAAACATTTTCTGCACTTTTCTTTATACTACATAATAAAAACTAATTTCTGAGGTTCTTAAAAAGCCCAAATACCCGGAATATAATTTTTTATTTTATTTGAAAAACATGTTTAAAATTAAAAAAAAAAAACAACAACCAGATTCTGTTCCGTGGCATTTTAAAATGTTTGCTGTATGTTTGGTATGATTTTAAAAAATCCACCTGGCAGACATTTTGCCACAAATATGCTTACACGAACCTCTCATGTGGTAGATATCTTGTTTCGGTTTAAAAAATCATTCCACTATCATATGTTGGCCAAATAAGCACTAAACCAAACAAAATTGCATTCTGCGCCTCTAATGTCTTTTTGGAAATGCATTAGTTACTACCACTTACCGCAGCAACAAATCTAGAACTAGTTCAGACTGGTATCAGATATTATAAGGATGTATATGTCTTTTCAAAAACCTTTTTGGATTAGAACAACCCAATTGGACTGTAGGGCTCAACGAATAAAGAATGAGAATAAGGAGCATTCTTCAAAACTCTATACAATATATTTTAATGGTAGAGAGATCTCAACAAATTACATTAAAAAATCTAGAAAAAAAAAAGAGTCTAGACTTGACTTGAGCTAGCCTTGGGCTCATAGGTTTTCACCGAACGAAGTCATAATTTATTATTTTTTGCAATTATTTGTGAATATTTTTCATTTTCAAATAAGAATAAAAAAATTAACTTCATAATAATTGCACTTACGAGCAAAATGTTTTTTAAGTAACTAATTCTAGAACCTAGTTCGGTAAAGCTTTAATAAGGCAGACATCTTTGAACCTCATTACAGTTCAATTCAGTCGTGTCTCTTATTATGGAATCATTTTCTATAACGTTTGTTCGATTAGTTTCGTGTCCAGTACAATTAAAGAAGGCTCGCTGAATAGCAAACTTGGGAATCAATTTGAAATTAAGGCCTCGATTAAAAGTATTTGAAAAGAAATATAAATATATATCAATAAAGCGCTTGAAAATTATCTTTGAGATAGACTCAGGACTTATAATTAAAAAAAAAGAAGCTTTGGGCTAACCAAGTCTAATTCATGGGCTCAAAGAAAGAACTCGTTGTTTATTTTAAAAAGCTTAAAACATAAAATTCATTTTTGTCGGTAACATACAAATCGGAACTCATCATTTTTCACCGCGCCCATCAGTCATCACTCGAATCACATAAAAACAAACTATCGTGACAAGCTGCTGTCCCGAAACTAACTACTTCACCTTGTGTACCTTTTATAAATAGTCTTACTTAAAATAGAACCTTCCTATATGTGTGCATTGTGAATTGTAAGTTATAAGTGTGTGATTCTATTTTAAGTTCTTCAGCTTGTGCCAATCTCTAGTCTTTGGTTTGTAGCAGCGTTTTCGTGTTTTTAATGAATTGAATTGAGTGCCATTACCATTCTTATTTTTTCTTCTTCTTTGCATCTTCATCTCATATCTCATTTAAAAATTATCAAAACAAAAAAAAAACAATCCTTACTTTTTGTTATAGAGTAACATTTTCACAACAACAACAACAACATCATACTCCAAAAAACAACAAACTTCTACCAGATTTGCTGAAGCCCAAGAATCGCTACAGCTACTGTGATCCTCTGCAAGATTCCAATAACTCAATAAATTTCCTATTACGAAGCAATTCGGCTGACATGAACAAGGAGAAACTATCAACTGGATCGAACAATGAAATGGAACGTTCAAAGATAAGTGTGACTCCGTCGTCGCCTATCCAGAGTCCACGCTACTCGCTGCTGGTCGGTGAAACTAGTTCGGAAAACAGCAGCGCTGTCACCACTCCAATTTATGAATTGGATCCTATTGCAATGATGGCAGCGTCACAATCATCGTCGCAATATGATGAGACCAAAGGATTTGCTGGCTGCTGTAGGGCCTCGGTCGATAGCATTTGCAGCAATGTAAGTTTACCCATTACTCATTTTAAACCAATTTCATATATTTTCTTTGCTTTTAGCTGACATCACACACTGAAAAACGAGATATGAACGCACTAAAGCGGGAACTCTCTCTTGACCTGGATCCGACAAATGTTTGCTCGAAAATGTCTGTAGATCTGACTGACAGCACCAGACAGCCACAGTCATTGCATCTAATGCCATCACCCAATACTCACACAGAAGACAATACTAGTCAGTCGGTAACTCCCAGCGAGTTCGGCTATCAGCACCTAAACCGGCAATCAAACCTCGTATCGCTGGAGAGTTCCCCTAACTTCGACGAGTACGACAATATGGAAAGATCATTCCTGAGCTACGATAAGTCAGCCATCACACCAAGCAACAGTACAGCTCCGCTGATGGGTCAGAGCCCAACTAATTCAACTAAGAAATTGCTCCCGCTTAGTCCCATCAAAGCCACAATCAACATCACATACAATTTAAAGAGTCCTCGTGAAGGCCCTTTGCTGCAAGAACCCGAAACTCCTAGAAAATCACTCTTGGAAACGAGTTTTGATGAGAATATCGTCTATGAGCAGGTCAAGTTTTTTCGGAACTCTGTCACTGAAGTAAATCAGCTTCTGAGCAATGGAAATCCGTTGTACGACATCGAGAAAGAGCCTCTGCATGAGGAGGGAACAGATGAAGATCAAACGCCTTCGCCAATTCGTGAGGTCAATAGCAATCTGATAGTCTTAAGTGACGAAGAGGAAGACAACCATGAATTTCCAAATCTTTCGGACGACATTCAAATGTCGGACAATATCGACAGCCTTGAGTGTGATCCAAGTCTTTCGCTCTATGAAAATGTTGAACTCAGGAAACCGCCGACGGTGTATGAAAACATTGAGGGAGGTTCGATGAAATCCGGAAATGGTCTTGAGAAGCTTCAGCTTGATCGGAGTTCGAATTCCTCTGATCCTCGTCGATCACCTTCGAATTTTAGTGTTAAGCAGTTGGCGACTAAATTCGAGGTTTCTCCCGTGGAGCAACAGCAGGCGTTTGATTTTAATGTGAGGTCTGTGAAAAAATCCGACATGCCTCCATCGAAGAACTCTGCTCCTCAGCCGCCTGTCAAACCATCACACAACTCATCTTCAAAGCAGCAGTTGAACAAAACAAATCAAATTACTCGAAGTCTCGATGAAAATGCGTTTGTTAGAGAATTCGGACCGAAGCGACTCGAAGACATCGCCAGAAGTGTGCATCAAATGGATAAGATCGAAGAAGCTACACGTCGGAAATCATTCGACTTCACTAGGCCCAAATTCCTGAATCCTCCCAAAAGACTGCCGGGTCTTCCAATCAACGAAGAAGTCTGCCAAAAGAACTCACTCAAATTGGATCTTACTGACGAAGTAGAATCACCATCGTCGACAAGTGAAACCGAAGTGAAGATCACTCCAACAACTGAGAATCGAATTTCCTTAATCCAAAACAATGTTGCAGCGGAAGACCCTAATAATCCAGGTTCTCTGACGACCCCTCTGAAAGTTCTGAGTGGTGTCAAGTTGGATCGTGAGCGAATCGACCGAATCAAAGAGGAACGTCGTCATCAGTTGAAGGAGAAATATCGAGCGGATTCTTTCAAGTCCAAGTCAAAAACCGAATTGCGGGAATTCCAAAAGGACGAGGATAAATTCACATCGGAATCACTGAGAGTGAAGTCAAAGTCACGGGGAGATGTCCGAACGACTTTCTTTCAAAAAGATCTCGATGATAATTTAAAGGCGACGAACTTCCATACCAGTGGTGGTAGTGGCGGGGTTGGCAATGGAGCCGGACGTGTGCGGAGTATCAGTGATGAGAAAAACCAGAATAACTGTGACCCCGAGAACTTAGTGAATCTGGATAAGAATGGAGCTGATTCGACTGAGTTTTCAGCTAGAGCCACAGTCCAGAAATTCGAACGGAAGAGTCTCGACTATGCAAGAGAGAGGGATGCAACTAGTTTAACTGCCGGGACAACTATTGCTGTTGACGGGAATATACGAAGTGGAACTGCCACGACCAATACCCCAGCAGCGATGCTGGTGAAAAATAGTATTAGTGCGACGTGAGTATGGAGTAGTGACTTTGTAGTGACTTTGTAGTTCTTAAGTTTGTTGTCAATCTTGTTAAGCTGACAACACACGAAGGTGTCCGATGGCTTCCTGAGTCCAAATGCTTTTTGTAATTGGCCTCAGCCTAGGCCATTAGCTGATGTTCGTCCTTGACCATCCTTAGATTGAATTTGAAATTGAATTCCTTACTAAAACAATTTTTTGTTCTCTTATCCTCGATTCTCTTTTTTTTTCTGGCTTTAAGTTTTTAAAAATTCGCTTAGCTTAGTTATCGTCAAACGCAAGACGTGAAAGTCACTCAATTTCATAGCGTACTTGAATTTTTACAACCTAACATGCTGGTTAGTAAGCGGTAAGTTCTTTTATAAATTTTGTTTAAATTCGCATTTTGGAGGAAGTTTTAACACTTTTCCTTCGCTTATAGAACATAATCTCATCAGGCTTTTTTAATTTTTAGTCTTCCAGTATTATTTTATGCATTTCAAGCGGCCACCATTTACTCGGTAACATCATCTTTAATTAAAAGGTCGTCATGTACATTTCTGAAGAGTATCATTATCGCATAAAGACCAGGACATTTTTGGATGTATTTTAGACTGTTTCAAAGCCATAATTTAAATCAATTGGAAAGTGTTCTAGAATATTCAGCTTCCTGGTTTCAAGACTAATTTTAAGACTAGCTATATGCATTTGCACTTCTTCTCTTACAAATCCGGTGAACAGGTTGACTTTTCGTGATTATTGCAATGAATTGGACAAACTGTTGCATTTTTTCAAT
Organism: Scaeva pyrastri; assembly: GCA_905146935.1. NCBI lineage: Eukaryota > Metazoa > Arthropoda > Insecta > Diptera > Syrphidae > Scaeva > Scaeva pyrastri. Next base: position 59,822,010 of record LR989927.1, read on the forward strand.
ACAAATTTTCTATATCAAATACTCATACCATTTGTTAAGAAGGTAAAGAAAACTGTCTTCGATGTTTAGTCCAGTAACAAGTCACTCAGTCTCAGAGAGTATTTTATTTCAGTTCGAATAATTTCTTCTTAAACCACTTACACATAATTTTAATGAATTAAATTGATTGTGATTCCATTCAGATCCTAAGACCTATTGTTTCCCTTCCTTAAGCTAAATGAAGTTGCTAATCTGTAAAATGTATTCCTCTGTAGTATTTTGGTATTTGGGATATAAATAAGCAATACAGTCTCACACTTTAAAAGTTGTCAAATTCATTTAATTAAGAGAGCTCTTAAAATGGAATGAATAACTTAAAGCCTTCAGACTTAAACGTCGATATTGCTCCATTATTTGTTTCTCTTAAAAATCATTTCGTACGTTTGCTTTATATTTTCTTCCAATTGACCTAGACTAGGTCATGTACATAATTCTTTAGCTTTTCTTTAGATTTGGTGATATGTTGCTATTCAGACAGGTTCTCATCCTTAAAATTCATTTATTGTGCCTAAAATCATGACTGTTCATCTTTTCATTGTAAATCTTAAAACAAACATTTTTCCCAGCCTGTTATAATCTTTTCTTATAATAGGTCTGTTGGTTTACTTCGCAAAGCTAACAATTTTAGTCGAACTATTTTTCCGTTAAAATTATCAGTTTTGAGAACTAAAAGAAAACAGATCTTGTGTATATTTGTGCTGAAATAAAAAAAAATCTTATTTGCTTTTTTTCCTTTATTTACACTATTTTTTACAGGAGAGATAAGATATCACCAAAATTTTCAATACGTGACGTAACAGCTATGTTTGAATCTCGTTCTCAAAATCAACAGTAAAATGAAAATATAAACATACACACATATTTAAATAATTAATATTGTTTAAACTGTTTTTCGTTATTGTTGTTCTTATGCTTAACATAATGAATGCAATAAAACATATAAGAATGATGACTATTATATAAAAAAAAAGAACAAGAAACAATAAATTTTAAAATTTTTACAAAATAACAAATCTGCATAAACATATTTAACGTATTTCTTTACATTACATTACATATATAAATACATATTATTAATATAAAATTAAAATTAAAAAAAAAAAAAAAAACATTAACATAATCCAAAGAATTGTACACATTTATATAAAGCATATTAACAATAACAAAAGTAATTTTATTTTAAGTCAAAAAACAATAAAAAAAACAGAAATCACTAATCTCGAAATCTCAAAATCTCTTTTCCTCTTTCTATAACTACTATCTAGCATACATATATACATACATATACATGGCATTTGATGATTGTATTTTAAAAATACAATTTTATAACTTTAATTATTTATAATAATTATACGTATAATTATAGCAATCTATTGAAAAGATTATTATTCGGAAACATTACAATGAAAAGCTTTAAAATTTAAAAAGTAAATTAAATTGACTTTAAGTAATTCGTACTCATGCGCATTTATTCAATCCCGCGCTAAGAAAATATAAAAACAAACAAAATATTCCACATTCATTTACTTCTGTATTTTCTTTTTGATGAAAATTTTGCATTATTTTTACAATCGCTTGAAATTTTTAAATAAGAAAATTTATTACTAACAAAATGTGAGCATGAATTAAAAACAAACAAATAGAAAATCTGGGAGAAAATGTTGCTGTGCTGCTTGTGGAAGACAAAAATATTAATTATTTAAATTATAAACTTCGGATTTGCATGATTTTATGATTGAATTTATTTTGAAAAAAAAAAGAAAGTTTGATTATTTGAATTTTTAGTGTAAAAATTAAAAAAAAATAGGAAAAATTATATTTGTTTGTTAAATTATTTTCATTATTTTATCACTTAAGTTTAAGATAATAATATTTCTATTTTTACGATTAGTTAAACTATTTGTTTGTATTGTTGAATGTCCCTAGTTAAGGGAATAAAACTTTTCTTTTATTTTATACAAACATAAGTACATAAATAATCGTTTAAGCAATTAATATTATTATTGCAATAATTTGTTTTACTCTCTTTTTGTCTTAAAATAATTTGAATTATTATAATAATTATAAAGAATCGTTTTGTTAATTTGATATTATTATTATTATTTTTTTTAATGTAATATATGATTTTTATGACACAATGTATAATGGAAATTCGTCTTTTATTTTGTTTTCAACTTGATGTATTTTTTTTATTTTGAGCAGACCAAAGACACTGAATCTTAATTCGAGTGAGCTTGGTTCAAATAAACCCCACAGGCAATGCGAACAATTTGCTGGAACATCATTTTGCCTTTGGAATACTCACCTTCGTCATCATAATTCGTTAACAAATCAGTCCAAAGTATGTTGTTGGGAATTGTTGACTTAAAAGATTATTGCTCATCGTATGTACGTGTAGTCGTGAGACGAACATTGAAAATTACCAAAACTACTTTTGATATCGGTGAGAATAAATTTTTGGTAGCAGAAGATCTAAAAATTACCGGCAGATGGTAACATCTGGCATAGCTTGTTGGATTCCAGAATTGATCAAAAGCTTCGGCAATCAAATAGAAGAAGACGATTCTGATAAAGGAAATTCCCACTAGGACACAAACACAAATAAAATAAATCAAGCCGCTCAGGTAGTTCAAACAAATTCATTTTGTAGTTTAGTTTCAGTTTTTGTATTTAGTTAAGTTTTTATAGGAAATTATTTCACCTTAGATTTTATATCAAAACGACTCAAGTAATTTTAATGAAAATCAAAAAATGACATAACAGTCTCTTCATTTCAATATTAAGATCATTTAAATCATTTTGATTAACTGCTAATTAAGGATTTGTTCGTTATTCAAAATGATAATAAATAAAGATGTTTTAAGAATTAAAAGTAAATTAAAGGCCTAATTGAAACTTTTTGGAATAAACTTTCTCACGATGAAGTTTGAAAATGACAATTATGTGAAAGTTAATTTGTAAATTATATTTTCGACATGCTACAGTCCTGAATTTCTGGCTTATAATCAACTAACATAATATACAGTTGAAATCTGATTTGAAAAGACATCAGTTTATATAAATTGGCGTTTCGTACTTAAACTCATCATTTGTACAGTGAGTTAATAAGAAAACTAAAGTAAGTAAGAACAAAATTCTTAGACTTGATTCATAGAAGGATATGAGTGACCATGGACGTGGATTTGAAGACAAAAAAGTAATCCCTTACAACAGAAGATTTTCAAGAAACCTAAAAGAAAAATTTAAACTCTTCCCCAGCCACATAACCTTCTTTGAAATCAAATTATTTAATACAACCAAAAACTAAAAGGAAGCAAATGAATTACTTATACGCCCCATTGCTTTGTGGTTAAATCCTATGGGCTAATTCGCAACATTTAATTATAATTTATCCTTCGGAATAAAATAAATTACTTAGCTTCCATTTTATTCATCAGACAAAAAAGGACAAGGACCAACCAAGTTAAAAAAAATATTTAAACTTCTAAAAATCACAAATTAAGTAAAAATTAACGGCAGGTAAGTATTTAAGAAAATAACTAAATAATTATAATATCTTTTGTTAATAATTTATCTCACAGCTTAAAATCAAAATAAAAAATTGGCCAAATATAAGAACATACATATATAAAAAAAAGTTTCACTTCAACCAATTTTTTTTTATAAAAATTAATTTACACCTAAATATGCTTCCTATGGAATGTACCAATGTTCTAGGACAATCCATAAGATCGAAATCATACGCGGACTAATTTATATACATTTGATACTCGTTCATAAAAAAAATAAAATAAAAAATAAAAATATAAATACAATTGAATTTAATTGTTAAATAAAAGCAAACCATTTTTTATAAACAAAAGAAACAAAAATAATTCAAGAAAATTTAAAAAGTTATCATGTTAGCTAAAATTGCAAAATAAAACTTTACATAGCCGTTGCTTACAAAAAAAAATATGTATTTTTGAAATAAAATTAAATTAAAAAAAAAAACCAAACAAGTTTCAAACGAATAAATAAATAAATGCGAACAAACATTATACAAATATATTCAATGAGTTATATTGGACAGAAAATTATAAATAATAAAAAAAGAAAACAAAAGTATTTAATGCTATTTTACGCAATAAATATTTAAAACAAATATTGCTTGCTTGATTTTAAAATAAATTATAAAAAGAAGTATAATTATACATAAAAAAAAATGTCATGTGATTCTTATTTTATTTATTTCAGAGGAAATTTACTTTTACAATTGTATTTTATTTTACTTATATATTTAAATTTATTTATTTATAGTTAGATGAAAAATGTATTCTTAATTTTTAATAAATATGTATTCATAATTTTATACATAAAAAGAAAATATTTATACAAACACCTTTTATTATTGTGAGAATATTGTAATTTATACACATTGATGTAGCAAAATTATGGCAATAGAATGAAAATATTTATAACATTTTTAACATGAACATGAAACATTTAAACAACAACAAAAAATTAAACATTTAATAATTTTTACATGTTAACATACATTTTGGATATATTATGCAATAAGTTGAACAAAAATGAAACAGATAATAATAAAAATAAAACAATATAAAGTTTAATAACAAGAGTAGTATTACTTTTTTTATTGTTATTTATTAATAAAAAGTAAAGACCATCTGTTTATATATGAAATGTCTATTAAATTTGGACATCATTTCAACAGGTAATGTATGAATTTCGTCAAAATAATCTATAAACCCACTTTCAAAAACACATTTCAATAGCAATGAGTTTCTTAAAGTGCTTGTAGCATACCCCTGAGTCTGGTCAATATAAATTCAAATATGAAACTTTAAGTGATGCACCAGGCGACCATGCTGCGTAAAAAAGTATTTTTTCAACTTTTATTTTTCATCCCAAGCAAATCGTCTTTTACCTTCTTTTACTTTACCCCTCCCTATATATGTATGTATATAAAGTAAAAAAGGAAAACACTGGGGAAAGGGAGACGACTTGATTTACATATCTTGTTTTTGTTTTGGGCTATGAACTTCAAAAGTATTTGTAAATTGTAATATTACCCCAAGTAAGAGTCCTAAAACTTTTCCTCCTTTGCGTTTCCTTTGACTCTGACTTATCTATTTCCACTTCTTCCCTCCATCTCCCTTTCCCACAAGTGCTTATAAAAACCAAAATTAAAGTAATTCTTCGGCTCAGGGCCAGGCAACCATGTTGTGTAGCGGGTATTTTGTTTTGATATTTGCAATACAACAAGCGGCTAAAAAAAAAGCAACAATGTATGTATTCTTTGTCTATCTTTCTTTCTTTAACTGTGTGCATCAAAGTCACCACGCCCACTTTCCTCAATTTCTTTTCGTAACAATAACGAAAAACAAAAAGCCGAATAAAGAAACAGATATTGCATGTAGTTGTTCAAGGAGAAAAACAGAAGAGTAGATAAAATAACCACACACACAGTCACATTTTTAAGGCAAAAGCAAAATATAAAAAAACAAAATACCCTCTTTGTGCGCATGATCGCCTGGCATGAGTGCCTACCCGAATAAGATTTTCTTATGATTTTGGTGATTCAGGTGAAGCATGCACATTAAAAAAAAAAAATGTGTTACAATCTTATGATTATTGTTCTCCTATAACCAAAATTTAAAATTAATCAACACACATATTCCTAAAATTCTTTTAATAAGGGTAATGGGGTATGATAATCGGGTAAACTGCTCATTGTCAGTAACTTGTAGTAGTGTGAGGTCTATTTTTTCCCCTTCTTTTTCTCCTTTTTGTTTATTGTGATCACCGCTCCGCCATTCACCAATACTTAGTTAAGAGGAACTGTGTTGGGTTTGGCTGTACGTATGCATGCAGCTGTTCTCTTCAATTTCTTTGTTTTGTCTTCTCTTTAAATGTTACTAATATAAGAGAAATCTAAAAGAGTTGGTGTGGTTATTAAAATGTATCAAATGTATATAAGTTAGTTAGAGTATCAAATGTATATAAGTTAGTTAAGAACTAGAAATTGTGATCGTAGTTGTACAGTTGATGAAGAAGAAAGAATAAGAAAGAACACACATAGTCACCTTTTCCCCTGTGGAATTCATACAAACCTTAAACAAAAAAAAAAACAGATACCCGCTACCGAGCATGATCGCCTGTTGTGGAGCAGGCAGAAAATCAATAATAAATATAAAATATTTGCTTGTTTTATAAATTTGTTGGTAAGTTTGAGACTTGGAAAATATGTGAAAATAAATTTTGAGTTGTATGTCGTGTATACTTGTACACATGCGCCTTAAGTGGGTATTTTGTTTTGTTTCATTTCGCTCAGCATTTCGTCAATAAAATGTTTCTGGATTTGTCTTTTTTTCTGCTTGTTTATTTTTTTTTCCTTAACGAATAAATGCAATAGATAAGTATTTGTTTCTTTTTTCTCCTTCTGTTGAAATGTCACTTACACTTAAAGAAATTGACGTAAGTGGGTGTTTTTATTTCTTCGAGTTAAAATTGTGATCGTGGTTACAGTTGGAGAAATGAACACAAATTGTTACATTTCTCCTTTGGATGTATAACAGATGTAGAGAAAAAGAGGAAATAGATTGGTTGGTCAGAGTCAGAGTCAGAGCATAGGAAACGCGAAGGAGGAAGTCTGAGAATACTCCGACTTGGGGTAATATTACAATTTACAAACACTTTGCAATTTTATGTGACAGTTCAAGAACAAACTCTGTCCTCTCATTATTTTTGTTTCTACTTTATTTTGAAGTATATAGGAATAATCTGTACAACACTAATTCGCATTTTTGTTTATGAATAATTTTATATACCTACAACTGCACATAAGCAAAATATTAGTTGTTTTTCTATTTTCTGTTTCTTTGAAAGAGGGGTAAGAAAGAAGGTAACTGGCGATTTGGTTGGTGTAGAGAATGGATCAAACAAATGTAGAAAAATACCTACTACGTAAAATGGTCGCCTGGCGCATCACTTAAAATTTCGTATTTGAGATCGGTTATGGGACTTAGGGGAATGTTAAAAGCACTTTAAAAACTCATTATTAAATCGTTGAGTTAAAATTGTATAACAATGGAAACCTTCTTCTGTTGTCAAAAAATAAATTCAAACTCACCTTTGATTTTCTATTAAGACAATGCGCAATCGGTAGATTATAGTTATGAATCATATTCCAAACTTTTTGAAAGGATTTTTATTAAATTTATAAATATTATTATCTTAGGATTACAAACAAATAATTTAGTTCATAACTTAATGCCTTTCATCTTAATAACATAATTGAAACTAAAATTAAATGAAATTTTATTTAAAATGTGCTAAATGTGATTATATTCCATTCTTCGTATAGCTTAGCTTTATACAGCAGGCAAAGAACCATGTCAGGAAAGCTTATGTTCATCGCAGGAGCCTTGTTGGAGGATGATCTATTAAGAGGGTTGTGTTTGTTTAAAGTTAAAATTATGCTCTTGAAAGAAAAGAGAAAAAAAGAAACACATTTTGTCAATCAAAAGAATAAGAATAAAATATGTTACCTACTTTTCAAATAAGCAAAACTCTCTTGTCCCTTTGTCGACTCGGCAGCATTAGATTTCAATTGACGTCACAGATTTTGTCCGCCTAAATTTATCTTAAAAAAGAAAACAAAAAAATATGAAATCAATAATTTGTTCATGATAAATGTTTGAAAAAATGGGGCATATTCATTGTTCTTTGATAAGTTCTGATTTTATCTAAGCTAAACTAAACTCCAGTTTATGTTATTCATAGGAAAATGAAACCCATTTTTAAACGATAACCTGGAGTTTAACTATAAATACGACAGAAACTATGTTTAAGCTATTTTTTAATTCTATAAAACATGAAACATAAAATAAACAGCGAAAAGAATCGAATTTTTCATTTCATAAATAAGAAAAATGGAAATGTCATTTTATTTTAATATATTGATGAAGATTTTGAGTTTCAGGATTATCTTGTATCCAGCAGCTTTCACATCTTTTTGGATGTCGACCAAGCTTCTTTTTTAGCAGAAATCATTGGAACGTCATATATCTCCTATTTAAAATGGAAAATGAAGTTTTTAAGTGTAAAATTTTTGTAGAATATTTTTAAACCCGTTTCTAACTAAACAGAGCTGCCAAAGTGTCCAATTTTTTATAAATAACACCAATTTCTAACATAGATCTTAACTTTAGACTCCGGTTCAGTTAGACTTGGGTTTAAAATATGACTATGAATAATGCCCCAATATGTTTATTTATATTACATTCGATTAATAGAATTTTGAGGTGTCAAGAATCATTTTTTTATTCTTGGTGTTCTTATATTTTGAATAAGGTATAACACTCCGTCATTGATGAATAAAATATCGAGAAATACCTACTGTCAAAATGGTGACAATTGGGCGTATAACTACATATTTACGTAGTTTTATTTAATTCTTTTGGGGAAATTTGAATGCAGAAAGGGTAAACTAAACTCCGGATTAACTTTAATCTAATGTCGTTTTTAATTGGCAGTCAGGAATTGGAATTAGAAGCAGAATCCCATTTGAATAGTTTTTCTGAATTCTGAATTGGTAAAGTGTGACATGTGTCAACTGCATATGTATATTTATGTACGAAAAGCGCCAAATTAAATTTGTTTTTTGTCTTGTAAACATGGAGAATGTAAATATGGATAATTTCGATGAAGAAGATGAGGACGACGACTCCAACAATGTTTCTAACAATTAAGGAACAATTGTTAAGATATTTTCATTATTAGTTTCTATTTTTTATATTTTTATTTCAAGCAATCACTTCACAATTCGCACAATTTGTTAATTCAAAAAATATGACATTTATCAAGTGTGACATTTAAAATCTTTGAATGTGTGAGTTGATTCTCTTTTTGCTTCTGATTTCAAATCCCGAAGAGAAATCTCTTTTTTTTTCAGAATCAGAACTGTCACTTTTGCCCAATTGAACGCTTTCAGTTCGGAATTTAGAATACCTATGCCTAATGAGTTTAGAGTAAATAGCAAAGCAAATAATTTTAACTGTTTATAGTTGTGTTTTATTCGCTGCTGCATAGCTAGTGCAGCATTAAAGAAGTGAACAAAACGATCAAACTAAAATTCTTTATAACTAGTTAGCAGAGCTGCAATTTTTTTTTTTCAAATTGATCAAATTGATGTTGTTTGCCGAAGGAAATTTTGCTGCCCTAGGTATGCAGTAGTGAATAAAACACAACATACCTATTTTTGAGAATAATATATATTTCCAACCAATGCATCTTATTGTATTTGAATTCAAAAATTCACCAGTTGATGATTGAGGTAACTGTACAAAAGTACATTTTTTCCAGTCAACAGTTTGAGGGCAATAGTGTAAATTCGAAACAATCAATTTTGTATCAAAGACACAAACCAAACATGTTTAGAATTATAACAGTATATGTTTATATATGTATGTGGTTAAATATATGTATGTATAACTTTTATACACGGTTGGATAAAAAAAATATTGAAATTGAAAAAAAGTCTTCCCATACCGGGAATCGAACCCGGGCCTTCTGGGTGAAAGCCAGATATCCTAGCCACTAGACCATATGGGATATATTAAAAACGGTCTCATTTTGTTTTCATATTCTATTGAAATGTATGTAACAGAATCCCATGAAGTAAACCTCTACCTTTGCTTTGTATATAAAAACTAGTTTTCATGTAGGTAGGTATAATGCCTTTATTTATTTGAAGCTACATACTTTTTTTTTTAGATAGGAAATGACTCCATCATTGTCTACTAGTTCAAATCAAACGGTTGGTTACTCCTTATCTAAATGCTCATTTGGTCGGTCCAAAGTCCAAATGAAAAATGTTAAAAAATAAACAAAAATGCTTTTTGCTAGACTCAAAATGCGAGTATAAAGTTTTAAAATGTTTGTTTTTACAAATTTTCTCAATAAAAGTGTTTCTTTAGTTTTACCTTTGATGACACGATGCAGGTACATAATAAGTTGAATCTGTGGTGCGTTGAGTAAAAGACCCTAATTTTGAGACTTAAGTTAACTTTCATAAGAAATACATTATGTGGTCTTATTTCTTCATATGCATTCCAAGAATATAGGTAATAAATTGTAATCTCGTCGAATTCAAAAAGGTGTTTAAAATATATACCTTCAAAAAATCACGGCTTTCGTCTTATAACGTTACATTGCATTTGTTTTTTCCCTATTACTCAAAAAACTGTAATGATAATTTAATTTTTAAACAAATGTCTGAAAAATCTTTTCAAAGTCAAATCTTTGTAGAAAACAGTTTTTATTTATCTCTTATAGTCTTATAGATTTTTATTTTTAAATATTGCCCTCAGAATTGGCTGATAACGCCACATTTTTTGGAAGTAGCTGTTGAGGTTGCTGGATATACATACATATGTATATTGAGAACTTTGCGAAATTGGTGTGCTAATTAATTTTTTTTTCTTTTAGTGAATTGAGGAAAAAAAATAAGAAAATGTTGTAATAATGCATATACCTATATTTTATTATTATTTTAGCTCAAACGTGTGTGTGTGTCTAATAACTTTTCAGAAAAAAGTCTTATAACGATACCATGAGAATTCTTGTATAAAAATTGGGAATAATACCTTAACACAATTTATTTACCATAAGGTATTTCATTTTTTGTTATAAGTTATAACATTAATGGGGCGGGTATTAAAGGTAAAATATAACCGAAAGGTCAAAAATTTAATTCACAAAATTTTGTACTTGGAATCGACGCAGAAAATCCCCTTATTTGCTTTTTATAAAATCGTGTTTAAAGGGGGAGCGTAGGTGGTGGTTGGTTGCATGTAAAACAAACTAATTTATTACTTTTAGTGCATCCAAAACATATGAGAAATGATTATAGGTTAATTTTTAATGCTTAATCCATAAAAACCCAACGAAATTTTTGAAATTTTTATACAAATTATAGTTAAATCGGAAAAAAATAAAATTATTAAAAGTTACATAAATTACATTTTTACGAGCAGATGTATTTCTAGTCATGTTTGAAGAGTTAAACAAGTCAAGATATAAGTTAATTGTTTTTAAATACATTGAAAAATAAGATAAACATGGAAATATAAAATGAAAAAAAGAATAACTTTTGTTTTAAAAATACTTTAAATATGTTTATAACAAATAAAATAATTGTAATCTTTAATCCAGAAGGTGAATTAATATTTCTTCACTGAATCCGAGTGTTTTAAGCTTCACAACTGACATAATTTTAGACGATAACCACTTTTATAGTTGGCAAAATATAAACATAACACTGTTCAACAAAATTTAAAAAAAAATTCGGATGTTTAAATCAAACAATACAAATGATTTTTTCAAATGATTTTTTTGTCCTAAATTTGAATTACACCTTTTATTTTTAAAAATGTAGAAACAATAACATAATACGGCGGCGTTTTTTAAGGCAAAGTTAAAACACAAAATATGTACATAGTTCTTAAGAATAAATTGTAGGATGATTTTGCAAACTACAAATCTCTATCTTAGTTAGAATTAGACTTAGTTTAAATATTTTTAGTATCTCACTTAGTTTTTGGAAATTCGCATTAGTTATGAATGGTTTTTGAAAAACCTTTAGTCTTAACCTTTTATGGTTTTTAAAAACACGTTTTAGAGATATTTCTTGGTGATGTTTTCGATTCTGAAGAAATTTTTTATAAACTTCAAAATATTTGTTTACTATTCGAAGTGATGTTTTTGATATTTGGTAAAATATTGAAAAAAAAAAAATCAATTGACAATTTTTTTTTTCAAAAAATAAAATTCTACCAAACATTTGTAAAAAGGTTGTTTTGACTCGAATATCTCGAGAGTAGGCAATGATTTATTTATTTTATACATTATACAACTTAAAAAATGGTAACATTTTGACAAATATCAAATTTACAGTCCAAAGCGGGGTCATACAGGGCTGTATACTGTCACCAATCCTGTTTTTATTGGTGATAGGTGATGGACTGTGGATGGCTTTGACAGGAAGCGGAGGAATAAGATATAATCTGACAACTTACCTCGACTACGCTGACGATGTTTGCTTGATTTCCCTTAAGATCATGGATCTCCATCAAATGGCAACAAGGGTGGAGAGGGAAGCAGCAATCGTGGGGCTAAAAATCAATACGGGAAAAACAAAGATGTTCAGCCTCGGAAGCTCGGAAGCATCCGCTCCGATGAACATTGGTCAACAAGCAGTAGAGAAAGTAGATAGCTTCCAATACCTTGGAAGCATCATCTCTCTTGAAGGAGGAACCGAATTAGACATCGCCAGCCGTATCGGAAAAGCGAAGGCTGCGTTCGGGATGTTGTCCAATGTTTGGAGGAACAAATCTCTCAGCTTGAACACAAAGCTACGACTGTTCCACTCTAACTTCGAATCAGTTCTGCTATATGGCTGCAGCACCTGGAAAATAACAACTACAATAACCAGGAAACTGCAAACCTTCGTTAATAGGTGTCTTCGAAACATCTTACGGGTTTTCTGGCCTAATAGTATCTCCAACGATGACCTACATAGACGAACAGGTCAGGAACCCATAGATACCATTATACGGAGGCGCAAGTGGAAGTGGATTGGACACACGCTTCGAAAAGGTAATGACTGCATTGCTGTCCAGGCAATGCAGTGGAATCCACTCACACAAGAAGGAAGAAGAGTTGGTAGACCGAGAAGCACGTGGAGAAGAACAGTTGAGGAGGAATCTGGGAGATTGAGACTGGGAAAGAGCTGGAGGGAGCTAAAATACATCGCTGGAAACCGCACACTATGGCGCGTAGGAGTAGTTGAGGCCCTATGTCCCGCAAGGGAACACCAACGGACTTCGTAGGTCTGAGGACCTATCGCTTTAGTGACACACAAACGTATAAGTCAATATTTCCAAATATTCAGGAGAGTATAGATTTTATGACTTTCATATGGATTATTATTATGGTAAAAATTTTGATGCGACTAGTGCCAACTTCTAAGCTATATAACTCATACCTAGCAACAACATTAAGCTATATTTTCAAAAAAGTGACGTACCCTGTCAAAAATTGGGCAATGCATTTTTAGCCAATATTAAAAAATATTTTTTAATTTATGTAAAAACTCTTCTTTCCTTGCAAGAGGGGCAGATTTTAAGAGCAATTAAAATTGACTTATAGGAGGTAAAGGAAACCGTATTTCCTGCAAAGTGACTTCAATCAACAATCACTTTTCGCTGTTCCTTTTTTCCACACTTTATTTTGTAAGTGTGTCTTCTTTTTGTCATTGAAGAATTAAAGAACCTTGCAGAAGAACCAGAATTTTGCCCATAATAAATATTGTTGGTCTTTCAAATGATAAAGGCGATTTCAATTGGACTAAACTGGATAGTAATTTTTAAAAATTCCTCATATTGTATGTATAAACTTGTCCAATCATATTAAAACCAATTAAGGATATTAACAATTTGAAACAACATCACGTTTTGCGATTTTTGCCCTTTTTGGAAAGATTTTGATCCAAAAACTACCTTGGAAACATGGCACAACAAAGTGTATTTAATCCCTACTAATTATTTGCGAGTTAGACAAATTTATTTAACACAATTAAACTTAATCGCAGTCACAAGTTGTAAAAGACTAATTAATAGTAAATTATTTCCTGACAAGATTTAAGAACAGTGAATGAAGACAGGAATCTTTTAACATTTTTTAACTCCATAGCAACAAGTGAATGTCTCCAAGACCCCCATCACTTTACACGAGTCTACGCAGAACAAAAAAATTATAATAAAAGAAATAATCAAATTTATTCACCTTAAAATTATAGTAATTAATTAGTTATATGTGTTTAGGAATTATGATACTCGTTCCTTTCACGTCCTGTGACACTCGATAGGCTCTTGATGGGTTTTTATACCTGAACTTTCAATATTCCGTGGCAAATACGAGTACAACACAATTGACATAGGACACTCTACATAATACAACATCATCCAATAATGGATTTATCGGAAGCGATCATTTCAAAACTGCCATTAATAACCCTCGAAAATCGCTCTCTTCCAAGTATATCACTCGAATATTCAAGTGTTTTCTTTGAAAATTCGATATGTACCGCTTTTTTGTTACAGGCGGAATTCCTCGAATATCTCAACTCCTGACACTCATTCCTGCTCTGCTATCACAGGTTCACAGAGCAAAACAATAGTCTGGCTGTAGCTGTGGCTGTGAGCAGAGGAAGTCGGGATATAATAACAAGCAAATTACCGTGAAAAGGGCGACTGCAAAAGTTCATAGCCAAAACGATTTTCCACCGTATACCCAGGATACATGCCCGGGAGTGTTTTTAAGGTGAACTTGTAATTACATCTCATCGCTCCCACCGCCACCACTCTGACCATCCGTTTCCATTCATCAATTTCCATCATAATAAGAATAATAAAAGCGGGACTCTCAGGCTCAGGTATTCCAGGATGTTGTATAGTTTAGTTGTCTTGGTGGATTCAATTTATTGCGGATTATGAGAGCCATCAGGAAACATATTCTAACCTGGAACAAAGCAGTGCATATGGAAATTGGATACTCCTATGGTGAATGTGACGCATCGCATCGTTAAAAAACCATAGAAGCTCGTCATTCTTCCAGGATTACTGTGATCTCTTTCCTTTAACCTCTCGCCCGCACTTCGACTTCTGAACGTTGTCGTTTGATTGCACAAGCACATCCTCCTCTCGAATTCCTGCTACGAATGAACAAGAGCGAATCATTACTTCAATTTGGATTAAGAGGTTTGACTGACGCGGATTTTCTTGTTGTGGTTGTGGGTAATTTTTGTTGAGATCGAATAAAAAACGTATGCCACTGCTCAAAGTGCGACTAAATCCGCCTCCACTTGTGCGCTTCGTAAGCGTAATCATTCCAAAGGTAAACTTCCCACTTAATGTTTTCTTCTTTTTTTTTACGAGAATGCTGCACGGTGGTTGCTGGACGAAAATGAAATTAAACCATCGGCTGCTGCTCGACGTGTGCCTCGTATTGGGTTACCAATACCTACCATCCTTCCAATTCTCGTATGCCTACCATCATCAGCTAGCTCCTTTGGGTTCCATGTGGACTGGTGGACTGGGAATTTCATATACTCTCGCAGATTTAATTGTAGAAAATTACTGGATATTGTTTGGTTCGAGAGGGGAGAGTGGTCGTCGTCGTCCGCTTGTGTTGTATTCTGGCTCGGAGGAAGATTACACCAGGTACCATATACCACACCACACCATAACCAGGATCAGGAACCTTGAAACTATTTCATTTAGTTTTCCATTATTTGTATAACGTTCGTTTGGTGGAATCGTGTCCTTTAATTAAGTCAATGACAGCATTTAACTCGATCAATTACGCGCTTTTGGAATGTGCTTTGCTGTGCAGTGCATGGCCCTGGCTTGGCTAGGAGATGCTGCATTCTGAAGGAACGAGCACCGCACTGATAACATCGCTCCTCTCTGATTATGCCGTTCGTTGGTATAAATGCATTAAAATTATATTTTATCGATAATTTGGAATCTAGATGAACATGAAGGGGTATTTTGTCGCGTATGTGTGCCTGATGGACGTACGAGTAAATGCGGGAACCGGAATGGGACTTGATTTGAGCGAATTATTAAATTAGAGAGTTGATATATTTTGCAGCGGCAAGTAGTGGGCGGTGTTGTTCAATTATTGTTTCATTTAAGTGAGCAGATGGTATAGAGGGAAAGCAAGGGGAGCTTTGTTGAGTTATTGGTTTGAGTAAGTTTTTCCACGAATCAATATACTTTAAATGAAGTTTACAGTTCTAGAAATGGATCTAAGGAATTATAATATACATCCTCCAGTTGAGAAACAGAATTTGACCTGACCACAGCCGTGTAATGAAATTAACTCATTTTTTGTAAAAAAACCTGCTTCCAGAAATGTTGCCTACAGTTTATGGTTGTAATGCGTCAGAAATCGAGATAGTAATTTTTTACGAATTATTTGAAATAAAGATGGTGGATCTAAGAGTTGAAATAATATGAGGCGTGGACTTCCAGCTCCGAAGCAAAATTTAACAAGTTTAACTCTTCCAAAAGCCGACTTTGTGCTCGGCAAAAAATCAACTACCTCGAGTTTTTCTGTACATTTTCAGGGACCACGGAAATGTTCTCCGACTTTCTTTGGACACTTAATGTTGAAGAGCAAACAACAACCACTTCGTCTGCCCTTAGATTGGCGTTTGCTCCAACGAACAGAGTTTTTGTTAATACGAGATGTTAAAAAATGCAACCTTTTGATGAATTAATTTTGAGAAAAATTGAGAAACATTGTCTGCAATAAATATGAGCTAATTTTTAAGTAACTATTGAATGATGATTGAAGAATTTGAAACCACTCACTCAAGTAAATTCAATGAATATAATATTTTGTATTCAAGTCATTCAAGATTACATTCACAAGAAATTTCATTCTTTCACAATAATCTTCTCCTGAATATTCTTGTTAGCTTAGTAATGAATGCAGTAATGAATACTTTGCGACTCAAAAAATGTTCGTTTGATTTCGCAATTGAGAATGTCAAATTCTGTTGACATTTTTGTTCAGTAAGGTTCAAAAATATATTATGAGTCGTGTAACATTTTATAGAAGAACGTTACCAAATTGCGGAAATCTACCTTGAAAAATACATCTGTACACGAAGTTTATAGATCGCTTTTATCGTAGAAAATTATGTTTAGTGATGAAGCTCATTTCAAGCTCAAGCCATTAACGAATCATCTTTATCCCATACACTGATTTTTTGTTTACTTAAACTACACTTGGTTCCAAAAAATTGACGCCAACTGCCAAACAGCGCGCTTAACCATCAATTAATTACAAAATCGATTTGGTGACAACTTTATTCCCAGAAGAGGTCCTGTTATTTGGCCCTTTCATCAATTTGTTCGACTTAACACTTCTAAGTTACTTTTCGTGGAGTTATGTTTAACCAGCAACTCTTGAAGCATTTCAAGCCAATATTCAAGCCACTATTGACGCTCTACAGCCAGATTTATTGGAAAAAGTTGTGAAAATTTAACGAAAATTGAATTCGATTAGAATGGACACTATACCGGAAATGTTTAAGGTTTTAAACCTCTTGAAAAAACACTCGGTGTGAAGCTTGTTGAATTACTGCAATATTATAAAAAATATTGATAAACGGGTGATTTTTTAAGAGGTTTAGAACTTAAAAAAAAAAACACAAAAAATTCGAAAAAATGAATGAAATATTTATTTGAATCGATAGTTTGAACCTTGCAATTTAATGTTTAAAGATAATTTCATGCAAATGTTGACCGCGGCTGCGTCTCAGGTAGCCCATCCGCTGAGTCCAATTTTGGCATACTCTTTCACACATATCGGCCGGTATCTCACGAATGAATGCATGGATGTTGGCTTCCAGTGCGTCAATCGAAGCGGGCTTGTCCCTATAGACATTAGCCTTGACATACCCCCACAAAAAATATTCTAATGGTGTCAAATCGCACGATCTAGGCGGCCAATTGACCGGCCCGAAACGTGAAATTAACTGTTTACCAAACTCGCCTCGCAATTGCGCCATTGTTTCGCGTGCTGTGTGGCATGTGGCACCGTCTTGTTGAAACCACATATCATGCAAGTCAAGAACTTCCATTTCGGGCAAAAAAAAGTTGGTTATCATCGCTCGGTAGCGTTCACCATTGACAGTAACGCTGCGATTCGCATCATCTTTGAAGAAATATGGCCCAATAATGCCGCCGGCCCATAAACCGCACCAAACAGTGGCTTTTTCGGGATGCATTGGTAGCTGTTGCAATGCTTCTGGCTGATCCTCACTCCAAATGCGGCAATTTTGCTTATTTACGTACCCATTCAACCAAAAATGAGCCTCATCGCTGAACACAATTTTTCGATAAAAAAGCGGATCCTCGGCCAGCTTTCCAAGAGCCCATTCACCAAAAATTCGGCGTTGTGGTAGGTCGGCTGGCTTTAGTTCTTGCACCAGCTGTATCTTGAAAGGCTTTACGCCCAAATCCTTCCGCAAAATTTTCCACGTAGTGCTGTAACAAAGGCCTAACTGCTGGGAACGGCGCCGAATCGACATTTCGCGGTCTTCTGTCACACTAACTGATACGGCCGCAATATTTTCTTCACTATGCACAGTACGTAAACGTGTTGGTGGTTTAATGTCGAACAAAGTAAATTTGGTGAGAAATTTGGTCACAATCTTCCGAATAGACTGCTCAGAAGGTCGAGAATGCCGACCATAAAATGGAAGCAGCGCGCGATGAACATTTCGAACCGAGCACGAACTTTGATCATTCATTTGTAAGACGATCCATGGTTAAATTGCAAACCAAACTGAAACTGAAGCTGTTTGACAGTGACACAAGGTACTAAAAACACGTCAGCTGTCAAAACCAGTGTTGCCAAAACCAAACCAGCTAAAAAATCACCCGTTATAAGATATTTTGAACTATATTAATGCCGAACTTTTTCCGAACATAATAAAACTGTTTTTTTGCATTTAATTTGGGTATCGAAAATAGATTCCAAAATCCTTAGCAGATTTTTGTCGAAGAAAAAGAGACTCACAGAAACGGATGCATCACAAACAACTACGATAAAAAGCAGTGGCCCTAAATATCTTCCCTCTGGAGTTCTTGATTCCGAAATGAAAATTATTGTGAAAGAGCTTTTGAATTTAACCCACCGAGTTTGAGTCCATATATTTTTGGGAGATATGTTATAATGTAATCCGTATGTAATGGATAAAGGAGATGAATAATATAAAGCTTAAAGCTCTTATTCATACCACACCATAGTTCCAGAACAGTATTGATTTTACATACCTGCCCAAAAAATTTTAAACAAATAATCGAATTACCTCTCTCAAAAACCGTATTTCGAATAACGAATAACATTTTGTAGGAAGTTTAGATCGTATTAGTTTTGATTTCATTCAATATGAATGTACATAGTTACCAAACGCTTCCAAAAACAGTATTACTATAGCTGTGTTTTATTCACCGCTGCAAAATTTCTCTCGGGAAACAACAAAAATTTGATTTCTGGAGAAAAAAAGCTAACAAAAATAATGACAGCTATGCTGGTGATATATTTATGTATGTAAAGTGAGTTTGATCGTTTTATTCACATAAATGCTGCACAAGCTATCATACAGCAGAGAATAAAACTCAACTTAAATTTTTCTTGGTTTTTATTTTCTCCCGTTCAACCAAACATTCTTGTAGCCCAAAAGCTTCCGAATTTGGAAATTAAGAAGAAAAAATACGAATTTTATTACAAAAAATTAAGTTTTTAACTTCTATTTCGATATTTCAGATTTTTCAATAAAATTGAATTCATTTGAATTAAAATGCGACAAACACAACAAGCGGAATCTACCCTATCTAAGAAACCAATTATGAAAGTTGATGTAAGGCCTTTCAAATTATTCTATCTTGCAAGTCTGCTATTACACCTTGACTCTTAAGTCATGACTCTAATTTGGCAGTTTTTTTTCATTCAAATTTCGTTGTTTGGGAAATCTTTTATTCTGTCTGGCTCTTTCAACTATAAGGGTATACATGTGAACTCGAGCACACCGAAAAAAAAATAAAGAGGAAAAGCAAAATAACAAATAAGTGAAAATAAAATGTCAAAAATGAGTCGTAGAAAAATTGCCCGCGACTCACAGGGCAAATTTTCTTCCGTTTCATTTTTTCGAATTTTGTATCTCTCTTGCTCCAACGTAGTTCGAAAAGAATCACGACTCATGAGTCGTCGTGTAATAGCAGACCAAGGAATTTTGAAAAACAATAAGTTAACTGTCAAAAAACTTATTCAAACAAATTACTGATGGTTTAAGTTGTTGCAATAATAATATAATTATGCAAAAAATAACTATCTACTCCTTTTTAATTTTCGTGCTGAAACTTCTCAAGTACAACTTTTGACATTCAAATTCAAACCATATAATCATAGCGTCATTAATTGCAAAATGCTTTCATGAATTTTCTGTTCCTTGATTGTTTCAATTAAATTCAATTAAATCAAACGAAATGTCATCTTGAGGAAGAAATTGAAAATAAACAAGAATACCTTCCTACACTATACGAGTGACAAGAGAGCATGACGTGGGTAGATGTCCTTAAGAGAATGACGGATGACGTTTGTTATGCTTCTTAGGCCACCTACTATTAAACTGCTCTTATAAAATACGCCTACGCTTTTTTCATGTTTTAGTGTATAGGTATTGTTTATTTTGTTTGTTGTTTTAATTAACGTTTAAATGGATGTCGTCCAATTAGGGTTGATCATCTTAATGTCATTATTGTTTTGGTGTTTTATACACAAAATTAAGACAATGGCCGCCTGTTACCTTCAATTGATTGTAAGGATATGTCTAGTACGAGTCATTTTGCAATCTTTCGACTCGTGCGGGAAAATTGAGTGGTTTAGGTTGTCAGACAGAGACTTTACAAATGAATAAGATATACATAGGTTTGTGTTTTACAAGTGCATATTGTAAAAAAGTTTGAAATGACATTTAAAAATATTATTATTTCTATGATTGAACGATAAAGTATTGTTTTGGAAAATAAGAACATGAGACACGATAGAGATAGCAATGGCCAAACTTTACAACGAAACTTAATATTTTTCACGAAAATTAAAATATAAAGATTGATTTACAATTGTTATGATTTGTGTAAAGGTAAGAACAGAATGAATTAATTAAAAAAAAATGTTAAGGTTGTGATTAAATAAAGCATTATAATGGTAAGCAATAGCAAATAAAGGGTTTTCCAATGAGAAGTATTATTTTGAATTACCCAATATTTCGGTAGATGTCACTTTTGAAGCTGTAATTTTTTGAAATTTGACAAATAGAAACTATACGCCATTGAAAAAAAAATTATCATTACACGCTTCAACAACGCATTGAAATTATTAAAATTCACTAGCCGTGTTTTATTGGTAAGTGAATACGCTACCTAGTAAAATTTTACAAGGAAAACAACAACATCTCATTAGTGAACAAAAGCTAGTAATAAGCAAAAGTACATATTCTAGTGAAGATAGAGTTTCGTCTAGTTAAATGTAGGTGGCAGTCAAAATGGTTGCAAGAAATATATATGTAAATGTTGGCAAACATGAGGGTGTGTTCGGTGATAAATATATTTTTTTAACAATTCGCCTGCATTACATAATGCAAGTGTTCTACAAATTTTTTTGCTTGAAATTATCAAAACAAAATTATTTCGTTAGTAAACTTACTAAAATCAATTGTTCACAAAATTGGTAAGACTTATATAGCATCAATTCCTATAAGATAAAATAATTTTCTTTAGGAATAGTATATTTAGTGTATTGAACCTTAACATATTATGGAAACATTATTTAAATATTCTTGTTTTCATTACAAAGATGACCAAGTAATATGAATATAGCATTGTGTATGTAGAATAACTTAGTAATTATGACTCTGCAGGCAACTTAAAGTATAAAGTAACTTCACGAAATTTTTACTTAATATTTTTTCATAATTTCGTGTTGACTTTTGTCTTCATTATATCTTATTTATTGAATGAAAGGAATAAAAGAATGTTAACTATCCAAATAAATGGTCTTTATAATAAATTTAATAATAATTTAAAGAGAATAGAGAACCACGATTATCAACTGGTCTTTTAAGTTGCCGGAAACTTATAGTTCTATAGTTTTCGCTCTTCCATATAAGCCAATGAAATTGAATAGGGAATAGGCGGTAAACCTAAAAACAAAATCAATATATTTTCAAAGTTTAACTGCAAATATAAGTAATACAAATTCTAAACCAACTTGGTGTGCATTTCCATGAAAACTTTAACTCGACCCAACAACTTACATAATTATACATTTTTTGAACACACCCCGTGTAGAACAGCTGTTGTTTGTTTTCAAACTCAAAAGGTAAGTTGCTCGAATACGGATATATTCCCCCCAAAAGCAATTGAAAAACTCGTTTTCTTATAAGTTTCCCATTTTAAAAATACGGTATATTTTCCTACGATCAAAGTCCGTCAAGTTGCTACTTCTCTATGATACCCTATTTCCTTACTTATCGTATTTTTTCCATCGACACTCAAGAAAGTATCAAATGTACCAATGTCTAGGACTGAAAACCTCGAAAATGGCTTTCAAAACTCGAATAAAAGTCAAATCTCTATCCAAAACAGAATTTCACTTAACCTTTTATCGGCAGTGATTCTATTATACGGATGTTGTTTTTGCTATTCATATACATTTCTACTGTACTACGGATGACACGCTAAAAGGAAACAGACATGCTTCGAAAAACATCAGGAAAGCTGAATTTTTGTGAGAAGCTTCATTTTATACATACATATATGTATGTAAGTACTTCCTGTCCTGAATACTTCTTAAACAGTAAACAAAGTTTGAAGTTTGTACCTCGATCAAAAAAGTTTCTTGAAAACATCTACTTTCAAGACGTTTTTTCCAATGTGGGTTTTTTAATAAAAGCCTTCGTCTTGTCATTCTTCTGAACCTTTTGATATTTGATGAATTTCTTATTAGAACACCTTTTTAAAAACTTCGTAGAGCTCGTCTCTTTCCTATGTTAGCATAAATGGTTTGCCTAAAAATCTATTATTATTCTCACATTATGTTGTTTTCTCATGGAAATGGTTTGAATTAAGAATGGGAAGAAACATATATTGTCTCAAGTCCAAGTCCATTAATCAGACTCCAGAAGTAGGTACACAAAATTGTCACGTTCGTCGATTTACATAAAAATGTGCACGGCGACTAATTATATTCAAGATACACGGCTTTCGAAGATGTACCTATGTTTTCTGCTGGTAGACACACCTGAATCCCGTCGATAAGATTAATCCACAGAAATTGACACAAAATTTCCCACATCCTAAATCCATAGACACACCTCATATTAACCTCCCGAACCTATACATAATTATCCTTCAAGCCCGATGAGATAGGGTTTTATATATTTTTTTTTTTAAATTGTTACTTCCCAGACACTTAGTCACGCCGAACATTTCCATGTGAGTTGCAAATTTTCTTGCCATTTTGCAGTCACCTCGGAATAATGCGAACAACAACCCCTATTAAATTTATAAAAAAAATTGACTCACCACTTCATCCATCCCCTCGTTTTGGTCCTTTGAGCCAGCATCAGTTCGGTACATCACCCGGTTAATCACGAAACAAATTGTTTAGTAAACATAAAAACTGATGTTGTAAACACCGCACGTTATTGCGGAAAATGGGCAGGCCAGGTACTTGGCGTCATCGACGTCATCGGCTTCATCAGCGGCATCATCGTGCGTCGTCGTCGTCGTCTTTGTAAGCTGTGATTTGAGAGATGACAGAGATATGACACGTGCCTTCAATTACTCTTTGATTGAAATCTGAAATCAACAAGAAAAAAAAAACGTTTAATTTGACTTTAGGGAAAATTATTAGTCCTTTTTCCTGTACATATTTTTTTTTTTACGTAATAAGGCGTGGGGGACTTATTCCTAAGTTAAAAATATTAATTATTATAAATTCAATTTGCATTATTATAATATTTATATAAGGCCTGTTATTATGTGGTGTTTTTTTTTTTTTTAATTGAAGCTTGTTAAGGACGAATGATAGCAATTAGATAGGCACGTACATGTTTCTCTTTTTAAAACGAGTAAAGATTTTTTTCAAGGAAAGACTACCTATACAAAATATTGGACAATTTATATTTCTAAGAAATTTTCTAATTTTCAGACAAATTCCTAATTTTTAAGTCAAACTCTGAAGAACAAGAACAAAAAAAAACGAATTTAACTGACTGAGGAAATTTTCAGAAATTAAAAAAAAAATACAAACACACTGACCCAGTTAATTTCCAAAAAAGAGATCTTTGTATAAAATAAAAAAGTGCGTATTCGCCACAGTGTACCACACTGTTTCCGCTTAGTTTTAAGATGTAAAACATTTAAGGCTCAATTTTTGGAGTTTGAGTTACATAAAATCATGGCTTAAAATTGATAAAAATAAATAAATAAGGAACTGATATATATTTGACAGTTTGGTCTATTGATTAAAACACACAACTTTTAATTTGTGCTTAGATAAGGGTGTATTTAAAAATTGATTGAAGTGAATGAATGCTCGTAAACAATTTTAAAATGTATGAGTCGCTATTAATAACCCGCTCCCAACCTTATAACTCCTTATTGGAATAATTCAATAAAAGTGAAAAAGACAAGATAAAGTTATACTTTAAACGAAGGTAGATCTGGAATTAAGACTTGGTGTCAAATTGTAGTCATTAAAATGTAATGTTTGGATGTTAAAATGTAAAGGAACCCTTTAAAATTTTTGAAGATGTCCAATATCATAATATTTGATTAGAGAATTAAAGGAGAATGGACAAAACTTTATGGTCAACAGTATGTGACCAAACTCAGCACTCAGCGCTCAATTATTTCCATTCTTTTAATTCACTTAATCTTACTAGACGAGTAAATATATAATGATATTATTATTAGCTATTGGTATAAAAGTTATTTTATTTTGAAGTCTATTCACTTCATCGATAGTGACCATTACTTATTTCAATAGAAAACCATTGCACTTAATTTTTGCTCTAATTGCAAGCTTTGTTGCCATATATGTACCTCCTTAAACCCACGGCATTGCCTCCATACAAAAAATTGATGTACTTTCCAACGATACATATACATTATTTATATTTCATCCGAGAACAATTCGTAGACCAAAATATCCATTCTCCTATTCTATAAAAAGTTTTGATGTTTACACTTTTTTCGTACTTCAATAAATATTTATTTTTTGAGACCGCGTTTTTCACTATCGATAGCAAAAAGGTACCCAAGCTTACTCATGAAGCAAGGTTCCAGACTTCGAGTAAACTGAAATCGACATTGAAAATCGAGTGTATTCATTTTTATAGTATTCAGCATTTCGATCGATTTTGTAATTCGGAATTTTTTCCCGAAATCACTTTGTAAAATTGAAAACGGCTTCCTGCGCATTATTTTTATGTTTTATGTTTGCAATCATGAATTTTACCACAATTTCATTTTCGAATTGATTTCGATTTCATTTCAAGTGAAAAATAGAACCTGGCTGAAAAATTTCAATTGAAGTCAAACAAATAAAATTACTCAAATATCTAGGCAGTAATAAAATCAAACAGGAATAAGAATAATGCCAATTGAAAAAAAAAAATGTAATTATAAAAACATTGTGCAGTTGAAAACTCGATCAAAATCATTTTTACAACTTACTAGTGAATGAAATTTGGCATGATATTCTGGAATCAAATATTTTTTAATAACCTCTGCCGAATATAAAAGTTATTCACTTTCTCAATTCTATTTCAGTACAGATAGAGAGCACATATAGTTAGCGAGTTTCAAAAACATATCAGCGCCATCTGTCGGAATCCATGAGTAAAACTTATTTATGTTTCGAATGTTGATTTTTTTTCTCAAAAACTGCGATTGATTTTTATATTGTTTAATTTAATTTCTTTTAGTAAATAAATTTCCAACCCTCCATTTTAGGTGCTGAAGATTTCCAAAAAAAATAAGGCAGGTATTTTTCGTTGGTAACAGAGAGTCTCTTAAGGGGTTGGGGCAGATTTTTTGTTAGTCACAAATAGTCCACATACCAATTTTTAGCTATCTACCTTAAAAATTGGGGATAGGGGGTTAGAAAGAGACAAAAAGTAGTCTATGTCATTCTCTATCAATTCAATTATCTCCACTTAAAAAATCACGTCAATTCGTCGCTTCGATGGACAAACACACACACTTTTGAAATTAAAATATTAGTATGGATATTGGAAGAACTCTTTTTTGGCA
Source organism: Scaeva pyrastri (assembly GCA_905146935.1). Lineage (NCBI taxonomy): Eukaryota > Metazoa > Arthropoda > Insecta > Diptera > Syrphidae > Scaeva > Scaeva pyrastri. Next base: position 59,848,016 of record LR989927.1, read on the forward strand.
ATAATGCATTAATTTCGACCAAATTTGATTACCATACAAAAATTTAGAGTGGATCAATTTTAAAATATAGAAAGATCTCCTATTAGTCCAAGCGTGATGTTATATAGCCTAAAACCTTCCTCAAATTATGGACTATCCAACACAAAAGGAAATTTTCAATTCGAACCAGTAGTTCCTGAGATACGCATGTTCAAACAAACATATTAATATATGAAGATTATTTAGTTTTACATATATTCAAGAATGTTAAATCAAATAAATAAAATAATATTGACTTAGAGTCTATTAAGAGTCTATTAAGAAAAAAAAATTTGTATACGTACGGTAGTAAGCTTCAATATCACATCAAATTTGAGAATTACATTGAAATTAAATTTTTAACGACACGGTCTAATGTCTTGAAAACCATTTTTTTTAATTTTAAATATACACTTAACCTACGTAAAAGAATTTACAAAATATAAGAACTTTCAGTAAAAGTTTTTATTATAAAAATTTATGTTTTTTGAAGAAAATGGTTTCTTTGTCTCGTCAAAATCAAAAATGTTTATTTACACTCAGTTCCGTCATATTTGAAGTTTCGAGTTTTGAATTTTCGAAAAATGTAACTTAATAACTTCATAATACCTACATAGCAACTATGTATCTATTTATTTTTTTAATTTCAACTCAATCTATATTAATAAAAATGTAAATGTATGTTTGTTCCTAATCGCTAATCTCAGAAAGTTCTTAAGCAATTGCTTTCAAATTTTGACAGAACATTGAATTCAAGTCCGTGAGTGTTTATATATACTTCAAACAAAAATAATACCTTATACTTAAACACAACACTACATTTACTGCAATATAAGGGTTATAGCACCTTTACTTATCAAAAAATAAATTCTTAGTTTTTTTGATGTGTCAAAAAATATAAATAAACAAAAATAGAAAAAATAAAATTTCTATAATTCCTTTCAATTAATCAAATGTAACACATTACACCCAAATCAAATTCGTGCATTACTTGCCATTATGGACTTGGCTCATTTGGAGGGTTAAAGGCCCAAGAAATTGCTATAAGCTCAAATACCAGGAAAATTCTAGCCCATCATCTACCGATTTTTGGTCCAGAAAAAAGTGAGTAGAATTTCATACAATTTTAAAGAGTGTTAGTCAGATAAATATGTACATATGTATGTGAATATGTAAGTACATATATACTTCAACGTTCACATTTAAATCTGAACTTACATATGTACAGTAAACCAAAAAATAAAAAAAAATAAAAACATGCACTTTTGGCTTACCTAAGACGGTCAAAATCGTTATACGATTTGTCAAAATCGTTATACGATGGGCCAAAATTTTTCTGGGATCAACGTTAACGAGGAGTCAATGGACAACATAATGCAGGGTGATTTGCAGCTCTTTGATGCATCTTATGCAAATCACCCTGTATAGACCATAAACTTTACTATATTTAAAAAAAAAAAATAGGGATCGGATAGGGACTAAAACAAAATATTTATGTATAGAAAAAAATTAATTCAAACAATTTGAAAAAGTCGGGAAATTATTAAAATCAAAAAATGATTCTGTAAAAACACCAAAAATCGCATGATTTAATGATTTTCAACGACGACGTAAAGGTGAAAAATTAATTGTAAAGTTCTGAAAAATTCGGATAATTGTAAAATTCATTATTAAGCTTTGCATCCATTTTGAGTGCTCTTATTAAAATTTTAACTATCTAGGTTTTATAACTACTCTGGAGTTTATGTTAAGGCGAGACGAAGTTCGCCAGGTCAGCTAGTATTTTAATAAAATACGATGAATATACAAAATCGAAAACACAATACCTACCTACATATTTAATTAATATTTGAGTATTTGAAATGCAAAAAATAATGAGTATTTTTGTGCAAAGACTATAAACCCGAAAAGACTGCTGACTGCTGCTGATTTCCTTCAAAATATAAAGTCTCTTCTCTGTCTCCTTCTCGTCTCGCCATAAATTAAAAAAAAAAAATCTTTTTGAAAAAGCGATATTTTGGACTATTGAACTGTCAAATTTCGGAGACACTATATGATACTTGAAAATCATTATGGATTGTAGCAAAACTGTACAAAAATTATTTCTTCACACAAGTTTTTTTTAATAACAATCTTAATCACATCTCTTATAAAATTCATCAGAGTTTTCCTTGGACAAATATTCCGTTTTAGTATCCATTAAATGACACGGAATTCACTGCAGATTATTGCTAGTTCCATAATCAGAAAATCGATAAGATATGAATTTATTAAAAAATAGTGAAAGTAAATATTTTTTTTTTTTTTTTTTATTGTAGCAAAATTTACATTTTTTTTTAAACAATAGGGCTGAATTGCACAATTTACATAGATTTGGTTAAAGACTACCTTACTAATGACAATTTACATTTTGTTTTCTCAAATAAGCTTAAATTGAAATTTGTTCGAAGGAAAAACTACAACTAAACCTTCATTCAAAATAATAATAATATATAAATATTTAACAATAAACAAAAAAAAAAAAGAAAACTAATCGTCTTGGAAGAGATGAGAGAAGGGATGAAGTGAAATTCCTAAATCAATTAATCTCAATGTAGATATATGTACCAATAGATATCTTTAACAATAATTATAAAGTTACTTAATAATATTTAAGTCAGTCTTAATGTCATCTAAAAAATAATATCACAGTTAAAGTCACTTAAAACTAAATAAAGAAGTTGAATAAATAAATAAATAAATAAACAAATAAATAAGTAAATAAATAAATAAATAAATAAATAAATAAATAAATAAATAAATAAATAAATAAATAAATAAATAAATAAATAAATAAATAAGCAAATAAATAAGTTAATAAATAAATAATAAACAGTAAATTAATAAATTAATACATGTATAATAAATAAATAAATAGTAATTAAATAAATAATGAAATAAACAAATAAACAGATAAGGTAATAAATAAGTACACAAATGAGCGAATATATAAATAAATAAATACATATGTATATACAAATCAAAAATTAACAATCAATTTATTAATAACAGATAGTGGATTTGTAATCAATACTAGTACATACATATACACCGGCTATGAAATCAAATTTGAAATAAGTAAATTATCTGAAGATTCACAAGACCGTTTATAATTTTCAAATAATCTATTAATTCTTGAGTCTACATATTCAATGTTTGTTATGGCGTGCAAATCATCAGTAGAATAATACCACGGCAGATTTAACATCATCTTTAATATTTTGTTTTGGCTTATTTGAAGCCTTTTTATGTGTGTTTTTGCACATTTTCCCCATGCTGGTGACCCATAAAACATAATAGCTTGAAATATCGATTTGAAAATAATGAATTTATTTTTGGTGCTTAGTTTTGACCGTCGATTAATGAATGGGTAAAGAATCTGTATAGTTACATTAACTTTTTTAATTACTTGTTGAATATGTAACCCAAAAGTAAGTTTTTCATCAAGAACTACATCAAGATATTTAGCACTTTTTTCCCAATTTACCATAGAACCACCAATTTGTAAATTGTTGCTTGGTAAGAGGCATGCTTTCCTTTTTCGTGTAAAAAAATTGCTTGCGTCTTAGAAGCATTTAATTTTATCTTCCAATCATTGAAGTATTCTTGTATTGTATTTAAATCAAATTGAAGGTTGGTTTCTATTACGGAACCAACTGAATCTGATGCATAAATACAGGTGCCATCTGCAAAAATTCCCTTTTCACAGTATCTTAAACTGGGAAAATCGGCTGTGAATATTATATATAAGATCGGTCCGAGAACCGATCCTTGAGGTACACCAGCTTCAATATTAAACATTTCAGATATACTATTGTTAACAACAACTTTAAATTTCCTTGAACAGAGAAATGACTTTATCATCTTAATAAGATAAATGGGAAAGTTTAATATTAAGAGTTTGTGTATAAGGCCATTATGCCACACAGTATCAAACGCCTTTTCTATGTCTAATAGGACCATACCAGTACTTCGTCCCATGGCTAAGTTACTTTTTACATCTTTAGTTATTCTGTGAACTTGATGTGTAGTACTGTGAAAAGCTCTGAATCCAAATTGTTCCGAAGGCAACAAGCTATTTTGGTTGATATGAGATAATAATTTAATTTTAACAATTTTTTCAAAACATTTGCTAAGTGAACTAAGGAGACTGATTGGCCTATAATTAGTTGAATCACTTGCACGTTTACCCGGTTTTAAGATAGGTATTATTTTTGCTGTTTTCCATTGTGATGGAAAATATCCTTTTTGGAAGCAACAACAGAAACCAAGTTTTCATTGAAAGAACATGCTCGAATATACAAATACATTCATATACATAGACTGTTATCTAGATACATTGATACAATTCCCAAAATAGATTAACCGATAAAACAAGTAGGTATATTAATAGTTCATTCATAATATAAATTGTACAAGAAAACTAGGTAACCGAAGTCTGGGCGAAAATCATGGCCTCATCTTAAAAATTCGTCCAACACCAGGATAAGCTCACCACTCAACAACTATACGAGTACATGAGCCTGAGTCCCCTACCCTATCCGATTCAATGATAAAAAAAAACAGCCTTTATCTATATTATAAAAATCTTCGTTCCCTTATTAGATTTCCATACCCCCATCCCTCTATCTAATGTATTCAATTCGTCCCCCTCTTCTTCTCATCCAAAAGCCAAGTGTCCTGGATTCCGTTTTGTTAAACAGAAACCCATAAAGGGGCCAACACTTTTCTGCCATATAAATAAACATACACAGGCACACACTGACAGTCTCCTATATTTACATATACATACATGTATATGTATGAGTGTGTAGGTGTATAGATGTACAATCCAGGTCGTGGCGTATCTTCAGGGTTCTTCAGCGAGGTATTACCATCAGCAATTCCAACAACAAAATCAAGAAAAATAAATGAATAGCTATTACATAAATGAGCGGAAAATAACCACATAAAATGTTAAAACGTTTTCTGAAAGAGTGTTGGCATGAATATGGTGTAATTTGCTCAATCTACCCGCACCCTTAATGAAGCCCGAAAGAACGAACGAAAGAAAGGCACAAAAGGGTGAGATGGGGAGAAATGGTGCCGAATGAGTGAGTGAGAGTGAGATAGTTGATAGCAGAACTTAATCCCCCATAAAGCATAGAAGCAAGCATACACATCGAGCTTAAACGAGTAAATTGGACTTTTTTTTGGCCCATTCCATTTCCTCATCCGTTCTTCCACCGCACTGCCACCGATTGTCATTGTTCGTCTGCCATTTTCATTCTCCTCTTAGTGTGCAAAATTAGAAGAGTGAGAAAGTACGAGCAAAGACCGAGAGAGAAAACCATCCCTGAAATGCTGTGATTTGATTGGCTGCAATCGATATGCGCAGATCCGCCCATCCGAATCGTTCCCATTCTGCTGGGAAAAGAATCCCTGAACTACCCCGATGGGTTAGGTAAATAATGTACCTACCAACTGTGGAATGGGAAAGCCACCCTTTTGCAGTCGTTATTGTGTTCTTTTTTTCGAATACACACTTCCAGGGGTTTTTCACGAAGCCACCCAATTCCATGCATCAATTGAATTACAAGCAATTCAGGGAATTATGGGAGCAAAATATATAATAATGGGAATCATTAAAAACGGATGTTCATGGTGAATGGCTGGTAGTGGTGATGGTGTCGTCCTGGTGGTGGTGGTGGTGGTGATGGTAGTGATGATGCGGATGGAGACTGATGTTGAGAATGAATGGTGCTTCGGATTGGGGGCCTTACAAAGTTTTTTGTTAAAGGAAGTGTTGGAAAAAAGTGTGGAGAAGAAAAACTGAGGTTTCAATCTGTGAGGTTGTTATTTTTGATTATAACCTCAATTTGTAAGGTATTGCTATCCAAACTGAGAGAGTGGCATTGCATATGTCCTTGTGGAAATAGGTATCCAAGTTGGAGATACGTGAGGTATTGATTTTGTTTTTGTGTTGAAAATTATTAAATCATTTTAGGTTGCTTTTTAGTGTATCGATCTTAGTAAATTTTCTTGATGATTTACAAAATTTTTGTAGTACATAGTTTGATTTTGATTGAAAAAAGGATTTAATCAACACATTTTCGATAAGTTAAAGGAGAATTCGAAAAGTGGTTGTACTAAATAGTCTTTTTTTTTTATTTCCAAGGTAATGATAAAACTGGACAGTGTTCTAAAGGCCAAGAGGTTTGCTAAAGTAGTTGATTAAAGCTCCGCAAGATGGCCTAACTTTTGCAACCCATGATTTTATTTTTACTTTTTTACAAAGGCAATGGGAAGTGGGAAGGAATTAAGACTAAAGTAACTAGTAAGAGCCACAAAAAATATGTAATGTATGTAACTAAAACTTTGAATTATTACAACAATTTTTTTTTTGTCTTTTTCCAAAGAGTTTCCTTTGGTCCTTTTTTCATTTCTGTGAATGGGAATGTGACCTATTATAAGACGAAAAGTCCAGAATTTTATACGAAACACACTTTGACGTATTTTTTTAGTGGAATTTCCCAAAAAGTCCTATCATAAATAGGTACATATGTACAGTAGCTATGGTAAGATATAAAATATTCTTACCATAAGTATAAGGGGCGTATCCAGAAAAAAATTTCGGGTGGGGTCCAAAAATAACAATTTGAAAATTTTCGTTCATATTGTTGTTAAAAACTGTTTTTAAAATAGTTTTGAACGAAGAAACAAAATAGGAACTTACGGTTACAAAGTGATATTTAAGATCCAAGATTTCATTGCTTGACATAGGTATCAATATCTCTGTGAATATTCGTAGGCGCTAAAAGGTGGTAGATCTATGACTTAAGTGGTAGAAGTCCCAACACTGTCGCATAATTTACTTGCACCAAACACAGAATTAGAACAGAGAAGAAAAAGGAATAATAAATGAATATAGAAGATAGAACCTTGTCCTTTTTTGTATTCTATGAACTGAGGTGCGTTCGGTTTGTTTCGGTTTGTCGTTCGGAATTGCAAATAGCTACGATGTGTAACCATAAAATCGTACGGAAATTAATGGTTGGAGTGTCAAATAGTAACTATTTCTAACTATATCCAACTGATGTCTAGGAGATGAGTTAAAAATGTTGATCTGTCAAAGTCAAATGTTTGATTTATATGCTCAAACTATATTTTTCGGGGTGTGCAATGTAACAAAAATGTTTCCTTCCATTTCCATTCTAAAAATATTAAAAATAAGTATACTTAATTCTTGAAATCAAAATAAAGTGTGTTTGTTTGACAGATCAACCATATCTAAATGAAAACGCGTTCGTAAATAACTTCAACTATTCCTAACTATGACACTTGAACCAACATTTTTGACATACAAAACATAGTCAATTATTAACCGAACACACCACTGTGCATTACTTACATCAAATTTCAACCACAAAAGATTAAATATAGGTTTGTAGAGAAAAAATTGCAATAATGGAAACATTTTTTTGAATTCTGATTGTCGGTTATAGCAATTAATAAGTTTTTGTGTCATGTTCATCAGAAAAAAATATTTGTCAAAAACAAAGAATCAAATCACACTAGAACAACAAAATACATGGATTGGTGCAAAATTTTAAACAACCCATTGTTAAGGACTTATCATTTTACTAACTAGCAATTTGCTAAATATTTAACAATTTGCTAACGACTTCAAAATTTTAAACACTTTTTTTCGTTTTGCTAACAATTAAATTGCTAACTCCTTTTGATTAAAAAACGGACATCCGAACATGTCCAAATAGTGACTGTACAAAGCTCTAAAAAATTAAAAAAATTGAAAAATAGATTTAATTTTAATTAGTATAATTTTTTTATTATTTATATGCAAAATAAACCAACAATTGGAAAAACGCAGTTTTTTTTTAGGATAATGACAGATATCATATGGATTTAGCAAATTGCTAAAAGTTAAAGTTGGGTTTTCCTGATTTTAACATTAAAAATATGTTAAGAGATAGTAAAATATTAAAATCGTTTAAAATTAGCAAAACCATCTTTTTAGCTTAAAGCAAATTGCTAAAAATGGGTTTAACAATTTGCTAAATCGTTTAAAATTTTGCGTCATTATTTTTAAAGTTTTTCAATGAGATCACTTGATAAAAAAATAAAATCTCATAAGAAAACATTGAAAATCTTATTTTCCAATTAAATTTGGTCAACTTTGTTTTAATTCTTTTGATAAAAAATACTTCACACAAATATTCGTCTTACTGCAGTCATATTTCATCGAGGTCAGATGTCAATAGTAAAACTTGGAGAGTATTTTACTGACCCGAATTTCTGATGAGCCACACGCCGCAACCTACAACCGTTTCCATATCGATAGGCATATAGAACGTTAAGAGATAAATATTAAAAAGTACCATAAATGATATGAAAGAACAATAAAGACGATTGGAATTAAAATCATGAGTGGTATTTTGAATATGACAACCAACAATGTTCATTTAAAATTTTCATTTCGGGGGGGGGGGGGGGGGGAAGGTTCCGGACCCCCAGGACCCCCCCTCTGTATCCGTCGCTGATAAGTATACCTATAAAGTTTCATTTTCTGTGGTTAGCAAAATAAAACATTTAAAACTGAATAAGTTGATATTTTAAAATCGTATCATTTAAAACATTTAAATCAATCTGTAGTTTTAAAATTTTTTTTGTTTTTTTTTTTCTCAACCAGACTGATTTCCTTTGATTATTTATGCCACTGAAAATTGATAAATGTCCTAAATTAAAAGTGGTGGAAGATATTGTAATCGGTCCGATTTGTCAAATTGAAATTTTTGACAAATCTGGACGTTTCAAGGTTATTAGATTCTAAATTCGTCATTTGTAGAGAGATGTGTGTGTGTGTGTGTGTTCGTACGTTCGTACGTGCGTACATTCGAGATACCTTTTTTCATCCACGATATATCCAGAACCAGTAGAAATATCGATTCCAATTAAATTTTGTTCGATAGGTTATAACTTCAAAAGAAGCTGAAAGGACTTTTATAAAAATTTGTCGAGCGGTTTTTTCACCATAGCAGTTTATAAAAAAAGTGAAAATTTTAGTTTCTTGCAAATATCTATATATTGTGTAGATAACAATGTAATACAGGTTTGGTATAAATTTGGAAATAGTTCAACATACCGTTATTTTTTAAAAAAGTAAAAAGTAAAAACAAAATTTTTGGAGCGCAAATATACAAAGGAGGAAAAATGTTATAATCTTAAAAATAAAATTAAATAAAAAGAAAATGAAATTTTTTGCAATCTATAATCTAACTATGTATGTATAATTGTATAAAGTTTTCTTATCCAGAAAATATTCTAAAATGACAGACGAAATCAACCTTATTTCAAAAAACATTTGAGAAAAAATTTCTGACTTTCAGAAAAGTTAAAACATAACAATATACTTAAGTGGTGCAATTTCACTTTTTTTTGAAAATTTTACTATTGGATATTGATATCCTTTAGCATATCACTTTTCTTCCTTCTTTCAATTTTGAAAATCAGTAAAATATGTAACTTATGTGTATAGTATACATTATGTACAATAGCAGAGATCATTCACAATCCAATCGTTCAGTGATTAATATTAAAACAAGTTAACATTTAAGTGATCTCATAGGGAAAAAGTAATATTTTTGAAAAGTTAAGTAAAATATCTAGTACGTGCATATATACATATGTACATACTTAAAAAATATTTAAAGAATTGTATTGTGTACTTAAGATCGATCATGGCAGCAAATGAAGATTCTGTGGGAAGTGAATTTTTTCGCGAAATTCACATTTCCTTTAATTCAATAATTAGCTTATGATTTCATTTTCATTTCATTTCAATAAGCATTACATTCTAAATAACATAGAAAAAAGTTGTTTGTGAAAAATTAAAAGAATAAAAGTTCCACATACGCCACGGTAACCCGATTTGATAAAAAAAAAAATTGGCAGTTATAGGAGGGACTGCCGATAGGGAAATCCCAGAACTTTTAGTATTAAAATTTGAAATTTCATTATATTCGAATTAAAATTATCCGAGCAAAAATTATATACATGTTTTTTTTTAACGCTTATATTAGCTTCACTTATGAACCACTTCTATGGCACATTGAGTTTAGCCTCGACCCAATTTGCAATGCCTTTACCCACTTTGGAAACCATTCATAGATATAGAATAGAACTAGATGAAGTTATATTAGCGATAGAAACATCAAACGATAACAAAGCACCCGGTATTGATTATATTCCAAACGAATTTTACAAAAACGCCGGTACTACAGTTATAGAAGAGATTCATGTTTTGCTCAGAGATATTTTTGATACTGAGACTATACCATCATACTTCAAGAAATCAATTACCTTACCTTTTCACAAAAAAGATGATGCAAGTCTTCCTTCAAAATATCGGACTTTTCTTTCTTGACACACTCTGCAAAATTTCTAAATATAGACTTACTACTTGGATTGAAGAGAACCAAATACTTAATGAATATCAGGCTGCATACAGAAGTAAGTATAGTACAGTTGACCAAGTTTATAACCTATCCGGCATCATTCAGCTTCAACTGATTTAGAAAAAAAAGCTTTATGCATTCTTCGTTGATCTGTCAGCAGCTTTTGACAACATTAATAGAAATGCGCTGTTCTATAAATTGCTAAGTATGGGTATCTCAACAGAAATGGTTTCCGTTTTAAGATCTCTGTACAGGGACACGTCAGCAACAGTTTGGAATAGACAGAGTACAACAAGCCAAAGGAGTCAAGCAAGGATATGTACTGAGTGCTGAGTGCCTTATTGTTCATCTTATTCCTTGAGGACATTCACTTCGAACTCCCAACTGGTCTCATCGTGAACAATTTGGAAATATGCGAATGATATAGTTTTCCTCTTTGATAGACCTAATATCCTGCAAACGATAAACGACAGCTTCAGCAGGTACTGCAGTAAGTGGAACTTAGATGTAAACCTTGATAAGACGGAAATTGTAATTTTTAGGAATGGCGGCAGCTGAAAAATAGTATACTTTAACGGTGGGGAGATAAAAATATCAAACTATTATAAATATATCGGTGTTATCTTCACTTATAACATGTCATGGTCTGAACACCTATCAAAACGTCTCGCTGCATCAAAAAACTCCGTAAACTCGACATGGTCCAAATTCGTGCTAAATAAATACGTTACACACTCTGCTAAATATAAAGTATGTACATGATGCAGTCACAAAATCAATAATGCAGTATTGCATGCAGTTGTAGGGATGCAAAGAGTACGACCAAATTGAAAAACTCCAAAGTTTCTTCGTTAAAAGATGCTTCCGATTGCCTAACAACACTCCTAACTACGCGATTCTCTCAAAGGCATTCCTTACAACATTAAAAGATCACCTAGCTTACATAAGGAAAGCAATGTCAATGCCACGTAATCGTCTACCACGAATTCTATCTGAAATTCTAACTGAAATAAAAATGGATTTCAGTTTCAAAGCTCCATGCTCAGAATGGAATCGTATGCACAAAATACTGCTAACAAAGCGATCCGATCAAAAAATTGTGTTGATTCCGCAGGAAAGGTGCTCCAGTCACAATACCATGACGAATATTGCAACCTTCTTTATTCTGAAGTCCCAAATTACTTTGTAGATAACAACCCTCACGACATGATAAACCTTATCTTCAAAGCCACATCTGGTCTTCTTAACTTCGAAATGATATTGTAGGCATATGCACTTCGTTAGTGTTTGTTCCATTTTTAAAGGATACCACAAAAAATATCTAGGAAGCGAAATGCTAGACCTATCAACATTCCTCAATTTCCTAAATGGCTTAAATTACAAAAAACTGTACAACTATACTTAAAAAAATCACTTAAATATCGAAGTCTTATAATAAAAGAATTCAGTTAACTTACTTTGCTTTGACAACTTAAAACAAGTGATTGTCAAATTTAATTTTTAATACCAGCATAATTATGATTTTGTTAAAATTTAATTGAAAATAAATAAAAATATCTTACATATTAGCTTCACTTGGCTGAATATTTTTTAAATAAAATTACGAGAACCTAAGTAATAATTTTTTGACAACAAATCGAATTTAAAAGTAAAAAAATAAATATAGTTCAAAAAAACTAACTACATGTACACACATTTCAATGTTCTTAATTTTTAATATTATTTTCATTGTTTGCATTATCGTCATTATTCTTCAACTTCGCAATATTGCAATATTTTTGTGAAGATATTTGGGTCAAAAAATAATTTTTGACACTTTTTGGTAAATTATATTTTTTGTTTTTTATTTCTTGTAAAAAAAAAAATATCACTTCGAAATTTGTCAAAATTGTACCATATGTTAATTTTTGTATTATGTATAGAATTAAATAAATATGAGATCAATATCTTTGCCCGCTCTTGAGATATTTGAGTCATAAACCATTTTTATCAGTTTTTTGTAGAATTTTTAGTACTTTTTTATTTTTTGCAAAAACACTATCAATTGATTTTTTTCTGAAATTTTACCAGATGTCAAAAACGTCATTTCACATAGCAGAAAATTGTTTTGAAAAAAATATAATTTTTCAATAATTGTATATGTATTTGAGTGCCCAACATTTTTTTCTGAAGTTGTTCTAGTTTAAAAAAATATCTTTTCCCAAATTTGTACCAAAAATAAATTATATCTCAATGTCTACAATATTGTTGAACTTTTTAACAATTTTAAGTCTCTTTCAAATTTTTTATATGCTATTTATGTTACTGATATGGGCAGCTCTTTGAAAGAGAATCCTAAACAATTTTGGAAACTTGTAAACTTAAAGAAAAAATCAGATGGCTTCCCAGTTAACTTCACTTACAAGAATCTTTCTCTAAATAAACCTGTTGATATCTGTAACGCTTTCGCAACAAATTTCCGTGAATCTTTTGTTAATAGCCCTCAAGAAGTTGATAAAGAATATTTTCATAATCTTCACTCCTTTCCGCAGACTAGCTGTAGTCACATCCCTGTGCTACAGAGCACGGTCCTTGATCTTTTATCCGCGTTGAATGATGACTGCTCAGCCGGTCCCGATGGTATTCCCCCGATAGTATTAAAAAAGTGTAGTAATGCTTTAGTTGAACCCCTTTCGTTCTTATTCAAACTTTCTCTAAAAACAGGCAAATTTCCCAGTATATGGAAGAAGTCATTTCTTACACCAATTTTCAAGAAAGGTAACAAGGCGGATATAACAAACTACAGGCCCATTGCAAAGCTTTCTTGCATTCCTAAATTGTTTGAACAAGTTGTTTGTGAAAGTGTAGCATTTTTTAGTAAAAATCTCATTTGCGAACAGCAACATGGTTTTATGAAAAAAAGATCAACCGTTACTAATCTCCTCACATTCTCAAATATATGTTCAAACGCTTTAGAACAAGGTTATGAAGTTGACTGCATATACACGGACTTTTCCAAAGCTTTTGACCAACTTAGCCACGGAATTATTTTATTTAAACTTAAAGCTCTTGGTTTTCCACCATTTTTCTTAGCTTGGATCAAATCATACCTTGAAAACAGATCCTATATGAGGTAAAATTTAGAAATTGTCATTCTGAACCTTTTGTTGCTCAATCTGGTGTTCCCCAGGGAAGCCATCTTGGCCCTTTTCTATTCATCTTATCTATAAACGACGTATCTACATGTCTACGCTCAAGTGATGTTCTTATTTTTGCTGATGACATGAAAATTTTTAAGATAATAAAGTCCACCCAAGATCGCACCCTTTTACAAGCCGACATTGATAGTTTCACATTTTGGTGTGGCAAAAATAGCCTTTCCCTCAACCCTTTTAAATGCCAGACGGTAACTTTTACTAAAAAACGAATCGGTAGTGCATTTGATTATTGTATATCAAAACAAAAACTCGGTCGCGTCTTCACATCTAAAGATTTAGGTGTTCATTTCTGTTCCAACTTAGAATTTACACATCACATTAATTTTATTATTAATAAAGCAAGTTCTATGCTTGGTTTTATAAAACGCTGGGCAAAGGAGTTCAATGATCCCTATGTTACTCTTTCTTTATACAATTGTCATGTTTGTCCTCATCTTGAATATGCTTCGCAGGTATGGACTCCCTATTACGAAATTCATAAGAAACGTATTGAATCAATTCAACATAATTTCATTCGCTTCGCCCTAAAGGGTCTTCCGTGGGAAGATCCTAATCATCTGCCTCCCTATGAACATCGTATTCAGCTTCTTCAATTGCAAACTCTCCATCAAAGACGTGTTAATAATGATTTAAAATTTTTTCATCAACTCATTAATGGTGAAATTGATGCACCTTATTTGCTATCTTGTATACATTTAAATTACCGAGGCGGAACTCATCACCTGCGTACTTTTGACTTTATACATATTGACTTCCATAGAACTAACTATGGAAAAAATGAAGCTTTAAGTCGAATGAGCATTTTATATAACTTAAACTGTTCATCGATTGATTTTAATTTAAATAAGGTGGGATTAAAGTCATTGTTTAGAACCAGTGCTCCACTATCGTAAACGTCTTTATTTTATTTTTTTGATGTTCTGTAGTAATTCATGTTAAATGTTAATAATTATTATGTTTTGTATTTTGTGCGTGTGTTAGGCTATAATTGTATTATTTTCTTACTAACAACTAACACATGCACTTATGATGAGCCTCTGATCGTAGTGTAACGCTTGCTGTAAGCTAACTACTTTCTGAAAATTCTGAAGTGTAAAAAAAAAAAAAAAAAAAAAAAAAAAAAAAATTATTAGAAGTCAATAGCATTATGCGTTAATGAGATATTTGCGAACAACCAAAATTTCCCCTTTTTTATACCGCTATAGTGAAAAAACCGCTAATTTATTTTTAATGAAAGTCCTTTCTGTATCTTTTAAAGTTAAAGCCTGTTAAACAAAATTTAATTGGAGTCGGTATCTCTACTCGTTCTTTATAATTATATCGTGGATGAAAAAGGGTATCTCGAACGTACGAACGTACGTACACACGCACACACAGTCATATCTCTACAAATGACGGATCTAGATTCTAGGAACCTTGAAACGTCCAGATTTTGTCAAAAATTTCAATTTCAAGTTAAAAACACTACATATACTGTATACAAATTTAATTTTTCACTAAATCCGTTTAATACATATACGATTACTTCCACTGAGGGAAAAATCACGTCGTAAAATTTAGTTACCTCATACTAAATTCAAAGTTTTTCCCATTTAAAAAAAAACTATTTAAATCAAAGTAAAAACATTTTGATTTTCAATCAAAACGCGTTTTCAAAGAATTTTGTTACGTAGGATCATTGAAACAAATAGTTAACAAATTTGATTTAAATGCGTTTTCATTTTAGTCGTTAATTTTTAATCAAATACGAAATAACAGACATTTTAAAAAATATCAAGACAAGTTTCCTAATTTTATGAGTTGGTTTAACACCGTTCAGTTATTTAAGATTTTTCAACTAAAATATCAAAACGAATGAACTTTTGAAACAGTACACCTATTCATTTCAAATTGATTTATTTCTATGAAGTTATTTTGTCTTAATATTTATGATTCAAATATGTAGAACCATATTCTCTATTTTGTATTGGTATAAGGTATCATATCATATAAATATTCATGCAATAAATATCTTGCCAAATATAAAAGCTTCACAATTTCAAATAGCCATTTTGTCTAAGATACATTTAAAATCAAAAATTATAAAATTTTGAATAAAATGCTTTTCTACTTTATATTGAAAAGGGATAACCTTAAATCAAAGTTGAAACGTATTAAAGTCGACGTCACTGCTTCATCTGTCAAAGAAAACAACTTAAAATCAAAAGAAAAACGCATTTAGTGTTTTGGTCGGTAACTGGTATGTGTGTATTGAATGTTGGAGCGCTTTTGTAATAAAGTGAAAACACACTTAAAATAAACACAAACGTCTTTGGCACCAGACAAATAACGGTACTGTTGTTATTTTAACTACGTTTTTCGTCTGGAATTGCATTTGTCGTTCGTCTCCATGATTGCCGGTTGTGTTTCCTTAAAAGTGAATTATTAAAGTTTTTGAGAACGAAAGGAAGTGAAATTTATGAACAAAAACATTGTGAATTTATGTATAACACACTTATTTGTGTATATTTTACAAATATACCAGACCAAACGTTTTACTCAAGTTGGATTGCATCCATAAATGATTTTGGACCTTCTGGAATCACCATTCTGTAAGATATCTTCAGAAATAAAAGGTAAGTAATTGTAGAAACAAATATGTATATTTATGGAGTAGTCATATTCAATTTATTTTTGTTATCAATCACACCCAAAAATTGCTGTGGGCTCGCAGTCAGTCTATTAGATAAAAATAGTTCAAATATTTATGTTCCATTTAATTATTCTTCTTTACGAAATTACAATAGACGTTTTAAGCTGTTATCTTTTTAATAGAACTAAAATATATTAAACTAACTTATTTGTTTTTTTTTGATATAAACATTACCTACATTTATATATTTGTATGATTTTTTTCGAAATAAAGCAAAAACATACGTAAATTGTTCTTTCAGATTGAAATCGATTTCGATTTTTTGTGCAACAATAAAAAGCATCTTTTGCTGTCCAAATGGGAAAATTTAAAAAAAAATATAAAAAACTATTATGAAATTAACATCCACAACGAAAGCTGCAGAAAAAGGTTTTCATTACTAAAAACCAATTCAGAAATAGAAAAAGGTAAGCAAAATATATGTAATTTATTTATTAATTGTAAAAAAATATTTCTTTTATTTTAGATTCTGAAGACTTTCTACTAACAATCCTATTGAATTCAGTAATTCCGCCAGTGTCAAGGTTTAAGGACAAACGAGAAAGCAACAAAAGAAAAGTCACCATCAACGATTCCCAAGATAGTTTTATTTTGAGACTTCCCCTTATAACCAACTATGTATGTATTTTATCAAATTAATAACGGCAAGACTTATGTAAAAAACAAATATATTTAAGATTTTTTTGTTTTCCATTAATCTTATGAATAAGAATTTTACTTCTCTACTACTATTTAAGTTTATTTTTGTGAAATAAAATGTTCTTTTACATTAAAATTTTTAATATTAATTGTACTCTGTATGATATAAAATAAATAAATTCAATATTATATTTATTTAAAAATGATAACCATAATCTTTTAATTCATTTTGGATATGCTTAAGCTTTTTTGGTTCTTAAGCTTTATGTTTCACAATGAATATGGTTCTCTTTAAAATAAAGTATGCAATTCTTTTATAGTAAAATTATATTGCCTTTAAACATAAGTGCAATGTATCATGAATCTTACACTCTTAAATTTTGAATTAAAAATGCGTATTTACATTTTAAATAGACGTAATTTTTGATTTAAGGTTAAAATGCATTTGAAATCTGTTTTATGTTTGAAATGAAATTTTAAATACATAAGAACAAAGTCGCTATGTTTTTGATTCTAAGAGACTGTTTCTTGTTTTAAGGTTTCGTATAGTTTGAATCAAAGTTATTGTTACTTTCAATCTAAATTGATAAACATTTGTAATAAACAAACGTTGAACTCAAAACAAAGACGAAGACAATTGAAAATAAGTTAAACGTGAACAGAATATAATTACTCTACAACCTTAAAACAAAGTTGAACTTATTTCATTCGTAAGTTGCTTTTTGTCAAATTGATTTTTAAATTGATCCACTTTGATTTTCAAAAAAACGCGTTTAGTCCTAAATTGTTAACGTTTTACTTCGATTCAAAGTAGTTTTTTTTGATTTTACGTTGTTTTTTGGCTCAGTGTACACTCCTACACACAACACTAACGAACCATTCACAAGTGTTAGCTCAATGACTGGACTAGATGAATTCATTGATGTTTTCAGCAATTTTTCATCGAGGAGCAAAAGAGATTCCATTGATTCAGTAATGACCATGTCGGTGACGCGAACCCATAAGATTTTCGCCTACCAAAAAGTGCCCAACGCTCCAATATAAAAGTTTTCACTTAAAAAAAAAATATATCAAACAGCGACGATTTTTTGAATTTCTATAGCAATTTTTCAATTGACAGCTTAAAAAAGAATTATAATCGTGATGGTGAGTCATGTTTACAAAAATAAGAAACGAGTTAAATAGAAGTCAACTATGAAAAGATTAAAGTTCCCCAAAAATTAATAAAAAGTTAGTTTGACTTTAAGACGTTAAATTTAAGCCTGCGATCTTCAAATTCAAACATTTCGATAGATTTCATCGAATTAAGTTACGGGGAAAAAGACGGGTACACAACAACTCCAAATTTCAAAATAATATTATGAAAAGCAAAAAGAAAAAGGGAGCCTCAAGAACCGCAGGATTATTATTCCAGATATTACTTTAGCTAAGTACACGTACTCGTATCTAGACTTCTTTGGACATTCACTTAGCTTGTGACAGTCTAGCATTTCTATGAGGAAACTTTATAGCGTTTACATTCGTATAATACGCTGTCAAACACAAAATACTCCTGAAATATAGCTTTGTCTTTGAAGTGGTTCTGTTTTTTTTTCTTATGATATGTACCTACTACTTGAAATTTTCCTAAAATATTGGTGCTTATTATGACATTCGCATGAATAGTCTATTCGTTAGAATGATTCTATTCGTTCGAATGAACTTTCTTAATTTTGAGATTCGATCGAATAACATTCATTTGCGAAAGATAGCATAAAATGAACTTGAAAAGAGATTCATTTTCAGTATCAGCTGTTTGACATTTCCTATGTTTATATTTGAATAAGTATGACCGTTTTACATTTTTTTGATTCTAAACATTTTATAGATGTGGGATAAAGAATCAAGAAAAAAAATAAATAATACATTTTTTTATTATAAAGTAAAGTTTAACCATAAATAAATACATATTCATTACATTTTTTGTGTCAACTCGGCTGATTTGAAACTATTCTTAAAAAAAATAAGTTGTTCATGACGCGTTCTAATTTCTTATTTTTTTTCGTATACACTTGGTCACACTAAAATATCAAAAACAAAAGAGAAGTGTTTGTGAAATGTCAAAACCAAAAAGTGAAATCTTTGTTTACTTGTAATTGTTTTGTTTATTGTTTAATAATTTAAATTTGTTTGCTAAAAACATAAAATAATTAAATAACAATGAAAATATGGCATTTGTGTTGTTTATAAAAATGAAGATGGTGCTGAAGAAGTTCAGAGTAGAAGGATAGTGGATGCTTCAAACCCATTGCTAATTCCGAGTTTTTCTTCCATTATTTTAATTAATTTTCCCTTTTGTTCGCGGTTTATGCAGTTGGAATGCGACCTTTAAACATAAAACAACATCAAAATTAATAAAAGTAATTTATTTTCTATGAAATTATTCAAAACTTACATGTTTTGTTTCTTACTCGACAGAAAAATTCAAACGAAACAAAAATGACATTTAATTCTATTCTTTCGAATGTCAAAATTGCGCAAATGAATGAACTTTCTATGGATTGGGTGAACTTTCGATTTGTTCGATTAATTAAAGAGAATGTCATAATAAGCACCATTAAATATTCTTGTGAGAATGAGTTCATATAAGCCTATGCTTGTCAAGCTAGCTAAACATCAAAATAAATAAACGATGAACCATTCACATTTTTAGAATGAAGTCAATCAAACCGAATTTGTCAAAACATATTTGAGAATGTGATCGGTGTTTGTATAATGTGAACTTCCCTTCGCATAAACATATGTACATATTTATGTAAATTTGAGAAACTTTAAAATCAAAATCCCCCCTGCAACTTGTGACCATAACAATTGTTTCAACTCAATTTCAAAATATTTCTGTAACTGTTTTTGAAAATTTTCGAGAATTTTACATGAAAATATTCTACTCTAAATGTTTTTTTTAATCAGATTTTAAGTCAATCACTGTTAACACTTAAATTGCACGGATCTGAAATAAAAAGTTGCAAGAAATCCACAGATTGAAAAAAATCGCTCTTTCATGGACTCCTCCCGCATTTAAGTGGTAATTTTGATTTAAATCTTGATTTTTTTGCTTCTCAGAATCAATCCAGATGTTTCTAAAAGACAGACTTACATTTTTTGTCTTTGAAACAATTAAGTAAATCTTTGAAAAAATCAACTTTATCAAGAAAAGGTGCCTTCCGAAGGATCTCGACGAAACTTAAAAAAAGATATGGTGGAGCACCCTTTTCCCATACTACCATATCTTAGAAAACAAGTTTCACATTGAAATTATTAACGAAACATTAGACAAAAACAATCCAAATAACAATTATCTTCCATGAGGATGACATTGTCACCTCGTCGTAGTCGGTCGGGAAGACAATCCCTACTCCAAAACCAAAAAATGAGCAGCACATAATAATATAGGTAAGGTAGGTATGTAGGTACAGCATATTTCAATCGATATCCTGCCAATTTGCCATCTATAGATAATATTGTGCTTATATCTTGTGAAGGCATTTTAAGCTTTTGCCAATTAGCGTGCTCATTGAACAATAAATTAATTAAAATATTAATTATTGTGGTATTAAAATGATTTAAATTAGTTAGGTAGGTCTCCCGTGGGGTTATAACTTGCATGTATTTACGAGTATGCTCTTCTTGTATAACCCATACATAAACCACCCATATATGCCCTCATAAAGGGATCCAGATTTCCAAAAATCTGCGCGCACTTATGTGGTTTTCCGGTTAAACACACAACAGCAGCGTTTTCAGTTTTTGCTTTCATGTATAGTATAGGTACATAAAATGATTAAAACTGAAAATGGTAAACTGAAAACCGATGATTGATGCGCTGAGAGTGCGGTTTTGAATAAATGTATGTATTATTGTTTTTATTTTCGAGTGTGTGTGTGTGTGGAATTAACTTTATGATTGCAACATTAAATGGAATTTCCATTCAGGAATCAGAACATCACAAACACAAACACTCAAAAGGAGCACTTAAATGCATTCCCCACCCAAACCATGTCTTCCAAAAGAGATGCAGTGCCACTAGCGCCACCACTCTTCCGATGCCCACCCGCCACGGCTTCCTGCTGAAATTATATGACAACATAATTCATGTAAAATCTCCTAAATGAATTTGATGAAAACCCACTTAAGTCATTTCGGTTGATTTTACCAAGTAAATTTCTTTGCCATAAATCCGAGTCCTTGCAAGTTGAGGATGTGTGTGTGTGTGTGTGAGTGAGAGAGAGAGAGAGATCCAGGGGGCCAGCAGGTAACATCTAGGACTTACATTCTGCAAAAATACTCGTATGTGTACATAACGAATCACACTGGGGGTGTGTTCTCGATTCCGATTTCAACCCTCAACCAGGCACTCTTACCGAGAGTAGGCCGGGTTGTTTCCATAGCAAAAGCTTCAGTTTCAGCTTCGTTTACACATTTAAGGGATGCTGGATGGAGGACTGTTTCTCCTTCTTCTCTAAGGACGACTTTGACGATGACGATGATGATGACGATTATGAAATAATTTTCCTGATGTTGATGGGTAAATTCAAACTCATTTCAACCGTCAACGAGTGTGGTGTCGCAAAGTCGTAAACTCGCAAAGTCGATAGTCGGTTTGAGATACTTTAACAATTTTATTTTATTTCATCCCATCCACGTCCTTCTGTTTTTTTAAAAAAAATATTTAATTTTGTTCAATTCAAAAAAAAAAAAATAAAAAAAAATGTCGATACAATTGAGTGATCACAGTAACAATAAACAAGGGACTTTAGTTGCTAAAACGCCATTTTCAATTGATCACATTTTGTGTCAAAATAATTTGCACAACAACAACAATAACAACAATAATTGTGATACAACAAAAAGTGCAGTTAATGGTGAAAAAGTTAGTGGCTTAAAAACTTCTGTGGCTGCTGCGGCGGCAGCGGCTGCATCTATTTTAAGTGGGAAAATTAGTGAGAATGAAAAACCTAAGGAATCAAATTCATCAATGGTTTCAGCGGCATCATCAGGACACCATCAGCATCACCATCACCATCGCGATGAAGAGGAATACCAAAGGATAATCCAAAATCATAGGTACCTACATTTTTTTTTAAATTCTAAAAATCCCGTGGGCAATGATATTTTATGTGACGAAATTCATGGAGATCTGAAGATGGAATTTCAGGTCATTTGACGAAAATTCAGAAGCATTTACTTTTATAGTTTTATAGAGCAATCGTAGACTATCGTTTGGATAACTTTTTGGTGGCCTTTATTAAAAAGTCACAAGTCACAAGCCTTAAATTGATATCTTTAACAAGAGCTTGGAAGTGAAAGCTGCAAGTTTTTTTGAGAAACAGAAACAATTTTTTTAAAGTTCTTTAAATTTTTGATTTAATCACTTTATTTAGAAATTTAGGATATGTTAAGTCAATATTACCGCTGGTTTTTTGAGATATTAGAGAAAAAAAAACACTCGTTTCCTGTTTTTAGTAGTATTTTTAAATCGTCTATTCTTTATTGAATTTGAAAAATTATTTTTGTAATTTTTTTCTCATACTACATTTTTTTTTTTGATAATGAATACAATAGAATTTCTTTATTTGGTAAACATTTAACTTTTACTTTTTTTAAATTAATGATTTTGAGATTTGTCAAACAATTTAATATCAAATTTTGAAATTGAAATAACAATAAAATGTTCGTGTTTACCGTCGGTAAGTCGATGTTTTTTTTTTTTCAATTTAAAAGTAAAAGTTCTGGAAATTAATTTAAATGGTAGGTACATTTCATTGTCGATTTTTAGGTTAAGGCATTTTCGTCGTTATTCTAAATATTCGAAAATATTCAGTGTAATAAAAAGGCGTTCAAAGCAAAGCGAATATTTAATTATTTATTTATCTGCTATTTGGACAGTAAATGAATGGATTTAGAACTAAATGCAATTTTATTGAGTGCACAATTAGACAAAATTCAATTTCTAAATGTTAGCACTTTAAAGCTATTTTTGTTTTTTTTTGGTGGGAGTGATTATGAGTAATTTTGCATTAAAAATGCAAATTTTTGAATAAACGAATATTTATTATAGCGCACTTAAAACTATACTATCTTATGATTTGTTTAGCTATTGAAATGAAATTTGTTTTTAAATTTTGTAATATTGGTATACAGTAATTAGAGAAAGCTGTTTTACAAAACGCAATAAGCCACATTTATCAAGCACGCAGTAAAAATGGGATTTATTCGCATTTTTCCATAGACCTGTGATTTCAGAAAATCCAAGAAGGAGAAAGCTTAACGGAGTCAAATTACACGTTCTCGTGGTCAGTTCATAGAACTTTCGATTAAAGCTGTGTGTGGCACGTTGAGTAGCACCAATCTGTCCATTTCATCAAAATCATGCCAAGAGAAGTTGGTAATCCTCAATTCATAGCAGTTGATGATGATAGTCTGGCCAAAGCCAACTTGAATCATTGTTCTCAAATAAATATGAAGCAATGAAACCAAAAAGGAACTTCTAAGATTCACTTTCCAATGACTCCCGATCCCGAACCAATTCACCGAATACATGTCGATATCTATGGGCGTTTATATTCGGCTCAAAATGGTTTAGTTGGAATTTTCTCACCGATTTCTCGCAATATCTTTTGGACTCTAATGGATAGATGTTATTTTGTAAAGTGTGCCTTTTTATTTTTTACTTTCTAATTAAACCTTACCTACATACATACAGAAAACTTTATTATATAACAACGGATTAAGTGCCTAAATTTCTCTAAATTTTCAATCACGAAAATTATTAAAATAGAAATTTTAAAATAGTTAAATTTGAACCAATTAACTTCTTTTCATTCAAAAATCATATTGCAAGTTCTAATAATAAATATGTTCATAAGTTTAAAAAGCGGAATGATAAGAAACAAAAAAAATACTTACAGTTGTTATATGAATAATATCATTTTCCATTAGATATTTGTTCACGGATCTTGTAGGTGTATGGAAATTCCAGGCATTTTATCGTCAGGCAATTTTACAAAAAAGGAACAGTACAACGTTGGAAGGGTCAGCTAGTTTGCTAAAAAATTAAATACGTATATTTATAAATATTAAGTATTTGAATAGATAGAATGAAACTATATTAATCGATGCAAAGAGTAAATAGTTGGTGCTTAAATAAATTATGTACCTATATACGTGTCTCCAAGAAAATTTAACATTTTATACGTTTTCAGAAAATGCCCAAAATCTACCGTAATGTCTTTTGACAAACGTTAATAGAAGATGTACAACAGTGGACTTATTCAAGTCTTTTCTAGGCAATGATATTCATTTTACATTTTACGTTTTTGAATTTTCTTATTTTTTTTAAGAAGAAAACTTTTGGCATAGAATAAGTTTCTGATAGAAATTGAAAAACATGAACGTAGACATTATTTTTTTTTTAAGGGGGGAGGGAGGTGTGTTTAAAATAAAACTAAATTTTTAATATTAATTTGTAAGCAAAAGAATATTAATTACATTTTATTTTACTTTTGGTTCATTTTTAAGTTGTTTTTGAGAAAATGTAATTAAAATTGTTTTTTTTTACAAATAATGTCATACTTGAAGAAGCTTAAACACTTTTATTTTTTTATTTTTTTTTTTTTAGATTTAAAATCTCCGATCGTCTTCCACCACCGCCATCTCAACAGCAACAACAACAATCTCAACTGCCATCTAATATTCAACAATCTAGCTTCAATGGCAACCATCCGCCTAGTTCTGGAATTTTATATCCAAATTCAGCATACAGTGATCATGGATTCCTTCAAATGACACTTGGTTATTTGTCACCGTCTTCAGGAGCTTATAAATCAGTCGATCCATATTTTCTATCTCAAGGTAATTATTATAGAACTTTCTGCAAATAGTATTTGTGTGGAAAAGTTTAATTTCACGTTATTTAGTTGTTGAAAAAAATGAAAATATTGAAAAAAGAGTAATTTTCGATTTCGAAATTCCAATAGAATTAAAAAATAGAATACGAATTTATCAAAAGTCAAAAGTGACAGCTATCACTTTGACAAACTATGCCATTGATGAATTAATTTTAGTGGAAAAAAAATCTTGGGTTAATTGAACAAACAAAAATGTCAGAAATAATCAACAAATGTTCAAATGTCAACTCTATAAAGTGGCGATTTTGAAGTTTGTAAGAAATTAAGACAGCTATACATATCTGCATACAGTAATTTCTTAGTTTCCCACAAGTAATGTTTGGCAGTAATCTTGTTGAATAGTTCTTAGATCCTACCATAATATTTAAATGAATTTTTCTTCATATGTCATTGTCACTTACAATAATATCACATCAAATTTCTTGAAACAACTTAATGACAATTATGTCACCTTTTACAATTTTATTATCTGTATAGAAGAAACTTTCTGAACATCAGAAAATGACAGTTCTTATTTTTCAAATTCTTTGTAAGAATTGACCAGAATCACTAACAAAATAAGCATTGTATCGTCAGTTCTGAGACTAAATGTCACTAATACATACATATTTACAAACTTCAGAATCGATTAGATTTGTGTCACACGTCATTAAATCTGTCACCTGTCAATTTTATACTCGATAAATCACCTTGACCGAATAAATTCATTCTCCCAAAAGGAAAATCACACTTTATTTCCGAAACTGCCCCATCTGTCTTCTGTTCCCAAATGCCCCAACACTTTGAATATCCATTATTTTTGGGTGATAATTCAGTTAAAAAGTATTTTCGAAAACAAAATATACTCACCACACATGACAGCGGCGGCGGCGGGAGTGTTACAACCATAATTTTTAATCGATTTATCAAAAAGTTTTTGGTTTTTAATTAGAAACACTGAAACACACACAACACACTAAACATCAAACTTTTTCCCCCTAAACCCGCATAACCCATTTACGATACATTTTCTATCTATCTATTAGCAGGTCTCTTTGGGGGTGGTCATCTGTTTGGTGGTGCTGGATGTGGTGTCCCAGAACTGGCCCTCGGCATTGGAATGGGAGTGAATGCACTTAGACACTGCCGTCGACGGAAGGCACGTACCGTCTTCAGTGATCCCCAGTTGTCCGGGTTGGAGAAACGTTTCGAGGCACAAAGATATCTATCGACACCCGAACGTGTGGAACTGGCTACAGCGCTGGGTCTGAGTGAGACTCAAGTCAAAACGTGGTTTCAAAATCGTCGAATGAAGCACAAAAAGCAATTGCGTCGCAGGGACGCCAATAATGGTAAGCAAGTAAAAAAAAACACACTTCCTTACATCCTTGTACCTCCCTCCTCCTTAAAATAATTGGGAAAAAGGGAATTTCTTCAAAGTTTCTCGAGTTTCTTAAGTTTCTTGAGGAAATTTCTTGAACATTTCTTGGCCTTTGATTTCCTTTTCTTATACTCGGAAAATTTGAAATTCAATTAGGAAAAGTTTGTGTTCTTTTGAAGAAAACCCCTCTTTCTTTAATTTTAATGCATTTTATGCATTATTATTGTCCTGCCAACAAAAGACGGGTGGCCGGCTCAAGACATTGTCAATTAATTTGAACGAATTTTATTACGAATTTATTTCAGAACCCGTTGACTTTTCACGTTCCGAAACGGCGACGGCGGAGAAGTCAAACAATGGCAATAACTCCTCCCATCACGCTGCCACGACAACGGCGGCATCGTCGTCAGCATCTTCAGCTTTGTCTTGTGATCTGGAGAAAGGTTACCCATCAGGCTACGGGTCCAATACGACGACTCCAACAACTGGTGGCCATCACCATCATCAGCGTTCCCAGCATCACCAACATTTGAAGATGCTGAGGACAATATCGGCCTCGTCGGGCGACAGTCTGGTTATGAGTGGCCACCCGGACCAAGACGAGTTGACAAGTGATGACAATTCGGAGGACGATGGCAGCGACGTGGACATTGTTGGTGACACAAAATTGTACATGACGTAATAGTAAATTTATGAAGGACATCAAAGATGTACATACACATACACAACAAAATACACATACATTGTTATTGTCTTTAAATATATTATTATTTAAATTATTCCAATTTTGTAAATAGAATATTAATTAAATTAAATTTCAGAGTGTGGATCTAGTCAGAACGCAGTTTTAGTATAGAAGTAACATAATAAATAATAATTGATAATTAATTTTAAACTTAAAACGTATATTGTGTAAAATAAAAATATAAACTCAACGAAAACATTTAAAAGATGATAATAATAAATGAGAACATTTGAAGCGAAACTTTTTGTTTGAGGCTTTTTGGTTTTGGTATATAGTTTAGGTACACAGGGCGACACATTTCCAATAATAACTGTCACTGTTGAAGTCAGTGTAAACAATTTGCGCAACTTTAATTTAAACAAAAAAAATTAACGATACTTCCATAAATTAATTTTTTATATGTTTGCTTTTTGAGCTTTTAAGTCTGACAAGTCTGGTAACTCCACTAACTAATTAATTGCGGTTTGACGTTTGGTTGTAGGTACATATCCTTGTACATTTGTCATCAAGTTATCTACAGAGTTTGACAGGAAGGTGTGGAATCAAAAATTTTTCAAATATCATAGTTGTAAGGAAAAATCAGATTTTACTGCTATAAAAAGGATGTTTAAATCAGAATGACAAGTGACAAGTGGAGAAACAATGTTTTTTATTTTGACAGTGATGACGTTTCTGAAAGGCAGCTAAGTTTCATATATAATTGTTTTATCAGAGTAAGTTATTAGAAGTGGTGTCATTTAAACTAATTTACTCGAATCAAGAACGGTAAATTACGAGTACAAGTTTAAAGTTGTCAGACAAGATGCAAGACAAGTATGGAAAGCGGGGCATAAAAAGCGAATCTATAAAAATATTATAACCGAGCTTCAATTCTTAATTTCACTAACCATAATAGACATTTTGCCTTTTTTCGATAAGTTTCGTTAAAGTTCAAGAAATTTAAGCAACAATCATTGAAATGTCTTTCAATTTAGTTAAACGACAATTATGTCAAGTTTTGTCATTGGTTGAATGTCGTTTACTGACAAACTTTGAATTGCTTGTGTCTTTGTTACTGCTTCGGAACTTGTATAAGAAGATAGCGTTTTTTTGGCAAAGATTCGTATTGTTTTCCCATTTATGTAAGTAAAATTTTACCAAATGTAAAGAGTTAACTTTAATTTACAAAGTTCATCTTGGACACCATAATTGTACGTCAAATTCTACATAAATACATTTTTATATGAAATTAAAAAAAAAAAACAGATTTAACCTTAAACCTTAATATTTTCTAAAGTGGATACTTGGAATCATTTTGTAGCAACCTTTATAAAATGCAAAAATAATTACACGATAAATCAGGCTGAATTTGACCGATATTATCGATTATGTTGTCTTTGAGGGCCGGAGTGGTTTGCGGCTCGTTCGTATAGACCTCTGCGAATTAAGAAAGCCCCACAAGAAAAAGTCTAAAGGAGTCAAATCACACGATCTTGGTGGCCAAATTTATATATTCTAGCGCCAAGAACTTTTTGACGAAATAAGTTAGAATTCGACCAAGTTCTATATTGGCTATACGTTTTATTATAAGTTGAGTTCTTTAAAAATTTCAATTATGGGATATTGTCAGTAGCTACCCAAGATTTATTTTGGGACGGGCTCAGTGAAAAAAATTAATACAAATTTTTCTTCAAGGTATCACTAAACCTATTAAAAAATGAAAGCCACTACCAACCACCTTATACACTGCCAATCACTAAAATGAGGCCACATATTTTTCAACCGATTTTGGGTCCGATACCTGTTGGAATTTGTTTAACAAAGTGATACAATTATAGGGTTAATTAGAAAAGACCGTTGGAATTTCCCTACATTAATGAATGAGCTACCTAAAAAGGATATAAAAAAGTGCGTCACTAGGATGAGGCCATTGCGAATATTTCGTTGTAGAAGTTCACATCAGCAATTTTTTTCAAAATTTTGGTTGCAATATTTAAGAACGTTTTACAAATAACTCTTTTTATTAAATTTCAATTACAAATGGGTTCCGGAAAGACGTTGACAGTGGCAGAAAGAGGACAAATCGATGCTTTCAAGGAAATGGGACTCTCAAGCCGAGAATTAGCAAGGAAGCTGAACAGAAGTAAAACAGTTGTAAACAACTATCTTGCTGATCCTCAAAACTATGGAAAAAACCAAAAAGGACGCACAGCCCAAGCAACAACATCCCGAGAAAAGCGGTTAATTTGACGTATTGCTTCAAATTCTACTCAATCAGCTACTAAAATAAGGTCCAAAAGCGGAGTATCAGCCAGTATTTCGACAGTCCAAAGGATAATAAGAAAAGATGGTACTATCTAGAGAAGAAAACTCAAAAAGAAACCTGTTCTAAAGCAAGTACACAAGGAGCTGCGAATGAACTTTGCAACAGAACATGTCTCTTGGAGCAGTCAATGGAAACGCGTTGTCTTTTCGGATGAAAAAAAGTTTAACCTTGACGGCCCCGATGGTTACAACTTTTATTTCCATGATTTAAGAAAAGATGAACTAATTTTGGGAAGACATCACAGCCGTACATCAGGTGTTATGGTGTGGGGAGCTATCACCTACTATGGCAAATTCGAGTTGGAGTTTCTTTCTACAACAATGAACGGAAACAGCTACAAATGCTTGTTGGAACGGTCATTTCCTAAGATGAAAAATATTTTTGGACCTCTGCCTTGGATTTTCCAACAAGACAACGCCCCCATCCACACTTCCAGGCTTGTCAAAAGCTGGATTTTATCAGAAAACGTAGAGCTTTTGCCATGGCCACCCTATTCACCGGACTTGAACATAATAGAAAACGTATGGGCATGGCTATCTCGAAAAGTTTATGAAGGCGGTAGACAATTTGAAGACAAGGACTCCTTAATTGAAGCTATCCGTGATGCCTGGGACGAGATTTCACTTGACTATTTAAAAAAACTTTATGATTCGATTCCCAACCATCTAATAGAGGTCATATCGAAAAAAGGGGGCATAATCATTATTAATGGAGAAAAACTTAATAAATAAATGTTTGAAAACCAAAAACTGTTAATATTTCTTTCATTTTTTTGATATTTTATAAGATTTTTCATGTGGCCTCATCCAAGTGACGCACTTTTTCATACTGTTTTTAAGTAGCTCTTTAATTAATGTAGGGAAATTCCAACAGTTTTTTCTATTTAACCCCTTAATTTTATTACTTTTTTTTTTTTAAATATCTACCTACTCAAATGTAGTAAATTTTTATGGGTACGAAATTTCCAGCAGGTATAAAGAACGAAAATCGATTAAAAAATATGTGGCCTCATCATAGTGATTGGCAGTGTAGATATTTCTTTTTTCAGTGAGCCATATACAGTTATGTATGTTATGTTTTATATTATAATTTATTTAAAGTGGCGCAAGCAGTTGTAGCTAATATACAATGAAAAACACAATTTAAAATTTTTAACATAAATTATATAATAGGTACGAATTATTATTTGGGTGCTATCATAAGTGTTTGGCTAAACTCGTGTTTTACTTAACTACAGTTAAAATAAATTAATACAAAATATTCCAAAAGT
The DNA here is from genome assembly GCA_905146935.1 of Scaeva pyrastri. Classification (NCBI taxonomy): domain Eukaryota; kingdom Metazoa; phylum Arthropoda; class Insecta; order Diptera; family Syrphidae; genus Scaeva; species Scaeva pyrastri. The sequence continues at coordinate 59,878,681 of LR989927.1, forward strand.
CAAAATTAGTGCATGACAAAAATTTAAATAAATGTTGACTTTATAAAATAAGTAAATGAGAATGATTATTGAATTTTCGCTGTTATTAACTACCTAATAGCTGACCCCGCATACGTTGCTCTGCCCTGTTCTTCAAATTGTGTGACAGAAGGTGCCTTAAAGCTTCATATCCAGGTTCTAATAAAGTTTTCACATTCATAACTGAACCAATAAGCGCATTTTGTAAACTCAATTCTATTAATGTTTTTTTTTTAAGTCTGGAAACCCAATTGATTTTTTGTTTGCAAAATAATAGCGTCTCTAGACCTTTTTTTCTTCTTATACAGGACCAACAATTTTTCGTAAGAATTTACCAGAATACAGTTAAGAGGTAAACACTCAAGAATGCATAAGTGAGTACTCATAGGACCATAAACAGCAGCAGCTTATTTGAATATATTAGTGGATTCAAAAAGCATTGACAGAATAGATGGCATGAAGATACCAGTTCCAGACCAGCATAAAAACCTATAAATGGACCTTATATTTTTTCAATATGTTTCACCCTTGTATTTCTCTTTAATACAAACTTCAAGCACTATTTTCTGCTTCATTCTATATCCAATTTGTCATTAATATTTATAACCTATGTATGTTACTCACAAATAACGTTTCTTTCTATTAGTAAAAGAATTTTCAAAATCGGATCAGTAGATCTAGAAATTACCCCCTACAATCTAACAAATTTTACCAACTCTTTCTAGAAACGATGGATTTAGGTGCCGTGGCTCTTTTGTCAAATTTGTAATTCGACCATTCAAAACTTCAATCTCCAATGTTATGTCGTTTTGTAAACAGTGCTATTTGGCAAGTCTAAATTCGAAAGCCACTGGATATTGTCAAACAAATACAATTTTGCGTTATTAATTGGTGTTGTTTTGAAAAACCTTTCATACAATCAGTGGCGGACTAAAGCTTGTTGGGGCCCCGGGCGGCAATTCTAAAAGGAGCCCCTTATGTAAACAGATTTTTTTTTTTCAATCATCAACTTTTTGAAAAATCGTCGTAGGTCGGCGGACAACAAAATTATTGTCTATAAATCACAAAACGCAAATTTTACAAGAAACGATTTTTAAGTTCCACATGTAATTAGGTATCGTCAGGTTGTTTTATTCATCAGACATTCGATTAATATTTTTTGTTTCATTTATTCTTTTAAATTAGTCATACACATTTTTGTATAAGTTATTTATTAGTTTTTTTTTATTAAATTTTAATAACAAAAGTCAAATATACAAAGAACAATTCCAATAGGTAAAAGTGCACTCCCATTTAAAAAAAAAGTGGGAAATTATTAAGAATGAATCAAAACTGTTTTGAACTGAAGAAAAATTGCAGAATATAGCATAAAATCAATGGATATAGAACTTTTTTGAATGTTCTCTTAGTATCTTTGAACAATTTAAAATGAATTTCACTTGAAAAATTTGCCGCTTATAGACTAAAGTGCAAAATTATTAGAAACAATTTTGAAATTCTAAAAGAGCACCCTCAAATTAGGAACGAATAGAAATATCGACTCCAATTATATTTTGTTCAACAGGTTATAATTTCAAAGGTTGCAGAAAAGATTAAAAAAAAAATGTCAAGCGCTTTTTTTTCACTATAGCAATTTAATAAAGTGAAAATTTTGGTTGGTCGCAAATATCTCAATAACAAATAACGCTATAAATTTTTCTCTGTACATTTTTATGTAATGCAGATTTGGTATAAATTTTGAAAAAATTAATGTGACGTTATTTTTTACAATACAAAAACTATATGAAAAATGTTTTGCAACTCTAATAATACAATGAAAGATTTTTTCTTCAAAACAATTTACAGAAAAAAAATCAATTGATTGTTTTCAAATTCTGTTAAAAATTGGAAAAAAAATGTTTTCTGACTCGAATATTTCGAGCGCGAGCAACGACATTGACTTCAAATTTATTTTATTTTATAAATAATACAATTATTAACATATGGCACGTTTTTTTTACAAATAGAAAAGACAACACAAAAACTAAAATCTACAGAAAAGTGAAAAAAAATTTCAAATTATTGTGACGTAAAAACTTCAATAAATGCCAAGGTTTCAAAGTATAATGGGAAGTTATCAGTGTGGGTGGCACACAGTCTCTTTTTGAATTGAACATTGTAAATATATTCAAAACAAAACTAGAAGGTACTCTACTCATATATTGAAGTAAATTTTTGAGAAAAGGTAGTTTCGGTGCCGAACCTGCCTTAGATAGGGCGGCAAAATTGGTGGAACAAATTGGGTTTTGTCTGCGATATTTCAAAGAATGTACACTTTAAGGATTGCGATAAACTTGACGACAAAGTTCAAAAGGATGTAATAGCTAGGGATCTCTTGAGTGAAATTAATATATATTTAATCAAATCTTACTGATCTCAAACCGCTATCAATTTTAAATTATTTAACTTCAAACCATTTGCTAGAATTGTATCCAAATTTAACAACTTAATTTAACTCAATTTAAAAAGAGGCTGGGTGCAACCCACACTGATAACTTATCATTTTGTATTTATTGTACAAAAATGTCAATTTAATATTAGTAAATATTTTATCATTTTTTAGTTATTGACAAATGCATTATGTTGAAAATAAAATACATTTGAAGTCAACACCATTGCTTGTTGTGATGATATTTAAGTCGAAAAACAATTCTTGTCACTTTTCTGTAAATTTCGGTTTTAGTTTTTTTATTTTTCGTAAAAAAAAATATCAATTCAATTGTAGCATATATAAATAATTCTATTTCGTATAAGCTTATTTAAGTTTGAAGTCAATATATCTGTGCTCATTCATTAATTCGTACGATTTTCGTTTTTTTTTCTAAGTTTGGGGCGCGAAAAATTGAATTTGCCTGGGGCGCCAAAAGTCCCAGGTTCGGCACCGGGTAGTTTAAACAAAATAATTAATTTTGTAAAACTTTGAGTTCGAGTATAATTTATTTTAAAAATTATTTATTATACAAAGGATAGTGGCAAAAAATGTTTGGGAGTTGGACCTAGAGATCAACTTTTTATATGGCAGATCATCTCAACTTACTATGTTTTTTTTGTTTCAAACTGAAAGTTAACGAAATTCCGAACTGAATATTTTCATTTGTATCTATTTTTTAGAAAACTATTAAGTAACAGCTTCACTTTATATTTATTCTATTAAGAAATATATGCATATACATATGCATATATATGTACTTATGTATGTATGTACCAGTACCTATATATATTTTCGTTGAATATATTTTAAGAAAATATAGTTTTTAGGGGCCCCATACAATTTTGTTTCTTGCATAATGTAGATACAATATTATGAGTTTATGACAAAAATTATCATAAGAACCAATTTTTTGCAACATACTTTTGTATGGTAATTTATTTTAAAAAAATTTAACATAGGTAAAGAAAAATTGTCACCTTTTCTTCTTACTACTACTACTACTACTTTTTGATGAGTTTGTAACTTTTTTAATTTTTCTTAAATATGTTAAGATTTAAAATCAAATTTAAAGTTGTAAAATATAGAACAATATTTTTCAAAATTATAAAAATATCATTTGTGTTTTCACTTTTTATTCGGATGTTTATAAAATGATAAATACTCGTGCTTTAGTTTTGGCCACCATTGTATGTACTTCTTAAACTTTACATGCATCCAATAAAAAAAAATCGTATTTGTGTTTGATTTGGGGGCCCCCAGACATTGGGGGCCTCCTCCACCCCTATCTTAGTCCGACCCAGTACATACAATTATTATAATCTGTAATTTAGTGAGTTAGCCAATTATGTAGTGTTCTCACTTCTCAGGAACTATACTTGATCTATAGAATTGAGGTTTTCATATTTTATTCTCCCTAAAGTCTCTCACTTTATTGGTTCCAAGCGAGAGGCTCGGAAATAAGCTGAGTTTGCTTCAGTAACAAAAGTTGAAATAACTAAGAACCAAGTCCTTGGATATTCAAATGGTTAGCAGCACACAAACAAGAAGTGAGAATAAATTTTCAACTTAAAAAATACAGATTCCGAACTTTTCACTTTCAGCTCTTTCTTCCCACTAGTCAAAAAGTGTTCCAAAAATTTTACAAGGGTGTTCCATTCTACAAAAACATTAAAACATCTCCTGGCTACACATTAAAGGGAGTTCATTTTCTAATTTCGAGGAAAGTCAATTTTGTGATTTTTGTATGTATACATACATACATAGGTAGATACAAGATAAAAATACATGAGAAGATGAAAAATTCTGAATTCCAGTTGACTGAAAAACATAATCAGCTAATATTTTGACACAAGTGCAGAACTTGATTAATTGTAAGGGAATAAGTTTTTCTAAGCTAACTTCTAACTTTGGAAAGAATTTTTTTAACAGTTCATAAATAGAAAAAAGAGACTTGTCTTATCTTATCTTCGAGTGACTTTTGTCGTCTTAACATATCGGTTGTCTTTGATAATGACGTTTTGAATAAAAGTTTAACATTTACTTTATTCTTTTTGAATTTTGAAATCTCTAAATAACTTCTAAGCTTCTTTTTCACTTTTATACAAACAATTTACGAAAATATCCCAAAATAGACAAATTGCTTTGAATGACTTAAAGAAGATGAAGATTGTCAATAGATTTACCACTTTGACAACTGAATAATAGAAAAATCTAATAAAAACACTGAACTTTTTGATTTTTTTATCGCTCACATCGAAATTCTATTTGATATTTTGTTCTTTGAAAAACGTTCATCGAGCAAGAATTTAAATATTAGCTATCTTTGAATGCAATCGCAAAATTACACAATAGAACCATGAGACTCCTGTGACGAAAGTCGCAGCTCACAGCACAGAACATCCACACGCCCACCCTTCAATCGGGGGGAGACACACTTCTCGAATTAATATTGATAAGCATCTTCTGATGAGGTGGGCGTTGTTTGGCAATCCCATCAGACTAATAAAATGGTCGGATTGATGAACTCTATACTTACTCCTTATTAAGTGGAAGGCATAAATGGTTCCGGCTCGGGTGTAAAATAGATTCCTCTTTGCCAATATCAAACTGTCACAGAGAAAGAGGGTTGAAAAACAGAAATAGACGAATTGTAGCTTTCAAATTGTAATTTGCCACTTTGTTCAGCGAGTGTATACTTTGTACCTCCGCCGCCGCCGCTCTTCCGCCACTGACTTCCGACCGTTTATGAATTTCAAGTGGAAACATTCGAACAGCGTAGATTTTCGATTGAAGGATAATTTCATTATTAAGGGTTTTGCTAAGTTAATTGATAATAATTCGTGCTGAGTGGGATTTCACATAAGGACGCGAGGTCGGGGGCTTAGCAATCTTTTTTTTATTGCAGTTTTCATACCCCGACCAGACCAGCAGAATCAAATAAAGCTGGTAATCGGTAAGCGAATTAAAAAAGAAAATTCAATCTCATTCGGTTACCTGGTGATTTGTGTGAACAGAGTGAAGGGTTGATGATGACAATCTTTCTTTGATATTTTTTTTTTATTTTAAATTTGTTTTTTGTTTTTTTTTTTTGTCTCTTCTTCTTTTGTTGTCTCTGAAGTTAATAAATATCACAGCGTGAGTTACAAGTTCAAATTTTCATAATACCTTATAAAATATACATGTAAAGGTATACATACATATATCTATGGAGGTGTTAAAAACGGCATAAATACATAGGAGCGTCTTTTCATCGTGCTCTGTGTTGTGAATTATTGTAATCCTTTATAATGTCCGTTTTGTTTTTTTTTTTTTGCCTTTAGAAAGCAGGACATTGGAATTTTATTTTTCAATTAATGATTTTTTAAGCTTCAAAGAAAACATTTTTTGATGGGTAAAATTGCAAACATAACCTAGGTGTGAAAAAGAGAATTAAAATTGGGTTATCTTTAGAAGTGCAATACACCAAAGGAATTGCAGTGCGTTCAAACATTCATGGCGTTTAAAACCCTTTGTTAACCAAACTATGAACAACTATTAAAAAGTAAAAAAAAATTAAAATGTTTGGGTGTTTTAAGAAGGATAACTTGTTTTTGAATTTTTACAGGACTTTTTAGGACTAAACGTGAATATTATATGGTACTCAAAAGTACGCTTGGGTTTTAAAATAGACAAAACAATCATACAATTTTTTTAAATTTAAATACGATAACAGTTAAAAAACAACATTTTGTTTTATACTTCAATTTTAAGCTTCAAGAATGTAGTCCATGGAAAAGTAGATTTTTTTGTCGTTGCAGCAAAGGTATACATTACTATGAATGTATTTAGAAAATGGCTTAGATTGTATTTTATATATACTGCAAAACTCACACTTCCTCCGTGATTCCACAAACTTTGGCCAGTGAACACCTAGATTACCTAGTCGCACGTCCTTTTAAACACGATTTTTCTTTGTCCCTTCCTTTTTTGCTGCATTGTGGAGATTCCTGATTTTGTGATGTTTTTTTCAGACCACGTCTGTCAACAACAGATAAATCTTTTTGTGATAGAAGTCCGTGGGAAACAAACACATCTTTTCTATTCATTTGGCAGTAAACTATGAACGAGTTTACAAAACTTATTTGAAGCATTCCCCAAAAAAATTGATGCCACCACTTCTTTGACCTGTGGTCTAATCCATATAAGCGACCCGAAGTTGATCAGCATGGTCCACTCCACCCATGAATGCATTATAGTCTTTTACGACTTTACGACAACTTTCCTCATGTTGGACACCCGATTTATCCCGATTTTGGAAAGCCAAAAGTACTGTTTTGTCATCTTTTCATTTACAAAAACTGGGCCCTATTCCACAAAACAACTTATCAACTTTTCACTTTGCACTTTGCAAATTTTTCGTCAATTTGCAAAGCATTCTGTTCCACAGAACTATAAAATCTGATAAGTGAAAAGTTGAATATGTTTTTAGTTGAATATGAATTTAGTCTCACTTTGCAATTTCTGTTCCACGTATGTTCTTTTGTGCAAAGTGCAAAGTTAATATTGAAAAGTGTAATTTGCAAAGACTTTACAAAAATTATGCTGTTTCGTTCCACAAAAACTTACAACTCTATTTTTGCAAAGCGAATTTTGATAAGTTTATCAAAAATTTGCAAAGAAAGCGTTCGCTTTGCAAATGCATATTGATGTTACTAGTGAAGCCTTCATGATGTTAAAACGTGAGTTTTTATTTGACGATGTTGAAGACGCGAGTGTAATAAGAAATTATAAATACCGTATTAATTTTTCGGGACTGCAAAATTATAATTTCAATAAGTGTTTTCGTTTAAATCGAATTCAAGCACAATACCTACATAATTAATGTTCTTAAAACAAAATCCTTTTATAACACAAATAAACAATGAAGGCAAAATGGTATTATGTTCAAAATAATTTTCTTTTATGTGAAATGACGTCTTTGACATTTAGTAATTTTTTGGGAAAAAATCAATTGATTTTGTTTTTTTTTAATAAAAAAGTAAAAAAATTCTACCATACCAAAAGTTGGTAGAAAATGTATTTTGACTTGAATATCTCGAGAATGAGCAACGATATTGACTTCAAACTTATTTATTTATTTATGTTTAAACAAAATACAAAATCAATAATCATATGCTACAATTTTGACAAATATCGAATTGACAGTTGTTTTACAAAAAATAAAAAACTTAACCAAAAATTTACCAAAAAATGTCAAAAGTAGTTTCTTGTCTTGAATAATGTCCAGATGATCAATCATTTTAACTTCAAATTTATTTTATTTTTTGCATAGTAGAATTTTGAACATATGGTACTTTTTTACAGTTTTTTTTTTTTAAATAAAAAGCCAAAAACTGAAATTTACCGAAAAGTGTCAAAAATTGTTTTTCGTCTTAAATATCATCACAATAAGTAATGCTATTGACTTCAAATGTATTTTATTTTTAACATAATGCATTTTGTCAACTAAAAAATGATAAAATATTGACGAATATCAAATTGACATTTTTGTAGAATAAATACAAAATGGGAAGTTATCAGTGTGGGTCGCACCCAGCCTCTTTTTTCAATTTTGATTTTGCAAAGTACAATGCAAAGTGAAAAGTGATGAGACAAAAGTGCAAAGATGATTAAATGTTTTGTGGAACACTTTGCACTCTCACTTTGCAAGACAGTGCATAGACTTTGCAAAAGTTAGCTTAGTGCAAAGTAAAATTTGCAAAGAATATTGTGGAACAGAAAAACTTAATACTTTGCCAAAAAAATCGATTCGCAAAGTGCAAAGTGAAAAGTTGATAAGTTTTTTGTGGAATAGGGCCCTGATCCCATCTTTAGAAGATCGATAAATCAAACTATCCTCTTTTCAATTTTGTATCTTATTTCACATTTTTTGGGTTGCCTTTTCTATTTGCCCGAGTTGTAGTTGTTCCACTAGCTAGAGTTTTTTCGGTTTTTAGTTTCTCTAGTAATCTCACCGATGAAAGGTAATTGTCAAAGAATATGATTTTTTGCTTCTCCCATTACTTTTCAGTCATTGAACATACTATTCTTTCACAAAGACCGTAGTTTTCGTACTAACTTTCAAGTTGCTCGTCTTTCCTTGATAAATTGAAAACTGTTTGATGTAACCATGATGGTCTGCTATAAGCACCATAATTTGTAGCCTCGCTTTATAATTTTCACGGAATTTCTTCCTTTGAAGAGAATAATTGACTCGTTAACAGAAAGCTATCTTGTCCCATGGTAAGAAGTACAAAATTTTTCATTCAACGAATCTATCATCGGACGAAGATTAAAAAGTCGATCGGTGTTATTTTTTGGAATGAGGCTATTGTCATTTATGTGCAAGCTGCTCAGAATTTCATCAAATCGATTTCGACTCATCGTTTTACTAACCAACGAAATTCCCAAATCCTCACTTTCACTCCAAAAGTGCTATATGTAGGTAGGTTGTGGTATCCCATAAGAAAATGTATCCCTAATAAAAGCTAGGAGCTCACCTTTCTTCAGGTTTAACACCTTACTTTTCTGAATGGTATTGAATTGATAGTAAATCTAAAGTAAAATTTTAGAAAAAAGTAAATGCATATTTTTTTTTGCTAAAATATTTACCAAAAATTGGTAAAAAATGTTTTTTGACTCGAATATATGTATATACATATATATATATTTACATAAATATAGAGATTAAGCAACGACATTGACGTCATTTTTATTTTATTCTATACATAATACAACTATTAACATGTGATAAAATTTTGACAAATATCGGAGTGGCAGCTTTTGTACGAAAAATAAAAAAACTAAAAGTAAAATTTACAGAAAAGGGTCAAAAATTGTTTTTCAACTCAAATGCCTTTACAATAAGCAATGATATTGACTTCAAATGTATTTTAGTTTCAACATAATTTGTCAATTTTTTAAACTACAAAAAATTACAAAAAGTTCTACCAAAAATTGTTAAATATTGGTTTTCCAACCCAATATCTCGAGAAATGTCTTAAGTCTGATAATTTTTTGTTAATAACATTGTTACCAATCAAAATAAATAGTAAATCAATTAATATCAGAAATATTTTCAAGTTATAATGGGAAATTATCAGTGTGGGTAGCACCCAGCCTCTTTTTTATTCTTGAAATTTAAAACTTATTTAGTGATGTAGATTGTAGATGTTGAGGAACTTAAAAAAACTTAATTATGTTAATTTGTCAGGTACTAAAAATGAAAAAAATTACATTATGGTCAATTATTTCCTTACTTACTTATAGACGAAAAAAATATTCTTAATAATTAACAATTTGACTGATACGAGTACCTTTAAAATAATTTAAGAAAATGTATGAAATGGTTGGCTAGAAGTTATGAACCTTTTCCAATTTTCAATTTCGTATTTATTTAAGAAAACGCCCAGCGAAGCGGGCTGGGTACGGCTAGTTATTTAATAACAAATAAGAAAAGAATTTTGTGGGTTTATGTTTTTTATGGCAATTTGTAACTGAAAAGCTGAATGAAATATGTCACCAAATACGTTCAATAGTATTGTACAAATGGAATGTTTTTGTATGAGAAGTTTAAACCAGTCGAAAAGAACCTCCAATCTCTTAAAATGTTATTAAAATTGAAAACTTTAAAGCGTCACTCCGTTTAAAGAGTGCAGTGTTCAAGTAAGTTTATCAATATATTATCTTTTGAAAGTAGAATTAAGTAAAATATATGGCTATTGGCACCACTGCGCAAATAATCAACACTGCCATCTATACTTGACACTGCATGCAACTCAAACAGCAGCTGTACAGTTATCTTTTTGACAGCTGCCTTCAAAATCAAGTCATATGATCCATGATGGCGTCACACAGAAAGAGCCCACGCTATACAACAACACTAGTCAAAAAGAAACAACAATATTCATTCTACAGCTATTTCATGTTTTAAGTCGACAAAAAAACTCTAGTCGTATATTTTGCCAACAAAAACTGCATTTCATATTCAATTCATACATCATCATCATTCTCATTTTAATTATCGAAGCGTTAGTCAATCGTCAGTTTATCCTCTCTTCAAAATAAATTTCAATATTCAATTGTTTCTGCGCAGAAACATTTCGCAGTTGAGAAAATAAATATCAAGTAAAAAAAAACGAAAGAAATAAAACAAAAAATTCCACCACAACAAGCCAAAGGTGATAAAATTTTAAGTTTTCTTTTTTTTTCAAATATCTCGCAGACTGCTGGGAGCGAGACTTGAACTTAGCATTTGAAAAACAAAGTGTTCTTGTTGTTTTATTACAGAATTTCCAAGTTTCCATTCGTGAAGAAAACGAGCAAATTAAAAAAGAAACCGTATTCGATACAAAATGTTTCGTAATAAATTGATTGTAATTTGCTGTCTGCTTGTTGCTGGGGGCACAGCGTTAATAAATGGTAAGTGGACACAAGAAAATACCTAATGTAATAATTTAATGCCAATCATGCGAACTATTGAACCAGAAATTTTAACCTTTTTGTGGTCGGTAATTTAATTTACCAATTTTCTCTTGTCTCCTCCATTTACACCTGTGAATGTGCATACCTTTGGCAATGGAGGAAATATAAGTTGCTAGACAAAATGGACAAATATCGAAACCACAAAAGCCAAAAGCCACTTTTTGTATTTTTTTCTTCTATTCCATTGTCAATGTCAATTTTTCTTTCCATTTCTTCAATTCATTCGGTTTATTTACATACAACGCATTTTGTATTTTAATTTCGATAGACAGACATCTAGAAAAAAACACGAAGTACGATATCTAAAAATAGCTAAACAGACAAAAAAAATATGGATTTTCAAAACAAAGAACGAGTTGAAAATTCTCGCACACAAAATCATTGATTCCATTGCGAATAAATTCACAATTTACAAAAACAACAAAATGGCAAATAAATAGAAATTCTTGTTCGTGTTATTCCGTCTCCAAAGTTTTAAAGCAGAGATAAGCATACGTCTTCTATTTATTTCTATACTTCGTACTTCTCGTCTATAGTTCCAGCTTCGGGTTGAGTGGAGTGAGTGGTGTGTCGAGTCGTGAGTATTGCGAGTTTCAAGTTTCTCCAAACGAAGTCTTTGTCTCCAGCTGCTGTCAATAAATGACTCATGGAAATAGAGAAAAAAAAAAGGTTTTCTAATAACAACCAACTTGCAAGAGTGCATTTTGTTGCGTCCTATTTTCTGCTGGCGTATTGTTTGTTTGGAAAATAACATTTGATGATTACATTTTTCTTCGAATAGGTTGTTTTTTGTTAGTTCCTATTTGAATTTAGTTAACGGTCCCTTTAATGAATAAGTCTTTCTATTTCTATTTCATTCTGCATACATTTATATAGAGGTATTAAATGTGATAAGAGGTTTTGTTTTGTTATTATGGGGTGTTATCATATTTATAGGGGTTGACATATTATTTATTAAAGGTCCTATTAAACAAACAATAGAGCATTTTTTATGATTAGCTAGAATGTTCATGAGAGAAAAGTGTAATCTTTATTGGTGCCACGTTGTAAGAAGGAGTAGATTTCAAGAAAGCATCTTGAAATAACGATAATTGCTTACATGTTTGCAAGTGAAGGCTTTTAATTTGATTACTTAATTGTTTATCGTTAACTTAAAAAAAGTTAGGGAATATTTCTTATCACTTGATGGACAGGGTTGACATTTTTGCTATTAAAATTGAGTATCATAGAAGTGACATTTTAGTTTGTCAATATTGGAAGTAGTCAATCGGCGTAGTAGTAGAAGTAGTAATATCGGCGTAGTCACTGACAAAACGTCAATTTCTATCGATCACCGGCATCGAGAATCAATGAGAGAGCTTAGTAGAAAGTATGAGGGACCATCTGAAACCTACCATGTGATGTCATGTATTTCCATCTGTTGCTTGTGCTTTCACTTTGTTCATGTCTTGTATTGTATTATCTGATAGCCGTAATAATTTTTATGGAAGTTTTTTTTTTTTTTTAAATAACCACATTTGATAAGCGGCCTGTTATAGCGATCAAAAAAGTGCATTACGAAAATTTTTTCACACAACAAGTACAACAATTTTTCCAATGTGCCTTTTATGGCATTTTATGAATGATGGGCCTACAATTGTACCGAATACATTCAGCTAATTGAAAATGTATTTCTTTTTCTGGAAGATAAATCAATACAATCAATTAAAAATGAAATTTGTTGAGATCACTTGGTAGCATTGCAAAGCTAATACTTTAATTTCAAAGAGTCAATGATTTAAAAATTTACAGACCAAAATATTACCTATAACTTTAATAACTCTCGATTAAAAAGATTGAGTTGAAGTATAATATGTATTTACTGAAGTAATTGTATGACATTAGTCCATTAGAATGAAAAGCTGAATATCATGATCTTTTAAAACAAGTGAGAGCTGATTAATGTTAAGTGAAAACGGAATTGGTCCAATTGGCATTTCACTTAAAACACTTTCCATTCTTACTCACTTCCCGTGACTTTGATAAAAATACGAAAACTCCTAAAAAACATTCAAAACAACACAACACAGTATGAATAGTTACCAACGCAACAATGACACACAGCTAAATACATATGTACATACATACATACATACATAGTTTCCTTATAATATTTTAATTTCAATGATAAACGACTTAATGACCATTTTTCAATTATTAACAGAAAAAAATCCCCTAATTTTTAATCAAACATTAATGAATATTAACACACACATGTAAGATTTTCTAAAAATTATTCTTATTATTTTAAGTTAGCAAAATATTGTTAATCGCGCACGGAGTTGATTTAATGTGCATTCCGTCTCGATAACTAGAAAAATTATTAAAGCTTGATTGAAAGTCAAAAAATAACAATCACACTTGAATAAAGTTCACAAACAGAGAATGAAAATAATAACCTGTAACAATTAATCAATTTTATTTGTAAAAAAGAATTGGCTAGCTACTTAAAACCCCTCACCAGAATTATCTAGACAATTTCTAGCATCTATACATTCAGATGAACTTTCGATTGGTGTACTTTAAATCTTAAATTCGAACCTCTCAACTTTAATCGTAGTATGGATGTCTTACGGCCGATTTTGATGCATAAATGTAATAAGAGAAGACGAAAATATCAATTAGGTCAAAAAATGGGGTACGCTTCTTTTATCCCACAGCCTCACGTGTCAACGCTTCTGATACTCTCGGACGAAGATTGACTTAATTATTTGGCTAATGTTTGTAAGCAAGTCGATACGACAGAAAATATGGAGTATCTCATTGGACTCAAATGATTATTTTTAATTCTATTGAACTGAATTCCTACCCTACCGATATAATCAATCGTATTTAGTTACAAGTTAGTCACCCTGCTGTTGATTCCCTTTGTTTATTTATTAAAATGCATTCACTTGCAAAACTTAACTGACAAAGAAACAAAACAAATTTGAAGCACGAATCAAAATATGTGACTTCATTGAATCACTTATGAGTTTATGACTTACTTGATGTATTAAATTTTGAAACAAAGTAATAAAACAATAACTTTTTGTGGACTCAGTTCATGCCTATCCAACGTGCAAGTTCCAATTTAGCAAAAAAGAAGTGATCAAATTATGAAAAATGATAAACATACGACTATGTTTACATACAAAATGTAGATTGAATGAAATATCACTTTTGTATGTCATAATTGTAAGTCATTGTACATGATGTACGAGTATCAATAAAGGCAAGTAGTCGTAGTGTTTGAAAATGATTATGATGAGCATTTAGATGTTTCTAACATAAAGCGAAAGTGATTTAATGTTGATGTTGAGAATGGTGTTTGAATCGGTGTCTTTTTAAGGAATTTAAAAGGCGACATCTTAATAAATGGAAAAATACAAATTAAATCCGGAGAATAAAACACAAATTAATTATTTTTTGATATAACAGAAATGAATCAGTTATATAATATCTTGGATTCCATCAAAAAATATCATGAAACACTTACATATATGAGCAACTATTCGTGGAAACCCATATCTAAAGTACTAAAAACTGCTAAACATGAAACAATCATGCAAATGAACTTTATTGTGTGGCAAAACCAAATAACCCTGATAAAAGATGACTGATTTGTGTTAAAATTTGTACTTGAATTATTAATGTAATTTCAAAAAAGACCAAAACTGACTCAGGAGTAGTAATTTTGGTGAGTTAAGAGACACAAATTGAATTGAATTGGAAAATTTGTCGTTCAAAAGCATTTGTGAGCTGTCAAACTCATCTCTGCTATCTCAAATGACGAAATGTATTTATATAAACAAAATTACAATCGGATATGCTGAATAAGCGTAACCAACTACATTCTACTTGATTTAAGATTCAAAATTAACTTAGTTATCACATTTTTTAATGATACTAAATAAGATTATAGATTTGGTGGCTCTGAGAGTCGTAGAAGCCAAAAATACAATATAAAAGATAAAATAAACCGAACAAAAATATAAAGGAAAACACAATTGTAGGATTCAGTTTTTTTTTTTTCTTTGATTCATTCTAAAATTATGAATAAGCATAGTTGACAGTAATAATTTTGTTCGAAATTCCCAATCGACCAAAATTAAATGTGTATTGCTCATATTCACTTTAGAGTCTGGATGTCTAATCCCGCTTGCAAGCATTATCACATTATTTATATTTGTTATCAAATGATTTTATATTCAAAAAATAAAGTATAAATAAATAATACATAGATTGATTTATGGGTATTTAATAAATGTAAACAAATACATTTAAATTGATAACATGACTGGTCAGTTCTCCAACCAATTCCTGTGACATTTGGGAAGGAACAACCACTTTCTTTCAATTCCCGAACTAAAGTGAGCAACACTTTTTCACTGTCAAATCTCTTTTCAAGGACAAGGGCAATGATGATATTTTGAGTTTGAACGAACTCCAGAGACACATGGCACTGGCTATAAAATATTTAAGTTCTAAATGCTTGCAAGAATATTAGCAAGAAAATAAATTGTTTCCTGAAACTAATCGGTAAATTTAGTTAGTAGTCAAGAAGACACACAAAACATGAGGAATATTATTTTTAGATTTTTAGAAAATTGTTATCTTAGATAGCATTTAACCTCCCTCCATGGTTGTTTAGGCATTAGACAGTGTTCCTTATCATAATCATTGTAAATAATGCAATAATGGGCATGGGTATAGGTTTCGTTAGACTTGATGTATGTAGATAATGTCAATCTAAGCGCTTTAATTTACTGTTATACCATGCATACATTTTCCAACTGCGGAGTAATATAATTATTATAATATATCCGATGGAAAATTGATAATATTTGAAGTTCAATTGTGGAATATATACAACGATGATACACAAATTTGTATATGACGGTTTTAATGACTAAGTATAAAATAGGTCGAGAAAATGTTGAGAGCTTGCACAAATAAGTACGAAAGTAAAATCAAGGCAAAATAAAAAACAGGACAGGGAAAAGTTATGGTATACAAAAAAACATACAGGTAGTCAAATCACTATTGATTTTAACTTATGAAACAATTTTGGCCTGTTTTAATTTCATATTTTAAAATAATGGTCATAGTAATTAATAATAATAATTTATTTAGTGAGTCAACAGATTCTAAAAGAACAATATTTATTTCCATGGAATAGAGCGAAGCTACTACCGAAACCGCATCATTTGTGGATTAATCAATTTCTCGCAATAAGGAGAGCTCAAAAATGTTTAAACATTAACCAGACTGTGGGGCAGAACTTTGATTCCTACCACGAAAATCCTACTCACTACCCTTTGCTACTTTTTTTCGTCTTCAATAAGCCATGGCATTTGATTATGTTAAATTTAAATGTTTAGCCGAAAACTTATCTTTTCGCAAAACCGCTTCCGATGTTTTTTTTTTTTTTTTTTTCTTAAGATTTTCATTGACCAAGAAATTAAATTGCTAATTGTTAGTTCCTCTTTTGTTCTGCTTTATTATCTGACCGCCTTTTATGTAATTCAATATATAAAAATGACACTGGCATTCAGTTGCTAGTAAACTTTGCTCTTTGACGGAAGGTTTGATAAGAACAAAGATTAATGTCATCATGTTGTTGGAATTTCCTTCGAAAATGAAAATAAACTTGGTACACAGGAAAAGAAAATTATGAACTACACTCCTAAACGATAAACATTATAACCACGAGGTTTGTGTCATCAAAGGATAACCTTGGCGGATGTTTTTTTTTTTTATCAACGATTAAAACTCGTGACGCTTAATGTTTTGAGTTACGCAACAGTTTAATGATTGGTACAAGGGACACAATTGCATTCCGTAGATCTGAGTTTGATGCTTTTTTACTGTTCTGTTCAATTTCAAAGTCAACATTGATGATACGAAGCCCTGTGTTCAAAAAAACAGAATCATGG
Source organism: Scaeva pyrastri (assembly GCA_905146935.1). Taxonomy (NCBI): domain Eukaryota; kingdom Metazoa; phylum Arthropoda; class Insecta; order Diptera; family Syrphidae; genus Scaeva; species Scaeva pyrastri. Next base: position 59,895,628 of record LR989927.1, read on the forward strand.
TGAGATTGCTGTATTTGAATTTGTATATTGCCAAATTATACAAATAAGGATTTGTTAAGGTAATAAAATTATAATGAATTTGACTGTTCAAAGAAATAGCAACACCTGAACAAATTTCAAACCGAGTTGGGTCCATAAAACAGATCGCTTAAAGTTTGTTGGACATTCCACAAGAATATTATTTAGGTCGAACAAATAATCCTTAAAACTTTAGTAAAAATTAAGAGCAAAACATTTAATACCATCAAAAGACCTGCAGTAAAATATTGGCACATAAAAGAACTCTGAAATTCCTGATTGATTGTGGTGTATGATAAAAGGTTTTTGGAGTTTTTATTTCAGTTATTAGTGAAAAAACTACCAATCAAATTATTGACATTAAAAAAATTCAAAAAACAAAAACTTTAAATGTACAGTGTAAAAATATTTTGTAGAGCAATGCAGTTCAGACTTCAAATAAGTGGAGTAAGATTAATTATTCTTGACTCACTTTCCAGTCAATCTTCCAAAAATATTGCCTTATCATTCACGGATCCTTGTGTCAGTGACCTGAACCCATCCAAAGTATTTATTGTATCTGAGATACATTTTGAGAAATGATCAAGATGTACAATGGTTATAGTGTAAGTGGACTACATAATCAAATTAATCCTGTTGTCCTGCGGAAAGACATATTTTAATTTCGTAACTCTGTTCACCAATATAAAACCCCATAAAGCAATTGATAATTTAAAAGTTTAAACACAATTAGGTTTAAAATCATTTTTCGAAAATTTTCATATTGTTAATCAAGTCTTATGAGATCTCACGTTTGTTATTCAATTTAAAAATTAAGGTACTTTCTACACAGCTTTAAACTAAGTCTTGAACGAATTAAATCTTTAATTGTTGTAAACATATTTTTCAGACAATTTCTTTTTTCTAAATGAATTCAAAAATTTGCATTTAGTTTCAGACAATCAGACAATGAATTGAATCGTTTATTTTTTAAACAAAAACAAAGGGCATTTAAATTAATCTAAAAAATTGTGTATTTAAACCGCGAAATTACTAAAATGCGAAACCTAACATTCTCAATTGAACAAGGTAACCTTTTGTGTGTATTCACCTACATAACTTATTTTGTATAACTTCAGTTTACACGTTTTGACTCTTCTCTGTGCAAGCCATTAAGGTAATTTAGCTTCGAACCTGATTTCACTACCTGGCAATGTATTCTTTTATTTTTCCTCATCCATAATCAATTCGTGTTATCGTTAATTGTCCCTCAGCGCGATAAAAGATAAAGATAACATTTTTTGTTTTTGTTAATAAACAAAGACTAAGTACAAAATACATTTACACATGTGTTCCTATGAGTATCAGTAATAAATTAATATATATTTTAGCCAACAATCAACAAAGATATCGTTCGCTAGTACAAAAACAACAACAAAATCACTTAAATCATTGTTTGCATAATAAAACATTCACAAAGTCAAAAATTTCATATTAAACCGTGCTTAAATATAGCAACAGAAAATGTATAAAACAATAAGATACAGAGTAAATAAATTCAAATTAAGGAAAAAAAAAACAAGTTACATATATTATATTGAATTTCTAAAATGTTTTTGTTAAAATGTTAAATTCACCTGAGGGTCTTTCCATACACAGAGTTTGTGTCACGTTCGTTACTCGTATTTTTATTTGTTTGTGGTTTTTTATTTATTTTTTTTTTTGCTGTGTTTCTCATTTTTAATGAATATCAGCGCAAAAATTGAAGATGAAGAACATTCTAGACGTACATTCAACTTGATTCAATTTCTGTTTTGGTTGTATTTTTTTGTTTCTAAACAAGTTAATCTTTAATCTTTCATTCACGTGTTCAACCAAGATTTGCTATCTGTGGAACTTTAAAAAAAAAGAGATTTGGTAGAATGTCATTTCACGTCTATGTGAAATCGTATTTTGACCTAACCTTCCATTCAGAAAGTCCCAACATCTCAGTTCCTCGTAATGAATCCTGAAAAACAATCGTAAAACGTCACACTTTCCAAACAAGAATTCACAAATGATTCATTACATTCAATGGAAATGAAAATAAAAAATGCATGCACCACTTGCAACTCGAACTTCCGTTTAATAAGTTTATCAATTTGAATAAATTAAGCTTATTACCGAATTCATGTTTTCTTTATTATCTTCTTGTTTCTTTAAAAACAACAAATTCCTCTGAACTCTCAATGTTATCTTTGAAACTGCTTCCCGAATTCGTGCCATAGGTCGGGAATGGATGGTTTATATAATTTTAATTGCCTCATCATCATCATTAATTTGAGATAGAAAATAAACATTGTTTTCTGCAATGGAATTCTTAAAGAGGCGTATATTTTGTTATCTTCCTCCACGTTTGTTGAGAGTCCAATTGGACTTCTAGCACCACAAATGGGTAAATATGAGAAGTCAATGATATGTTAAATATGTGGTGGTCGTTTTGTTTGTTTTAATTTGATTTAGTGCACACTTGCAGTTTGAATTTTAAAATTAACGATAAGAGTCAAACAATAAAAAAGGGTGAATTTCACCAGCAATGCCGATGACGACAACTACAACGACGATCGTCGATAGTGTCTTAGGTTTATTGACTCTGACTCATCATCGTTTAGTATTGTTTGTTGTTGTTCAATTAAATCAGAATTTATTTGATATTTCAGTGCCCCAGCACTGTGTGGCACACAAAAACTACTTTAATTTTTCTTTTGTACAGATGTGTGGTGTGGAAAAATGTGTATATTTTGATATTTAATAAAGCTGGGCGTATTATCGTGGCTTGGCTATTGGCTTATCTCTTATAGTTTATACGTACACAAAGTAGAGCTGAGCTTGCAGATTTTTTTGTTTGTAATTTCAAAAGAATTCCTTAGATTGCAAAAATTCAAAAACACCGAGCAAAACCCACAAATGAACCTCATAAATAAATTAATACAATAAAATGATCTCATTGCTATGTAAGCTGTTAAAATAAAGAATGGTTTTTACTGAATTATACGGAATATTGTAGTTGACGAAAAAACAAAGCATATCTTTTGAATGAATAAACATGCAGTCGAGTAAAAAGAAAGGCAGGCCAGCAATATACAATTGAGGTGTATTAAATTAATTCAACAACGAAAAATTCAGCAAAATTATGTGTGCCCATTTGGGACAAACAATCAGATATTAAAATGCAATGAGAAAGCAGTTAAAACGCAATAAAAAAAGGATCACATACTTCAACGATGGCTAAAGCAACTATTGTCCTTTTAGATTAGATTAAAGAATTGCGCTAAAGCTTGAAGTAGCTTGTGAGAATTCTAAGGCTGTCTTGTTACCTCTTTTCCATAAATAACAACTCAACATTTTTGCAGACGCACTAATAAAATAGTCAATCTTGATATTGTAACTGAGTCAAAAACGGACCTCCTGCTTCATTTAGAAAAGTTTTTATAAAAATCTAGACCTGAAGAGATTTTCTGATGATGCTCAGCTGAATTGACATTTTGTTAGGTTATTTCTTAAGTTATGCCTTCATTTGAATCATTAGCTCTCACATATTATTTTCGCTTTTTCTCTTTTTAAATGAATTGCAACATCTTTGTTCATAATCTCAACAGGTCAGTTGCAACCCATGATACCAAGAGATGGCATAAAAGTGATTCCTGCCCTTGCTGCGAAAGAAGATGCCGCTGCAGTAAGACCAGCTCCAACAACAACAACAACAACAACCACAACAACAACTACACCTAAACCAGAGACAACAACAGTTGCACCAGTTACAACAACGACACCAGATTGGAGACCAACTCCGACACCAGCTCCAACAACATCAACAACTACACCTGAACCAGAGACAACAACAGTTGGACCAGTTACAACCCCATCGCCAAATCCAGTCCCAATTCCAGAGCCTCCAATGGGAAGGTGGAATTCAACCTGCATTTTAATTCAAATGGCTACCCAATTGAACTTTACCTACGAAACAGCTGGTATGAAAATTTAGTTTTAAAAAAAGCTTTTTTTCTTTCTGATACTAAACTGATTTTCTTCAATTTTTCTTTATTAGACAACAAAACCGCGAGAGCAATTTACAATATTCCAGCTACAGCCACTCTTCATGATGTCAACTGTGAATCAAATAACACTCAGGAAATTGTCCTCAACTGGGGACCCGAGAAGGCTATTCACTCGATTGCCATCTACTTCGAACGTAACAACTCCAATGTCAATGTCCACACAATCATGGTCAGTCTGCCCATCGATCCTGAAGAATTCGTTAACCCCAAGGGTGAGTACGAGAGACATAAAGCGAGAATATTTTCTATTTGATTTGTTTTTTGTTTTGTAGCAAATCAATCTGTCCAGTTGATCTATCGTGGAGACATCTTTGAAGCACCCTCCCAAATGTCCTACCATTGCACGCGGCCACAATATTTCAATTTGACCGAGGCCATCAACGATACCGCTGTTATCGGCACCATCCGACTTTCTGATGTTCAGATGGAAGCCTTCCGCAATGTGAATACCACTTCATTCTCAACAGCTCGTGACTGTGATAGTTCAGAGACCACAGACATTGTTCCAATTGCTGTGGGCATTGCATTAGTTGCACTTATTTTGATCGTTTTGGTCTCGTACTTGTGCGCTCGTCGTCGTTCCACTGCTCGTGGTTACATGAGTTTTTAGAAAATAGATAGACAGATATAACAAAGGACGAGTAAGAAAGAGAGAGAGACAGAGTGAGGAGTAATCAAACATTTACAAAAATTCCGATCATATTCAATTAGAAGAAAACAAAAACAGAAACAAAAAAGATACTAAAGAAAAAACAAGAAACGTATTTTAACAAAACAAATTTAAACAAAAAGAAAAAGAACGAAAAAGATGTGTAAATAGGCTACGTATTTGTTTTGGACTTCTTTTTTATTATTATAACTGAATAATCAATTTTATTTGTTTTTTCTTTTTATTTCAAACATTTCAAATTTTAAATTAGCTGGAAGTTTTTTTAGTTTTTATTTCTTATTTTTCATATCACATTTCCCTATTCAGACATTTTTTATAAGACTAGAGAAACAAGTGTTTTCGAAAACACTGAATGTTATGAACTTATTATACGAAAATTGGCATAGTTAGGATCTTAGAAATATTTTTTGTATGTGTATTAAAACAAAAAAAGAAAGAAGAAATTAATAAGGAAATTGCTTGAAAAAAAATTGTCGTTTAGGACCAAGCTGACTTGAAGTAGTAAAACAGAATTTATAAATAAATGATTTTGTTTTTCAACCGAAACGAGTTATTGATTCTATTTTAATATTAAATTAAAGAGAAAACGATAGATCCATAATTATTCATATATTTTTTTGTTTCTATTTTTCGATAATAAATTATAATTAAAATAAGAAATGAAAATGTGTTTATTTTATACTATTTAATTTTTTTTTTTTCAAAAAACATTGCTTCGCTAATTTTATGGAACAAAAGAAACATCTTAAAGTATGAAAAGAAGAAAAATTGTTTATAGGAAACACTACATTTTATGAAGTTGTTTTTGAAAAAAAATTAAAAACAAAATAAGTACAAATATAGCCATAAAAATGCGAAAAGTTCTTAAAACACTGCTAAAGTTGAAAACAAATCAATTAATGTTGTTCTTTAGAGTATTTAAAATGATACAGCAACTTCAAAAGAAATGTTCTTCGAATAGTAATTTGTCATAAGACACCTTTTACATTAAAGGAATGATTCCTTGCAGCCAAAACCTAAAAATACGACATTAATAGCGCTTTAAAAATTATATTTCACAGAAAAATGTCTGATTTAAACCATTTTCTGGAGTGAATTTATTGTGAATTTCGAGGGGATATTTAAATACGAAGTTTTTGGATAGATCGCATAAATGAAGCGGAATCAGCTAGGAAAGTCCTTTCTAGCACATTTTATGGTAGGACGCCTGAAGTCTTGTTAATGTGTTAAGTGAAGTATTTACAAATTTAAACTAAACAAGAATTTTCTCATTCAGCAATCTAATTCAAATTTCAAATTAGTTATTGTTTAACCTTGAGTTTAACCAAAATTCAAATTCTAAACAAATAAATAATCAATTGATTTATCCGTACATTTTTTTTGTGATAACTACATATGTAGTACATACATAACTAACTATAGTATACAAAAGTACCAAACAAGTTACTTGAAACAATCTTTATATGTGCCTTACTTAACAGGAATTAAAGTCATTTAAAAGCTGCTCGTATTTGTCAAATAATTCCAGGTGTTTAACATTATTTCTTGTGTCAAGAAACACGCTTCATAGGGGCATTACATTATTTCATGTTTCTTGAGATATGGGAAAGTTTTACATTCACTGTCTGAATGGTCAGTAGTTTTAATTTTACATTTTAAAGTGTAATTTGTTTTTTAAGTAAAAATAGAATGGGCTGATGTACGATTAAGTACAAATTTGGGAGTTGTTTACGTGGAGCCATGGTCACCAACTCCTGATGTTGATTTCTTTTTGCCAATTAGGAATAAAGAATTTTCCGTTGCAAAAAGAACACAAAGTTGTTCTTGAACTCAAGGATAACAGGCTTGAAGGCACTGAGTAATGAGTTGAAGAAGGCACTAAGATAAAATAATTTTATTTTGGAGTTAAAACACGAAAACGATAAAAATAAGGACAATTACAAATTATTACAAAACTGAAGTATCATATACACTTTTAAAAGTCACTTTATTCTAAAATGTGTGGACTTGGGTCATGTTCAAATAGATATACTCGTTTGTATATATTGTAAAGGATCCGGCGAACTTTATTCCGCCTTAATTGAGTTCTAACAGCACGCCTTGCTTTTTGATTGGTTGATATGTGACCAATCGATCAAAATGTTCATTTGATTATTGATTATTGATTGATTATTTGAATTGTCATGAGTTGAAGTTCGTCTTTTTCTTGGCATTTTCAGACCTGCAAATCTCAGGCACTGACAAACTGATGATAAAAGATTTTAAAAACTGTATAATGGTGACAAAATAACAGGCATCCTTATAACTTTTTGTTGACATTGGACAAACGGCTGAAATTGGCAACCAACTGACAATCAAAAATATTTTTATTTGCAGGTAAAACAAATTGTATGGGAAAATGTTTGTCACGCAATTTTTCCATATTTTCTCACTTTTTAAACCAAAATCAACCAAATTGTTCAAGCCGTTCTCGAGTTTTAGCGAGAAACGGAAATTGATTTTTATGTTCACAGAAAGATATATTCTAATCCATAATCGTAGGGATTTTAAATTTTTCCAATGACAATAAAGTGAAAATAGGACAGGGATCTAAATCTCTGACGAATCTCGAATTTTTATGATTTTACTACATTTCCCTAGTAAAAAAAATTCTCAAGAAATTTTTAAACGGGAACTACCTATGTAGGTATATGTCAATTTTTTTTTTTACATACATCAGAAACTTCTTCAATGTACTTTGGCTAATTTCACTAGGAACAAAATTAGGGCTTAGCTTAGAATTAACAGTTGAAAATAATTGGCATTTCCAAGTTTTCGTGGATGGAAAAAAATTGGTGTAAAAATATATGAAACTGTTTGTTATATATAAAAGAAATTAAGACCTAAGACATATGTTTGTATGCTAAGGTCCATTGAATAATCAAAAATTAAAGAAAATTAAAATAGGTAATGGAACTAAAAAGAAGAAGACATGAAAAGTCTTTCTCAAAATTCGTAGTTAAAAATTGAAGTAAATCAGATTTTAAAAGTATTAAAAACTATAAAGTTACTTACTCTGACACAAGAGAACGGAAATTTCCATCGATGTTTTTAGCCAATCTGCAAAAAGAGAAGAAAAATAAAATTAGATATTTAGATTTGTAGGTTATAGGAAATTCTAATTTAATTACACAAAAGAATTTCTGTAAATTAAAAAAGTCAGAATTTATATTGGTTACACTAAAGCTTTTATTGTTGAATTGTGCCGCCTTGAGCTCAAGAGCAAGAACGAAGGCCACATTAAAGGTCCTTCCTTTGTATTCGTATGCCTTTTGTTCTCGCTTTTAAGCTCCTTTTTAATCCGCAAGACTGTCAAACCAGTACAGTTATAAATTGTTCGTACTTATACTTTGTTTACACTCTGTTATTAAGGGTGAACACTTTGAAAATTATTTTTATTTATGTGTCAGTGTCATTCATCATCACCTTGCTCGCTTTTATTAAAAAAAAATCATATGTGCGCCTCCATAGCTCCACGTATGAGCTAGATGAGGAACGGGAAATGAACAATTTAATATTTTCAAGCTGTGTCTTTCGATGACAAGTAGAAATCTAGAATTTTATAGGTAAATTTAAGAGACTTATTATATTAAAATAAATTTACGTTTTCTTCCACAGGCTTCAATAATAATTAAGTTTTTTTTTATATTGCCTACATATTTTGTTGTACAATAAGAATATTAAATTATTCTGATTCTCTGATTGGCTAGCTGTCAAAAATTTGCCTTGTGATGAATTTTGTATATGTTTTCAAATTCATAAAATCAATCAATTTATTTTTGAATTAAACCTGTCAAATTTTTTTTTTTATATGTAACCAAAATATTTTCGTTAGTTTTTTTCTACCTGTAAGTTTGATTGATTTTGTTTGTTTACAGGATAATAAAAAATCTAAAGCCCCTTTCAGACGATCAGTTCAGGGCCCGTATTACGGATTACGATTATTGTTCAAAATCCCTCGTTATAGTTATGTTGCGATTACGTTTTACGATAGTCGTTTTTATTAAACGATACTCGTTTTCTCTTACGACTGCTTATGGCACTCGTATTTTTTTATTTTGACTTTATGTAATTTTTTAAATCTTGAAATATTGTAGTTTCAGATTAGTTATGATATAATGTGTATTTAATAATTATTTCCACTGTTTCCTTACAATGCATCAGGAATACCCATTGGGTCTGATGCATCCCTCAGTGATCTCCTTGAAATTGAATTTTCCCGGTTTTTCGAATCCTCGGAATCATCGTCACTACTCAAAAAAAAAAAATCACAATGGAAAAACATTTTGTTTAAATAATTTAGAAACCATTTATATAAACTTTCTTAACACTTGATTAATTTTGTTTAATTTTAAAATTGTTGACAGAAATATTAGAGGAATGAAGTTGGATGCGCTTCAAAAAAAATAGATTTTTTGATTTTATCTGGCAAAATCTTCCTGCATCCATTATCGTAAACCATAATCGGTCCATGTCATGACTATCGTTTTCTTGGGTACATTTTTCAGTTCAACTGACAGTTAAACTGAAAAATGAACTGAAAACTTATCGTCTAAAAGGGGTTTAAAAGAGATATTTCAAAATTATTTGTGTTCAAAATGATTCCGTTGAAATATTAAGTTCATGTTTTTCTTCCTGGCAACTATGATAAAAATAAAACCATAACGTGTTCTATTTTCCACGAAAAAAAATCAATCTTATTGACATCCAAATTTACCAATTGAAAACCCCAAATGTAGAATTTTGATCTGTAGACCTATGATCATTTCTCGTATACAAAATATGTGTCATGTGTAAAACGTCTGGTCATGTCGATTAAAGTACAACGATAAGAAAAATAAAATACCCGAATAAAAATTTGACAGTTACAATACACCCATAGGTGTAGACAGAAAAATTAAGAGGCAAAATACATTTAATGTACAGCCAAGGGAATGACTGACTTAAAAATTCATAACCAGAGACAAGAAAATAAAAGCATTATGACAATCAATTAGGGTTGGTGGTTTTTCACACACACACTTGACAAAATTAACTCCAACACAATGACAAGCTTTTATGATCCTTGTACTGTTCATACATACATTTAAATGCTCTCGCTTTAATCCGCCACTGTTTTTGACCTCGTTTTGAGATAATAAATCCTTCAAACGAATGCATTGAACCAAAAAAATATCCATATCGCATTCTTCCACTCGTGCTATTAGTTTTTCTTGGAGTGCACTTAGAACAAAAAGTGACTGTCTTCAAATGCTCCTAAAGCGTTCAATTTCCTACAAATAAAAAGAAGAAAGAATGACATCTTCAAAATTTATTGCAAAAACAATGTTTTTTCATTTTACTTTCTCGCTCCATGATGGAAGGCAGTGAGGAGAAAGATGTTGTGTAACTTAGAGTCTCCAATCCACCTACATACAATATAGGTACATATCTGCTGCAAGTTCAGTGCACCACAAGTGGATCCTTACAAACTCGTCTATGGATACCTATCAAGTGTCCTTACTTAAGCTTATTTTCTTTGATATATTGAGATGTTGGACCCGGGACTGGGCGGCTTAGATACTCGTACCTGGTGCAGCAATACCACATCGGGTATTGTACTGATTTAATATGAAAATTGATAACAGGATGTAATAAATTTTTCGATTCGAAAAAAAAGGAAAATTTATTGAGGTCGAACGTGATGGATTTTTTTTTGTTACCTAACTCTTTTCTTTACCAAGACCATGGGAGTGGGTATTATTCTCCCAATGAAAATTTTAAATTTTAATATCAGACTAACCAAGAGTGATGAAGGACGTAAATAAACTTAAACAATATATGTACATACATGCAATATGCCTGTACTTGCAAATCACCTGGTAGTGGTTTTGCTTATGGTTGCCAACAGTGTTTATTTCAAAAGTAGGGTTTTTAAGTCAAACGACAGATAAACTGACGTTTCATCTACAATGTATGAAAAAAAAAATGCTTATTGACAACCGAACATATTGTTTAACGTCATGTATATGACAGTTGATTTTTCTGCTAAATTAGCTGTCATTTAGTTAGTAAAATCACCATGAATTGGTATAGGGTTTAACAACACGTGAAAAAAAATTATAAAATGGGTGTTCTCCTCGGTTAAACTCCCACGGCAGGACAGGATTGCCATAATCATCCTACCGAGGAAGGCCTATTTGCAATGTGGTAGGTTAGATTTATGTAAAGTTGAGCTTCCTGGATCGGAAAGCAATAAACTAAAACCCGTTTGTTGACCAAAAGTAAGATCTGTCAAAAACATTGCCGAATCTGTGAAAATGTGCAGGAGAATCCAGGGATGGCACTGTCAATTGTTCCCTTAACTGGGGAACGATTGGAAAGTCCACTAATTTTTGTTGTTTCTAGTTAGCGAAAAAAAAATACATAATAGTATTGGTGAAAGCACACAGCCTTGTCTTATCCCACTTGGGACTTCAATGTTCTTAGCAACTTCTCGCAAAACAAGACTTTTTTTCAATAAGTTGGGTTGAAATAATGTTCGTGAACGCTTCTTAAAGCAAAATAACATAATGACTTCTCATTAAGTCTTAAGCGTTATAAAGTCGAGAATTCTGTTAGTTATTATTTACCAAGTCTCACAGTATTGTAAAACAGGGTTAGGCTATTTAATAAGAAAAGTTTTTCGTTCTTGGAAACGAACCAAAAAAAAAACTTGTTTTAGGGATGATTATTTTTTTGTTTATTCTATCTCATTGCTTTTTGTTCTTTTTTTTCAATCTACAAGAAGTCCATATTCAACCCTTACAATAAAGAAAAAAATCTTTTTTCCTTAAATATTTTATGGGTTTTGACACAAATTGTAAACTCTAAGTCCTAACCGAAAAGTTTTCACACACAAAAATTCAACACCATTAAGAAGAAAAAAAAAAATTGAGAAGTTACTACGAGTAAATGAAATGGATACTTTTTTTTTATTTTCCCATGAAAATTTAAATAATTTCCCGAGAAAATAAAAAAGAAAACGAGAGAAAAACCCAAAAGTGTTTAATCATTTCGGTGGTTGGACTATCTTGGCTTTCTTGTTTTGGTAATATACAATATAGGATTTTTTATTTCTTACCGACTTTAAGGACACATTATTGGTTTCAAAAAAAAAAAAATCAAATCAGTACTGGATTCATCGAGTACTGGATTTATTGCTTGAAATTTTCAATGTGAGAATGTGAATTGCAGATTGATTTATTTTAAATTCTGATTCATGAACATCTTCGATTTAAGGCTGTGGCTTTGGCCATATCTCTTATTTCACACCGTGATTTAGTGATGTCTTCAAATTTCATGGTTATAATTTCTAATTCAAATTAAGGTTGTCATTCAGTGACACCTTTGGTTTAAGGCTATGACATCTTCTATGTGAAACAATGATTTTGTTTAAACCTCTTACTCAGACTGTGATTCAGTAAGATCTTTAGTTTTTAGGCTTGTGATTTATTCGTATTTTCAATACAACACTCTGATTTAGTGATACTTTTATATGACTTTATAACTGAGTGATAACTTTTATTTTAGACAATGCTTAAGTAACATCTACTACTTTGATTACCTATAACATCTTCGACTTTAGACTCTAATTAAGTGACATATACGTATAATGTGGGACCCTGATTCTTCTTATTGTAGTTGAGATTCTTTGACATCTTTGGTTATAAACTCTGATTAAGAACCATTTTCGACTTTGATTTTGTCACTCTGACTTTGTTATAACTTCTTATTTCAAGACTATAATTAGTTGACATTTGATTTTGTTATTTGAACACATCTTCTTTTTATGTTCTAGACTGTGTGATTGAGTGACATCTTTCTATACAAGATACGAATTTTGTTTTAAGTTATAATAAATTATAACCTGTGATTTGATCACATGTTCTATCTGACACTGTGATTTAGTGATATCTTTAAGTTTTGACTGTGATTGGTGACATCATCTATACTAGAATCTGATTTTGGTATAACTTCTGTTTGAGGCTGTAATTCAGTGACATCTTTGGTTGCTATAATTTCATACTGTTATTTAGTCATAGCTTCAATATCAAACTGTGACTAGATGATATCTTCTATTTTAGACAGTTATTTAGTGACATATTTAATTGCAGACTAGGATTTAGTGATGTTTTCGATTTCAGACAATAGTTGTATCTTCTATATAAAACTGTGATTTAGTGACATCTTTGATTTTAGACTGTGATTTAGTGACCTCTTTTTTTAATTTAGGGAAATTTTTGGTTTCAGCCAGTGATAATAATAATATCTTCAATCCCAGAGTATGTTTTAGTGATATCTTCTATGTGACACTGTAATTCTTCTTCTATATCAAACTGTGATTTTGTTACATTTTCTATGTTAGACCTTAATTTTGTTACAACTTGTAACTAAGACTGTGATTTGGTGACATTTTTGATCATAGTTTCTATGTCAAACTGCGATTTAGTAACCTTTTTAGATCCCCCTCAGAAGTTTTTATTTTATTAAAAAGTAAATCCGCGCGACTCATTTCTGCACTAAATGTCACAGTTTTATTCCTTTCCTTTTCCTTAGAAAAAATTGGAATGAAAATTGTTGATTTATTTAAATTTTTCTGTCGATTGATGATTTTTTTTTAAACAAAACTGTTTAATTATAAATGACTTTGGGGTAAAATTAATGATCACGATTTCCAATCGCAATTAGCTGGGGTTTAATTTTGTTTTGTTCCATTTTTTTTCTTCATTTATTTGAACCCGTCCTTAGAGTTAATGGGCCAATAAAAATGTTTGTTAGTGTTGTGCTGTGTTATAACTTCAAAAAAGATTAACTTCACACCAATGTAAGCAAAAATGAAAAGAAATTAAGTGATTTAACTTAATTATTTTAAGCTTTAGGGGGTTTAGGCAGGACGAGGTGAAGGTGGGTTTTCAGGTGGGAGATCAAATTGTCTGTTGCTTGGATTAAGTTATTTTAATTATAAAAATTAAATAACAAACTTTGTTCCTAATCAAATTATTTTTCTTTTTCAATTCAATTCAATTATTATTCAATTGTATATACACGATACATTTTGGATACTTAAAGCATAGAGATGAGAATAATATAAATTCTTAGCAACTATAAATTTAACAAAAAGGAGAAATAATTGGGAAAATTGTTATTTGTTATGAGAAAGATTATTTAAAAAAAATCATTGGACTTAGAATAAAATCTTAAAACTAACATAAAACAAAATTGTATACATAATGTATTATTTGGCAATATTTTTTTAGTATTTGGTTTTCATTAAGTAAGCATTTGTTTATAAAGTTCATATGTATTATAGAACATCTATCTTTTACTGTGGCAATATTAGCAATTTCATTCAGTCCAATAGTTGAGAAATGCCAAGGAAGGTTTAAAATAGTTTTTAGGATTTTGTTTTGACAAATTTGAATTTTTTTGTAATGACATCCAGCACACGGTGAAGCATAAAGCACAGCAGGGAGAAAAACTACTTTATATATATGTATAAGTAATTTATTTTCAAGGCTAAGGTGATAGTTCTAATTCAAAAGCGGATACAAAATTTGTATTAAAAATTTAGCTTTCTTAATACTATCTGAAACTTGGTTAGAAAAAGTCAAGGATTTATCCAGAGTTACACCCAAATATTTAATAGTTTTTTCCCCTTCAACTGTACACTATAAGATTTTTTTGTGATGGTAAATTGCATTGATTTCGTTTCTTTGTATTTGTATTTTAATTTTCCAGCAATAAAAGTATAGCTCAAGCTTAGTGCATTTTGAAGGTGGATAAAATTTGCTGGCAGTTTTCTGAGATACTATCAGTAACGGATTTAGACTTGATGCCGCCCTAGGCCCTGTTTATCGCGCCGCCCTTAATGTTAGAATAAATTAAAATAATTTTGATACAATATTTTTATTTTTAATTTATAATAACTTTATTTCGTTAGAATATAACTAATAAATATTTCAGTCATGTAAGTAATAAACGTTAAACAAATAAATAAATGTTTTTTTTTTTAATATTAATCAATTTCAAAATTTTTTTTTCTGGCTTTGGTCCGCGCAAAAATATCAATTATATCATCATACTCAATTTCTTGGACTAGTTGAGCTTCAATAGATAGTAATGCAAGAGCATTAAGTCGATCTTGACCCATACTGGCACGTAAATAGGTTTTTACTCTTTTTAAAGTAGAAAAAGATCTTTCTCCTGAACAATTTGTAGCCGGAATACTCAAAAAAATACGTAAAGCAATATCAACATTTGGGTAAACATCTCGAAGACTACGTGAACGTAATACATTGCATATATTTTGTGCAGAGCGTTTATCTTCCGTATTTGCTGAAGAATCTTCAAGTTGGTAATAAGTCTGTTCAATGAAGCTGTTCCGAACAGTTTGGAACAGTTTAGAACAGATTAGAACAGCTTTTTGCTGTTCAATGAGGTTTTTGCTGTTCTAAAGTGTTCTAGTTTGCTGTTCAATGAAGCAATCTAGAACAGTTTGAAACACTTTAGAACAGCATTTTCTACACTTGCTTTTTAGGTAGAACAGAATTGTGAAAAGTGTCAAAATCATCTGTCCGTAATTTGTGATTGGTTTTCATTTCGTGTGTTGTGCTTTATACTTGTTTTGTGTGAGAATAAAGTAAACAAAATATTATATTTGGAACAGTTTTAATTGATTTTTATGTCGGAAACTAAATAATTGGTTTATTTATCAAAAATTGGTAATAAATTTTCATTAAACGTGAGTCAAAGCAAAACTATTTTTTGTTTTCAATTTCAGATGCCAGATATTTGACTGTTCTAAGTTGTCTGACGTTTATTGTTCTGGTCTATCCTATCCTACGCTGTTCTACTCTGTTCTATCCTACTCTAAAACTCAGTGAACAGACTTAATGTAAATGAATACATTCGTTGCCTAATGTCTCTTCTAAGTCGTCAGGATACTTGTCGACTAATTTATTGGCAAGATTTTTTAATTCGATTGTATCTATTTCAGATAAATTATCAAAGAAATTAAATTTGTCGTAAAGCTTTTTATATGCACTTTTACGGCCGGCCAATTGCACACACAGAGTGTATAAAATAGGAAAATAAACATTTGTGCGAAAATTTTCTTGTCCAGAAGAAGGTATTCTTTCATTCACCCGTGACTCATCTGGCTAAATTTTTCTAGTTTTCTTGCGACGAGTATCATAACGATAATAATCTTGGACGCCAGATAGTGTCTTGGCTTTTTCTTCATATTCAGAAAAAAATTGTCTGTCTCTCATGTCCTGAAGAAATAGAGCCAGAGAACTATAGATTTGCACAACGGATGATAAATCAGCTTGAGATTCTTGAAGCTTCTTATTAGCAGCATTAAATCGATCTAAAATTACATTCCAAACGATGACTAGAATTGCTGTTTCTAAATGCTGCAACTTTCGTTGCAATCCCATAGCTTCAGACCGTGTAGTCGGTTTCTCATCTTCGCTTTCAGCAATAAATTCCAGTGCCAGTAGGTATATTGAATTTCTAAATTCGTTTTGGATAGATTTTTCAATTTTTGTAAAAACTGATTCGTTGTTGCCAAATTTGTAGTTTGTTGCATGGATGTATTTGTTATGTTTAATTATTTCGCAAAATGTTCGAAAGGGATAGGTAAGTCATTCGTAGCCTTGCAGCTAGGTGTTGCTACTTGATATTTAAGTTGTGAGAAATAAAATCAAACAAATTGGCGACAAAAATGATGTTTTAATATTTCAAGGGAATATTCATATTTGTTATGTTTGGTTGAAACAAAAATCTTCATAGGTAGATTTTTACTTAATTTAATGAAAAAAATAGCAAATAATCATTTTCACGTACAAAAAAAGTTGTCTATTTATGTGAAATAAGAAATAATTCACATTGACATTCTAGTATGGTCGTGATTTACATTAAAATTTGTATTCAAATGTGGTTAAATGACATTTTGACGATTATGTATGCGAATTGTAATAAAGTTTTACTACCGTCGTTCATGTAAAATAACCTTTTTTGTGTTCAATATTTGTTTAAACATTTAAATTTGAACTGAATTTTGTTAAAACGTTTAGAAATAAACACCTAATAACTTTTGCAGGTTTCGATATTATTAAGATTTAGTAGTTTTTAAAAGCTTTGTAAGTATATGATTAATTTCAGTAATGAAACGAAAAGTAAAGAGCATCATTCGATAAAGACTGTAACTGATCTTTTAAAAAATTAAAATTTTAATCATAGACTGAAAAGTAAAAGAAAAAAAAAACTTGTTTTCTAAGGCAACTGTCTTTACTTTTTTTCGTCTCTGAAATTTTGGAATTTCAAACATTTTGCCGCCCCTCAAATCATGCCGCCCTAGGCCCGGGCCTCGCGTATGATTCATAAATGAGGTCTTTTTTAACACGCTTATATTAGCTTCACTTGTATGTATGTATGTATGTATGTAACCGACACCTTTACACTCGATTTTGACCCACTTTACACGAACCGATTTTAATAAAATTTTGTACACATATCAAGAACCGGTGGCAAAACAATAATTTCATAAGTTTATCTCAATATCCTTATCAGGATTACCAGGATTAAATATTTTAATCCCACAGCTCCTGCTTCTTCCTGATTTTATTATTCCCTTATAAATATTAATAGACTCCCTCATTTTAAGTGCTGCGGTGGCTCAGTTGGTTAAAGCGCGGTCACGTTTCAGTTTGAGCGTCAAGGGTCGTGGGATCAAATTCTAGCTTATGGGTGACTTTTTTTTTTAAATTAAAATTACGAGATTTTAAGTAATAAATAAATAATTCCAATTTCATTTACAATTTCAATCAACTAAATGGGTCAATGAAATGTTTCAATGTTTTCTTAAATCACAAAATAAATACAGTTTGAAAAAAAACTAAAAAACACGCTTTTAAAACCCATCATACTAAAAAAGCGGAAAATAATTTTTAATATAAGCTGAAAACAATAATGAACTAAAAATACAAGTGTTATTGTGAATAAGCGTGGGGCGCTCGATATATGAAAAAAAATATGGCCAATGCGCCCAACGCTTTTTCACAATAACACTTGTATTTTTAGTTCATTATTGTTTTCAGCTTATATTAAAAATTATTTTCCGCTTTTTTAGTATGATGGGTTTTAAAAGCGTGTTTTTTAGTTTTTTTTTCAAACTATATTTTTCATAATGGATTTTTAAAGGCGATCCAGTGTGATCGTAAGTGTGTGTATGGTTTTGCTGCGCTGTTCATTGATTGAATGTGACCAGCCTCTACTCTTCTCTTATTTATTGTGTCACATTTCTTTTTATAAATTATACCTTTTCTGTATTTTTTAAATAAATTTATTGTTCTGAAATATGAAAATTGTAACTTCATCTTTGTTTTGTACTTCCAAAAATATAAAAAATCTGTGTTTAGCGTAGTATAAGAAACAATATTTTTTACTTTTTGCATACGTATTTAAGCGGGTAGCACTGACCGCGGCCGTCTTTTTGTTTATGTTCTTCATTTTAGAATAATCTGTTTTAATTGTGAACTGAGCCTTGATCAGAGTGGTTCGTGTAAAAAAGTAAAAAAGTGTTTAAGTGTTAAAAAGTGATAAAACAATAAGAAAAATAAAATATATAATAAAATAATAGAAAAAGCGTGAGTCAAATTAAATTTATAGTAAAAAAAGTTAAAATGTATAATACTGTGTTATTTAGTTTATTTTTGTTGTTGTTTGGGTTGCTTTTTGCTTATACAATTTCAGCCTTCTAGGTGGTGGAGGTGCCGAGATATGCGTTGTCAAAAACCGCAAAGTTTGCCCTATCTAGGACGCGTATTTTAGGCGATTTTCGCATTTGAGGTGTGAGCTCGACTTTCCTTGATAAATTTTTGTAAAATGGTAAAGATTGTCACACCGTTCGAAAGAGGAGGTTTCCAGGATCACAATACTGAAATTTCAGCCTTCTAGGTGGTCGGGGTGCCGAATAATGCGTTGTCAAAAAACGCAAAGTTTGCCCTATCTAGGACGCGTATCTTAGTAGATATTCGCATTTGAAGTTTGGGCTTGATTTTCCTTGATAAATTTTTATAAAATGGTAAAGATTGTCACACCGTTCGAAAGTGGAGGTTTCCAGGATCACAATACTGAAATTTCAGCCTTCTAGGTGGTCGGGGTGCCGAGATATGCGTTGTCAAAAAACTCAAAGTTTGCCCTATCTTAAAAACTGTAACTCTCAACAGCGGCCTCGCATTAGTCGAAAGCAGTGTAAAGTATTCAATTAGTAATAAGATTTCAAAGCAGTAAAAAAGACTTCAATACATTGAATGCATTTAAAAGACTTTAAGAATGCAAAAGGCTTTTCAAAGACTTCAAAGACTGCAAGGAGTCTAAAAAGAATGCATTCTTTTGAATTGAATTCATTTGACTTCCCCAGATGACTTTTAAATCAAAGACTGCAAAATTGACTGGGACTTTAGTTTGAAAGTCGCAATACTGAGGTTAAATCAAAAGACTGTAAAAAAAGTCTTTCCATTCAATTTAACTGCAATACTAAAAGAATGTATTCTTTTACAGCTCTGACAAGTAGACACTGTGATCCTATACTAACTGAGGACCTTAAGAAATCTATTTCTTTTAGAAATACAGTAAGACGTAGGTATCAGAGACAAAGAACAAATTTTCCCAAATTTCAACTCAATCTTCTAAATGAATTAGTACTTAAAAAACCTGAAATTATTAGGAATAAGCATTGGAACAAGACTTTATCCCAGATAAAGAAACGTGACAAGCTAATTTGAAAACTTTCCCAAATATTTAAAAGGCAAAATTCTAAAATACCCTATTTAACAGTAAATGGAAATAAAATTAACACAAACCTGGAAAAAGCAACCGAGTTAGGAAAATTTTCGAAAAAAACCACACTATTACGAATTCCATTAACAATAGCGTTACTACTGAAAAAGTAAATAAAATGATTGGTGAAATAGACCAGCTTATTATATATTCTCAAAACCTACCTAACATTTCACCCAACTTGGTTAATAATATTATTAAAAAAAGAGGCTGAGTGCGACCCACACTGATAACTTCCCATTATGCATAATTTGAAAATCTGAGAAAACAATATTTACCAATTTTTTAGAAATATTTGTTGTTTTTATTTATTGTGAGAATTGAAATACAATTTACGACACTTTTCTGTAAATTTCAGTTTTAGTTTTTTATTGTAGTAAAAAAAACTGTCATTTCGACATTTGTCAAAAATATACCGTAAGTTGACAATTCCATTATGCAAAAAATAAATTAAATTCGAGGTTAAAATGATTTACCACTCTGGACATATTAAAGTCAAGGAACTACTTTTGACATTTTTCGGCAAATTTTCGTTAAAGTTTTTATTTTTTGTAAAAAAAAACTGTCAGTTTTTATTTTGTCAAAACTGTAGCGTAGATTAATAATTGTATTTTGTTTAGGCTAAAATAAATTTGAAGTCAATATCGTTGCCCATTCTCGTGATATTCAAGTCAAAAAACATTTTTTACCAACTTTTTGTAGAATTTTTTGTACTTTTTTATTTTTTGTAAAAAAATTGTCAATTCAATTTTTTTCAAAAATTTTACCAGATGTCAAAGATAACATTTCACATAGAAAACAATTGTTTTGAAGATGATATCATTTTTCCTTCATTGTATATTTCCGCGCCAAAAAAAATTTGTTTAGTTTTTACTTTTTTTAAAAATAACGGTATATTAAATTATTTTCAAATTTATACCAAACCTGTGTCATATTGCAATCTACACAATAAAATTAACTTGAAGTCAATAGCATAATCCGTTCCTCATATATATTTGCGACAAACTAAAATTTTCACTTTTTTTTAAAAACTGATATTGTGAAAAAACCGTTCGACAAATTTTTTTAAAAGTAATTTCTGCATTTTATGAAGTTATAACCTATTGAAAAAAATTTAATTCGTGTTGATATTCTTCATTCTCGAGATACCGAACCAAAAATTTTCTTCCGCCAGAGCAGTTTGGTTTTAGAAAAGAATATTCTTCAACACATTAGGTATTGCAATTAACCAAAGATATTAAAAAAGCACTTAAAAACAAAAAATCCGTAGGAGTTGTATCCTTTGACATTGAAAAAGCTTTTGATTGCGTCTGGCATGAAGGAGTCATTCATAAGCTCTTTGTTAATGCTCTTCCTATTTATCTCGTAAAATGAATTAAAAGTTTTCTACATTGAAGAAAGTTTTTTGTCGAAATTTCGCTAAGCAAATCTCCACTGTACTTTATAAACGCTGGCGTTCCTCAAGGATCTATCCTTTCTTCTCTGCTGTACAACATCTACGTATCTGACTTTCCTGTTCTCAGCTTTTGTTAGAGATCATTTTTTGCAGACGATACATGCATATTGTGTTGGTTTGGGAAAACCGATTGTGTATCATTCTAACATTAGCTATGTCAAGTAAGAATTAAAATGGACACATTAGATCTGTTCTCCCTCACCATAATTTTTTGTTTTGTTTAATTGTTCATTTTTAATTTTATTAGTAGGTGTTGCATATGTATGTATAGAGTGTCCCTACTCATTATAAGATATACTCTGTCCAAGGATTGAAGAAAATAAATTAATTTGAAACCAAAAAAAACCGGTTTTTATGCAACTATGAAAATAAGTTATTTTGGAGCCAAAAAAAAACTGGTTATTTTGCAACCAAGAAAATAAGTTATTTCAAAACCAATAATGAATTGTAAAAATAAAGTGGTTATTTTGCAACTAGAAAAATGAGTTATTTTGGTGACAAAAAAACTGGTTATTTTGCAACCAAGAAAGTAAGTTATTTCGAAACCAATAATGAATTGTAAAAATAAAGTGGTTATTTTGCAACTATGAAAATGAGTTATTTTGGAGCCAAATATAACTGGTTATTTTGCAACCCAAAAAATTAGTTATTTTGAAACCAATAATGAGTTGTAAAAATAAAGTGGTAAGCATAATGAGTTGTAAGAATAAAAATGTTATTTTGCAACTAAGAAAATGAGTTATTTTGGAGCCAAAAGAAAACTGGTTATTTTGCAACCAAGAAAATAAGTTATCTCGAAACCAATAATGAGTTGAAAAAATAAAGTGGTTATTTTGCAACTAGGAAAATGAGTTATTTTGGTGACAAAAAAAACTGGTTATTTTGCAACCATTAAAATAAGTTATTTCGAAACCAATAATGAATTGTAAAAATAAAGTGGTTATTTTGCAACTATGAAAATGAGTTAACTGGTTATTTTGCAACCAAGAAAGTAAGTTATTTCGAAACCAATAATGAGTTGTAAAAATAGAGTGGTTATTTTGCAACCAAGAAAATTAGTTCTTTTGGAGCCAAATATAACTGGTTATTTTGCAACCAAAAAAATTAGTTATTTGTACAAAAATTATTAGTTGTAAAAATAAAGTGGTTATTTGGCAACTAGGAAAATGAGTTATTTTGGAGTAAAAAAATAAACTACTTATTTTGCAACCAAGAAAATAAGTTATTTCGAAACCAATAATGAATTGTAAAAATAAAGTGGTTATTTTGCAACTAGGAAAATGAGTTATTTTGGAAACAAAAAAAAACTGGTTATTTTGCAACCAAGAAAATAAGTTATCTCGAAACCAATAATGAGTTGTAAAAATAAAGTGGTTATTTTGCAACTAGGAAAATGAGTTAACTGGTTATTTTGCAACCAAGAAAATAAGTTATTTCGAAACCAATAATGAATTGTAAAAATAAAGTGGTTATTTTGCAACCAAGAAAATTAGTTCTTTTGGAGCCAAATATAACTGGTTATTTTGCAACCAAGGAAATAAGTTATCTCGAAACCAATAATGAGTTGTAAAAATAGAGTGGTTATTTTGCAACCATGAAAATAAGTTATTTCGAAACCAATAATGAATTGTAAAAATAAAGTGGTTATTTTGTAACTATGAAAATGAGTTAACTGGTTATTTTGCAACCAAGAAAGTAAGTTATTTCGAAACCAATAATGAGTTGTAAAAATAGAGTGGTTATTTTGCAACCAAGAAAGTAAGTTATTTCGAAACCAATAATGAGTTGTAAAAATAGAGTGGTTATTTTGCAACTATGAAAATGAGTTATTTTGGAGCCAAATATAACTGGTTATTTTGCAACCCAAAAAATTAGTTACTTTGAAACCAATAATGAGTTGTAAAAATAAAGTGGTAAGAATAATGAGTTGTAAGAATAAAAAGGTTACTTTGCAACTAAGAAAATGAGTTATTTTGGAGCCAAAAGAAAACTGGTTATTTTGCAACCAAGAAAATTAGTTATTTGTAAAAAAATTATTAGTTGTAAAAAAGAGTGGTTATTTTGAAACTAGGAAAGTGAGTTATTTTTGAACCAAAAAACTGGTTATTTTGCAACCAAGAAAATTAGTTATTTTGAAACCAATAATGAGTCGTAAAAATAAAGTGCAACTAAGAAAATGAGTTAATTTGGAGCCAAAAAAACTGGTTATTTTGCAACCAAGAAAATTAGTTATTTGTAAAAAAATTATTAGTTGTAAAAATAGAGTGGTTATTTTGCAACTAGGAAAATGAGTTATTTTGGAGACAAAAAAAAAAAACTGGTTATTTTGCAACCAAGAAAGTAAGTTATTTCGAAACCAATAATGAGTTGTAAAAATAAAGTGTTAAGAATAATGAGTTGTTAGAATAAAAATGTTATTTTGCAACTAAGAAAATGAGTTATTTTGGAGCCAAAAGAAAACTGGTTATTTTGCAACCAAGAAAATAAGTTATCTCGAAACCAATAATGAGTTGAAAAAATAAAGTGGTTATTTTGCAACTAGGAAAATGAGTTATTTTGGTGACAAAAAAAACTGGTTATTTTGCAACCATGAAAATAAGTTATTTCGAAACCAATAATGAGTTGTAAAAATAGAGTGGTTATTTTGCAACCAAGAAAATTAGTTCTTTTGGAGCCAAATATAACTGGTTATTTTGCAACCAAAAAAATTAGTTATTTGTACAAAAATTATTAGTTGTAAAAATAAAGTGGTTATTTGGCAACTAGAAAAATGAACTATTTTGGAGTAAAAAAATAAACTGCTTATTTTGCAACCAAGAAAATAAGTTATTTCGAAACCAATAATGAATTGTAAAAATAAAGTAGTTATTTTGCAACTAAGAAAATGAGTTAACTGGTTATTTTGCAACCAAGAAATAAAGTTATTTCGAAACCAATAATGAATTGTAAAAATAAAGTGGTTATTTTGCAACCAAGAAAATTAGTTCTTTTGGAGCCAAATATAACTGGTTATTTTGCAACCAAGGAAATAAGTTATCCCGAAACCAATAATGAGTTGTAAAAATAGAGTGGTTATTTTGCAACAAAGAAAATTAGTGGTTATTTTGCAACCATCAAAATAAGTTATTTCGAAACCAATAATGAATTGTAAAAATAAAGTGGTTATTTTGTAACTATGAAAATGAGTTAACTGGTTATTTTGCAACCAAGAAAGTAAGTTATTTCGAAACCAATAATGAGTTGTAAAAATAGAGTGGTTATTTTGCAACCAAGAAAGTAAGTTATTTCGAAACCAATAATGAGTTGTAAAAATAGAGTGGTTATTTTGCAACCAAGAAAATTAGTTCTTTTGGAGCCAAAAAAAACTGGTTATTTTGCAACCAAGAAAGTAAGTTATTTCGAAACCAATAATGAGTTGTAAAAATAAAGTGGTAAGAATAATGAGTTGTTAGAATAAAAATGTTATTTTGCAACTAAGAAAATGAGTTATTTTGGAGCCAAAAGAAAACTGGTTATTTTGCAACCAAGAAAATAAGTTATCTCGAAACCAATAATGAGTTGAAAAAATAAAGTGGTTATTTTGCAACTAGGAAAATGAGTTATTTTAGTGACAAAAAAAAACTGGTTATTTTGCAACCATGAAAATAAGTTATTTCGAAACCAATAATGAGTTGTAAAAATAGAGTGGTTATTTTGCAACCAAGAAAATTAGTTCTTTTGGAGCCAAATATAACTGGTTATTTTGCAACCAAAAAAATTAGTTATTTGTACAAAAATTATTAGTTGTAAAAATAAAGTGGTTATTTGGCAACTAGGAAAATGAGCTATTTTGGAGTAAAAAAATAAACTGCTTATTTTGCAACCAAGAAAATAAGTTATTTCGAAACCAATAATGAATTGTAAAAATAAAGTAGTTATTTTGCAACTAAGAAAATGAGTTAACTGGTTATTTTGCAACCAAGAAATAAAGTTATTTCGAAACCAATAATGAATTGTAAAAATAAAGTGGTTATTTTGCAACCAAGAAAATTAGTTCTTTTGGAGCCAAATATAACTGGTTATTTTGCAACCAAGGAAATAAGTTATCCCGAAACCAATAATGAGTTGTAAAAATAGAGTGGTTATTTTGCAACAAAGAAAATTAGTGGTTATTTTGCAACCATCAAAATAAGTTATTTCGAAACCAATAATGAATTGTAAAAATAAAGTGGTTATTTTGTAACTATGAAAATGAGTTAACTGGTTATTTTGCAACCAAGAAAGTAAGTTATTTCGAAACCAATAATGAGTTGTAAAAATAGAGTGGTTATTTTGCAACCAAGAAAGTAAGTTATTTCGAAACCAATAATGAGTTGTAAAAATAGAGTGGTTATTTTGCAACCAAGAAAATTAGTTCTTTTGGAGCCAAAAAAAACTGGTTATTTTGCAACCAAGGAAATAAGGTATTTCGAAACCAATAATGGTTATTTTGCAACCAAGAAAATAAGTTATCTCGAAACCAATAATGAATTGTAAAAATAAAGTGGTTATTTTGTAGCTATGAAAATGAGTTAACTGGTTATTTTGCAACCAAGAAAATTAGTTATTTTGAAACCAATAATGAGATTTAAAAATAAAGTGGTTATTTTGCAACTATGAAAATGAGTTATTTTGGAGCCAAATATAACTGGTTATTTTGCAACCCAAAAAATTAGTTATTTTGAAACCAATAATGAGTTGTAAAAATAAAATGGTAGGAATAATGAGTTGTAAGAATAAAAATGTTATTTTGCAACTAAGAAAATGAGTTATTTTGGAGCCAAAAGAAAACTGCTTATTTTGCAACCAAGAAAATAAGTTATTTCGAAACCAATAATGAGTTGTAAAAATAAAGTGGTTATTTTGCAACTATGAAAATGAGTTATTTTGGAGCCAAATATAACTGGTTATTTTGCAACCCAAAAAATTAGTTATTTTGAAACCAATAATGAGTTGTAAAACTAAAGTGGTTATTTTGCAACTAGGAACATGAGTTATTTTGGAGCCAAAAAAAACTGGTTATTTTGCAACCAAGAAAATTAGTTATTTTGAAACCAATAATGAGTTGTAAAAATAAAGTGGTTATTTTGCAACTAAGAAAATGAGTTATTTTGGAGCCAAAAGAAAACTGCTTATTTTGCAACCAAGAAAATAAGTTATTTCGAAACCAATAATGAGTTGTAAAAATAAAGTGGTTATTTTGCAACTATGAAAATGAGTTATTTTGGAGCCAAATATAACTGGTTATTTTGCAACCCAAAAAATTAGTTACTTTGAAACCAATAATGAGTTGTAAAAATAAAGTGGTAAGAATAATGAGTTGTAAGAATAAAAAGGTTACTTTGCAACTAAGAAAATGAGTTATTTTGGAGCCAAAAGAAAACTGGTTATTTTGCAACCAAGAAAATTAGTTATTTGTAAAAAAATTATTAGTTGTAAAAAAGAGTGGTTATTTTGAAACTAGGAAAGTGAGTTATTTTTGAACCAAAAAACTGGTTATTTTGCAACCAAGAAAATTAGTTATTTTGAAACCAATAATGAGTCGTAAAAATAAAGTGCAACTAAGAAAATGAGTTAATTTGGAGCCAAAAAAAACTGGTTATTTTGCAACCAAGAAAATTAGTTATTTGTAAAAAAATTATTAGTTGTAAAAATAGAGTGGTTATTTTGCAACTAGGAAAATGAGTTATTTTGGAGACAAAAAAAAAAACTGGTTATTTTGCAACCAAGAAAGTAAGTTATTTCGAAACCAATAATGAGTTGTAAAAATAAAGTGTTAAGAATAATGAGTTGTTAGAATAAAAATGTTATTTTGCAACTAAGAAAATGAGTTATTTTGGAGCCAAAAGAAAACTGGTTATTTTGCAACCAAGAAAATAAGTTATCTCGAAACCAATAATGAGTTGAAAAAATAAAGTGGTTATTTTGCAACTAGGAAAATGAGTTATTTTGGTGACAAAAAAAACTGGTTATTTTGCAACCATGAAAATAAGTTATTTCGAAACCAATAATGAGTTGTAAAAATAGAGTGGTTATTTTGCAACCAAGAAAATTAGTTCTTTTGGAGCCAAATATAACTGGTTATTTTGCAACCAAAAAAATTAGTTATTTGTACAAAAATTATTAGTTGTAAAAATAAAGTGGTTATTTGGCAACTAGAAAAATGAGCTATTTTGGAGTAAAAAAATAAACTGCTTATTTTGCAACCAAGAAAATAAGTTATTTCGAAACCAATAATGAATTGTAAAAATAAAGTAGTTATTTTGCAACTAAGAAAATGAGTTAACTGGTTATTTTGCAACCAAGAAATAAAGTTATTTCGAAACCAATAATGAATTGTAAAAATAAAGTGGTTATTTTGCAACCAAGAAAATTAGTTCTTTTGGAGCCAAATATAACTGGTTATTTTGCAACCAAGGAAATAAGTTATCCAGAAACCAATAATGAGTTGTAAAAATAGAGTGGTTATTTTGCAACAAAGAAAATTAGTGGTTATTTTGCAACCATCAAAATAAGTTATTTCGAAACCAATAATGAATTGTAAAAATAAAGTGGTTATTTTGTAACTATGAAAATGAGTTAACTGGTTATTTTGCAACCAAGAAAGTAAGTTATTTCGAAACCAATAATGAGTTGTAAAAATAGAGTGGTTATTTTGCAACCAAGAAAGTAAGTTATTTCGAAACCAATAATGAGTTGTAAAAATAGAGTGGTTATTTTGCAACCAAGAAAATTAGTTCTTTTGGAGCCAAAAAAAACTGGTTATTTTGCAACCAAGAAAGTAAGTTATTTCGAAACCAATAATGAGTTGTAAAAATAAAGTGGTAAGAATAATGAGTTGTTAGAATAAAAATGTTATTTTGCAACTAAGAAAATGAGTTATTTTGGAGCCAAAAGAAAACTGGTTATTTTGCAACCAAGAAAATAAGTTATCTCGAAACCAATAATGAGTTGAAAAAATAAAGTGGTTATTTTGCAACTAGGAAAATGAGTTATTTTAGTGACAAAAAAAACTGGTTATTTTGCAACCATGAAAATAAGTTATTTCGAAACCAATAATGAGTTGTAAAAATAGAGTGGTTATTTTGCAACCAAGAAAATTAGTTCTTTTGGAGCCAAATATAACTGGTTATTTTGCAACCAAAAAAATTAGTTATTTGTACAAAAATTATTAGTTGTAAAAATAAAGTGGTTATTTGGCAACTAGGAAAATGAGCTATTTTGGAGTAAAAAAATAAACTGCTTATTTTGCAACCAAGAAAATAAGTTATTTCGAAACCAATAATGAATTGTAAAAATAAAGTAGTTATTTTGCAACTAAGAAAATGAGTTAACTGGTTATTTTGCAACCAAGAAATAAAGTTATTTCGAAACCAATAATGAATTGTAAAAATAAAGTGGTTATTTTGCAACCAAGAAAATTAGTTCTTTTGGAGCCAAATATAACTGGTTATTTTGCAACCAAGGAAATAAGTTATCCCGAAACCAATAATGAGTTGTAAAAATAGAGTGGTTATTTTGCAACAAAGAAAATTAGTGGTTATTTTGCAACCATCAAAATAAGTTATTTCGAAACCAATAATGAATTGTAAAAATAAAGTGGTTATTTTGTAACTATGAAAATGAGTTAACTGGTTATTTTGCAACCAAGAAAGTAAGTTATTTCGAAACCAATAATGAGTTGTAAAAATAGAGTGGTTATTTTGCAACCAAGAAAGTAAGTTATTTCGAAACCAATAATGAGTTGTAAAAATAGAGTGGTTATTTTGCAACCAAGAAAATTAGTTCTTTTGGAGCCAAAAAAAACTGGTTATTTTGCAACCAAGGAAATAAGGTATTTCGAAACCAATAATGGTTATTTTGCAACCAAGAAAATAAGTTATCTCGAAACCAATAATGAATTGTAAAAATAAAGTGGTTATTTTGTAGCTATGAAAATGAGTTAACTGGTTATTTTGCAACCAAGAAAATTAGTTATTTTGAAACCAATAATGAGATTTAAAAATAAAGTGGTTATTTTGCAACTATGAAAATGAGTTATTTTGGAGCCAAATATAACTGGTTATTTTGCAACCCAAAAAATTAGTTATTTTGAAACCAATAATGAGTTGTAAAAATAAAATGGTAGGAATAATGAGTTGTAAGAATAAAAATGTTATTTTGCAACTAAGAAAATGAGTTATTTTGGAGACAAAAAAAAAAACTGGTTATTTTGCAACCAAGAAAGTAAGTTATTTCGAAACCAATAATGAGTTGTAAAAATAAAGTGTTAAGAATAATGAGTTGTTAGAATAAAAATGTTATTTTGCAACTAAGAAAATGAGTTATTTTGGAGCCAAAAGAAAACTGGTTATTTTGCAACCAAGAAAATAAGTTATCTCGAAACCAATAATGAGTTGAAAAAATAAAGTGGTTATTTTGCAACTAGGAAAATGAGTTATTTTGGTGACAAAAAAAACTGGTTATTTTGCAACCATGAAAATAAGTTATTTCGAAACCAATAATGAGTTGTAAAAATAGAGTGGTTATTTTGCAACCAAGAAAATTAGTTCTTTTGGAGCCAAATATAACTGGTTATTTTGCAACCAAAAAAATTAGTTATTTGTACAAAAATTATTAGTTGTAAAAATAAAGTGGTTATTTGGCAACTAGAAAAATGAGCTATTTTGGAGTAAAAAAATAAACTGCTTATTTTGCAACCAAGAAAATAAGTTATTTCGAAACCAATAATGAATTGTAAAAATAAAGTAGTTATTTTGCAACTAAGAAAATGAGTTAACTGGTTATTTTGCAACCAAGAAATAAAGTTATTTCGAAACCAATAATGAATTGTAAAAATAAAGTGGTTATTTTGCAACCAAGAAAATTAGTTCTTTTGGAGCCAAATATAACTGGTTATTTTGCAACCAAGGAAATAAGTTATCCAGAAACCAATAATGAGTTGTAAAAATAGAGTGGTTATTTTGCAACAAAGAAAATTAGTGGTTATTTTGCAACCATCAAAATAAGTTATTTCGAAACCAATAATGAATTGTAAAAATAAAGTGGTTATTTTGTAACTATGAAAATGAGTTAACTGGTTATTTTGCAACCAAGAAAGTAAGTTATTTCGAAACCAATAATGAGTTGTAAAAATAGAGTGGTTATTTTGCAACCAAGAAAGTAAGTTATTTCGAAACCAATAATGAGTTGTAAAAATAGAGTGGTTATTTTGCAACCAAGAAAATTAGTTCTTTTGGAGCCAAAAAAAACTGGTTATTTTGCAACCAAGAAAGTAAGTTATTTCGAAACCAATAATGAGTTGTAAAAATAAAGTGGTAAGAATAATGAGTTGTTAGAATAAAAATGTTATTTTGCAACTAAGAAAATGAGTTATTTTGGAGCCAAAAGAAAACTGGTTATTTTGCAACCAAGAAAATAAGTTATCTCGAAACCAATAATGAGTTGAAAAAATAAAGTGGTTATTTTGCAACTAGGAAAATGAGTTATTTTAGTGACAAAAAAAACTGGTTATTTTGCAACCATGAAAATAAGTTATTTCGAAACCAATAATGAGTTGTAAAAATAGAGTGGTTATTTTGCAACCAAGAAAATTAGTTCTTTTGGAGCCAAATATAACTGGTTATTTTGCAACCAAAAAAATTAGTTATTTGTACAAAAATTATTAGTTGTAAAAATAAAGTGGTTATTTGGCAACTAGGAAAATGAGCTATTTTGGAGTAAAAAAATAAACTGCTTATTTTGCA
This sequence comes from Scaeva pyrastri, assembly GCA_905146935.1. NCBI lineage: Eukaryota > Metazoa > Arthropoda > Insecta > Diptera > Syrphidae > Scaeva > Scaeva pyrastri. Next base: position 59,926,516 of record LR989927.1, read on the forward strand.
ACCAAGAAAATAAGTTATTTCGAAACCAATAATGAATTGTAAAAATAAAGTAGTTATTTTGCAACTAAGAAAATGAGTTAACTGGTTATTTTGCAACCAAGAAATAAAGTTATTTCGAAACCAATAATGAATTGTAAAAATAAAGTGGTTATTTTGCAACCAAGAAAATTAGTTCTTTTGGAGCCAAATATAACTGGTTATTTTGCAACCAAGGAAATAAGTTATCCCGAAACCAATAATGAGTTGTAAAAATAGAGTGGTTATTTTGCAACAAAGAAAATTAGTGGTTATTTTGCAACCATCAAAATAAGTTATTTCGAAACCAATAATGAATTGTAAAAATAAAGTGGTTATTTTGTAACTATGAAAATGAGTTATTTTGGAGCCAAATATAACTGGTTATTTTGCAACCCAAAAAATTAGTTATTTTAAAACCAATAATGAGTTGTAAAAATAAAATGGTAGGAATAATGAGTTGTAAGAATAAAAATGTTATTTTGCAACTAAGAAAATGAGTTATTTTGGAGCCAAAAGAAAACTGCTTATTTTGCAACCAAGAAAATAAGTTATTTCGAAACCAATAATGAGTTGTAAAAATAAAGTGGTTATTTTGCAACTATGAAAATGAGTTATTTTGGAGCCAAATATAACTGGTTATTTTGCAACCCAAAAAATTAGTTATTTTGAAACCAATAATGAGTTGTAAAACTAAAGTGGTTATTTTGCAACTAGGAACATGAGTTATTTTGGAGCCAAAAAAAACTGGTTATTTTGCAACCAAGAAAATTAGTTATTTTGAAAAAAATAATGAGTTGTAAAAATAAAGTGGTTATTTTGCAACTAAGAAAATGAGTTATTTTGGAGCCAAAAGAAAACTGCTTATTTTGCAACCAAGAAAATAAGTTATTTTGAAACCAATAATGAGTTGTAAAAATAATGTGGAAAGAATAATGAGTTGTAAGAATAAAAAGGTTATTTTGCAACTAAGAAAATGAGTTATTTTGGAGCCAAAAGAAAACTGGTTATTTTGCAACCAAGAAAATAAGTTATCTCGAAACCAATAATGAGTTGAAAAAATAAAGTGGTTATTTTGCAACTAGGAAAATGAGTTATTTTGGTGACAAAAAAAACTGGTTATTTTGCAACCATGAAAATAAGTTATTTCGAAACCAATAATGAATTGTAAAAATAAAGTGGTTATTTTGCAACTATAAAAATGAGTTAACTGGTTATTTTGCAATCAAGAAAGTAAGTTATTTCGAAACCAATAATGAGTTGTAAAAATAGAGTGGTTATTTTGCAACCAAGAAAATTAGTTCTTTTGGAGCCAAATATAACTGGTTATTTTGCAACCAAAAAAATTAATTATTTGTACAAAAATTATTAGTTGTAAAAATAAAGTGGTTATTTGGCAACTAGGAAAATGAGCTATTTTGGAGTAAAAAAATAAACTGCTTATTTTGCAACCAACAAAATAAGTTATTTCGAAACCAATAATGAATTGTAAAAATAAAGTGGTTATTTTGCAACTAGGAAAATGAGTTATTTTGGAAACAAAAAAAAACTGGTTATTTTGCAACCAAGAAAATAAGTTATCTCGAAACCAATAATGAGTTGTAAAAATAAAGTGGTTATTTTGCAACTAGGAAAATGAGTTAACTGGTTATTTTGCAACCAAGAAAATAAGTTATTTCGAAACCAATAATGAATTGTAAAAATAAAGTGGTTATTTTGCAACCAAGAAAATTAGTTCTTTTGGAGCCAAATATAACTGGTTATTTTGCAACCAAGGAAATAAGTTATCCCGAAACCAATAATGAGTTGTAAAAATAGAGTGGTTATTTTGCAACAAAGAAAATTAGTGGTTATTTTGCAACCATGAAAATAAGTTATTTCGAAACCAATAATGAATTGTAAAAATAAAGTGGTTATTTTGTAACTATGAAAATGAGTTAACTGGTTATTTTGCAACCAAGAAAGTAAGTTATTTCGAAACCAATAATGAGTTGTAAAAATAGAGTGGTTATTTTGCAACCAAGAAAGTAAGTTATTTCGAAACCAATAATGAGTTATAAAAATAGAGTGGTTATTTTGCAACCAAGAAAATTAGTTCTTTTGGAGCCAAAAAAAACTGGTTATTTTGCAACCAAGGAAATAAGGTATTTCGAAACCAATAATGGTTATTTTGCAACCAAGAAAATAAGTTATCTCGAAACCAATAATGAATTGTAAAAATAAAGTGGTTATTTTGTAGCTATGAAAATGAGTTAACTGGTTATTTTGCAACCAAGAAAATTAGTTATTTTGAAACCAATAATGAGATTTAAAAAAAAAGTGGTTATTTTGCAACTATGAAAATGAGTTATTTTGGAGCCAAATATAACTGGTTATTTTGCAACCCAAAAAATTAGTTATTTTGAAACCAATAATGAGTTGTAAAAATAAAATGGTAGGAATAATGAGTTGTAAGAATAAAAAGGTTATTTTGCAACTAAGAAAATGAGTTATTTTGGAGCCAAAAGAAAACTGGTTATTTTGCAACCAAGAAAATAAGTTATCTCGAAACCAATAATGAGTTGAAAAAATAAAGTGGTTATTTTGCAACTAGGAAAATGAGTTATTTTGGTGACAAAAAAAACTGGTTATTTTGCAACCATGAAAATAAGTTATCTCGAAACCAATAATGAGTTGAAAAAATAAAGTGGTTATTTTGCAACTAGGAAAATGAGTTATTTTGGTGACAAAAAAAACTGGTTATTTTGCAACCATGAAAATAAGTTATTTCGAAACCAATAATGAATTGTAAAAATAAAGTGGTTATTTTGCAACTATGAAAATGAGTTATTTTGGAGCCAAATATAACTGGTTATTTTGCAACCAAAAAAATTAGTTATTTGTACAAAAATTATTAGTTGTAAAAATAAAGTGGTTATTTGGCAACTAGGAAAATGAGTTATTTTGGAGTAAAAAAATAAACTGCTTATTTTGCAACCAAGAAAATAAGTTATTTCGAAACCAATAATGAATTGTAAAAATAAAGTGGTTATTTTGCAACTAGGAAAATGAGTTATTTTGGAAACAAAAAAAAACTGGTTATTTTGCAACCAAGAAAATAAGTTATCTCGAAACCAATAATGAGTTGTAAAAATAAAGTGGTTATTTTGCAACTAGGAAAATGAGTTAACTGGTTATTTTGCAACCAAGAAAATAAGTTATTTCGAAACCAATAATGAATTGTAAAAATAAAGTGGTTATTTTGCAACCAAGAAAATTAGTTCTTTTGGAGCCAAATATAACTGGTTATTTTGCAACCAAGGAAATAAGTTATCTCGAAACCAATAATGAGTTGTAAAAATAGAGTGGTTATTTTGCAACCATGAAAATAAGTTATTTCGAAACCAATAATGAATTGTAAAAATAAAGTGGTTATTTTGTAACTATGAAAATGAGTTAACTGGTTATTTTGCAACCAAGAAAGTAAGTTATTTCGAAACCAATAATGAGTTGTAAAAATAGAGTGGTTATTTTGCAACCAAGAAAGTAAGTTATTTCGAAACCAATAATGAGTTGTAAAAATAGAGTGGTTATTTTGCAACCAAGAAAGTAAGTTATTCCGAAACCAATAATGAGTTGTAAAAATAGAGTGGTTATTTTGCAACCAAGAAAATTAGTTCTTTTGGAGCCAAAAAAAACTGGTTATTTTGCAACCAAGGAAATAAGGTATTTCGAAACCAATAATGGTTATTTCGCAACCAAGAAAATAAGTTATCTCGAAACCAATAATGAATTGTAAAAATAAAGTGGTTATTTTGTAGCTATGAAAATGAGTTAACTGGTTATTTTGCAACCAAGAAAATTAGTTATTTTGAAACCAATAATGAGATTTAAAAATAAAGTGGTTATTTTGCAACTATGAAAATGAGTTATTTTGGAGCCAAATATAACTGGTTATTTTGCAACCCAAAAAATTAGTTATTTTGAAACCAATAATGAGTTGTAAAAATAAAATGGTAGGAATAATGAGTTGTAAGAATAAAAAGGTTATTTTGCAACTAAGAAAATGAGTTATTTTGGAGCCAAAAGAAAACTGGTTATTTTGCAACCAAGAAAATAAGTTATCTCGAAACCAATAATGAGTTGAAAAAATAAAGTGGTTATTTTGCAACTAGGAAAATGAGTTATTTTGGTGACAAAAAAAACTGGTTATTTTGCAACCATGAAAATAAGTTATCTCGAAACCAATAATGAGTTGAAAAAATAAAGTGGTTATTTTGCAACTAGGAAAATGAGTTATTTTGGTGAGAAAAAAAAACTGGTTATTTTGCAACCATGAAAATAAGTTATTTCGAAACCAATAATGAATTGTAAAAATAAAGTGGTTATTTTGCAACTATGAAAATGAGTTATTTTGGAGCCAAATATAACTGGTTATTTTGCAACCAAAAAAATTAGTTATTTGTACAAAAATTATTAGTTGTAAAAATAAAGTGGTTATTTGGCAACTAGGAAAATGAGTTATTTTGGAGTAAAAAAATAAACTGCTTATTTTGCAACCAAGAAAATAAGTTATTTCGAAACCAATAATGAATTGTAAAAATAAAGTGGTTATTTTGCAACTAGGAAAATGAGTTATTTTGGAAACAAAAAAAAACTGGTTATTTTGCAACCAAGAAAATAAGTTATCTCGAAACCAATAATGAGTTGTAAAAATAGAGTGGTTATTTTGCAACCATGAAAATAAGTTATTTCGAAACCAATAATGAATTGTAAAAATAAAGTGGTTATTTTGAAACTATGAAAATGAGTTAACTGGTTATTTTGCAACCAAGAAAGTAAGTTATTTCGAAACCAATAATGAGTTGTAAAAATAGAGTGGTTATTTTGCAACCAAGAAAGTAAGTTATTTCTAAACCAATAATGAGTTGTAAAAATAGAGTGGTTATTTTGCAACCAAGAAAATTAGTTCTTTTGGAGCTGGTTATTTTGCAACCAAGGAAATAAGTTATCTCGAAACCAATAATGAGTTGTAAAAATAGAGTGGTTATTTTGCAACCAAGAAAATAAGTTATCTCGAAACCAATAATGAATTGTAAAAATAAAGTGGTTATTTTGTAACTATGAAAATGAGTTAACTGGTTATTTTGCAACCAAGAAAATTAGTTATTTTGAAACCAATAATGAGTTTTAAAAATAAAGTGGTTATTTTGCAACTAGAAAAATGAGTTATTTTGGAAACAAAAAAAAACTGCTTATTTTGCAACCAAGAAAATAAGTTATTTCGAAACCAATAATGAATTGTAAAAATAAAGTGGTTATTTTGCAACTATGAAAATGAGTTATTTTTGAGCCAAATATAACTGGTTATTTTGCAACCCAAAAAATTAGTTATTTTGAAACCAATAATGAGTTGTAAAAATAAAGTGGAAAGAATAATGAGTTGTAAGAATAAAAATGTTATTTTGCAACTAAGAAAATGAGTTATTTTGGAGCCAAAAGAAAACTGGTTATTTTGCAACCAAGAAAATTAGTTATCTCGAAACCAATAATGAGTTGAAATGAGTTGGTTATTTTGCAACTAGGAAAATGAGTTATTTTGGTGACAAAAAAACTGGTTATTTTGCAACCATGAAAATAAGTTATTTCGAAACCAATAATGAATTGTAAAAATAAAGTGGTTATTTTGCAACTAAGAAAATGAGTTATTTTGGAGCCAAAAGAAAACTGGTTATTTTGCAATCAAGAAAATTAGTTATTTGTAAAAAAATTATTAGTTGTAAAAAAAGAGTGGTTATTTTGAAACTAGGAAAGTGAGTTATTTTTGAACCAAAAAACTGGTTATTTTGCAACCAAGAAAATTAGTTATTTTGAAACCAATAATGAGTCGTAAAAATAAAGTGCAACTAAGAAAATGAGTTATTTTGGAGCCAAATATAACTGGTTATTTTGCAACCCAAAAAATTAGTTATTTTGAAACCAATAATGAGTTGTAAAAATAAAATGGTAGGAATAATGAGTTGTAAGAATAAAAATGTTATTTTGCAACTAAGACAATGAGTTATTTTGGAGCCAAAAGAAAACTGCTTATTTTGCAACCAAGAAAATAAGTTATTTCGAAACCAATAATGAGTTGTAAAAATAAAGTGGTTATTTTGCAACTATGAAAATGAGTTATTTTGGAGCCAAATATAACTGCTTATTTTGCAACCCAAAAAATTAGTTATTTTGAAACCAATAATGAGTTGTAAAAATAATGTGGAAAGAATAATGAGTTGTAAGAATAAAAAGGTTATTTTGCAACTAAGAAAATGAGTTATTTTGGAGCCAAAAGAAAACTGGTTATTTTGCAACCAAGAAAATAAGTTATCTCGAAACCAATAATGAGTTGAAAAAATAAAGTGGTTATTTTGCAACTAGGAAAATGAGTTATTTTGGTGACAAAAAAAACTGGTTATTTTGCAACCATCAAAATAAGTTATTTCGAAACCAATAATGAATTGTAAACATAAAGTGGTTATTTTGCAACTATAAAAATGAGTTAACTGGTTATTTTGCAATCAAGAAAGTAAGTTATTTCGAAACCAATAATGAGTTGTAAAAATAGAGTGGTTATTTTGCAACCAAGAAAATTAGTTCTTTTGGAGCCAAATATAACTGGTTATTTTGCAACCAAAAAAATTAATTATTTTTACAAAAATTATTAGTTGTAAAAATAAAGTGGTTATTTGGCAACTAGGAAAATGAGCTATTTTGGAGTAAAAAAATAAACTGCTTATTTTGCAACCAAGAAAATAAGTTATTTCGAAACCAATAATGAATTGTAAAAATAAAGTGGTTATTTTGCAACTAGGAAAATGAGTTATTTTGGAAACAAAAAAAACTGGTTATTTTGCAACCAAGAAAATAAGTTATCTCGAAACCAATAATGCGTTGTAAAAATAAAGTGGTTATTTTGCAACTAGGAAAATGAGTTAACTGGTTATTTTGCAACCAAGAAAATAAGTTATTTCGAAACCAATAATGAATTGTAAAAATAAAGTGGTTATTTTGCAACCAAGAAAATTAGTTCTTTTGGAGCCAAATATAACTGGTTATTTTGCAACCAAGGAAATAAGTTATCCCGAAACCAATAATGAGTTGTAAAAATAGAGTGGTTATTTTGCAACAAAGAAAATTAGTGGTTATTTTGCAACCATGAAAATAAGTTATTTCGAAACCAATAATGAATTGTAAAAATAAAGTGGTTATTTTGTAACTATGAAAATGAGTTAACTGGTTATTTTGCAACCAAGAAAGTAAGTTATTTCGAAACCAATAATGAGTTGTAAAAATAGAGTGGTTATTTTGCAACCAAGAAAATAAGTTATTTCGAAACCAATAATGAATTGTAAAAATAAAGTGGTTATTTTGCAACCAAGAAAATTAGTTCTTTTGGAGCCAAATATAACTGGTTATTTTGCAACCAAGGAAATAAGTTATCCCGAAACCAATAATGAGTTGTAAAAATAGAGTGGTTATTTTGCAACAAAGAAAATTAGTGGTTATTTTGCAACCATGAAAATAAGTTATTTCGAAACCAATAATGAATTGTAAAAATAAAGTGGTTATTTTGTAACTATGAAAATGAGTTAACTGGTTATTTTGCAACCAAGAAAGTAAGTTATTTCGAAACCAATAATGAGTTGTAAAAATAGAGTGGTTATTTTGCAACCAAGAAAGTAAGTTATTTCGAAACCAATAATGAGTTGTAAAAATAGAGTGGTTATTTTGCAACCAAGAAAGTAAGTTATTTCGAAACCAATAATGAGTTGTAAAAATAGAGTGGTTATTTTGCAACCAAGAAAATTAGTTCTTTTGGAGCCAAAAAAAACTGGTTATTTTGCAACCAAGAAAATAAGTTATTTTGAAACCAATAATGAGATTTAAAAATAAAGTGGTTATTTTGCAACTATGAAAATGAGTTATTTTGGAGCCAAATATAACTGGTTATTTTGCAACCCAAAAAATTAGTTATTTTGAAACCAATAATGAGTTGTAAAAATAAAATGGTAGGAATAATGAGTTGTAAGAATAAAAAGGTTATTTTGCAACTAAGAAAATGAGTTATTTTGGAGCCAAAAGAAAACTGGTTATTTTGCAACCAAGAAAATAAGTTATCTCGAAACCAATAATGAGTTGAAAAAATAAAGTGGTTATTTTGCAACTAGGAAAATGAGTTATTTTGGTGACAAAAAAAACTGGTTATTTTGCAACCATGAAAATAAGTTATCTCGAAACCAATAATGAGTTGAAAAAATAAAGTGGTTATTTTGCAACTAGGAAAATGAGTTATTTTGGTGACAAAAAAAACTGGTTATTTTGCAACCATGAAAATAAGTTATTTCGAAACCAATAATGAATTGTAAAAATAAAGTGGTTATTTTGCAACTATGAAAATGAGTTATTTTGGAGCCAAATATAACTGGTTATTTTGCAACCAAAAAAATTAGTTATTTGTACAAAAATTATTAGTTGTAAAAATAAAGTGGTTATTTGGCAACTAGGAAAATGAGTTATTTTGGAGTAAAAAAATAAACTGCTTATTTTGCAACCAAGAAAATAAGTTATTTCGAAACCAATAATGAATTGTAAAAATAAAGTGGTTATTTTGCAACTAGGAAAATGAGTTATTTTGGAAACAAAAAAAAACTGGTTATTTTGCAACCAAGAAAATAAGTTATCTCGAAACCAATAATGAGTTGTAAAAATAAAGTGGTTATTTTGCAACTAGGAAAATGAGTTAACTGGTTATTTTGCAACCAAGAAAATAAGTTATTTCGAAACCAATAATGAATTGTAAAAATAAAGTGGTTATTTTGCAACCAAGAAAATTAGTTCTTTTGGAGCCAAATATAACTGGTTATTTTGCAACCAAGGAAATAAGTTATCTCGAAACCAATAATGAGTTGTAAAAATAGAGTGGTTATTTTGCAACCATGAAAATAAGTTATTTCGAAACCAATAATGAATTGTAAAAATGAAGTGGTTATTTTGTAACTATGAAAATGAGTTAACTGGTTATTTTGCAACCAAGAAAGTAAGTTATTTCGAAACCAATAATGAGTTGTAAAAATAGAGTGGTTATTTTGCAACCAAGAAAGTAAGTTATTTCTAAACCAATAATGAGTTGTAAAAATAGAGTGGTTATTTTGCAACCAAGAAAATTAGTTCTTTTGGAGCCAAAAAAAACTGGTTATTTTGCAACCAAGGAAATAAGTTATCTCGAAACCAATAATGAGTTGTAAAAATAGAGTGGTTATTTTGCAACCAAGAAAATAAGTTATCTCGAAACCAATAATGAATTGTAAAAATAAAGTGGTTATTTTGTAACTATGAAAATGAGTTAACTGGTTATTTTGCAACCAAGAAAATTAGTTATTTTGAAACCAATAATGAGTTTTAAAAATAAAGTGGTTATTTTGCAACTAGAAAAATGAGTTATTTTGGAAACAAAAAAAAACTGCTTATTTTGCAACCAAGAAAATAAGTTATTTCGAAACCAATAATGAATTGTAAAAATAAAGTGGTTATTTTACAACTATGAAAATGAGTTATTTTTGAGCCAAATATAACTGGTTATTTTGCAACCCAAAAAATTAGTTATTTTGAAACCAATAATGAGTTGTAAAAATAAAGTGGAAAGAATAATGAGTTGTAAGAATAAAAATGTTATTTTGCAACTAAGAAAATGAGTTATTTTGGAGCCAAAAGAAAACTGGTTATTTTGCAACCAAGAAAATAAGTTATCTCGAAACCAATAATGAGTTGAAAAAATAAAGTGGTTATTTTGCAACTAGGAAAATGAGTTATTTTGGTGACAAAAAAACTGGTTATTTTGCAACCATGAAAATAAGTTATTTCGAAACCAATAATGAATTGTAAAAATAAAGTGGTTATTTTGCAACTAAGAAAATGAGTTATTTTGGAGCCAAAAGAAAACTGGTTATTTTGCAACCAAGAAAATTAGTTATTTGTAAAAAAATTATTAGTTGTAAAAAAAGAGTGGTTATTTTGAAACTAGGAAAGTGAGTTATTTTTGAACCAAAAAACTGGTTATTTTGCAACCAAGAAAATTAGTTATGTTGAAACCAATAATGAGTCGTAAAAATAAAGTGCAACTAAGAAAATGAGTTATTTTGGAGCCAAAAAAAACTGGTTATTTTGCAACCAAGAAAATTAGTTATTTGTAAAAAAATTATTAGTTGTAAAAATAGAGTGGTTATTTTGCAACTAGGAAAGTGAGTTATTTTTGAACCAAAAAACTGGTTATTTTGCAACCAAGAAAATAAGTTATCTCGAAACCAATAATGAGTTGAAAAAATAAAGTGGTTATTTTGCAACTAGGAAAATGAGTTATTTTGGTGACAAAAAAAAACTGGTTATTTTGCAACCATGAAAATAAGTTATTTCGAAACCAATAATGAATTGTAAAAATAAAGTGGTTATTTTGCAACTATAAAAATGAGTTAACTGGTTATTTTGCAATCAAGAAAGTAAGTTATTTCGAAACCAATAATGAGTTGTAAAAATAGAGTGGTTATTTTGCAACCAAGAAAATTAGTTCTTTTGGAGCCAAATATAACTGGTTATTTTGCAACCAAAAAAATTAATTATTTGTACAAAAATTATTAAAATAAAGTGGTTATTTGGCAACTAGGAAAATGAGCTATTTTGGAGTAAAAAAATAAACTGCTTATTTTGCAACCAAGAAAATAAGTTATTTCGAAACCAATAATGAATTGTAAAAATAAAGTGGTTATTTTGCAACTAGGAAAATGAGTTATTTTGGAAACAAAAAAAAACTGGTTATTTTGCAACCAAGAAAATAAGTTATCTCGAAACCAATAATGAGTTGTAAAAATAAAGTG